>OU343164.1:14058802-15474118 GCA_910595825.1 Philhelius pedissequus | reverse complement strand
TTTAATCCATGTAATGAATGACACGAAAAACTAATTTTAAAAAAATTGGACATTTTTATTTTTAAACGCGTTTTCCGGCTAAACTATGCGTCCTAGACCCATCAAACTTTACACTTTTTCTGTCCCTTAAAATTCGATTTGCGGCTAAACTACTTGCCCCAGCGACTTAAAAATTATATATTCGTGATCTTGGAACTGCCACCTTTTAATCCATGTAACGAATGACACGAAAAACTAATTTTAAAAAATTGAACATTTTTATATTTAAACGCGTTTTCCGGCTAAACTATGCGTCCTAGACCCATCAAACTTTACACTTTTTCTGTCCCTTAAAATTCGATTTGCGGCTAAACTACTTGCCCCAGCGACTTAAAAATTATATATTCGTAATCTTGGAACTGCCACCTTTTAATCCATGTAAAGAATGACACGAAAAACTAATTTTAAAAAAATTGGACATCTTTATCTTTAAACGCGTTTTCCGTCTAAACTATGCGTCCTAGACCCATCAAACTTTACACTTTTTCTGTCCCTTAAAATTCGATTTGCGGCTAAACTACTTGCCCCAGCGACTTAAAAATTATATATTCGTGATCTTGGAACTGCCACCTTTTAATCCATGTAACGAATGACACGAAAAACTAATTTTAAAAAAATTGGACATTTTTATCTTTAAACGCGTTTTCCGGCTAAACTATGCGTCCTAGACCCATCAAACTTTACACTTTTTCTGTCCCTTAAAATTCGATATGCGGCTAAACTACTTGCCCCAGCGACTTAAAAATTATATATTCGTGATCTTGGAACTGCCACCTTTTAATCCATGTAACGAATGACACGAAAAACTAATTTTAAAAAAATTGGACATTTTTATTTTTAAACGCGTTTTCCGGCTAAACTATGCGTCCTAGACCCATCAAACTTTACACTTTTTCTGTCCCTTAAAATTCGATTTGCGGCTAAACTACTTGCCCCAGCGACTTAAAAATTATATTTTCGTGATCTTGGAACTGCCACCTTTTAATCCATGTAACGAATGACACGAAAAACTAATTTTAAAAAAATTGAACATTTTTATCTTTAAACGCGTTTTCCGGCTAAACTATGCGTCCTAGACCCATCAAACTTTACACTTTTTCTGTCCCTTAAAATTCGATTTGCGGCTAAACTACTTGCCCCAGCGACTTAAAAATTATATATTCGTGATCTTGGAACTGCCACCTTTTAATCCATGTAACGAATGACACGAAAAACTAATTTTAAAAAAATTGGACATTTTTATCTTTAAACGCGTTTTCCGGCTAAACTATGCGTCCTAGACCCATCAAACTTTACACTTTTTCTGTCCCTTAAAATTCGATTTGCGGCTAAACTACTTGCCCCAGCGACTTAAAAATTATATATTCGTAATCTTGGAACTGCCACCTTTTAATCCATGTAAAGAATGACCCGAAAAACTAATTTTAAAAAAATTGGACATCTTTATCTTTAAACGCGTTTTCCGGCTAAACTATGCGTCCTAGACCCATCAAACTTTACACTTTTTCTGTCCCTTAAAATTCGATTTGCGGCTAAACTACTTGCCCCAGCGACTTAAAAATTATATATTCGTGATCTTGGAACTGCCACCTTTTAATCCATGTAACGAATGACACGAAAAACTAATTTTAAAAAAATTGGACATTTTTATCTTTAAACGCGTTTTCCGGCTAAACTATGCGTCCTAGACCCATCAAACTTTACACTTTTTCTGTCCCTTAAAATTCGATTTGCGGCTAAACTACTTGCCCCAGCGACTTAAAAATTATATATTCGTGATCTTGGAACTGCCACCTTTTAATCCATGTAACAAATGACACGAAAAACTAATTTTAAAAAAATTGGACATTTTTATCTTTAAACGCGTTTTCCGGCTAAACTATGCGTCCTAGACCCATCAAACTTTACACTTTTTCTGTCCCTTAAAATTCGATTTGCGGCTAAACTACTTGCCCCAGCGACTTAAAAATTATATATTCGTGATCTTGGAACTGCCACCTTTTAATCCATGTAACGAATGACACGAAAAACTAATTTTAAAAAAATTGGACATTTTTATCTTTAAACGCGTTTTCCGGCTAAACTATGCGTCCTAGACCCATCAAACTTTACACTTTTTCTGTCCCTTAAAATTCGATTTGCGGCTAAACTACTTGCCCCAGCGACTTAAAAATTATATATTCGTGATCTTGGAACTGCCACCTTTTAATCCATGTAACGAATGACACGAAAAACTAATTTTAAAAAAATTGGACATTTTTATCTTTAAACGCGTTTTCCGGCTAAACTATGCGTCCTAGACCCATCAAACTTTACACTTTTTCTGTCCCTTAAAATTCGATTTGCGGCTAAACTACTTGCCCCAGCGACTTAAAAATTATATATTCGTGATCTTGGAACTGCCACCTTTTAATCCATGTAACGAATGACACGAAAAACTTATTTTAAAAAAATTGGACATTTTTATCTTTAAACGCGTTTTCCGGCTAAACTATGCGTCCTAGACCCATCAAACTTTACACTTTTTCTGTCCCTTAAAATTCGATTTGCGGCTAAACTACTTGCCCCAGCGACTTAAAAATTATATATTCGTGATCTTGAAACTGCCACCTTTTAATCCATGTAATGAATGACACGAAAAACTAATTTTAAAAAAATTGGACATTTTTATTTTTAAACGCGTTTTCCGGCTAAACTATGCGTCCTAGACCCATCAAACTTTACACTTTTTCTGTCCCTTAAAATTCGATTTGCGGCTAAACTACTTGCCCCAGCGACTTAAAAATTATATATTCGTGATCTTGGAACTGCCACCTTTTAATCCATGTAACGAATGACACGAAAAACTAATTTTAAAAAAATTTAACATTTTTATCTTTAAACGCGTTTTCCGGCTAAACTATGCGTCCTAGACCCATCAAACTTTACACTTTTTCTGTCCCTTAAAATTCGATTTGCGGCTAAACTACTTGCCCCAGCGACTTAAAAATTATATATTCGTAATCTTGGAACTGCCACCTTTTAAACCATGTAAAGAATGACACGAAAAACTAATTTTAAAAAAATTGGACATCTTTATCTTTAAACGCGTTTTCCGGCTAAACTATGCGTCCTAGACCCATCAAACTTTACACTTTTTCTGTCCCTTAAAATTCGATTTGCGGCTAAACTACTTGCCCCAGCGACTTAAAAATTATATATTCGTGATCTTGGAACTGCCACCTTTTAATCCATGTAACGAATGACACGAAAAACTAATTTTAAAAAAATTGGACATTTTTATCTTTAAACGCGTTTTCCGGCTAAACTATGCGTCCTAGACCCATCAAACTTTACACTTTTTCTGTCCCTTAAAATTCGATATGCGGCTAAACTACTTGCCCCAGCGACTTAAAAATTATATATTCGTGATCTTGGAACTGCCACCTTTTAATCCATGTAACGAATGACACGAAAAACTAATTTTAAAAAAATTGGACATTTTTATTTTTAAACGCGTTTTCCGGCTAAACTATGCGTCCTAGACCCATCAAACTTTACACTTTTTCTGTCCCTTAAAATTCGATTTGCGGCTAAACTACTTGCCCCAGCGACTTAAAAATTATATATTCGTGATCTTGGAACTGCCACCTTTTAATCCATGTAACGAATGACACGAAAAACTAATTTTAAAAAAATTGAACATTTTTATCTTTAAACGCGTTTTCCGGCTAAACTATGCGTCCTAGACCCATCAAACTTTACACTTTTTCTGTCCCTTAAAATTCGATTTGCGGCTAAACTACTTGCCCCAGCGACTTAAAAATTATATATTCGTGATCTTGGAACTGCCACCTTTTAATCCATGTAACGAATGACACGAAAAACTAATTTTAAAAAAATTGGACATTTTTATCTTTAAACGCGTTTTCCGGCTAAACTATGCGTCCTAGACCCATCAAACTTTACACTTTTTCTGTCCCTTAAAATTCGATTTGCGGCTAAACTACTTGCCCCAGCGACTTAAAAATTATATATTCGTAATCTTGGAACTGCCACCTTTTAATCCATGTAAAGAATGACACGAAAAACTAATTTTAAAAAAATTGGACATCTTTATCTTTAAACGCGTTTTCCGGCTAAACTATGCGTCCTAGACCCATCAAACTTTACACTTTTTCTGTCCCTTAAAATTCGATTTGCGGCTAAACTACTTGCCCCAGCGACTTAAAAATTATATATTCGTGATCTTGGAACTGCCACCTTTTAATCCATGTAACGAATGACACGAAAAACTAATTTTAAAAAAATTGGACATTTTTATTTTTAAACGCGTTTTCCGGCTAAACTATGCGTCCTAGACCCATCAAACTTTACACTTTTTCTGTCCCTTAAAATTCGATTTGCGGCTAAACTACTTGCCCCAGCGACTTAAAAATTATATATTCGTGATCTTGGAACTGCCACCTTTTAATCCATGTAACGAATGACACGAAAAACTAATTTTAAAAAAATTGAACATTTTTATCTTTAAACGCGTTTTCCGGCTAAACTATGCGTCCTAGACCCATCAAACTTTACACTTTTTCTGTCCCTTAAAATTCGATTTGCGGCTAAACTACTTGCCCCAGCGACTTAAAAATTATATATTCGTGATCTTGGAACTGCCACCTTTTAATCCATGTAACGAATGACACGAAAAACTAATTTTAAAAAAATTAGACATTTTTATCTTTAAACGCGTTTTCCGGCTAAACTATGCGTCCTAGACCCATCAAACTTTACACTTTTTCTGTCCCTTAAAATTCGATTTGCGGCTAAACTACTTGCCCCAGCGACTTAAAAATTATATATTCGTAATCTTGGAACTGCCACCTTTTAATCCATGTAAAGAATGACACGAAAAACTAATTTTAAAAAAATTGGACATCTTTATCTTTAAACGCGTTTTCCGGCTAAACTATGCGTCCTAGACCCATCAAACTTTACACTTTTTCTGTCCCTTAAAATTCGATTTGCGGCTAAACTACTTGCCCCAGCGACTTAAAAATTATATATTCGTGATCTTGGAACTGCCACCTTTTAATCCATGTAACGAATGACACGAAAAACTAATTTTAAAAAAATTGGACATTTTTATCTTTAAACGCGTTTTCCGGCTAAACTATGCGTCCTAGACCCATCAAACTTTACACTTTTTCTGTCCCTTAAAATTCGATATGCGGCTAAACTACTTGCCCCAGCGACTTAAAAATTATATATTCGTGATCTTGGAACTGCCACCTTTTAATCCATGTAACGAATGACACGAAAAACTAATTTTAAAAAAATTGGACATTTTTATCTTTAAACGCGTTTTCCGGCTAAACTATGCGTCCTAGACCCATCAAACTTTACACTTTTTCTGTCCCTTAAAATTCGATTTGCGGCTAAACTACTTGCCCCAGCGACTTAAAAATTATATATTCGTGATCTTGGAACTGCCACCTTTTAATCCATGTAACGAATGACACGAAAAACTAATTTTAAAAAAATTGGACATTTTTATCTTTAAACGCGTTTTCCGGCTAAACTATGCGTCCTAGACCCATCAAACTTTACACTTTTTCTGTCCCTTAAAATTCGATTTGCGGCGAAACTACTTGCCCCAGCGACTTAAAAATTATATATTCGTGATCTTGGAACTGCCACCTTTTAATCCATGTAACGAATGACACGAAAAACTAATTTTAAAAAAATTGGACATTTTTATCTTTAAACGCGTTTTCCGGCTAAACTATGCGTCCTAGACCCATCAAACTTTACACTTTTTCTGTCCCTTAAAATTCGATTTGCGGCTAAACTACTTGCCCCAGCGACTTAAAAATTATATATTCGTGATCTTGGAACTGCCACCTTTTAATCCATGTAACGAATGACACGAAAAACTAATTTTAAAAAAATTGGACATTTTTATCTTTAAACGCGTTTTCCGGCTAAACTATGCGTCCTAGACCCATCAAACTTTACACTTTTTTTGTCCCTTAAAATTCGATTTGCGGCTAAACTACTTGCCCCAGCGACTTAAAAATTATATATTCGTGATCTTGGAACTGCCACCTTTTAATCCATGTAACGAATGACACGAAAAACTAATTTTAAAAAAATTGGACATTTTTATCTTTAAACGCGTTTTCCGGCTAAACTATGCGTCTTAGACCCATCAAACTTTACACTTTTTCTGTCCCTTAAAATTCGATTTGAGGCTAAACTACTTGCCCCAGCGACTTAAAAATTATATATTCGTGATCTTAGAACTGCCACCTTTTAATCCATGTAACGAATGACACGAAAAACTAATTTTAAAAAAATTGGACATTTTTATCTTTAAACGCGTTTTCCGGCTAAACTATGCGTCCTAGACCCATCAAACTTTACACTTTTTCTGTCCCTTAAAATTCGATTTGCGGCTAAACTACTTGCCCCAGCGACTTAAAAATTATATATTCGTGATCTTGGAACTGCCACCTTTTAATCCATGTAACGAATGACACGAAAAACTAATTTTAAAAAAATTGGACATTTTTATCTTTAAACGCGTTTTCCGGCTAAACTATGCGTCCTAGACCCATCAAACTTTACACTTTTTCTGTCCCTTAAAATTCGATATGCGGCTAAACTACTTGCCCCAGCGACTTAAAAATTATATATTCGTGATCTTGGAACTGCCACCTTTTAATCCATGTAACGAATGACACGAAAAACTAATTTTAAAAAAATTGGACATTTTTATCTTTAAACGCGTTTTCCGGCTAAACTATGCGTCCTAGACCCATCAAACTTTACACTTTTTCTGTCCCTTAAAATTCGATTTGCGGCTAAACTACTTGCCCCAGCGACTTAAAAATTATATATTCGTGATCTTGGAACTGCCACCTTTTAATCCATGTAATGAATGACACGAAAAACTAATTTTAAAAAAATTGGACATTTTTATTTTTAAACGCGTTTTCCGGCTAAACTATGCGTCCTAGACCCATCAAACTTTACACTTTTTCTGTCCCTTAAAATTCGATTTGCGGCTAAACTACTTGCCCCAGAGACTTAAAAATTATATATTCGTGATCTTGGAACTGCCACCTTTTAATCCATGTAACGAATGACACGAAAAACTAATTTTAAAAAAATTGAACATTTTTATCTTTAAACGCGTTTTCCGGCTAAACTATGCGTCCTAGACCCATCAAACTTTACACTTTTTCTGTCCCTTAAAATTCGATTTGCGGCTAAACTACTTGCCCCAGCGACTTAAAAATTATTTATTCGTGATCTTGGAACTGCCACCTTTTAATCCATGTAACGAATGACACGAAAAACTAATTTTAAAAAAATTGGACATTTTTATCTTTAAACGCGTTTTCCGGCTAAACTATGCGTCCTAGACCCATCAAACTTTACACTTTTACTGTCCCTTAAAATTCGATTTGCGGCTAAACTACTTGCCCCAGCGACTTAAAAATTATATATTCGTGATCTTGGAACTGCCACCTTTTAATCCATGTAACGAATGACACGAAAAACTAATTTTAAAAAAAATGGACATTTTTATCTTTAAACGCGTTTTCCGGCTAAACTATGCGTCCTAGACCCATCAAACTTTACACTTTTTCTGTCCCTTAAAATTCGATTTGCGGCTAAACTACTTGCCCCAGCGACTTAAAAATTATATATTCGTGATCTTGGAACTGCCACCTTTTAATCCATGTAACGAATGACACGAAAAACTAATTTTAAGAAAATTGGACATTTTTATCTTTAAACGCGTTTTCCGGCTAAACTATGCGTCCTAGACCCATCAAACTTTACACTTTTTCTGTCCCTTAAAATTCGATTTGCGGCTAAACTACTTGCCCCAGCGACTTAAAAAATATATATTCGTGATCTTGGAACTGCCACCTTTTAATCCATGTAACGAATGACACGAAAAACTAATTTTAAAAAAATTGGACATTTTTATCTTTAAACGCGTTTTCCGGCTAAACTATGCGTCCTAGACCCATCAAACTTTACACTTTTTCTGTCCCTTAAAATTCGATTTGCGGCTAAACTACTTGCCCCTGCGACTTAAAAATTATATATTCGTGATCTTGGAACTGCCACCTTTTAATCCATGTAACGAATGACACGAAAAACTAATTTTAAAAAAATTGGACATTTTTATCTTTAAACGCGTTTTCCGGCTAAGCTATGCGTCCTAGACCCATCAAACTTTACACTTTTTCTGTCCCTTAAAATTCGATTTGCGGCTAAACTACTTGCCCCAGCGACTTAAAAATTATATATTCGTGATCTTGGAACTGCCACCTTTTAATCCATGTAACGAATGACACGAAAAACTAATTTTAAAAAAATTGGACATTTTTATCTTTAAACGCGTTTTCCGGCTAAACTATGCGACCTAGACCCATCAAACTTTACACTTTTTCTGTCCCTTAAAATTCGATTTGCGGCTAAACTACTTGCCCCAGCGACTTAAAAATTATATATTCGTGATCTTGGAACTGCCACCTTTTAATCCATGTAACGAATGACACGAAAAACTAATTTTAAAAAAATTGGACATTTTTATCTTTAAACGCGTTTTCCGGCTAAACTATGCGTCCTAGACCCATCAAACTTTACACTTTTTCTGTCCCTTAAAATTCGATTTGCGGCTAAACTACTTGCCCCAGCGACTTAAAAATTATATATTCGTGATCTTGGAACTGCCACTTTTAATCCATGTAACGAATGACACGAAAAACTAATTTAAAAAAAATTGGACATTTTTATCTTTAAACGCGTTTTCCGGCTAAACTATGCGTCCTAGACCCATCAAACTTTACACTTTTTCTGTCCCTTAAAATTCGATTTGCGGCTAAACTACTTGCCCCTGCGACTTAAAAATTATATATTCGTGATCTTGGAACTGCCACCTTTTAATCAATGTAACGAATGACACGAAAAACTAATTTTAAAAAAATTGGACATTTTTATCTTTAAACGCGTTTTCCGGCTAAACTATGCGTCCTAGACCCATCAAACTTTACACTTTTTCTGTCCCTTAAAATTCGATTTGCGGCTAAACTACTTGCCCCAGCGACTTAAAAATTATATATTCGTGATCTTGGAACTGCCACCTTTTAATCCATGTAACGAATGACACGAAAAACTAATTTTAAAAAAATTGGACATTTTTATCTTTAAACGCGTTTCCGGCTAAACTATGCGTCCTAGACCCATCAAACTTTACACTTTTTCTGTCCCTTAAAATTCGATTTGCGGCTAAACTACTTGCCCCAGCGACTTAAAAATTATATATTCGTGATCTTGGAACTGCCACCTTTTAATCCATGTAACGAATGACACGAAAAACTAATTTTAAAAAAATTGGACATTTTTATCTTTAAACGCGTTTTCCGGCTAAACTATGCGTCCTAGACCCATCAAACTTTACACTTTTTCTGTCCCTTAAAATTCGATTTGCGGCTAAACTACTTGCCCCATCGACTTAAAAATTATATATTCGTGATCTTGGAACTGCCACCTTTTAATCCATGTAACGAATGACACGAAAAACTAATTTAAAAAAAATTGGACATTTTTATCTTTAAACGCGTTTTCCGGCTAAACTATGCGTCCTAGACCCATCAAACTTTACACTTTTTCTGTCCCTTAAAATTCGATTTGCGGCTAAACTACTTGCCCCAGCGACTTAAAAATTATATATTCGTGATCTTGGAACTGCCACCTTTTAATCCATGTAACCAATGACACGAAAAACTAATTTTAAAAAAAATTGGACATTTTTATCTTTAAACGCGTTTTCCGGCTAAACTATGCGTCCTAGACCCATCAAACTTTACACTTTTTCTGTCCCTTAAAATTCGATTTGCGGCTAAACTACTTGCCCCAGTGACTTAAAAATTATATATTCGTGATCTTGGAACTGCCACCTTTTAATCCATGTAACGAATGACACGAACAACTAATTTTAAAAAAATTGGACATTTTTATCTTTAAACGCGTTTTCCGGCTAAACTATGCGTCCTAGACCCATCAAACTTTACACTTTTTCTGTGCCTTAAAATTCGATTTGCGGCTAAACTACTTGCCCCAGCGACTTAAAAATTATATATTCGTGATCTTGGAACTGCCACCTTTTAATCCATGTAAGGAATGACACGAAAAACTAATTTAAAAAAAAAATTGGACATTTTTATCTTTAAACGCGTTTTCCGGCTAAACTATGCGTCCTAGACCCATCAAACTTTACACTTTTTCTGTCCCTTAAAATTCGATTTGCGGCTAAACTACTTGCCCCAGCGACTTAAAAATTATATATTCGTGATCTTGGAACTGCCACCTTTTAATCCATGTAACGAATGACACGAAAAACTAATTTTAAAAAAATTGGACATTTTTATCTTTAAACGCGTTTTCCGGCTAAACTATGCGTCCTAGACCCATCAAACTTTACACTTTTTCTGTCCCTTAAAATTCGATTTGCGGCTAAACTACTTGCCCCAGCGACTTAAAAATTATATATTCGTGATCTTGGAACTGCCACCTTTTAATCCATGTAACGAATGACACGAAAAACTAATTTAAAAAAAATTGGACATTTTTATCTTTAAACGCGTTTTCCGGCTAAACTATGCGTCCTAGACCCATCAAACTTTACATTTTATCTGTCCCTTAAAATTCGATTTGCGGCTAAACTACTTGCCCCAGCGACTTAAAAATTATATATTCGTGATCTTGGAACTGCCACCTTTTAATCCATGTAACGAATGACACGAAAAACTAATTTTAAAAAAATTGGACATTTTTATCTTTAAACGCGTTTTCCGGCTAAACTATGCGTCCTAGACCCATAAACTTTACACTTTTTCTGTCCCTTAAAATTCGATTTGCGGCTAAACTACTTGCCCCAGCGACTTAAAAATTATATATTCGTGATCTTGGAACTGCCACCTTTTAATCCATGTAACGAATGACACGAAAAACTAATTTTAAAAAAATTGGACATTTTTATCTTTAAACGCGTTTTCCGGCTAAACTATGCGTCCTAGACCCATCAAACTTTACACTTTTTCTGTCCCTTCAAATTCGATTTGCGGCTAAACTACTTGCCCCAGCGACTTAAAAATTATATATTCGTGATCTTGGAACTGCCACCTTTTAATCCATGTAACGAATGACACGAAAAACTAATTTTAAAAAAATTGGACATTTTTATCTTTAAACGCGTTTTCCGGCTAAACTATGCGTCCTAGACCCATCAAACTTTACACTTTTTCTGTCCCTTAAAATTCGATTTGCGGCTAAACTACTTGCCCCAGCGACTTAAAAATTATATATTCGTGATCTTGGAACTGCCACCTTTTAATCCATGTAACGAATGACACGAAAAACTAATTTTAAAAAAATTGGACATTTTTATCTTTAAACGCGTTTTCCGGCTTAACTATGCGTCCTAGACCCATCAAACTTTACACTTTTTCTGTCCCTTAAAATTCGATTTGCGGCTAAACTACTTGCCCCAGCGACTTAAAAATTATATATTCGTGATCTTGGAACTGCCACCTTTTAATCCATGTAACGAATGACACGAAAAACTAATTTTAAAAAAATTGGACATTTTTATCTTTAAACGCGTTTTCCGGCTAAACTATGCGTCCTAGACCCATCAAACTTTACACTTTTTCTGTCCCTTAAAATTCGATTTGCGGCTAAACTACTTGCCCCAGCGACTTAAAAATTATATATTCGTGATCTTGGAACTGCCACCTTTTAATCCATGTAACGAATGACACGAAAAAACTAATTTTAAAAAAATTGGACATTTTTATCTTTAAACGCGTTTTCCGGCTAAACTATGCGTCCTAGACCCATCAAACTTTACACTTTTTCTGTCCCTTAAAATTCGATTTGCGGCTAAACTACTTGCCCCAGCGACTTAAAAATTATATATTCGTGATCTTGGAACTGCCACCTTTTAATCCATGTAACGAATGACACGAAAAACTAATTTTAAAAAAATTGGACATTTTTATCTTTAAACGCGTTTTCCGGCTAAACTATGCGTCCTAGACCCATCAAACTTTACACTTTTTCTGTCCCTTAAAATTCGATTTGCGGCTAAACTACTTGCCCCAGCGACTTAAAAATTATATATTCGTGATCTTGGAACTGCCACCTTTTAATCCATGTAACGAATTACACGAAAAACTAATTTTAAAAAAATTGGACATTTTTATCTTTAAACGCGTTTTCCGGCTAAACTATGCGTCCTAGACCCATCAAACTTTACACTTTTTCTGTCCCTTAAAATTCGATTTGCGGCTAAACTACTTGCCCCAGCGACTTAAAAATTATATATTCGTGATCTTGGAACTGCCACCTTTTAATCCATGTAACGAATGACACGAAAAACTAATTTTAAAAAAATTGGACATTTTTATCTTTAAACGCGTTTTCCGGCTAAACTATGCGTCCTAGACCCATCAAACTTTACACTTTTTCTGTCCCTTAAAATTCGATTTGCGGCTAAACTACTTGCCCCAGCGACTTAAAAATTATATATTCGTGATCTTGGAACTGCCACCTTTTAATCCATGTAACGAATGACACGAAAAACTAATTTTAAAAAAATTGGACATTTTTATCTTTAAACGCGTTTTCCGGCTAAACTATGCGTCCTAGACCCATCAAACTTTACACTTTTTCTGTCCCTTAAAATTCGATTTGCGGCTAAACTACTTGCCCCAGCGACTTAAAAATTATATATTCGTGATCTTGGAACTGCCACCTTTTAATCCATGTAACGAATGACACGAAAAACTAATTTTAAAAAAATTGGACATTTTTATCTTTAAACGCGTTTTCCGGCTAAACTATGCGTCCTAGACCCATCAAACTTTACACTTTTTCTGTCCCTTAAAATTCGATTTGCGGCTAAACTACTTGCCCCAGCGACTTAAAAATTATATATTCGTGATCTTGGAACTGCCACCTTTTAATCCATGTAACGAATGACACGAAAAACTAATTTTAAAAAAATTGGACATTTTTATCTTTAAACGCGTTTTCCGGCTAAACTATGGATCCTAGAACCATCAAACTTTACACTTTTTCTGTCCCTTAAAATTCTATTTGCGGCTAAACTACTTGCCCCAGCGACTCAAAAATTATATATTCGTGATCTTGGAACTGCCACCTTTTAATCCATGTAACGAATGACACGAAAAACTAATTTTAAAAAAATTGGACATTTTTATCTTTAAACGCGTTTTCCGGCTAAACTATGCGTCCTAGACCCATCAAACTTTACACTTTTTCTGTCCCTTAAAATTCGATTTGCGGCTAAACTACTTGCCCCAGCGACTTAAAAATTATATATTCGTGATCTTGGAACTGCCACCTTTTAATCCATGTAACGAATGACACGAAAAACTAATTTTAAAAAAATTGGACATTTTTATCTTTAAACGCGTTTTCCGGCTAAACTATGCGTCCTAGACCCATCAAACTTTACACTTTTTCTGTCCCTTAAAATTCGATTTGCGGCTAAACTACTTGCCCCAGCGACTTAAAAATCATATATTCGTGATCTTGGAACTGCCACCTTTTAATCCATGTAACGAATGACACGAAAAACTAATTTTAAAAAAATTGGACATTTTTATCTTTAAACACGTTTTCCGGCTAAACTATGCGTCCTAGACCCATCAAACTTTACACTTTTTCTGTCCCTTAAAATTCGATTTGCGGCTAAACTACTTGCCCCAGCGACTTAAAAATTATATATTCGTGATCTTGGAACTGCCACCTTTTAATCCATGTAACGAATGACACGAAAAACTAATTTTAAAAAAATTGGACATTTTTATCTTTAAACGCGTTTTCCGGCTAAACTATGCGTCCTAGACCCATCAAACTTTACACTTTTTCTGTCCCTTAAAATTCGATTTGCGGCTAAACTACTTGCCCCAGCGACTTAAAAATTATATATTCGTGATCTTGGAACTGCCACCTTTTAATCCATGTAACGAATGACACGAAAAACTAATTTTAAAAAAATTGGACATTTTTATCTTTAAACGCGTTTTCCGGCTAAACTATGCGTCCTAGACCCATCAAACTTTACACTTTTTCTGTCCCTTAAAATTCGATTTGCGGCTAAACTACTTGCCCCAGCGACTTAAAAATTATATATTCGTGATCTTGGAACTGCCACCTTTTAATCCATGTAACGAATTACACGAAAAACTAATTTTAAAAAAATTGGACATTTTTATCTTTAAACGCGTTTTCCGGCTAAGCTATGCGTCCTAGACCCATCAAACTTTACACTTTTTCTGTCCCTTAAAATTCGATTTGCGGCTAAACTACTTGCCCCAGCGACTTAAAAATTATATATTCGTGATCTTGGAACTGCCACCTTTTAATCCATGTAACGAATGACACGAAAAACTAATTTTAAAAAAATTGGACATTTTTATCTTTAAACGCGTTGTCCGGCTAAACTATGCGTCCTAGACCCTTCAAACTTTACACTTTTTCTGTCCCTTAAAATTCGATTTGCGGCTAAACTACTTGCCCCAGCGACTTAAAAATTATATATTCGTGATCTTGGAACTGCCACCTTTTAATCCATGTAACGAATGACACGAAAAACTAATTTTTAAAAAATTGGACATTTTTATCTTTAAACGCGTTTTCCGGCTAAGCTATGCGTCCTAGGCCCATCAAACTTTACACTTTTTCTGTCCCTTAAAATTCGATTTGCGGCTAAACTACTTGCCCCAGCGACTTAAAAATTCGTGATCTTGGAACTGCCACCTTTTAATCCATGTAACGAATGACACGAAAAACTAATTTTAAAAAAATTGGACATTTTTATCTTTAAACGCGTTTTCCGGCTAAACTATGCGTCCTAGACCCATCAAACTTTACACTTTTTCTGTCCCTTAAAATTCGATTTGCGGCTAAACTACTTGCCCCAGCGACTTAAAAATTATATATTCGTGATCTTGGAACTGCCACCTTTTAATCCATGTAACGAATGACACGAAAAACTAATTTTAAAAAAATTGGACATTTTTATCTTTAAACGCGTTTTCCGGCTAAACTATGCGTCCTAGACCCATCAAACTTTACACTTTTTCTGTCCCTTAAAATTCGATTTGCGGCTAAACTACTTGCCCCAGCGACTTAAAAATTATATATTCGTGATCTTGAAACTGCCACCTTTTAATCCATGTAACGAATGACAAGAAAAACTAATTTTAAAAAAATTGGACATTTTTATCTTTAAACGCGTTTTCCGGCTAAACTATGCGTCCTAGACCCATCAAACTTTACACTTTTTCTGTCCCTTAAAATTCGATTTGCGGCTAAACTACTTGCCCCAGCGACTTAAAAATTATATATTCGTGATCTTGGAACTGCCACCTTTTAATCCATGTAACGAATTACACGAAAAACTAATTTTAAAAAAATTGGACATTTTTATCTTTAAACGCGTTTTCCGGCTAAGCTATGCGTCCTAGACCCATCAAACTTTACACTTTTTCTGTCCCTTAAAATTCGATTTGCGGCTAAACTACTTGCCCCAGCGACTTAAAAATTATATATTCGTGATCTTGGAACTGCCACCTTTTAATCCATGTAACGAATGACACGAAAAACTAATTTTAAAAAAATTGGACATTTTTATCTTTAAACGCGTTGTCCGGCTAAACTATGCGTCCTAGACCCTTCAAACTTTACACTTTTTCTGTCCCTTAAAATTCGATTTGCGGCTAAACTACTTGCCCCAGCGACTTAAAAATTATATATTCGTGATCTTGGAACTGCCACCTTTTAATCCATGTAACGAATGACACGAAAAACTAATTTTTAAAAAATTGGACATTTTTATCTTTAAACGCGTTTTCCGGCTAAGCTATGCGTCCTAGGCCCATCAAACTTTACACTTTTTCTGTCCCTTAAAATTCGATTTGCGGCTAAACTACTTGCCCCAGCGACTTAAAAATTCGTGATCTTGGAACTGCCACCTTTTAATCCATGTAACGAATGACACGAAAAACTAATTTTAAAAAAATTGGACATTTTTATCTTTAAACACGTTTTCCGGCTAAACTATGCGTCCTAGACCCATCAAACTTTACACTTTTTCTGTCCCTTAAAATTCGATTTGCGGCTAAACTACTTGCCCCAGCGACTTAAAAATTATATATTCGTGATCTTGGAACTGCCACCTTTTAATCCATGTAACGAATGACACGAAAAACTAATTTTAAAAAAATTGGACATTTTTATCTTTAAACGCGTTTTCCGGCTAAACTATGCGTCCTAGACCCATCAAACTTTACACTTTTTCTGTCCCTTAAAATTCGATTTGCGGCTAAACTACTTGCCCCAGCGACTTAAAAATTATATATTCGTGATCTTGGAACTGCCACCTTTTAATCCATGTAACGAATGACACGAAAAACTAATTTTAAAAAAATTGGACATTTTTATCTTTAAACGCGTTTTCCGGCTAAACTATGCGTCCTAGACCCATCAAACTTTACACTTTTTCTGTCCCTTAAAATTCGATTTGCGGCTAAACTACTTGCCCCAGCGACTTAAAAATTATATATTCGTGATCTTGGAACTGCCACCTTTTAATCCATGTAACGAATTACACGAAAAACTAATTTTAAAAAAATTGGACATTTTTATCTTTAAACGCGTTTTCCGGCTAAGCTATGCGTCCTAGACCCATCAAACTTTACACTTTTTCTGTCCCTTAAAATTCGATTTGCGGCTAAACTACTTGCCCCAGCGACTTAAAAATTATATATTCGTGATCTTGGAACTGCCACCTTTTAATCCATGTAACGAATGACACGAAAAACTAATTTTAAAAAAATTGGACATTTTTATCTTTAAACGCGTTGTCCGGCTAAACTATGCGTCCTAGACCCTTCAAACTTTACACTTTTTCTGTCCCTTAAAATTCGATTTGCGGCTAAACTACTTGCCCCAGCGACTTAAAAATTATATATTCGTGATCTTGGAACTGCCACCTTTTAATCCATGTAACGAATGACACGAAAAACTAATTTTTAAAAAATTGGACATTTTTATCTTTAAACGCGTTTTCCGGCTAAGCTATGCGTCCTAGGCCCATCAAACTTTACACTTTTTCTGTCCCTTAAAATTCGATTTGCGGCTAAACTACTTGCCCCAGCGACTTAAAAATTCGTGATCTTGGAACTGCCACCTTTTAATCCATGTAACGAATGACACGAAAAACTAATTTTAAAAAAATTGGACATTTTTATCTTTAAACGCGTTTTCCGGCTAAACTATGCGTCCTAGACCCATCAAACTTTACACTTTTTCTGTCCCTTAAAATTCGATTTGCGGCTAAACTACTTGCCCCAGCGACTTAAAAATTATATATTCGTGATCTTGGAACTGCCACCTTTTAATCCATGTAACGAATGACACGAAAAACTAATTTTAAAAAAATTGGACATTTTTATCTTTAAACGCGTTTTCCGGCTAAACTATGCGTCCTAGACCCATCAAACTTTACACTTTTTCTGTCCCTTAAAATTCGATTTGCGGCTAAACTACTTGCCCCAGCGACTTAAAAATTATATATTCGTGATCTTGAAACTGCCACCTTTTAATCCATGTAACGAATGACAAGAAAAACTAATTTTAAAAAAATTGGACATTTTTATCTTTAAACGCGTTTTCCGGCTAAACTATGCGTCCTAGACCCATCAAACTTTACACTTTTTCTGTCCCTTAAAATTCGATTTGCGGCTAAACTACTTGCCCCAGCGACTTAAAAATTATATATTCGTGATCTTGGAACTGCCACCTTTTAATCCATGTAACGAATGACACGAAAAACTAATTTTAAAAAAATTGGACATTTTTATCTTTGAACGCGTTTTCCGGCTAAACTATGCGTCCTAGACCCATCAAACTTTACACTTTTTCTGTCCCTTAAAATTCGATTTGCGGCTAAACTACTTGCCCCAGCGACTTAAAAATTATATATTCGTGATCTTGGAACTGCCACCTTTTAATCCATGTAACGAATGACACAAAAAACTAATTTTAAAAAAATTGGACATTTTTATCTTTCAACGCGTTTTCCGGCTAAACTATGCGTCCTAGACCCATCAAACTTTACACTTTTTCTGTCCCTTAAAATTCGATTTGCGGCTAAACTACTTGCCCCAGCGACTTAAAAATTATATATTCGTGATCTTGGAACTGCCACCTTTTAATCCATGTAACGAATGACACGAAAAACTAATTTTAAAAAAATTGGACATTTTTATCCTTAAACGCGTTTTCCGGCTAAACTATGCGTCCTAGACCCATCAAACTTTACACTTTTTCTGTCCCTTAAAATTCGATTTGCGGCTAAACTACTTGCCCCAGCGACTTAAAAATTATATATTCGTGATCTTGGAACTGCCACCTTTTAATCCATGTAACGAATGACACGAAAAACTAATTTTAAAAAAATTGGACATTTTTATCTTTAAACGCGTTTTCCGGCTAAACTATGCGTCCTAGACCCATCAAACTTTACACTTTTTCTGTCCCTTAAAATTCGATTTGCGGCTAAACTACTTGCCCCAGCGACTTAAAAATTATATATTCGTGATCTTGGAACTGCCACCTTTTAATCCATGTAACGAATGACACGAAAAACTAATTTTAAAAAAATTGGACATTTTTATCTTTAAATTCGTTTTCCGGCTAAACTATGCGTCCTAGACCCATCAAACTTTACACTTTTTCTGTCCCTTAAAATTCGATTTGCGGCTAAACTACTTGCCCCAGCGACTTAAAAATTATATATTCGTGATCTTGGAACTGCCACCTTTTAATCCATGTAACGAATGACACGAAAAACTAATTTTAAAAAAATTGGACATTTTTATCTTTAAACGCGTTTTCCGGCTAAACTATGGGTCCTAGACCCATCAAACTTTACACTTTTTCTGTCCCTTAAAATTCTATTTGCGGCTAAACTACTTGCCCCAGCGACTCAAAAATTATATATTCGTGATCTTGGAACTGCCACCTTTTAATCCATGTAACGAATGACACGAAAAACTAATTTTAAAAAAATTGGACATTTTTATCTTTAAACGCGTTTTCCGGCTAAACTATGCGTCCTAGACCCATCAAACTTTACACTTTTTCTGTCCCTTAAAATTCGATTTGCGGCTAAACTACTTGCCCCAGCGACTTAAAAATTATATATTCGTGATCTTGGAACTGCCACCTTTTAATCCATGTAACGAATGACACGAAAAACTAATTTTAAAAAAATTGGACATTTTTATCTTTAAACGCGTTTTCCGGCTAAACTATGCGTCCTAGACCCATCAAACTTTACACTTTTTCTGTCCCTTAAAATTCGATTTGCGGCTAAACTACTTGCCCCAGCGACTTAAAAATTATATATTCGTGATCTTGGAACTGCCACCTTTTAATCCATGTAACGAATGACACAAAAAACTAATTTTAAAAAAATTGGACATTTTTATCTTTAAACGCGTTTTCCGGCTTAACTATGCGTCCTAGACCCATCAAACTTTACACTTTTTCTGTCCCTTAAAATTCGATTTGCGGCTAAACTACTTGCCCCAGCGACTTAAAAATTATATATTCGTGATCTTGGAACTGCCACCTTTTAATCCATGTAACGAATGACACGAAAAACTAATTTTAAAAAAATTGGACATTTTTATCTTTAAACGCGTTTTCCGGCTAAACTATGTGTCCTAGACCCATCAAACTTTACACTTTTTCTGTCCCTTAAAATTCGATTTGCGGCTAAACTACTTGCCCCAGCGACTTAAAAATCATATATTCGTGATCTTGGAACTGCCACCTTTTAATCCATGTAACGAATGACACGAAAAACTAATTTTAAAAAAATTGGACATTTTTATCTTTAAACGCGTTTTCCGGCTAAACTATGCGTCCTAGACCCATCAAACTTTACACTTTTTCTGTCCCTTAAAATTCGATTTGCGGCTAAACTACTTGCCCCAGCGACTTAAAAATTATATATTCGTGATCTTGGAACTGCCACCTTTTAATCCATGTAACGAATGACACGAAAAAACTAATTTTAAAAAAATTGGACATTTTTATCTTTAAACGCGTTTTCCGGCTAAACTATGCGTCCTAGACCCATCAAACTTTACACTTTTTCTGTCCCTTAAAATTCGATTTGCGGCTAAACTACTTGCCCCAGCGACTTAAAAATTATATATTCGTGATCTTGGAACTGCCACCTTTTAATCCATGTAACGAATGACACGAAAAACTAATTTTAAAAAAATTGGACATTTTTATCTTTAAACGCGTTTTCCGGCTTAACTATGCGTCCTAGACCCATCAAACTTTACACTTTTTCTGTCCCTTAAAATTCGATTTGCGGCTAAACTACTTGCCCCAGCGACTTAAAAATTATATATTCGTGATCTTGGAACTGCCACCTTTTAATCCATGTAACGAATGACACGAAAAACTAATTTTAAAAAAATTGGACATTTTTATCTTTAAACGCGTTTTCCGGCTAAACTATGCGTCCTAGACCCATCAAACTTTACACTTTTTCTGTCCCTTAAAATTCGATTTGCGGCTAAACTACTTGCCCCAGCGACTTAAAAATTATATATTCGTGATCATGGAACTGCCACCTTTTAATCCATGTAACGAATGACACGAAAAACTAATTTTAAAAAAATTGGACATTTTTATCTTTAAACGCGTTTTCCGGCTAAACTATGCGTCCTAGACCCATCAAACTTTACACTTTTTCTGTCCCTTAAAATTCGATTTGCGGCTAAACTACTTGCCCCAGCGACTTAAAAATTATATATTCGTGATCTTGGAACTGCCACCTTTTAATCCATGTAACGAATGACACGAAAAACTTATTTAAAAAAAATTGGACATTTTTATCTTTAAACGCGTTTTCCGGCTAAACTATGCGTCCTAGACCCATCAAACTTTACACTTTTTCTGTCCCTTAAAATTCGATTTGCGGCTAAACTACTTGCCCCAGCGACTTAAAAATTATATATTCGTGATCTTGGAACTGCCACCTTTTAATCCATGTAACGAATGACACGAAAAAACTAATTTTAAAAAAATTGGACATTTTTATCTTTAAACGCGTTTTCCGGCTAAACTATGCGTCCTAGACCCATCAAACTTTACACTTTTTCTGTCCCTTAAAATTCGATTTGCGGCTAAACTACTTGCCCCAGCGACTTAAAAATTATATATTCGTGATCTTGGAACTGCCACCTTTTAATCCATGTAACGAATGACACGAAAAACTAATTTTAAAAAAATTGGACATTTTTATCTTTAAACGCGTTTTCCGGCTAAACTATGCGTCCTAGACCCATCAAACTTTACACTTTTTCTGTCCCTTAAAATTCGATTTGCGGCTAAACTACTTGCCCCAGCGACTTAAAAATTATATATTCGTGATCTTGGAACTGCCACCTTTTAATCCATGTAACGAATTACACGAAAAACTAATTTTAAAAAAATTGGACATTTTTATCTTTAAACGCGTTTTCCGGCTAAGCTATGCGTCCTAGACCCATCAAACTTTACACTTTTTCTGTCCCTTAAAATTCGATTTGCGGCTAAACTACTTGCCCCAGCGACTTAAAAATTATATATTCGTGATCTTGGAACTGCCACCTTTTAATCCATGTAACGAATGACACGAAAAACTAATTTTAAAAAAATTGGACATTTTTATCTTTAATCGCGTTGTCCGGCTAAACTATGCGTCCTAGACCCATCAAACTTTACACTTTTTCTGTCCCTTAAAATTCGATTTGCGGCTAAACTACTTGTCCCAGCGACTTAAAAATTATATATTCGTGATCTTGGAACTGCCACCTTTTAATCCATGTAACGAATGACACGAAAAACTAATTTTAAAAAAATTGGACATTTTTATCTTTAAACGCGTTTTCCGGCTAAACTATGCGTCCTAGACCCTTCAAACTTTACACTTTTTCTGTCCCTTAAAATTCGATTTGCGGCTAAACTACTTGCCCCAGCGACTTAAAAATTATATATTCGTGATCTTGGAACTGCCACCTTTTAATCCATGTAACGAATGACACGAAAAACTAATTTTTAAGAAATTGGACATTTTTATCTTTAAACGCGTTTTCCGGCTAAGCTATGCGTCCTAGGCCCATCAAACTTTACACTTTTTCTGTCCCTTAAAATTCGATTTGCGGCTAAACTACTTGCCCCAGCGACTTAAAAATTCGTGATCTTGGAACTGCCACCTTTTAATCCATGTAACGAATGACACGAAAAACTAATTTTAAAAAAATTGGACATTTTTATCTTTAAACGCGTTTTCCGGCTAAACTATGCGTCCTAGACCCATCAAACTTTACACTTTTTCTGTCCCTTAAAATTCGATTTGCGGCTAAACTACTTGCCCCAGCGACTTAAAAATTATATATTCGTGATCTTGGAACTGCCACCTTTTAATCCATGTAACGAATGACACGAAAAACTAATTTAAAAAAAATTGGACATTTTTATCTTTAAACGCGTTTTCCGGCTAAACTATGCGTCCTAGACCCATCAAACTTTACACTTTTTCTGTCCCTTAAAATTCGATTTGCGGCTAAACTACTTGCCCCAGCGACTTAAAAATTATATATTCGTGATCTTGGAACTGCCACCTTTTAATCCATGTAACGAATGACACGAAAAACTAATTTTAAAAAAATTGGACATTTTTATCTTTAAACGCGTTTTCCGGCTAAACTATGCGTCCTAGACCCATCAAACTTTACACTTTTTCTGTCCCTTAAAATTCGATTTGCGGCTAAGCTACTTGCCCCAGCGACTTAAAAATTATATATTCGTGATCTTGGAACTGCCACCTTTTAATCCATGTAACGAATGACACGAAAAACTAATTTTAAAAAAATTGGACATTTTTATCTTTAAACGCGTTTTCCGGCTAAACTAAACGTCCTAGACCCATCAAACTTTACACTTTTTCTGTCCCTTAAAATTCGATTTGCGGCTAAACTACTTGCCCCAGCGACTTAAAAATTATATATTCGTGATCTTGGAACTGCCACCTTTTAATCCATGTAACGAATGACACGAAAAACTAATTTTAAAAAAATTGGACATTTTTATCTTTAAACGCGTTTTCCGGCTAAACTATGCGTCCTAGACCCATCAAACTTTACACTTTTTCTGTCCCTTAAAATTCGATTTGCGGCTAAACTACTTGCCCCAGCGACTTAAAAATTATATATTCGTGATCTTGGAACTGCCACCTTTTAATCCATGTAACGAATGACACGAAAAACTAATTTTAAAAAAATTGGACATTTTTATCTTTAAACGCGTTTTCCGGCTAAACTATGCGGCCTAGACCCATCAAACTTTACACTTTTTCTGTCCCTTAAAATTCGATTTGCGGCTAAACTACTTGCCCCAGCGACTTAAAAATTATATATTCGTGATCTTGGAACTGCCACCTTTTAATCCATGTATCGAATGACACGAAAGACTAATTTTAAAAAAATTGGACATTTTTATCTTTAAACGCGTTTTCCGGCTAAGCTATGCGTCCTAGACCCATCAAACTTTACACTTTTTCTGTCCCTTAAAATTCGATTTGCGGCTAAACTACTTGCCCCAGCGACTTAAAAATTATATATTCGTGATCTTGGAACTGCCACCTTTTAATCCATGTAACGAATGACACGAAAAACTAATTTTAAAAAAATTGGACATTTTTATCTTTAAACGCGTTTTCCGGCTAAACTATGCGTCCTAGACCCATCAAACTTTACACTTTTTCTGTCCCTTAAAATTCGATTTGCGGCTAAACTACTTGCCCCAGCGACTTAAAAATTATATATTCGTGATCTTGGAACTGCCACCTTTTAATCCATGTAACGAATGACACGAAAAACTAATTTTAAAAAAATTGGACATTTTTATCTTTAAACGCGTTTTCCGGCTAAACTATGCGTCCTAGACCCATCAAACTTTACACTTTTTCTGTCCCTTAAAATTCGATTTGCGGCTAAACTACTTGCCCCAGCGACTTAAAAATTATATATTCGTGATCTTGGAACTGCCACCTTTTAATCCATGTAACGAATGACACGAAAAACTAATTTTAAAAAAATTGGACATTTTTATCTTTAAACGCGTTTTCCGGCTAAACTATGGGTCCTAGACCCATCAAACTCTACACTTTTTCTGCCCTTAATATTCGATTTGCGGCTAAACTACTTGCCCCAGCGACTTAAAAATTATATATTCGTGATCTTGGAACTGCCACCTTTTAATCCATGTAACGAATGACACGAAAAACTAATTTTAAAAAAATTGGACATTTTTATCTTTAAACGCGTTTTCCGGCTAAACTAAACGTCCTAGACCCATCAAACTTTACACTTTTTCGGTCCCTTAAAATTCGATTTGCGGCTAAACTACTTGCCCCAGCGACTTAAAAATTATATATTCGTGATCTTGGAACTGCCACCTTTTAATCCATGTAACGAATGACACGAAAAACTAATTTTAAAAAATTGGACATTTTTATCTTTCAACGCGTTTTCCGGCTAAACTATGCGTCCTAGACCCATCAAACTTTACACTTTTTCTGTCCCTTAAAATTCGATTTGCGGCTAAACTACTTGCCACAGCGACTTAAAAATTATATATTCGTGATCTTGGAACTGCCACCTTTTAATCCATGTAACGAATGACACGAAAAACTAATTTTAAAAAAATTGGACATTTTTATCTTTAAACGCGTTTTCCGGCTAAACTATGCGTCCTAGACCCATCAAACTTTACACTTTTTCTGTCCCTTAAAATTCGATTTGCGGCTAAACTACTTGCCCCAGCGACTTAAAAATTATATATTCGTGATCTTGGAACTGCCACCTTTTAATCCATGTAACGAATGACACGAAAAACTAATTTTAAAAAAATTGGACATTTTTATCTTTAAACGCGTTTTCCGGCTAAACTAAACGTCCTAGACCCATCAAACTTTACACTTTTTCTGTCCCTTAAAATTCGATTTGCGGCTAAACTACTTGCCCCAGCGACTTAAAAATTATATATTCGTGATCTTGGAACTGCCACCTTTTAATCCATGTAACGAATGACACGAAAAACTAATTTTAAAAAAATTGGACATTTTTATCTTTAAACGCGTTTTCCGGCTAAACTATGCGTCCTAGACCCATCAAACTTTACACTTTTTCTGTCCCTTAAAATTCGATTTGCGGCTAAACTACTTGCCCCAGCGACTTAAAAATTATATATTCGTGATCTTGGAACTGCCACCTTTTAATCCATGTAACGAATGACACGAAAAACTAATTTTAAAAAAATTGGACATTTTTATCTTTAAACGCGTTTTCCGGCTAAACTATGCGTCCTAGACCCATCAAACTTTACACTTTTTCTGTCCCTTAAAATTCGATTTGCGGCTAAACTACTTGCCCCAGCGACTTAAAAATTATATATTCGTGATCTTGGAACTGCCACCTTTTAATCCATGTAACGAATGACACGAAAAACTAATTTTAAAAAAATTGGACATTTTTATCTTTAAACGCGTTTTCCGGCTAAACTATGCGGCCTAGACCCATCAAACTTTACACTTTTTCTGTCCCTTAAAATTCGATTTGCGGCTAAACTACTTGCCCCAGCGACTTAAAAATTATATATTCGTGATCTTGGAACTGCCACCTTTTAATCCATGTAACGAATGACACGAAAGACTAATTTTAAAAAAAATTGGACATTTTTATCTTTAAACGCGTTTTCCGGCTAAACTATGCGTCCTAGACCCATCAAACTTTACACTTTTTCTGTCCCTTAAAATTCGATTTGCGGCTAAACTACTTGCCCCAGCGACTTAAAAATTATATATTCGTGATCTTGGAACTGCCACCTTTTAATCCATGTAACGAATGACACGAAAAACTAATTTTAAAAAAATTGGACATTTTTATCTTTAAACGCGTTTTCCGGCTAAACTATGCGTCCTAGACCCATCAAACTTTACACTTTTTCTGTCCCTTAAAATTCGATTTGCGGCTAAACTACTTGCCCCAGCGACTTAAAAATTATATATTCGTGATCTTGGAACTGCCACCTTTTAATCCATGTAACGAATGACACGAAAAACTAATTTTAAAAAAATTGGACATTTTTATCTTTAAACGCGTTTTCCGGCTAAACTATGCGTCCTAGACCCATCAAACTTTACACTTTTTCTGTCCCTTAAAATTCGATTTGCGGCTAAGTTACTTGCCCCAGCGACTTAAAAATTATATATTCGTGATCTTGGAACTGCCACCTTTTAATCCATGTAACGAATGACACGAAAAACTAATTTTAAAAAAATTGGACATTCTTATCTTTAAACGCGTTTTCCGGCTAAACTATGCGTCCTAGACCCATCAAACTTAACACTTTTTCTGTCCCTTAAAATTCGATTTGCGGCTAAACTACTTGCCCCAGCGACTTAAAAATTATATATTCGTGATCTTGGAACTGCCACCTTTTAATCCATGTAACGAATGACACGAAAAACTAATTTTAAAAAAATTGGACATTTTTATCTTTAAACGCGTTTTCCGGCTAAACTAAACGTCCTAGACCCATCAAACTTTACACTTTTTCTGTCCCTTAAAATTCGATTTGCGGCTAAACTACTTGCCCCAGCGACTGAAAAATTATATATTCGTGATCTTGGAACTGCCACCTTTTAATCCATGTAACGAATGACACGAAAAACTAATTTTAAAAAAATTGGACATTTTTATCTTTAAACGCGTTTTCCGGCTAAACTATGCGTCCTAGACCCATCAAACTTTACACTTTTTCTGTCCCTTAAAATTCGATTTGCGGCTAAACTACTTGCCCCAGCGACTTAAAAATTATATATTCGTGATCTTGGAACTGCCACCTTTTAATCCATGTAACGAATGACACGAAAAACTAATTTTAAAAAAATTGGACATTTTTATCTTTAAACGCGTTTTCCGGCTAAACTATGCGTCCTAGACCCATCAAACTTTACACTTTTTCTGTCCCTTAAAATTCGATTTGCGGCTAAACTACTTGCCCCAGCGACTTAAAAATTATATATTCGTGATCTTGGAACTGCCACCTTTTAATCCATGTAACGAATGACACGAAAAACTAATTTTAAAAAAATTGGACATTTTTATCTTTAAACGCGTTTTCCGGCTAAACTATGCGTCCTAGACCCATCAAACTTTACACTTTTTCTGTCCCTTAAAATTCGATTTGCGGCTAAACTACTTGCCCCAGCGACTTAAAAATTATATATTCGTGATCTTGGAACTGCCACCTTTTAATCCATGTAACGAATGACACGAAAAACTAATTTTAAAAAAATTGGACATTTTTATCTTTAAACGCGTTTTCCGGCTAAACTATGCGTCCTAGACCCATCAAACTTTACACTTTTTCTGTCCCTTAAAATTCGATTTGCGGCTAAACTACTTGCCCCAGCGACTTAAAAATTATATATTCGTGATCTTGGAACTGCCACCTTTTAATCCATGTAACGAATGACACGAAAAACTAATTTTAAAAAAAATGGACATTTTTATCTTTAAACGCGTTTTCCGGCTAAACTATGCGTCCTAGACCCATCAAACTTTACACTTTTTCTGTCCCTTAAAATTCGATTTGCGGCTAAACTACTTACCCCAGCGACTTAAAAATTATATATTCGTGATCTTGGAACTGCCACCTTTTAATCCATGTAACGAATGACACGAAAGACTAATTTTAAACGCGTTTTCCGGCTAAACTATGCGTCCTAGACCCATCAAACTTTACACTTTTTCTGTCCCTTAAAATTCGATTTGCGGCTAAACTACTTGCCCCAGCGACTTAAAAATTATATATTCGTGATCTTGGAACTGCCACCTTTTAATCCATGTAACGAATGACACGAAAGACTAATTTTAAAAAAATTGGACATTTTTATCTTTAAACGCGTTTTCCGGCTAAACTATGCGTCCTAGACCCATCAAACTTTACACTTTTTCTGTCCCTTAAAATTCGATTTGCGGCTAAACTACTTGCCCCAGCGACTTAAAAATTATATATTCGTGATCTTGGAACTGCCACCTTTTAATCCATGTAACGAATGACACGAAAAACTAATTTTAAAAAAATTGGACATTTTTATCTTTAAACGCGTTTTCCGGCTAAACTATGCGTCCTAGACCCATCAAACTTTACACTTTTTCTGTCCATTAAAATTCGATTTGCGGCTAAACTACTTGCCCCAGCGACTTAAAAATTATATATTCGTGATCTTGGAACTGCCACCTTTTAATCCATGTAACGAATGACACGAAAAACTAATTTTAAAAAAATTGGACATTTTTATCTTTAAACGCGTTTTCCGGCTAAACTATGCGTCCTAGACCCATCAAACTTTACACTTTTTCTGTCCCTTAAAATTCGATTTGCGGCTAAGCTACTTGCCCCAGCGACTTAAAAATTATATATTCGTGATCTTGGAACTGCCACCTTTTAATCCATGTAACGAATGACACGAAAAACTAATTTTAAAAAAATTGGACATTCTTATCTTTAAACGCGTTTTCCGGCTAAACTATGCGTCCTAGACCCATCAAACTTTACACTTTTTCTGTCCCTTAAAATTCGATTTGCGGCTAAACTACTTGCCCCAGCGACTTAAAAATTATATATTCGTGATCTTGGAACTGCCACCTTTTAATCCATGTAACGAATGACACGAAAAACTAATTTTAAAAAAATTGGACATTTTTATCTTTAAACGCGTTTTCCGGCTAAACTAAACGTCCTAGACCCATCAAACTTTACACTTTTTCTGTCCCTTAAAATTCGATTTGCGGCTAAACTACTTGCCCCAGCGACTTAAAAATTATATATTCGTGATCTTGGAACTGCCACCTTTTAATCCATGTAACGAATGACACGAAAAACTAATTTTAAAAAAATTGGACATTTTTATCTTTAAACGCGTTTTCCGGCTAAACTATGCGTCCTAGACCCATCAAACTTTACACTTTTTCTGTCCCTTAAAATTCGATTTGCGGCTAAACTACTTGCCCCAGCGACTTAAAAATTATATATTCGTGATCTTGGAACTGCCACCTTTTAATCCATGTAACGAATGACACGAAAAACTAATTTTAAAAAAATTGGACATTTTTATCTTTAAACGCGTTTTCCGGCTAAACTATGCGTCCTAGACCCATCAAACTTTACACTTTTTCTGTCCCTTAAAATTCGATTTGCGGCTAAACTACTTGCCCCAGCGACTTAAAAATTATATATTCGTGATCTTGGAACTGCCACCTTTTAATCCATGTAACGAATGACACGAAAAACTAATTTTAAAAAAATTGGACATTTTTATCTTTAAACGCGTTTTCCGGCTAAACTATGCGTCCTAGACCCATCAAACTTTACACTTTTTCTGTCCCTTAAAATTCGATTTGCGGCTAAACTACTTGCCCCAGCGACTTAAAAATTATATATTCGTGATCTTGGAACTGCCACCTTTTAATCCATGTAACGAATGACACGAAAAACTAATTTTAAAAAAATTGGACATTTTTATCTTTAAACGCGTTTTCCGGCTAAACTATGCGTCCTAGACCCATCAAACTTTACACTTTTTCTGTCCCTTAAAATTCGATTTGCGGCTAAACTACTTGCCCCAGCGACTTAAAAATTATATATTCGTGATCTTGGAACTGCCACCTTTTAATCCATGCAACGAATGACGCGAAAAACTAATTTAAAAAAAAATGGACATTTTTATCCTTAAACGCGTTTTCCGGCTAAACTATGCGTCCTAGACCCATCAAACTTTACACTTTTTCTGTCCCTTAAAATTCGATTTGCGGCTAAACTACTTGCCCCAGCGACTTAAAAATTATATATTCGTGATCTTGGAACTGCCACCTTTTAATCCATGTAACGAATGACACGAAAAACTAATTTTAAAAAAATTGGACATTTTTATCTTTAAACGCGTTTTCCGGCTAAACTATGCGTCCTAGACCCATCAAACTTTACACTTTTTCTGTCCCTTAAAATTCGATTTGCGGCTAAGCTACTTGCCCCAGCGACTTAAAAATTATATATTCGTGATCTTGGAACTGCCACCTTTTAATCCATGTAACGAATGACACGAAAAACTAATTTTAAAAAAATTGGACATTCTTATCTTTAAACGCGTTTTCCGGCTAAACTATGCGTCCTAGACCCATCAAACTTTACACTTTTTCTGTCCCTTAAAATTCGATTTGCGGCTAAACTACTTGCCCCAGCGACTTAAAAATTATATATTCGTGATCTTGGAACTGCCACCTTTTAATCCATGTAACGAATGACACGAAAAACTAATTTTAAAAAAATTGGACATTTTTATCTTTAAACGCGTTTTCCGGCTAAACTAAACGTCCTAGACCCATCAAACTTTACACTTTTTCTGTCCCTTAAAATTCGATTTGCGGCTAAACTACTTGCCCCAGCGACTTAAAAATTATATATTCGTGATCTTGGAACTGCCACCTTTTAATCCATGTAACGAATGACACGAAAAACTAATTTTAAAAAAATTGGACATTTTTATCTTTAAACGCGTTTTCCGGCTAAACTATGCGTCCTAGACCCATCAAACTTTACACTTTTTCTGTCCCTTAAAATTCGATTTGCGGCTAAACTACTTGCCCCAGCGACTTAAAAATTATATATTCGTGATCTTGGAACTGCCACCTTTTAATCCATGTAACGAATGACACGAAAAACTAATTTTAAAAAAATTGGACATTTTTATCTTTAAACGCGTTTTCCGGCTAAACTATGCGTCCTAGACCCATCAAACTTTACACTTTTTCTGTCCCTTAAAATTCGATTTGCGGCTAAACTACTTGCCCCAGCGACTTAAAAATTATATATTCGTGATCTTGGAACTGCCACCTTTTAATCCATGTAACGAATGACACGAAAAACTAATTTTAAAAAAATTGGACATTTTTATCTTTAAACGCGTTTTCCGGCTAAACTATGCGTCCTAGACCCATCAAACTTTACACTTTTTCTGTCCCTTAAAATTCGATTTGCGGCTAAACTACTTGCCCCAGCGACTTAAAAATTATATATTCGTGATCTTGGAACTGCCACCTTTTAATCCATGTAACGAATGACACGAAAAACTAATTTTAAAAAAATTGGACATTTTTATCTTTAAACGCGTTTTCCGGCTAAACTATGCGTCCTAGACCCATCAAACTTTACACTTTTTCTGTCCCTTAAAATTCGATTTGCGGCTAAACTACTTGCCCCAGCGACTTAAAAATTATATATTCGTGATCTTGGAACTGCCACCTTTTAATCCATGCAACGAATGACGCGAAAAACTAATTTAAAAAAAAATGGACATTTTTATCCTTAAACGCGTTTTCCGGCTAAACTATGCGTCCTAGACCCATCAAACTTTACACTTTTTCTGTCCCTTAAAATTCGATTTGCGGCTAAACTACTTGCCCCAGCGACTTAAAAATTATATATTCGTGATCTTGGAACTGCCACCTTTTAATCCATGTAACGAATGACACGAAAAACTAATTTTAAAAAAATTGGACATTTTTATCTTTAAACGCGTTTTCCGGCTAAACTATGCGTCCTAGACCCATCAAACTTTACACTTTTTCTGTCCCTTAAAATTCGATTTGGAACTGCCACCTTTTAATCCATGTAACGAATGACACGAAAAACTAATTTTAAAGGATTAAAAGGTGGCAGTTCCAAGATCACGAATATATAATTTTTAAGTCGCTGGGGCAAGTAGTTTAGCCGCAAATCGAATTTTAAGGGACAGAAAAAGTGTAAAGTTTGATGGGTCTAGGACGCATAGTTTAGCCGGAAAACGCGTTTAAAGATAAAAATGTCCATTTTTTTTAAAATTAGTTTTTCGTGTCATTCGTTACATGGATTAAAAGGTGGCAGTTCCAAGATCACGAATATATAATTTTTAAGTCGCTGGGGCAAGTAGTTTAGCCGCAAATCGAATTTTAAGGGACAGAAAAAGTGTAAAGTTTGATGGGTCTAGGACGCATAGTTTAGCCGGAAAACGCGTTTAAAGATAAAAATGTCCAATTTTTTTAAAATTAGTGTCATTCGTTACATGGATTAAAAGGTGGCAGTTCCAAGATCACGAATATATAATTTTTAAGTCGCTGGGGCAAGTAGTTTAGCCGCAAATCGAATTTTAAGGGACAGAAAAAGTGTAAAGTTCGATGGGTCTAGGACGCATAGTTTAGCCGGAAAACGCGTTTAAAGATAAAAATGTCCAATTTTTTTAAAATTAGTTTTTCGTGTCATTCGTTACATGGATTAAAAGGTGGCAGTTCCAAGAACACGAATATATAATTTTTAAGTCGCTGGGGCAAGTAGTTTAGCCGCAAATCGAATTTTAAGGGACAGAAAAAGTGTAAAGTTTGATGGGTCTAGGACGCATAGTTTAGCCGGAAAACGCGTTTAAAGATAAAAATGTCCAATTTTTTTAAAATTAGTTTTTCGTGTCATTCGTTACATGGATTAAAAGGTGGCAGTTCCAAGATCACGAATATATAATTTTTAAGTCGCTGGGGCAAGTAGTTTAGCCGCAAATCGAATTTTAAGGGACAGAAAAAGTGTAAAGTTTGATGGGTCTAGGACGCATAGTTTAGCCGGAAAACGCGTTTAAAGATAAAAATGTCCATTTTTTTTTTAAATTAGTTTTTCGTGTCATTCGTTACATGGATTAAAAGGTGGCAGTTCCAAGATCACGAATATATAATTTTTAAGTCGCTGGGGCAAGTAGTTTAGCCGCAAATCGAATTTTAAGGGACAGAAAAAGTGTAAAGTTTGATGGGTCTAGGACGCATAGTTTAGCCGGAAAACGCGTTTAAAGATAAAAATGTCCAATTTTTTTAAAATTAGTTTTTCGTGTCATTCGTTACATGGATTAAAAGGTGGCAGTTCCAAGATCACGAATATATAATTTTTAAGTCGCTGGGGCAAGTAGTTTAGCCGCAAATCGAATTTTAAGGGACAGAAAAAGTGTAAAGTTTGATGGGTCTAGGACGCATAGTTTAGCCGGAAAACGCGTTTAAAGATAAAAATGTCCAATTTTTTTAAAATTAGTTTTTCGTGTCATTCTTTACATGGATTAAAAGGTGGCAGTTCCAAGATCACGAATATATAATTTTTAAGTCGCTGGGGCAAGTAGCTTAGCCGCAAATCGAATTTTAAGGGACAGAAAAAGTGTAAAGTTTGATGGGTCTAGGACGCATAGTTTAGCCGGAAAACGCGTTTAAAGATAAAAATGTCCAATTTTTTTAAAATTAGTTTTTCGTGTCATTCGTTACATGGATTAAAAGGTGGCAGTTCCAAGATCACGAATATATAATTTTTAAGTCGCTGGGGCAAGTAGTTTAGCCGCAAATCGAATTTTAAGGGAATGAAAAAGTGTAAAGTTTGATGGGTCTAGGACGCATAGTTTAGCCGGAAAACGCGTTTAAAGATAAAAATGTCCAATTTTTTTAAAATTAGTTTTTCGTGTCATTCGTTACATGGATTAAAAGGTGGCAGTTCCAAGATCACGAATATATAATTTTTAAGTCGCTGGGGCAAGTAGTTTAGCCGCAAATCGAATTTTAAGGGACAGAAAAAGTGTAAAGTTTGATGGGTCTAGGACGCATAGTTTAGCCGGAAAACGCGTTTAAAGATAAAAATGTCCAATTTTTTTAAAATTAGTTTTTCGTGTCATTCGTTACATGGATTAAAAGGTGGCAGTTCCGAGATCACGAATATATAATTTTTAAGTCGCTGGGGCAAGTAGTTTAGCCGCAAATCGAATTTTAAGGGACAGAAAAAGTGTAAAGTTTGATGGGTCTAGGACGCATAGTTTAGCCGGAAAACGCGTTTAAAGATAAAAATGTCCAATTTTTTTAAAATTAGTTTTTCGTGTCATTCGTTACATGGATTAAAAGGTGGCAGTTCCAAGATCACGAATATATAATTTTTAAGTCGCTGGGGCAAGTAGTTTAGCCGCAAATCGAATTTGAAGGGACAGAAAAAGTGTAAAGTTTGATGGGTCTAGGACGCATAGTTTAGCCGGAAAACGCGTTTAAAGATAAAAATGTCCAATTTTTTTAAAATTAGTTTTTCGTGTCATTCGTTACATGGATTAAAAGGTGGCAGTTCCAAGATCACGAATATATAATTTTTAAGTCGCTGGGGCAAGTAGTTTAGCCGCAAATCGAATTTTAAGGGACAGAAAAAGTGTAAAGTTTGATGGGTCTAGGACGCATAGTTTAGCCGGAAAACGCGTTTAAAGATAAAAATGTCCAATTTTTTTAAAATTTTTTTTCGTGTCATTCGTTACATGGATTAAAAGGTGGCAGTTCCAAGATCACGAATATATAATTTTTAAGTCGCTGGGGCAAGTAGTTTAGCCGCAAATCGAATTTTAAGGGACAGAAAAAGTGTAAAGTTTGATGGGTCTAGGACGCATAGTTTAGCCGGAAAACGCGTTTAAAGATAAAAATGTCCAATTTTTTTTTAAATTAGTTTTTCGTGTCATTCGTTACATGGATTAAAAGGTGGCAGTTCCAAGATCACGAATATATAATTTTTAATCCGCTGGGGCAAGTAGTTTAGCCGCAAATCGAATTTTAAGGGACAGAAAAAGTGTAAAGTTTGATGGGTCTAGGACGCATAGTTTAGCCGGAAAACGCGTTTAAAGATAAAAATGTCCAATTTTTTTACAATTAGTTTTTCGTGTCATTCGTTACATGGATTAAAAGGTGGCAGTTCCAAGATCACGAATATATAATTTTTAAGTCGCTGGGGCAAGTAGTTTAGCCGCAAGTCGAATTTTAAGGGACAGAAAAAGTGTAAAGTTTGATGGGTCTAGGACGCATAGTTTAGCCGGAAAACGCGTTTAAAGATAAAAATGTCCAATTTTTTTAAAATTAGTTTTTCGTGTCATTCGTTACATGGATTAAAAGGTGGCAGTTCCAAGATAACGAATATATAATTTTTAAGTCGCTGGGGCAAGTAGTTTAGCCGCAAGTCGAATTTTAAGGGACAGCAAAAGTGTAAAGTTTGATGGGTCTAGGACGCATAGTTTAGCCGGAAAACGCGTTTAAAGATAAAAATGTCCAATTTTTTTAAAATTAGTTTTTCGTGTCATTCGTTACATGGATTAAAAGGTGGCAGTTCCAAGATCACGAATATATAATTTTTAAGTCGCTGGGGCAAGTAGTTTAGCCGCAAATCGAATTTTAAGGGACAGAAAAAGTGTAAAGTTTGATGGGTCCAGGACGCATAGTTTAGCCGGAAAACGCGTTTAAAGATAAAAATGTCCAATTTTCTTAAAATTAGTTTTTCGTGTCATTCGTTACATGGATTAAAAGGTGGCAGTGCCAAGATCACGAATATATAATTTTTAAGTCGCTGGGGCAAGTAGTTTAGCCGCAAATCGAATTTTAAGGGACAGAAAAAGTGTAAAGTTTGATGGGTCTAGGACGCATAGTTTAGCCGGAAAACGCGTTTAAAGATAAAAATGTCCAATTTTTTTAAAATTAGTTTTTCGTGTCATTCGTTACATGGATTAAAAGGTGGCAGTTCCGAGATCACGAATATATAATTTTTAAGTCGCTGGGGCAAGTAGTTTAGCCGCAAATCGAATTTTAAGGGACAGAAAAAGTGTAAAGTTTGATGGGTCTAGGACGCATAGTTTAGCCGGAAAACGCGTTTAAAGATAAAAATGTCCAATTTTTTTAAAATTAGTTTTTCGTGTCATTCGTTACATGGATTAAAAGGTGGCAGTTCCAAGATCACGAATATATAATTTTTAAGCCGCTGGGGCAAGTAGTTTAGCCGCAAATCGAATTTTAAGGGACAGAAAAAGTGTAAAGTTTGATGGGTCTAGGACGCATAGTTTAGCCGGAAAACGCGTTTAAAGATAAAAATGTCCAATTTTTTTTAAAATTAGTTTTTCGTGTCATTCGTTACATGGATTAAAAGGTGGCAGTTCCAAGATCACGAATATATAATTTTTAAGTCGCTGGGGCAAGTAGTTTAGCCGCAAATCGAATTTTAAGGGACAGAAAAAGTGTAAAGTTTGATGGGTCTAGGACGCATAGTTTAGCCGGAAAACGCGGTTAAAGATAAAAATGTCCAATTTTTTTAAAATTAGTTTTTCGTGTCATTCGTTACATGGATTAAAAGGTGGCAGTTCCAAGATCACGAATATATAATTTTTAAGTCGCTGGGGCAAGTAGTTTAGCCGCAAATCGAATTTTAAGGGACAGAAAAAGTGTAAAGTTTGATGGGTCTAGGACGCATAGTTTAGCCGGAAAACGCGTTTAAAGATAAAAATGTCCATTTTTTTTTAAATTAGTTTTTCGTGTCATTCGTTACATGGATTAAAAGGTGGCAGTTCCAAGATCACGAATATATAATTTTTAAGTCGCTGGGGCAAGTAGTTTAGCCGCAAATCGAATTTTAAGGGACAGAAAAAGTGTAAAGTTTGATGGGTCTAGGACGCATAGTTTAGCCGGAAAACGCGTTTAAAGATAAAAATGTCCAATTTTTTTAAAATTAGTTTTTCGTGTCATTCGTTACATGGATTAAAAGGTGGCAGTTCCAAGATCACGAATATATAATTTTTAAGTCGCTGGGGCAAGTAGTTTAGCCGCAAATCGAATTTTAAGGGACAGAAAAAGTGTAAAGTTTGATGGGTCTAGGACGCATAGTTTAGCCGGAAAACGCGTTTAAAGATAAAAATGTCCAATTTTTTTAAAATTAGTTTTTCGTGTCATTCGTTACATGGATTAAAAGGTGGCAGTTCCAAGATCACGAATATATAATTTTTAAGTCGCTGGGGCAAGTAGTTTAGCCGCAAATCGAATTTTAAGGGAGAGAAAAAGTGTAAAGTTTGATGGGTCTAGGACGCATAGTTTAGCCGGAAAACGCGTTTAAAGATAAAAATGTCCAATTTTTTTAAAATTAGTTTTTCGTGTCATTCGTTACATGGATTAAAAGGTGGCAGTTCCAAGAACACGAATATATAATTTTTAAGTCGCTGGGGCAAGTAGTTTAGCCGCAAATCGAATTTTAAGGGACAGAAAAAGTGTAAAGTTTGATGGGTCTAGGACGCATAGTTTAGCCGGAAAACGCGTTTAAAGATAAAAATGTCCAATTTTTTTAAAATTAGTTTTTCGTGTCATTCGTTACATGGATTAAAAGGTGGCAGTTCCAAGATCACGAATATATAATTTTTAAGTCGCTGGGGCAAGTAGTTTAGCCGCAAATCGAATTTTAAGGGACAGAAAAAGTGTAAAGTTTGATGGGTCTAGGACGCATAGTTTAGCCGGAAAACGCGTTTAAAGATAAAAATGTCCAATTTTTTTAAAATTAGTTTGTCGTGTCATTCGTTACATGGATTAAAAGGTGGCAGTTCCAAGATCACGAATATATAATTTTTAAGTCGCTGGGGCAAGTAGTTTAGCCGCAAATCGAATTTTAAGGAACAGAAAAAGTGTAAAGTTTGATGGGTCTAGGACGCATAGCTTAGCCGGAAAACGCGTTTAAAGATAAAAATGTCCAATTTTTTTAAAATTAGTTTTTCGTGTCATTCTTTACATGGATTAAAAGGTGGCAGTTCCAAGATCACGAATATATAATTTTTAAGTCGCTGGGGCAAGTAGCTTAGCCGCAAATCGAATTTTAAGGGACAGAAAAAGTGTAAAGTTTGATGGGTCTAGGACGCATAGTTTAGCCGGAAAACGCGTTTAAAGATAAAAATGTCCATTTTTTTAAAATTAGTTTTTCGTGTCATTCGTTACATGGATTAAAAGGTGGCAGTTCCAAGATCACGAATATATAATTTTTAAGTCGCTGGGGCAAGTAGTTTAGCCGCAAATCGAATTTTAAGGGACAGAAAAAGTGTAAAGTTTGATGGGTCTAGGACGCATAGTTTAGCCGGAAAACGCGTTTAAAGATAAAAATGTCCAATTTTTTTACAATTAGTTTTTCGTGTCATTCGTTACATGGATTAAAAGGAGGCAGTTCCAAGATAACGAATATATAATTTTTAAGTCGCTGGGGCAAGTAGTTTAGCCGCAAGTCGAATTTTAAGGGACAGAAAAAGTGTAAAGTTTGATGGGTCTAGGACGCATAGTTTAGCCGGAAAACGCGTTTAAAGATAAAAATGTCCAATTTTTTTAAAATTAGTTTTTCGTGTCATTCGTTACATGGATTAAAAGGTGGCAGTTCCAAGATCACGAATATATAATTTTTAAGTCGCTGGGGCAAGTAGTTTAGCCGCAAATCGAATTTTAAGGGACAGAAAAAGTGTAAAGTTTGATGGGTCTAGGACGCATAGTTTAGCCGGAAAACGCGTTTAAAGATAAAAATGTCCAATTTTCTTAAAATTATTTTTTCGTGTCATTCGTTACATGGATTAAAAGGTGGCAGTGCCAAGATCACGAATATATAATTTTTAAGTCGCTGGGGCAAGTAGTTTAGCCGCAAATCGAATTTTAAGGGACAGAAAAAGTGTAAAGTTTGATGGGTCTAGGACGCATAGTTTAGCCGGAAAACGCGTTTAAAGATAAAAATGTCCAATTTTTTTAAAATTAGTTTTTCGTGTCATTCGTTACATGGATTAAAAGGTGGCAGTTCCGAGATCACGAATATATAATTTTTAAGTCGCTGGGGCAAGTAGTTTAGCCGCAAATCGAATTTTAAGGGACAGAAAAAGTGTAAAGTTTGATGGGTCTAGGACGCATAGTTTAGCCGGAAAACGCGTTTAAAGATAAAAATGTCCAATTTTTTTAAAATTAGTTTTTCGTGTCATTCGTTACATGGATTAAAAGGTGGCAGTTCCAAGATCACGAATATATAATTTTTAAGTCGCTGGGGCAAGTAGTTTAGCCGCAAATCGAATTTGAAGGGACAGAAAAAGTGTAAAGTTTGATGGGTCTAGGACGCATAGTTTAGCCGGAAAACGCGTTTAAAGATAAAAATTTCCAATTTTTTTTAAATTAGTTTTTCGTGTCATTCGTTACATGGATTAAAAGGTGGCAGTTCCAAGATCACGAATATATAATTTTTAAGTCGCTGGGGCAAGTAGTTTAGCCGCAAATCGAATTTTAAGGGACAGAAAAAGTGTAAAGTTTGATGGGTCTAGGACGCATAGTTTAGCCGGAAAACGCGTTTAAAGATAAAAATGTCCAATTTTTTTAAAATTAGTTTTTCGTGTCATTCGTTACATGGATTAAAAGGTGGCAGTTCCAAGATCACGAATATATAATTTTTAAGTCGCTGGGGCAAGTAGTTTAGCCGCAAATCGAATTTTAAGGGACAGAAAAAGTGTAAAGTTTGATGGGTCTAGGACGCATAGTTTAGCCGGAAAACGCGTTTAAAGATAAAAATGTCCAATTTTTTTTAAATTAGTTTTTCGTGTCATTCGTTACATGGATTAAAAGGTGGCAGTTCCAAGATCACGAATATATAATTTTTAAGTCGCTGGGGCAAGTAGTTTAGCCGCAAATCGAATTTTAAGGGACAGAAAAAGTGTAAAGTTTGATGGGTCTAGGACGCATAGTTTAGCCGGAAAACGCGTTTAAAGATAAAAATGTCCAATTTTTTTACAATTAGTTTTTCGTGTCATTCGTTACATGGATTAAAAGGTGGCAGTTCCAAGATCACGAATATATAATTTTTAAGTCGCTGGGGCAAGTAGTTTAGCCGCAAGTCGAATTTTAAGGGACAGAAAAAGTGTAAAGTTTGATGGGTCTAGGACGCATAGTTTAGCCGGAAAACGCGTTTAAAGATAAAAATGTCCAATTTTTTTAAAATTAGTTTTTCGTGTCATTCGTTACATGGATTAAAAGGTGGCAGTTCCAAGATCACGAATATATAATTTTTAAGTCGCTGGGGCAAGTAGTTTAGCCGCAAATCGAATTTTAAGGGACAGAAAAAGTGTAAAGTTTGATGGGTCTAGGACGCATAGTTTAGCCGGAAAACGCGTTTAAAGATAAAAATTTCCAATTTTTTTTAAATTAGTTTTTCGTGTCATTCGTTACATGGATTAAAAGGTGGCAGTTCCGAGATCACGAATATATAATTTTTAAGTCGCTGGGGCAAGTAGTTTAGCCGCAAATCGAATTTTAAGGAACAGAAAAAGTGTAAAGTTTGATGGGTCTAGGACGCATAGCTTAGCCGGAAAACGCGTTTAAAGATAAAAATGTCCAATTTTTTTAAAATTAGTTTTTCGTGTCATTCTTTACATGGATTAAAAGGTGGCAGTTCCAAGATCACGAATATATAATTTTTAAGTCGCTGGGGCAAGTAGCTTAGCCGCAAATCGAATTTTAAGGGACAGAAAAAGTGTAAAGTTTGATGGGTCTAGGACACATAGTTTAGCCGGAAAACGCGTTTAAAGATAAAAATGTCCATTTTTTTAAAATTAGTTTTTCGTGTCATTCGTTACATGGATTAAAAGGTGGCAGTTCCAAGATCACGAATATATAATTTTTAAGTCGCTGGGGCAAGTAGTTTAGCCGCAAATCGAATTTTAAGGGACAGAAAAAGTGTAAAGTTTGATGGGTCTAGGACGCATAGTTTAGCCGGAAAACGCGTTTAAAGATAAAAATGTCCAATTTTTTTAAAATTAGTTTTTCGTGTCATTCGTTACATGGATTAAAAGGAGGCAGTTCCAAGATAACGAATATATAATTTTTAAGTCGCTGGGGCAAGTAGTTTAGCCGCAAGTCGAATTTTAAGGGACAGAAAAAGTGTAAAGTTTGATGGGTCTAGGACGCATAGTTTAGCCGGAAAACGCGTTTAAAGATAAAAATGTCCAATTTTTTTAAAATTAGTTTTTCGTGTCATTCGTTACATGGATTAAAAGGTGGCAGTTCCAAGATCACGAATATATAATTTTTAAGTCGCTGGGGCAAGTAGTTTAGCCGCAAATCGAATTTTAAGGGACAGAAAAAGTGTAAAGTTTGATGGGTCTAGGACGCATAGTTTAGCCGGAAAACGCGTTTAAAGATAAAAATGTCCAATTTTCTTAAAATTATTTTTTCGTGTCATTCGTTACATGGATTAAAAGGTGGCAGTGCCAAGATCACGAATATATAATTTTTAAGTCGCTGGGGCAAGTAGTTTAGCCGCAAATCGAATTTTAAGGGACAGAAAAAGTGTAAAGTTTGATGGGTCTAGGACGCATAGTTTAGCCGGAAAACGCGTTTAAAGATAAAAATGTCCAATTTTTTTAAAATTAGTTTTTCGTGTCATTCGTTACATGGATTAAAAGGTGGCAGTTCCGAGATCACGAATATATAATTTTTAAGTCGCTGGGGCAAGTAGTTTAGCCGCAAATCGAATTTTAAGGGACAGAAAAAGTGTAAAGTTTGATGGGTCTAGGACGCATAGTTTAGCCGGAAAACGCGTTTAAAGATAAAAATGTCCAATTTTTTTAAAATTAGTTTTTCGTGTCATTCGTTACATGGATTAAAAGGTGGCAGTTCCAAGATCACGAATATATAATTTTTAAGTCGCTGGGGCAAGTAGTTTAGCCGCAAATCGAATTTGAAGGGACAGAAAAAGTGTAAAGTTTGATGGGTCTAGGACGCATAGTTTAGCCGGAAAACGCGTTTAAAGATAAAAATTTCCAATTTTTTTTAAATTAGTTTTTCGTGTCATTCGTTACATGGATTAAAAGGTGGCAGTTCCAAGATCACGAATATATAATTTTTAAGTCGCTGGGGCAAGTAGTTTAGCCGCAAATCGAATTTTAAGGGACAGAAAAAGTGTAAAGTTTGATGGGTCTAGGACGCATAGTTTAGCCGGAAAACGCGTTTAAAGATAAAAATGTCCAATTTTTTTAAAATTAGTTTTTCGTGTCATTCGTTACATGGATTAAAAGGTGGCAGTTCCAAGATCACGAATATATAATTTTTAAGTCGCTGGGGCAAGTAGTTTAGCCGCAAATCGAATTTTAAGGGACAGAAAAAGTGTAAAGTTTGATGGGTCTAGGACGCATAGTTTAGCCGGAAAACGCGTTTAAAGATAAAAATGTCCAATTTTTTTTAAATTAGTTTTTCGTGTCATTCGTTACATGGATTAAAAGGTGGCAGTTCCAAGATCACGAATATATAATTTTTAAGTCGCTGGGGCAAGTAGTTTAGCCGCAAATCGAATTTTAAGGGACAGAAAAAGTGTAAAGTTTGATGGGTCTAGGACGCATAGTTTAGCCGGAAAACGCGTTTAAAGATAAAAATGTCCAATTTTTTTACAATTAGTTTTTCGTGTCATTCGTTACATGGATTAAAAGGTGGCAGTTCCAAGATCACGAATATATAATTTTTAAGTCGCTGGGGCAAGTAGTTTAGCCGCAAGTCGAATTTTAAGGGACAGAAAAAGTGTAAAGTTTGATGGGTCTAGGACGCATAGTTTAGCCGGAAAACGCGTTTAAAGATAAAAATGTCCAATTTTTTTAAAATTAGTTTTTCGTGTCATTCGTTACATGGATTAAAAGGTGGCAGTTCCAAGATCACGAATATATAATTTTTAAGTCGCTGGGGCAAGTAGTTTAGCCGCAAATCGAATTTTAAGGGACAGAAAAAGTGTAAAGTTTGATGGGTCTAGGACGCATAGTTTAGCCGGAAAACGCGTTTAAAGATAAAAATGTCCAATTTTTTTAAAATTAGTTTTTCGTGTCATTCGTTACATGGATTAAAAGGTGGCAGTTCCAAGATAACGAATATATAATTTTTAAGTCGCTGGGGCAAGTAGTTTAGCCGCAAGTCGAATTTTAAGGGACAGAAAAAGTGTAAAGTTTGATGGGTCTAGGACGCATAGTTTAGCCGGAAAACGCGTTTAAAGATAAAAATGTCCAATTTTTTTAAAATTAGTTTTTCGTGTCATTCGTTACATGGATTAAAAGGTGGCAGTTCCAAGATCACGAATATATAATTTTTAAGTCGCTGGGGCAAGTAGTTTAGCCGCAAATCGAATTTTAAGGGACAGAAAAAGTGTAAAGTTTGATGGGTCTAGGACGCATAGTTTAGCCGGAAAACGCGTTTAAAGATAAAAATGTCCAATTTTCTTAAAATTAGTTTTTCGTGTCATTCGTTACATGGATTAAAAGGTGGCAGTGCCAAGATCACGAATATATAATTTTTAAGTCGCTGGGGCAAGTAGTTTAGCCGCAAATCGAATTTTAAGGGACAGAAAAAGTGTAAAGTTTGATGGGTCTAGGACGCATAGTTTAGCCGGAAAACGCGTTTAAAGATAAAAATGTCCAATTTTTTTAAAATTAGTTTTTCGTGTCATTCGTTACATGGATTAAAAGGTGGCAGTTCCGAGATCACGAATATATAATTTTTAAGTCGCTGGGGCAAGTAGTTTAGCCGCAAATCGAATTTTAAGGGACAGAAAAAGTGTAAAGTTTGATGGGTCTAGGACGCATAGTTTAGCCGGAAAACGCGTTTAAAGATAAAAATGTCCAATTTTTTTTAAATTAGTTTTTCGTGTCATTCGTTACATGGATTAAAATGTGGCAGTTCCAAGATCACGAATATATAATTTTTAAGCCGCTGGGGCAAGTAGTTTAGCCGCAAATCGAATTTTAAGGGACAGAAAAAGTGTAAAGTTTGATGGGTCTAGGACGCATAGTTTAGCCGGAAAACGCGTTTAAAGATTAAAATGTCCAATTTTTTTTAAAATTAGTTTTTCGTGTCATTCGTTACATGGATTAAAAGGTGGCAGTTCCAAGATCACGAATATATAATTTTTAAGTCGCTGGGGCAAGTAGTTTAGCCGCAAATCGAATTTTAAGGGACAGAAAAAGTGTAAAGTTTGATGGGTCTAGGACGCATAGTTTAGCCGGAAAACGCGTTTAAAGATAAAAATGTCCAATTTTTTTAAAATTGGTTTTTCGTGTCATTCGTTACATGGATTAAAAGGTGGCAGTTCCAAGATCACGAATATATAATTTTTAAGTCGCTGGGGCAAGTAGTTTAGCCGCAAATCGAATTTTAAGGGACAGAAAAAGTGTAAAGTTTGATGGGTCTAGGACGCATAGTTTAGCCGGAAAACGCGTTTAAAGATAAAAATGTCCAATTTTTTTTAAATTAGTTTTTCGTGTCATTCGTTACATGGATTAAAAGGTGGCAGTTCCAAGATCACGAATATATAATTTTTAAGTCGCTGGGGCAAGTAGTTTAGCCGCAAATCGAATTTTAAGGGACAGAAAAAGTGTAAAGTTTGATGGGTCTAGGACGCATAGTTTAGCCGGAAAACGCGTTTAAAGACAAAAATGTCCAATTTTTTTACAATTAGTTTTTCGTGTCATTCGTTACATGGATTAAAAGGTGGCAGTTCCAAGATCACGAATATATAATTTTTAAGTCGCTGGGGCAAGTAGTTTAGCCGCAAGTCGAATTTTAAGGGACAGAAAAAGTGTAAAGTTTGATGGGTCTAGGACGCATAGTTTAGCCGGAAAACGCGTTTAAAGATAAAAATGTCCAATTTTTTTAAAATTAGTTTTTCGTGTCATTCGTTACATGGATTAAAAGGTGGCAGTTCCAAGATCACGAATATATAATTTTTAAGTCGCTGGGGCAAGTAGTTTAGCCGCAAATCGAATTTTAAGGGACAGAAAAAGTGTAAAGTTTGATGGGTCTAGGACGCATAGTTTAGCCGGAAAACGCGTTTAAAGATAAAAATGTCCAATTTTTTTAAAATTAGTTTTTCGTGTCATTCGTTACATGGATTAAAAGGTGGCAGTTCCAAGATCACGAATATATAATTTTTAAGTCGCTGGGGCAAGTAGTTTAGCCCCAAATCGAATTTTAAGGGACAGAAAAAGTGTAAAGTTTGATGGGTCTAGGACGCATAGTTTAGCCGGAAAACGCGTTTAAAGATAAAAATGTCCAATTTTTTTAAAATTAGTTTTTCGTGTCATTCGTTACATGGATTATAAGGTGGCAGTTCCAAGATCACGAATATATAATTTTTAAGTCGCTGGGGCAAGTAGTTTAGCCGCAAATCGAATTTTAAGGGACAGAAAAAGTGTAAAGTTTGATGGGTCTAGGACGCATAGTTTAGCCGGAAAACGCGTTTAAAGATAAAAATGTCCAATTTTTTTAAAATTAGTTTTTCGTGTCATTCGTTACATGGATTAAAAGGTGGCAGTTCCAAGATCACGAATATATAATTTTTAAGTCGCTGGGGCAAGTAGTTTAGCCGCAACTCGAATTTTAAGGGACAGAAAAAGTGTAAAGTTTGATGGGTCTAGGACGCATAGTTTAGCCGGAAAACGCGTTTAAAGATAAAAATGTCCATTTTTTTTAAAATTAGTTTTTCGTGTCATTCGTTACATGGATTATAAGGTGGCAGTTCCAAGATCACGAATATATAATTTTTAAGTCGCTGGGGCAAGTAGTTTAGCCGCAAATCGAATTTTAAGGGACAGAAAAAGTGTAAAGTTTGATGGGTCTAGGACGCATAGTTTAGCCGGAAAACGCGTTTAAAGATAAAAATGTCCAATTTTTTTAAAATTAGTTTTTCGTGTCATTCGTTACATGGATTAAAAGGTGGCAGTTCCAAGATCACGAATATATAATTTTTAAGTCGCTGGGGCAAGTAGTTTAGCCGCAAATCGAATTTTAAGGGACAGAAAAAGTGTAAAGTTTGATGGGCCTAGGACGGATAGTTTAGCCGGAAAACGCGTTTAAAGATAAAAATGTCCAATTTTTTTTAAATTAGTTTTTCGTGTCATTCGTTACATGGATTAAAAGGTGGCAGTTCCAAGATCACGAATATATAATTTTTAAGTCGCTGGGGCAAGTAGTTTAGCCGCAAATCGAATTTTAAGGGACAGAAAAAGTGTAAAGTTTGATGGCTCTAGGACGCATAGTTTAGCCGGAAAACGCGTTTAAAGATAAAAATGTCCAATTTTTTTAAAATTAGTTTTTCGTGTCATTCGTTACATGGATTAAAAGGTGGCAGTTCCAAGATCACGAATATATAATTTTTAAGTCGCTGGGGCAAGTAGTTTAGCCGCAAATCGAATTTTAAGGGACAGAAAAAGTGTAAAGTTTGATGGGTCTAGGACGCATAGTTTAGCCGGAAAACGCGTTTAAAGATAAAAATGTCTAATTTTTTTAAAATTAGTTTTTCGTGTCATTCGTTACATGGATTAAAAGGTGGCAGTTCCAAGATCACGAATATATAATTTTTAAGTCGCTGGGGCAAGTAGTTTAGCCCCAAATCGAATTTTAAGGGACAGAAAAAGTGTAAAGTTTGATGGGTCTAGGACGCATAGTTTAGCCGGAAAACGCGTTTAAAGATAAAAATGTCCAATTTTTTTAAAATTAGTTTTTCGTGTCATTCGTTACATGGATTAAAAGGTGGCAGTTCCAAGATCACGAATATATAATTTTTAAGTCGCTGGGGCAAGTAGTTTAGCCGCAAATCGAATTTTAATGGACAGAAAAAGTGTAAAGTTTGATGGGTCTAGGACGCATAGTTTAGCCGGAAAACGCGTTTAAAGATAAAAATGTCCAATTTTTTTAAAATTAGTTTTTCGTGTCATTCGTTACATGGATTAAAAGGTGGCAGTTCCAAGATCACGAATATATAATTTTTAAGTCGCTGGGGCAAGTAGTTTAGCTGCAAATCGAATTTTAAGGGACAGAAAAAGTGTAAAGTTTGATGGGTCTAGGACGCATAGTTTAGCCGGAAAACGCGTTTAAAGATAAAAATGTCCAATTTTTTTAAAATTAGTTTTTCGTGTCATTCGTTACATGGATTATAAGGTGGCAGTTCCAAGATCACGAATATATAATTTTTAAGTCGCTGGGGCAAGTAGTTTAGCCGCAAACCGAATTTTAAGGGACAGAAAAAGTGTAAAGTTTGATGGGTCTAGGACGCATAGTTTAGCCGGAAAACGCGTTTAAAGATAAAAATGTCCAATTTTTTTAAAATTAGTTTTTCGTGTCATTCGTTACATGGATTAAAAGGTGGCAGTTCCAAGATCACGAATATATAATTTTTAAGTCGCTGGGGCAAGTAGTTTAGCCGCAAATCGAATTTTAAGGGACAGAAAAAGTGTAAAGTTTGATGGGTCTAGGACGCATAGTTTAGCCGGAAAACGCGTTTAAAGATAAAAATGTCCAATTTTTTTAAAATTAGTTTTTCGTGTCATTCGTTACATGGATTAAAAGGTGGCAGTTCCAAGATCACGAATATATAATTTTTAAGTCGCTGGGGCAAGTAGTTTAGCCCCAAATCGAATTTTAAGGGACAGAAAAAGTGTAAAGTTTGATGGGTCTAGGACGCATAGTTTAGCCGGAAAACGCGTTTAAAGATAAAAATGTCCAATTTTTTTAAAATTAGTTTTTCGTGTCATTCGTTACATGGATTATAAGGTGGCAGTTCCAAGATCACGAATATATAATTTTTAAGTCGCTGGGGCAAGTAGTTTAGCCGCAAATCGAATTTTAAGGGACAGAAAAAGTGTAAAGTTTGATGGGTCTAGGACGCATAGTTTAGCCGGAAAACGCGTTTAAAGATAAAAATGTCCAATTTTTTTAAAATTAGTTTTTCGTGTCATTCGTTACATGGATTAAAAGGTGGCAGTTCCAAGATCACGAATATATAATTTTTAAGTCGCTGGGGCAAGTAGTTTAGCCGCAACTCGAATTTTAAGGGACAGAAAAAGTGTAAAGTTTGATGGGTCTAGGACGCATAGTTTAGCCGGAAAACGCGTTTAAAGATAAAAATGTCCATTTTTTTTAAAATTAGTTTTTCGTGTCATTCGTTACATGGATTATAAGGTGGCAGTTCCAAGATCACGAATATATAATTTTTAAGTCGCTGGGGCAAGTAGTTTAGCCGCAAATCGAATTTTAAGGGACAGAAAAAGTGTAAAGTTTGATGGGTCTAGGACGCATAGTTTAGCCGGAAAACGCGTTTAAAGATAAAAATGTCCAATTTTTTTAAAATTAGTTTTTCGTGTCATTCGTTACATGGATTAAAAGGTGGCAGTTCCAAGATCACGAATATATAATTTTTAAGTCGCTGGGGCAAGTAGTTTAGCCGCAAATCGAATTTTAAGGGACAGAAAAAGTGTAAAGTTTGATGGGCCTAGGACGGATAGTTTAGCCGGAAAACGCGTTTAAAGATAAAAATGTCCAATTTTTTTTAAATTAGTTTTTCGTGTCATTCGTTACATGGATTAAAAGGTGGCAGTTCCAAGATCACGAATATATAATTTTTAAGTCGCTGGGGCAAGTAGTTTAGCCGCAAATCGAATTTTAAGGGACAGAAAAAGTGTAAAGTTTGATGGCTCTAGGACGCATAGTTTAGCCGGAAAACGCGTTTAAAGATAAAAATGTCCAATTTTTTTAAAATTAGTTTTTCGTGTCATTCGTTACATGGATTAAAAGGTGGCAGTTCCAAGATCACGAATATATAATTTTTAAGTCGCTGGGGCAAGTAGTTTAGCCGCAAATCGAATTTTAAGGGACAGAAAAAGTGTAAAGTTTGATGGGTCTAGGACGCATAGTTTAGCCGGAAAACGCGTTTAAAGATAAAAATGTCTAATTTTTTTAAAATTAGTTTTTCGTGTCATTCGTTACATGGATTAAAAGGTGGCAGTTCCAAGATCACGAATATATAATTTTTAAGTCGCTGGGGCAAGTAGTTTAGCCCCAAATCGAATTTTAAGGGACAGAAAAAGTGTAAAGTTTGATGGGTCTAGGACGCATAGTTTAGCCGGAAAACGCGTTTAAAGATAAAAATGTCCAATTTTTTTAAAATTAGTTTTTCGTGTCATTCGTTACATGGATTAAAAGGTGGCAGTTCCAAGATCACGAATATATAATTTTTAAGTCGCTGGGGCAAGTAGTTTAGCCGCAAATCGAATTTTAATGGACAGAAAAAGTGTAAAGTTTGATGGGTCTAGGACGCATAGTTTAGCCGGAAAACGCGTTTAAAGATAAAAATGTCCAATTTTTTTAAAATTAGTTTTTCGTGTCATTCGTTACATGGATTAAAAGGTGGCAGTTCCAAGATCACGAATATATAATTTTTAAGTCGCTGGGGCAAGTAGTTTAGCTGCAAATCGAATTTTAAGGGACAGAAAAAGTGTAAAGTTTGATGGGTCTAGGACGCATAGTTTAGCCGGAAAACGCGTTTAAAGATAAAAATGTCCAATTTTTTTAAAATTAGTTTTTCGTGTCATTCGTTACATGGATTATAAGGTGGCAGTTCCAAGATCACGAATATATAATTTTTAAGTCGCTGGGGCAAGTAGTTTAGCCGCAAACCGAATTTTAAGGGACAGAAAAAGTGTAAAGTTTGATGGGTCAAGGACGCATAGTTTAGCCGGAAAACGCGTTTAAAGATAAAAATGTCCAATTTTTTTAAAATTAGTTTTTCGTGTCATTCGTTACATGGATTAAAAGGTGGCAGTTCCGAGATCACGAATATATAATTTTTAAGTCGCTGGGGCAAGTAGTTTAGCCGCAAATCGAATTTTAAGGGACAGAAAAAGTGTAAAGTTTGATGGGTCTAGGACGCATAGTTTAGCCGGAAAACGCGTTTAAAGATAAAAATGTCCAATTTTTTTAAAATTAGTTTTTCGTGTCATTCGTTACATGGATTAAAAGGTGGCAGTTCCAAGATCACGAATATATAATTTTTAAGTCGCTGGGGCAAGTAGTTTAGCCGCAAATCGAATTTTAAGGGACAGAAAAAGTGTAAAGTTTGATGGGTCTAGGACGCATAGTTTAGCCGGAAAACGCGTTTAAAGATAAAAATGTCCAATTTTTTTTAAAATTAGTTTTTCGTGCCATTCGTTACATGGATTAAAAGGTGGCAGTTCCAAGATCACGAATATATAATTTTTAAGTCGCTGGGGCAAGTAGTTTAGCCGCAAATCGAATTTTAAGGGACAGAAAAAGTGTAAAGTTTGATGGGTCTAGGACGCATAGTTTAGCCGGAAAACGCGTTTAAAGATAAAAATGTCCAATTTTTTTAAAATTAGTTTTTCGTGTCATTCGTTACATGGATTAAAAGGTGGCAGTTCCAAGATCACGAATATATAATTTTTAAGTCGCTGGGGCAAGTAGTTTAGCCGCAAATCGAATTTTAAGGGACAGAAAAAGTGTAAAGTTTGATGGGTCTAGGACGCATAGTTTAGCCGGAAAACGCGTTTAAAGATAAAATGTCCAATTTTTTTTAAATTAGTTTTTCGTGTCATTCGTTACATGGATTAAAAGGTGGCAGTTCCAAGATCACGAATATATAATTTTTAAGTCGCTGGGGCAAGTAGTTTAGCCGCAAATCGAATTTTAAGGGACAGAAAAAGTGTAAAGTTTGATGGGTCTAGGACGCATAGTTAAGCCGGAAAACGCGTTTAAAGATAAAAATGTCCAATTTTTTTACAATTAGTTTTTCGTGTCATTCGTTACATGGATTAAAAGGTGGCAGTTCCAAGATCACGAATATATAATTTTTAAGTCGCTGGGGCAAGTAGTTTAGCCGCAAGTCGAATTTTAAGGGACAGAAAAAGTGTAAAGTTTGATGGGTCTAGGACGCATAGTTTAGCCGGAAAACGCGTTTAAAGATAAAAATGTCCAATTTTTTTAAAATTAGTTTTTCGTGTCATTCGTTACATGGATTAAAAGGTGGCAGTTCCAAGATCACGAATATATAATTTTTAAGTCGCTGGGGCAAGTAGTTTAGCCGCAAATCGAATTTTAAGGGACAGAAAAAGTGTAAAGTTTGATGGGTCTAGGACGCATAGTTTAGCCGGAAAACGCGTTTAAAGATAAAAATGTCCAATTTTTTTAAAATTAGTTTTTCGTGTCATTCGTTACATGGATTAAAAGGTGGCAGTTCCAAGATCACGAATATATAATTTTTAAGTCGCTGGGGCAAGTAGTTTAGCCCCAAATCGAATTTTAAGGGACAGAAAAAGTGTAAAGTTTGATGGGTCTAGGACGCATAGTGTAGCCGGAAAACGCGTTTAAAGATAAAAATGTCCAATTTTTTTAAAATTAGTTTTTCGTGTCATTCGTTACATGGATTAAAAGGTGGCAGTTCCAAGATCACGAATATATAATTTTTAAGTCGCTGGGGCAAGTAGTTTAGCCGCAAATCGAATTTTAAGGGACAGAAAAAGTGTAAAGTTTGATGGGTCTAGGACGCATAGTTTAGCCGGAAAACGCGTTTAAAGATAAAAATGTCCAATTTTTTTAAAATTAGTTTTTCGTGTCATTCGTTACATGGATTAAAAGGTGGCAGTTCCAAGATCACGAATATATAATTTTTAAGTCGCTGGGGCAAGTAGTTTAGCCGCAAATCGAATTTTAAGGGACAGAAAAAGTGTAAAGTTTGATGGGTCTAGGACGCATAGTTTAGCCGGAAAACGCGTTTAAAGATAAAAATGTCCATTTTTTTTAAAATTAGTTTTTCGTGTCATTCGTTACATGGATTATAAGGTGGCAGTTCCAAGATCACGAATATATAATTTTTAAGTCGCTGGGGCAAGTAGTTTAGCCGCAAATCGAATTTTAAGGGACAGAAAAAGTGTAAAGTTTGATGGGTCTAGGACGCATAGTTTAGCCGGAAAACGCGTTTAAAGATAAAAATGTCCAATTTTTTTAAAATAAGTTTTTCGTGTCATTCGTTACATGGATTAAAAGGTGGCAGTTCCAAGATCACGAATATATAATTTTTAAGTCGCTGGGGCAAGTAGTTTAGCCCCAAATCGAATTTTAAGGGACAGAAAAAGTGTAAAGTTTGATGGGTCTAGGACGCATAGTTTAGCCGGAAAACGCGTTTAAAGATAAAAATGTCCAATTTTTTTAAAATTAGTTTTTCGTGTCATTCGTTACATGGATTAAAAGGTGGCAGTTCCAAGATCACGAATATATAATTTTTAAGTCGCTGGGGCAAGTAGTTTAGCCGCAAATCGAATTTTAAGGGACAGAAAAAGTGTAAAGTTTGATGGGTCTAGGACGCATAGTTTAGCCGGAAAACGCGTTTAAAGATAAAAATGTCCAATTTTTTTAAAATTAGTTTTTCGTGTCATTCGTTACATGGATTAAAAGGTGGCAGTTCCAAGATCACGAATATATAATTTTTAAGTCGCTGGGGCAAGTAGTTTAGCTGCAAATCGAATTTTAAGGGACAGAAAAAGTGTAAAGTTTGATGGGTCTAGGACGCATAGTTTAGCCGGAAAACGCGTTTAAAGATAAAAATGTCCAATTTTTTTAAAATTAGTTTTTCGTGTCATTCGTTAAATGGATTATAAGGTGGCAGTTCCAAGATCACGAATATATAATTTTTAAGTCGCTGGGGCAAGTAGTTTAGCCGCAAACCGAATTTTAAGGGACAGAAAAAGTGTAAAGTTTGATGGGTCTAGGACGCATAGTTTAGCCGGAAAACGCGTTTAAAGATAAAAATGTCCAATTTTTTTAAAATTAGTTTTTCGTGTCATTCGTTACATGGATTAAAAGGTGGCAGTTCCGAGATCACGAATATATAATTTTTAAGTCGCTGGGGCAAGTAGTTTAGCCGCAAATCGAATTTTAAGGGACAGAAAAAGTGTAAAGTTTGATGGGTCTAGGACGCATAGTTTAGCCGGAAAACGCGTTTAAAGATAAAAATGTCCAATTTTTTTAAAATTAGTTTTTCGTGTCATTCGTTACATGGATTAAAAGGTGGCAGTTCCAAGATCACGAATATATAATTTTTAAGTCGCTGGGGCAAGTAGTTTAGCCGCAAATCGAATTTTAAGGGACAGAAAAAGTGTAAAGTTTGATGGGTCTAGGACGCATAGTTTAGCCGGAAAACGCGTTTAAAGATAAAAATTCCAATTTTTTTTAAAATTAGTTTTTCGTGTCATTCGTTACATGGATTAAAAGGTGGCAGTTCCAAGATCACGAATATATAATTTTTAAGTCGCTGGGGCAAGTAGTTTAGCCGCAAATCGAATTTTAAGGGACAGAAAAAGTGTAAAGTTTGATGGGTCTAGGACGCATAGTTTAGCCGGAAAACGCGTTTAAAGATAAAAATGTCCAATTTTTTTAAAATTAGTTTTTCGTGTCATTCGTTACATGGATTAAAAGGTGGCAGTTCCAAGATCACGAATATATAATTTTTAAGTCGCTGGGGCAAGTAGTTTAGCCGCAAATCGAATTTTAAGGGACAGAAAAAGTGTAAAGTTTGATGGGTCTAGGACGCATAGTTTAGCCGGAAAACGCGTTTAAAGATAAAAATGTCCATTTTTTTTAAAATTAGTTTTTCGTGTCATTCGTTACATGGATTATAAGGTGGCAGTTCCAAGATCACGAATATATAATTTTTAAGTCGCTGGGGCAAGTAGTTTAGCCGCAAATCGAATTTTAAGGGACAGAAAAAGTGTAAAGTTTGATGGGTCTAGGACGCATAGTTTAGCCGGAAAACGCGTTTAAAGATAAAAATGTCCAATTTTTTTAAAATTAGTTTTTCGTGTCATTCGTTACATGGATTAAAAGGTGGCAGTTCCAAGATCACGAATATATAATTTTTAAGTCGCTGGGGCAAGTAGTTTAGCCGCAAATCGAATTTTAAGGGACAGAAAAAGTGTAAAGTTTGATGGGCCTAGGACGCATAGTTTAGCCGGAAAACGCGTTTAAAGATAAAAATGTCCAATTTTTTTAAAATTAGTTTTTCGTGTCATTCGTTACATGGATTAAAAGGTGGCAGTTCCAAGATCACGAATATATAATTTTTAAGTCGCTGGGGCAAGTAGTTTAGCCGCAAATCGAATTTTAAGGGACAGAAAAAGTGTAAAGTTTGATGGGTCTAGGACGCATAGTTTAGCCGGAAAACGCGTTTAAAGATAAAAATGTCCAATTTTTTTAAAATTAGTTTTTCGTGTCATTCGTTACATGGATTAAAAGGTGGCAGTTCCAAGATCACGAATATATAATTTTTAAGTCGCTGGGGCAAGTAGTTTAGCCGCAAATCGAATTTTAAGGGACAGAAAAAGTGTAAAGTTTGATGGGTCTAGGACGCATAGTTTAGCCGGAAAACGCGTTTAAAGATAAAAATGTCCAATTTTTTTAAAATTAGTTTTTCGTGTCATTCCTTACATGGATTAAAAGGTGGCAGTTCCAAGATCACGAATATATAATTTTTAAGTCGCTGGGGCAAGTAGTTTAGCCGAAAATCGAATTTTAAGGGACAGAAAAAGTGTAAAGTTTGATGGGTCTAGGACGCATAGTTTAGCCGGAAGACGCGTTTAAAGATAAAAATGTCCAATTTTTTTAAAATTAGTTTTTCGTGTCATTCGTTACATGGATTAAAAGGTGGCATTTCCAAGATCACGAATATATAATTTTTAAGTCGCTGGGGCAAGTAGTTTAGCCGCAAATCGAATTTTAAGGGACAGAAAAAGTGTAAAGTTTGATGGGTCTAGGACGCATAGTTTAGCCGGAAAACGCGTTTAAAGATAAAAATGTCCAATTTTTTTAAAATTAGTTTTTCGTGTCATTCCTTACATGGATTAAAAGGGGCAGTTCCAAGATCACGAATATATAATTTTTAAGTCGCTGGGGCAAGTAGTTTAGCCGCAAATCGAATTTTAAGGGACAGAAAAAGTGTAAAGTTTGATGGGTCTAGGACGCATAGTTTAGCCGGAAAACGCGTTTAAAGATAAAAATGTCCAATTTTTTTAAAATTTGTTTTTCGTGTCATTCGTTACATGGATTAAAAGGTGGCAGTTCCAAGATCACGAATATATAATTTTTAAGTCGCTGGGGCAAGTAGTTTAGCCGCAAATCGAATTTTAAGGGACATAAAAAGTGTAAAGTTTGATGGGTCTAGGACGCATAGTTTAGCCGGAAAACGCGTTTAAAGATAAAAATGTCCAATTTTTTTAAAATTAGTTTTTCGTGTCATTCGTTACATGGATTAAAAGGTGGCAGTTCCAAGATCACGAATATATAATTTTTAAGTCGCTGGGGCAAGTAGTTTAGCCGCAAATCGAATTTTAAGGGACAAAAAAGTGTAAAGTTTGATGGGTCTAGGACGCATAGTTTAGCCGGAAAACGCGTTTAAAGATAAAAATGTCCAATTTTTTTAAAATTTGTTTTTCGTGTCATTCGTTACATGGATTAAAAGGTGGCAGTTCCAAGATCACGAATATATAATTTTTAAGTCGCTGGGGCAAGTAGTTTAGCCGCAAATCGAATTTTAAGGGACATAAAAAGTGTAAAGTTTGATGGGTCTAGGACGCATAGTTTAGCCGGAAAACGCGTTTAAAGATAAAAATGTCCAATTTTTTTAAAATTAGTTTTTCGTGTCATTCGTTACATGGATTAAAAGGTGGCAGTTCCAAGATAACGAATATATAATTTTTAAGTCGCTGGGGCAAGCAGTTTAGCCGCAAATCGAATTTTAAGGGACAGAAAAAGTGTAAAGTTTGATGGGTCTAGGACGCATAGTTTAGCCGGAAAACGCGTCTAAAGATAAAAATGTCCAATTTTTTTAAAATTAGTTTTTCGTGTCATTCGTTACATGGATTAAAAGGTGGCAGTTCCAAGATCACGAATATATAATTTTTAAGTCGCTGGGGCAAGTAGTTTAGCCGCAAATCGAATTTTAAGGGACAGAAAAAGTGTAAAGTTTGATGGGTCTAGGACGCATAGTTTAGCCGGAAGACGCGTTTAAAGATAAAAATGTCCAATTTTTTTAAAATTAGTTTTTCGTGTCATTCGTTACATGGATTAAAAGGTGGCAGTTCCAAGATCACGAATATATAATTTTTAAGTCGCTGGGGCAAGTAGTTTAGCCGCAAATCGAATTTTAAGGGACAGAAAAAGTGTAAAGTTTGATGGGTCTAGGACGCATAGTTTAGCCGGAAAACGCGTTTAAAGATAAAAATGTCCAATTTTTTTAAAATTAGTTTTTCGTGTCATTCCTTACATGGATTAAAAGGTGGCAGTTCCAAGATCACGAATATATAATTTTTAAGTCGCTGGGGCAAGTAGTTTAGCCGCAAATCGAATTTTAAGGGACAGAAAAAGTGTAAAGTTTGATGGGTCTAGAACGCATAGTTTAGCCGGAAAACGCGTTTAAAGATAAAAATGTCCAATTTTTTTTAAAATTAGTTTTTCGTGTTATTCGTTACATGGATTAAAAGGTGGCAGTTCCAAGATCACGAATATATAATTTTTAAGTCGCTGGGGCAAGTAGTTTAGCCGCAAATCGAATTTTAAGGGACAGAAAAAGTGTGAAGTTTGATGGGTCTAGGACGCATAGTTTAGCCGGAAAACGCGTTTAAAGATAAAAATGTCCAATTTTTTTAAAATTAGTTTTTCGTGTCATTCGTTACATGGATTAAAAGGTGGCAGTTCCAAGATCACGAATATATAATTTTTAAGTCGCTGGGGCAAGTAGTTTAGCCGCAAATCGAATTTTAAGGGACAGAAAAAGTGTAAAGTTTGATGGGTCTAGGACGCATAGTTTAGCCGGAAAACGCGTTTAAAGATAAAAATGTCCAATTTTTTTAAAATTAGTTCTTCGTGTCATTCGTTACATGGATTAAAAGGTGGCAGTTCCAAGATCACGAATATATAATTTTTAAGTCGCTGGGGCAAGTAGTTTAGCCGCAAATCGAATTTTAAGGGACAGAAAAAGTGTAAAGTTTGATGGGTCTAGGACGCATAGTTTAGCCGGAAAACGCGTCTAAAGATAAAAATGTCCAATTTTTTTAAAATTAGTTTTTCGTGTCATTCGTTACATGGATTAAAAGGTGGCAGTTCCAAGATCACGAATATATAATTTTTAAGTCGCTGGGGCAAGTAGTTTAGCCGCAAATCGAATTTTAAGGGACAGAAAAAGTGTAAAGTTTGATGGGTCTAGGACGCATAGTTTAGCCGGAAGACGCGTTTAAAGATAAAAATGTCCAATTTTTTTAAAATTTGTTTTTCGTGTCATTCGTTACATGGATTAAAAGGTGGCAGTTCCAAGATCACGAATATATAATTTTTAAGTCGCTGGGGCAAGTAGTTTAGCCGCAAATCGAATTTTAAGGGACAGAAAAAGTGTAAAGTTTGATGGGTCTAGGACGCATAGTTTAGCCGGAAAACGCGTTTAAAGATAAAAATGTCCAATTTTTTTAAAATTAGTTTTTCGTGTCATTCGTTACATGGATTAAAAGGTGGCAGTTCCAAGATCACGAATATATAATTTTTAAGTCGCTGGGGCAAGTAGTTTAGCCGCAAATCGAATTTTAAGGGACAGAAAAAGTGTAAAGTTTGATGGGTCTAGGACGCATAGTTTAGCCGGAAAACGCGTTTAAAGATAAAAATGTCCAATTTTTTTAAAATTAGTTTTTCGTGTCATTCGTTACATGGATTAAAAGGTGGCAGTTCCAAGATAACGAATATATAATTTTTAAGTCGCTGGGGCAAGTAGTTTAGCCGCAAATCGAATTTTAAGGGACAGAAAAAGTGTAAAGTTTGATGGGTCTAGGACGCATAGTTTAGCCGGAAAACGCGTATAAAGATAAAAATGTCCAATTTTTTTAAAATTAGTTTTTCGTGTCATTCGTTACATGGATTAAAAGGTGGCAGTTCCAAGATCACGAATATATAATTTTTAAGTCGCTGGGGCAAGTAGTTTAGCCGCAAATCGAATTTTAAGGGACAGAAAAAGTGTAAAGTTTGATGGGTCTAGGACGCATAGTTTAGCCGGAAGACGCGTTTAAAGATAAAAATGTCCAATTTTTTTAAAATTAGTTTTTCGTGTCATTCGTTACATGGATTAAAAGGTGGCAGTTCCAAGATCACGAATATATAATTTTTAAGTCGCTGGGGCAAGTAGTTTAGCCGCAAATCGAATTTTAAGGGACAGAAAAAGTGTAAAGTTTGATGGGTCTAGGACGCATAGTTTAGCCGGAAAACGCGTTTAAAGATAAAAATGTCCAATTTTTTTAAAATTAGTTTTTCGTGTCATTCCTTACATGGATTAAAAGGTGGCAGTTCCAAGATCACGAATATATAATTTTTAAGTCGCTGGGGGAAGTAGTTTAGCCGCAAATCAGATTTTAAAGGGACAGAAAAAGTGTAAAGTTTGATGGGTCTAGGACGCATAGTTTAGCCGGAAAACGCGTTTAAAGATAAAAATGTCCAATTTTTTTAAAATTAGTTTTTCGTGTCATTCGTTACATGGATTAAAAGGTGGCAGTTCCAAGATCACGAATATATAATTTTTAAGTCGCTGGGGCAAGTAGTTTAGCCGCAAATCGAATTTTAAGGGACAGAAAAAGTGTGAAGTTTGATGGGTCTAGGACGCATAGTTTAGCCGGAAAACGCGTTTAAAGATAAAAATGTCCAATTTTTTTAAAATTAGTTTTTCGTGTCATTCGTTACATGGATTAAAAGGTGGCAGTTCCAAGATCACGAATATATAATTTTTAAGTCGCTGGGGCAAGTAGTTTAGCCGCAAATCGAATTTTAAGGGACAGAAAAAGTGTAAAGTTTGATGGGTCTAGGACGCATAGTTTAGCCGCAAAACGCGTTTAAAGATAAAAATGTCCAATTTTTTTAAAATTAGTTCTTCGTGTCATTCGTTACATGGATTAAAAGGTGGCAGTTCCAAGATCACGAATATATAATTTTTAAGTCGCTGGGGCAAGTAGTTTAGCCGCAAATCGAATTTTAAGGGACAGAAAAAGTGTAAAGTTTGATGGGTCTAGGACGCATAGTTTAGCCGGAAAACGCGTCTAAAGATAAAAATGTCCAATTTTTTTAAAATTAGTTTTTCGTGTCATTCGTTACATGGATTAAAAGGTGGCAGTTCCAATATCACGAATATATAATTTTTAAGTCGCTGGGGCAAGTAGTTTAGCCGCAAATCGAATTTTAAGGGACAGAAAAAGTGTAAAGTTTGATGGGTCTAGGACGCATAGTTTAGCCGGAAGACGCGTTTAAAGATAAAAATGTCCAATTTTTTTAAAATTAGTTTTTCGTGTCATTCGTTACATGGATTAAAAGGTGGCAGTTCTAAGTCGCTGGGGCAAGTAGTTTAGCCGCAAATCGAATTTTAAGGGACAGAAAAAGTGTAAAGTTTGATGGGTCTAGGACGCATAGTTTAGCCGGAAAACGCGTTTAAAGATAAAAATGTCCAATTTTTTTTAAATTAGTTTTTCGTGTCATTCGTTACATGGATTAAGAGGTGGCAGTTCCAAGATCACGAATATATAATTTTTAAGTCGCTGGGGCAAGTAGTTTAGCCGCAAATCGAATTTTAAGGGACAGAAAAAGTGTAAAGTTTGATGGGTCTAGGACGCATAGTTTAGCCGGAAAACGCGTTTAAAGATAAAAATGTCCAATTTTTTTAAAATTAGTTTTTCGTGTCATTCGTTACATGGATTAAAAGGTGGCAGTTCCAAGATCACGAATATATAATTTTTAAGTCGCTGGGGCAAGTAGTTTAGCCGCAAATCGAATTTTAAGGGACAGAAAAAGTGTAAAGTTTGATGGGTCTAGGACGCATAGTTTAGCCGGAAAACGCGTTTAAAGATAAAAATGTCCAATTTTTTTAAAATTAGTTTTTCGTGTCATTCGTTACATGGATTAAAAGGTGGCAGTTCCAAGATAACGAATATATAATTTTTAAGTCGCTGGGGCAAGTAGTTTAGCCGCAAATCGAATTTTAAGGGACAGAAAAAGTGTAAAGTTTGATGGGTCTAGGACGCATAGTTTAGCTGGAAAACGTGTCTAAAGATAAAAATGTCCAATTTTTTTAAAATTAGTTTTTCGTGTCATTCGTTACATGGATTAAAAGGTGGCAGTTCCAAGATCACGAATATATAATTTTTAAGTCGCTGGGGCAAGTAGTTTAGCCGCAAATCGAATTTTAAGGGACAGAAAAAGTGTAAAGTTTGATGGGTCTAGGACGCATAGTTTAGCCGGAAGACGCGTTTAAAGATAAAAATGTCCAATTTTTTTAAAATTAGTTTTTCGTGTCATTCGTTACATGGATTAAAAGGTGGCAGTTCCAAGATCACGAATATATAATTTTTAAGTCGCTGGGGCAAGTAGTTTAGCCGCAAATCGAATTTTAAGGGACAGAAAAAGTGTAAAGTTTGATGGGTCTAGGACGCATAGTTTAGCCGGAAAACGCGTTTAAAGATAAAAATGTCCAATTTTTTTAAAATTAGTTTTTCGTGTCATTCCTTACATGGATTAAAAGGTGGCAGTTCCAAGATCACGAATATATAATTTTTAAGTCGCTGGGGCAAGTAGTTTAGCCGCAAATCGAATTTTAAGGGACAGAAAAAGTGTAAAGTTTGATGGGTCTAGGACGCATAGTTTAGCCGGAAAACGCGTTTAAAGATAAAAATGTCCAATTTTTTTAAAATTAGTTTTTCGTGTCATTCGTTACATGGATTAAAAGGTGGCAGTTCCAAGATCACGAATATATAATTTTTAATCGCTGGGGCAAGTAGTTTAGCCGCAAATCGAATTTTAAGGGACAGAAAAAGTGTGAAGTTTGATGGGTCTAGGACGCATAGTTTAGCCGGAAAACGCGTTTAAAGATAAAAATGTCCAATTTTTTTAAAATTAGTTTTTCGTGTCATTCGTTACATGGATTAAAAGGTGGCAGTTCCAAGATCACGAATATATAATTTTTAAGTCGCTGGGGCAAGTAGTTTAGCCGCAAATCGAATTTTTAGGGACAGAAAAAGTGTAAAGTTTGATGGGTCTAGGACGCATAGTTTAGCCGGAAAACGCGTTTAAAGATAAAAATGTCCAATTTTTTTAAAATTAGTTTTTCGTGTCATTCGTTACATGGATTAAAAGGTGGTAGTTCCAAGATCACGAATATATAATTTTTAAGTCGCTGGGGCAAGTAGTTTAGCCGCAAATCGAATTTTAAGGGACAGAAAAAGTGTAAAGTTTGATGGGTCTAGGACGCATAGTTTAGCCGGAAAACGCGTTTAAAGATAAAAATGTCCAATTTTTTTAAAATTAGTTCTTCGTGTCATTCGTTACATGGATTAAAAGGTGGCAGTTCCAAGATCACGAATATATAATTTTTAAGTCGCTGGGGCAAGTAGTTTAGCCGCAAATCGAATTTTAAGGGACAGAAAAAGTGTAAAGTTTGATGGGTCTAGGACGCATAGTTTAGCCGGAAAACGCGTCTAAAGATAAAAATGTCCAATTTTTTTAAAATAAGTTTTTCGTGTCATTCGTTACATGGATTAAAAGGTGGCAGTTCCAAGATCAGGAATATATAATTTTTAAGTCGCTGGGGCAAGTAGTTTAGCCGCAAATCGAATTTTAAGGGACAGAAAAAGTGTAAAGTTTGATGGGTCTAGGACGCATAGTTTAGCCGGAAGACGCGTTTAAAGATAAAAATGTCCAATTTTTTTAAAATTAGTTTTTCGTGTCATTCGTTACATGGATTAAAAGGTGGCAGTTCCAAGATCACGAATATATAATTTTTAAGTCGCTGGGGCAAGTAGTTTAGCCGCAAATCGAATTTTAAGGGACAGAAAAAGTGTAAAGTTTGATGGGTCTAGGACGCATAGTTTAGCCGGAAAACGCGTTTAAAGATAAAAATGTCCAATTTTTTTAAAATTAGTTTTTCGTGTCATTCGTTACATGGATTAAAAGGTGGCAGTTCCAAGATCACGAATATATAATTTTTAAGTCGCTGGGGCAAGTAGTTTAGCCGCAAATCGAATTTTAAGGGACATAAAAAGTGTAAAGTTTGATGGGTCTAGGACGCATAGTTTAGCCGGAAAACGCGTTTAAAGATAAAAATGTCCAATTTTTTTAAAATTAGTTTTTCGTGTCATTCGTTACATGGATTAAAAGGTGGCAGTTCCAAGATCACGAATATATAATTTTTAAGTCGCTGGGGCAAGTAGCTTAGCCGCAAATCGAATTTTAAGGGACAGAAAAAGTGTAAAGTTTGATGGGTCTAGGACGCATAGTTTAGCCGGAAAACGCGTTTAAAGATAAAAATGTCCAATTTTTTTAAAATTAGTTTTTCGTGTCATTCGTTACATGGATTAAAAGGTGGCAGTTCCAAGATCACGAATATATAATTTTTAAGTCGCTGGGGCAAGTAGTTTAGCCGCAAATCGAATTTTAAGGGACAGAAAAAGTGTAAAGTTTTATGGGTCTAGGGCGCATAGTTTAGCCGGAAAACGCGTTTAAAGATAAAAATGTCCAATTTTTTTAAAATTAGTTTTTCGTGTCATTCGTTACATGGATTAAAAGGTGGCAGTTCCAAGATCACGAATATATAATTTTTAAGTCGCTGGGGCAAGTATTTTAGCCGCAAATCGAATTTTAAGGGACAGAAAAAGTGTAAAGTTTGATGGGTCTAGGACGCATAGTTTAGCCGGAAAACGCGTTTAAAGATAAAAATGTCCATTTTTTTTAAAATTAGTTTTTCGTGTCATTCGTTACATGGATTAAAAGGTGGCAGTTCCAAGATCACGAATATATAATTTTTAAGTCGCTGGGGCAAGTAGTTTAGCCGCAAATCGAATTTTAAGGGACAGAAAAAGTGTAAAGTTTGATGGGTCTAGGACGCATAGTTTAGCCGGAAAACGCGTTTAAAGATAAAAATGTCCAATTTTTTTAAAATTAGTTTTTCGTGTCATTCGTTACATGGATTAAAAGGTGGCAGTTCCAAGATCACGAATATATAATTTTTAAGTCGCTGGGGCAAGTAGTTTAGCCGCAAATCGAATTTTAAGGGACAGAAAAAGTGTAAAGTTTGATGGGTCTAGGACGCATAGTTTAGCCGGAAAACGCGTTTAAAGATAAAAATGTCCAATTTTTTTAAAATTTGTTTTTCGTGTCATTCGTTACATGGATTAAAAGGTGGCAGTTCCAAGATCACGAATATATAATTTTTAAGTCGCTGGGGCAAGTAGTTTAGCCGCAAATCGAATTTTAAGGGAAAGAAAAAGTATAAAGTTTGATGGGTCTAGGACGCATAGTTTAGCCGGAAAACGCGTTTAAAGATAAAAATGTCCAATTTTTTTAAAATTAGTTTTTCGTGTCATTCGTTACATGGATTAAAAGGTGTCAGTTCCAAGATCACGAATATATAATTTTTAAGTCGCTGGGGCAAGTAGTTTAGCCGCAAATCGAATTTTAAGGGACAGAAAAAGTGTAAAGTTTGATGGGTCTAGGACGCATAGTTTAGCCGGAAAACGCGTTTAAAGATAAAAATGTCCAATTTTTTTAAAATTAGTTTTTCGTGTCATTCGTTACATGGATTAAAAGGTGGCAGTTCCAAGATCACGAATATATAATTTTTAAGTCGCTGGGGCAAGTAGTTTAGCCGCAAATCGAATTTTAAGGGACAGAAAAAGTGTAAAGTTTGATGGGTCTAGGACGCATAGTTTAGCCGGAAAACGCGTTTAAAGATAAAAATGTCCAATTTTTTTAAAATTAGTTTTTCGTGTCATTCGTTACATGGATTAAAAGGTGGCAGTTCCAAGATCACGAATATATAATTTTTAAGTCGCTGGGGCAAGTAGTTTAGCCGCAAATCGAATTTTAAGGGACAGAAAAAGTGTAAAGTTTGATGGGTCTAGGACGCATAGTTTAGCCGGAAAACGCGTTTAAAGATAAAAATGTCCAATTTTTTTAAAATTAGTTTTTCGTGTCATTCGTTACATGGATTAAAAGGTGGCAGTTCCAAGATAACGAATATATAATTTTTAAGTCGCTGGGGCAAGTAGTTTAGCCGCAAATCGAATTTTAAGGGACAGAAAAAGTGTAAAGTTTGATGGGTCTAGGACGCATAGTTTAGCCGGAAAACGCGTTTAAAGATAAAAATGTCCAATTTTTTTAAAATTAGTTTTTCGTGTCATTCGGTACATGGATTAAGAGGTGGCAGATCCAAGATCACGAATATATAATTTTTAAGTCGCTGGGGCAAGTAGTTTAGCCGCAAATCGAATTTTAAGGGACAGAAAAAGTGTAAAGTTTGATGGGTCTAGGACGCATAGTTTAGCCGGAAAACGCGTTTAAGGATAAAAATGTCCAATTTTTTTAAAATTAGTTTTTCGTGTCATTCGTTACATGGATTAAAAGGTGGCAGTTCCAAGATCACGAATATATAATTTTTAAGTCGCTGGGGTAAGTAGCTTAGCCGCAAATCGAATTTTAAGGGACAGAAAAAGTGTAAAGTTTGATGGGTCTAGGACGCATAGTTTAGCCGGAAAACGCGTTTAAAGATAAAAATGTCCAATTTTTTTAAAATTAGTTTTTCATGTCATTCGGTACATGGATTAAAAGGTGGCAGTTCCAAGATCACGAATATATAATTTTTAAGTCGCTGGGGCAAGTAGTTTAGCCGCAAATCGAATTTTAAGGGACAGAAAAAGTGTAAAGTTTGATGGGTCTAGGACGCATAGTTTAGCCGGAAAACGCGTTTAAAGATAAAAATGTCCAATTTTTTTAAAAATAGTTTTTCGTGTCATTCGTTACATGGATTAAAAGGTGGCAGTTCCAAGATCACGAATATATAATTTTTAAGTCGCTGGGGCAAGTAGTTTAGCCGCAAATCGAATTTTAAGGGACAGAAAAAGTGTAAAGTTTGATGGGTCTAGGACGCATAGTTTAGCCGGAAAACGCGTTTAAAGATAAAAATGTCCAATTTTTTTAAAATTAGTTTTTCGTGTCATTCGTTACATGGATTAAAAGGTGGCAGTTCCAAGATCACGAATATATAATTTTTAAGTCGCTGGGGCAAGTAGTTTAGCCGCAAATCGAATTTTAAGGGGACAGAAAAAGTGTAAAGTTTGATGGGTCTAGGACGCACAGTTTAGCCGGAAAACGCGTTTAAAGATAAAAATGTCCAATTTTTTTAAAAATAGTTTTTCGTGTCATTCGTTACATGGATTAAAAGGTGGCAGTTCCAAGATCACGAATATATAATTTTTAAGTCGCTGGGGCAAGTAGTTTAGCCGCAAATCGAATTTTAAGGGACAGAAAAAGTGTAAAGTTTGATGGGTCTAGGACGCATAGTTTAGCCGGAAAACGCGTTTAAAGATAAAAATGTCCAATTTTTTTAAAATTAGTTTTTCGTGTCATTCGTTACATGGATTAAAAGGTGGCAGTTCCAAGATCATATATAATTTTTAAGTCGCTGGGGCAAGTAGTTTAGCCGCAAATCGAATTTTAAGGGACAGAAAAAGTGTAAAGTTTGATGGGTCTAGGACGCATAGTTTAGCCGGAAAACGCGTTTAAAGATAAAAATGTCCAATTTTTTTAAAATTAGTTTTTCGTGTCATTCGTTACATGGATTAAAAGGTGGCAGTTCCAAGATCACGAATATATAATTTTTAAGTCGCTGGGGCAAGTAGTTTAGCCGCAAATCGAATTTTAAGGGACAGAAAAAGTGTAAAGTTTGATGGGTCTAGGACGCATAGTTCAGCCGGAAAACGCGTTTAAAGATAAAAATGTCTAGTTTTTCGTGTCATTCGTTACATGGATTAAAAGGTGGCAGTTCCAAGATCACGAATATATAATTTTTAAGTCGCTGGGGCAAGTAGTTTAGCCGCAAATCGAATTTTAAGGGACAGAAAAAGTGTAAAGTTTGATGGGTCTAGGACGCATAGTTTAGCCGGAAAACGCGTTTAAAGATAAAAATGTCCAACTTTTTTAAAAATAGTTTTTCGTGTCATTCGTTACATGGATTAAAAGGTGGCAGTTCCAAGATCACGAATATATAATTTTTAAGTCGCTGGGGCAAGTAGTTTAGCCGCAAATCGAATTTTAAGGGACAGAAAAAGTGTAAAGTTTGATGGGTCTAGGACGCATAGTTTAGCCGGAAAACGCGTTTAAAGATAAAAATGTCCAATTTTTTTTAAATTAGTTTTTCGTGTCATTCGTTACATGGATTAAAAGGTGGCAGTTCCAAGATCACGAATATATAATTTTTAAGTCGCTGGGGTAGTAGTTTAGCTGCAAATCGAATTTTAAGGGACAGAAAAAGTGTAAAGTTTGATGGGTCTAGGACGCATAGTTTAGCCGGAAAACGCGTTTAAAGATAAAAATGTCCAATTTTTTTAAAATTAGTTTTTCGTGTCATTCTTTACATGGATTAAAAGGTGGCAGTTCCAAGATCACGAATATATAATTTTTAAGTCGCTGGGGCAAGTAGTTTAGCCGCAAATCGAATTTTAAGGGACAGAAAAAGTGTAAAGTTTGATGGGTCTAGGACGCATAGTTTAGCCGGAAAACGCGTTTAAAGATAAAAATGTCCAATTTTTTTAATATTAGTTTTTCGTGTCATTCGTTACATGGATTAAAAGGTGGCAGTTCCAAGATCACGAATATATAATTTTTAAGTCGCTGGGGCAAGTAGTTTAGCCGCAAATCCAATTTTAAGGGACAGAAAAAGTGTAAAGTTTGATGGGTCTAGGACGCATAGTTTAGCCGGAAAACGCGTTTAAGGATAAAAATGTCCAATTTTTTTAAAATTAGTTTTTCGTGTCATTCGTTACATGGATTAAAAGGTGGCAGTTCCAAGATCACGAATATATAATTTTTAAGTCGCTGGGGTAAGTAGCTTAGCCGCAAATCGAATTTTAAGGGACAGAAAAAGTGTAAAGTTTGATGGGTCTAGGACGCATAGTTTAGCCGGAAAACGCGTTTAAAGATAAAAATGTCCAATTTTTTTAAAATTAGTTTTTCATGTCATTCGGTACATGGATTAAAAGGTGGCAGTTCCAAGATCACGAATATATAATTTTTAAGTCGCTGGGGCAAGTAGTTTAGCCGCAAATCGAATTTTAAGGGACAGAAAAAGTGTAAAGTTTGATGGGTCTAGGACGCATAGTTTAGCCGGAAAACGCGTTTAAAGATAAAAATGTCCAATTTTTTTAAAAATAGTTTTTCGTGTCATTCGTTACATGGATTAAAAGGTGGCAGTTCCAAGATCACGAATATATAATTTTTAAGTCGCTGGGGCAGGTAGTTTAGCCGCAAATCGAATTTTAAGGGACAGAAAAAGTGTAAAGTTTGATGGGTCTAGGACGCATAGTTTAGCCGGAAAACGCGTTTAAAGATAAAAATGTCCAATTTTTTTAAAAATAGTTTTTCGTGTCATTCGTTACATGGATTAAAAGGTGGCAGTTCCAAGATCACGAATATATAATTTTTAAGTCGCTGGGGCAAGTAGTTTAGCCGCAAATCGAATTTTAAGGGACAGAAAAAGTGTAAAGTTTGATGGGTCTAGGACGCATAGTTTAGCCGGAAAACGCGTTTAAAGATAAAAATGTCCAATTTTTTTAAAATTAGTTTTTCGTGTCATTCGTTACATGGATTAAAAGGTGGCAGTTCCAAGATCACGAATATATAATTTTTAAGTCGCTGGGGCAAGTAGTTTAGCCGCAAATCGAATTTTAAGGGACAGAAAAAGTGTAAAGTTTGATGGGTCTAGGACGCATAGTTTAGCCGGAAAACGCGTTTAAAGATAAAAATGTCCAATTTTTTTAAAAATAGTTTTTCGTGTCATTCGTTACATGGATTAAAAGGTGGCAGTTCCAAGATCACGAATATATAATTTTTAAGTCGCTGGGGCAAGTAGTTTAGCCGCAAATCGAATTTTAAGGGACAGAAAAAGTGTAAAGTTTGATGGGTCTAGGACGCATAGTTTAGCCGGAAAACGCGTTTAAAGATAAAAATGTCCAATTTTTTTAAAATTAGTTTTTCGTGTCATTCGTTACATGGATTAAAAGGTGGCAGTTCCAAGATCACGAATATATAATTTTTAAGTCGCTGGGGCAAGTAGTTTAGCCGCAAATCGAATTTTAAGGGACAGAAAAAGTGTAAAGTTTGATGGGTCTAGGACGCATAGTTCAGCCGGAAAACGCGTTTAAAGATAAAAATGTCTAGTTTTTCGTGTCATTCGTTACATGGATTAAAAGGTGGCAGTTCCAAGATCACGAATATATAATTTTTAAGTCGCTGGGGCAAGTAGTTTAGCCGCAAATCGAATTTTAAGGGACAGAAAAAGTGTAAAGTTTGATGGGTCTAGGACGCATAGTTTAGCCGGAAAACGCGTTTAAAGATAAAAATGTCCAATTTTTTTTAAAATAGTTTTTCGTGTCATTCGTTACATGGATTAAAAGGTGGCAGTTCCAAGATCACGAATATATAATTTTTAAGTCGCTGGGGCAAGTAGTTTAGCCGCAAATCGAATTTTAAGGGACAGAAAAAGTGTAAAGTTTGATGGGTCTAGGACGCATATTTTAGCCGGAAAACGCGTTTAAAGATAAAAATGTCCAATTTTTTTTAAATTAGTTTTTCGTCATTCGTTACATGGATTAAAAGGTGGCAGTTCCAAGATCACGAATATATAATTTTTAAGTCGCTGGGGCAAGTAGTTTAGCCGCAAATCGAATTTTAAGGGACAGAAAAAGTGTAAAGTTTGATGGGTCTAGGACGCATAGTTTAGCCGGAAAACGCGTTTAAAGATAAAAATGTCCAATTTTTTTAAAATTAGTTTTTCGTGTCATTCTTTACATGGATTAAAAGGTGGCAGTTCCAAGATCACGAATATATAATTTTTAAGTCGCTGGGGCAAGTAGTTTAGCCGCAAATCGAATTTTAAGGGACAGAAAAAGTGTAAAGTTTGATGGGTCTAGGACGCATAGTTTAGCCGGAAAACGCGTTTAAAGATAAAAATGTCCAATTTTTTTAATATTAGTTTTTCGTGTCATTCGTTACATGGATTAAAAGGTGGCAGTTCCAAGATCACGCATATATAATTTTTAAGTCGCTGGGGCAAGTAGTTTAGCCGCAAATCCAATTTTAAGGGACAGAAAAAGTGTAAAGTTTGATGGGTCTAGCACGCATAGTTTAGCCGGAAAACGCGTTTAAAGATAAAAATGTCCAATTTTTTTAAAATTAGTTTTTCGTGTCATTCGTTACATGGATTAAAAGGTGGCAGTTCCAAGATCACGAATATATAATTTTTAAGTCGCTGGGGCAAGTAGTTTAGCCGCAAATCGAATTTTAAGGGACAGAAAAAGTGTAAAGTTTGATGGGTCTAGGACGCATAGTTTAGCCGGAAAACGCGTTTAAAGATAAAAATGTCCAATTTTTTTCAAATTAGTTTTTCGTGTCATTCGTTACATGGATTAAAAGGTGGCAGTTCCAAGATCACGAATATATAATTTTTAAGTCGTTGGGGCAAGTAGTTTAGCCGCAAAGCGAATTTTAAGGGACAGAAAAAGTGTAAAGTTTGATGGGTCTAGGACGCATAGTTTAGCCGGAAAACGCGTTTAAAGATAAAAATGTCCAATTTTTTTTAAATTAGTTTTTTGTGTCATTCGTTACATGGATTAAAAGGTGGCAGTTCCAAGATCACGAATATATAATTTTTAAGTCGCTGGGGCAAGTAGTTTAGCCGCAAATCGAATTTTAAGGGACAGAAAAAGTGTAAAGTTTGATGGGTCTAGGACGCATAGTTTAGCCGGAAAACGCGTTTAAAGATAAAAATTTCCAATTTTTTTAAAATTAGTTTTTCGTGTCATTCGTTACATGGATTAAAAGGTGGCAGTTCCAAGATCACGAATATATAATTTTTAAGTCGCTGGGGCAAGTAGTTTAGCCGCAAATCGAATTTTAAGGGACAGAAAAAGTGTAAAGTTTGATGGGTCTAGGACGCATAGTTTAGCCCGAAAACGCGTTTAAAGATAAAAATGTCCAATTTTTTTAAAATTAGTTTTTCGTGTCATTCGTTACATGGATTAAAAGGTGGCAGTTCCAAGATCACGAATATATAATTTTTAAGTCGCTGGGGCAAGTAGTTTAGCCGCAAATCGAATTTTAAGGGACAGAAAAAGTGTAAAGTTTGATGGGTCTAGGACGCATAGTTTAGCCGGAAAACGCGTTTAAAGATAAAAATGTCCAATTTTTTTAAAATTAGTTTTTCGTGTCATTCGTTACATGGATTAAAAGGTGGCAGTTCCAAGATCACGAATATATAATTTTTAAGTCGCTGGGGCAAGTAGTTTAGCCGCAAATCGAATTTTAAGGGACAGAAAAAGTGTAAAGTTTGATGGGTCTAGGACGCATAGTTTAGCCGGAAAACGCGTTTAAAGATAAAAATGTCCAATTTTTTTTAAAATTAGTTTTTCGTGTCATTCGTTACATGGATTAAAAGGTGGCAGTTCCAAGATCACGAATATATAATTTTTTAGTCGCTGGGGCAAGTAGTTTAGCCGCAAATCGAATTTTAAGGGACAGAAAAAGTGTAAAGTTTGATGGGTCTAGGACGCATAGTTTAGCCGGAAAACGCGTTTAAAGATAAAAATGTCCAATTTTTTTAAAATTAGTTTTTCGTGTCATTCGTTACATGGATTAAAAGGTGGCAGTTCCAAGATCACGAATATATAATTTTTAAGTCGCTGGGGCAAGTAGTTTAGCCGCAAATCGAATTTTAAGGGACAGAAAAAGTGTAAAGTTTGATGGGTCTAGGACGCATAGTTTAGCCGGAAAACGAGTTTAAAGATAAAAATGTCCAATTTTTTTTAAATTAGTTTTTCGTGTCATTCGTTACATGGATTAAAAGGTGGCAGTTCCAAGATCACGAATATATAATTTTTAAGTCGCTGGGGCAAGTAGTTTAGCCGCAAATCGAATTTTAAGGGACAGAAAAAGTGTAAAGTTTGATGGGTCTAGGACGCATAGTTTAGCCGGAAAACGCGTTTAAAGATAAAAATGTCCAATTTTTTAAAAATTAGTTTTTCGTGTCATTCGTTACATGGATTAAAAGGTGGCAGTTCCAAGATCACGAATATATAATTTTTAAGTCGCTGGGGCAAGTAGTTTAGCCGCAAATCGAATTTTAAGGGACAGAAAAAGTGTAAAGTTTGATGGGTCTAGGACGCATAGTTTAGCCGGAAAACGCGTTTAAAGATAAAAATGTCCAATTTTTTTAAAATTAGTTTTTCGTGTCATTCGTTACATGGATTAAAAGGTGGCAGTTCCAAGATCACGAATATATAATTTTTAAGTCGCTGGGGCAAGTAGTTTAGCCGCAAATCGAGTTTTAAGGGACAGAAAAAGTGTAAAGTTTGATGGGTCTAGGACGCATAGTTTAGCCGGAAAACGCTTTTAAAGATAAAAATGTCCAATTTTTTTAAAATTAGTTTTTCGTGTCATTCGTTACATGGATTAAAAGGTGGCAGTTCCAAGATCACGAATATATAATTTTTAAGTCGCTGGGGCAAGTAGTTTAGCCGCAAATCGAATTTTAAGGGACAGAAAAAATGTAAAGTTTGATGGGTCTAGGACGCATAGTTTAGCCGGAAAACGCGTTTAAAGATAAAAATGTCCAATTTTTTTAAAATTAGTTTTTCGTGTCATTCGTTACATGGATTAAAAGGTGGCAGTTCCAAGATCACGAATATATAATTTTTAAGTCGCTGGGGCAAGTAGTTTAGCCGCAAATCGAATTTTAAGGGACAGAAAAAGTGTAAAGTTTGATGGGTCTAGGACGCATAGTTTAGCCGGAAAACGCGTTTAAAGATAAAAATGTCCAATTTTTTTAAAATTAGTTTTTCGTGTCATTCGTTACATGGATTAAAATGTGGCAGTTCCAAAATCACGAATATATAATTTTTAAGTCGCTGGGGCAAGTAGTTTAGCCGCAAATCGAATTTTAAGGGACAGAAAAAGTGTAAAGTTTGATGGGTCTAGGACGCATAGTTTAGCCGGAAAACGCGTTTAAAGATAAAAATGTCCAATTTTTTTAAAATTAGTTTTTCGTGTCATTCGTTACATGGATTAAAAGGTGGCAGTTCCAAGATCACGAATATATAATTTTTAAGTCGCTGGGGCAAGTAGTTTAGCCGCAAATCGAATTTTAAGGGGCAGAAAAAGTGTAAAGTTTGATGGGTCTAGGACGCATAGTTTAGCCGGAAAACGCGTTTAAAGATAAAAATGTCCAATTTTTTTAAAATTAGTTTTTCGTGTCATTCGTTACATGGATTAAAATGTGGCAGTTCCAAAATCACGAATATATAATTTTTAAGTCGCTGGGGCAAGTAGTTTAGCCGCAAATCGAATTTTAAGGGACAGAAAAAGTGTAAAGTTTGATGGGTCTAGGACGCATAGTTTAGCCGGAAAACGCGTTTAAAGATAAAAATGTCCATTTTTTTTAAATTAGTTTTTCGTGTCATTCGTTACATGGATTAAAAGGTGGCAGTTCCAAGATCACGAATATATAATTTTTAAGTCGCTGGGGCAAGTAGTTTAGCCGCAAATCGAATTTTAAGGGACAGAAAAAGTGTAAAGTTTGATGGGTCTAGGACGCATAGTTTAGCCGGAAAACGCGTTTAAAGATAAAAATGTCCAATTTTTTTAAAATTAGTTTTTCGTGTCATTCGTTACATGGATTAAAAGGTGGCAGTTCCAAGATCACGAATATATAATTTTTAAGTCGCTGGGGCAAGTAGTTTAGCCGCAATCGAATCGAATTTTAAGGGACAGAAAAAGTGTAAAGTTTGATGGGTCTAGGACGCATAGTTTAGCCGGAAAACGCGTTTAAAGATAAAAATGTCCAATTTTTTTAAAATTAGTTTTTCGTGTCATTCGTTACATGGATTAAAAGGTGGCAGTTCCAAGATCACGAATATATAATTTTTAAGTCGCTGGGGCAAGTAGTTTAGCCGCAAATCGAATTTTAAGGGACAGAAAAAGTGTAAAGTTTGATGGGTCTAGGACGCATAGTTTAGCCGGAAAACGCGTTTAAAGATAAAAATGTCCAATTTTTTTAAAATTAGTTTTTCGTGTCATTCGTTACATGGATTAAAAGGTGGCAGTTCCAAGATCACGAATATATAATTTTCAAGTCGCTGGGGCAAGTAGTTTAGCCGCAAATAGAATTTTAAGGGACAGAAAAAGTGTAAAGTTTGATGGGTCTAGGACGCATAGTTTAGCCGGAAAACGCGTTTAAAGATAAAAATGTCCAATTTTTTTTAAATTAGTTTTTCGTGTCATTCGTTACATGGATTAAAAGGTGGCAGTTCCAAGATCACGAATATATAATTTTTAAGTCGCTGGGGCAAGTAGTTTAGCCGCAAATCGAATTTTAAGGGACAGAAAAAGTGTAAAGTTTGATGGGTCTAGGACGCATAGTTTAGCCGGAAAACGCGTTTAAAGATAAAAATGTCCAATTTTTTTAAAATTAGTTTTTCGTGTCATTCGTTACATGGATTAAAAGGTGGCAGTTCCAAGATCACGAATATATAATTTTTAAGTCGCTGGGGCAAGTAGTTTAGCCGCAAATCGAGTTTTAAGGGACAGAAAAAGTGTAAAGTTTGATGGGTCTAGGACGCATAGTTTAGCCGGAAAACGCGTTTAAAGATAAAAATGTCCAATTTTTTAAAAATTAGTTTTTCGTGTCATTCGTTACATGGATTAAAAGGTGGCAGTTCCAAGATCACGAATATATAATTTTTAAGTCGCTGGGGCAAGTAGTTGAGCCGCAAATCGAATTTTAAGGGACAGAAAAAGTGTAAAGTTTGATGGGTCTAGGACGCATAGTTTAGCCGGAAAACGCGTTTAAAGATAAAAATGTCCAATTTTTTTAAAATTAGTTTTTCGTGTCATTCGTTACATGGATTAAAAGGTGGCAGTTCCAAGATCACGAATATATAATTTTTAAGTCGCTGGGGCAAGTAGTTTAGCCGCAAATCGAATTTTAAGGGACAGAAAAAGTGTAAAGTTTGATGGGTCTAGGACGCATAGTTTAGCCGGAAAACGCTTTTAAAGATAAAAATGTCCAATTTTTTTAAAATTAGTTTTTCGTGTCATTCGTTACATGGATTAAAAGGTGGCAGTTCCAAGATCACGAATATATAATTTTTAAGTCGCTGGGGCAAGTAGTTTAGCCGCAAATCGAATTTTAAGGGACAGAAAAAGTGTAAAGTTTGATGGGTCTAGGACGCATAGTTTAGCCGGAAAACGCGTTTAAAGATAAAAATGTCCATTTTTTTTAAATTAGTTTTTCGTGTCATTCGTTACATGGATTAAAAGGTGGCAGTTCCAAGATCACGAATATATAATTTTTAAGTCGCTGGGGCAAGTAGTTTAGCCGCAAATCGAATTTTAAGGGACAGAAAAAGTGTAAAGTTTGATGGGTCTAGGACGCATAGTTTAGCCGGAAAACGCGTTTAAAGATAAAAATGTCCAATTTTTTTAAAATTAGTTTTTCGTGTCATTCGTTACATGGATTAAAAGGTGGCAGTTCCAAGATCACGAATATATAATTTTTAAGTCGCTGGGGCAAGTAGTTTAGCCGCAAATCGAATTTTAAGGGACAGAAAAAGTGTAAAGTTTGATGGGTCTAGGACGCATAGTTTAGCCGGAAAACGCGTTTAAAGATAAAAATGTCCAATTTTTTTAAAATTAGTTTTTCGTGTCATTCGTTACATGGATTAAAATGTGGCAGTTCCAAAATCACGAATATATAATTTTTAAGTCGCTGGGGCAAGTAGTTTAGCCGCAAATCGAATTTTAAGGGACAGAAAAAGTGTAAAGGTTGATGGGTCTAGGACGCATAGTTTAGCCGGAAAACGCGTTTAAAGATAAAAATGTCCAATTTTTTTTAAAATTAGTTTTTCGTGTCATTCGTTACATGGATTAAAAGGTGGCAGTTCCAAGATCACGAATATATAATTTTTAAGTCGCTGGGGCAAGTAGTTTAGCCGCAATCGAATCGAATTTTAAGGGACAGAAAAAGTGTAAAGTTTGATGGGTCTAGGACGCATAGTTTAGCCGGAAAACGCGTTTAAAGATAAAAATGTCCAATTTTTTTAAAATTAGTTTTTCGTGTCATTCGTTACATGGATTAAAAGGTGGCAGTTCCAAGATCACGAATATATAATTTTTAAGTCGCTGGGGCAAGTAGTTTAGCCGCAAATCGAATTTTAAGGGACAGAAAAAGTGTAAAGTTTGATGGGTCTAGGGCGCATAGTTTAGCCGGAAAACGCGTTTAAAGATAAAAATGTCCAATTTTTTAAAATTAGTTTTTCGTGTCATTCGTTACATGGATTAAAAGGTGGCAGTTCCAAGATCACGAATATATAATTTTCAAGTCGCTGGGGCAAGTAGTTTAGCCGCAAATAGAATTTTAAGACAGAAAAAGTGTAAAGTTTGATGGGTCTAGGACGCATAGTTTAGCCGGAAAACGCGTTTAAAGATAAAAATGTCCAATTTTTTTAAAATTAGTTTTTCGTGTCATTCGTTACATGGATTAAAAGGTGGCAGTTCCAAGATCACGAGTAGATCAGCAAGTAGTTTAGCCGCAAATCGAATTTTAAGGGACAGAAAAAGTGTAAAGTTTGATGGGTCTAGGACGCATAGTTTAGCCGGAAAACGCTTTTAAAGATAAAAATGTCCAATTTTTTTAAAATTAGTTTTTCGTGTCATTCGTTACATGGATTAAAAGGTGGCAGTTCCAAGATCACGAATATATAATTTTTAAGTCGCTGGGGCAAGTAGTTTAGCCGCAAATCGAATTTTAAGGGACAGAAAAAGTGTAAAGTTTGATGGGTCTAGGACGCATAGTTTAGCCGGAAAACGCGTTTAAAGATAAAAATGTCCATTTTTTTTAAATTAGTTTTTCGTGTCATTCGTTACATGGATTAAAAGGTGGCAGTTCCAAGATCACGAATATATAATTTTTAAGTCGCTGGGGCAAGTAGTTTAGCCGCAAATCGAATTTTAAGGGACAGAAAAAGTGTAAAGTTTGATGGGTCTAGGACGCATAGTTTAGCCGGAAAACGCGTTTAAAGATAAAAATGTCCAATTTTTTTAAAATTAGTTTTTCGTGTCATTCGTTACATGGATTAAAAGGTGGCAGTTCCAAGATCACGAATATATAATTTTTAAGTCGCTGGGGCAAGTAGTTTAGCCGCAAATCGAATTTTAAGGGACAGAAAAAGTGTAAAGTTTGATGGGTCTAGGACGCATAGTTTAGCCGGAAAACGCGTTTAAAGATAAAAATGTCCAATTTTTTTAAAATTAGTTTTTCGTGTCATTCGTTACATGGATTAAAATGTGGCAGTTCCAAAATCACGAATATATAATTTTTAAGTCGCTGGGGCAAGTAGTTTAGCCGCAAATCGAATTTTAAGGGACAGAAAAAGTGTAAAGTTTGATGGGTCTAGGACGCATAGTTTAGCCGGAAAACGCGTTTAAAGATAAAAATGTCCAATTTTTTTTAAAATTAGTTTTTCGTGTCATTCGTTACATGGATTAAAAGGTGGCAGTTCCAAGATCACGAATATATAATTTTTAAGTCGCTGGGGCAAGTAGTTTAGCCGCAATCGAATCGAATTTTAAGGGACAGAAAAAGTGTAAAGTTTGATGGGTCTAGGACGCATAGTTTAGCCGGAAAACGCGTTAAAGATAAAAATGTCCAATTTTTTTAAAATTAGTTTTTCGTGTCATTCGTTACATGGATTAAAAGGTGGCAGTTCCAAGATCACGAATATATAATTTTTAAGTCGCTGGGGCAAGTAGTTTAGCCGCAATCGAATCGAATTTTAAGGGACAGAAAAAGTGTAAAGTTTGATGGGTCTAGGACGCATAGTTTAGCCGGAAAACGCGTTTAAAGATAAAAATGTCCAATTTTTTTAAAATTAGTTTTTCGTGTCATTCGTTACATGGATTAAAAGGTGGCAGTTCCAAGATCACGAATATATAATTTTTAAGTCGCTGGGGCAAGTAGTTTAGCCGCAAATCGAATTTTAAGGGACAGAAAAAGTGTAAAGTTTGATGGGTCTAGGACGCATAGTTTAGCCGGAAAACGCGTTTAAAGATAAAAATGTCCAATTTTTTTAAAATTAGTTTTTCGTGTCATTCGTTACATGGATTAAAAGGTGGCAGTTCCAAGATCACGAATATATAATTTTCAAGTCGCTGGGGCAAGTAGTTTAGCCGCAAATAGAATTTTAAGGGACAGAAAAAGTGTAAAGTTTGATGGGTCTAGGACGCATAGTTTAGCCGGAAAACGCGTTTAAAGATAAAAATGTCCAATTTTTTTAAAATTAGTTTTTCGTGTCATTCGTTACATGGATTAAAAGGTGGCAGTTCCAAGATCACGAATATATAATTTTTAAGTCGCTGGGGCAAGTAGTTTAGCCGCAAATCGAATTTTAAGGGACAGAAAAAGTGTAAAGTTTGATGGGTCTAGGACGCATAGTTTAGCCGGAAAACGCGTTTAAAGATAAAAATGTCCAATTTTTTTAAAATTAGTTTTTCGTGTCATTCGTTACATGGATTAAAAGGTGGCAGTTCCAAGATCACGAATATATAATTTTTAAGTCGCTGGGGCAAGTAGTTTAGCCGCAAATCGAATTTTAAGGGACAGAAAAAGTGTAAAGTTTGATGGGTCTAGGACGCATAGTTTAGCCGGAAAACGCGTTTAAAGATAAAAATGTCCAATTTTTTTAAAATAAGTTTTTCGTGTCATTCGTTACATGGATTAAAAGGTGGCAGTTCCAAGATCACGAATATATAATTTTTAAGTCGCTGGGGCAAGTAGTTTAGCCGCAAATCGAATTTTAAGGGACAGAAAAAGTGTAAAGTTTGATGGGTCTAGGACGCATAGTTTAGCCGGAAAACGCTTTTAAAGATAAAAATGTCCAATTTTTTTAAAATTAGTTTTTCGTGTCATTCGTTACATGGATTAAAAGGTGGCAGTTCCAAGATCACGAATATATAATTTTTAAGTCGCTGGGGCAAGTAGTTTAGCCGCAATCGAATCGAATTTTAAGGGACAGAAAAAGTGTAAAGTTTGATGGGTCTAGGACGCATAGTTTAGCCGGAAAACGCGTTTAAAGATAAAAATGTCCAATTTTTTTAAAATTAGTTTTTCGTGTCATTCGTTACATGGATTAAAAGGTGGCAGTTCCAAGATCACGAATATATAATTTTTAAGTCGCTGGGGCAAGTAGTTTAGCCGCAATCGAATCGAATTTTAAGGGACAGAAAAAGTGTAAAGTTTGATGGGTCTAGGACGCATAGTTTAGCCGGAAAACGCGTTAAAGATAAAAATGTCCAATTTTTTTAAAATTAGTTTTTCGTGTCATTCGTTACATGGATTAAAAGGTGGCAGTTCCAAGATCACGAATATATAATTTTTAAGTCGCTGGGGCAAGTAGTTTAGCCGCAATCGAATCGAATTTTAAGGGACAGAAAAAGTGTAAAGTTTGATGGGTCTAGGACGCATAGTTTAGCCGGAAAACGCGTTTAAAGATAAAAATGTCCAATTTTTTTAAAATTAGTTTTTCGTGTCATTCGTTACATGGATTAAAAGGTGGCAGTTCCAAGATCACGAATATATAATTTTTAAGTCGCTGGGGCAAGTAGTTTAGCCGCAAATCGAATTTTAAGGGACAGAAAAAGTGTAAAGTTTGATGGGTCTAGGACGCATAGTTTAGCCGGAAAACGCGTTTAAAGATAAAAATGTCCAATTTTTTTAAAATTAGTTTTTCGTGTCATTCGTTACATGGATTAAAAGGTGGCAGTTCCAAGATCACGAATATATAATTTTCAAGTCGCTGGGGCAAGTAGTTTAGCCGCAAATAGAATTTTAAGGGACAGAAAAAGTGTAAAGTTTGATGGGTCTAGGACGCATAGTTTAGCCGGAAAACGCGTTTAAAGATAAAAATGTCCAATTTTTTTAAAATTAGTTTTTCGTGTCATTCGTTACATGGATTAAAAGGTGGCAGTTCCAAGATCACGAATATATAATTTTTAAGTCGCTGGGGCAAGTAGTTTAGCCGCAAATCGAATTTTAAGGGACAGAAAAAGTGTAAAGTTTGATGGGTCTAGGACGCATAGTTTAGCCGGAAAACGCGTTTAAAGATAAAAATGTCCAATTTTTTTAAAATTAGTTTTTCGTGTCATTCGTTACATGGATTAAAAGGTGGCAGTTCCAAGATCACGAATATATAATTTTTAAGTCGCTGGGGCAAGTAGTTTAGCCGCAAATCGAATTTTAAGGGACAGAAAAAGTGTAAAGTTTGATGGGTCTAGGACGCATAGTTTAGCCGGAAAACGCGTTTAAAGATAAAAATGTCCAATTTTTTTTAAATTAGTTTTTCGTGTCATTCGTTACATGGATTAAAAGGTGGCAGTTCCAAGATCACGAATATATAATTTTTAAGTCGCTGGGGCAAGTAGTTTAGCCGCAAATCGAATTTTAAGGGACAGAAAAAGTGTAAAGTTTGATGGGTCTAGGACGCATAGTTTAGCCGGAAAACGCTTTTAAAGATAAAAATGTCCAATTTTTTTAAAATTAGTTTTTCGTGTCATTCGTTACATGGATTAAAAGGTGGCAGTTCCAAGATCACGAATATATAATTTTTAAGTCGCTGGGGCAAGTAGTTTAGCCGCAATCGAATCGAATTTTAAGGGACAGAAAAAGTGTAAAGTTTGATGGGTCTAGGACGCATAGTTTAGCCGGAAAACGCGTTTAAAGATAAAAATGTCCAATTTTTTTAAAATTAGTTTTTCGTGTCATTCGTTACATGGATTAAAAGGTGGCAGTTCCAAGATCACGAATATATAATTTTTAAGTCGCTGGGGCAAGTAGTTTAGCCGCAAATCGAATTTTAAGGGACAGAAAAAGTGTAAAGTTTGATGGGTCTAGGACGCATAGTTTAGCCGGAAAACGCGTTTAAAGATAAAAATGTCCAATTTTTTTAAAATTAGTTTTTCGTGTCATTCGTTCCATGGATTAAAAGGTGGCAGTTCCAAGATCACGAATATATAATTTTCAAGTCGCTGGGGCAAGTAGTTTAGCCGCAAATAGAATTTTAAGGGACAGAAAAAGTGTAAAGTTTGATGGGTCTAGGACGCATAGTTTAGCCGGAAAACGCGTTTAAAGATAAAAATGTCCAATTTTTTTAAAATTAGTTTTTCGTGTCATTCGTTACATGGATTAAAAGGTGGCAGTTCCAAGATCACGAATATATAATTTTTAAGTCGCTGGGGCAAGTAGTTTAGCCGCAAATCGAATTTTAAGGGACAGAAAAAGTGTAAAGTTTGATGGGTCTAGGACGCATAGTTTAGCCGGAAAACGCGTTTAAAGATAAAAATGTCCAATTTTTTTAAAATTAGTTTTTCGTGTCATTCGTTACATGGATTAAAAGGTGGCAGTTCCAAGATCACGAATATATAATTTTTAAGTCGCTGGGGCAAGTAGTTTAGCCGCAAATCGAATTTTAAGGGACAGAAAAAGTGTAAAGTTTGATGGGTCTAGGACGCATAGTTTAGCCGGAAAACGCGTTTAAAGATAAAAATGTCCAATTTTTTTAAAATTAGTTTTTCGTGTCATTCGTTACATGGATTAAAAGGTGGCAGTTCCAAGATCACGAATATATAATTTTTAAGTCGCTGGGGCAAGTAGTTTAGCCGCAAATCGAATTTTAAGGGACAGAAAAAGTGTAAAGTTTGATGGGTCTAGGACGCATAGTTTAGCCGGAAAACGCGTTTAAAGATAAAAATGTCCATTTTTTTTTAAATTAGTTTTTCGTGTCATTCGTTACATGGATTAAAAGGTGGCAGTTCCAAGATCACGAATATATAATTTTTAAGTCGCTGGGGCAAGTAGTTTAGCCGCAAATCGAATTTTAAGGGACAGAAAAAGTGTAAAGTTTGATGGGTCTAGGACGCATAGTTTAGCCGGAAAACGTGTTTAAAGATAAAAATGTCCAATTTTTTTAAAATTAGTTTTTCGTGTCATTCGTTACATGGATTTAAAGGTGGCAGTTCCAAGATCACGAATATATAATTTTTAAGTCGCTGGGGCAAGTAGTTTAGCCGAAAATCGAATTTTAAGGGACAGAAAAAGTGTAAAGTTTGATGGGTCTAGGACGCATAGTTTAGCCGGAAAACGCGCTTAAAGATAAAAATGTCCAATTTTTTTAAAATTAGTTTTTCGTGTCATTCGTTACATGGATTAAAAGGTGGCAGTTCCAAGATCACGAATATATAATTTTTAAGTCGCTGGGGCAAGTAGTTTAGCCGCAAATCGAATTTTAAGGGACAGAAAAAGTGTAAAGTTTGATGGGTCTAGGACGCATAGTTTAGCCGGAAAACGCGTTTAAAGATAAAAACGTCCAATTTTTTTAAAATTAGTTTTTCGTGTCATTCGTTACATGGATTAAAAGGTGGCAGTTCCAAGATCACGAATATATAATTTTTAAGTCGCTGGGGCAAGTAGTTTAGCCGCAAATCGAATTTTAAGGGACAGAAAAAGTGTAAAGTTTGATGGGTCTAGGACGCATAGTTTAGCCGGAAAACGCGTTTAAAGATAAAAATGTCCAATTTTTTTTAAAATTAGTTTTTCGTGTCATTCGTTACATGGATTAAAAGGTGGCAGTTCCAAGATCACGAATATATAATTTTTAAGTCGCTGGGGCAAGTAGTTTAGCCGCAAATCGAATTTTAAGGGACAGAAAAAGTGTAAAGTTTGATGGGTCTAGGACGCATAGTTTAGCCGGAAAACGCGTTTAAAGATAAAAATGTCCAATTTTTTTAAAATTAGTTTTTCGTGTCATTCGTTACATGGATTAAAAGGTGGCAGTTCCAAGATCACGAATATATAATTTTTAAGTCGCTGGGGCAAGTAGTTTAGCCGCAAATCGAATTTTAAGGGACAGAAAAAGTGTAAGGTTTGATGGGTCTAGGACGCATAGTTTAGCCGGAAAACGCGTTTAAAGATAAAAATGTCCAATTTTTTTAAAATTAGTTTTTCGTGTCATTCGTTACATGGATTAAAAGGTGGCAGTTCCAAGATCACGAATATATAATTTTTAAGTCGCTGGGGCAAGTAGTTTAGCCGCAAATCGAATTTTAAGGGACAGAAAAAGTGTAAAGTTTGATGGGTCTAGGACGCATAGTTTAGCCGGAAAACGCGTTTAAAGATAAAAATGTCCAATTTTTTTAAAATTAGTTTTTCGTGTCATTCGTTACATGGATTAAAAGGTGGCAGTTCCAAGATCACGAATATATAATTTTTAAGTCGCTGGGGCAAGTAGTTTAGCCGCAAATCGAATTTTAAGGGACAGAAAAAGTGTAAAGTTTGATGGGTCTAGGACGCATAGTTTAGCCGGAAAACGCGTTTAAAGATAAAAATGTCCAATTTTTTTAAAATTAGTTTTTCGTGTCATTCGTTACATGGATTAAAAGGTGGCAGTTCCAAGATCACGAATATATAATTTTTAAGTCGCTGGGGCAAGTAGTTTAGCCGCAAATCGAATTTTAAAGGACAGAAAAAGTGTAAAGTTTGATGGGTCTAGGACGCATAGTTTAGCCGGAAAACGCGTTTAAAGATAAAAATGTCCAATTTTTTTAAAATTAGTTTTTCGTGTAATTCGTTACATGGATTAAAAGGTGGCAGTTCCAAGATCACGAATATATAATTTTTAAGTCGCTGGGGCAAGTAGTTTAGCCGCAAATCGAATTTTAAGGGACAGAAAAAGTGTAAAGTTTGATGGGTCTAGGACGCATAGTTTAGCCGGAAAACGCGTTTAAAGATAAAAACGTCCAATTTTTTTAAAATTAGTTTTTCGTGTCATTCGTTACATGGATTAAAAGGTGGCAGTTCCAAGATCACGAATATATAATTTTTAAGTCGCTGGGGCAAGTAGTTTAGCCGCAAATCGAATTTTAAGGGACAGAAAAAGTGTAAAGTTTGATGGGTCTAGGACGCATAGTTTAGCCGGAAAACGCGTGTAAAGATAAAAATGTCCAATTTTTTTAAAATTAGTTTTTCGTGTCATTCGTTACATGGATTAAAAGGTGGCAGTTCCAAGATCACGAATATATAATTTTTAAGTCGCTGGGGCAAGTAGTTTAGCCGCAAATCGAATTTTAAGGGACAGAAAAAGTGTAAAGTTTGATGGGTCTAGGACGCATAGTTTAGCCGGAAAACGCGTTTAAAGATAAAAATGTCCAATTTTTTTAAAATTAGTTTTTCGTGTCATTCGTTACATGGATTAAAAGGTGGCAGTTCCAAGATCACGAATATATAATTTTTAAGTCGCTGGGGCAAGTAGTTTAGCCGCAAATCGAATTTTAAGGGACAGAAAAAGTGTAAAGTTTGATGGGTCTAGGACGCATAGTTTAGCCGGAAAACGCGTTTAAAGATAAAAATGTCCAATTTTTTTAAAATTAGTTTTTCGTGTCATTCGTTACATGGATTAAAAGGTGGCAGTTCCAAGATCACGAATATATAATTTTTAAGTCGCTGGGGCAAGTAGTTTAGCCGCAAATCGAATTTTAAGGGACAGAAAAAGTGTAAAGTTTGATGGGTCTAGGACGCATAGTTTAGCCGGAAAACGCGTTTAAAGATAAAAATGTCCAATTTTTTTAAAATTAGTTTTTCGTGTCATTCGTTACATGGATTAAAAGGTGGCAGTTCCAAGATCACGAATATATAATTTTTAAGTCGCTGGGGCAAGTAGCTTAGCCGCAAATCGAATTTTAAGGGACAGAAAAAGTGTAAAGTTTGATGGGTCTAGGACGCATAGTTTAGCCGGAAAACGCGTTTAAAGATAAAAATGTCCAATTTTTTTAAAATTAGTTTTTCGTGTAATTCGTTACATGGATTAAAAGGTGGCAGTTCCAAGATCACGAATATATAATTTTTAAGTCGCTGGGGCAAGTAGTTTAGCCGCAAATCGAATTTTAAGGGACAGAAAAAGTGTAAAGTTTGATGGGTCTAGGACGCATAGTTTAATCGGAAAACGCGTTTAAAGATAAAAATGTCCAATTTTTTTAAAATTAGTTTTTCGTGTCATTCGTTACATGGATTAAAAGGTGGCAGTTCCAAGATCACGAATATATAATTTTTAAGTCGCTGGGGCAAGTAGTTTAGCCGCAAATCGAATTTTAAGGGACAGAAAAAGTGTAAAGTTTGATGGGTCTAGGACGCATAGTTTAGCCGGAAAACGCGTGTAAAGATAAAAATGTCCAATTTTTTTAAAATTAGTTTTTCGTGTCATTCGTTACATGGATTAAAAGGTGGCAGTTCCAAGATCACGAATATATAATTTTAAAGTCGCTGGGGCAAGTAGTTTAGCCGCAAATCGAATTTTAAGGGACAGAAAAAGTGTAAAGTTGGATGGGTCTAGGACGCATAGTTTAGCCGAAAAACGCGTTTAAAGATAAAAATGTCCAATTTTTTTAAAATTAGTTTTTCGTGTCATTCGTTACATGGATTAAAAGGTGGCAGTTCCAAGATCACGAATATATAATTTTTAAGTCGCTGGGGCAAGTAGTTTAGCCGCAAATCGAATTTTAAGGGACAGAAAAAGTGTAAAGTTTGATGGGTCTAGGACGCATAGTTTAGCCGGAAAACGCGTTTAAAGATAAAAACGTCCAATTTTTTTAAAATTAGTTTTTCGTGTCATGCGTTACATGGATTAAAAGGTGGCAGTTCCAAGATCACGAATATATAATTTTTAAGTCGCTGGGGCAAGTAGTTTAGCCGCAAATCGAATTTTAAGGGACAGAAAAAGTGTAAAGTTTGATGGGTCTAGGGCGCATAGTTTAGCCGGAAAACGCGTTTAAAAATAAAAACGTCCAATTTTTTTAAAATTAGTTTTTCGTGTCATTCGTTACATGGATTAAAAGGTGGCAGTTCCAAGATCACGAATATATAATTTTTAAGTCGCTGGGGCAAGTAGTTTAGCCGCAAATCGAATTTTAAGGGACAGAAAAAGTGTAAAGTTTGATGGGTCTAGGACGCATAGTTTAGCCGGAAAACGCGTTTAAAGATAAAAACGTCCAATTTTTTCAAAATTAGTTTTTCGTGTCATTCGTTACATGGATTAAAAGGTGGCAGTTCCAAGATCACGAATATATAATTTTTAAGTCGCTGGGGCAAGTAGTTTAGCCGCAAATCGAATTTTAGGTGACAGAAAAAGTGTAAAGTTTGATGGGTCTAGGACGCATAGTTTAGCCGGAAAACGCATTTAAAGATAAAAATGTCCAATTTTTTAAAAATTAGTTTTTCGTGTCATTCGTTACATGGATTAATAGGTGGCAGTTCCAAGATCACGAATATATAATTTTTAAGTCGCTGGGGCAAGTAGTTTAGCCGCAAATCGAATTTTAAGGGACAGAAAAAGTGTAAAGTTTGATGGGTCTAGGACGCATAGTTTAGCCGGAAAACGCGTTTAAAGATAAGAATGTCCAATTTTTTTAAAATTAGTTTTTCGTGTCATTCGTTACATGGATTAAAAGGTGGCAGTTCCAAGATCACGAATATATAATTTTTAAGTCGCTGGGGCAAGTAGTTTAGCCGCAAATCGAATTTTAAGGGACAGAAAAAGTGTAAAGTTTGATGGGTCTAGGACGCATAGCTTAGCCGGAAAACGCGTTTAAAGATAAAAATGTCCAATTTTTTTAAAATTAGTTTTTCATGTCATTCGTTACATGGATTAAAAGGTGGCAGTTCCAAGATCACGAATATATAATTTTTAAGTCGCTGGGGCAAGTAGTTTAGCCGCAAATCGAATTTTAAGGGACAGAAAAAGTGTAAAGTTTGATGGGTCTAGGACGCATAGTTTAGCCGGAAAACGCGTTTAAAGATAAAAATGTCCAATTTTTTTAAAATTAGTTTTTCGTGTCATTCGTTACATGGATTAAAAGGTGGCAGTTCCAAGATCACGAATATATAATTTTTAAGTCGCTGGGGCAAGTAGTTTAGCCGCAAATCGAATTTTAAGGGACAGAAAAAGTGTAAAGTTTGATGGGTCTAGGACGCATAGTTTAGCCGGAAAACGCGTTTAAAGATAAAAATGTCCAATTTTTTTAAAATTAGTTTTTCGTGTCATTCGTTACATGGATTAAAAGGTGGCAGTTCCAAGATCACGAATATATAATTTTTAAGTCGCTGGGGCAAGTAGCTTAGCCGCAAATCGAATTTTAAGGGACAGAAAAAGTGTAAAGTTTGATGGGTCTAGGACGCATAGTTTAGCCGGAAAACGCGTTTAAAGATAAAAATGTCCAATTTTTTTAAAATTAGTTTTTCGTGTAATTCGTTACATGGATTAAAAGGTGGCAGTTCCAAGATCACGAATATATAATTTTTAAGTCGCTGGGGCAAGTAGTTTAGCCGCAAATCGAATTTTAAGGGACAGAAAAAGTGTAAAGTTTGATGGGTCTAGGACGCATAGTTTAGTCGGAAAACGCGTTTAAAGATAAAAATGTCCAATTTTTTTAAAATTAGTTTTTCGTGTCATTCGTTACATGGATTAAAAGGTGGCAGTTCCAAGATCACGAATATATAATTTTTAAGTCGCTGGGGCAAGTAGTTTAGCCGCAAATCGAATTTTAAGGGACAGAAAAAGTGTAAAGTTTGATGGGTCTAGGACGCATAGTTTAGCCGGAAAACGCGTGTAAAGATAAAAATGTCCAATTTTTTTAAAATTAGTTTTTCGTGTCATTCGTTACATGGATTAAAAGGTGGCAGTTCCAAGATCACGAATATATAATTTTTAAGTCGCTGGGGCAAGTAGTTTAGCCGCAAATCGAATTTTAAGGGACAGAAAAAGTGTAAAGTTGGATGGGTCTAGGACGCATAGTTTAGCCGAAAAACGCGTTTAAAGATAAAAATGTCCAATTTTTTTAAAATTAGTTTTTCGTGTCATTCGTTACATGGATTAAAAGGTGGCAGTTCCAAGATCACGAATATATAATTTTTAAGTCGCTGGGGCAAGTAGTTTAGCCGCAAATCGAATTTTAAGGGACAGAAAAAGTGTAAAGTTTGATGGGTCTAGGACGCATAGTTTAGCCGGAAAACGCGTTTAAAGATAAAAACGTCCAATTTTTTTAAAATTAGTTTTTCGTGTCATGCGTTACATGGATTAAAAGGTGGCAGTTCCAAGATCACGAATATATAATTTTTAAGTCGCTGGGGCAAGTAGTTTAGCCGCAAATCGAATTTTAAGGGACAGAAAAAGTGTAAAGTTTGATGGGTCTAGGGCGCATAGTTTAGCCGGAAAACGCGTTTAAAAATAAAAACGTCCAATTTTTTTAAAATTAGTTTTTCGTGTCATTCGTTACATGGATTAAAAGGTGGCAGTTCCAAGATCACGAATATATAATTTTTAAGTCGCTGGGGCAAGTAGTTTAGCCGCAAATCGAATTTTAAGGGACAGAAAAAGTGTAAAGTTTGATGGGTCTAGGACGCATAGTTTAGCCGGAAAACGCGTTTAAAGATAAAAACGTCCAATTTTTTCAAAATTAGTTTTTCGTGTCATTCGTTACATGGATTAAAAGGTGGCAGTTCCAAGATCACGAATATATAATTTTTAAGTCGCTGGGGCAAGTAGTTTAGCCGCAAATCGAATTTTAAGTGACAGAAAAAGTGTAAAGTTTGATGGGTCTAGGACGCATAGTTTAGCCGGAAAACGCATTTAAAGATAAAAATGTCCAATTTTTTAAAAATTAGTTTTTCGTGTCATTCGTTACATGGATTAATAGGTGGCAGTTCCAAGATCACGAATATATAATTTTTAAGTCGCTGGGGCAAGTAGTTTAGCCGCAAATCGAATTTTAAGGGACAGAAAAAGTGTAAAGTTTGATGGGTCTAGGACGCATAGTTTAGCCGGAAAACGCGTTTAAAGATAAGAATGTCCAATTTTTTTAAAATTAGTTTTTCGTGTCATTCGTTACATGGATTAAAAGGTGGCAGTTCCAAGATCACGAATATATAATTTTTAAGTCGCTGGGGCAAGTAGTTTAGCCGCAAATCGAATTTTAAGGGACAGAAAAAGTGTAAAGTTTGATGGGTCTAGGACGCATAGTTTAGCCGGAGAACGCGTTTAAAGATAAAAATGTCCAATTTTTTTAAAATTAGTTTTTCGTGTCATTCTTTACATGGATTAAAAGGTGGAAGTTCCAAGATCACGAATATATAATTTTTAAGTCGCTGGGTCAAGTAGTTTAGCCGCAAATCGAATTTTAAGGGACAGAAAAAGTGTAAAGTTTGATGGGTCTAGGACGCATAGTTTAGCCGGAAAACGCGTTTAAAGATAAAAATGTCCAATTTTTTTAAAATTAGTTTTTCATGTCATTCGTTACATGGATTAAAAGGTGGCAGTTCCAAGATCACGAATATATAATTTTTAAGTCGCTGGGGCAAGTAGTTTAGCCGCAAATCGAATTTTAAGGGACAGAAAAAGTGTAAAGTTTGATGGGTCTAGGACGCATAGTTAAGCCGGAAAACGCGTTTAAAGATAAAAATGTCCAATTTTTTTAAAATTAGTTTTTCGTGTCATTCGTTACATGGATTAAAAGGTGGCAGTTCCAAGATCACGAATATATAATTTTTAAGTCGCTGGGGCAAGTAGTTTAGCCGCAAATCGAATTTTAAGGGACAGAAAAAGTGTAAAGTTTGATGGGTCTAGGACGCATAGTTTAGCCGGAAAACGCGTTTAAAGATAAAAATGTCCTATTTTTTTAAAATTAGTTTTTCGTGTCATTCGTTACATGGATTAAAAGGTGGCAGTTCCAAGATCACGAATATATAATTTTTAAGTCGCTGGGGCAAGTAGTTTAGCCGCAAATCGAATTTTAAGGGACAGAAAAAGTGTAAAGTTTGATGGGTCTAGGACGCATAGTTTAGCCGGGAAAACGCGTTTAAAGATAAAAATGTCCAATTTTTTTAAAATTAGTTTTTCGTGTCATTCGTTACATGGATTAAAAGGTGGCAGTTCCAAGATCACGAATATATAATTTTTAAGTCGCTGGGGCAAGTAGTTTAGCCGCAAATCGAATTTTAAGGGACAGAAAAAGTGTAAAGTTTGATGGGTCTAGGACGCATAGCTTAGCCGGAAAACGCGTTTAAAGATAAAAATGTCCAATTTTTTTAAAATTAGTTTTTCGTGTCATTCGTTACATGGATTAAAAGGTGGCAGTTCCAAGATCACGAATATATAATTTTTAAGTCGCTGGGGCAAGTAGTTTAGCCGCAAATCGAATTTTAAGGGACAGAAAAAGTGTAAAGTTTGATGGGTCTAGGACGCATAGTTTAGCCGGAAAAGCGATTAAAGATAAAATGTCCAATTTTTTTAAAATTAGTTTTTCGTTGTCATTCGTTACATGGATTAAAAATTTTAAAAAAATTGGACATTTTTATCTTTAAACGCGTTTTCCGGCTAAACTATGCGTCCTAGACCCATCAAACTTTACACTTTTTAAGGGACAGAAAAAGTGTAAAGTTTGATGGGTCTAGGACGCATAGTTTAGCCGGAAAACGCGTTTAAAGATAAAAATGTCCAATTTTTTTAAAATTAGTTTTTCGTGTCATTCGTTACATGGATTAAAAGGTGGCAGTTCCAAGATCACGAATATATAATTTTTAAGTCGCTGGGGCAAGTAGTTTAGCCGCAAATCGAATTTTAAGGGACAGAAAAAGTGTAAAGTTTGATGGGTCTAGGACGCATAGTTTAGCCGGAAAACGCGTTTAAAGATAAAAATGTCCAATTTTTTTAAAATTAGTTTTTCCTGTCATTCGTTACATGGATTAAAAGGTGGCAATTCCAAGATCACGAATATATAATTTTTAAGTCGCTGGGGCAAGTAGTTTAGCCGCAAATCGAATTTTAAGGGACAGAAAAAGTGTAAAGTTTGATGGGTCTAGGACGCATAGTTTAGCCGGAAAACGCGTTTAAAGATAAAAATGTCCAATTTTTTTAAAATTAGTTTTTCGTGTCATTCGTTACATGGATTAAAAGGTGGCAGTTCCAAGATCACGAATATATAATTTTTAAGTCGCTGGGGCAAGTAGTTTAGCCGCAAATCGAATTTTAAGGGACAGAAAAAGTGTAAAGTTTGTTGGGTCTAGGACGCATAGTTTAGCCGGAAAACGCGTTTAAAGATAAAAATGTCCAATTTTTTTAAAATTAGTTTTTCGTGTCATTCGTTACATGGATTAAAAGGTGGCAGTTCCAAGATCACGAATATATAATTTTTAAGTCGCTGGGGCAAGTAGTTTAGCCGCAAATCGAATTTTAAGGGACAGAAAAAGTGTAAAGTTTGATGGGTCTAGGACGCATAGTTTAGCCGGAAAACGCGTTTAAAGATAAAAATGTCCAATTTTTTTAAAATTAGTTTTTCGTGTCATTCGTTACATGGATTAAAAGGTGGCAGTTCCAAGATCACGAATATATAATTTTTAAGTCGCTGGGGCAAGTAGTTTAGCCGCAAATCGAATTTTAAGGGACAGAAAAAGTGTAAAGTTTGATGGGTCTAGGACGCATAGTTTAGCCGGAAAACGCGTTTAAAGATAAAAATGTCCAATTTTTTTTTAAATTAGTTTTTCGTGTCATTCGTTACATGGATTAAAAGGTGGCAGTTCCAAGATCACGAATATATAATTTTTAAGTCGCTGGGGCAAGTAGTTTAGCCGCAAATCGAATTTTAAGGGACAGAAAAAGTGTAAAGTTTGATGGGTCTAGGAAGCATAGTTTAGCCGGAAAACGCCTTTAAAGATAAAAATGTCCAATTTTTTTAAAATTAGTTTTTCGTGTCATTCGTTACATGGATTAAAAGGTGGCAGTTCCAAGATCACGAATATATAATTTTTAAGTCGCTGGGGCAAGTAGTTTAGCCGCAAATCGAATTTTAAGGGACAGAAAAAGTGTAAAGTTTGATGGGTCTAGGACGCATAGTTTAGCCGGAAAACGCGTTTAAAGATAAAAATGTCCAATTTTTTTAAAATTAGTTTTTCGTGTCATTCGTTACATGGATTAAAAGGTGGCAGTTCCAAGATCACGAATATATAACTTTTAAGTCGCTGGGGCAAGTAGTTTAGCCGCAAATCGAATTTTAAGGGACAGAAAAAGTGTAAAGTTTGATGGGTCTAGGACGCATAGTTTAGCCGGAAAACGCGTTTAAAGATAAAAGTGTCCAATTTTTTTAAAATAAGTTTTTCGTGTCATTCGTTACATGGATTAAAAGTTGGCAGTTCCAAGATCACGAATATATAATTTTTAAGTCGCTGGGGCAAGTAGTTTAGCCGCAAATCGAATTTTAAGGGACAGAAAAAGTGTAAAGTTTGATGGGTCTAGGATGCATAGTTTAGCCGAAAAACGCGTTTAAAGATAAAAATGTCCAATTTTTTTAAAATTAGTTTTTCGTGTCATTCGTTACATGGATTAAAAGGTGGCAGTTCCAAGATCACGAATATATAATTTTTCAGTCGCTGGGGCAAGTAGTTTAGCCGCAAATCGAATTTTAAGGGACAGAAAAAGTGGAAAGTTTGATGGGTCTAGGACGCATAGTTTAGCCGGAAAACGCGTTTAAAGATAAAAATGTCCAATTTTTTTAAAATTAGTTTTTCGTGTCATTCGTTACATGGATTAAAAGGTGGCAGTTCCAAGATCACGAATATATAATTTTTAAGTCGCTGGGGCAAGTAGTTTAGCCGCAAATCGAATTTTAAGGGACAGAAAAAGTGTAAAGTTTGATGGGTCTAGGACGCATAGTTTAGCCGGAAAACGCGTTTAAAGATAAAAATGTCCAATTTTTTTAAAATTAGTTTTTCGTGTCATTCGTTACATGGATTAAAAGGTGGCAGTTCCAAGATCACGAATATATAATTTTTAAGTCGCTGGGGCAAGTAGTTTAGCCGCAAATCGAATTTTAAGGGACAGAAAAAGTGTAAAGTTTGATGGGTCTAGGACGCATAGTTTAGCCGGAAAACGCGTTTAAAGATAAAAATGTCCAATTTTTTTAAAATTAGTTTTTCCTGTCATTCGTTACATGGATTAAAAGGTGGCAATTCCAAGATCACGAATATATAATTTTTAAGTCGCTGGGGCAAGTAGTTTAGCCGCAAATCGAATTTTAAGGGACAGAAAAAGTGTAAAGTTTGATGGGTCTAGGACGCATAGTTTAGCCGGAAAACGCGTTTAAAGATAAAAATGTCCAATTTTTTTAAAATTAGTTTTTCGTGTCATTCGTTACATGGATTAAAAGGTGGCAGTTCCAAGATCACGAATATATAATTTTTAAGTCGCTGGGGCAAGTAGTTTAGCCGCAAATCGAATTTTAAGGGACAGAAAAAGTGTAAAGTTTGTTGGGTCTAGGACGCATAGTTTAGCCGGAAAACGCGTTTAAAGATAAAAATGTCCAATTTTTTTAAAATTAGTTTTTCGTGTCATTCGTTACATGGATTAAAAGGTGGCAGTTCCAAGATCACGAATATATAATTTTTAAGTCGCTGGGGCAAGTAGTTTAGCCGCAAATCGAATTTTAAGGGACAGAAAAAGTGTAAAGTTTGATGGGTCTAGGACGCATAGTTTAGCCGGAAAACGCGTTTAAAGATAAAAATGTCCAATTTTTTTAAAATTAGTTTTTCGTGTCATTCGTTACATGGATTAAAAGGTGGCAGTTCCAAGATCACGAATATATAATTTTTAAGTCGCTGGGGCAGGTAGTTTAGCCGCAAATCGAATTTTAAGGGACAGAAAAAGTGTAAAGTTTGATGGGTCTAGGACGCATAGTTTAGCCGGAAAACGCGTTTAAAGATAAAAATGTCCAATTTTTTTTTAAATTAGTTTTTCGTGTCATTCGTTACATGGATTAAAAGGTGGCAGTTCCAAGATCACGAATATATAATTTTTAAGTCGCTGGGGCAAGTAGTTTAGCCGCAAATCGAATTTTAAGGGACAGAAAAAGTGTAAAGTTTGATGGGTCTAGGACGCATAGTTTAGCCGGAAAACGCGTTTAAAGATAAAAATGTCCAATTTTTTTAAAATTAGTTTTTCGTGTCATTCGTTACATGGATTAAAATGTGGCAGTTCCAAGATCACGAATATATAATTTTTAAGTCGCTGGGGCAAGTAGTTTAGCCGCAAATCGAATTTTAAGGGACAGAAAAAGTGTAAAGTTTGATGGGTCTAGGACGCATAGTTTAGCCGGAAAACGCGTTTAAAGATAAAAATGTCCAATTTTTTTAAAATTAGTTTTTCGTGTCATTCGTTACATGGATTAAAAGGTGGCAGTTCCAAGATCACGAATATATAATTTTTAAGTCGCTGGGGCAAGTAGTTTAGCCGCAAATCGAATTTTAAGGGACAGAAAAAGTGTAAAGTTTAATGGGTCTAGGACGCATAGCTTAGCCGGAAAACGCGTTTAAAGATAAAAATGTCCAATTTTTTTAAAATTAGTTTTTCGTGTCATTCGTTACATGGATTAAAAGGTGGCAGTTCCAAGATCACGAATATATAATTTTTAAGTCGCTGGGGCAAGTAGTTTAGCCGCAAATCGAATTTTAAGGGACAGAAAAAGTGTAAAGTTTGATGGGTCTAGGACGCATAGTTTAGCCGGAAAACGCGTTTAAAGATAAAAATGTCCAATTTTTTTAAAATTAGTTTTTCGTGTTATTCGTTACATGGATTAAAAGGTGGGAGTTCCAAGATCACGAATATATAATTTTTAAGTCGCTGGGGCAAGTAGTTTAGCCGCAAATCGAATTTTAAGGGACAGAAAAAGTGTAAAGTTTGATGGGTCTAGGACGCATAGTTTAGCCGGAAAACGCGTTTAAAGATAAAAATGTCCAATTTTTTTAAAATTAGTTTTTCGTGTCATTCGTTACATGGATTAAAAGGTGGCAGTTCCAAGATCACGAATATATAATTTTTAAGTCGCTGGGGCAAGTAGCTTAGCCGCAAATCGAATTTTAAGGGACAGAAAAAGTGTAAAGTTTGATGGGTCTAGGACGCATAGTTTAGCCGGAAAACGCGTTTAAAGATAAAAACGTCCAATTTTTTTTAAAATTAGTTTTTCGTGTCATTCGTTACATGGATTAAAAGGTGGCAGTTCCAAGATCACGAATATATAATTTTTAAGTCGCTGGGGCAAGTAGTTTAGCCGCAAATCGAATTTTAAGGGACAGAAAATGTGTAAAGTTTGATGGGTCTAGGACGCATAGTTTAGCCGGAAAACGCGTTTAAAGATAAAAATGTCCAATTTTTTTAAAATTAGTTTTTCGTGTCATTCGTTACATGGATTAAAAGGTGGCAGTTCCAAGATCACGAATATATAATTTTTAAGTCGCTGGGGCAAGTAGTTTAGCCGCAAATCGAATTTTAAGGGACAGAAAAAGTGTAAAGTTTGATGGGTCTAGGACGCATAGCTTAGCCGGAAAACGCGTTTAAAGATAAAAATGTCCAATTTTTTTAAAATTAGTTTTTCGTGTCATTCGTTACATGGATTAAAAGGTGGCAGTTCCAAGATCACGAATATATAATTTTTAAGTCGCTGGGGCAAGTAGTTTAGCCGCAAATCGAATTTTAAGGGACATAAAAAGTGTAAAGTTTGATGGGTCTAGGACGCATAGTTTAGCCGGAAAACGCGTTTAAAGATAAAAATGTCCAATTTTTTTAAAATTAGTTTTTCGTGTCATTCGTTACATGGATTAAAAGGTGGCAGTTCAAAGATCACGAATATATAATTTTTAAGTCGCTGGGGCAAGTAGTTTAGCCGCAAATCGAATTTTAAGGGACAGAAAAAGTGTAAAGTTTGATGGGTCTAGGACGCATAGTTTAGCCGGAAAACGCGTTTAAAGATAAAAACGTCCAATTTTTTTAAAATTAGTTTTTCGTGTCATTCGTTACATGGATTAAAAGGTGGCAGTTCCAAGATCACGAATATATAATTTTTAAGTCGCTGGGGCAAGTAGTTTAGCTGCAAATCGAATTTTAAGGGACAGAAAAAGTGTAAAGTTTGATGGGTCTAGGACGCATAGTTTAGCCGGAAAACGCGTTTAAAGATAAAAATGTCCAATTTTTTTAAAATTAGTTTTTCGTGTCATTCGTTACATGGATTAAAAGGTGGCAGTTCCAAGATCACGAATATATAATTTTTAAGTCGCTGGGGCAAGTAGTTTAGCTGCAAATCGAATTTTAAGGGACAGAAAAAGTGTAAAGTTTGATGGGTCTAGGACGCATAGCTTAGCCGGAAAACGCGTTTAAAGATAAAAATGTCCAATTTTTTTAAAATTAGTTTTTCGTGTCATTCGTTACATGGATTAAAAGGTGGCAGTTCCAAGATCACGAATATATAATTTTTAAGTCGCTGGGGCAAGTAGTTTAGCCGCAAATCGAATTTTAAGGGACAGAAAAAGTGTAAAGTTTGATGGGTCTAGGACGCATAGTTTAGCCGGAAAACGCGTTTAAAGATAAAAATGTCCAATTTTTTTAAAATTAGTTTTTCGTGTCATTCGTTACATGGATTAAAAGGTGGCAGTTCCAAGATCACGAATATATAATTTTTAAGTCGCTGGGGCAAGTAGTTTAGCCGCAAATCGAATTTTAAGGGACAGAAAAAGTGTAAAGTTTGATGGGTCTAGGACGCATAGTTTAGCCGGAAAACGCGTTTAAAGATAAAAATGTCCAATTTTTTTAAAATTAGTTTTTCGTGTCATTCGTTACATGGATTAAAAGGTGGCAGTTCCAAGATCACGAATATATAATTTTTAAGTCGCTGGGGCAAGTAGTTTAGCCGCAAATCGAATTTTGAGGGACAGAAAAAGTGTAAAGTTTGATGGGTCTAGGACGCATAGTTTAGCCGGAAAACGCGTTTAAAGATAAAAATGTCCAATTTTTTTAAAATTAGTTTTTCGTGTCATTCGTTACATGGATTAAAAGGTGGCAGTTCCAAGATCACGAATATATAATTTTTAAGTCGCTGGGGCAAGTAGTTTAGCCGCAAATCGAATTTTAAGGGACAGAAAAAGTGTAAAGTTTGATGGGTCTAGGACGCATAGTTTAGCCGGAAAACGCGTTTAAAGATAAAAATGTCCAATTTTTTTTAAATTAGTTTTTCGTGTCATTCGTTACATGGATTAAAAGGTGGCAGTTCCAAGATCACGAATATATAATTTTTAAGTCGCTGGGGCAAGTAGTTTAGCCGCAAATCGAATTTTAAGGGACAGATAAAATGTAAAGTTTGATGGGTCTAGGACGCATAGTTTAGCCGGAAAACGCGTTTAAAGATAAAAATGTCCAATTTTTTTAAAATTAGTTTTTCGTGTCATTCGTTACATGGATTAAAAGGTGGCAGTTCCAAGATCACGAATATATAATTTTTAAGTCGCTGGGGCAAGTAGTTTAGCCGCAAATCGAATTTTAAAGGACAAAAAAAGTGTAAAGTTTGATGGGTCTAGGACGCATAGTTTAGCCGGAAAACGCGTTTAAAGATAAAAATGTCCAATTTTTTTAAAATTAGTTTTTCGTGTCATTCGTTACATGGATTAAAAGGTGGCAGTTCCAAGATCACGAATATATAATTTTTAAGTCGCTGGGGCAAGTAGTTTAGCCGCAAATCGAATTTTAAGGGACAGAAAAAGTGTAAAGTTTGATGGGTCTAGGACGCATAGTTTAGCCGGAAAACGCGTTTAAAGATAAAAATGTCCAATTTTTTTAAAATTAGTTTTTCGTGTCATTCGTTACATGGATTAAAAGGTGGCAGTTCCAAGATCACGAATATATAATTTTTAAGTCGCTGGGGCAAGTAGTTTAGCCGCAAATCGAATTTTAAGGGACAGAAAAAGTGTAAAGTTTGATGGGTCTAGGACGCATAGTTTAGCCGGAAAACGCTGGGGCAAGTAGTTTAGCCGCAAATCGAATTTTAAGGGACAGATAAAATGTAAAGTTTGATGGGTCTAGGACGCATAGTTTAGCCGGAAAACGCGTTTAAAGATAAAAATGTCCAATTTTTTTAAAATTAGTTTTTCGTGTCATTCGTTACATGGATTAAAAGGTGGCAGTTCCAAGATCACAAATATATAATTTTTAAGTCGCTGGGGCAAGTAGTTTAGCCGCAAATCGAATTTTAAGGGACAGAAAAAGTGTAAAGTTTGATGGGTCTAGGACGCATAGTTTAGCCGGAAAACGCGTTTAAAGATAAAAATGTCCAATTTTTTTAAAATTAGTTTTTCGTGTCATTCGTTACATGGATTAAAAGGTGGCAGTTCCAAGATCACGAATATATAATTTTTAAGTCGCTGGGGCAAGTAGTTTAGCCGCAAATCGAAGTTTAAGGGACAGAAAAAGTGTAAAGTTTGATGGGTCTAGGACGCATAGTTTAGCCGGAAAACGCGTTTAAAGATAAAAATGTCCAATTTTTTTAAAATTAGTTTTTCGTGTCATTCGTTACATGGATTAAAATGTGGCAGTTCCAAGATCACGAATATATAATTTTTAAGTCGCTGGGGCAAGTAGTTTAGCCGCAAATCGAATTTTACGGGACAGAAAAAGTGTAAAGTTTGATGGGTCTAGGACGCATAGTTTAGCCGGAAAACGCGTTTAAAGATAAAAATGTCCAATTTTTTTAAAATTAGTTTTTCGTGTCATTCGTTACATGGATTAAAAGGTGGCAGTTCCAAGATCACGAATGTATAATTTTTAAGTCGCTGGGGCAAGTAGTTTAGCCGCAAATCGAATTTTAAGGGACAGAAAAAGTGTAAAGTTTGATGGGTCTAGGACGCATAGTTTAGCCGGAAAACGCGTTTAAAGATAAAAATGTCCAATTTTTTTAAAATTAGTTTTTCGTGTCATTCGTTACATGGATTAAAAGGTGGCAGTTCCAAGATCACGAATATATAATTTTTAAGTCGCTGGGGCAAGTAGTTTAGCCGCAAATCGAATTTTAAGGGACAGAAAAAGTGTAAAGTTTGATGGGTGTAGGACGCATAGTTTAGCCGGAAAACGCGTTTAAAGATAAAAATGTCCAATTTTTTTTAAAATTAGTTTTTCGTGTCATTCGTTACATGGATTAAAAGGTGGCAGTTCCAAGATCACGAATATATAATTTTTAAGTCGCTGGGGCAAGTAGTTTAGCCGCAAATCGAATTTTAAGGGACAGAAAAAGTGTAAAGTTTGATGGGTCTAGGACGCATAGTTTAGCCGGAAAACGCGTTTAAAGATAAAAACGTCCAATTTTTTTAAAATTAGTTTTTCGTGTCATTCGTTACATGGATTAAAAGGTGGCAGTTCCAAGATCACGAATATATAATTTTTAAGTCGCTGGGGCAAGTAGTTTAGCCGCAAATCGAATTTTACGGGACAGAAAAAGTGTAAAGTTTGATGGGTCTAGGACGCATAGTTTAGCCGGAAAACGCGTTTAAAGATAAAAATGTCCAATTTTTTTAAAATTAGTTTTTCGTGTCATTCGTTACATGGATTAAAAGGTGGCAGTTCCAAGATCACGAATATATAATTTTTAAGTCGCTGGGGCAAGTAGTTTAGCCGCAAATCGAATTTTAAGGGACAGAAAAAGTGTAAAGTTTGATGGGTCTAGGACGCATAGTTTAGCCGGAAAACGCGTTTAAAGATAAAAATGTCCAATTTTTTTTAAAATTAGTTTTTCGTGTCATTCGTTACATGGATTAAAAGGTGGCAGTTCCAAGATCACGAATATATAATTTTTAAGTCGCTGGGGCAAGTAGTTTAGCCGCAAATCGAATTTTAAGGGACAGAAAAAGTGTAAAGTTTGATGGGTCTAGGACGCATAGTTTTGCCGGAAAACGCGTTTAAAGATAAAAACGTCCAATTTTTTTAAAATTAGTTTTTCGTGTCATTCGTTACATGGATTAAAAGGTGGCAGTTCCAAGATCACGAATATATAATTTTTAAGTCGCTGGGGCAAGTAGTTTAGCCGCAAATCGAATTTTAAGGGACAGAAAAAGTGTAAAGTTTGATGGGTCTAGGACGCATAGTTTAGCCGAAAAACGCGTTTAAAGATAAAAATGTCCAATTTTTTTAAAATTAGTTTTTCGTGTCATTCGTTACATGGATTAAAAGGTGGCAGTTCCAAGATCACGAATATATAATTTTTAAGTCGCTGGGGCAAGTAGTTAAGCCGCAAATCGAATTTTAAGGGACAGAAAAAGTGTAAAGTTTGATGGGTCTAGGACGCATAGTTTAGCCGGAAAACGCGTTTAAAGATAAAAATGTCCAATTTTTTTAAAATTAGTTTTTCGTGTCATTCGTTACATGGATTAAAAGGTGGCAGTTCCAAGATCACGAATATATAATTTTTAAGTCGCTGGGGCAAGTAGTTTAGCCGCAAATCGAATTTTAAGGGACAGAAAAAGTGTAAAGTTTGATGGGTCTAGGACGCATAGTTTAGCCGGAAAACGCGTTTAAAGATAAAAATGTCCAATTTTTTTAAAATAAGTTTTTCGTGTCATTCGTTACATGGATTAAAGGTTTCCTTAAGTCGCTGGGGCAAGTAGTTTAGCCGCAAATCGAATTTTAAGGGACAGAAAAAGTGTAAAGTTTGATGGGTCTAGGATGCATAGTTTAGCCGGAAAACGCGTTTAAAGATAAAAATGTCCAATTTTTTTAAAATTAGTTTTTCGTGTCATTCGTTACATGGATTAAAAGGTGGCAGTTCCAAGATCACGAATATATAATTTTTAAGTCGCTGGGGCAAGTAGTTTAGCCGCAAATCGAATTTTAAGGGACAGAAAAAGTGTAAAGTTTGATGGGTCTAGGACGCATAGTTTAGCCGGAAAACGCGTTTAAAGATAAAAATGTCCAATTTTTTTAAAATTAGTTTTTCGTGTCATTCGTTACATGGATTAAAAGGTGGCAGTTCCAAGATCACGAATATATAATTTTTAAGTCGCTGGGGCAAGTAGTTTAGCCGCAAATCGAATTTTAAGGGACAGAAAAAGTGTAAAGTTTGATGGGTCTAGGACGCATAGTTTAGCCGGAAAACGCGTTTAAAGATAAAAATGTCCAATTTTTTTTAAATTAGTTTTTCGTGTTATTCGTTACATGGATTAAAAGGTGGCAGTTCCAAGATCACGAATATATAATTTTTAAGTCGCTGGGGCAAGTAGTTTAGCCGCAAATCGAATTTTAAGGGACAGAAAAAGTGTAAAGTTTGATGGGTCTAGGACGCATAGTTTAGCCGGAAAACGCGTTTAAAGATAAAAATGTCCAATTTTTTTAAAATTAGTTTTTCGTGTCATTCGTTACATGGATTAAAAGGTGGCAGTTCCAAGATCACGAATATATAATTTTTAAGTCGCTGGGGCAAGTAGTTTAGCCGCAAATCGAATTTTAAGGGACAGAAAAAGTGTAAGGTTTGATGGGTCTAGGACGCATAGTTTAGCCGGAAAACGCGTTTAAAGATAAAAATGTCCAATTTTTTTAAAATTAGTTTTTCGTGTCATTCGTTACATGGATTAAAAGGTGGCAGTTCCAAGATCACGAATATATAATTTTTAAGTCGCTGTGGCAAGTAGTTTAGCCGCAAATCGAATTTTAAGGGACAGAAAAAGTGTAAAGTTTGATGGGTCTAGGACGCATAGTTTAGCCGGAAAACGCGTTTAAAGATAAAAATGTCCAATTTTTTAAAAATTAGTTTTTCGTGTCATTCGTTACATGGATTAAAAGGTGGCAGTTCCAAGATCACGAATATATAATTTTTAAGTCGCTGGGGCAAGTAGTTTAGCCGCAAATCGAATTTTAAGGGACAGAAAAAGTGTAAAGTTTGATGGGTCTAGGACGCATAGCTTAGCCGGAAAACGCGTTTAAAGATAAAAATGTCCAATTTTTTAAAATTAGTTTTTCGTGTCGTTCGTTACATGGATTAAAAGGTGGCAGTTCCAAGATCACGAATATATAATTTTTAAGTCGCTGGGGCAAGTAGTTTAGCCGCAAATCGAATTTTAAGGGACAGAAAAAGTGTAAAGTTTGATGGGTCTAGGACGCATAGTTTAGCCGGAAAACGCGTTTAAAGATAAAAATGTCCAATTTTTTTAAAATTAGTTTTTCGTGTCATTCGTTACATGGATTAAAAGGTGGCAGTTCCAAGATGACGAATATATAATTTTTAAGTCGCTGGGGCAAGTAGTTTAGCCGCAAATCGAATTTTAAGGGACAGAAAAAGTGTAAAGTTTGATGAGTCTAGGACGCATAGTTTAGCCGGAATACGCGTTTAAAGATAAAAATGTCCAATTTTTTTAAAATTAGTTTTTCGTGTCATTCGTTACATGGATTAAAAGGTGGCAGTTCCAAGATCACGAATATATAATTTTTAAGTCGCTGGGGCAAGTAGTTTAGCCGCAAATCGAATTTTAAGGGACAGAAAAAGTGTAAAGTTTGATGGGTCTAGGACGCATAGTTTAGCCGGAAAACGCGTTTAAAGATAAAAATGTCCAATTTTTTTAAAATTAGTTTTTCGTGTCATTCGTTACATGGATTAAAAGGTGGCAGTTCCAAGATCACGAATATATAATTTTTAAGTCGCTGGGGCAAGTAGTTTAGCCGCAAATCGAATTTTAAGGGACAGAAAAAGTGTAAAGTTTGATGGGTCTAGGACGCATAGTTTAGCCGGAAAACGCGTTTAAAGATAAAAATGTCCAATTTTTTTAAAATTAGTTTTTCCTGTCATTCGTTACATGGATTAAAAGGTGGCAGTTCCAAGATCACGAATATATAATTTTTAAGTCGCTGGGGCAAGTAGTTTAGCCGCAAATCGAATTTTAAGGGACAGAAAAAGTGTAAAGTTTGATGGGTCTAGGACGCATAGTTTAGCCGGAAAACGCGTTTAAAGATAAAAATGTCCAATTTTTTTTAAATTAGTTTTTCGTGTCATTCGTTACATGGATTAAAAGGTGGCAGTTCCAAGATCACGAATATATAATTTTTAAGTCGCTGGGGCAAGTAGTTTAGCCGCAAATCGAATTTTAAGGGACAGAAAAAGTGTAAAGTTTGATGGGTCTAGGACGCATAGTTTAGCCGGAAAACGCGTTTAAAGATAAAAATGTCCAATTTTTTTAAAATTAGTTTTTCGTGTCATTCGTTACATGGATTAAAAGGTGGCAGTTCCAAGATCACGAATATATAATTTTTAAGTCGCTGGGGCAAGTAGTTTAGCCGCAAATCGAATTTTAAGGGACAGAAAAAGTGTAAAGTTTGATGGGTCTAGGACGCATAGTTTAGCCGGAAAACGCGTTTAAAGATAAAAATGTCCAATTTTTTTAAAATTAGTTTTTCGTGTCATTCGTTACATGGATTAAAAGGTGGCAGTTCCAAGATCACGAATATATAATTTTTAAGTCGCTGGGGCAAGTAGTTTAGCCGCAAATCGAATTTTAAGGGACAGAAAAAGTTTAAAGTTTGATGGGTCTAGGACGCATAGTTTAGCCGGAAAACGCGTTTAAAGATAAAAATGTCCAATTTTTTTTTAAATTAGTTTTTCGTGTCATTCGTTACATGGATTAAAAGGTGGCAGTTCCAAGATCACGAATATATAATTTTTAAGTCGCTGGGGCAAGTAGTTTAGCCGCAAATCGAATTTTAAGGGACAGAAAAAGTGTAAAGTTTGATGGGTCTAGGACGCATAGTTTAGCCGGAAAACGCGTTTAAAGATAAAAATGTCTAATTTTTTTTTAAAATTAGTTTTTCGTGTCATTCGTTACATGGATTAAAAGGTGGCAGTTCCAAGATCACGAATATATAATTTTTAAGTCGCTGGGGCAAGTAGTTTAGCCGCAAATCGAATTTTAAGGGACAGAAAAAGTGTAAAGTTTGATGGGTCTAGGATGCATAGTTTAGCCGGAAAACGCGTTTAAAGATAAAAATGTCCAATTTTTTTAAAATTAGTTTTTCGTGTCATTCGTTACATGGATTAAAAGGTGGCAGTTCCAAGATCACGAATATATAATTTTTAAGTCGCTGGGGCAAGTAGTTTAGCCGCAAATCGAATTTTAAGGGACAGAAAAAGTGTAAAGTTTGATGGGTCTAGGACGCATAGTTTAGCCGGAAAACGCGTTTAAAGATAAAAATGTCCAATTTTTTTAAAATTAGTTTTTCGTGTCATTCGTTACATGGATTAAAAGGTGGCAGTTCCAAGATCACGAATATATAATTTTTAAGTCGCTGGGGCAAGTAGTTTAGCCGCAAATCGAATTTTAAGGGACAGAAAAAGTGTAAAGTTTGATGGGTCTAGGACGCATAGTTTAGCCGGAAAACGCGTTTAAAGATAAAAATGTCCAATTTTTTTAAAATTAGTTTTTCGTGTTATTCGTTACATGGATTAAAAGGTGGCAGTTCCAAGATCACGAATATATAATTTTTAAGTCGCTGGGGCAAGTAGTTTAGCCGCAAATCGAATTTTAAGGGACAGAAAAAGTGTAAAGTTTGATGGGTCTAGGACGCATAGTTTAGCCGGAAAACGCGTTTAAAGATAAAAATGTCCAATTTTTTTAAAATTAGTTTTTCGTGTCATTCGTTACATGGATTAAAAGGTGGCAGTTCCAAGATCACGAATATATAATTTTTAAGTCGCTGGGGCAAGTAGTTTAGCCGCAAATCGAATTTTAAGGGACAGAAAAAGTGTAAGGTTTGATGGGTCTAGGACGCATAGTTTAGCCGGAAAACGCGTTTAAAGATAAAAATGTCCAATTTTTTTAAAATTAGTTTTTCGTGTCATTCGTTACATGGATTAAAAGGTGGCAGTTCCAAGATCACGAATATATAATTTTTAAGTCGCTGTGGCAAGTAGTTTAGCCGCAAATCGAATTTTAAGGGACAGAAAAAGTGTAAAGTTTGATGGGTCTAGGACGCATAGTTTAGCCGGAAAACGCGTTTAAAGATAAAAATGTCCAATTTTTTAAAAATTAGTTTTTCGTGTCATTCGTTACATGGATTAAAAGGTGGCAGTTCCAAGATCACGAATATATAATTTTTAAGTCGCTGGGGCAAGTAGTTTAGCCGCAAATCGAATTTTAAGGGACAGAAAAAGTGTAAAGTTTGATGGGTCTAGGACGCATAGCTTAGCCGGAAAACGCGTTTAAAGATAAAAATGTCCAATTTTTTAAAATTAGTTTTTCGTGTCGTTCGTTACATGGATTAAAAGGTGGCAGTTCCAAGATCACGAATATATAATTTTTAAGTCGCTGGGGCAAGTAGTTTAGCCGCAAATCGAATTTTAAGGGACAGAAAAAGTGTAAAGTTTGATGGGTCTAGGACGCATAGTTTAGCCGGAAAACGCGTTTAAAGATAAAAATGTCCAATTTTTTTAAAATTAGTTTTTCGTGTCATTCGTTACATGGATTAAAAGGTGGCAGTTCCAAGATCACGAATATATAATTTTTAAGTCGCTGGGGCAAGTAGTTTAGCCGCAAATCGAATTTTAAGGGACAGAAAAAGTGTAAAGTTTGATGGGTCTAGGACGCATAGTTTAGCCGGAAAACGCGTTTAAAGATAAAAATGTCCAATTTTTTTAAAATTAATTTTTCGTGTCATTCGTTACATGGATTAAAAGGTGGCAGTTCCAAGATCACGAATATATAATTTTTAAGTCGCTGGGGCAAGTAGTTTAGCCGCAAATCGAATTTTAAGGGACAGAAAAAGTGTAAAGTTTGATGGGTCTAGGACGCATAGTTTAGCCGGAAAACGCGTTTAAAGATAAAAACGTCCAATTTTTTTAAAATTAGTTTTTCGTGTCATTCGTTACATGGATTAAAAGGTGGCAGTTCCAAGATGACGAATATATAATTTTTAAGTCGCTGGGGCAAGTAGTTTAGCCGCAAATCGAATTTTAAGGGACAGAAAAAGTGTAAAGTTTGATGAGTCTAGGACGCATAGTTTAGCCGGAATACGCGTTTAAAGATAAAAATGTCCAATTTTTTTAAAATTAGTTTTTCGTGTCATTCGTTACATGGATTAAAAGGTGGCAGTTCCAAGATCACGAATATATAATTTTTAAGTCGCTGGGGCAAGTAGTTTAGCCGCAAATCGAATTTTAAGGGACAGAAAAAGTGTAAAGTTTGATGGGTCTAGGACGCATAGTTTAGCCGGAAAACGCGTTTAAAGATAAAAATGTCCAATTTTTTTAAAATTAGTTTTTCGTGTCATTCGTTACATGGATTAAAAGGTGGCAGTTCCAAGATCACGAATATATAATTTTTAAGTCGCTGGGGCAAGTAGTTTAGCCGCAAATCGAATTTTAAGGGACAGAAAAAGTGTAAAGTTTGATGGGTCTAGGACGCATAGTTTAGCCGGAAAACGCGTTTAAAGATAAAAATGTCCAATTTTTTTAAAATTAGTTTTTCCTGTCATTCGTTACATGGATTAAAAGGTGGCAGTTCCAAGATCACGAATATATAATTTTTAAGTCGCTGGGGCAAGTAGTTTAGCCGCAAATCGAATTTTAAGGGACAGAAAAAGTGTAAAGTTTGATGGGTCTAGGACGCATAGTTTAGCCGGAAAACGCGTTTAAAGATAAAAATGTCCAATTTTTTTTTAAATTAGTTTTTCGTGTCATTCGTTACATGGATTAAAAGGTGGCAGTTCCAAGATCACGAATATATAATTTTTAAGTCGCTGGGGCAAGTAGTTTAGCCGCAAATCGAATTTTAAGGGACAGAAAAAGTGTAAAGTTTGATGGGTCTAGGACGCATAGTTTAGCCGGAAAACGCGTTTAAAGATAAAAATGTCCAATTTTTTTAAAATTAGTTTTTCGTGTCATTCGTTACATGGATTAAAAGGTGGCAGTTCCAAGATCACGAATATATAATTTTTAAGTCGCTGGGGCAAGTAGTTTAGCCGCAAATCGAATTTTAAGGGACAGAAAAAGTGTAAAGTTTGATGGGTCTAGGACGCATAGTTTAGCCGGAAAACGCGTTTAAAGATAAAAATGTCCAATTTTTTTAAAATTAGTTTTTCGTGTCATTCGTTACATGGATTAAAAGGTGGCAGTTCCAAGATCACGAATATATAATTTTTAAGTCGCTGGGGCAAGTAGTTTAGCCGCAAATCGAATTTTAAGGGACAGAAAAAGTTTAAAGTTTGATGGGTCTAGGACGCATAGTTTAGCCGGAAAACGCGTTTAAAGATAAAAATGTCCAATTTTTTTTAAATTAGTTTTTCGTGTCATTCGTTACATGGATTAAAAGGTGGCAGTTCCAAGATCACGAATATATAATTTTTAAGTCGCTGGGGCAAGTAGTTTAGCCGCAAATCGAATTTTAAGGACAGAAAAAGTGTAAAGTTTGATGGGTCTAGGACGCATAGTTTAGCCGGAAAACGCGTTTAAAGATAAAAATGTCTAATTTTTTTTTAAAATTAGTTTTTCGTGTCATACGTTACATGGATTAAAAGGTGGCAGTTCCAAGATCACGAATATATAATTTTTAAGTCGCTGGGGCAAGTAGTTTAGCCGCAAATCGAATTTTAAGGGACAGAAAAAGTGTAAAGTTTGATGGGTCTAGGACGCATAGTTTAGCCGGAAAACGCGTTTAAAGATAAAAATGTCCATTTTTTTTAAAATTAGTTTTTCGTGTCATTCGTTACATGGATTAAAAGGTGGCAGTTCCAAGATCACGAATATATAATTTTTAAGTCGCTGGGGCAAGTAGTTTAGCCGCAAATCGAATTTTAAGGGACAGAAAAAGTGTAAAGTTTGATGGGTCTAGGACGCATAGTTTAGCCGGAAAACGCGTTTAAAGATAAAAATGTCCAATTTTTTTAAAATTAGTTTTTCGTGTCATTCGTTACATGGATTAAAAGGTGGCAGTTCCAAGATCACGAATATATAATTTTTAAGTCGCTGGGGCAAGTAGTTTAGCCGCAAATCGAATTTTAAGGGACAGAAAAAGTGTAAAGTTTGATGGGTCTAGGACGCATAGTTTAGCCGGAAAACGCGTTTAAAGATAAAAACGTCCAATTTTTTTAAAATTAGTTTTTCGTGTCATTCGTTACATGGATTAAAAGGTGGCAGTTCCAAGATGACGAATATATAATTTTTAAGTCGCTGGGGCAAGTAGTTTAGCCGCAAATCGAATTTTAAGGCACAGAAAAAGTGTAAAGTTTGATGAGTCTAGGACGCATAGTTTAGCCGGAATACGCGTTTAAAGATAAAAATGTCCAATTTTTTTAAAATTAGTTTTTCGTGTCATTCGTTACATGGATTAAAAGGTGGCAGTTCCAAGATCACGAATATATAATTTTTAAGTCGCTGGGGCAAGTAGTTTAGCCGCAAATCGAATTTTAAGGGACAGAAAAAGTGTAAAGTTTGATGGGTCTAGGACGCATAGTTTAGCCGGAAAACGCGTTTAAAGATAAAAATGTCCAATTTTTTTAAAATTAGTTTTTCGTGTCATTCGTTACATGGATTAAAAGGTGGCAGTTCCAAGATCACGAATATATAATTTTTAAGTCGCTGGGGCAAGTAGTTTAGCCGCAAATCGAATTTTAAGGGACAGAAAATGTGTAAAGTTTGATGGGTCTAGGACGCATAGTTTAGCCGGAAAACGCGTTTAAAGATAAAAATGTCCAATTTTTTTAAAATTAGTTTTTCCTGTCATTCGTTACATGGATTAAAAGGTGGCAGTTCCAAGATCACGAATATATAATTTTTAAGTCGCTGGGGCAAGTAGTTTAGCCGCAAATCGAATTTTAAGGGACAGAAAAAGTGTAAAGTTTGATGGGTCTAGGACGCATAGTTTAGCCGGAAAACGCGTTTAAAGATAAAAATGTCCAATTTTTTTAAAATTAGTTTTTCGTGTCATTCGTTACATGGATTAAAAGGTGGCAGTTCCAAGATCACGAATATATAATTTTTAAGTCGCTGGGGCAAGTAGTTTAGCCGCAAATCGAATTTTAAGGGACAGAAAAAGTTTAAAGTTTGATGGGTCTAGGACGCATAGTTTAGCCGGAAAACGCGTTTAAAGATAAAAATGTCCAATTTTTTTAAAATTAGTTTTTCGTGTCATTCGTTACATGGATTAAAAGGTGGCAGTTCCAAGATCACGAATATATAATTTTTAAGTCGCTGGGGCAAGTAGTTTAGCCGCAAATCGAATTTTAAGGGACAGAAAAAGTGTAAAGTTTGATGGGTCTAGGACGCATAGTTTAGCCGGAAAACGCGTTTAAAGATAAAAATGTCCAATTTTTTTTAAAATTAGTTTTTCGTGTCATTCGTTACATGGATTAAAAGGTGGCAGTTCCAAGATCACGAATATATAATTTTTAAGTCGCTGGGGCAAGTAGTTTAGCCGCAAATCGAATTTTAAGGGACAGAAAAAGTGTAAAGTTTGATGGGTCTAGGACGCATAGTTTAGCCGGAAAACGCGTTTAAAGATAAAAACGTCCAATTTTTTTTAAAATTAGTTTTTCGTGTCATTCGTTACATGGATTAAAAGGTGGCAGTTCCAAGATCACGAATATATAATTTTTAAGTCGCTGGGGCAAGTAGTTTAGCCGCAAATCGAATTTTAAGGGACAGAAAAAGTGTAAAGTTTGATGGGTCTAGGACGCATAGTTTAGCCGGAAAACGCGTTTAAAGATAAAAATGTCCAATTTTTTTTAAAATTAGTTTTTCGTGTCATTCGTAACATGGATTAAACGGTGGCAGTTCCAAGATCACGAATATATAATTTTTAAGTCGCTGGGGCAAGTAGTTTAGCCGCAAATCGAATTTTAAGGGACAGAAAAGTGTAAAGTTTGATGGGTCTAGGACGCATAGTTTAGCCGGAAAACGCGTTTAAAGATAAAAATGTCCAATTTTTTTAAAATTAGTTTTTCCTGTCATTCGTTACATGGATTAAAAGGTGGCAGTTCCAAGATCACGAATATATAATTTTTAAGTCGCTGGGGCAAGTAGTTTAGCCGCAAATCGAATTTTAAGGGACAGAAAAAGTGTAAAGTTTGATGGGTCTAGGACGCATAGTTTAGCCGGAAAACACGTTTAAAGATAAAAATGTCCATTTTTTTAAAAATTAGTTTTTCGTGTCATTCGTTACATGGATTAAAAGGTGGCAGTTCCAAGATCACGAATATATAATTTTTAAGTCGCTAGGGCAAGTAGTTTAGCCGCAAATCGAATTTTAAGGGACAGAAAAAGTGTAAAGTTTGATGGGTCTAGGACGCATAGTTTAGCCGGAAAACGCGTTTAAAGATAAAAATGTCCAATTTTTTAAAAATTAGTTTTTCGTGTCATTCGTTACATGGTTTAAAAGGTGGCAGTTCCAAGATCACGAATATATAATTTTTAAGTCGCTGGGGCAAGTAGTTTAGCCGCAAATCGAATTTTAAGGGACAGAAAAAGTGTAAAGTTTGATGGGTCTAGGACGCATAGTTTAGCCTGAAAACGCGTTTAAAGATAAAAATGTCCAATTTTTTTAAAATTAGTTTTTCGTGTCATTCGTTACATGGATTAAAAGGTGGCAGTTCCAAGATCACGAATATATAATTTTTAAGTCGCTGGGGCAAGTAGTTTAGCCGCAAATCGAATTTTAAGGGACAGAAAAAGTGTAAAGTTTGATGGGTCTAGGACGCATAGTTTAGCCGGAAAACGCGTTTAAAGATAAAAATGTCCAATTTTTTAAAATTAGTTTTTCGTGTCATTCGTTACATGGATTAAAAGGTGGCAGTTCCAAGATCACGAATATATAATTTTTAAGTCGTTGGGGCAAGTAGTTTAGCCGCAAATCGAATTTTAAGGGACAGAAAAAGTGTAAAGTTTGATGGGTCTAGGACGCATAGTTTAGCCGGAAAACGCGTTTAAAGATAAAAATGTCCAATTTTTTTTAAATTAGTTTTTCGTGTCATTCGTTACATGGATTAAAAGGTGGCAGTTCCAAGATCACGAATATATAATTTTTAAGTCGCTGGGGCAAGTAGTTTAGCCGCAAATCGAATTTTAAGGGACAGAAAAAGTGTAAAGTTTGATGGGTCTAGGACGCATAGTTTAGCCGGAAAACGCGTTTAAAGATAAAAATGTCCAATTTTTTTTAAATTAGTTTTTCGTGTCATTCGTTACATGGATTAAAAGGTGGCAGTTCCAAGATCACGAATATATAATTTTTAAGTCGCTGGGGCAAGTAGTTTAGCCGCAAATCGAATTTTAAGGGACAGAAAAAGTGTAAAGTTTGATGGGTCTAGGACGCATAGTTTAGCCGGAAAACGCGTTTAAAGATAAAAATGTCCAATTTTTTTTAAAATTAGTTTTTCGTGTCATTCGTTACATGGATTAAAAGGTGGCAGTTCCAAGATCACGAATATATAATTTTTAAGTCGCTGGGGCAAGTAGTTTAGCCGCAAATCGAATTTTAAGGGACAGAAAAAGTGTAAAGTTTGATGGGTCTAGGACGCATAGTTTAGCCGGAAAACGCGTTTAAAGATAAAAATGTCCAATTTTTTTAAAATTAGTTTTTCGTGTCATTCGTTACATGGATTAAAAGGTGGCAGTTCCAAGATCACGAATATATAATTTTTAAGTCGCTGGGGCAAGTAGTTTAGCCGCAAATCGAATTTTAAGGGACAGAAAAAGTGTAAAGTTTGATGGGTCTAGGACGCATAGTTTAGCCGGAAAACGCGTTTAAAGATAAAAATGTCCAATTTTTTTGAAATTAGTTTTTCGTGTCATTCGTTACATGGATTAAAAGGTGGCAGTTCCAAGATCACGAATATATAATTTTTAAGTCGCTGGGGCAAGTAGTTTAGCCGCAAATCGAATTTTAAGGGACAGAAAAAGTGTAAAGTTTGATGGGTCTAGGACGCATAGTTTAGCCGGAAAACGCGTTTAAAGATAAAAATGTCCAATTTTTTTAAAATTAGTTTTTCCTGTCATTCGTTACATGGATTAAAAGGTGGCAGTTCCAAGATCACGAATATATAATTTTTAAGTCGCTGGGGCAAGTAGTTTAGCCGCAAATCGAATTTTAAGGGACAGAAAAAGTGTAAAGTTTGATGGGTCTAGGACGCATAGTTTAGCCGGAAAACACGTTTAAAGATAAAAATGTCCATTTTTTTAAAAATTAGTTTTTCGTGTCATTCGTTACATGGATTAAAAGGTGGCAGTTCCAAGATCACGAATATATAATTTTTAAGTCGCTAGGGCAAGTAGTTTAGCCGCAAATCGAATTTTAAGGGACAGAAAAAGTGTAAAGTTTGATGGGTCTAGGACGCATAGTTTAGCCGGAAAACGCGTTTAAAGATAAAAATGTCCAATTTTTTAAAAATTAGTTTTTCGTGTCATTCGTTACATGGTTTAAAAGGTGGCAGTTCCAAGATCACGAATATATAATTTTTAAGTCGCTGGGGCAAGTAGTTTAGCCGCAAATCGAATTTTAAGGGACAGAAAAAGTGTAAAGTTTGATGGGTCTAGGACGCATAGTTTAGCCTGAAAACGCGTTTAAAGATAAAAATGTCCAATTTTTTTAAAATTAGTTTTTCGTGTCATTCGTTACATGGATTAAAAGGTGGCAGTTCCAAGATCACGAATATATAATTTTTAAGTCGCTGGGGCAAGTAGTTTAGCCGCAAATCGAATTTTAAGGGACAGAAAAAGTGTAAAGTTTGATGGGTCTAGGACGCATAGTTTAGCCGGAAAACGCGTTTAAAGATAAAAATGTCCAATTTTTTTAAAATTAGTTTTTCGTGTCATTCGTTACATGGATTAAAAGGTGGCAGTTCCAAGATCACGAATATATAATTTTTAAGTCGTTGGGGCAAGTAGTTTAGCCGCAAATCGAATTTTAAGGGACAGAAAAAGTGTAAAGTTTGATGGGTCTAGGACGCATAGTTTAGCCGGAAAACGCGTTTAAAGATAAAAATGTCCAATTTTTTTTAAATTAGTTTTTCGTGTCATTCGTTACATGGATTAAAAGGTGGCAGTTCCAAGATCACGAATATATAATTTTTAAGTCGCTGGGGCAAGTAGTTTAGCCGCAAATCGAATTTTAAGGGACAGAAAAAGTGTAAAGTTTGATGGGTCTAGGACGCATAGTTTAGCCGGAAAACGCGTTTAAAGATAAAAATGTCCAATTTTTTTTAAATTAGTTTTTCGTGTCATTCGTTACATGGATTAAAAGGTGGCAGTTCCAAGATCACGAATATATAATTTTTAAGTCGCTGGGGCAAGTAGTTTAGCCGCAAATCGAATTTTAAGGGACAGAAAAAGTGTAAAGTTTGATGGGTCTAGGACGCATAGTTTAGCCGGAAAACGCGTTTAAAGATAAAAACGTCCAATTTTTTTTAAAATTAGTTTTTCGTGTCATTCGTTACATGGATTAAAAGGTGGCAGTTCCAAGATCACGAATATATAATTTTTAAGTCGCTGGGGCAAGTAGTTTAGCCGCAAATCGAATTTTAAGGGACAGAAAAAGTGTAAAGTTTGATGGGTCTAGGACGCATAGTTTAGCCGGAAAACGCGTTTAAAGATAAAAATGTCCAATTTTTTTTAAAATTAGTTTTTCGTGTCATTCGTTACATGGATTAAAAGGTGGCAGTTCCAAGATCACGAATATATAATTTTTAAGTCGCTGGGGCAAGTAGTTTAGCCGCAAATCGAATTTTAAGGGACAGAAAAAGTGTAAAGTTTGATGGGTCTAGGACGCATAGTTTAGCCGGAAAACGCGTTTAAAGATAAAAATGTCCAATTTTTTTAAAATTAGTTTTTCGTGTCATTCGTTACATGGATTAAAAGGTGGCAGTTCCAAGATCACGAATATATAATTTTTAAGTTGCTGGGGCAAGTAGTTTAGCCGCAAATCGAATTTTAAGGGACAGAAAAAGTGTAAAGTTTGATGGGTCTAGGACGCATAGTTTAGCCGGAAAACGCGTTTAAAGATAAAAATGTCCAATTTTTTTAAAATTAGTTTTTCCTGTCATTCGTTACATGGATTAAAAGGTGGCAGTTCCAAGATCACGAATATATAATTTTTAAGTCGCTGGGGCAAGTAGTTTAGCCGCAAATCGAATTTTAAGGGACAGACAAAGTGTAAAGTTTAATGGGTCTAGGACGCATAGTTTAGCCGGAAAACGCGTTTAAAGATAAAAATGTCCAATTTATTTAAAATTAGTTTTTCGTGTCATTCGTTACATGGATTAAAAGGTGGCAGTTCCAAGATCACGAATATATAATTTTTAAGTCGCTGGGGCAAGTAGTTTAGCCGCAAATCGAAATTTAAGGGACAGAAAAAGTGTAAAGTTTGATGGGTCTAGGACGCATAGTTTAGCCGGAAAACGCGTTTAAAGATAAAAACGTCCAATTTTTTTAAAATTAGTTTTTCGTGTCATTCGTTACATGGATTAAAAGGTGGCAGTTCCAAGATCACGAATATATAATTTTTAAGTCGCTGGGGCAAGAAGTTTAGCCGCAAATCGAAATTTAAGGGACAGAAAAAGTGTAAAGTTTGATGGGTCTAGGACGCATAGTTTAGTCGGAAAACGCGTTTAAAGATAAAAATGTCCAATTTTTTTAAAATTAGTTTTTCGTGTCATTCGTTACATGGATTAAAAGGTGGCAGTTCCAAGATCACGAATATATAATTTTTAAGTCGCTGGGGCAAGTAGTTTAGCCGCAAATCGAATTTTAAGGGACAGAAAAAGTGTAAAGTTTGATGGGTCTAGGACGCATAGTTTAGCCGGGAAACGCGTTTAAAGATAAAAATGTCCAATTTTTTTAAAATTAGTTTTTCGTGTCATTCGTTACATGGATTAAAAGGTGGCAGTTCCAAGATCACGAATATATAATTTTTAAGTCGCTGGGGCAAGTAGTTTAGCCGCAAATCGAATTTTAAGGGACAGAAAAAGTGTAAAGTTTGATGGGTCTAGGACGCATAGTTTAGCCGGAAAACGCGCTTAAAGATAAAAACGTCCAATTTTTTTAAAATTAGTTTTTCGTGTCATTCGTTACATGGATTAAAAGGTGGCAGTTCCAAGATCACGAATATATAATTTTTAAGTCGCTGGGGCAAGTAGTTTAGCCGCAAATCGAATTTTAAGGGACAGAAAAAGTGTAAAGTTTGATGGGTCTAGGACGCATAGTTTAGCCGGAAAACGCGTTTAAAGATAAAAATGTCCAATTTTTTTAAAATTAGTTTTTCGTGTCATTCGTTACATGGATTAAAAGGTGGCAGTTCCAAGATCACGAATATATAATTTTTAAGTCGCTGGGGCAAGTAGTTTAGACGCAAATCGAATTTTAAGGGACAGAAAAAGTGTAAAGTTTGATGGGTCTAGGACGCATAGTTTAGCCGGAAAACGCGTTTAAAGATAAAAATGTCCAATTTTTTTAAAATTAGTTTTTCGTGTCATTCGTTACATGGATTAAAAGGTGGCAGTTCCAAGATCACGAATATATAATTTTTAAGTCGCTGGGGCAAGTAGTTTAGCCGCAAATCGAATTTTAAGGGACAGAAAAAGTGTAAGGTTTGATGGGTCTAGGACGCATAGTTTAGCCGGAAAACGCGTTTAAAGATAAAAACGTCCAATTTTTTTAAAATTAGTTTTTCGTGTCATTCGTTACATGGATTAAAAGGTGGCAGTTCCAAGATCACGAATATATAATTTTTAAGTCGCTGGGGCAAGTAGTTTAGCCGCAAATCGAATTTTAAGGGACAGAAAAAGTGTAAAGTTTGATGGGTCTAGGACGCATAGTTTAGCCGGAAAACGCGTTTAAAGATAAAAATGTCCAATTTTTTTAAAATTAGTTTTTCGTGTCATTCGTTACATGGATTAAAAGGTGGCAGTTCCAAGATCACGAATATATAATTTTTAAGTCGCTGGGGCAAGTAGTTTAGCTGCAAATCGAATTTTAAGGGACAGAAAAAGTGTAAAGTTTGATGGGTCTAGGACGCATAGTTTAGCCGGAAAACGCGTTTAAAGATAAAAATGTCCAATTTTTTTTAAAATTAGTTTTTCGTGTCATTCGTTAAATGGATTAAAAGGTGGCAGTTCCAAGATCACGAATATATAATTTTTAAGTCGCTGGGGCAAGTAGTTTAGCCGCAAATCGAATTTTAAGGGACAGAAAAAGTGTAAAGTTTGATGGGTCTAGGACGCATAGTTTAGCCGGAAAACGCGTTTAAAGATAAAAATGTCCAATTTTTTTAAAATTAGTTTTCCCTGTCATTCGTTACATGGATTAAAAGGTGGCAGTTCCAAGATCACGAATATATAATTTTTAAGTCGCTGGGGCAAGTAGTTTAGCCGCAAATCGAATTTTAAGGGACAGAAAAAGTGTAAAGTTTGATGGGTCTAGGACGCATAGTTTAGCCGGAAAACGCGTTTAAAGATAAAAATGTCCATTTTTTTTTAAATTAGTTTTTCGTGTCATTCGTTACATGGATTAAAAGGTGGCAGTTCCAAGATCACGAATATATAATTTTTAAGTCGCGGGGGCAAGTAGTTTAGCCGCAAATCGAATTTTAAGGGACAGAAAAAGTGTAAAGTTTGATGGGTCTAGGACGCATAGTTTAGCCGGAAAACGCGTTTAAAGATAAAAATGTCCAATTTTTTTAAAATTAGTTTTTCGTGTCATTCGTTACATGGATTAAAAGGTGGCAGTTCCAAGATCACGAATATATAATTTTTAAGTCGCTGGGGCAAGTAGTTTAGCCGCAAATCGAAATTTAAGGGACAGAAAAAGTGTAAAGTTTGATGGGTCTAGGACGCATAGTTTAGCCGGAAAACGCGTTTAAAGATAAAAACGTCCAATTTTTTTAAAATTAGTTTTTCGTGTCATTCGTTACATGGATTAAAAGGTGGCAGTTCCAAGATCACGAATATATAATTTTTAAGTCGCTGGGGCAAGTAGTTTAGCCGCAAATCGAATTTTAAGGGACAGAAAAAGTGTAAAGTTTGATGGGTCTAGGACGCATAGTTTAGCCGGAAAACGCGTTTAAAGATAAAAACGTCCAATTTTTTTAAAATTAGTTTTTCGTGTCATTCGTTACATGGATTAAAAGGTGGCAGTTCCAAGATCACGAATATATAATTTTTAAGTCGCTGGGGCAAGTAGTTTAGCCGCAAATCGAAATTTAAGGGACAGAAAAAGTGTAAAGTTTGATGGGTCTAGGACGCATAGCTTAGCCGGAAAACGCGTTTAAAGATAAAAATGTCCAATTTTTTTAAAATTAGTTTTTCGTGTCATTCGTTACATGGATTAAAAGGTGGCAGTTCCAAGATCACGAATATATAATTTTTAAGTCGCTGGGGCAAGTAGTTTAGCCGCAAATCGAATTTTAAGGGACAGAAAAAGTGTAAAGTTTGATGGGTCTAGGACGCATAGTTTAGCCGGAAAACGCGTTTAAAGATAAAAATGTCCAATTTTTTTAAAATTAGTTTTTCGTGTCATTCGTTACATGGATTAAAAGGTGGCAGTTCCAAGATCACGAATATATAATTTTTAAGTCGCTGGGGCAAGTAGTTTAGCTGCAAATCGAATTTTAAGGGACAGAAAAAGTGTAAAGTTTGATGGGTCTAGGACGCATAGTTTAGCCGGAAAACGCGTTTAAAGATAAAAATGTCCAATTTTTTTAAAATTAGTTTTTCGTGTCATTCGTTAAATGGATTAAAAGGTGGCAGTTCCAAGATCACGAATATATAATTTTTAAGTCGCTGGGGCAAGTAGTTTAGCCGCAAATCGAATTTTAAGGGACAGAAAAAGTGTAAAGTTTGATGGGTCTAGGACGCATAGTTTAGCCGGAAAACGCGTTTAAAGATAAAAATGTCCAATTTTTTTAAAATTAGTTTTCCCTGTCATTCGTTACATGGATTAAAAGGTGGCAGTTCCAAGATCACGAATATATAATTTTTAAGTCGCTGGGGCAAGTAGTTTAGCCGCAAATCGAATTTTAAGGGACAGAAAAAGTGTAAAGTTTGATGGGTCTAGGACGCATAGTTTAGCCGGAAAACGCGTTTAAAGATAAAAATGTCCATTTTTTTTTAAATTAGTTTTTCGTGTCATTCGTTACATGGATTAAAAGGTGGCAGTTCCAAGATCACGATTATATAATTTTTAAGTCGCGGGGGCAAGTAGTTTAGCCGCAAATCGAATTTTAAGGGACAGAAAAAGTGTAAAGTTTGATGGATCTAGGACGCATAGTTTAGCCGGAAAACGCGTTTAAAGATAAAAATGTCTAATTTATTTAAAATTAGTTTTTCGTGTCATTCGTTACATGGATTAAAAGGTGGCAGTTCCAAGATCACGAATATATAATTTTTAAGTCGCTGGGGCAAGTAGTTTAGCCGCAAATCGAATTTTAAGGGACAGAAAAAGTGTAAAGTTTGATGGGTCTAGGACGCATAGTTTAGCCGGAAAACGCGTTTAAAGATAAAAATGTCCAATTTTTTTAAAATTAGTTTTTCGTGTCATTCGTTACATGGATGAAAAGGTGGCAGTTCCAAGATCACGAATATATAATTTTTAAGTCGCTGGGGCAAGTAGTTTAGCCGCAAATCGAATTTTAAGGGACAGAAAAAGTGTAACGTTTGATGGGTCTAGGACGCATAGTTTAGCCGGAAAACGCGCTTAAAGATAAAAACGTCCAATTTTTTTAAAATTAGTTTTTCGTGTCATTCGTTACATGGATTAAAAGGTGGCAGTTCCAAGATCACGAATATATAATTTTTAAGTCGCTGGGGCAAGTAGTTTAGCCGCAAATCGAATTTTAAGGGACAGAAAAAGTGTAAAGTTTGATGGGTCTAGGACGCATAGTTTAGCCGGAAAACGCGTTTAAAGATAAAAACGTCCAATTTTTTTAAAATTAGTTTTTCGTGTCATTCGTTACATGGATTAAAAGGTGGCAGTTCCAAGATCACGAATATATAATTTTTAAGTCGCTGGGGCAAGTAGTTTAGCCGCAAATCGAAATTTAAGGGACAGAAAAAGTGTAAAGTTTGATGGGTCTAGGACGCATAGTTTAGCCGGAAAACGCGTTTAAAGATAAAAATGTCCAATTTTTTTAATATGAGTTTTTCGTGTCATTCGTTACATGGATTTAAAGGTGGCAGTTCCAAGATCACGAATATATAATTTTTAAGTCGCTGGGGCAAGTAGTTTAGCCGCAAATCGAATTTTAAGGGACAGAAAAAGTGTAAAGTTTGATGGGTCTAGGACGCATAGTTTAGCCGGAAAACGCGTTTAAAGATAAAAATGTCCAATTTTTTTAAAATTAGTTTTTCGTGTCATTCGTTACATGGATTAAAAGGTGGCAGTTCCAAGATCACGAATATATAATTTTTAAGTCGCTGGGGCAAGTAGTTTAGCCGCAAATCGAATTTTAAGGGACAGAAAAAGTGTAAAGTTTGATGGGTCTAGGACGCATAGTTTAGCCGGAAAACGCGTTTAAAGATAAAAATGTCCAATTTTTTTTAAATTAGTTTTCCCTGTCATTCGTTACATGGATTAAAAGGTGGCAGTTCCAAGATCACGAATATATAATTTTTAAGTCGCTGGGGCAAGTAGTTTAGCCGCAAATCGAATTTTAAGGGACAGAAAAAGTGTAAAGTTTGATGGGTCTAGGACGCATAGTTTAGCCGGAAAACGCGTTTAAAGATAAAAATGTCCATTTTTTTTTAAATTAGTTTTTCGTGTCATTCGTTACATGGATTAAAAGGTGGCAGTTCCAAGATCACGAATATATAATTTTTAAGTCGCGGGGGCAAGTAGTTTAGCCGCAAATCGAATTTTAAGGGACAGAAAAAGTGTAAAGTTTGATGGGTCTAGGACGCATAGTTTAGCCGGAAAACGCGTTTAAAGATAAAAATGTCCAATTTATTTAAAATTAGTTTTTCGTGTCATTCGTTACATGGATTAAAAGGTGGCAGTTCCAAGATCACGAATATATAATTTTTAAGTCGCTGGGGCAAGTAGTTTAGCCGCAAATCGAAATTTAAGGGACAGAAAAAGTGTAAAGTTTGATGGGTCTAGGACGCATAGTTTAGCCGGAAAACGCGTTTAAAGATAAAAACGTCCAATCTTTTAAAATTAGTTTTTCGTGTCATTCGTTACATGGATTAAAAGGTGGCAGTTCCAAGATCACGAATATATAATTTTTAAGTCGCTGGGGCAAGTAGTTTAGCCGCAAATCGAATTTTAAGGGACAGAAAAAGTGTAAAGTTTGATGGGTCTAGGACGCATAGTTTAGCCGGAAAACGCGTTTAAAGATAAAAACGTCCAATTTTTTTAAAATTAAATTTTCGTGTCATTCGTTACATGGATTAAAAGGTGGCAGTTCCAAGATCACGAATATATAATTTTTAAGTCGCTGGGGCAAGTAGTTTAGCCGCAAATCGAATTTTAAGGGACAGAAAAAGTGTAAAGTTTGATGGGTCTAGGACGCATAGTTTAGCCGGAAAACGCGTTTAAAGATAAAAACGTCCAATTTTTTTAAAATTAGTTTTTCGTGTCATTCGTTACATGGATTAAAAGGTGGCAGTTCCAAGATCACGAATATATAATTTTTAAGTCGCTGGGGCAAGTAGTTTAGCCGCAAATCGAATTTTAAGGGACAGAAAAAGTGTAAAGTTTGATGGGTCTAGGACGCATAGTTTAGCCGGAAAACGCGTTTAAAGATAAAAATGTCCAATTTTTTTAAAATTAGTTTTTCGTGTCATTCGTTAAATGGATTAAAAGGTGGCAGTTCCAAGATCACGAATATATAATTTTTAAGTTGCTGGGGCAAGTAGTTTAGCCGCAAATCGAATTTTAAGGGACAGAAAAAGTGTAAAGTTTGATGGGTCTAGGACGCATAGTTTAGCCGGAAAACGCGTTTAAAGATAAAAATGTCCAATTTTTTTAAAATTAGTTTTCCCTGTCATTCGTTACATGGATTAAAAGGTGGCAGTTCCAAGATCACGAATATATAATTTTTAAGTCGCTGGGGCAAGTAGTTTAGCCGCAAATCGAATTTTAAGGGACAGAAAAAGTGTAAAGTTTGATGGGTCTAGGACGCATAGTTTAGCCGGAAAACGCGTTTAAAGATAAAAATGTCCATTTTTTTAAAAATTAGTTTTTCGTGTCATTCGTTACATGGATTAAAAGGTGGCAGTTCCAAGATCACGAATATATAATTTTTAAGTCGCTGGGGCAAGTAGTTTAGCCGCAAATCGAATTTTAAGGGACAGAAAAAGTGTAAAGTTTGATGGGTCTAGGACGCATAGTTTAGCCGGAAAACGCGTTTAAAGATAAAAATGTCCAATTTATTTAAAATTAGTTTTTCGTGTCATTCGTTACATGGATTAAAAGGTGGCAGTTCCAAGATCACGAATATATAATTTTTAAGTCGCTGGGGCAAGTAGTTTAGCCGCAAATCGAAATTTAAGGGACAGAAAAAGTGTAAAGTTTGATGGGTCTAGGACGCATAGTTTAGCCGGAAAACGCGTTTAAAGATAAAAACGTCCAATTTTTTTAAAATTAGTTTTTCGTGTCATTCGTTACATGGATTAAAAGGTGGCAGTTCCAAGATCACGAATATATAATTTTTAAGTCGCTGGGGCAAGTAGTTTAGCCGCAAATCGAATTTTAAGGGACAGAAAAAGTGTAAAGTTTGATGGGTCTAGGACGCATAGTTTAGCCGGAAAACGCGTTTAAAGATAAAAATGTCCAATTTTTTTAAAATTAGTTTTTCGTGTCATTCGTTACATGGATTAAAAGGTGACAGTTCCAAGATCACGAATATATAATTTTTAAGTCGCTGGGGCAAGTAGTTTTGCCGCAAATCGAATTTTAAGGGACAGAAAAAGTGTAAAGTTTGATGGGTCTAGGACGCATAGTTTAGCCGGAAAACGCGTTTAAAGATAAAAATGTCCAATTTTTTTAAAATTAGTTTTTCGTGTCATTCGTTACATGGATTAAAAGGTGGCAGTTCCAAGATCACGAATATATAATTTTTAAGTCGCTGGGGCAAGTAGTTTAGCCGCAAATCGAATTTTAAGGGACAGAAAAAGTGTAAAGTTTGATGGGTCTAGGACGCATAGTTTAGCCGGAAAACGCGTTTAAAGATAAAAATGTCCAATTTTTTTAAAATTAGTTTTTCGTGTCATTCGTTAAATGGATTAAAAGGTGGCAGTTCCAAGATCACGAATATATAATTTTTAAGTCGCTGGGGCAAGTAGTTTAGCCGCAAATCGAATTTTAAGGGACAGAAAAAGTGTAAAGTTTGATGGGTCTAGGACGCATAGTTTAGCCGGAAAACGCGTTTAAAGATAAAAATGTCCAATTTTTTTAAAATTAGTTTTCCCTGTCATTCGTTACATGGATTAAAAGGTGGCAGTTCCAAGATCACGAATATATAATTTTTAAGTCGCTGGGGCAAGTAGTTTAGCCGCAAATCGAATTTTAAGGGACAGAAAAAGTGTAAAGTTTGATGGGTCTAGGACGCATAGTTTAGCCGGAAAACGCGTTTAAAGATAAAAATGTCCAATTTTTTTAAAATTAGTTTTTCGTGTCATTCGTTAAATGGATTAAAAGGTGGCAGTTCCAAGATCACGAATATATAATTTTTAAGTCGCTGGGGCAAGTAGTTTAGCCGCAAATCGAATTTTAAGGGACAGAAAAAGTGTAAAGTTTGATGGGTCTAGGACGCATAGTTTAGCCGGAAAACGCGTTTAAAGATAAAAATGTCCATTTTTTTTAAAATTAGTTTTTCGTGTCATTCGTTACATGGATTAAAAGGTGGCAGTTCCAAGATCACGAATATATAATTTTTAAGTCGCTGGGGCAAGTAGTTTAGCCGCAAATCGAATTTTAAGGGACAGAAAAAGTGTAAAGTTTGATGGGTCTAGGACGCATAGTTTAGCCGGAAAACGCGTTTAAAGATAAAAATGTCCAATTTATTTAAAATTAGTTTTTCGTGTCATTCGTTACATGGATTAAAAGGTGGCAGTTCCAAGATCACGAATATATAATTTTAAAGTCGCTGGGGCAAGTAGTTTAGCCGCAAATCGAAATTTAAGGGACAGAAAAAGTGTAAAGTTTGATGGGTCTAGGACGCATAGTTTAGCCGGAAAACGCGTTTAAAGATAAAAACGTCCAATTTTTTTAAAATTAGTTTTTCGTGTCATTCGTTACATGGATTAAAAGGTGGCAGTTCCAAGATCACGAATATATAATTTTTAAGTCGCTGGGGCAAGTAGTTTAGCCGCAAATCGAATTTTAAGGGACAGAAAAAGTGTAAAGTTTGATGGGTCTAGGACGCATAGTTTAGCCGGAAAACGCGTTTAAAGATAAAAATGTCCAATTTTTTTAAAATTAGTTTTTCGTGTCATTCGTTACATGGATTAAAAGGTGACAGTTCCAAGATCACGAATATATAATTTTTAAGTCGCTGGGGCAAGTAGTTTAGCCGCAAATCGAATTTTAAGGGACAGAAAAAGTGTAAAGTTTGATGGGTCTAGGACGCATAGTTTAGCCGGAAAACGCGTTTAAAGATAAAAATGTCCAATTTTTTTAAAATTAGTTTTTCGTGTCATTCGTTACATGGATTAAAAGGTGGCAGTTCCAAGATCACGAATATATAATTTTTAAGTCGCTGGGGCAAGTAGTTTAGCCGCAAATCGAATTTTAAGGGACAGAAAAAGTGTAAAGTTTGATGGGTCTAGGACGCATAGTTTGGCCGGAAAACGCGTTTAAAGATAAAAATGTCCAATTTTTTTAAAATTAGTTTTTCGTGTCATTCGTTACATGGATTAAAAGGTGGCAGTTCCAAGATCACGAATATATAATTTTTAAGTCGCTGGGGCAAGTAGTTTATCCGCAAAGTGTAAAGTTTGATGGGTCTAGAACGCATAGTTTAGCCGGAAAACGCGTTTAAAGATAAAAATGTCCAATTTTTTTAAAATTAGTTTTTCGTGTCATTCGTTACATGGATTAAAAGGTGGCAGTTCCAAGATCACGAATATATAATTTTTAAGTCGCTGGGGCAAGTAGTTTAGCCGCAAATCGAATTTTAAGGGACAGAAAAAGTGTAAAGTTTGATGGGTCTAGGACGCATAGTTTAGCCGGAAAACGCGTTTAAAGATAAAAATGTCCAATTTTTTTAAAATTAGTTTTTCATGTCATTCGTTACATGGATTAAAAGGTGGCAGTTCCAAGATCACGAATATATAATTTTTAAGTCGCTGGGGCAAGTAGTTTATCCGCAAAGTGTAAAGTTTGATGGGTCTAGGACGCATAGTTTAGCCGGAAAACGCGTTTAAAGATAAAAATGTCCATTTTTTTTAAAATTAGTTTTTCGTGTCATTCGTTACATGGATTAAAAGGTGGCAGTTCCAAGATCACGAATATATAATTTTTAAGTCGCTGGGGCAAGTAGTTTAGCCGCAAATCGAATTTTAAGGGACAGAAAAAGTGTAAAGTTTGATGGGTCTAGGACGCATAGTTTAGCCGGAAAACGCGTTTAAAGATAAAAATGTCCAATTTATTTAAAATTAGTTTTTCGTGTCATTCGTTACATGGATTAAAAGGTGGCAGTTCCAAGATCACGAATATATAATTTTAAAGTCGCTGGGGCAAGTAGTTTAGCCGCAAATCGAAATTTAAGGGACAGAAAAAGTGTAAAGTTTGATGGGTCTAGGACGCATAGTTTAGCCGGAAAACGCGTTTAAAGATAAAAACGTCCAATTTTTTTAAAATTAGTTTTTCGTGTCATTCGTTACATGGATTAAAAGGTGGCAGTTCCAAGATCACGAATATATAATTTTTAAGTCGCTGGGGCAAGTAGTTTAGCCGCAAATCGAATTTTAAGGGACAGAAAAAGTGTAAAGTTTGATGGGTCTAGGACGCATAGTTTAGCCGGAAAACGCGTTTAAAGATAAAAATGTCCAATTTTTTTAAAATTAGTTTTTCGTGTCATTCGTTACATGGATTAAAAGGTGACAGTTCCAAGATCACGAATATATAATTTTTAAGTCGCTGGGGCAAGTAGTTTAGCCGCAAATCGAATTTTAAGGGACAGAAAAAGTGTAAAGTTTGATGGGTCTAGGACGCATAGTTTAGCCGGAAAACGCGTTTAAAGATAAAAATGTCCAATTTTTTTAAAATTAGTTTTTCGTGTCATTCGTTACATGGATTAAAAGGTGGCAGTTCCAAGATCACGAATATATAATTTTTAAGTCGCTGGGGCAAGTAGTTTAGCCGCAAATCGAATTTTAAGGGACAGAAAAAGTGTAAAGTTTGATGGGTCTAGGACGCATAGTTTGGCCGGAAAACGCGTTTAAAGATAAAAATGTCCAATTTTTTTAAAATTAGTTTTTCGTGTCATTCGTTACATGGATTAAAAGGTGGCAGTTCCAAGATCACGAATATATAATTTTTAAGTCGCTGGGGCAAGTAGTTTATCCGCAAAGTGTAAAGTTTGATGGGTCTAGAACGCATAGTTTAGCCGGAAAACGCGTTTAAAGATAAAAATGTCCAATTTTTTTAAAATTAGTTTTTCGTGTCATTCGTTACACGGATTAAAAGGTGACAGTTCCAAGATCACGAATATATAATTTTTAAGTCGCTGGGGCAAGTAGTTTAGCCGCAAATCGAATTTTAAGGGACAGAAAAAGTGTAAAGTTTGATGGGTCTAGGACGCATAGTTTAGCCGGAAAACGCGTTTAAAGATAAAAATGTCCAATTTTTTTAAAATTAGTTTTTCATGTCATTCGTTACATGGATTAAAAGGTGGCAGTTCCAAGATCACGAATATATAATTTTTAAGTCGCTGGGGCAAGTAGTTTATCCGCAAAGTGTAAAGTTTGATGGGTCTAGGACGCATAGTTTAGCCGGAAAACGCGTTTAAAGATAAAAATGTCCAATTTTTTTAAAATTAGTTTTTCGTGTCATTCGTTACATGGACTAAAAGGTGACAGTTCCAAGATCACGAATATATAATTTTTAAGTCGCTGGGGCAAGTAGTTTAGCCGCAAATCGAATTTTAAGGGACAGAAAAAGTGTAAAGTTTGATGGGTCTAGGACGCATAGTTTAGCCGGAAAACGCGTTTAAAGATAAAAATGTCCAATTTTTTTAAAATTAGTTTTTCGTGTCATTCGTTACATGGATTAAAAGGTGGCAGTTCCAAGATCACGAATATATAATTTTTAAGTCGCTGGGGCAAGTAGTTTAGCCGCAAATCGAATTTTAAGGGACAGAATAAGTGTAAAGTTTGATGGGTCTAGGACGCATAGTTTAGCCGGAAAACGCGTTTAAAGATAAAAATGTGCAATTTTTTTTAAAATTAGTTTTTCGTGTCATTCGTTACATGGATTAAAAGGTGGCAGTTCCAAGATCACGAATATATAATTTTTAAGTCGCTGGGGCAAGTAGTTTAGCCGCAAATCGAATTTTAAGGGACAGAAAAAGTGTAAAGTTTGATGGGTCTAGGACGCATAGTTCAGCCGGAAAACGCGTTTAAAGATAAAAATGTCCAATTTTTTTAAAATTAGTTTTTCGTGTCATTCGTTACATGGATTAAAAGGTGGCAGTTCCAAGATCACGAATATATAATTTTTAAGTCGCTGGGGCAAGTAGTTTAGCCGCAAATCGAATTTTAAGGGACAGAAAAAGTGTAAAGTTTGATGGGTCTAGGACGCATAGTTTAGCCGGAAAACGCGTTTAAAGATAAAAATGTCCAATTTTTTTAAAATTAGTTTTTCGTGTCATTCGTTACATGGATTAAAAGGTGACAGTTCCAAGATCACGAATATATAATTTTTAAGTCGCTGGGGCAAGTAGTTTTGCCGCAAATCGAATTTTAAGGGACAGAAAAAGTGTAAAGTTTGATGGGTCTAGGACGCATAGTTTAGCCGGAAAACGCGTTTAAAGATAAAAATGTCCAATTTTTTTAAAATTAGTTTTTCGTGTCATTCGTTACATGGATTAAAAGGTGGCAGTTCCAAGATCACGAATATATAATTTTTAAGTCGCTGGGGCAAGTAGTTTAGCCGCAAATCGAATTTTAAGGGACAGAAAAAGTGTAAAGTTTGATGGGTCTAGGACGCATAGTTTAGCCGGAAAACGCGTTTAAAGATAAAAATGTCCAATTTTTTTAAAATTAGTTTTTCGTGTCATTTGTTAAATGGATTAAAAGGTGGCAGTTCCAAGATCACGAATATATAATTTTTAAGTCGCTGGGGCAAGTAGTTTAGCCGCAAATCGAATTTTAAGGGACAGAAAAAGTGTAAAGTTTGATGGGTCTAGGACGCATAGTTTAGCCGGAAAACGCGTTTAAAGATAAAAATGTCCAATTTTTTTAAAATTAGTTTTCCCTGTCATTCGTTACATGGATTAAAAGGTGGCAGTTCCAAGATCACGAATATATAATTTTTAAGTCGCTGGGGCAAGTAGTTTAGCCGCAAATCGAATTTTAAGGGACAGAAAAAGTGTAAAGTTTGATGGGTCTAGGACGCATAGTTTAGCCGGAAAACGCGTTTAAATATAAAAATGTCCAATTTTTTTAAAATTAGTTTTCCCTGTCATTCGTTACATGGATTAAAAGGTGGCAGTTCCAAGATCACGAATATATAATTTTTAAGTCGCTGGGGCAAGTAGTTTAGCCGCAAATCGAATTTTAAGGGACAGAAAAAGTGTAAAGTTTGATGGGTCTAGGACGCATAGTTTAGCCGGAAAACGCGTTTAAAGATAAAAATGTCCATTTTTTTTTAAATTAGTTTTTCGTGTCATTCGTTACATGGATTAAAAGGTGGCAGTTCCAAGATCACGAATATATAATTTTTAAGTCGCTGGGGCAAGTAGTTTAGCCGCAAATCGAATTTTAAGGGACAGAAAAAGTGTAAAGTTTGATGGGTCTAGGACGCATAGTTTAGCCGGAAAACGCGTTTAAAGATAAAAATGTCCAATTTATTTAAAATTAGTTTTTCGTGTCATTCGTTACATGGATTAAAAGGTGGCAGTTCCAAGATCACGAATATATAATTTTTAAGTCGCTGGGGCAAGTAGTTTAGCCGCAAATCGAAATTTAAGGGACAGAAAAAGTGTAAAGTTTGATGGGTCTAGGACGCATAGTTTAGCCGGAAAACGCGTTTAAAGATAAAAACGTCCAATTTTTTTAAAATTAGTTTTTCGTGTCATTCGTTACATGGATTAAAAGGTGGCAGTTCCAAGATCACGAATATATAATTTTTAAGTCGCTGGGGCAAGTAGTTTAGCCGCAAATCGAATTTTAAGGGACAGAAAAAGTGTAAAGTTTGATGGGTCTAGGACGCATAGTTTAGCCGGAAAACGCGTTTAAAGATAAAAATGTCCAATTTTTTTAAAATTAGTTTTTCGTGTCATTCGTTACATGGATTAAAAGGTGACAGTTCCAAGATCACGAATATATAATTTTTAAGTCGCTGGGGCAAGTAGTTTAGCCGCAAATCGAATTTTAAGGGACAGAAAAAGTGTAAAGTTTGATGGGTCTAGGACGCATAGTTTAGCCGGAAAACGCGTTTAAAGATAAAAATGTCCAATTTTTTTAAAATTAGTTTTTCGTGTCATTCGTTACATGGATTAAAAGGTGGCAGTTCCAAGATCACGAATATATAATTTTTAAGTCGCTGGGGCAAGTAGTTTAGCCGCAAATCGAATTTTAAGGGACAGAAAAAGTGTAAAGTTTGATGGGTCTAGGACGCATGGTTTGGCCGGAAAACGCGTTTAAAGATAAAAATGTCCAATTTTTTTAAAATTAGTTTTTCGTGTCATTCGTTACATGGATTAAAAGGTGGCAGTTCCAAGATCACGAATATATAATTTTTAAGTCGCTGGGGCAAGTAGTTTATCCGCAAAGTGTAAAGTTTGATGGGTCTAGAACGCATAGTTTAGCCGGAAAACGCGTTTAAAGATAAACATGTCCAATTTTTTTAAAATTAGTTTTTCGCGTCATTCGTTACACGGATTAAAAGGTGACAGTTCCAAGATCACGAATATATAATTTTTAAGTCGCTGGGGCAAGTAGTTTAGCCGCAAATCGAATTTTAAGGGACAGAAAAAGTGTAAAGTTTGATGGGTCTAGGACGCATAGTTTAGCCGGAAAACGCGTTTAAAGATAAAAATGTCCAATTTTTTTAAAATTAGTTTTTCATGTCATTCGTTACATGGATTAAAAGGTGGCAGTTCCAAGATCACGAATATATAATTTTTAAGTCGCTGGGGCAAGTAGTTTATCCGCAAAGTGTAAAGTTTGATGGGTCTAGGACGCATAGTTTAGCCGGAAAACGCGTTTAAAGATAAAAATGTCCAATTTTTTTAAAATTAGTTTTTCGTGTCATTCGTTACATGGACTAAAAGGTGACAGTTCCAAGATCACGAATATATAATTTTTAAGTCGCTGGGGCAAGTAGTTTAGCCGCAAATCGAATTTTAAGGGACAGAAAAAGTGTAAAGTTTGATGGGTCTAGGACGCATAGTTTAGCCGGAAAACGCGTTTAAAGATAAAAATGTCCAATTTTTTTAAAATTAGTTTTTCGTGTCATTCGTTACATGGATTAAAAGGTGGCAGTTCCAAGATCACGAATATATAATTTTTAAGTCGCTGGGGCAAGTAGTTTAGCCGCAAATCGAATTTTAAGGGACAGAAAAAGTGTAAAGTTTGATGGGTCTAGGACGCATAGTTTAGCCGGAAAACGCGTTTAAAGATAAAAATGTGCAATTTTTTTTAAAATTAGTTTTTCGTGTCATTCGTTACATGGATTAAAAGGTGGCAGTTCCAAGATCACGAATATATAATTTTTAAGTCGCTGTGGCAAGTAGTTTAGCCGCAAATCGAATTTTAAGGGACAGAAAAAGTGTAAAGTTTGATGGGTCTAGGACGCATAGCTTAGCCGGAAAACGCGTTTAAAGATAAAAATGTCCAATTTTTTTAAAATTAGTTTTTCGTGTCATTCGTTACATGGATTAAAAGGTGGCAGTTCCAAGATCACGAATATATAATTTTTAAGTCGCTGGGGCAAGTAGTTTAGCCGCAAATCGAATTTTAAGGGACAGAAAAAGTGTAAAGTTTGATGGGTCTAGGACGCATAGTTTAGCCGGAAAACGCGTTTAAAGATAAAAATGTCCAATTTTTTTAAAATTAGTTTTTCGTGTCATTCGTTACATGGATTAAAAGGTGGCAGTTCCAAGATCACGAATATATAATTTTTAAGTCGCTGGGGCAAGTAGTTTAGCCGCAAATCGAATTTTAAGGGACAGAAAAAGTGTAAAGTTTGATGGGTCTAGGACGCATAGTTTAGCCGGAAAACGCGTTTAAAGATAAAAATGTCCAATTTTTTTAAAATTAGTTTTTCGTGTCATTCGTTACATGGATTAAAAGGTGGCAGTTCCAAGATCACGAATATATAATTTTTAAGTCGCTGGGGCAAGTAGTTTAGCCGCAAATCGAATTTTAAGGGACAGAAAAAGTGTAAAGTTTGATGGGTCTAGGACGCATAGTTTAGCCGGAAAACGCGTTTAAAGATAAAAATGTCCAATTTTTTTTAAAATTAGTTTTTCGTGTCATTCGTTACATGGATTAAAAGGTGGCAGTTCCAAGATCACGAATATATAATTTTTAAGTCGCTGGGGCAAGTAGTTTAGCCGCAAATCGAATTTTAAGGGACAGAAAAAGTGTAAAGTTTGATGGGTCTAGGACGCATAGTTTAGCCGGAAAACGCGTTTAAAGATAAAAATGTCCAATTTTTTTAAAATTAGTTTTTCGTGTCATTCGTTACATGGATTAAAAGGTGGCAGTTCCAAGATCACGAATATATAATTTTTAAGTCGCTGGGGCAAGTAGTTTAGCCGCAAATCGAATTTTAAGGGACAGAAAAAGTGTAAAGTTTGATGGGTCTAGGACGCATAGTTTAGCCGGAAAACGCGTTTAAAGATAAAAATGTCCAATTTTTTTAAAATTAGTTTTTCGTGTCATTCGTTACATGGATTAAAAGGTGGCAGTTCCAAGATCACGAATATATAATTTTTAAGTCGCTGGGGCAAGTAGTTTAGCCGCAAATCGAATTTTAAGGGACAGAAAAAGTGTAAAGTTTGATGGGTCTAGGACGCATAGTTTAGCCGGAAAACGCGTTTAAAGATAAAAATGTCCAATTTTTTTAAAATTAGTTTTTCGTGTCATTCGTTACATGGATTAAAAGGTGGCAGTTCCAAGATCACGAATATATAATTTTTAAGTCGCTGGGGCAAGTAGTTTAGCCGCAAATCGAATTTTAAGGGACAGAAAAAGTGTAAAGTTTGATGGGTCTAGGACGCATAGTTTAGCCGGAAAACGCGTTTAAAGATAAAAATGTCCAATTTTTTTAAAATTAGTTTTTCGTGTCATTCGTTACATGGATTAAAAGGTGGCAGTTCCAAGATCACGAATATATAATTTTTAAGTCGCTGGGGCAAGTAGTTTAGCCGCAAATCGAATTTTAAGGGACAGAAAAAGTGTAAAGTTTGATGGGTCTAGGACGCATAGTTTAGCCGGAAAACGCGTTTAAAGATAAAAATGTCCAATTTTTTTTAAAATTAGTTTTTCGTGTCATTCGTTACATGGATTAAAAGGTGGCAGTTCCAAGATCACGAATATATAATTTTTAAGTCGCTGGGGCAAGTAGTTTAGCCGCAAATCGAATTTTAAGGGACAGAAAAAGTGTAAAGTTTGATGGGTCTAGGACGCATAGTTTAGCCGGAAAACGCGTTTAAAGATAAAAATGTGCAATATTTTTAAAATTAGTTTTTCGTGTCATTCGTTACATGGATTAAAAGGTGGCAGTTCCAAGATCACGAATATATAATTTTTAAGTCGCTGGGGCAAGTAGTTTAGCCGCAAATCGAATTTTAAGGGACAGAAAAAGTGTAAAGTTTGATGGGTCTAGGACGCATAGTTTAGCCGGAAAACGCGTTTAAAGATAAAAATGTCCAATTTTTTTAAAATTAGTTTTTCGTGTCATTGGTTACATGGATTAAAAGGTGGCAGTTCCAAGATCACGAATATATAATTTTTAAGTCGCTGGGGCAAGTAGTTTAGCCGCAAATCGAATTTTAAGGGACAGAAAAAGTGTAAAGTTTGATGGGTCTAGGACGCATAGTTTAGCCGGAAAACGCGTTTAAAGATAAAAATGTCCAATTTTTTTAAAATTAGTTTTTCGTGTCATTCGTTACATGGATTAAAAGGTGACAGTTCCAAGATCACGAATATATAATTTTTAAGTCGCTGGGGCAAGTAGTTTAGCCGCAAATCGAATTTTAAGGGACAGAAAAAGTGTAAAGTTTGATGGGTCTAGGACGCATAGTTTAGCCGGAAAACGCGTTTAAAGATAAAAATGTCCAATTTTTTTAAAATTAGTTTTTCGTGTCATTCGTTACATGGATTAAAAGGTGGCAGTTCCAAGATCACGAATATATAATTTTTAAGTCGCTGGGGCAAGTAGTTTAGCCGCAAATCGAATTTTAAGGGACAGAAAAAGTGTAAAGTTTGATGGGTCTAGGACGCATAGTTTAACCGGAAAACGCGTTTAAAGATAAAAATGTCCAATTTTTTTAAAATTAGTTTTTCGTGTCATTCGTTACATGGATTAAAAGGTGGCAGTTCCAAGATCACGAATATATAATTTTTAAGTCGCTGGGGCAAGTAGTTTAGCCGCAAATCGAATTTTAAGGGACAGAAAAAGTGTAAAGTTTGATGGGTCTAGGACGCATAGTTTAGCCGGAAAACGCGTTTAAAGATAAAAATGTCCAATTTTTTTAAAATTAGTTTTTCGTGTCATTCGTTACATGGATTAAAAGGTGGCAGTTCCAAGATCACGAATATATAATTTTTAAGTCGCTGGGGCAAGTAGTTTAGCCGCAAATCGAATTTTAAGGGACAGAAAAAGTGTAAAGTTTGATGGGTCTAGGACGCATAGTTTAGCCGGAAAACGCGTTTAAAGATAAAAATGTCCAATTTTTTTTAAAATTAGTTTTTCGTGTCATTCGTTACATGGATTAAAAGGTGGCAGTTCCAAGATCACGAATATATAATTTTTAAGTCGCTGGGGCAAGTAGTTTAGCCGCAAATCGAATTTTAAGGGACAGAAAAAGTGTAAAGTTTGATGGGTCTAGGACGCATAGTTTAGCCGGAAAACGCGTTTAAAGATAAAAATGTCCAATTTTTTTAAAATTAGTTTTTCGTGTCATTCGTTACATGGATTGAAAGGTGGCAGTTCCAAGATCACGAATATATAATTTTTAAGTCGCTGGGGCAAGTAGTTTATCCGCAAAGTGTAAAGTTTGATGGGTCTAGGACGCATAGTTTAGCCGGAAAACGCGTTTAAAGATAAAAATGTCCAATTTTTTTAAAATTAGTTTTTCGTGTCATTCGTTACATGGATTAAAAGGTGACAGTTCCAAGATCACGAATATATAATTTTTAAGTCGCTGGGGCAAGTAGTTTAGCCGCAAATCGAATTTTAAGGGACAGAAAAAGTGTAAAGTTTGATGGGTCTAGGACGCATAGTTTAGCCGGAAAACGCGTTTAAAGATAAAAATGTCCAATTTTTTTAAAATTAGTTTTTCGTGTCATTCGTTACATGGATTAAAAGGTGGCAGTTCCAAGATCACGAATATATAATTTTTAAGTCGCTGGGGCAAGTAGTTTATCCGCAAAGTGTAAAGTTTGATGGGTCTAGGACGCATAGTTTAGCCGGAAAACGCGTTTAAAGATAAAAATGTCCAATTTTTTTAAAATTAGTTTTTCGTGTCATTCGTTACATGGATTAAAAGGTGACAGTTCCAAGATCACGAATATATAATTTTTAAGTCGCTGGGGCAAGTAGTTTAGCCGCAAATCGAATTTTAAGGGACAGAAAAAGTGTAAAGTTTGATGGGTCTAGGACGCATAGTTTAGCCGGAAAACGCGTTTAAAGATAAAAATGTCCAATTTTTTTAAAATTAGTTTTTCGTGTCATTCGTTACATGGATTAAAAGGTGGCAGTTCCAAGATCACGAATATATAATTTTTAAGTCGCTGGGGCACGTAGTTTAGCCGCAAATCGAATTTTAAGGGACAGAAAAAGTGTAAAGTTTGATGGGTCTAGGACGCATAGTTTAGCCGGAAAACGCGTTTAAAGATAAAAATGTCCAATTTTTTTAAAATTAGTTTTTCGTGTCATTCGTTACATGGATTAAAAGGTGGCAGTTTCAAGATCACGAATATATAATTTTTAAGTCGCTGGGGCAAGTAGTTTAGCCGCAAATCGAATTTTAAGGGACAGAAAAAGTGTAAAGTTTGATGGGTCTAGGACGCATAGTTTAGCCGGAAAACGCGTTTAAAGATAAAAATGTCCAATTTTTTTAAAATTAGTTTTTCGTGTCATTCGTTACATGGATTAAAAGGTGGCAGTTCCAAGATCACGAATATATAATTTTTAAGTCGCTGGGGCAAGTAGTTTAGCCGCAAATCGAATTTTAAGGGACAGAAAAAGTGTAAAGTTTGATGGGTCTAGGACGCATAGTTTAGCCGGAAAACGCGTTTAAAGATAAAAATGTCCAATTTTTTTAAAATTAGTTTTTCTTGTCATTCGTTACATGGATTAAAAGGTGGCAGTTCCAAGATCACGAATATATAATTTTTAAGTCGCTGGGGCAAGTAGTTTAGCCGCAAATCGAATTTTAAGGGACAGAAAAAGTGTAAAGTTTGATGGGTCTAGGACGCATAGTTTAGCCGGAAAACGCGTTTAAAGATAAAAATGTCCAATTTTTTTAAAATTAGTTTTTCGTGTCATTCGTTACATGGATTAAAAGGTGGCAGTTCCAAGATCACGAATATATAATTTTGAAGTCGCTGGGGCAAGTAGTTTAGCCGCAAATCGAATTTTAAGGGACAGAAAAAGTGTAAAGTTTGATGGGTCTAGGACGCATAGTTTAGCCGGAAAACGCGTTTAAAGATAAAAATGTCCAATTTTTTTAAAATTAGTTTTTCGTGTCATTCGTTACATGGATTAAAAGGTGGCAGTTCCAAGATCACGAATATATAATTTTTAAGTCGCTGGGGCAAGTAGTTTAGCCGCAAATCGAATTTTAAGGGACAGAAAAAGTGTAAAGTTTGATGGGTCTAGGACGCATAGTTTGGCCGGAAAACGCGTTTAAAGATAAAAATGTCCAATTTTTGTAAAATTAGTTTTTCGTGTCATTCGTTACATGGATTAAAAGGTGGCAGTTCCAAGATCACGAATATATAATTTTTAAGTCGCTGGGGCAAGTAGTTTAGCCGCAAATCGAATTTTAAGGGACAGAAAAAGTGTAAAGTTTGATGGGTCTAGGACGCATAGTTTAGCCGGAAAACGCGTTTAAAGATAAAAATGTCCAATTTTTTTAAAATTAGTTTTTCGTGTCATTCGTTACATGGATTAAAAGGTGGCAGTTCCAAGATCACGAATATATAATTTTTAAGTCGCTGGGGCAAGTAGTTTAGCCGCAAATCGAATTTTAAGGGACAGAAAAAGTGTAAAGTTTGATGGGTCTAGGACGCATAGTTTAGCCGGAAAACGCGTTTAAAGATAAAAATGTCCAATTTTTTTAAAATTAGTTTTTCGTGTCATTCGTTACATGGATTAAAAGGTGGCAGTTCCAAGATCACGAATATATAATTTTTAAGTCGCTGGGGCAAGTAGTTTAGCCGCAAATCGAATTTTAAGGGACAGAAAAAGTGTAAAGTTTGATGGGTCTAGGACGCATAGTTTAGCCGGAAAACGCGTTTAAAGATAAAAACGTCCAATTTTTTTAAAATTAGTTTTTCGTGTCATTCGTTACATGGATTAAAAGGTGGCAGTTCCAAGATCACGAATATATAATTTTTAAGTCGCTGGGGCAAGTAGTTTAGCCGCAAATCGAATTTTAAGGGACAGAAAAAGTGTAAAGTTTGATGGGTCTAGGACGCATAGTTTAGCCGGAAAACGCGTTTAAAGATAAAAATGTCCAATTTTTTTAAAATTAGTTTTTCGTGTCATTCGTTACATGGATTAAAAGGTGGCAGTTCCAAGATCACGAATATATAATTTTTAAGTCGCTGGGGCAAGTAGTTTAGCCGCAAATCGAATTTTAAGGGACAGAAAAAGTGTAAAGTTTGATGGGTCTAGGATGCATAGTTTAGCCGGAAAACGCGTTTAAAGATAAAAATGTCCAATTTTTTTAAAATTAGTTTTTCGTGTCATTCGTTACATGGATTAAAAGGTGGCAGTTCCAAGATCACGAATATATAATTTTTAAGTCGCTGGGGCAAGTAGTTTAGCCGCAAATCGAATTTTAAGGGACAGAAAAAGTGTAAAGTTTGATGGGTCTAGGACGCATAGTTTAGCCGGAAAACGCGTTTAAAGATAAAAATGTCCAATTTTTTTAAAATTAGTTTTTCGTGTCATTCGTTACATGGATTAAAAGGTGGCAGTTCCAAGATCACGAATATATAATTTTTAAGTCGCTGGGGCAAGTAGTTTATCCGCAAAGTGTAAAGTTTGATGGGTCTAGGACGCATAGTTTAGCCGGAAAACGCGTTTAAAGATAAAAATGTCCAATTTTTTTAAAATTAGTTTTTCGTGTCATTCGTTACATGGATTAAAAGGTGGCAGTTCCAAGATCACGAATATATAATTTTTAAGTCGCTGGGGCAAGTAGTTTAGCCGCAAATCGAATTTTAAGGGACAGAAAAAGTGTAAAGTTTGATGGGTCTAGGACGCATAGTTTAGCCGGAAAACGCGTTTAAAGATAAAAATGTCCAATTTTTTTAAAATTAGTTTTTCGTGTCATTCGTTACATGGATTAAAAGGTGGCAGTTCCAAGATCACGAATATATAATTTTTAAGTCGCTGGGGCAAGTAGTTTAGCCGCAAATCGAATTTTAAGGGACAGAAAAAGTGTAAAGTTTGATGGGTCTAGGACGCATAGTTTAGCCGGAAAACGCGTTTAAAGATAAAAATGTCCAATTTTTTTAAAATTAGTTTTTCGTGTCATTCGTTACATGGATTAAAAGGTGGCAGTTCCAAGATCACGAATATATAATTTTTAAGTCGCTGGGGCAAGTAGTTTAGCCGCAAATCGAATTTTAAGGGACAGAAAAAGTGTAAAGTTTGATGGGTCTAGGACGCATAGTTTGGCCGGAAAACGCGTTTAAAGATAAAAATGTCCAATTTTTTTAAAATTAGTTTTTCGTGTCATTCGTTACATGGATTAAAAGGTGGCAGTTCCAAGATCACGAATATATAATTTTTAAGTCGCTGGGGCAAGTAGTTTAGCCGCAAATCGAATTTTAAGGGACAGAAAAAGTGTAAAGTTTGATGGGTCTAGGACGCATAGTTTAGCCGGAAAACGCGTTTAAAGATAAAAATGTCCAATTTTTTTAAAATTAGTTTTTCGTGTCATTCGTTACATGGATTAAAAGGTGGCAGTTCCAAGATCACGAATATATAATTTTTAAGTCGCTGGGGCAAGTAGTTTATCCGCAAAGTGTAAAGTTTGATGGGTCTAGGACGCATAGTTTAGCCGGAAAACGCGTTTAAAGATAAAAATGTCCAATTTTTTTAAAATTAGTTTTTCGTGTCATTCGTTACATGGATTAAAAGGTGACAGTTCCAAGATCACGAATATATAATTTTTAAGTCGCTGGGGCAAGTAGTTTAGCCGCAAATCGAATTTTAAGGGACAGAAAAAGTGTAAAGTTTGATGGGTCTAGGACGCATAGTTTAGCCGGAAAACGCGTTTAAAGATAAAAATGTCCAATTTTTTTAAAATTAGTTTTTCGTGTCATTCGTTACATGGATTAAAAGGTGGCAGTTCCAAGATCACGAATATATAATTTTTAAGTCGCTGGGGCAAGTAGTTTAGCCGCAAATCGAATTTTAAGGGACAGAAAAAGTGTAAAGTTTGATGGGTCTAGGACGCATAGTTTAGCCGGAAAACGCGTTTAAAGATAAAAATGTCCAATTTTTTTAAAATTAGTTTTTCGTGTCATTCGTTACATGGATTAAAAGGTGGCAGTTCCAAGATCACGAATATATAATTTTTAAGTCGCTGGGGCAAGTAGTTTAGCCGCAAATCGAATTTTAAGGGACAGAAAAAGTGTAAAGTTTGATGGGTCTAGGACGCATAGTTTAGCCGGAAAACGCGTTTAAAGATAAAAATGTCCAATTTTTTTAAAATTAGTTTTTCGTGTCATTCGTTACATGGATTAAAAGGTGGCAGTTCCAAGATCACGAATATATAATTTTTAAGTCGCTGGGGCAAGTAGTTTAGCCGCAAATCGAATTTTAAGGGACAGAAAAAGTGTAAAGTTTGATGGGTCTAGGACGCATAGTTTGGCCGGAAAACGCGTTTAAAGATAAAAATGTCCAATTTTTTTAAAATTAGTTTTTCGTGTCATTCGTTACATGGATTAAAAGGTGGCAGTTCCAAGATCACGAATATATAATTTTTAAGTCGCTGGGGCAAGTAGTTTAGCCACAAATCGAATTTTAAGGGACAGAAAAAGTGTAAAGTTTGATGGGTCTAGGACGCATAGTTTAGCCGGAAAACGCGTTTAAAGATAAAAATGTCCAATTTTTTTAAAATTAGTTTTTCGTGTCATTCGTTACATGGATTAAAAGGTGGCAGTTCCAAGATCACGAATATATAATTTTTAAGTCGCTGGGGCAAGTAGTTTATCCGCAAAGTGTAAAGTTTGATGGGTCTAGGACGCATAGTTTAGCCGGAAAACGCGTTTAAAGATAAAAATGTCCAATTTTTTTAAAATTAGTTTTTCGTGTCATTCGTTACATGGATTAAAAGGTGGCAGTTCCAAGATCACGAATATATAATTTTTAAGTCGCTGGGGCAAGTAGTTTAGCCGCAAATCGAATTTTAAGGGACAGAAAAAGTGTAAAGTTTGATGGGTCTAGGACGCATAGTTTAGCCGGAAAACGCGTTTAAAGATAAAAATGTCCAATTTTTTTAAAATTAGTTTTTCGTGTCATTCGTTACATGGATTAAAAGGTGGCAGTTCCAAGATCACGAATATATAATTTTTAAGTCGCTGGGGCAAGTAGTTTAGCCGCAAATCGAATTTTAAGGGACAGAAAAAGTGTAAAGTTTGATGGGTCTAGGACGCATAGTTTAGCCGGAAAACGCGTTTAAAGATAAAAATGTCCAATTTTTTTAAAATTAGTTTTTCGTGTCATTCGTTACATGGATTAAAAGGTGGCAGTTCCAAGATCACGAATATATAATTTTTAAGTCGCTGGGGCAAGTAGTTTAGCCGCAAATCGAATTTTAAGAGACAGAAAAAGTGTAAAGTTTGATGGGTCTAGGACGCATAGTTTGGCCGGAAAACGCGTTTAAAGATAAAAATGTCCAATTTTTTTAAAATTAGTTTTTCGTGTCATTCGTTACATGGATTAAAAGGTGGCAGTTCCAAGATCACGAATATATAATTTTTAAGTCGCTGGGGCAAGTAGTTTATCCGCAAAGTGTAAAGTTTGATGGGTCTAGGACGCATAGTTTAGCCGGAAAACGCGTTTAAAGATAAAAATGTCCAATTTTTTTAAAATTAGTTTTTCGTGTCATTCGTTACATGGATTAAAAGGTGACAGTTCCAAGATCACGAATATATAATTTTTAAGTCGCTGGGGCAAGTAGTTTAGCCGCAAATCGAATTTTAAGGGACAGAAAAAGTGTAAAGTTTGATGGGTCTAGGACGCATAGTTTAGCCGGAAAACGCGTTTAAAGATAAAAATGTCCAATTTTTTTAAAATTAGTTTTTCGTGTCATTCGTTACATGGATTAAAAGGTGGCAGTTCCAAGATCACGAATATATAATTTTTAAGTCGCTGGGGCAAGTAGTTTAGCCGCAAATCGAATTTTAAGGGACAGAAAAAGTGTAAAGTTTGATGGGTCTAGGACGCATAGTTTGGCCGGAAAACGCGTTTAAAGATAAAAATGTCCAATTTTTTAAAAATTAGTTTTTCGTGTCATTCGTTACATGGATTAAAAGGTGGCAGTTCCAAGATCACGAATATATAATTTTTAAGTCGCTGGGGCAAGTAGTTTAGCCGCAAATCGAATTTTAAGGGACAGAAAAAGTGTAAAGTTTGATGTGTCTAGGACGCATAGTTTAGCCGGAAAACGCGTTTAAAGATAAAAATGTCCAATTTTTTTAAAATTAGTTTTTCGTGTCATTCGTTACATGGATTAAAAGGTGGCAGTTCCAAGATCACGAATATATAATTTTTAAGTCGCTGGGGCAAGTAGTTTAGCCGCAAATCGAATTTTAAGGGACAGAAAAAGTGTAAAGTTTGATGGGTCTAGGACGCATAGTTTAGCCGGAAAACGCGTTTAAAGATAAAAATGTCCAATTTTTTTAAAATTAGTTTTTCGTGTCATTCGTTACATGGATTAAAAGGTGGCAGTTCCAAGATCACGAATATATAATTTTTAAGTCGCTGGGGCAAGTAGTTTATCCGCAAAGTGTAAAGTTTGATGGGTCTAGGACGCATAGTTTAGCCGGAAAACGCGTTTAAAGATAAAAATGTCCAATTTTTTTAAAATTAGTTTTTCGTGTCATTCGTTACATGGATTAAAAGGTGACAGTTCCAAGATCACGAATATATAATTTTTAAGTCGCTGGGGCAAGTAGTTTAGCCGCAAATCGAATTTTAAGGGACAGAAAAAGTGTAAAGTTTGATGGGTCTAGGACGCATAGTTTAGCCGGAAAACGCGTTTAAAGATAAAAATGTCCAATTTTTTTAAAATTAGTTTTTCGTGTCATTCGTTACATGGATTAAAAGGTGACAGTTCCAAGATCACGAATATATAATTTTTAAGTCGCTGGGGCAAGTAGTTTAGCCGCAAATCGAATTTTAAGGGACAGAAAAAGAGTAAAGTTTGATGGGTCTAGGACGCATAGTTTAGCCGGAAAACGCGTTTAAAGATAAAAATGTCCAATTTTTTTAAAATTAGTTTTTCGTGTCATTCGTTACATGGATTAAAAGGTGGCAGTTCCAAGATCACGAATATATAATTTTTAAGTCGCTGGGGCAAGTAGTTTAGCCGCAAATCGAATTTTAAGGGACAGAAAAAGTGTAAAGTTTGATGGGTCTAGGACGCATAGTTTGGCCGGAAAACGCGTTTAAAGATAAAAATGTCCAATTTTTTTAAAATTAGTTTTTCGTGTCATTCGTTACATGGATTAAAAGGTGGCAGTTCCAAGATCACGAATATATAATTTTTAAGTCGCTGGGGCAAGTAGTTTAGCCGCAAATCGAATTTTAAGGGACAGAAAAAGTGTAAAGTTTGATGGGTCTAGGACGCATAGTTTAGCCGAAAAACGCGTTTAAAGATAAAAATGTCCAATTTTTTTAAAATTAGTTTTTCGTGTCATTCGTTACATGGATTAAAAGGTGGCAGTTCCAAGATCACGAATATATAATTTTTAAGTCGCTGGGGCAAGTAGTTTAGCCGCAAATCGAATTTTAAGGGACAGAAAAAGTGTAAAGTTTGATGGGTCTAGGACGCATAGTTTAGCCGGAAAACGCGTTTAAAGATAAAAATGTCCAATTTTTTTAAAATTAGTTTTTCGTGTCATTCGTTACATGGATTAAAAGGTGGCAGTTCCAAGATCACGAATATATAATTTTTAAGTCGCTGGGGCAAGTAGTTTAGCCGCAAATCGAATTTTAAGGGACAGAAAAAGTGTAAAGTTTGATGGGTCTAGGACGCATAGTTTAGCCGGAAAACGCGTTTAAAGATAAAAATGTCCAATTTTTTTAAAATTAGTTTTTCGTGTCATTCGTTACATGGATTAAAAGGTGGCAGTTCCAAGATCACGAATATATAATTTTTAAGTCGCTGGGGCAAGTAGTTTAGCCGCAAATCGAATTTTAAGGGACAGAAAAAGTGTAAAGTTTGATGGGTCTAGGACGCATAGTTTAGCCGGAAAACGCGTTTAAAGATAAAAATGTCCAATTTTTTTAAAATTAGTTTTTCGTGTCATTCGTTACATGGATTAAAAGGTGGCAGTTCCAAGATCACGAATATATAATTTTTAAGTCGCTGGGGCAAGTAGTTTATCCGCAAAGTGTAAAGTTTGATGGGTCTAGGACGCATAGTTTAGCCGGAAAACGCGTTTAAAGATAAAAATGTCCAATTTTTTTAAAATTAGTTTTTCGTGTCATTCGTTACATGGATTAAAAGGTGGCAGTTCCAAGATCACGAATATATAATTTTTAAGTCGCTGGGGCAAGTAGTTTAGCCGCAAATCGAATTTTAAGGGACAGAAAAAGTGTAAAGTTTGATGGGTCTAGGACGCATAGTTTAGCCGGAAAACGCGTTTAAAGATAAAAATGTCCAATTTTTTTAAAATTAGTTTTTCGTGTCATTCGTTACATGGATTAAAAGGTGGCAGTTCCAAGATCACGAATATATAATTTTTAAGTCGCTGGGGCAAGTAGTTTAGCCGCAAATCGAATTTTAAGGGACAGAAAAAGTGTAAAGTTTGATGGGTCTAGGACGCATAGTTTAGCCGGAAAACGCGTTTAAAGATAAAAATGTCCAATTTTTTTAAAATTAGTTTTTCGTGTCATTCGTTACATGGATTAAAAGGTGGCAGTTCCAAGATCACGAATATATAATTTTTAAGTCGCTGGGGCAAGTAGTTTAGCCGCAAATCGAATTTTAAGGGACAGAAAAAGTGTAAAGTTTGATGGGTCTAGGACGCATAGTTTGGCCGGAAAACGCGTTTAAAGATAAAAATGTCCAATTTTTTTAAAATTAGTTTTTCGTGTCATTCGTTACATGGATTAAAAGGTGGCAGTTCCAAGATCACGAATATATAATTTTTAAGTCGCTGGGGCAAGTAGTTTAGCCGCAAATCGAATTTTAAGGGACAGAAAAAGTGTAAAGTTTGATGGGTCTAGGACGCATAGTTTAGCCGGAAAACGCGTTTAAAGATAAAAATGTCCAATTTTTTTAAAATTAGTTTTTCGTGTCATTCGTTACATGGATTAAAAGGTGGCAGTTCCAAGATCACGAATATATAATTTTTAAGTCGCTGGGGCAAGTAGTTTAGCCGCAAATCGAATTTTAAGGGACAGAAAAAGAGTAAAGTTTGATGGGTCAAGGACGCATAGTTTAGCCGGAAAACGCGTTTAAAGATAAAAATGTCCAATTTTTTTAAAATTAGTTTTTCGTGTCATTCGTTACATGGATTAAAAGGTGGCAGTTCCAAGATCACGAATATATAATTTTTAAGTCGCTGGGGCAAGTAGTTTAGCCGCAAATCGAATTTTAAGGGACAGAAAAAGAGTAAAGTTTGATGGGTCTAGGACGCATAGCTTAGCCGGAAAACGCGTTTAAGGATAAAAATGTCCAATTTTTTTAAAATTAGTTTTTCGTGTCATTCGTTACATGGATTAAAAGGTGGCAGTTCCAAGATCACGAATATATAATTTTTAAGTCGCTGGGGCAAGTAGTTTAGCCGCAAATCGAATTTTAAGGGACAGAAAAAGTGTAAAGTTTGATGGGTCTAGGACGCATAGTTTAGCCGGAAAACGCGTTTAAAGATAAAAATGTCCAATTTTTTTAAAATTAGTTTTTCGTGTCATTCGTTACATGGATTAAAAGGTGGCAGTTCCAAGATCACGAATATATAATTTTTAAGTCGCTGGGGCAAGTAGTTTATCCGCAAAGTGTAAAGTTTGATGGGTCTAGGACGCATAGTTTAGCCGGAAAACGCGTTTAAAGATAAAAATGTCCAATTTTTTTAAAATTAGTTTTTCGTGTCATTCGTTACATGGATTAAAAGGTGGCAGTTCCAAGATCACGAATATATAATTTTTAAGTCGCTGGGGCAAGTAGTTTAGCCGCAAATCGAATTTTAAGGGACAGAAAAAGTGTAAAGTTTGATGGGTCTAGGACGCATAGTTTAGCCGGAAAACGCGTTTAAAGATAAAAATGTCCAATTTTTTTAAAATTAGTTTTTCGTGTCATTCGTTACATGGATTAAAAGGTGGCAGTTCCAAGATCACGAATATATAATTTTTAAGTCGCTGGGGCAAGTAGTTTAGCCGCAAATCGAATTTTAAGGGACAGAAAAAGTGTAAAGTTTGATGGGTCTAGGACGCATAGTTTAGCCGGAAAACGCGTTTAAAGATAAAAATGTCCAATTTTTTTAAAATTAGTTTTTCGTGTCATTCGTTACATGGATTAAAAGGTGGCAGTTCCAAGATCACGAATATATAATTTTTAAGTCGCTGGGGCAAGTAGTTTAGCCGCAAATCGAATTTTAAGGGACAGAAAAAGTGTAAAGTTTGATGGGTCTAGGACGCATAGTTTAGCCGGAAAACGCGTTTAAAGATAAAAATGTCCAATTTTTTTAAAATTAGTTTTTCGTGTCATTCGTTACATGGATTAAAAGGTGGCAGTTCCAAGATCACGAATATATAATTTTTAAGTCGCTGGGGCAAGTAGTTTAGCCGCAAATCGAATTTTAAGGGACAGAAAAAGTGTAAAGTTTGATGGGTCTAGGACGCATAGTTTGGCCGGAAAACGCGTTTAAAGATAAAAATGTCCAATTTTTTTAAAATTAGTTTTTCGTGTCATTCGTTACATGGATTAAAAGGTGGCAGTTCCAAGATCACGAATATATAATTTTTAAGTCGCTGGGGCAAGTAGTTTAGCCGCAAATCGAATTTTAAGGGACAGAAAAAGAGTAAAGTTTGATGGGTCAAGGACGCATAGTTTAGCCGGAAAACGCGTTTAAAGATAAAAATGTCCAATTTTTTTAAAATTAGTTTTTCGTGTCATTCGTTACATGGATTAAAAGGTGGCAGTTCCAAGATCACGAATATATAATTTTTAAGTCGCTGGGGCAAGTAGTTTAGCCGCAAATCGAATTTTAAGGGACAGAAAAAGAGTAAAGTTTGATGGGTCTAGGACGCATAGCTTAGCCGGAAAACGCGTTTAAGGATAAAAATGTCCAATTTTTTTAAAATTAGTTTTTCGTGTCATTCGTTACATGGATTAAAAGGTGGCAGTTCCAAGATCACGAATATATAATTTTTAAGTCGCTGGGGCAAGTAGTTTAGCCGCAAATCGAATTTTAAGGGACAGAAAAAGTGTAAAGTTTGATGGGTCTAGGACGCATAGTTTAGCCGGAAAACGCGTTTAAAGATAAAAATGTCCAATTTTTTTAAAATTAGTTTTTCGTGTCATTCGTTACATTGATTAAAAGGTGGCAGTTCCAAGATCACGAATATATAATTTTTAAGTCGCTGGGGCAAGTAGTTTATCCGCAAAGTGTAAAGTTTGATGGGTCTAGGACGCATAGTTTAGCCGGAAAACGCGTTTAAAGATAAAAATGTCCAATTTTTTTAAAATTAGTTTTTCGTGTCATTCGTTACATGGATTAAAAGGTGGCAGTTCCAAGATCACGAATATATAATTTTTAAGTCGCTGGGGCAAGTAGTTTAGCCGCAAATCGAATTTTAAGGGACAGAAAAAGTGTAAAGTTTGATGGGTCTAGGACGCATAGTTTAGCCGAAAAACGCGTTTAAAGATAAAAATGTCCAATTTTTTTAAAATTAGTTTTTCGTGTCATTCGTTACATGGATTAAAAGGTGGCAGTTCCAAGATCACGAATATATAATTTTTAAGTCGCTGGGGCAAGTAGTTTAGCCGCAAATCGAATTTTAAGGGACAGAAAAAGTGTAAAGTTTGATGGGTCTAGGACGCATAGTTTAGCCGGAAAACGCGTTTAAAGATAAAAATGTCCAATTTTTTTAAAATTAGTTTTTCGTGTCATTCGTTACATGGATTAAAAGGTGGCAGTTCCAAGATCACGAATATATAATTTTTAAGTCGCTGGGGCAAGTAGTTTAGCCGCAAATCGAATTTTAAGGGACAGAAAAAGTGTAAAGTTTGATGGGTCTAGGACGCATAGTTTAGCCGGAAAACGCGTTTAAAGATAAAAATGTCCAATTTTTTTAAAATTAGTTTTTCGTGTCATTCGTTACATGGATTAAAAGGTGGCAGTTCCAAGATCACGAATATATAATTTTTAAGTCGCTGGGGCAAGTAGTTTAGCCGCAAATCGAATTTTAAGGGACAGAAAAAGTGTAAAGTTTGATGGGTCTAGGACGCATAGTTTGGCCGGAAAACGCGTTTAAAGATAAAAATGTCCAATTTTTTTAAAATTAGTTTTTCGTGTCATTCGTTACATGGATTAAAAGGTGGCAGTTCCAAGATCACGAATATATAATTTTTAAGTCGCTGGGGCAAGTAGTTTAGCCGCAAATCGAATTTTAAGGGACAGAAAAAGTGTAAAGTTTGATGGGTCTAGGACGCATAGTTTAGCCGGAAAACGCGTTTAAAGATAAAAATGTCCAATTTTTTTAAAATTAGTTTTTCGTGTCATTCGTTACATGGATTAAAAGGTGGCAGTTCCAAGATCACGAATATATAATTTTAAAGTCGCTGGGGCAAGTAGTTTAGCCGCAAATCGAATTTTAAGGGACAGAAAAAGTGTAAAGTTTGATGGGTCTAGGACGCATAGTTTAGCCGGAAAACGCGTTTAAAGATAAAAATGTCCAATTTTTTAAAAATTAGTTTTTCGTGTCATTCGTTACATGGATTAAAATGTGGCAGTTCCAAGATCACGAATATATAATTTTTAAGTCGCTGGGGCAAGTAGTTTAGCCGCAAATCGAATTTTAAGGGACAGAAAAAGTGTAAAGTTTGATGGGTCTAGGACGCATAGTTTAGCCGGAAAACGCGTTTAAAGATAAAAATGTCCAATTTTTTTAAAATTAGTTTTTCATGTCATTCGTTACATGGATTAAAAGGTGGCAGTTCCAAGATCACGAATATATAATTTTTAAGTCGCTGGGGCAAGTAGTTTAGCCGCAAATCGAATTTTAAGGGACAGAAAAAGTGTAAAGTTTGATGGGTCTAGGACGCATAGTTTAGCCGGAAAACGCGTTTAAAGATAAAAATGTCCAATTTTTTTTAAATTAGTTTTTCGTGTCATTCGTTACATGGATTAAAAGGTGGCAGTTCCAAGATCACGAATATATAATTTTTAAGTCGCTGGGGCAAGTAGTTTAGCCGCAAATCGAATTTTAAGGGACAGAAAAAGTGTAAAGTTTGATGGGTCTAGGACGCATAGTTTAGCCGAAAAACGCGTTTAAAGATAAAAATGTCCAATTTTTTTAAAATTAGTTTTTCGTGTCATTCGTTACATGGATTAAAAGGTGGCAGTTCCAAGATCACGAATATATAATTTTTAAGTCGCTGGGGCAAGTAGTTTAGCCGCAAATCGAATTTTAAGGGACAGAAAAAGTGTAAAGTTTGATGGGTCTAGGACGCATAGTTTAGCCGGAAAACGCGTTTAAAGATAAAAACGTCCAATTATTTTAAAATTAGTTTTTCGTGTCATTCGTTACATGGATTAAAAGGTGGCAGTTCCAAGATCACGAATATATAATTTTTAAGTCGCTGGGGCAAGTAGTTTAGCCGCAAATCGAATTTTAAGGGACAGAAAAAGTGTAAAGTTTGATTGGTCTAGGACGCATAGTTTAGCCGGAAAACGCGTTTAAAGATAAAAATGTCCAATTTTTTCAAAATTAGTTTTTCGTGTCATTCGTTACATGGATTAAAAGGTGGCAGTTCCAAGATCACGAATATATAATTTTTAAGTCGCTGGGGCAAGTAGTTTAGCCGCAAATCGAATTTTAAGGGACAGAAAAAGTGTAAAGTTTGATGGGTCTAGGACGCATAGTTTAGCCGGAAAACGCGTTTAAAGATAAAAATGTCCAATTTTTTTAAAATTAGTTTTTCGTGTCATTCGTTACATGGATTAATAGGTGGCAGTTCCAAGATCACGAATATATAATTTTTAAGTCGCTGGGGCAAGTAGTTTAGCCGCAAATCGAATTTTAAGGGACAGAAAAAGTGTAAAGTTTGATGGGTCTAGGACGCATAGTTTAGCCGGAAAACGCGTTTAAAGATAAAAATGTCCAATTTTTTTAAAATTGTCATTCGTTACATGGATTAAAATGTGGCAGTTCCAAGATCACGAATATATAATTTTTAAGTCGCTGGGGCAAGTAGTTTAGCCGCAAATCGAATTTTAAGGGACAGAAAAAGTGTAAAGTTTGATGGGTCTAGGACGCATAGTTTAGCCGGAAAACGCGTTTAAAGATAAAAATGTCCAATTTTTTTAAAATTAGTTTTTCGTGTCATTCGTTACATGGATTAAAAGGTGGCAGTTCCAAGATCACGAATATATAATTTTTAAGTCGCTGGGGCAAGTAGTTTAGCCGCAAATCGAATTTTAAGGGACAGAAAAAGTGTAAAGTTTGATGGGTCTAGGACGCATAGTTTAGCCGGAAAACGCGTTTAAAGATAAAAATGTCCAATTTTTTTAAAATTAGTTTTTCATGTCATTCGTTACATGGATTAAAAGGTGGCAGTTCCAAGATCACGAATATATAATTTTTAAGTCGCTGGGGCAAGTAGTTTAGCCGCAAATCGAATTTTAAGGGACAGAAAAAGTGTAAAGTTTGATGGGTCTAGGACGCATAGTTTAGCCGGAAAACGCGTTTAAAGATAAAAATATCCAATTTTTTTTAAATTAGTTTTTCGTGTCATTCGTTACATGGATTAAAAGGTGGCAGTTCCAAGATCACGAATATATAATTTTTAAGTCGCTGGGGCAAGTAGTTTAGCCGCAAATCGAATTTTAAGGGACAGAAAAAGTGTAAAGTTTGATGGGTCTAGGACGCATAGTTTAGCCGGAAAACGCGTTTAAAGATAAAAATGTCCAATTTTTTAAAAATTAGTTTTTCGTGTCATTCGTTACATGGATTAAAATGTGGCAGTTCCAAGATCACGAATATATAATTTTTAAGTCGCTGGGGCAAGTAGTTTAGCCGCAAATCGAATTTTAAGGGACAGAAAAAGTGTAAAGTTTGATGGGTCTAGGACGCATAGTTTAGCCGGAAAACGCGTTTAAAGATAAAAATGTCCAATTTTTTTAAAATTAGTTTTTCATGTCATTCGTTACATGGATTAAAAGGTGGCAGTTCCAAGATCACGAATATATAATTTTTAAGTCGCTGGGGCAAGTAGTTTAGCCGCAAATCGAATTTTAAGGGACAGACAAAGTGTAAAGTTTGATGGGTCTAGGACGCATAGTTTAGCCGGAAAACTCGTTTAAAGATAAAAATGTCCAATTTTTTTAAAATTAGTTTTTCATGTCATTCGTTACATGGATTAAAAGGTGGCAGTTCCAAGATCACGAATATATAATTTTTAAGTCGCTGGGGCAAGTAGTTTAGCCGCAAATCGAATTTTAAGGGACAGAAAAAGTGTAAAGTTTGATGGGTCTAGGACGCATAGTTTAGCCGGAAAACGCGTTTAAAGATAAAAATGTCCAATTTTTTTTAAATTAGTTTTTCGTGTCATTCGTTACATGGATTAAAAGGTGGCAGTTCCAAGATCACGAATATATAATTTTTAAGTCGCTGGGGCAAGTAGTTTAGCCGCAAATCGAATTTTAAGGGACAGAAAAAGTGTAAAGTTTGATGGGTCTAGGACGCATAGTTTAGCCGGAAAACGCGTTTAAAGATAAAAATGTCCAATTTTTTAAAAATTAGTTTTTCGTGTCATTCGTTACATGGATTAAAATGTGGCAGTTCCAAGATCACGAATATATAATTTTTAAGTCGCTGGGGCAAGTAGTTTAGCCGCAAATCGAATTTTAAGGGACAGAAAAAGTGTAAAGTTTGATGGGTCTAGGACGCATAGTTTAGCCGGAAAACGCGTTTAAAGATAAAAATGTCCAATTTTTTTAAAATTAGTTTTTCATGTCATTCGTTACATGGATTAAAAGGTGGCAGTTCCAAGATCACGAATATATAATTTTTAAGTCGCTGGGGCAAGTAGTTTAGCCGCAAATCGAATTTTAAGGGACAGAAAAAGTGTAAAGTTTGATGGGTCTAGGACGCATAGTTTAGCCGGAAAACGCGTTTAAAGATAAAAATGTCCAATTTTTTTTAAATTAGTTTTTCGTGTCATTCGTTACATGGATTAAAAGGTGGCAGTTCCAAGATCACGAATATATAATTTTTAAGTCGCTGGGGCAAGTAGTTTAGCCGCAAATCGAATTTTAAGGGACAGAAAAAGTGTAAAGTTTGATGGGTCTAGGACGCATAGTTTAGCCGGAAAACGCGTTTAAAGATAAAAATGTCCAATTTTTTTAAAATTAGTTTTTCGTGTCATTCGTTACATGGATTAAAAGGTGGCAGTTCCAAGATCACGAATATATAATTTTTAAGTCGCTGGGGCAAGTAGTTTAGCCGCAAATCGAATTTTAAGGGACAGAAAAAGTGTAAAGTTTGATGGGTCTAGGACGCATAGTTTAGCCGGAAAACGCGTTTAACGATAAAAACGTCCAATTATTTTAAAATTAGTTTTTCGTGTCATTCGTTACATGGATTAAAAGGTGGCAGTTCCAAGATCACGAATATATAATTTTTAAGTCGCTGGGGCAAGTAGTTTAGCCGCAAATCGAATTTTAAGGGACAGAAAAAGTGTAAAGTTTGATGGGTCTAGGACGCATAGTTTAGCCGGAAAACGCGTTTAAAGATAAAAATGTCCAATTTTTTTAAAATTAGTTTTTCGTGTCATTCGTTACATGGATTAAAAGGTGGCAGTTCCAAGATCACGAATATATAATTTTTAAGTCGCTGGGGCAAGTAGTTTAGCCGCAAATCGAATTTTAAGGGACAGAAAAAGTGTAAAGTTTGATGGGTCTAGGACGCATAGTTTAGCCGGAAAACTCGTTTAAAGATAAAAATGTCCAATTTTTTTAAAATTAGTTTTTCGTGTCATTCGTTACATGGATTAAAAGGTGGCAGTTCCAAGATCACGAATATATAATTTTTAAGTCGCTGGGGCAAGTAGTTTAGCCGCAAATCGAATTTTAAGGGACAGAAAAAGTGTAAAGTTTGATGGGTCTAGGACGCATAGTTTAGCCGGAAAACGCGTTTAAAGATAAAAATGTCCAATTTTTTTTAAATTAGTTTTTCGTGTCATTCGTTACATGGATTAAAAGGTGGCAGTTCCAAGATCACGAATATATAATTTTTAAGTCGCTGGGGCAAGTAGTTTAGCCGCAAATCGAATTTTAAGGGACAGAAAAAGTGTAAAGTTTGATGGGTCTAGGACGCATAGTTTAGCCGGAAAACGCGTTTAAAGATAAAAATGTCCAATTTTTTAAAAATTAGTTTTTCGTGTCATTCGTTACATGGATTAAAATGTGGCAGTTCCAAGATCACGAATATATAATTTTTAAGTCGCTGGGGCAAGTAGTTTAGCCGCAAATCGAATTTTAAGGGACAGAAAAAGTGTAAAGTTTGATGGGTCTAGGACGCATAGTTTAGCCGGAAAACGCGTTTAAAGATAAAAATGTCCAATTTTTTTAAAATTAGTTTTTCATGTCATTCGTTACATGGATTAAAAGGTGGCAGTTCCAAGATCACGAATATATAATTTTTAAGTCGCTGGGGCAAGTAGTTTAGCCGCAAATCGAATTTTAAGGGACAGAAAAAGTGTAAAGTTTGATGGGTCTAGGACGCATAGTTTAACCGGAAAACGCGTTTAAAGATAAAAATGTCCAATTTTTTTTAAATTAGTTTTTCGTGTCATTCGTTACATGGATTAAAAGGTGGCAGTTCCAAGATCACGAATATATAATTTTTAAGTCGCTGGGGCAAGTAGTTTAGCCGCAAATCGAATTTTAAGGGACAGAAAAAGTGTAAAGTTTGATGGGTCTAGGACGCATAGTTTAGCCGGAAAACGCGTTTAAAGATAAAAATGTCCAATTTTTTTAAAATTAGTTTTTCGTGTCATTCGTTACATGGATTAAAAGGTGGCAGTTCCAAGATCACGAATATATAATTTTTAAGTCGCTGGGGCAAGTAGTTTAGCCGCAAATCGAATTTTAAGGGACAGAAAAAGTGTAAAGTTTGATGGGTCTAGGACGCATAGTTTAGCCGGAAAACGCGTTTAACGATAAAAACGTCCAATTATTTTAAAATTAGTTTTTCGTGTCATTCGTTACATGGATTAAAAGGTGGCAGTTCCAAGATCACGAATATATAATTTTTAAGTCGCTGGGGCAAGTAGTTTAGCCGCAAATCGAATTTTAAGGGACAGAAAAAGTGTAAAGTTTGATGGGTCTAGGACGCATAGTTTAGCCGGAAAACGCGTTTAAAGATAAAAATGTCCAATTTTTTTAAAATTAGTTTTTCGTGTCATTCGTTACATGGATTAAAAGGTGGCAGTTCCAAGATCACGAATATATAATTTTTAAGTCGCTGGGGCAAGTAGTTTAGCCGCAAATCGAATTTTAAGGGACAGAAAAAGTGTAAAGTTTGATGGGTCTAGGACGCATAGTTTAGCCGGAAAACGCGTTTAAAGATAAAAATGTCCAATTTTTTTAAAATTAGTTTTTCCGAGTGTCATTCGTTACATGGATTAAAAGGTGGCAGTTCCAAGATCACGAATATATAATTTTTAAGTCGCTGGGGCAAGTAGTTTAGCCGCAAATCGAATTTTAAGGGACAGAAAAAGTGTAAAGTTTGATGGGTCTAGGACGCATAGTTTAGCCGGAAAACGCGTTTAAAGATAAAAATGTCCAATTTTTTTAAAATTAGTTTTTCGTGTCATTCGTTACATGGATTAAAATGTGGCAGTTCCAAGATCACGAATATATAATTTTTAAGTCGCTGGGGCAAGTAGTTTAGCCGCAAATCGAATTTTAAGGGACAGAAAAAGTGTAAAGTTTGATGGGTCTAGGACGCATAGTTTAGCCGGAAAACGCGTTTAAAGATAAAAATGTCCAATTTTTTTAAAATTAGTTTTTCGTGTCATTCGTTACATGGATTAAAAGGTGGCAGTTCCAAGATCACGAATATATAATTTTTAAGTCGCTGGGGCAAGTAGTTTAGCCGCAAATCGAATTTTAAGGGACAGAAAAAGTGTAAAGTTTGATGGGTCTAGGACGCATAGTTTAGCCGGAAAACGCGTTTAAAGATAAAAATGTCCAATTTTTTTAAAATTAGTTTTTCATGTCATTCGTTACATGGATTAAAAGGTGGCAGTTCCAAGATCACGAATATATAATTTTTAAGTCGCTGGGGCAAGTAGTTTAGCCGCAAATCGAATTTTAAGGGACAGAAAAAGTGTAAAGTTTGATGGGTCTAGGACGCATAGTTTAGCCGGAAAACGCGTTTAAAGATAAAAATGTCCAATTTTTTTTAAATTAGTTTTTCGTGTCATTCGTTACATGGATTAAAAGGTGGCAGTTCCAAGATCACGAATATATAATTTTTAAGTCGCTGGGGCAAGTAGTTTAGCCGCAAATCGAATTTTAAGGGACAGAAAAAGTGTAAAGTTTGATGGGTCTAGGAGGCATAGTTTAGCCGGAAAACGCGTTTAAAGATAAAAATGTCCAGTTTTTTTAAAATTAGTTTTTCATGTCATTCGTTACATGGATTAAAAGGTGGCAGTTCCAAGATCACGAATATATAATTTTTAAGTCGCTGGGGCAAGTAGTTTAGCCGCAAATCGAATTTTAAGGGACAGAAAAAGTGTAAAGTTTGATGGGTCTAGGACGCATAGTTTAGCCGGAAAACGCGTTTAAAGATAAAAATGTCCAATTTTTTTTAAATTAGTTTTTCGTGTCATTCGTTACATGGATTAAAAGGTGGCAGTTCCAAGATCACGAATATATAATTTTTAAGTCGCTGGGGCAAGTAGTTTAGCCGCAAATCGAATTTTAAGGGACAGAAAAAGTGTAAAGTTTGATGGGTCTAGGACGCATAGTTTAGCCGGAAAACGCGTTTAAAGATAAAAATGTCCAATTTTTTTAAAATTAGTTTTTCGTGTCATTCGTTACATGGATTAAAAGGTGGCAGTTCCAAGATCACGAATATATAATTTTTAAGTCGCTGGGGCAAGTAGTTTAGCCGCAAATCGAATTTTAAGGGACAGAAAAAGTGTAAAGTTTGATGGGTCTAGGACGCATAGTTCAGCCGGAAAACGCGTTTAAAGATAAAAATGTCCAATTTTTTTAAAATTAGTTTTTCGTGTCATTCGTTACATGGATTAAAAGGTGGCAGTTCCAAGATCACGAATATATAATTTTTAAGTCGCTGAGGCAAGTAGTTTAGCCGCAAATCGAATTTTAAGGGACAGAAAAAGTGTAAAGTTTGATGGGTCTAGGACGCATAGTTTAGCCGGAAAACGCGTTTAAAGATAAAAATGTCCAATTTTTTTAAAATTAGTTTTTCGTGTCATTCGTTACTTGGATTAAAAGGTGGCAGTTCCAAGATCACGAATATATAATTTTTAAGTCGCTGGGGCATGTAGTTTACCCGCAAATCGAATTTTAAGGGACAGAAAAAGTGTAAAGTTTGATGGGTCTGGGACGCATAGTTTAGCCGGAAAACGCGTTTAAAGATAAAAATGTCCAATTTTTTTAAAATTAGTTTTTCGTGTCATTCGTTACATGGATTAAAAGGTGGCAGTTCCAAGATCACGAATATATAATTTTTAAGTCGCTGGGGCAAGTAGTTTAGCCGCAAATCGAATTTTAAGGGACAGATAAAATGTAAAGTTTGATGGGTCTAGGACGCATAGTTTAGCCGGAAAACGCGTTTAAAGATAAAAATGTCCAATTTTTTTAAAATTAGTTTTTCGTGTCTTTCGTTACATGGATTAAAAGGTGGCAGTTCCAAGATCACGAATATATAATTTTTAAGTCGCTGGGGCAAGTAGTTTAGCCGCAAATCGAATTTTAAGGGACAGAAAAAGTGTAAAGTTTAATGGGTCTAGGACGCATAGTTTAGCCGGAAAACGCGTTTAAAGATAAAAATGTCCAATTTTTTTAAAATTAGTTTTTCGTGTCATTCGTTACTTGGATTAAAAGGTGGCAGTTCCAAGATCACGAATATATAATTTTTAAGTCGCTGGGGCAAGTAGTTTAGCCGCAAATCGAATTTTAAGGGACAGAAAAAGTGTAAAGTTTGATGGGTCTAGGACGCATAGTTTAGCCGGAAAACGCGTTTAAAGATAAAAATGTCCAATTTTTTTAAAATTAGTTTTTCGTGTCATTCGTTACATGGATTAAAAGGTGGCAGTTCCAAGATCACGAATATATAATTTTTAAGTCGCTGGGGCAAGTAGTTTAGCCGCAAATCGAATTTTAAGGGACAGATAAAATGTAAAGTTTGATGGGTCTAGGACGCATAGTTTAGCCGGAAAACGCGTTTAAAGATAAAAATGTCCAATTTTTTTAAAATTAGTTTTTCGTGTCTTTCGTTACATGGATTAAAAGGTGGCAGTTCCAAGATCACGAATATATAATTTTTAAGTCGCTGGGGCAAGTAGTTTAGCCGCAAATCGAATTTTAAGGGACAGAAAAAGTGTAAAGTTTGATGGGTCTAGGACGCATAGTTTAGCCGGAAAACGCGTTTAAAGATAAAAATGTCCAATTTTTTTAAAATTAGTTTTTCGTGTCATTCGTTACATGGATTAAAAGGTGGCAGTTCCAAGATCACGAATATATAATTTTTAAGTCGCTGGGGCAAGTAGTTTAGCCGCAAATCGAATTTTAAGGGACAGATAAAATGTAAAGTTTGATGGGTCTAGGACGCATAGTTTAGCCGGAAAACGCGTTTAAAGATAAAGATGTCCGATTTTTTTAAAATTAGTTTTTCGTGTCATTCGTTACATGGATTAAAAGGTGGCAGTTCCAAGATCACGAATATATAATTTTTAAGTCGCTGGGGCAAGTAGTTTAGCCGCAAATCGAATTTTAAGGGACAGAAAAAGTGTAAAGTTTGATGGGTCTAGGACGCATAGTTTAGCCGGAAAACGCGTTTAAAGATAAAAATGTCCAAATTTTTTAAAATTAGTTTTTCGTGTCATTCGTTACATGGATTAAAAGGTGGCAGTTCCAAGATCACGAATATATAATTTTTAAGTCGCTGGGGCAAGTAGCTTAGCCGCAAATCGAATTTTAAGGGACAGAAAAAGTGTAAAGTTTGATGGGTCTAGGACGCATAGTTTAGCCGGAAAACGCGTTTAAAGATAAAAATGTCCAATTTTTTTAAAATTAGTTTTTCGTGTCATTCGTTACATGGATTAAAAGGTGGCAGTTCCATGATCACGAATATATAATTTTTAAGTCGCTGGGGCAAGTAGTTTAGCCGCAAATCGAATTTTAAGGGACAGAAAAAGTGTAAAGTGTGATGGGTCTAGGACGCATAGTTTAGCCGGAAAACGCGTTTAAAGATAAAAATGTCCAATTTTTTTAAAATTAGTTTTTCGTGTCATTCGTTACATGGATTAAAAGGTGGCAGTTCCAAGATCACGAATATATAATTTTTAAGTCGCTGGGGCAAGTAGTTTAGCCGCAAATCGAATTTTAAGGGACAGATAAAATGTAAAGTTTGATGGGTCTAGGACGCATAGTTTAGCCGGAAAACGCGTTTAAAGATAAAAATGTCCAATTTTTTTAAAATTAGTTTTTCGTGTCTTTCGTTACATGGATTAAAAGGTGGCAGTTCCAAGATCACGAATATATAATTTTTAAGTCGCTGGGGCAAGTAGTTTAGCCGCAAATCGAATTTTAAGGGACAGAAAAAGTGTAAAGTTTGATGGGTCTAGGACGCATAGTTTAGCCGGAAAACGCGTTTAAAGATAAAAATGTCCAATTTTTTTAAAATTAGTTTTTCGTGTCATTCGTTACATGGATTAAAAGGTGGCAGTTCCAAGATCACGAATATATAATTTTTAAGTCGCTGGGGCAAGTAGTTTAGCCGCAAATCGAATTTTAAGGGACAGATAAAATGTAAAGTTTGATGGGTCTAGGACGCATAGTTTAGCCGGAAAACGCGTTTAAAGATAAAGATGTCCAATTTTTTTAAAATTAGTTTTTCGTGTCATTCGTTACATGGATTAAAAGGTGGCAGTTCCAAGATCACGAATATATAATTTTTAAGTCGCTGGGGCAAGTAGTTTAGCCGCAAATCGAATTTTAAGGGACAGAAAAAGTGTAAAGTTTGATGGGTCTAGGACGCATAGTTTAGCCGGAAAACGCGTTTAAAGATAAAAATGTCCAATTTTTTTAAAATTAGTTTTTCGTGTCTTTCGTTACATGGATTAAAAGGTGGCAGTTCCAAGATCACGAATATATAATTTTTAAGTCGCTGGGGCAAGTAGTTTAGCCGCAAATCGAATTTTAAGGGACAGAAAAAGTGTAAAGTTTGATGGGTCTAGGACGCATAGTTTAGCCGGAAAACGCGTTTAAAGATAAAAATGTCCAATTTTTTTAAAATTAGTTTTTCGTGTCATTCGTTACATGGATTAAAAGGTGGCAGTTCCAAGATCACGAATATATAATTTTTAAGTCGCTGGGGCAAGTAGTTTAGCCGCAAATCGAATTTTAAGGGACAGATAAAATGTAAAGTTTGATGGGTCTAGGACGCATAGTTTAGCCGGAAAACGCGTTTAAAGATAAAGATGTCCAATTTTTTTAAAATTAGTTTTTCGTGTCATTCGTTACATGGATTAAAAGGTGGCAGTTCCAAGATCACGAATATATAATTTTTAAGTCGCTGGGGCAAGTAGTTTAGCCGCAAATCGAATTTTAAGGGACAGAAAAAGTGTAAAGTTTGATGGGTCTAGGACGCATAGTTTAGCCGGAAAACGCGTTTAAAGATAAAAATGTCCAATTTTTTTAAAATTAGTTTTTCGTGTCATTCGTTACATGGATTAAAAGGTGGCAGTTCCAAGATCACGAATATATAATTTTTAAGTCGCTGGGGCAAGTAGTTTAGCCGCAAATCGAATTTTAAGGGACAGAAAAAGTGTAAAGTTTGATGGGTCTAGGACGCATAGTTTAGCCGGAAAACGCGTTTAAAGATAAAAATGTCCAATTTTTTTAAAATTAGTTTTTCGTGTCATTCGTTACATGGATTAAAAGGTGGCAGTTCCATGATCACGAATATATAATTTTTAAGTCGCTGGGGCAAGTAGTTTAGCCGCAAATCGAATTTTAAGGGACAGAAAAAGTGTAAAGTGTGATGGGTCTAGGACGCATAGTTTAGCCGGAAAACGCGTTTAAAGATAAAAATGTCCAATTTTTTTAAAATTAGTTTTTCGTGTCATTCGTTACATGGATTAAAAGGTGGCAGTTCCAAGATCACGAATATATAATTTTTAAGTCGCTGGGGCAAGTAGTTTAGCCGCAAATCGAATTTTAAGGGACAGATAAAATGTAAAGTTTGATGGGTCTAGGACGCATAGTTTAGCCGGAAAACGCGTTTAAAGATAAAAATGTCCAATTTTTTAAAAATTAGTTTTTCGTGTCTTTCGTTACATGGATTAAAAGGTGGCAGTTCCAAGATCACGAATATATAATTTTTAAGTCGCTGGGGCAAGTAGTTTAGCCGCAAATCGAATTTTAAGGGACAGAAAAAGTGTAAAGTTTGATGGGTCTAGGACGCATAGTTTAGCCGGAAAACGCGTTTAAAGATAAAAATGTCCAATTTTTTTAAAATTAGTTTTTCGTGTCATTCGTTACATGGATTAAAAGGTGGCAGTTCCAAGATCACGAATATATAATTTTTAAGTCGCTGGGGCAAGTAGTTTAGCCGCAAATCGAATTTTAAGGGACAGATAAAATGTAAAGTTTGATGGGTCTAGGACGCATAGTTTAGCCGGAAAACGCGTTTAAAGATAAAGATGTCCAATTTTTTTAAAATTAGTTTTTCGTGTCATTCGTTACATGGATTAAAAGGTGGCAGTTCCAAGATCACGAATATATAATTTTTAAGTCGCTGGGGCAAGTAGTTTAGCCGCAAATCGAATTTTAAGGGACAGAAAAAGTGTAAAGTTTGATGGGTCTAGGACGCATAGTTTAGCCGGAAAACGCGTTTAAAGATAAAAATGTCCAATTTTTTTAAAATTAGTTTTTCGTGTCATTCGTTACATGGATTAAAAGGTGGCAGTTCCAAGATCACGAATATATAATTTTTAAGTCGCTGGGGCAAGTAGCTTAGCCGCAAATCGAATTTTAAGGGACAGAAAAAGTGTAAAGTTTGATGGGTCTAGGACGCATAGTTTAGCCGGAAAACGCGTTTAAAGATAAAAATGTCCAATTTTTTTAAAATTAGTTTTTCGTGTCATTCGTTACATGGATTAAAAGGTGGCAGTTCCAAGATCACGAATATATAATTTTTAAGTCGCTGGGGCAAGTAGTTTAGCCGCAAATCGAATTTTAAGGGAAAGAAAAAGTGTAAAGTTTGATGGGTCTAGGACGCATAGTTTAGCCGGAAAACGCGTTTAAAGATAAAAATGTCCAATTTTTTTAAAATTAGTTTTTCGTGTCAATTGTTACATGGATTAAAAGGTGGCAGTTCCAAGATCACGAATATATAATTTTTAAGTCGCTGGGGCAAGTAGTTTAGCCGCAAATCGAATTTTAAGGGACAGAAAAAGTGTAAAGTTTGATGGGTCTAGGACGCATAGTTTGGCCGGAAAACGCGTTTAAAGATAAAAATGTCCAATTTTTTTTAAATTAGTTTTTCGTGTCATTCGTTACATGGATTAAAAGGTGGCAGTTCCAAGATCACGAATATATAATTTTTAAGTCGCTGGGGCAAGTAGTTTAGCCGCAAATCGAATTTTAAGGGACAGAAAAAGTGTAAAGTTTGATGGGTCTAGGACGCATAGTTTAGCCGGAAAACGCGTTTAAAGATAAAAATGTCCAATTTTTTAAAATTAGTTTTTCGTGTCATTCGTTACATGGATTAAAAGGTGGCAGTTCCAAGATCACGAATATATAATTTTTAAGTCGCTGGGGCAAGTAGTTTAGCCGCAAATCGAATTTTAAGGGACAGATAAAATGTAAAGTTTGATGGGTCTAGGACGCATAGTTTAGCCGGAAAACGCGTTTAAAGATAAAGATGTCCAATTTTTTTAAAATTAGTTTTTCGTGTCATTCGTTACATGGATTAAAAGGTGGCAGTTCCAAGATCACGAATATATAATTTTTAAGTCGCTGGGGCAAGTAGTTTAGCCGCAAATCGAATTTTAAGGGACAGAAAAAGTGTAAAGTTTGATGGGTCTAGGACGCATAGTTTAGCCGGAAAACGCGTTTAAAGATAAAAATGTCCAATTTTTTTAAAATTAGTTTTTCGTGTCATTCGTTACATGGATTAAAAGGTGGCAGTTCCAAGATCACGAATATATAATTTTTAAGTCGCTGGGGCAAGTAGCTTAGCCGCAAATCGAATTTTAAGGGACAGAAAAAGTGTAAAGTTTGATGGGTCTAGGACGCATAGTTTAGCCGGAAAACGCGTTTAAAGATAAAAATGTCCAATTTTTTTAAAATTAGTTTTTCGTGTCATTCGTTACATGGATTAAAAGGTGGCAGTTCCAAGATCACGAATATATAATTTTTAAGTCGCTGGGGCAAGTAGTTTAGCCGCAAATCGAATTTTAAGGGACAGAAAAAGTGTAAAGTTTGATGGGTCTAGGACGCATAGTTTAGCCGGAAAACGCGTTTAAAGATAAAAATGTCCAATTTTTTTTAAATTAGTTTTTCGTGTCATTCGTTACATGGATTAAAAGGTGGCAGTTCCAAGATCACGAATATATAATTTTTAAGTCGCTGGGGCAAGTAGTTTAGCCGCAAATCGAATTTTAAGGGACAGAAAAAGTGTAACGTTTGATGGGTCTAGGACGCATAGTTTAGCCGGAAAACGCGTTTAAAGATAAAAATGTCCAATTTTTTTTAAATTAGTTTTTCGTGTCATTCGTTACATGGATTAAAAGGTGGCAGTTCCAAGATCACGAATATATAATTTTTAAGTCGCTGGGGCAAGTAGTTTAGCCGCAAATCGAATTTTAAGGGACAGAAAAAGTGTAAAGTTTGATGGGTCTAGGACACATAGTTTAGCCGGAAAACGCGTTTAAAGATAAAAATGTCCAATTTTTTTTTAAATTAGTTTTTCGTGTCATTCGTTACATGGATTAAAAGGTGGCAGTTCCAAGATCACGAATATATAATTTTTAAGTCGCTGGGGCAAGTAGTTTAGCCGCAAATCGAATTTTAAGGGACAGAAAAAGTGTAAAGTTTGATGGGTCTAGGACGCATAGTTTAGCCGGAAAATGCGTTTAAAGATAAAAATGTCCAGTTTTTTTAAAATTAGTTTTTCGTGTCATTCGTTACATGGATTAAAAGGTGGCAGTTCCAAGATCACGAATATATAATTTTTAAGTCGCTGGGGCAAGTAGTTTAGCCGCAAATCGAATTTTAAGGGACAGAAAAAGTGTAAAGTTTGATGGGTCTAGGACGCATAGTTTAGCCGGAAAACGCGTTTAAAGATAAAAATGTCCAATTTTTTTAAAATTAGTTTTTCGTGTCATTCGTTACATGGATTAAAAGGTGGCAGTTCCAAGATCACGAATATATAATTTTTAAGTCGCTGGGGCAAGTAGTTTAGCCGCAAATCGAATTTTAAGGGACAGAAAAAGTGTAAAGTTTGATGGGTCTAGGACGCATAGTTTAGCCGGAAAACGCGTTTAAAGATAAAAATGTCCAATTTTTTTTAAATTAGTTTTTCGTGTCATTCGTTACATGGATTAAAAGGTGGCAGTTCCAAGATCACGAATATATAATTTTTAAGTCGCTGGGGCAAGTAGTTTAGCCGCAAATCGAATTTTAAGGGACAGAAAAAGTGTAACGTTTGATGGGTCTAGGACGCATAGTTTAGCCGGAAAACGCGTTTAAAGATAAAAATGTCCAATTTTTTTTAAATTAGTTTTTCGTGTCATTCGTTACATGGATTAAAAGGTGGCAGTTCCAAGATCACGAATATATAATTTTTAAGTCGCTGGGGCAAGTAGTTTAGCCGCAAATCGAATTTCAAGGGACAGAAAAAGTGTAAAGTTTGATGGGTCTAGGACGCATAGTTTAGCCGGAAAACGCGTTTAAAGATAAAAATGTCCAATTTTTTTAAAATTAGTTTTTCGTGTCATTCGTTACATGGATTAAAAGGTGGCAGTTCCAAGATCACGAATATATAATTTTTAAGTCGCTGGGGCAAGTAGTTTAGCCGCAAATCGAATTTTAAGGGACAGAAAAAGTGTAAAGTTTGATGGGTCTAGGACGCATAGTTTAGGCGGAAAACGCGTTTAAAGATAAAAACGTCCAATTTTTTTAAAATTAATTTTTCGTGTCATTCCTTACATGGATTAAAAGGTGGCAGTTCCAAGATCACGAATATATAATTTTTAAGTCGCTGGGGCAAGTAGTTTAGCCGCAAATCGAATTTTAAGGGACAGAAAAAGTGTAAAGTTTGATGGGTCTAGGACGCATAGTTTAGCCGGAAAACGCGTTTAAAGATAAAAATGTCCAATTTTTTTAAAATTAGTTTTTCGTGTCATTCGTTACATGGATTAAAAGGTGGCAGTTCCAAGATCACGAATATATAATTTTTAAGTCGCTGCGCTGGGGCAAGTAGTTTAGCCGCAAATCGAATTTTAAGGGACAGAAAAAGTGTACAGTTTGATGGGTCTAGGACGCATAGTTTAGCCGGAAAACGCGTTTAAAGATAAAAACGTCCAATTATTTTAAAATTAGTTTTTCGTGTCATTCGTTACATGGATTAAAAGGTGGCAGTTCCAAGATCACGAATATATAATTTTTAAGTCGCTGGGGCAAGTAGTTTAGCCGCAAATCGAATTTTAAGGGACAGAAAAAGTGTAAAGTTTGATGGGTCTAGGACGCATAGTTTAGCCGGAAAACGCGTTTAAAGATAAAAATGTCCAATTTTTTTAAAATTAGTTTTTCGTGTCATTCGTTACATGGATTAAAAGGTGGGAGTTCCAAGATCACGAATATATAATTTTTAAGTCGCTGGGGCAAGTAGTTTAGCAGCAAATCGAATTTTAAGGGACAGAAAAAGTGTAAAGTTTGATGGGTCTAGGACGCATAGTTTAGCCGGAAAACGCGTTTAAAGATAAAAATGTCCAATTTTTTTAAAATTAGTTTTTCGTGTCATTCGTTACATGGATTAAAAGGTGGCAGTTCCAAGATCACGAATATATAATTTTTAAGTCGCTGGGGCAAGTAGTTTAGCCGCAAATCGAATTTTAAGGGACAGAAAAAGTGTAAAGTTTGATGGGTCTAGGACGCATAGTTTAGCAGGAAAACGCGTTTAAAGATAAAAATGTCCAGTTTTTTTAAAATTAGTTTTTCGTGTCATTCGTTACATGGATTAAAAGGTGGCAGTTCCAAGATCACGAATATATAATTTTTAAGTCGCTGGGGCAAGTAGTTTAGCCGCAAATCGAATTTCAAGGGACAGAAAAAGTGTAAAGTTTGATGGGTCTAGGACGCATAGTTTAGCCGGAAAACGCGTTTAAAGATAAAAATGTCCAATTTTTTTAAAATTAGTTTTTCGTGTCATTCGTTACATGGATTAAAAGGTGGCAGTTCCAAGATCACGAATATATAATTTTTAAGTCGCTGGGGCAAGTAGTTTAGCCGCAAATCGAATTTTAAGGGACAGAAAAAGTGTAAAGTTTGATGGGTCTAGGACGCATAGTTTAGCCGGAAAACGCGTTTAAAGATAAAAACGTCCAATTTTTTTAAAATTAATTTTTCGTGTCATTCCTTACATGGATTAAAAGGTGGCAGTTCCAAGATCACGAATATATAATTTTTAAGTCGCTGGGGCAAGTAGTTTAGCCGCAAATCGAATTTTAAGGGACAGAAAAAGTGTAAAGTTTGATGGGTCTAGGACGCATAGTTTAGCCGGAAAACGCGTTTAAAGATAAAAATGTCCAATTTTTTTAAAATTAGTTTTTCGTGTCATTCGTTACATGGATTAAAAGGTGGCAGTTCCAAGATCACGAATATATAATTTTTAAGTCGCTGGGGCAAGTAGTTTAGCCGCAAATCGAATTTTAAGGGACAGAAAAAGTGTAAAGTTTGATGGGTCTAGGACGCATAGTTTAGCCGGAAAACGCGTTTAAAGATAAAAATGTCCAATTTTTTTAAAATTAGTTTTTCGTGTCATTCGTTACATGGATTAAAAGGTGGCAGTTCCAAGATCACGAATATATAATTTTTAAGTCGCTGGGGCAAGTAGTTTAGCAGCAAATCGAATTTTAAGGGACAGAAAAAGTGTAAAGTTTGATGGGTCTAGGACGCATAGTTTAGCCGGAAAACGCGTTTAAAGATAAAAATGTCCAATTTTTCTTTAAATTAGTTTTTCGTGTCATTCGTTACATGGATTAAAAGGTGGCAGTTCCAAGATCACGAATATATAATTTTTAAGTCGCTGGGGCAAGTAGTTTAGCCGCAAATCGAATTTTAAGGGACAGAAAAAGTGTAAAGTTTGATGGGTCTAGGACGCATAGTTTAGCCGGAAAACGCGTTTAAAGATAAAAATGTCCAGTTTTTTTAAAATTAGTTTTTCGTGTCATTCGTTACATGGATTAAAAGGTGGCAGTTCCAAGATCACGAATATATAATTTTTAAGTCGCTGGGGCAAGTAGTTTAGCCGCAAATCGAATTTCAAGGGACAGAAAAAGTGTAAAGTTTGATGGGTCTAGGACGCATAGTTTAGCCGGAAAACGCGTTTAAAGATAAAAATGTCCAATTTTTTTAAAATTAGTTTTTCGTGTCATTCGTTACATGGATTAAAAGGTGGCAGTTCCAAGATCACGAATATATAATTTTTAAGTCGCTGGGGCAAGTAGTTTAGCCGCAAATCGAATTTTAAGGGACAGAAAAAGTGTAAAGTTTGATGGGTCTAGGACGCATAGTTTAGCCGGAAAACGCGTTTAAAGATAAAAACGTCCAATTTTTTTTAAATTAATTTTTCGTGTCATTTCTTACATGGATTAAAAGGTGGCAGTTCCAAGATCTCGAATATATAATTTTTAAGTCGCTGGGGCAAGTAGTTTAGCCGCAAATCGAATTTTAAGGGACAGAAAAAGTGTAAAGTTTGATGGGTCTAGGACGCATAGTTTAGCCGGAAAACGCGTTTAAAGATAAAAATGTCCAATTTTTTTAAAATTAGTTTTTCGTGTCATTCGTTACATGGATTATAAGGTGGCAGTTCCAAGATCACGAATATATAATTTTTAAGTCGCTGCGCTGGGGCAAGTAGTTTAGCCGCAAATCGAATTTTAAGGGACAGAAAAAGTGTAAAGTTTGATGGGTCTAGGACGCATAGTTTAGCCGGAAAACGCGATTAAAGATAAAAACGTCCAATTATTTTAAAATTAGTTTTTCGTGTCATTCGTTACATGGATTAAAAGGTGGCAGTTCCAAGATCACGAATATATAATTTTTAAGTCGCTGGGGCAAGTAGTTTAGCCGCAAATCGAATTTTAAGGGACAGAAAAAGTGTAAAGTTTGATGGGTCTAGGACGCATAGTTTAGCCGGAAAACGCGTTTAAAGATAAAAATGTCCAATTTTTTTAAAATTAGTTTTTCGTGTCATTCGTTACATGGATTAAAAGGTGGCAGTTCCAAGATCACGAATATATAATTTTTAAGTCGCTGGGGCAAGTAGTTTAGCAGCAAATCGAATTTTAAGGGACAGAAAAAGTGTAAAGTTTGATGGGTCTAGGACGCATAGTTTAGCCGGAAAACGCGTTTAAAGATAAAAATGTCCAATTTTTTTAAAATTAGTTTTTCGTGTCATTCGTTACATGGATTAAAAGGTGGCAGTTCCAAGATCACGAATATATAATTTTTAAGTCGCTGGGGCAAGTAGTTTAGCCGCAAATCGAATTTTAAGGGACAGAAAAAGTGTAAAGTTTGATGGGTCTAGGACGCATAGTTTAGCCGGAAAACGCGTTTAAAGATAAAAATGTCCAATTTTTTTTTAAATTAGTTTTTCGTGTCATTCGTTACATGGATTAAAAGGTGGCAGTTCCAAGATCACGAATATATAATTTTTAAGTCGCTGGGGCAAGTAGTTTAGCCGCAAATCGAATTTTAAGGGACAGAAAAAGTGTAAAGTTTGATGGGTCTAGGACGCATAGTTTAGCCGGAAAACGCGTTTAAAGATAAAAATGTCCAGTTTTTTTAAAATTAGTTTTTCGTGTCATTCGTTACATGGATTAAAAGGTGGCAGTTCCAAGATCACGAATATATAATTTTTAAGTCGCTGGGGCAAGTAGTTTAGCCGCAAATCGAATTTTAAGGGACAGAAAAAGTGTAAAGTTTGATGGGTCTAGGACGCATAGTTTAGCCGGAAAACGCGTTTAAAGATAAAAACGTCCAATTATTTTAAAATTAGTTTTTCGTGTCATTCGTTACATGGATTAAAAGGTGGCAGTTCCAAGATCACGAATATATAATTTTTAAGTCGCTGGGGCAAGTAGTTTAGCCGCAAATCGAATTTTAAGGGACAGAAAAAGTGTAAAGTTTGATGGGTCTAGGACGCATAGTTTAGCCGGAAAACGCGTTTAAAGATAAAAATGTCCAATTTTTTTAAAATTAGTTTTTCGTGTCATTCGTTACATGGATTAAAAGGTGGCAGTTCCAAGATCACGAATATATAATTTTTAAGTCGCTGGGGCAAGTAGTTTAGCAGCAAATCGAATTTTAAGGGACAGAAAAAGTGTAAAGTTTGATGGGTCTAGGACGCATAGTTTAGCCGGAAAACGCGTTTAAAGATAAAAATGTCCAATTTTTTTAAAATTAGTTTTTCGTGTCATTCGTTACATGGATTAAAAGGTGGCAGTTCCAAGATCACGAATATATAATTTTTAAGTCGCTGGGGCAAGTAGTTTAGCCGCAAATCGAATTTTAAGGGACAGAAAAAGTGTAAAGTTTGATGGGTCTAGGACGCATAGTTTAGCCGGAAAACGCGTTTAAAGATAAAAATGTCCAATTTTTTTTTAAATTAGTTTTTCGTGTCATTCGTTACATGGATTAAAAGGTGGCAGTTCCAAGATCACGAATATATAATTTTTAAGTCGCTGGGGCAAGTAGTTTAGCCGCAAATCGAATTTTAAGGGACAGAAAAAGTGTAAAGTTTGATGGGTCTAGGACGCATAGTTTAGCCGGAAAACGCGTTTAAAGATAAAAATGTCCAGTTTTTTTAAAATTAGTTTTTCGTGTCATTCGTTACATGGATTAAAAGGTGGCAGTTCCAAGATCACGAATATATAATTTTTAAGTCGCTGGGGCAAGTAGTTTAGCCGCAAATCGAATTTTAAGGGACAGAAAAAGTGTAAAGTTTGATGGGTCTAGGACGCATAGTTTAGCCGGAAAACGCGTTTAAAGATAAAAACGTCCAATTATTTTAAAATTAGTTTTTCGTGTCATTCGTTACATGGATTAAAAGGTGGCAGTTCCAAGATCACGAATATATAATTTTTAAGTCGCTGGGGCAAGTAGTTTAGCCGCAAATCGAATTTTAAGGGACAGAAAAAGTGTAAAGTTTGATGGGTCTAGGACGCATAGTTTAGCCGGAAAACGCGTTTAAAGATAAAAATGTCCAGTTTTTTTAAAATTAGTTTTTCGTGTCATTCGTTACATGGATTAAAAGGTGGCAGTTCCAAGATCACGAATATATAATTTTTAAGTCGCTGGGGCAAGTAGTTTAGCCGCAAATCGAATTTTAAGGGACAGAAAAAGTGTAAAGTGTGATGGGTCTAGGACGCATAGTTTAGCCGGAAAACGCGTTTAAAGATCAAAATGTCCAATTTTTTTTAAATTAGTTTTTCGTGTCATTCGTTACATGGATTAAAAGGTGGCAGTTCCAAGATCACGAATATATAATTTTTAAGTCGCTGGGGCAAGTAGTTTAGCCGCAAATCGAATTTTAAGGGACAGAAAAAGTGTAAAGTTTGATGGGTCTAGGACGCATAGTTTAGCCGGAAAACGCGATTAAAGATAAAAACGTCCAATTATTTTAAAATTAGTTTTTCGTGTCATTCGTTACATGGATTAAAAGGTGGCAGTTCCAAGATCACGAATATATAATTTTTAAGTCGCTGGGGCAAGTAGTTTAGCCGCAAATCGAATTTTAAGGGACAGAAAAAGTGTAAAGTTTGATGGGTCTAGGACGCATAGTTTAGCCGGAAAACGCGTTTAAAGATAAAAATGTCCAATTTTTTTAAAATTAGTTTTTCGTGTCATTCGTTACATGGATTAAAAGGTGGCAGTTCCAAGATCACGAATATATAATTTTTAAGTCGCTGGGGCAAGTAGTTTAGCAGCAAATCGAATTTTAAGGGACAGAAAAAGTGTAAAGTTTGATGGGTCTAGGACGCATAGTTTAGCCGGAAAACGCGTTTAAAGATAAAAATGTCCAATTTTTTTAAAATTAGTTTTTCGTGTCATTCGTTACATGGATTAAAAGGTGGCAGTTCCAAGATCACGAATATATAATTTTTAAGTCGCTGGGGCAAGTAGTTTAGCCGCAAATCGAATTTTAAGGGACAGAAAAAGTGTAAAGTTTGATGGGTCTAGGACGCATAGTTTAGCCGGAAAACGCGTTTAAAGATAAAAATGTCCAATTTTTTTTTAAATTAGTTTTTCGTGTCATTCGTTACATGGATTAAAAGGTGGCAGTTCCAAGATCACGAATATATAATTTTTAAGTCGCTGGGGCAAGTAGTTTAGCCGCAAATCGAATTTTAAGGGACAGAAAAAGTATAAAGTTTGATGGGTCTAGGACGCATAGTTTAGCCGGAAAACGCGTTTAAAGATAAAAATGTCCAGTTTTTTTAAAATTAGTTTTTCGTGTCATTCGTTACATGGATTAAAAGGTGGCAGTTCCAAGATCACGAATATATAATTTTTAAGTCGCTGGGGCAAGTAGTTTAGCCGCAAATCGAATTTTAAGGGACAGAAAAAGTGTAAAGTTTGATGGGTCTAGGACGCATAGTTTAGCCGGAAAACGCGTTTAAAGATAAAAACGTCCAATTATTTTAAAATTAGTTTTTCGTGTCATTCGTTACATGGATTAAAAGGTGGCAGTTCCAAGATCACGAATATATAATTTTTAAGTCGCTGGGGCAAGTAGTTTAGCCGCAAATCGAATTTTAAGGGACAGAAAAAGTGTAAAGTTTGATGGGTCTAGGACGCATAGTTTAGCCGGAAAACGCGTTTAAAGATAAAAATGTCCAGTTTTTTTAAAATTAGTTTTTCGTGTCATTCGTTACATGGATTAAAAGGTGGCAGTTCCAAGATCACGAATATATAATTTTTAAGTCGCTGGGGCAAGTAGTTTAGCCGCAAATCGAATTTTAAGGGACAGAAAAAGTGTAAAGTGTGATGGGTCTAGGACGCATAGTTTAGCCGGAAAACGCGTTTAAAGATCAAAATGTCCAATTTTTTTTAAATTAGTTTTTCGTGTCATTCGTTACATGGATTAAAAGGTGGCAGTTCCAAGATCACGAATATATAATTTTTAAGTCGCTGGGGCAAGTAGTTTAGCCGCAAATCGAATTTTAAGGGACAGAAAAAGTGTAAAGTTTGATGGGTCTAGGACGCATAGTTTAGCCGGAAAACGCGTTTAAAGATAAAAATGTACAATTTTTTTAAAATTAGTTTTTCGTGTCATTCGTTACATGGATTAAAAGGTGGCAGTTCCAAGATCACGAATATATAATTTTTAAGTCGCTGGGGCAAGTAGTTTAGCCGCAAATCGAATTTTAAGGGACAGAAAAAGTGTAAAGTTTGATGGGTCTAGGACGCATAGTTTAGCCGGAAAACGCGTTTAAAGATCAAAATGTCCAATTTTTTTAAAATTAGTTTTTCGTGTCATTCGTTACATGGATTAAAAGGTGGCAGTTCCAAGATCACGAATATATAATTTTTAAGTCGCTGGGGCAAGTAGTTTAGCCGCAAATCGAATTTTAAGGGACAGAAAAAGTGTAAAGTTTGATGGGTCTAGGACGCATAGTTTAGCCGGAAAACGCGTTTAAAGATAAAAATGTCCAATTTTTTTAAAATTAGTTTTTCGTGTCATTCGTTACATGGATTAAAAGGTGGCAGTTCCAAGATCACGAATATATAATTTTTAAGTCGCTGGGGCAAGTAGTTTAGCCGCAAATCGAATTTTAAGGGACAGAAAAAGTGTAAAGTTTGATGGGTCTAGGACGCATAGTTTAGCCGGAAAACGCGTTTAAAGATAAAAATGTCCAATTTTTTTTAAATTAGTTTTTCGTGTCATTCGTTACATGGATTAAAAGGTGGCAGTTCCAAGATCACGAATATATAATTTTTAAGTCGCTGGGGCAAGTAGTTTAGCCGCAAATCGAATTTTAAGGGACAGAAAAAGTGTAAAGTTTGATGGGTCTAGGACGCATAGTTTAGCCGGAAAACGCGTTTAAAGATAAAAATGTCCAATTTTTTTTTAAATTAGTTTTTCGTGTCATTCGTTACATGGATTAAAAGGTGGCAGTTCCAAGATCACGAATATATAATTTTTAAGTCGCTGGGGCAAGTAGTTTAGCCGCAAATCGAATTTTAAGGGACAGAAAAAGTGTAAAGTTTGATGGGTCTAGGACGCATAGTTTAGCCGGAAAACGAGTTTAAAGATAAAAATGTCCAGTTTTTTTAAAATTAGTTTTTCGTGTCATTCGTTACATGGATTAAAAGGTGGCAGTTCCAAGATCACGAATATATAATTTTTAAGTCGCTGGGGCAAGTAGTTTAGCCGCAAATCGAATTTTAAGGGACAGAAAAAGTGTAAAGTTTGATGGGTCTAGGACCCATAGTTTAGCCGGAAAACGCGTTTAAAGATAAAAATGTCCAATTTTTTTAAAATTAGTTTTTCGTGTCATTCGTTACATGGATTAAAAGGTGGCAGTTCCAAGATCACGAATATATAATTTTTAAGTCGCTGGGGCAAGTAGTTTAGCCGCAAATCGAATTTTAAGGGACAGAAAAAGTGTAAAGTTTGATGGGTCTAGGACGCATAGTTTAGCCGGAAAACGCGTTTAAAGATAAAAACGTCCAATTATTTTAAAATTAGTTTTTCGTGTCATTCGTTACATGGATTAAAAGGTGGCAGTTCCAAGATCACGAATATATAATTTTTAAGTCGCTGGGGCAAGTAGTTTAGCCGCAAATCGAATTTTAAGGGACAGAAAAAGTGTAAAGTTTGATGGGTCTAGGACGCATAGTTTAGCCGGAAAACGCGTTTAAAGATAAAAATGTCCAATTTTTTTAAAATTAGTTTTTCGTGTCATTCGTTACATGGATTAAAAGGTGGCAGTTCCAAGATCACGAATATATAATTTTTAAGTCGCTGGGGCAAGTAGTTTAGCCGCAAATCGAATTTTAAGGGACAGAAAAAGTGTAAAGTTTGATGGGTCTAGGACGCATAGTTTAGCCGGAAAACGCGTTTAAAGATAAAAATGTCCAATTTTTTTAAAATTAGTTTTTCGTGTCATTCGTTTCATGGATTAAAAGGTGGCAGTTCCAAGATCACGAATATATAATTTTTAAGTCGCTGGGGCAAGTAGCTTAGCCGCAAATCGAATCTTAAGGGACAGAAAAAGTGTAAAGTTTGATGGGTCTAGGACGCATAGTTTAGCCGGAAAACGCGTTTAAAGATAAAAATGTCCAGTTTTTTTAAAATTAGTTTTTCGTGTCATTCGTTACATGGATTAAAAGGTGGCAGTTCCAAGATCACGAATATATAATTTTTAAGTCGCTGGGGCAAGTAGTTTAGCCGCAAATCGAATTTTAAGGGACAGAAAAAGTGTAAAGTTTGATGGGTCTAGGACGCATAGTTTAGCCGGAAAACGCGTTTAAAGATAAAAATGTCCAATTTTTTTAAAATTAGTTTTTCGTGTCATTCGTTACATGGATTAAAAGGTGGCAGTTCCAAGATCACGAATATATAATTTTTAAGTCGCTGGGGCAAGTAGTTTAGCCGCAAATCGAATTTTAAGGGACAGAAAAAGTGTAAAGTTTGATGGGTCTAGGACGCATAGTTTAGCCGGAAAACGCGTTTAAAGATAAAAATGTCCAATTTTTTTAAAATTAGTTTTTCGTGTCATTCGTTACATGGATTAAAAGGTGGCAGTTCCAAGATCACGAATATATAATTTTTAAGTCGCTGGGGCAAGTAGTTTAGCCGCAAATCGAATTTTAAGGGACAGAAAAAGTGTAAAGTTTGATGGGTCTAGGACGCATAGTTTAGCCGGAAAACGCGTTTAAAGATAAAAATGTCCAATTTTTTTAAAATTAGTTTTTCGTGTCATTCGTTACATGGATTAAAAGGTGGCAGTTCCAAGATCACGAATATATAATTTTTAAGTCGCTGGGGCAAGTAGTTTAGCCGCAAATCGAATTTTAAGGGACAGAAAAAGTGTAAAGTTTGATGGGTCTAGGACGCATAGTTTAGCCGGAAAACGCGTTTAAAGATAAAAATGTCCAGTTTTTTTAAAATTAGTTTTTCGTGTCATTCGTTACATGGATTAAAAGGTGGCAGTTCCAAGATCACGAATATATAATTTTTAAGTCGCTGGGGCAAGTAGTTTAGCCGCAAATCGAATTTTAAGGGACAGAAAAAGTGTAAAGTTTGATGGGTCTAGGACGCATAGTTTAGCCGGAAAACGCGTTTAAAGATAAAAATGTCCAGTTTTTTTAAAATTAGTTTTTCGTGTCATTCGTTACATGGATTAAAAGGTGGCAGTTCCAAGATCACGAATATATAATTTTTAAGTCGCTGGGGCAAGTAGTTTAGCCGCAAATCGAATTTTAAGGGACAGAAAAAGTGTAAAGTTTGATGGGTCTAGGACGCATAGTTTAGCCGGAAAACGCGTTTAAAGATAAAAATGTCCAATTTTTTTAAAATTAGTTTTTCGTGTCATTCGTTACATGGATTAAAAGGTGGCAGTTCCAAGATCACGAATATATAATTTTTAAGTCGCTGGGGCAAGTAGTTTAGCCGCAAATCGAATTTTAAGGGACAGAAAAAGTGTAAAGTTTGATGGGTCTAGGACGCATAGTTTAGCCGGAAAACGCGTTTAAAGATAAAAACGTCCAATTATTTTAAAATTAGTTTTTCGTGTCATTCGTTACATGGATTAAAAGGTGGCAGTTCCAAGATCACGAATATATAATTTTTAAGTCGCTGGGGCAAGTAGTTTAGCCGCAAATCGAATTTTAAGGGACAGAAAAAGTGTAAAGTTTGATGGGTCTAGGACGCATAGTTTAGCCGGAAAACGCGTTTAAAGATAAAAATGTCCAATTTTTTTAAAATTAGTTTTTCGTGTCATTCGTTACATGGATTAAAAGGTGGCAGTTCCAAGATCACGAATATATAATTTTTAAGTCGCTGGGGCAAGTAGTTTAGCCGCAAATCGAATTTTAAGGGACAGAAAAAGTGTAAAGTTTGATGGGTCTAGGACGCATAGTTTAGCCGGAAAACGCGTTTAAAGATAAAAATGTCCAATTTTTTTTAAAATTAGTTTTTCGTGTCATTCGTTACATGGATTAAAAGGTGGCAGTTCCAAGATCACGAATATATAATTTTTAAGTCGCTGGGGCAAGTAGTTTAGCCGCAAATCGAATTTTAAGGGACAGAAAAAGTGTAAAGTTTGATGGGTCTAGGACGCATAGTTTAGCCGGAAAACGCGTTTAAAGATAAAAATGTCCAGTTTTTTTAAAATTAGTTTTTCGTGTCATTCGTTACATGGATTAAAAGGTGGCAGTTCCAAGATCACGAATATATAATTTTTAAGTCGCTGGGGCAAGTAGTTTAGCCGCAAATCGAATTTTAAGGGACAGAAAAAGTGTAAAGTTTGATGGGTCTAGGACGCATAGTTTAGCCGGAAAACGCGTTTAAAGATAAAAATGTCCAATTTTTTTTAAAATTAGTTTTTCGTGTCATTCGTTACATGGATTAAAAGGTGGCAGTTCCAAGATCACGAATATATAATTTTTAAGTCGCTGGGGCAAGTAGTTTAGCCGCAAATCGAATTTTAAGGGACAGAAAAAGTGTAAAGTTTGATGGGTCTAGGACGCATAGTTTAGCCGGAAAACGCGTTTAAAGATAAAAATGTCCAGTTTTTTTAAAATTAGTTTTTCGTGTCATTCGTTACATGGATTAAAAGGTGGCAGTTCCAAGATCACGAATATATAATTTTTAAGTCGCTGGGGCAAGTAGTTTAGCCGCAAATCTAATTTTAAGGGACAGAAAAAGTGTAAAGTTTGATGGGTCTAGGACGCATAGTTTAGCCGGAAAACGCGTTTAAAGATAAAAGTGTCCAATTTTTTTAAAATTAGTTTTTCGTGTCATTCGTTACATGGATTAAAAGGTGGCAGTTCCAAGATCACGAATATATAATTTTTAAGTCGCTGGGGCAAGTAGTTTAGCCGCAAATCGAATTTTAAGGGACAGAAAAAGTGTAAAGTTTGATGGGTCTAGGACGCATAGTTTAGCCGGAAAACGCGTTTAAAGATAAAAATGTCCAGTTTTTTTAAAATTAGTTTTTCGTGTCATTCGTTACATGGATTAAAAGGTGGCAGTTCCAAGATCACGAATATATAATTTTTAAGTCGCTGGGGCAAGTAGTTTAGCCGCAAATCGAATTTTAAGGGACAGAAAAAGTGTAAAGTTTGATGGGTCTAGGACGCATAGTTTAGCCGGAAAACGCGTTTAAAGATAAAAACGTCCAATTATTTTAAAATTAGTTTTTCGTGTCATTCGTTACATGGATTAAAAGGTGGCAGTTCCAAGATCACGAATATATAATTTTTAAGTCGCTGGGGCAAGTAGTTTAGCCGCAAATCGAATTTTAAGGGACAGAAAAAGTGTAAAGTTTGATGGGTCTAGGACGCATAGTTTAGCCGGAAAACGCGTTTAAAGATAAAAATGTCCAATTTTTTTAAAATTAGTTTTTCGTGTCATTCGTTACATGGATTAAAAGGTGGCAGTTCCAAGATCACGAATATATAATTTTTAAGTCGCTGGGGCAAGTAGTTTAGCCGCAAATCGAATTTTAAGGGACAGAAAAAGTGTAAAGTTTGATGGGTCTAGGACGCATAGTTTAGCCGGAAAACGCGTTTAAAGATAAAAATGTCCAGTTTTTTTAAATTTAGTTTTTCGTGTCATTCGTTACATGGATTAAAAGGTGGCAGTTCCAAGATCACGAATATATAATTTTTAAGTCGCTGGGGCAAGTAGTTTAGCCGCAAATCGAATTTTAAGGGACAGAAAAAGTGTAAAGTTTGATGGGTCTAGGACGCATAGTTTAGCCGGAAAACGCGTTTAAAGATAAAAACGTCCAATTATTTTAAAATTAGTTTTTCGTGTCATTCGTTACATGGATTAAAAGGTGGCAGTTCCAAGATCACGAATATATAATTTTTAAGTCGCTGGGGCAAGTAGTTTAGCCGCAAATCGAATTTTAAGGGACAGAAAAAGTGTAAAGTTTGATGGGTCTAGGACGCATAGTTTAGCCGGAAAACGCGTTTAAAGATAAAAATGTCCAATTTTTTTTTAAATTAGTTTTTCGTGTCATTCGTTACATGGATTAAAAGGTGGCAGTTCCAAGATCACGAATATATAATTTTTAAGTCGCTGGGGCAAGTAGTTTAGCCGCAAATCGAATTTTAAGGGACAGAAAAAGTGTAAAGTTTGATGGGTCTAGGACGCATAGTTTAGCCGGAAAACGCGTTTAAAGATAAAAATGTCCAATTTTTTTAAAATTAGTTTTTCGTGTCATTCGTTACATGGATTAAAAGGTGGCAGTTCCAAGATCACGAATATATAATTTTTAAGTCGCTGGGGCAAGTAGTTTAGCCGCAAATCGAATTTTAAGGGACAGAAAAAGTGTAAAGTTTGATGGGTCTAGGACGCATAGTTTAGCCGGAAAACGCGTTTAAAGATAAAAATGTCCAATTTTTTTAAAATTAGTTTTTCGTGTCATTCGTTACATGGATTAAAAGGTGGCAGTTCCAAGATCACGAATATATAATTTTTAAGTCGCTGGGGCAAGTAGTTTAGCCGCAAATCGAATTTTAAGGGACAGAAAAAGTGTAAAGTTTGATGGTCTAGGACGCATAGTTTAGCCGGAAAACGCGTTTAAAGATAAAAATGTCCAATTTTTTTAAAATTAGTTTTTCGTGTCATTCGTTACATGGATTAAAAGGTGGCAGTTCCAAGATCACGAATATATAATTTTTAAGTCGCTGGGGCAAGTAGTTTAGCCGCAAATCGAATTTTAAGGGACAGAAAAAGTGTAAAGTTTGATGGGTCTAGGACGCATAGTTTAGCCGGAAAACGCGTTTAAAGATAAAAATGTCCAATTTTTTTAAAATTAGTTTTTCGTGTCATTCGTTACATGGATTAAAAGGTGGCAGTTCCAAGATCACGAATATATAATTTTTAAGTCGCTGGGGCAAGTAGTTTAGCCGCAAATCGAATTTTAAGGGACAGAAAAAGTGTAAAGTTTGATGGGTCTAGGACGCATAGTTTAGCCGGAAAACGCGTTTAAAGATAAAAATGTCCAATTTTTTAAAATTAGTTTTTCGTGTCATTCGTTACATGGATTAAAAGGTGGCAGTTCCAAGATCACGAATATATAATTTTTAAGTCGCTGGGGCAAGTAGTTTAGCCGCAAATCGAATTTTAAGGGACAGAAAAAGTGTAAAGTTTGATGGGTCTAGGACGCATAGTTTAGCCGGAAAACGCGTTTAAAGATAAAAATGTCCAGTTTTTTTAAAATTAGTTTTTCGTGTCATTCGTTACATGGATTAAAAGGTGGCAGTTCCAAGATCACGAATATATAATTTTTAAGTCGCTGGGGCAAGTAGTTTAGCCGCAAATCGAATTTTAAGGGACAGAAAAAGTGTAAAGTTTGATGGGTCTAGGACGCATAGTTTAGCCGGAAAACGCGTTTAAAGATAAAAATGTCCAGTTTTTTTAAAATTAGTTTTTCGTGTCATTCGTTACATGGATTAAAAGGTGGCAGTTCCAAGATCACGAATATATAATTTTTAAGTCGCTGGGGCAAGTAGTTTAGCCGCAAATCGAATTTTAAGGGACAGAAAAAGTGTAAAGTTTGATGGGTCTAGGACGCATAGTTTAGCCGGAAAACGCGTTTAAAGATAAAAATGTCCAATTTTTTTAAAATTAGTTTTTCGTGTCATTCGTTACATGGATTAAAAGGTGGCAGTTCCAAGATCACGAATATATAATTTTTAAGTCGCTGGGGCAAGTAGTTTAGCCGCAAATCGAATTTTAAGGGACAGAAAAAGTGTAAAGTTTGATGGGTCTAGGACGCATAGTTTAGCCGGAAAACGCGTTTAAAGATAAAAATGTCCAATTTTTTTAAAATTAGTTTTTCGTGTCATTCGTTACATGGATTAAAAGGTGGCAGTTCCAAGATCACGAATATATAATTTTTAAGTCGCTGGGGCAAGTAGTTTAGCCGCAAATCGAATTTTAAGGGACAGAAAAAGTGTAAAGTTTGATGGGTCTAGGACGCATAGTTTAGCCGGAAAACGCGTTTAAAGATAAAAATGTCCAATTTTTTTAAAATTAGTTTTTCGTGTCATTCGTTACATGGATTAAAAGGTGGCAGTTCCAAGATCACGAATATATAATTTTTAAGTCGCTGGGGCAAGTAGTTTAGCCGCAAATCGAATTTTAAGGGACAGAAAAAGTGTAAAGTTTGATGGGTCTAGGACGCATAGTTTAGCCGGAAAACGCGTTTAAAGATAAAAATGTCCAGTTTTTTTAAAATTAGTTTTTCGTGTCATTCGTTACATGGATTAAAAGGTGGCAGTTCCAAGATCACGAATATATAATTTTTAAGTCGCTGGGGCAAGTAGTTTAGCCGCAAATCGAATTTTAAGGGACAGAAAAAGTGTAAAGTTTGATGGGTCTAGGACGCATAGTTTAGCCGGAAAACGCGTTTAAAGATAAAAATGTCCAGTTTTTTTAAAATTAGTTTTTCGTGTCATTCGTTACATGGATTAAAAGGTGGCAGTTCCAAGATCACGAATATATAATTTTTAAGTCGCTGGGGCAAGTAGTTTAGCCGCAAATCGAATTTTAAGGGACAGAAAAAGTGTAAAGTTTGATGGGTCTAGGACGCATAGTTTAGCCGGAAAACGCGTTTAAAGATAAAAATGTCCAATTTTTTTAAAATTAGTTTTTCGTGTCATTCGTTACATGGATTAAAAGGTGGCAGTTCCAAGATCACGAATATATAATTTTTAAGTCGCTGGGGCAAGTAGTTTAGCCGCAAATCGAATTTTAAGGGACAGAAAAAGTGTAAAGTTTGATGGGTCTAGGACGCATAGTTTAGCCGGAAAACGCGTTTAAAGATAAAAACGTCCAATTATTTTAAAATTAGTTTTTCGTGTCATTCGTTACATGGATTAAAAGGTGGCAGTTCCAAGATCACGAATATATAATTTTTAAGTCGCTGGGGCAAGTAGTTTAGCCGCAAATCGAATTTTAAGGGACAGAAAAAGTGTAAAGTTTGATGGGTCTAGGACGCATAGTTTAGCCGGAAAACGCGTTTAAAGATAAAAACGTCCAATTATTTTAAAATTAGTTTTTCGTGTCATTCGTTACATGGATTAAAAGGTGGCAGTTCCAAGATCACGAATATATAATTTTTAAGTCGCTGGGGCAAGTAGTTTAGCCGCAAATCGAATTTTAAGGGACAGAAAAAGTGTAAAGTTTGATGGGTCTAGGACGCATAGTTTAGCCGGAAAACGCGTTTAAAGATAAAAATGTCCAATTTTTTTTTAAATTAGTTTTTCGTGTCATTCGTTACATGGATTAAAAGGTGGCAGTTCCAAGATCACGAATATATAATTTTTAAGTCGCTGGGGCAAGTAGTTTAGCCGCAAATCGAATTTTAAGGGACAGAAAAAGTGTAAAGTTTGATGGGTCTAGGACGCATAGTTTAGCCGGAAAACGCGTTTAAAGATAAAAATGTCCAATTTTTTTAAAATTAGTTTTTCGTGTCATTCGTTACATGGATTAAAAGGTGGCAGTTCCAAGATCACGAATATATAATTTTTAAGTCGCTGGGGCAAGTAGTTTAGCCGCAAATCGAATTTTAAGGGACAGAAAAAGTGTAAAGTTTGATGGGTCTAGGACGCATAGTTTAGCCGGAAAACGCGTTTAAAGATAAAAATGTCCAATTTTTTTAAAATTAGTTTTTCGTGTCATTCGTTACATGGATTAAAAGGTGGCAGTTCCAAGATCACGAATATATAATTTTTAAGTCGCTGGGGCAAGTAGTTTAGCCGCAAATCGAATTTTAAGGGACAGAAAAAGTGTAAAGTTTGATGGGTCTAGGACGCATAGTTTAGCCGGAAAACGCGTTTAAAGATAAAAATGTCCAATTTTTTTAAAATTAGTTTTTCGTGTCATTCGTTACATGGATTAAAAGGTGGCAGTTCCAAGATCACGAATATATAATTTTTAAGTCGCTGGGGCAAGTAGTTTAGCCGCAAATCGAATTTTAAGGGACAGAAAAAGTGTAAAGTTTGATGGGTCTAGGACGCATAGTTTAGCCGGAAAACGCGTTTAAAGATAAAAATGTCCAATTTTTTTTAAATTTGTTTTTCGTGTCATTCGTTACATGGATTAAAAGGTGGCAGTTCCAAGATCACGAATATATAATTTTTAAGTCGCTGGGGCAAGTAGTTTAGCCGCAAATCGAATTTTAAGGGACAGAAAAAGTGTAAAGTTTGATGGGTCTAGGACGCATAGTTTAGCCGGAAAACGCGTTTAAAGATAAAAATGTCCAATTTTTTTAAAATTAGTTTTTCGTGTCATTCGTTACATGGATTAAAAGGTGGCAGTTCCAAGATCACGAATATATAATTTTTAAGTCGCTGGGGCAAGTAGTTTAGCCGCAAATCGAATTTTAAGGGACAGAAAAAGTGTAAAGTTTGATGGGTCTAGGACGCATAGTTTAGCCGGAAAACGCGTTTAAAGATAAAAATGTCCAGTTTTTTTAAAATTAGTTTTTCGTGTCATTCGTTACATGGATTAAAAGGTGGCAGTTCCAAGATCACGAATATATAATTTTTAAGTCGCTGGGGCAAGTAGTTTAGCCGCAAATCGAATTTTAAGGGACAGAAAAAGTGTAAAGTTTGATGGGTCTAGGACGCATAGTTTAGCCGGAAAACGCGTTTAAAGATAAAAATGTCCAGTTTTTTTAAAATTAGTTTTTCGTGTCATTCGTTACATGGATTAAAAGGTGGCAGTTCCAAGATCACGAATATATAATTTTTAAGTCGCTGGGGCAAGTAGTTTAGCCGCAAATCGAATTTTAAGGGACAGAAAAAGTGTAAAGTTTGATGGGTCTAGGACGCATAGTTTAGCCGGAAAACGCGTTTAAAGATAAAAATGTCCAATTTTTTTAAAATTAGTTTTTCGTGTCATTCGTTACATGGATTAAAAGGTGGCAGTTCCAAGATCACGAATATATAATTTTTAAGTCGCTGGGGCAAGTAGTTTAGCCGCAAATCGAATTTTAAGGGACAGAAAAAGTGTAAAGTTTGATGGGTCTAGGACGCATAGTTTAGCCGGAAAACGCGTTTAAAGATAAAAACGTCCAATTATTTTAAAATTAGTTTTTCGTGTCATTCGTTACATGGATTAAAAGGTGGCAGTTCCAAGATCACGAATATATAATTTTTAAGTCGCTGGGGCAAGTAGTTTAGCCGCAAATCGAATTTTAAGGGACAGAAAAAGTGTAAAGTTTGATGGGTCTAGGACGCATAGTTAAGCCGGAAAACGCGTTTAAAGATAAAAATGTCCAATTTTTTTAAAATTAGTTTTTCGTGTCATTCGTTACATGGATTAAAAGGTGGCAGTTCCAAGATCACGAATATATAATTTTTAAGTCGCTGGGGCAAGTAGTTTAGCCGCAAATCGAATTTTAAGGGACAGAAAAAGTGTAAAGTTTGATGGGTCTAGGACGCATAGTTTAGCCGGAAAACGCGTTTAAAGATAAAAACGTCCAATTATTTTAAAATTAGTTTTTCGTGTCATTCGTTACATGGATTAAAAGGTGGCAGTTCCAAGATCACGAATATATAATTTTTAAGTCGCTGGGGCAAGTAGTTTAGCCGCAAATCGAATTTTAAGGGACAGAAAAAGTGTAAAGTTTGATGGGTCTAGGACGCATAGTTAAGCCGGAAAACGCGTTTAAAGATAAAAATGTCCAATTTTTTTAAAATTAGTTTTTCGTGTCATTCGTTACATGGATTAAAAGGTGGCAGTTCCAAGATCACGAATATATAATTTTTAAGTCGCTGGGGCAAGTAGTTTAGCCGCAAATCGAATTTTAAGGGACAGAAAAAGTGTAAAGTTTGATGGGTCTAGGACGCATAGTTTAGCCGGAAAACGCGTTTAAAGATAAAAATGTCCAATTTTTTTTAAATTTGTTTTTCGTGTCATTCGTTACATGGATTAAAAGGTGGCAGTTCCAAGATCACGAATATATAATTTTTAAGTCGCTGGGGCAAGTAGTTTAGCCGCAAATCGAATTTTAAGGGACAGAAAAAGTGTAAAGTTTGATGGGTCTAGGACGCATAGTTTAGCCGGAAAACGCGTTTAAAGATAAAAATGTCCAATTTTTTTAAAATTAGTTTTTCGTGTCATTCGTTACATGGATTAAAAGGTGGCAGTTCCAAGATCACGAATATATAATTTTTAAGTCGCTGGGGCAAGTAGTTTAGCCGCAAATCGAATTTTAAGGGACAGAAAAAGTGTAAAGTTTGATGGGTCTAGGACGCATAGTTTAGCCGGAAAACGCGTTTAAAGATAAAAATGTCCAGTTTTTTTAAAATTAGTTTTTCGTGCCATTCGTTACATGGATTAAAAGGTGGCAGTTCCAAGATCACGAATATATAATTTTTAAGTCGCTGGGGCAAGTAGTTTAGCCGCAAATCGAATTTTAAGGGACAGAAAAAGTGTAAAGTTTGATGGGTCTAGGACGCATAGTTTAGCCGGAAAACGCGTTTAAAGATAAAAATGTCCAGTTTTTTTAAAATTAGTTTTTCGTGTCATTCGTTACATGGATTAAAAGGTGGCAGTTCCAAGATCACGAATATATAATTTTTAAGTCGCTGGGGCAAGTAGTTTAGCCGCAAATCGAATTTTAAGGGACAGAAAAAGTGTAAAGTTTGATGGGTCTAGGACGCATAGTTTAGCCGGAAAACGCGTTTAAAGATAAAAATGTCCAATTTTTTTAAAATTAGTTTTTCGTGTCATTCGTTACATGGATTAAAAGGTGGCAGTTCCAAGATCACGAATATATAATTTTTAAGTCGCTGGGGCAAGTAGTTTAGCCGCAAATCGAATTTTAAGGGACAGAAAAAGTGTAAAGTTTGATGGGTCTAGGACGCATAGTTTAGCCGGAAAACGCGTTTAAAGATAAAAACGTCCAATTATTTTAAAATTAGTTTTTCGTGTCATTCGTTACATGGATTAAAAGGTGGCAGTTCCAAGATCACGAATATATAATTTTTAAGTCGCTGGGGCAAGTAGTTTAGCCGCAAATCGAATTTTAAGGGACAGAAAAAGTGTAAAGTTTGATGGGTCTAGGACGCATAGTTAAGCCGGAAAACGCGTTTAAAGATAAAAATGTCCAATTTTTTTAAAATTAGTTTTTCGTGTCATTCGTTACATGGATTAAAAGGTGGCAGTTCCAAGATCACGAATATATAATTTTTAAGTCGCTGGGGCAAGTAGTTTAGCCGCAAATCGAATTTTAAGGGACAGAAAAAGTGTAAAGTTTGATGGGTCTAGGACGCATAGTTTAGCCGGAAAACGCGTTTAAAGATAAAAATGTCCAATTTTTTTAAAATTAGTTTTTCGTGTCATTCGTTACATGGATTAAAAGGTGGCAGTTCCAAGATCACGAATATATAATTTTTAAGTCGCTGGGGCAAGTAGTTTAGCCGCAAATCGAATTTTAAGGGACAGAAAAAGTGTAAAGTTTGATGGGTCTAGGACGCATAGTTTAGCCGGAAAACGCGTTTAAAGATAAAAATGTCCAATTTTTTTAAAATTAGTTTTTCGTGTCATTCGTTACATGGATTAAAAGGTGGCAGTTCCAAGATCACGAATATATAATTTTTAAGTCGCTGGGGCAAGTAGTTTAGCCGCAAATCGAATTTTAAGGGACAGAAAAAGTGTAAAGTTTGATGGGTCTAGGACGCATAGTTTAGCCGGAAAACGCGTTTAAAGATAAAAATGTCCAGTTTTTTTAAAATTAGTTTTTCGTGTCATTCGTTACATGGATTAAAAGGTGGCAGTTCCAAGATCACGAATATATAATTTTTAAGTCGCTGGGGCAAGTAGTTTAGCCGCAAATCGAATTTTAAGGGACAGAAAAAGTGTAAAGTTTGATGGGTCTAGGACGCATAGTTAAGCCGGAAAACGCGTTTAAAGATAAAAATGTCCAATTTTTTTAAAATTAGTTTTTCGTGTCATTCGTTACATGGATTAAAAGGTGGCAGTTCCAAGATCACGAATATATAATTTTTAAGTCGCTGGGGCAAGTAGTTTAGCCGCAAATCGAATTTTAAGGGACAGAAAAAGTGTAAAGTTTGATGGGTCTAGGACGCATAGTTTAGCCGGAAAACGCGTTTAAAGATAAAAATGTCCAATTTTTTTAAAATTAGTTTTTCGTGTCATTCGTTACATGGATTAAAAGGTGGCAGTTCCAAGATCACGAATATATAATTTTTAAGTCGCTGGGGCAAGTAGTTTAGCCGCAAATCGAATTTTAAGGGACAGAAAAAGTGTAAAGTTTGATGGGTCTAGGACGCATAGTTTAGCCGGAAAACGCGTTTAAAGATAAAAATGTCCAATTTTTTTAAAATTAGTTTTTCGTGTCATTCGTTACATGGATTAAAAGGTGGCAGTTCCAAGATCACGAATATATAATTTTTAAGTCGCTGGGGCAAGTAGTTTAGCCGCAAATCGAATTTTAAGGGACAGAAAAAGTGTAAAGTTTGATGGGTCTAGGACGCATAGTTTAGCCGGAAAACGCGTTTAAAGATAAAAATGTCCAGTTTTTTTAAAATTAGTTTTTCGTGTCATTCGTTACATGGATTAAAAGGTGGCAGTTCCAAGATCACGAATATATAATTTTTAAGTCGCTGGGGCAAGTAGTTTAGCCGCAAATCGAATTTTAAGGGACAGAAAAAGTGTAAAGTTTGATGGGTCTAGGACGCATAGTTTAGCCGGAAAACGCGTTTAAAGATAAAAATGTCCAGTTTTTTTAAAATTAGTTTTTCGTGTCATTCGTTACATGGATTAAAAGGTGGCAGTTCCAAGATCACGAATATATAATTTTTAAGTCGCTGGGGCAAGTAGTTTAGCCGCAAATCGAATTTTAAGGGACAGAAAAAGTGTAAAGTTTGATGGGTCTAGGACGCATAGTTTAGCCGGAAAACGCGTTTAAAGATAAAAATGTCCAATTTTTTTAAAATTAGTTTTTCGTGTCATTCGTTACATGGATTAAAAGGTGGCAGTTCCAAGATCACGAATATATAATTTTTAAGTCGCTGGGGCAAGTAGTTTAGCCGCAAATCGAATTTTAAGGGACAGAAAAAGTGTAAAGTTTGATGGGTCTAGGACGCATAGTTTAGCCGGAAAACGCGTTTAAAGATAAAAATGTCCAATTTTTTTTTAAATTAGTTTTTCGTGTCATTCGTTACATGGATTAAAAGGTGGCAGTTCCAAGATCACGAATATATAATTTTTAAGTCGCTGGGGCAAGTAGTTTAGCCGCAAATCGAATTTTAAGGGACAGAAAAAGTGTAAAGTTTGATGGGTCTAGGACGCATAGTTTAGCCGGAAAACGCGTTTAAAGATAAAAATGTCCAGTTTTTTTAAAATTAGTTTTTCGTGTCATTCGTTACATGGATTAAAAGGTGGCAGTTCCAAGATCACGAATATATAATTTTTAAGTCGCTGGGGCAAGTAGTTTAGCCGCAAATCGAATTTTAAGGGACAGAAAAAGTGTAAAGTTTGATGGGTCTAGGACGCATAGTTTAGCCGGAAAACGCGTTTAAAGATAAAAATGTCCAATTTTTTTAAAATTAGTTTTTCGTGTCATTCGTTACATGGATTAAAAGGTGGCAGTTCCAAGATCACGAATATATAATTTTTAAGTCGCTGGGGCAAGTAGTTTAGCCGCAAATCGAATTTTAAGGGACAGAAAAAGTGTAAAGTTTGATGGGTCTAGGACGCATAGTTTAGCCGGAAAACGCGTTTAAAGATAAAAATGTCCAATTTTTTTAAAATTAGTTTTTCGTGTCATTCGTTACATGGATTAAAAGGTGGCAGTTCCAAGATCACGAATATATAATTTTTAAGTCGCTGGGGCAAGTAGTTTAGCCGCAAATCGAATTTTAAGGGACAGAAAAAGTGTAAAGTTTGATGGGTCTAGGACGCATAGTTTAGCCGGAAAACGCGTTTAAAGATAAAAATGTCCAGTTTTTTTAAAATTAGTTTTTCGTGTCATTCGTTACATGGATTAAAAGGTGGCAGTTCCAAGATCACGAATATATAATTTTTAAGTCGCTGGGGCAAGTAGTTTAGCCGCAAATCGAATTTTAAGGGACAGAAAAAGTGTAAAGTTTGATGGGTCTAGGACGCATAGTTAAGCCGGAAAACGCGTTTAAAGATAAAAATGTCCAATTTTTTTAAAATTAGTTTTTCGTGTCATTCGTTACATGGATTAAAAGGTGGCAGTTCCAAGATCACGAATATATAATTTTTAAGTCGCTGGGGCAAGTAGTTTAGCCGCAAATCGAATTTTAAGGGACAGAAAAAGTGTAAAGTTTGATGGGTCTAGGACGCATAGTTTAGCCGGAAAACGCGTTTAAAGATAAAAATGTCCAATTTTTTTAAAATTAGTTTTTCGTGTCATTCGTTACATGGATTAAAAGGTGGCAGTTCCAAGATCACGAATATATAATTTTTAAGTCGCTGGGGCAAGTAGTTTAGCCGCAAATCGAATTTTAAGGGACAGAAAAAGTGTAAAGTTTGATGGGTCTAGGACGCATAGTTTAGCCGGAAAACGCGTTTAAAGATAAAAATGTCCAATTTTTTTAAAATTAGTTTTTCGTGTCATTCGTTACATGGATTAAAAGGTGGCAGTTCCAAGATCACGAATATATAATTTTTAAGTCGCTGGGGCAAGTAGTTTAGCCGCAAATCGAATTTTAAGGGACAGAAAAAGTGTAAAGTTTGATGGGTCTAGGACGCATAGTTTAGCCGGAAAACGCGTTTAAAGATAAAAATGTCCAGTTTTTTTAAAATTAGTTTTTCGTGTCATTCGTTACATGGATTAAAAGGTGGCAGTTCCAAGATCACGAATATATAATTTTTAAGTCGCTGGGGCAAGTAGTTTAGCCGCAAATCGAATTTTAAGGGACAGAAAAAGTGTAAAGTTTGATGGGTCTAGGACGCATAGTTTAGCCGGAAAACGCGTTTAAAGATAAAAATGTCCAGTTTTTTTAAAATTAGTTTTTCGTGTCATTCGTTACATGGATTAAAAGGTGGCAGTTCCAAGATCACGAATATATAATTTTTAAGTCGCTGGGGCAAGTAGTTTAGCCGCAAATCGAATTTTAAGGGACAGAAAAAGTGTAAAGTTTGATGGGTCTAGGACGCATAGTTTAGCCGGAAAACGCGTTTAAAGATAAAAATGTCCAATTTTTTTAAAATTAGTTTTTCGTGTCATTCGTTACATGGATTAAAAGGTGGCAGTTCCAAGATCACGAATATATAATTTTTAAGTCGCTGGGGCAAGTAGTTTAGCCGCAAATCGAATTTTAAGGGACAGAAAAAGTGTAAAGTTTGATGGGTCTAGGACGCATAGTTTAGCCGGAAAACGCGTTTAAAGATAAAAACGTCCAATTATTTTAAAATTAGTTTTTCGTGTCATTCGTTACATGGATTAAAAGGTGGCAGTTCCAAGATCACGAATATATAATTTTTAAGTCGCTGGGGCAAGTAGTTTAGCCGCAAATCGAATTTTAAGGGACAGAAAAAGTGTAAAGTTTGATGGGTCTAGGACGCATAGTTTAGCCGGAAAACGCGTTTAAAGATAAAAATGTCCAATTTTTTTAAAATTAGTTTTTCGTGTCATTCGTTACATGGATTAAAAGGTGGCAGTTCCAAGATCACGAATATATAATTTTTAAGTCGCTGGGGCAAGTAGTTTAGCCGCAAATCGAATTTTAAGGGACAGAAAAAGTGTAAAGTTTGATGGGTCTAGGACGCATAGTTTAGCCGGAAAACGCGTTTAAAGATAAAAATGTCCAATTTTTTTTTAAATTAGTTTTTCGTGTCATTCGTTACATGGATTAAAAGGTGGCAGTTCCAAGATCACGAATATATAATTTTTAAGTCGCTGGGGCAAGTAGTTTAGCCGCAAATCGAATTTTAAGGGACAGAAAAAGTGTAAAGTTTGATGGGTCTAGGACGCATAGTTTAGCCGGAAAACGCGTTTAAAGATAAAAATGTCCAATTTTTTTAAAATTAGTTTTTCGTGTCATTCGTTACATGGATTAAAAGGTGGCAGTTCCAAGATCACGAATATATAATTTTTAAGTCGCTGGGGCAAGTAGTTTAGCCGCAAATCTAATTTTAAGGGACAGAAAAAGTGTAAAGTTTGATGGGTCTAGGACGCATAGTTTAGCCGGAAAACGCGTTTAAAGATAAAAACGTCCAATTATTTTAAAATTAGTTTTTCGTGTCATTCGTTACATGGATTAAAAGGTGGCAGTTCCAAGATCACGAATATATAATTTTTAAGTCGCTGGGGCAAGTAGTTTAGCCGCAAATCGAATTTTAAGGGACAGAAAAAGTGTAAAGTTTGATGGGTCTAGGACGCATAGTTTAGCCGGAAAACGCGTTTAAAGATAAAAATGTCCAATTTTTTTAAAATTAGTTTTTCGTGTCATTCGTTACATGGATTAAAAGGTGGCAGTTCCAAGATCACGAATATATAATTTTTAAGTCGCTGGGGCAAGTAGTTTAGCCGCAAATCGAATTTTAAGGGACAGAAAAAGTGTAAAGTTTGATGGGTCTAGGACGCATAGTTTAGCCGGAAAACGCGTTTAAAGATAAAAATGTCCAATTTTTTTAAAATTAGTTTTTCGTGTCATTCGTTACATGGATTAAAAGGTGGCAGTTCCAAGATCACGAATATATAATTTTTAAGTCGCTGGGGCAAGTAGTTTAGCCGCAAATCGAATTTTAAGGGACAGAAAAAGTGTAAAGTTTGATGGGTCTAGGACGCATAGTTTAGCCGGAAAACGCGTTTAAAGATAAAAATGTCCAGTTTTTTTAAAATTAGTTTTTCGTGTCATTCGTTATATGGATTAAAAGGTGGCAGTTCCAAGATCACGAATATATAATTTTTAAGTCGCTGGGGCAAGTAGTTTAGCCGCAAATCGAATTTTAAGGGACAGAAAAAGTGTAAAGTTTGATGGGTCTAGGACGCATAGTTTAGCCGGAAAACGCGTTTAAAGATAAAAACGTCCAATTATTTTAAAATTAGTTTTTCGTGTCATTCGTTACATGGATTAAAAGGTGGCAGTTCCAAGATCACGAATATATAATTTTTAAGTCGCTGGGGCAAGTAGTTTAGCCGCAAATCGAATTTTAAGGGACAGAAAAAGTGTAAAGTTTGATGGGTCTAGGACGCATAGTTTAGCCGGAAAACGCGTTTAAAGATAAAAATGTCCAATTTTTTTTTAAATTAGTTTTTCGTGTCATTCGTTACATGGATTAAAAGGTGGCAGTTCCAAGATCACGAATATATAATTTTTAAGTCGCTGGGGCAAGTAGTTTAGCCGCAAATCGAATTTTAAGGGACAGAAAAAGTGTAAAGTTTGATGGGTCTAGGACGCATAGTTTAGCCGGAAAACGCGTTTAAAGATAAAAATGTCCAATTTTTTTAAAATTAGTTTTTCGTGTCATTCGTTACATGGATTAAAAGGTGGCAGTTCCAAGATCACGAATATATAATTTTTAAGTCGCTTAGGCAAGTAGTTTAGCCGCAAATCGAATTTTAAGGGACAGAAAAAGTGTAAAGTTTGATGGGTCTAGGACGCATAGTTTAGCCGGAAAACGCGTTTAAAGATAAAAATGTCCAATTTTTTTAAAATTAGTTTTTCGTGTCATTCGTTACATGGATTAAAAGGTGGCAGTTCCAAGATCACGAATATATAATTTTTAAGTCGCTGGGGCAAGTAGTTTAGCCGCAAATCGAATTTTAAGGGACAGAAAAAGTGTAAAGTTTGATGGGTCTAGGACGCATAGTTTAGCCGGAAAACGCGTTTAAAGATAAAAATGTCCAGTTTTTTTTAAATTAGTTTTTCGTGTCATTCGTTACATGGATTAAAAGGTGGCAGTTCCAAGATCACGAATATATAATTTTTAAGTCGCTGGGGCAAGTAGTTTAGCCGCAAATCGAATTTTAAGGGACAGAAAAAGTGTAAAGTTTGATGGGTCTAGGACGCATAGTTTAGCCGGAAAACACGTTTAAAGATAAAAATGTCCAGTTTTTTTTAAAATTAGTTTTTCGTGTCATTCGTTACATGGATTAAAAGGTGGCAGTTCCAAGATCACGAATATATAATTTTTAAGTCGCTGGGGCAAGTAGTTTAGCCGCAAATCGAATTTTAAGGGACAGAAAAAGTGTAAAGTTTGATGGGTCTAGGACGCATAGTTTAGCCGGAAAACGCGTTTAAAGATCAAAATGTCCAATTTTTTTAAAATTAGTTTTTCGTGTCATTCGTTACATGGATTAAAAGGTGGCAATTCCAAGATCACGAATATATAATTTTTAAGTCGCTGGGGCAAGTAGTTTAGCCGCAAATCGAATTTTAAGGGACAGAAAAAGTGTAAAGTTTGATGGGTCTAGGACGCATAGTTTAGCCGAAAAACGCGTTTAAAGATAAAAATGTCCAATTTTTTTAAAATTAGTTTTTCGTGTCATTCGTTACATGGATTAAAAGGTGGCAGTTCCAAGATCACGAATATATAATTTTTAAGTCGCTGGGGCAAGTAGTTTAGCCGCAAATCGAATTTTAAGGGACAGAAAAAGTCTAAAGTTTGATGGGTCTAGGAGGCATAGTTTAGCCGGAAAACGCGTTTAAAGATAAAAACGTCCAATTATTTTAAAATTAGTTTTTCGTGTCATTCGTTACATGGATTAAAAGGTGGCAGTTCCAAGATCACGAATATATAATTTTTAAGTCGCTGGGGCAAGTAGTTTAGCCGCAAATCGAATTTTAAGGGACAGAAAAAGTGTAAAGTTTGATGGGTCTAGGACGCATAGTTTAGCCGGAAAACGCGTTTAATGATCAAAATGTCCAATTTTTTTAAAATTAGTTTTTCGTGTCATTCGTTACATGGATTAAAAGGTGGCAGTTCCAAGATCACGAATATATAATTTTTAAGTCGCTGGGGCAAGTAGTTTAGCCGCAAATCGAATTTTAAGAGGGACAGAAAAGTGTAAAGTTTGATGGGTCTAGCACGCATAGTTTAGCCGGAAAACGCGTTTAAAGATAAAAATGTCCAATTTTTTTTTAAATTAGTTTTTCGTGTCATTCGTTACATGGATTAAAAGGTGGCAGTTCCAAGATCACGAATATATAATTTTTAAGTCGCTGGGGCAAGTAGTTTAGCCGCAAATCGAATTTTAAGGGACAGAAAAAGTGTAAAGTTTGATGGGTCTAGGACGCATAGTTTAGCCGGAAAACGCGTTTAAAGATAAAAATGTCCAGTTTTTTTAAAATTAGTTTTTCGTGTCATTCGTTACATGGATTAAAAGGTGGCAGTTCCAAGATCACGAATATATAATTTTTAAGTCGCTGGGGCAAGTAGTTTAGCCGCAAATCGAATTTTAAGGGACAGAAAAAGTGTAAAGTTTGATGGGTCTAGGACGCATAGTTTAGCCGGAAAACGCGTTTAAAGATAAAAATGTCCAATTTTTTTAAAATTAGTTTTTCGTGTCATTCGTTACATGGATTAAAAGGTGGCAGTTCCAAGATCACGAATATATAATTTTTAAGTCGCTGGGGCAAGTAGTTTAGCCGCAAATCGAATTTTAAGGGACAGAAAAAGTGTAAAGTTTGATGGGTCTAGGACGCATAGTTTAGCCGGAAAACGCGTTTAAAGATAAAAACGTCCAATTATTTTAAAATTAGTTTTTCGTGTCATTCGTTACATGGATTAAAAGGTGGCAGTTCCAAGATCACGAATATATAATTTTTAAGTCGCTGGGGCAAGTAGTTTAGCCGCAAATCGAATTTTAAGGGGCAGAAAAAGTGTAAAGTTTGATGGGTCTAGGACGCATAGTTTAGCCGGAAAACGCGTTTAAAGATAAAAATGTCCAATTTTTTTAAAATTAGTTTTTCGTGTCATTCGTTACATGGATTAAAAGGTGGCAGTTCCAAGATCACGAATATATAATTTTTAAGTCGCTGGGGCAAGTAGTTTAGCCGCAAATCGAATTTTAAGGGACAGAAAAAGTGTAAAGTTTGATGGGTCTAGGACGCATAGTTTAGCCGGAAAACGCGTTTAAAGATAAAAATGTCCAATTTTTTTAAAATTAGTTTTTCGTGTCATTCGTTACATGGATTAAAAGGTGGCAGTTCCAAGATCACGAATATATAATTTTTAAGTCGCTGGGGCAAGTAGTTTAGCCGCAAATCGAATTTTAAGGGACAGAAAAAGTGTAAAGTTTGATGGGTCTAGGACGCATAGTTTAGCCGGTAAACGCGTTTAAAGATAAAAATGTCCAATTTTTTTAAAATTAGTTTTTCGTGTCATTCGTTACATGGATTAAAAGGTGGCAGTTCCAAGATCACGAATATATAATTTTTAAGTCGCTGGGGCAAGTAGCTTAGCCGCAAATCGAATTTTAAGGGACAGAAAAAGTGTAAAGTTTGATGGGTCTAGGACGCATAGTTTAGCCGGAAAACGCGTTTAAAGATAAAAATGTCCAATTTTTTTAAAATTAGTTTTTCGTGTCATTCGTTACATGGATTAAATGTGGCAGTTCCAAGATCACGAATATATAATTTTTAAGTCGCTGGGGCAAGTAGTTTAGCCGCAAATCGAATTTTAAGGGACAGAAAAAGTGTAAAGTTTGATGGGTCTAGGACGCATAGTTTAGCCGGAAAACGCGTTTAAAGATAAAAATGTCCAATTTTTTTAAAATTAGTTTTTCGTGTCATTCGTTACATGGATTAAAAGGTGGCAGTTCCAAGATCACGAATATATAATTTTTAAGTCGCTGGGGCAAGTAGTTTAGCCGCAAATCGAATTTTAAGGGACAGAAAAAGTGTAAAGTTTGATGGGTCTAGGACGCAGTATAGCCGGAAAACGCGTTTAAAGATAAAAATGTCCAATTTTTTTTAAATTAGTTTTTCGTGTCATTCGTTACATGGATTAAAAGGTGGCAGTTCCAAGATCACGAATATATAATTTTTAAGTCGCTGGGGCAAGTAGTTTAGCCGCAAATCGAATTTTAAGGGACAGAAAAAGTGTAAAGTTTGATGGGTCTAGGACGCATAGTTTAGCCGGAAAACGCGTTTAAAGATAAAAATGTCCAATTTTTTTTAAATTAGTTTTTCGTGTCATTCGTTACATGGATTAAAAGGTGGCAGTTCCAAGATCACGAATATATAATTTTTAAGTCGCTGGGGCAAGTAGTTTAGCCACAAATCGAATTTTAAGGGACAGAAAAAGTGTAAAGTTTGATGGGTCTAGGACGCATAGTTTAGCCGGAAAACGCGTTTAAAGATAAAAACGTCCAATTATTTTAAAATTAGTTTTTCGTGTCATTCGTTACATGGATTAAAAGGTGGCAGTTCCAAGATCACGAATATATAATTTTTAAGTCGCTGGGGCAAGTAGTTTAGCCGCAAATCGAATTTTAAGGGACAGAAAAAGTGTAAAGTTTGATGGGTCTAGGACGCATAGTTTAGCCGGAAAACGCGTTTAAAGATAAAAATGTCCAGTTTTTTTAAAATTAGTTTTTCGTGTCATTCGTTACATGGATTAAAAGGTGGCAGTTCCAAGATCACGAATATATAATTTTTAAGTCGCTGGGGCAAGTAGTTTAGCCGCAAATCGAATTTTAAGGGACAGAAAAAGTGTAAAGTTTGATGGGTCTAGGACGCATAGTTTAGCCGGAAAACGCGTTTAAAGATAAAAACGTCCAATTATTTTAAAATTAGTTTTTCGTGTCATTCGTTACATGGATTAAAAGGTGGCAGTTCCAAGATCACGAATATATAATTTTTAAGTCGCTGGGGCAAGTAGTTTAGCCGCAAATCGAATTTTAAGGGACAGAAAAAGTGTAAAGTTTGATGGGTCTAGGACGCATAGTTTAGCCGGAAAACGCGTTTAAAGATAAAAATGTCCAATTTTTTTAAAATTAGTTTTTCGTGTCATTCGTTACATGGATTAAAAGGTGGCAGTTCCAAGATCACGAATATATAATTTTTAAGTCGCTGGGGCAAGTAGTTTAGCCGCAAATCGAATTTTAAGGGACAGAAAAAGTGTAAAGTTTGATGGGTCTAGGACGCATAGTTTAGCCGGAAAACGCGTTTAAAGATAAAGATGTCCAATTTTTTTAAAATTAGTTTTTCGTGTCATTCGTTACATGGATTAAAAGGTGGCAGTTCCAAGATCACGAATATATAATTTTTAAGTCGCTGGGGCAAGTAGTTTAGCCGCAAATCGAATTTTAAGGGACAGAAAAAGTGTAAAGTTTGATGGGTCTAGGACGCATAGTTTAGCCGGAAAACGCGTTTAAAGATAAAAATGTCCAATTTTTTTAAAATTAGTTTTTCGTGTCATTCGTTACATGGATTAAAAGGTGGCAGTTCCAAGATCACGAATATATAATTTTTAAGTCGCTGGGGCAAGTAGTTTAGCCGCAAATCGAATTTTAAGGGACAGAAAAAGTGTAAAGTTTGATGGGTCTAGGACGCATAGTTTAGCCGGAAAACGCGTTTAAAGATAAAAATGTCCAATTTTTTTAAAATTAGTTTTTCGTGTCATTCGTTACATGGATTAAAAGGTGGCAGTTCCAAGATCACGAATATATAATTTTTAAGTCGCTGGGGCAAGTAGTTTAGCCGCAAATCGAATTTTAAGGGACAGAAAAAGTGTAAAGTTTGATGGGTCTAGGACGCATAGTTTAGCCGGTAAACGCGTTTAAAGATAAAAATGTCCAATTTTTTTAAAATTAGTTTTTCGTGTCATTCGTTACATGGATTAAAAGGTGGCAGTTCCAAGATCACGAATATATAATTTTTAAGTCGCTGGGGCAAGTAGCTTAGCCGCAAATCGAATTTTAAGGGACAGAAAAAGTGTAAAGTTTGATGGGTCTAGGACGCATAGTTTAGCCGGAAAACGCGTTTAAAGATAAAAATGTCCAATTTTTTTAAAATTAGTTTTTCGTGTCATTCGTTACATGGATTAAATGTGGCAGTTCCAAGATCACGAATATATAATTTTTAAGTCGCTGGGGCAAGTAGTTTAGCCGCAAATCGAATTTTAAGGGACAGAAAAAGTGTAAAGTTTGATGGGTCTAGGACGCATAGTTTAGCCGGAAAACGCGTTTAAAGATAAAAATGTCCAATTTTTTTAAAATTAGTTTTTCGTGTCATTCGTTACATGGATTAAAAGGTGGCAGTTCCAAGATCACGAATATATAATTTTTAAGTCGCTGGGGCAAGTAGTTTAGCCGCAAATCGAATTTTAAGGGACAGAAAAAGTGTAAAGTTTGATGGGTCTAGGACGCAGTTTAGCCGGAAAACGCGTTTAAAGATAAAAATGTCCAATTTTTTTTAAATTAGTTTTTCGTGTCATTCGTTACATGGATTAAAAGGTGGCAGTTCCAAGATCACGAATATATAATTTTTAAGTCGCTGGGGCAAGTAGTTTAGCCGCAAATCGAATTTTAAGGGACAGAAAAAGTGTAAAGTTTGATGGGTCTAGGACGCATAGTTTAGCCGGAAAACGCGTTTAAAGATAAAAATGTCCAATTTTTTTAAAATTAGTTTTTCGTGTCATTCGTTACATGGATTAAAAGGTGGCAGTTCCAAGATCACGAATATATAATTTTTAAGTCGCTGGGGCAAGTAGTTTAGCCACAAATCGAATTTTAAGGGACAGAAAAAGTGTAAAGTTTGATGGGTCTAGGACGCATAGTTTAGCCGGAAAACGCGTTTAAAGATAAAAACGTCCAATTATTTTAAAATTAGTTTTTCGTGTCATTCGTTACATGGATTAAAAGGTGGCAGTTCCAAGATCACGAATATATAATTTTTAAGTCGCTGGGGCAAGTAGTTTAGCCGCAAATCGAATTTTAAGGGACAGAAAAAGTGTAAAGTTTGATGGGTCTAGGACGCATAGTTTAGCCGGAAAACGCGTTTAAAGATAAAAATGTCCAGTTTTTTTAAAATTAGTTTTTCGTGTCATTCGTTACATGGATTAAAAGGTGGCAGTTCCAAGATCACGAATATATAATTTTTAAGTCGCTGGGGCAAGTAGTTTAGCCGCAAATCGAATTTTAAGGGACAGAAAAAGTGTAAAGTTTGATGGGTCTAGGACGCATAGTTTAGCCGGAAAACGCGTTTAAAGATAAAAACGTCCAATTATTTTAAAATTAGTTTTTCGTGTCATTCGTTACATGGATTAAAAGGTGGCAGTTCCAAGATCACGAATATATAATTTTTAAGTCGCTGGGGCAAGTAGTTTAGCCGCAAATCGAATTTTAAGGGACAGAAAAAGTGTAAAGTTTGATGGGTCTAGGACGCATAGTTTAGCCGGAAAACGCGTTTAAAGATAAAAATGTCCAATTTTTTTAAAATTAGTTTTTCGTGTCATTCGTTACATGGATTAAAAGGTGGCAGTTCCAAGATCACGAATATATAATTTTTAAGTCGCTGGGGCAAGTAGTTTAGCCGCAAATCGAATTTTAAGGGACAGAAAAAGTGTAAAGTTTGATGGGTCTAGGACGCATAGTTTAGCCGGAAAACGCGTTTAAAGATAAAAATGTCCAATTTTTTTAAAATTAGTTTTTCGTGTCATTCGTTACATGGATTAAAAGGTGGCAGTTCCAAGATCACGAATATATAATTTTTAAGTCGCTGGGGCAAGTAGTTTAGCCGCAAATCGAATTTTAAGGGACAGAAAAAGTGTAAAGTTTGATGGGTCTAGGACGCATAGTTTAGCCGGAAAACGCGTTTAAAGATAAAGATGTCCAATTTTTTTAAAATTAGTTTTTCGTGTCATTCGTTACATGGATTAAAAGGTGGCAGTTCCAAGATCACGAATATATAATTTTTAAGTCGCTGGGGCAAGTAGTTTAGCCGCAAATCGAATTTTAAGGGACAGAAAAAGTGTAAAGTTTGATGGGTCTAGGACGCATAGTTTAGCCGGAAAACGCGTTTAAAGATAAAAACGTCCAATTATTTTAAAATTAGTTTTTCGTGTCATTCGTTACATGGATTAAAAGGTGGCAGTTCCAAGATCACGAATATATAATTTTTAAGTCGCTGGGGCAAGTAGTTTAGCCGCAAATCGAATTTTAAGGGACAGAAAAAGTGTAAAGTTTGATGGGTCTAGGACGCATAGTTTAGCCGGAAAACGCGTTTAAAGATAAAAATGTCCAGTTTTTTTAAAATTAGTTTTTCGTGTCATTCGTTACATGGATTAAAAGGTGGCAGTTCCAAGATCACGAATATATAATTTTTAAGTCGCTGGGGCAAGTAGTTTAGCCGCAAATCGAATTTTAAGGGACAGAAAAAGTGTAAAGTTTGATGGGTCTAGGACGCATAGTTTAGCCGGAAAACGCGTTTAAAGATAAAAACGTCCAATTTTTTTAAAATTAATTTTTCGTGTCATTCGTTACATGGATTAAAAGGTGGCAGTTCCAAGATCACGAATATATAATTTTTAAGTCGCTGGGGCAAGTAGTTTAGCCGCAAATCGAATTTTAAGGGACAGAAAAAGTGTAAAGTTTGATGGGTCTAGGACGCATAGTTTAGCCGGAAAACGCGTTTAAAGATAAAAATGTCCAGTTTTTTTAAAATTAGTTTTTCGTGTCATTCGTTACATGGATTAAAAGGTGGCAGTTCCAAGATCACGAATATATAATTTTTAAGTCGCTGGGGCAAGTAGTTTAGCCGCAAATCGAATTTTAAGGGACAGAAAAAATGTAAAGTTTGATGGGTCTAGGACGCATAGTTTAGCCGGAAAACGCGTTTAAAGATAAAAATGTCCAATTTTTTTAAAATTAGTTTTTCGTGTCATTCGTTACATGGATTAAAAGGTGGCAGTTCCAAGATCACGAATATATAATTTTTAAGTCGCTGGGGCAAGTAGTTTAGCCGCAAATCGAATTTTAAGGGACAGAAAAAGTGTAAAGTTTGATGGGTCTAGGACGCATAGTTTAGCCGGAAAACGCGTTTAAAGATAAAAACGTCCAATTATTTTAAAATTAGTTTTTCGTGTCATTCGTTACATGGATTAAAAGGTGGCAGTTCCAAGATCACGAATATATAATTTTTAAGTCGCTGGAGCAAGTAGTTTAGCCGCAAATCGAATTTTAAGGGACAGAACAAGTGTAAAGTTTGATGGGTCTAGGACGCATAGTTTAGCCGGAAAACGCGTTTAAAGATAAAAATGTCCAATTTTTTTAAAATTAGTTTTTCGTGTCATTCGTTACATGGATTAAAAGGTGGCAGTTCCAAGATCACGAATATATAATTTTTAAGTCGCTGGGGCAAGTAGTTTAGCCGCAAATCGAATTTTAAGGGACAGAAAAAGTGTAAAGTTTGATGGGTCTAGGACGCATAGTTTAGCCGGAAAACGCGTTTAAAGATAAAAACGTCCAATTTTTTTAAAATTAATTTTTCGTGTCATTCCTTACATGGATTAAAAGGTGGCAGTTCCAAGATCACGAATATATAATTTTTAAGTCGCTGGGGCAAGTAGTTTAGCCGCAAATCGAATTTTAAGGGACAGAAAAAGTGTAAAGTTTGATGGGTCTAGGACGCATAGTTTAGCCGGAAAACGCGTTTAAAGATAAAAATGTCCAATTTTTTTTAAATTAGTTTTTCGTGTCATTCGTTACATGGATTAAAAGGTGGCAGTTCCAAGATCACGAATATATAATTTTTAAGTCGCTGGTGCAAGTAGTTTAGCCGCAAATCGAATTTTAAGGGACAGAAAAAGTGTAAAGTTTGATGGGTCTAGGACGCATAGTTTAGCCGGAAAACGCGTTTAAAGATAAAAATGTCCAGTTTTTTTAAAATTAGTTTTTCGTGTCATTCGTTACATGGATTAAAAGGTGGCAGTTCCAAGATCACGAATATATAATTTTTAAGTCGCTGGGGCAAGTAGTTTAGCCGCAAATCGAATTTTAAGGGACAGAAAAAGTGTAAAGTTTGATGGGTCTAGGACGTATAGTTTAGCCGGAAAACGCGTTTAAAGATAAAAACGTCCAATTATTTTAAAATTAGTTTTTCGTGTCATTCGTTACATGGATTAAAAGGTGGCAGTTCCAAGATCACGAATATATAATTTTTAAGTCGCTGGGGCAAGTAGTTTAGCCGCAAATCGAATTTTAAGGGACAGAAAAAGTGTAAAGTTTGATGGATCTAGGACGCATAGTTTAGCCGGAAAACGCGTTTAAAGATAAAAATGTCCAATTTTTTTTTAAATTAGTTTTTCGTGTCATTCGTTACATGGATTAAAAGTGGCAGTTCCAAGATCACGAATATATAATTTTTAAGTCGCTGGGGCAAGTAGTTTAGCCGCAAATCGAATTTTAAGGGACAGAAAAAGTGTAAAGTTTGATGGGTCTAGGACGCATAGTTTAGCCGGAAAACGCGTTTAAAGATAAAAATGTCCAGTTTTTTTAAAATTAGTTTTTCGTGTCATTCGTTACATGGATTAAAAGGTGGCAGTTCCAAGATCACGAATATATAATTTTTAAGTCGCTGGGGCAAGTAGTTTAGCCGCAAATCGAATTTTAAGGGACAGAAAAAGTGTAAAGTTTGATGGGTCTAGGACGCATAGTTTAGCCGGAAAACGCGTTTAAAGATAAAAATGTCCAATTTTTTTAAAATTAGTTTTTCGTGTCATTCGTTACATGGATTAAAAGGTGGCAGTTCCAAGATCACGAATATATAATTTTTAAGTCGCTGGGGCAAGTAGTTTAGCCGCAAATCGAATTTTAAGGGACAGAAAAAGTGTAAAGTTTGATGGGTCTAGGACGCATAGTTTAGCCGGAAAACGCGTTTAAAGATAAAAATGTCCAGTTTTTTTAAAATTAGTTTTTCGTGTCATTCGTTACATGGATTAAAAGGTGGCAGTTCCAAGATCACGAATATATAATTTTTAAGTCGCTGGGGCAAGTAGTTTAGCCGCAAATCGAATTTTAAGGGACAGAAAAAGTGTAAAGTTTGATGGGTCTAGGACGCATAGTTTAGCCGGAAAACGCGTTTAAAGATAAAAATGTCCAGTTTTTTTAAAATTAGTTTTTCGTGTCATTCGTTACATGGATTAAAAGGTGGCAGTTCCAAGATCACGAATATATAATTTTTAAATCGCTGGGGCAAGTAGTTTAGCCGCAAATCGAATTTTAAGGGACAGAAAAAGTGTAAAGTTTGATGGGTCTAGGACGCATAGTTTAGCCGGAAAACGCGTTTAAAGATAAAAATGTCCAATTTTTTTAAAATTAGTTTTTCGTGTCATTCGTTACATGGATTAAAAGGTGGCAGTTCCAAGATCACGAATATATAATTTTTAAGTCGCTGGGGCAAGTAGTTTAGCCGCAAATCGAATTTTAAGGGACAGAAAAAGTGTAAAGTTTGATGGGTCTAGGACGCATAGTTTAGCCGGAAAACGCGTTTAAAGATAAAAACGTCCAATTATTTTAAAATTAGTTTTTCGTGTCATTCGTTACATGGATTAAAAGGTGGCAGTTCCAAGATCACGAATATATAATTTTTAAGTCGCTGGGGCAAGTAGTTTAGCCGCAAATCGAATTTTAAGGGACAGAAAAAGTGTAAAGTTTGATGGGTCTAGGACGCATAGTTTAGCCGGAAAACGCGTTTAAAGATAAAAACGTCCAATTTTTTTAAAATTAGTTTTTCGTGGCATTCGTTACATGGATTAAAAGGTGGCAGTTCCAAGATCACGAATATATAATTTTTAAGTCGCTGGGGCAAGTAGTTTAGCCGCAAATCGAATTTTAAGGGACAGACAAAGTGTAAAGTTTGATGGGTCTAGGACGCATAGTTTAGCCGGAAAACGCGTTTAAAGATAAAAACGTCCAATTATTTTAAAATTAGTTTTTCGTGTCATTCGTTACATGGATTAAAAGGTGGCAGTTCCAAGATCACGAATATATAATTTTTAAGTCGCTGGGGCAAGTAGTTTAGCCGCAAATCGAATTTTAAGGGACAGAAAAAGTGTAAAGTTTGATGGGTCTAGGACGCATAGTTTAGCCGGAAAACGCGTTTAAAGATAAAAATGTCCAGTTTTTTTAAAATTAGTTTTTCGTGTCATTCGTTACATGGATTAAAAGGTGGCAGTTCCAAGATCACGAATATATAATTTTTAAGTCGCTGGGGCAAGTAGTTTAGCCGCAAATCGAATTTTAAGGGACAGAAAAAGTGTAAAGTTTGATGGGTCTAGGACGCATAGTTTAGCCGGAAAACGCGTTTAAAGATAAAAATGTCCAATTTTTTTTTAAATTAGTTTTTCGTGTCATTCGTTACATGGATTAAAAGGTGGCAGTTCCAAGATCACGAATATATAATTTTTAAGTCGCTGGGGCAAGTAGTTTAGCCGCAAATCGAATTTTAAGGGACAGAAAAAGTGTAAAGTTTGATGGGTCTAGGACGCATAGTTTAGCCGGAAAACGCGTTTAAAGATAAAAACGTCCAATTATTTTAAAATTAGTTTTTCGTGTCATTCGTTACATGGATTAAAAGGTGGCAGTTCCAAGATCACGAATATATAATTTTTAAGTCGCTGGGGCAAGTAGTTTAGCCGCAAATCGAATTTTAAGGGACAGAAAAAGTGTAAAGTTTGATGGGTCTAGGACGCATATTTTAGCCGGAAAACGCGTTTAAAGATAAAAATGTCCAGTTTTTTTAAAATTAGTTTTTCGTGTCATTCGTTACATGGATTAAAAGGTGGCAGTTCCAAGATCACGAATATATAATTTTTAAGTCGCTGGGGCAAGTAGTTTAGCCGCAAATCGAATTTTAAGGGACAGAAAAAGTGTAAAGTTTGATGGGTCTAGGACGCATAGTTTAGCCGGAAAACGCGTTTAAAGATAAAAACGTCCAATTATTTTAAAATTAGTTTTTTCGTGTCATTCGTTACATGGATTAAAAGGTGGCAGTTCCAAGATCACGAATATATAATTTTTAAGTCGCTGGGGCAAGTAGTTTAGCCGCAAATCGAATTTTAAGGGACAGAAAAAGTGTAAAGTTTGATGGGTCTAGGACGCATAGTTTAGCCGGAAAACGCGTTTAAAGATAAAAATGTCCAATTTTTTTAAAATTAGTTTTTCGTGTCATTCGTTACATGGATTAAAAGGTGGCAGTTCCAAGATCACGAATATATAATTTTTAAGTCGCTGGGGCAAGTAGTTTAGCCGCAAATCGAATTTTAAGGGACAGAAAAAGTGTAAAGTTTGATGGGTCTAGGACGCATAGTTTAGCCGGAAAACGCGTTTAAAGATAAAAATGTCCAATTTTTTTAAAATTAGTTTTTCGTGTCATTCGTTACATGGATTAAAAGGTGGCAGTTCCAAGATCACGAATATATAATTTTTAAGTCGCTGGGGCAAGTAGTTTAGCCGCAAATCGAATTTTAAGGGACAGAAAAGTGTAAAGTTTGATGGGTCTAGGACGCATAGTTTAGCCGGAAAACGCGTTTAAAGATAAAGATGTCCAATTTTTTTAAAATTAGTTTTTCGTGTCATTCGTTACATGGATTAAAAGGTGGCAGTTCCAAGATCACGAATATATAATTTTTAAGTCGCTGGGGCAAGTAGTTTAGCCGCAAATCGAATTTTAAGAGACAGAAAAAGTGTAAAGTTTGATGGGTCTAGGACGCATAGTTTAGCCGGAAAACGCGTTTAAAGATAAAAACGTCCAATTATTTTAAAATTAGTTTTTCGTGTCATTCGTTACATGGATTAAAAGGTGGCAGTTCCAAGATCACGAATATATAATTTTTAAGTCGCTGGGGCAAGTAGTTTAGCCGCAAATCGAATTTTAAGGGACAGAAAAAGTGTAAAGTTTGATGGGTCTAGGACGCATAGTTTAGCCGGAAAACGCGTTTAAAGATAAAAATGTCCAGTTTTTTTAAAATTAGTTTTTCGTGTCATTCGTTACATGGATTAAAAGGTGGCAGTTCCAAGATCACGAATATATAATTTTTAAGTCGCTGGGGCAAGTAGTTTAGCCGCAAATCGAATTTTAAGGGACAGAAAAAGTGTAAAGTTTGATGGGTCTAGGACGCATAGTTTAGCCGGAAAACGCGTTTAAAGATAAAAACGTCCAATTTTTTTAAAATTAATTTTTCGTGTCATTCGTTACATGGATTAAAAGGTGGCAGTTCCAAGATCACGAATATATAATTTTTAAGTCGCTGGGGCAAGTAGTTTAGCCGCAAATCGAATTTTAAGGGACAGAAAAAGTGTAAAGTTTGATGGGTCTAGGACGCATAGTGTAGCCGGAAAACGCGTTTAAAGATAAAAATGTCCAGTTTTTTTAAAATTAGTTTTTCGTGTCATTCGTTACATGGATTAAAAGGTGGCAGTTCCAAGATCACGAATATATAATTTTTAAGTCGCTGGGGCAAGTAGTTTAGCCGCAAATCGAATTTTAAGGGACAGAAAAAGTGTAAAGTTTGATGGGTCTAGGACGCATAGTTTAGCCGGAAAACGCGTTTAAAGATAAAAATGTCCAATTTTTTTAAAATTAGTTTTTCGTGTCATTCGTTACATGGATTAAAAGGTGGCAGTTCCAAGATCACGAATATATAATTTTTAAGTCGCTGGGGCAAGTAGTTTAGCCGCAAATCGAATTTTAAGGGACAGAAAAAGTGTAAAGTTTGATGGGTCTAGGACGCATAGTTTAGCCGGAAAACGCGTTTAAAGATAAAAATGTCCAGTTTTTTTAAAATTAGTTTTTCGTGTCATTCGTTACATGGATTAAAAGGTGGCAGTTCCAAGATCACGAATATATAATTTTTAAGTCGCTGGGGCAAGTAGTTTAGCCGCAAATCGAATTTTAAGGGACAGAAAAAGTGTAAAGTTTGATGGGTCTAGGACGTATAGTTTAGCCGGAAAACGCGTTTTAAAGATAAAAACGTCCAATTATTTTAAAATTAGTTTTTCGTGTCATTCGTTACATGGATTAAAAGGTGGCAGTTCCAAGATCACGAATATATAATTTTTAAGTCGCTGGGGCAAGTAGTTTAGCCGCAAATCGAATTTTAAGGGACAGAAAAAGTGTAAAGTTTGATGGGTCTAGGACGCATAGTTTAGCCGGAAAACGCGTTTAAAGATAAAAATGTCCAATTTTTTTTTTAAATTAGTTTTTCGTGTCATTCGTTACATGGATTAAAAGCGGCAGTTCCAAGATCACAAATATATAATTTTTAAGTCGCTGGGGCAAGTAGTTTAGCCGCAAATCGAATTTTAAGGGACAGAAAAAGTGTAAAGTTTGATGGGTCTAGGACGCATAGTTTAGCCGGAAAACGCGTTTAAAGATAAAAATGTCCAGTTTTTTTTAAATTAGTTTTTCGTGTCATTCGTTACATGGATTAAAAGGTGGCAGTTCCAAGATCACGAATATATAATTTTTAAGTCGCTGGGGCAAGTAGTTTAGCCGCAAATCGAATTTTAAGGGACAGAAAAAGTGTAAAGTTTGATGGGTCTAGGACGCATAGTTTAGCCGGAAAACGCGTTTAAAGATAAAAATGTCCAATTTTTTTAAAATTAGTTTTTCGTGTCATTCGTTACATGGATTAAAAGGTGGCAGTTCCAAGATCACGAATATATAATTTTTAAGTCGCTGGGGCAAGTAGTTTAGCCGCAAATCGAATTTTAAGGGACAGAAAAAGTGTAAAGTTTGATGGGTCTAGGACGCATAGTTTAGCCGGAAAACGCGTTTAAAGATAAAAATGTCCAGTTTTTTTAAAATTAGTTTTTCGTGTCATTCGTTACATGGATTAAAAGGTGGCAGTTCCAAGATCACGAATATATAATTTTTAAGTCGCTGGGGCAAGTAGTTTAGCCGCAAATCGAATTTTAAGGGACAGAAAAAGTGTAAAGTTTGATGGGTCTAGGACGCATAGTTTAGCCGGAAAACGCGTTTAAAGATAAAAATGTCCAATTTTTTTAAAATTAGTTTTTCGTGTCATTCGTTACATGGATTAAAAGGTGGCAGTTCCAAGATCACGAATATATAATTTTTAAGTCGCTGGGGCAAGTAGTTTAGCCGCAAATCGAATTTTAAGGGACAGAAAAAGTGTAAAGTTTGATGGGTCTAGGACGCATAGTTTAGCCGGGAAAACGCGTTTAAAGATAAAAACGTCCAATTATTTTAAAATTAGTTTTTCATGTCATTCGTTACATGGATTAAAAGGTGGCAGTTCCAAGATCACGAATATATAATTTTTAAGTCGCTGGGGCAAGTAGTTTAGCCGCAAATCGAATTTTAAGGGACAGGAAAAGTGTAAAGTTTGATGGGTCTAGGACGCATAGTTTAGCCGGAAAACGCGTTTAAAGATAAAAACGTCCAATTATTTTAAAATTAGTTTTTCGTGTCATTCGTTACATGGATTAAAAGGTGGCAGTTCCAAGATCACGAATATATAATTTTTAAGTCGCTGGGGCAAGTAGTTTAGCCGCAAATCGAATTTTAAGGGACAGACAAAGTGTAAAGTTTGATGGGTCTAGGACGCATAGTTTAGCCGGAAAACGCGTTTAAAGATAAAAACGTCCAATTATTTTAAAATTAGTTTTTCGTGTCATTCGTTACATGGATTAAAAGGTGGCAGTTCCAAGATCACGAATATATAATTTTTAAGTCGCTGGGGCAAGTAGTTTAGCCGCAAATCGAATTTTAAGGGACAGAAAAAGTGTAAAGTTTGATGGGTCTAGGACGCATAGTTTAGCCGGAAAACGCGTTTAAAGATAAGAATGTCCAATTTTTTTTTAAATTAGTTTTTCGTGTCATTCGTTACATGGATTAAAAGGTGGCAGTTCCAAGATCACGAATATATAATTTTTAAGTCGCTGGGGCAAGTAGTTTAGCCGCAAATCGAATTTTAAGGGACAGAAAAAGTGTAAAGTTTGATGGGTCTAGGACGCATAGTTTAGCCGGAAAACGCGTTTAAAGATAAAAATGTCCAGTTTTTTTAAATTAGTTTTTCGTGTCATTCGTTACATGGATTAAAAGGTGGCAGTTCCAAGATCACGAATATATAATTTTTAAGTCGCTGGGGCAAGTAGTTTAGCCGCAAATCGAATTTTAAGGGACAGAAAAAGTGTAAAGTTTGATGGGTCTAGGACGCATAGTTTAGCCGGAAAACGCGTTTTAAAGATAAAAACGTCCAATTATTTTAAAATTAGTTTTTCGTGTCATTCGTTACATGGATTAAAAGGTGGCAGTTCCAAGATCACGAATATTTTTAAGTCGCTGGGGCAAGTAGTTTAGCCGCAAATAGAATTTTAAGGGACAGAAAAAGTGTAAAGTTTGATGGGTCTAGGATGCATAGTTTAGCCGGAAAACGCGTTTAAAGATAAAAATGTCCAGTTTTTTTAAAATTAGTTTTTCGTGTCATTCGTTACATGGATTAAAAGGTGGCAGTTCCAAGATCACGAATATATAATTTTTAAGTCGCTGGGGCAAGTAGTTTAGCCGCAAATCGAATTTTAAGGGACAGAAAAAGTGTAAAGTTTGATGGGTCTAGGACGCATAGTTTAGCCGGAAAACGCGTTTAAAGATAAAGATGTCCAATTTTTTTTTAAATTAGTTTTTCGTGTCATTCGTTACATGGATTAAAAGGTGGCAGTTCCAAGATCACGAATATATAATTTTTAAGTCGCTGGGGCAAGTAGTTTAGCCGCAAATCGAATTTTAAGGGACAGAAAAAGTGTAAAGTTTGATGGGTCTAGGACGCATAGTTTAGCCGGAAAACGCGTTTAAAGATAAAAATGTCCAGTTTTTTTAAAATTAGTTTTTCGTGTCATTCGTTACATGGATTAAAAGGTGGCAGTTGCAAGATCACGAATATATAATTTTTAAGTCGCTGGGGCAAGTAGTTTAGCCGCAAATCGAATTTTAAGGGACAGAAAAAGTGTAAAGTTTGATGGGTCTAGGACGCATAGTTTAGCCGGAAAACGCGTTTAAAGATAAAAATGTCCAATTTTTTTAAAATTAGTTTTTCGTGTCATTCGTTACATGGATTAAAAGGTGGCAGTTCCAAGATCACGAATATATAATTTTTAAGTCGCTGGGGCAAGTAGTTTAGCCGCAAATCGAATTTTAAGGGACAGAAAAAGTGTAAAGTTTGATGGGTCTAGGACGCATAGTTTAGCCGGAAAACGCGTTTAAAGATAAAAATGTCCAATTTTTTTAAAATTAGTTTTTCGTGTCATTCGTTACATGGATTAAAAGGTGGCAGTTCCAAGATCACGAATATATAATTTTTAAGTCGCTGGGGCAAGTAGTTTAGCCGCAAATCGAATTTTAAGGGACAGAAAAAGTGTAAAGTTTGATGGGTCTAGGACGCATAGTTTAGCCGGAAAACGCGTTTAAAGATAAAAACGTCCAATTATTTTAAAATTAGTTTTTCATGTCATTCGTTACATGGATTAAAAGGTGGCAGTTCCAAGATCACGAATATATAATTTTTAAGTCGCTGGGGCAAGTAGTTTAGCCGCAAATCGAATTTTAAGGGACAGGAAAAGTGTAAAGTTTGATGGGTCTAGGACGCATAGTTTAGCCGGAAAACGCGGTTAAAGATAAAAACGTCCAATTATTTTAAAATTAGTTTTTCGTGTCATTCGTTACATGGATTAAAAGGTGGCAGTTCCAAGATCACGAATATATAATTTTTAAGTCGCTGGGGCAAGTAGTTTAGCCGCAAATCGAATTTTAAGGGACAGACAAAGTGTAAAGTTTGATGGGTCTAGGACGCATAGTTTAGCCGGAAAACGCGTTTAAAGATAAAAACGTCCAATTATTTTAAAATTAGTTTTTCGTGTCATTCGTTACATGGATTAAAAGGTGGCAGTTCCAAGATCACGAATATATAATTTTTAAGTCGCTGGGGCAAGTAGTTTAGCCGCAAATCGAATTTTAAGGGACAGAAAAAGTGTAAAGTTTGATGGGTCTAGGACGCATAGTTTAGCCGGAAAACGCGTTTAAAGATAAAAATGTCCAGTTTTTTTAAAATTAGTTTTTCGTGTCATTCGTTACATGGATTAAAAGGTGGCAGTTCCAAGATCACGAATATATAATTTTTAAGTCGCTGGGGCAAGTAGTTTAGCCGCAAATCGAATTTTAAGGGACAGAAAAAGTGTAAAGTTTGATGGGTCTAGGACGCATAGTTTAGCCGGAAAACGCGTTTAAAGATAAGAATGTCCAATTTTTTTTTAAATTAGTTTTTCGTGTCATTCGTTACATGGATTAAAAGGTGGCAGTTCCAAGATCACGAATATATAATTTTTAAGTCGCTGGGGCAAGTAGTTTAGCCGCAAATCGAATTTTAAGGGACAGAAAAAGTGTAAAGTTTGATGGGTCTAGGACGCATAGTTTAGCCGGAAAACGCGTTTAAAGATAAAAATGTCCAGTTTTTTTAAATTAGTTTTTCGTGTCATTCGTTACATGGATTAAAAGGTGGCAGTTCCAAGATCACGAATATATAATTTTTAAGTCGCTGGGGCAAGTAGTTTAGCCGCAAATCGAATTTTAAGGGACAGAAAAAGTGTAAAGTTTGATGGGTCTAGGACGCATAGTTTAGCCGGAAAACGCGTTTAAAGATAAAAACGTCCAATTATTTTAAAATTAGTTTTTCGTGTCATTCGTTACATGGATTAAAAGGTGGCAGTTCCAAGATCACGAATATTTTTAAGTCGCTGGGGCAAGTAGTTTAGCCGCAAATAGAATTTTAAGGGACAGAAAAAGTGTAAAGTTTGATGGGTCTAGGACGCATAGTTTAGCCGGAAAACGCGTTTAAAGATAAAAATGTCCAGTTTTTTTAAAATTAGTTTTTCGTGTCATTCGTTACATGGATTAAAAGGTGGCAGTTCCAAGATCACGAATATATAATTTTTAAGTCGCTGGGGCAAGTAGTTTAGCCGCAAATCGAATTTTAAGGGACAGAAAAAGTGTAAAGTTTGATGGGTCTAGGACGCATAGTTTAGCCGGAAAACGCGTTTAAAGATAAAGATGTCCAATTTTTTTTTAAATTAGTTTTTCGTGTCATTCGTTACATGGATTAAAAGGTGGCAGTTCCAAGATCACGAATATATAATTTTTAAGTCGCTGGGGCAAGTAGTTTAGCCGCAAATCGAATTTTAAGGGACAGAAAAAGTGTAAAGTTTGATGGGTCTAGGACGCATAGTTTAGCCGGAAAACGCGTTTAAAGATAAAAATGTCCAGTTTTTTTAAAATTAGTTTTTCGTGTCATTCGTTACATGGATTAAAAGGTGGCAGTTGCAAGATCACGAATATATAATTTTTAAGTCGCTGGGGCAAGTAGTTTAGCCGCAAATCGAATTTTAAGGGACAGAAAAAGTGTAAAGTTTGATGGGTCTAGGACGCATAGTTTAGCCGGAAAACGCGTTTAAAGATAAAAATGTCCAATTTTTTTAAAATTAGTTTTTCGTGTCATTCGTTACATGGATTAAAAGGTGGCAGTTCCAAGATCACGAATATATAATTTTTAAGTCGCTGGGGCAAGTAGTTTAGCCGCAAATCGAATTTTAAGGGACAGAAAAAGTGTAAAGTTTGATGGGTCTAGGACGCATAGTTTAGCCGGAAAACGCGTTTAAAGATAAAAATGTCCAGTTTTTTTAAAATTAGTTTTTCGTGTCATTCGTTACATGGATTAAAAGGTGGCAGTTCCAAGATCACGAATATATAATTTTTAAGTCGCTGGGGCAAGTAGTTTAGCCGCAAATCGAATTTTAAGGGACAGAAAAAGTGTAAAGTTTGATGGGTCTAGGACGCATAGTTTAGCCGGAAAACGCGTTTAAAGATAAAAATGTCCAGTTTTTTTAAAATTAGTTTTTCGTGTCATTCGTTACATGGATTAAAAGGTGGCAGTTGCAAGATCACGAATATATAATTTTTAAGTCGCTGGGGCAAGTAGTTTAGCCGCAAATCGAATTTTAAGGGACAGAAAAAGTGTAAAGTTTGATGGGTCTAGGACGCATAGTTTAGCCGGAAAACGCGTTTAAAGATAAAAATGTCCAATTTTTTTAAAATTAGTTTTTCGTGTCATTCGTTACATGGATTAAAAGGTGGCAGTTCCAAGATCACGAATATATAATTTTTAAGTCGCTGGGGCAAGTAGTTTAGCCGCAAATCGAATTTTAAGGGACAGAAAAAGTGTAAAGTTTGATGGGTCTAGGACGCATAGTTTAGCCGGAAAACGCGTTTAAAGATAAAAATGTCCAGTTTTTTTAAAATTAGTTTTTCGTGTCATTCGTTACATGGATTAAAAGGTGGCAGTTCCAAGATCACGAATATATAATTTTTAAGTCGCTGGGGCAAGTAGTTTAGCCGCAAATCGAATTTTAAGGGACAGAAAAAGTGTAAAGTTTGATGGGTCTAGGACGCATAGTTTAGCCGGAAAACGCGTTTAAAGATAAAAATGTCCAGTTTTTTTAAAATTAGTTTTTCGTGTCATTCGTTACATGGATTAAAAGGTGGCAGTTCCAAGATCACGAATATATAATTTTTAAGTCGCTGGGGCAAGTAGTTTAGCCGCAAATCGAATTTTAAGGGACAGAAAAAGTGTAAAGTTTGATGGGTCTAGGACGCATAGTTTAGCCGGAAAACGCGTTTAAAGATAAAAACGTCCAATTATTTTAAAATTAGTTTTTCGTATCATTCGTTACATGGATTAAAAGGTGGCAGTTCCAAGATCACGAATATATAATTTTTAAGTCGCTGGGGCAAGTAGTTTAGCCGCAAATCGAATTTTAAGGGACAGAAAAAGTGTAAAGTTTGATGGGTCTAGGACGCATAGTTTAGCCGGAAAACGCGTTTAAAGATAAAAATGTCCAATTTTTTTAAAATTAGTTTTTCGTGTCATTCGTTACATGGATTAAAAGGTGGCAGTTCCAAGATCACGAATATATAATTTTTAAGTCGCTGGGACAGAAAAAGTGTAAAGTTTGATGGGTCTAGGACGCATAGTTTAGCCGGAAAACGCGTTTAAAGATAAAAATGTCCAATTTTTTTTTAAATTAGTTTTTCGTGTCATTCGTTACATGGATTAAAAGGTGGCAGTTCCAAGATCACGAATATATAATTTTTAAGTCGCTGGGGCAAGTAGTTTAGCCGCAAATCGAATTTTAAGGGACAGAAAAAGTGTAAAGTTTGATGGGTCTAGGACGCATAGTTTAGCCGGAAAACGAGTTTAAAGATAAAAATGTCCAGTTTTTTAAAATTAGTTTTTCGTGTCATTCGTTACATGGATTAAAAGGTGGCAGTTCCAGGATCACGAATATATAATTTTTAAGTCGCTGGGGCAAGTAGTTTAGCCGCAAATCGAATTTTAAGGGACAGAAAAAGTGTAAAGTTTGATGGGTCTAGGACGCATAGTTTAGCCGGAAAACGCGTTTAAAGATAAAAATGTCCAGTTTTTTTAAAATTAGTTTTTCGTGTCATTCGTTACATGGATTAAAAGGTGGCAGTTCCAAGATCACGAATATATAATTTTTAAGTCGCTGGGGCAAGTAGTTTAGCCGCAAATCGAATTTTAAGGGACAGAAAAAGTGTAAAGTTTGATGGGTCTAGGACGCATAGTTTAGCCGGAAAACGCGTTTAAAGATAAAAACGTCCAATTATTTTAAAATTAGTTTTTCGTGTCATTCGTTACATGGATTAAAAGGTGGCAGTTCCAAGATCACGAATATATAATTTTTAAGTCGCTGGGGCAAGTAGTTTAGCCGCAAATCGAATTTTAAGGGACAGAAAAAGTGTAAAGTTTGATGGGTCTAGGACGCATAGTTTAGCCGGAAAACGCGTTTAAAGATAAAAATGTCCAGTTTTTTTAAAATTAGTTTTTCGTGTCATTCGTTACATGGATTAAAAGGTGGCAGTTCCAAGATCACGAATATATAATTTTTAAGTCGCTGGGGCAAGTAGTTTAGCCGCAAATCGAATTTTAAGGGACAGAAAAAGTGTAAAGTTTGATGGGTCTAGGACGCATAGTTTAGCCGGAAAACGCGTTTAAAGATAAAAACGTCCAATTTTTTTAAAATTTATTTTTCGTGTCATTCCTTACATGGATTAAAAGGTGGCAGTTCCAAGATCACGAATATATAATTTTTAAGTCGCTGGGGCAAGTAGTTTAGCCGCAAATCGAATTTTAAGGGACAGAAAAAGTGTAAAGTTTGATGGGTCTAGGACGCATAGTTTAGCCGGAAAACGCGTTTAAAGATAAAAATGTCCAATTTTTTTAAAATTAGTTTTTCGTGTCATTCGTTACATGGATTAAAAGGTGGCAGTTCCAAGATCACGAATATATAATTTTTAAGTCGCTGGGGCAAGTAGTTTAGCCGCAAATCGAATTTTAAGGGACAGAAAAAGTGTAAAGTTTGATGGGTCTAGGACGCATAGTTTAGCCGGAAAACGCGTTTAAAGATAAAAATGTCCAATTTTTTTAAAATTAGTTTTTCGTGTCAATCGTTACATGGATTAAAAGGTGGCAGTTCCAAGATCACGAATATATAATTTTTAAGTCGCTGGGGCAAGTAGTTTAGCCGCAAATCGAATTTTAAGGGACAGAAAAAGTGTAAAGTTTGATGGGTCTAGGACGCATAGTTTAGCCGGAAAACGCGTTTAAAGATAAAAACGTCCAATTTTTTTAAAATTAATTTTTCGTGTCATTCCTTACATGGATTAAAAGGTGGCAGTTCCAAGATCACGAATATATAATTTTTAAGTCGCTGGGGCAAGTAGTTTAGCCGCAAATCGAATTTTAAGGGACAGAAAAAGTGTAAAGTTTGATGGGTCTAGGACGCATAGTTTAGCCGGAAAACGCGTTTAAAGATAAAAATGTCCAATTTTTTTTTAAATTAGTTTTTCGTGTCATTCGTTACATGGATTAAAAGGTGGCAGTTCCAAGATCACGAATATATAATTTTTAAGTCGCTGGGGCAAGTAGTTTAGCCGCAAATCGAATTTTAAGGGACAGAAAAAGTGTAAAGTTTGATGGGTCTAGGACGCATAGTTTAGCCGGAAAACGCGTTTAAAGATAAAAATGTCCAGTTTTTTTAAAATTAGTTTTTCGTGTCATTCGTTACATGGATTAAAAGGTGGCAGTTCCAAGATCACGAATATATAATTTTTAAGTCGCTGGGGCAAGTAGTTTAGCCGCAAATCGAATTTTAAGGGACAGAAAAAGTGTAAAGTTTGATGGGTCTAGGACGCATAGTTTAGCCGGAAAACGCGTTTAAAGATAAAAATGTCCAATTTTTTTTTAAATTAGTTTTTCGTGTCATTCGTTACATGGATTAAAAGGTGGCAGTTCCAAGATCACGAATATATAATTTTTAAGTCGCTGGGGCAAGTAGTTTAGCCGCAAATCGAATTTTAAGGGACAGAAAAAGTTTAAAGTTTGATGGGTCTAGGACGCATAGTTTAGCCGGAAAACGCGTTTAAAGATAAAAATGTCCAATTTTTTTAAAATTAGTTTTTCGTGTCATTCGTTACATGGATTAAAAGGTGGCAGTTCCAAGATCACGAATATATAATTTTTAAGTCGCTGGGGCAAGTAGCTTAGCCGCAAATCGAATTTTAAGGGACAGAAAAAGTGTAAAGTTTGATGGGTCTAGGATGCATAGTTTAGCCGGAAAACGCGTTTAAAGATAAAAATGTCCAATTTTTTTAAAATTAGTTTTTCGTGTCATTCGTTACATGGATTAAAAGGTGGCAGTTCCAAGATCACGAATATATAATTTTTAAGTCGCTGGGCAAGTAGTTTAGCCGCAAATCGAATTTTAAGGGACAGAAAAAGTGTAAAGTTTGATGGGTCTAGGACGCATAGTTTAGCCGGAAAACGCGTTTAAAGATAAAAACGTCCAATTATTTTAAAATTAGTTTTTCGTGTCATTCGTTACATGGATTAAAAGGTGGCAGTTCCAAGATCACGAATATATAATTTTTAAGTCGCTGGGGCAAGTAGTTTAGCCGCAAATCGAATTTTAAGGGACAGAAAAAGTGTAAAGTTTGATGGGTCTAGGACGCATAGTTTAGCCGGAAAACGCGTTTAAAGATAAAAATGTCCAATTTTTTTAAAATTAGTTTTTCGTGTCATTCGTTACATGGATTAAAAGGTGGCAGTTCCAAGATCACGAATATATAATTTTTAAGTCGCTGGGGCAAGTAGCTTAGCCGCAAATCGAATTTTAAGGGACAGAAAAAGTGTAAAGTTTGATGGGTCTAGGACGCATAGTTTAGCCGGAAAACGCGTTTAAAGATAAAAATGTCCAATTTTTTTAAAATTAGTTTTTCGTGTCATTCGTTACATGGATTAAAAGGTGGCAGTTCCAAGATCACGAATATATAATTTTTAAGTCGCTGGGGCAAGGATTTTAGCCGCAAATCGAATTTTAAGGGACAGAAAAAGTGTAAAGTTTGATGGGTCTAGGACGCATAGTTTAGCCGGAAAACGCGTTTAAAGATAAAAATGTCCAATTTTTTTAAAATTAGTTTTTCGTGTCATTCGTTACATGGATTAAAAGGTGGCAGTTCCAAGATCACGAATATATAATTTTTAAGTCGCTGGGGCAAGTAGTTTAGCCGCAAATCGAATTTTAAGGGACAGAAAAAGTGTAAAGTTTGATGGGTCTAGGACGCATAGTTTAGCCGGAAAACGCGTTTAAAGATAAAAATGTCCAATTTTTTTTTAAATTAGTTTTTCGTGTCATTCGTTACATGGATTAAAAGGTGGCAGTTCCAAGATCACGAATATATAATTTTTAAGTCGCTGGGGCAAGTAGTTTAGCCGCAAATCGAATTTTAAGGGACAGAAAAAGTGTAAAGTTTGATGGGTCTAGGACGCATAGTTTAGCCGGAAAACGCGTTTAAAGATAAAAATGTCCAGTTTTTTTTAAAATTAGTTTTTCGTGTCATTCGTTACATGGATTAAAAGGTGGCAGTTCCAAGATCACGAATATATAATTTTTAAGTCGCTGGGGCAAGTAGTTTAGCCGCAAATCGAATTTTAAGGGACAGAAAAAGTGTAAAGTTTGATGGGTCTAGGACGCATAGTTTAGCCGGAAAACGCGTTTAAAGATAAAAATGTCCAATTTTTTTAAAATTAGTTTTTCGTGTCATTCGTTACATGGATTAAAAGGTGGCAGTTCCAAGATCACGAATAAATAATTTTTAAGTCGCTGGGGCAAGTAGTTTAGCCGCAAATCCAATTTTAAGGGACAGAAAAAGTGTAAAGTTTGATGGGTCTAGGACGCATAGTTTAGCCGGAAAACGCGTTTAAAGATAAAAATGTCCAATTTTTTTAAAATTAGTTTTTCGTGTCATTCGTTACATGGATTAAAAGGTGGCAGTTCCAAGATCACGAATATATAATTTTTAAGTCGCTGGGGCAAGTAGTTTAGCCGCAAATCGAATTTTAAGGGACAGAAAAAGTGTAAAGTTTGATGGGTCTAGGACGCATAGTTTAGCCGGAAAACGCGTTTAAAGATAAAAATGTCCAATTTTTTTAAAATTAGTTTTTCGTGTCATTCGTTACATGGATTAAAAGGTGGCAGTTCCAAGATCACGAATATATAATTTTTAAGTCGCTGGGGCAAGTAGTTTAGCCGCAAATCGAATTTTAAGGGACAGAAAAAGTGTAAAGTTTGATGGGTCTAGGACGCATAGTTTAGCCGGAAAACGCGTTTAAAGATAAAAATGTCCAATTTTTTTAAAATTAGTTTTTCGTGTCATTCGTTACATGGATTAAAAGGTGGCAGTTCCAAGATCACGAATATATAATTTTTAAGTCGCTGGGGCAAGTAGTTTAGCCGCAAATCGAATTTTAAGGGACAGAAAAAGTGTAAAGTTTGATGGGTCTGGGACGCATAGTTTAGCCGGAAAACGCGTTTAAAGATAAAAATGTCCAATTTTTTTAAAATTAGTTTTTCGTGTCATTCGTTACATGGATTAAAAGGTGGCAGTTCCAAGATCACGAATATATAATTTTTAAGTCGCTGGGGCAAGTGTTTAGCCGCAAATCGAATTTTAAGGGACAGAAAAAGTGTAAAGTTTGATGGGCCTAGGAAGCATAGCTTAGCCGGAAAACGCGTTTAAAGATAAAAATGTCCAATTTTTTTAAAATTAGTTTTTCGTGTCATTCGTTACATGGATTAAAAGGTGGCAGTTCCAAGATCACGAATATATAATTTTTAAGTCGCTGGGGCAATTAGTTGAGCCGCAAATCGAATTTTAAGGGATAGAAAAAGTGTAAAGTTTGATGGGTCTAGGACGCATAGTTTAGCCGGAAAACGCGTTTAAAGATAAAAATGTCCAATTTTTTTAAAATTAGTTTTTCGTGTCATTCGTTACATGGATTAAAAGGTGGCAGTTCCAAGATCACGAATATGTAATTTTTAAGTCGCTGGGGCAAGTAGTTTAGCCGCAAATCGAATTTTAAGGGACAGAAAAAGTGTAAAGTTTGATGGGTCTAGGACGCATAGTTTAGCCGGAAAACGCGTTTAAAGATAAAAATGTCCAATTTTTTTAAAATTAGTTTTTCGTGTCATTCGTTACATGGATTAAAAGGTGGCAGTTCCAAGATCACGAATATATAATTTTTAAGTCGCTGGGGCAAGTAGTTTAGCCGCAAATCGAATTTTAAGGGACAGAAAAAGTGTAAAGTTTGATGGGTCTAGGACGCATAGTTTAGCCGGAAAACGCGTTTAAAGATAAAAATGTCCAATTTTTTTAAAATTAGTTTTTCGTGTCATTCGTTACATGGATTAAAAGGTGGCAGTTCCAAGATCACGAATATATAATTTTTAAGTCGCTGGGGCAAGTAGTTTAGCCGCAAATCGAATTTTAAGGGACAGAAAAAGTGTAAAGTTTGATGGGTCTAGGACGCATAGTTTAGCCGGAAAACGCGTTTAAAGATAAAAATGTCCAATTTTTTTAAAATTAGTTTTTCGTGTCATTCGTTACATGGATTAAAAGGTGGCAGTTCCAAGATCACGAATATATAATTTTTAAGTCGCTGGGGCAAGTAGTTTAGCCGCAAATCGAATTTTAAGGGACAGAAAAAGTGTAAAGTTTGATGGGTCTAGGACGCATAGTTTAGCCGGAAAACGCGTTTAAAGATAAAAATGTCCAATTTTTTTAAAATTAGTTTTTCGTGTCATTCGTTACATGGATTAAAAGGTGGCAGTTCCAAGATCACGAATATATAATTTTTAAGTCGCTGGGGCAAGTAGTTTAGCCGCAAATCGAATTTTAAGGGACAGAAAAAGTGTAAAGTTTGATGGGTCTAGGACGCATAGTTTAGCCGGAAAACGCGTTTAAAGATAAAAATGTCCAATTTTTTTAAAATTAGTTTTTCGTGTCATTCGTTACATGGATTAAAAGGTGGCAGTTCCAAGATCACGAATATATAATTTTTAAGTCGCTGGGGCAAGTAGTTTAGCCGCAAATCGAATTTTAAGGGACAGAAAAAGTGTAAAGTTTGATGGGTCTAGGACGCATAGTTTAGCCGGAAAACGCGTTTAAAGATAAAAATGTCCAATTTTTTTAAAATTAGTTTTTCGTGTCATTCGTTACATGGATTAAAAGGTGGCAGTTCCAAGATCACGAATATATAATTTTTAAGTCGCTGGGGCAAGTAGTTTAGCCGCAAATCGAATTTTAAGGGACAGAAAAAGTGTAAAGTTTGATGGGTCTAGGACGCATAGTTTAGCCGGAAAACGCGTTTAAAGATAAAAATGTCCAATTTTTTTAAAATTAGTTTTTCGTGTCATTCGTTACATGGATTAAAAGGTGGCAGTTCCAAGATCACGAATATATAATTTTTAAGTCGCTGGGGCAAGTAGTTTAGCCGCAAATCGAATTTTAAGGGACAGAAAAAGTGTAAAGTTTGATGGGTCTAGGACGCATAGTTTAGCCGGAAAACGTGTTTAAAGATAAAAATGTGCAATTTTTTTAAAATTAGTTTTTCGTGTCATTCGTTACATGGATTAAAAGGTGGCAGTTCCAAGATCACGAATATATAATTTTTAAGTCGCTGGGGCAAGTAGTTTAGCCGCAAATCGAATTTTAAGGGACAGAAAAAGTGTAAAGTTTGATGGGTCTAGGACGCATAGTTTAGCCGGAAAACGCGTTTAAAGATAAAAATGTCCAATTTTTTTAAAATTAGTTTTTCGTGTCATTCGTTACATGGATTAAAAGGTGGCAGTTCCAAGATCACGAATATATAATTTTTAAGTCGCTGGGGCAAGTAGTTTAGCCGCAAATCGAATTTTAAGGGACAGATAAAATGTAAAGTTTGATGGGTCTAGGACGCATAGTTTAGCCGGAAAACGCGTTTAAAGATAAAAATGTCCAATTTTTTTAAAATTAGTTTTTCGTGTCATTCGTTACATGGATTAAAAGGTGGCAGTTCCAAGATCACGAATATATAATTTTTAAGTCGCTGGGGCAAGTAGTTTAGCCGCAAATCGAATTTTAAGGGACAGATAAAATGTAAAGTTTGATGGGTCTAGGACGCATAGTTTAGCCGGAAAACGCGTTTAAAGATAAAAATGTCCAATTTTTTTAAAATTAGTTTTTCGTGTCATTCGTTACATGGATTAAAAGGTGGCAGTTCCAAGATCACGAATATATAATTTTTAAGTCGCTGGGGCAAGTAGTTTAGCCGCAAATCGAATTTTAAGGGACAGAAAAAGTGTAAAGTTTGATGGGTCTAGGACGCATAGTTTAGCCGGAAAACGCGTTTAAAGATAAAAATGTCCAATTTTTTTAAAATTAGTTTTTCGTGTCATTCGTTACATGGATTAAAAGGTGGCAGTTCCAAGATCACGAATATATAATTTTTAAGTCGCTGGGGCAAGTAGTTTAGTCGCAAATCGAATTTTAAGGGACAGAAAAAGTGTAAAGTTTGATGGGTCTAGGACGCATAGTTTAGCCGGAAAACGCGTTTAAAGATAAAAATGTCCAATTTTTTTAAAATTAGTTTTTCGTGTCATTCGTTACATGGATTAAAAGGTGGCAGTTCCAAGATCACGAATATATAATTTTTAAGTCGCTGGGGCAAGTAGTTTAGCCGCAAATCGAATTTTAAGGGACAGAAAAAGTGTAAAGTTTGATGGGTCTAGGACGCATAGTTTAGCCGGAAAACGCGTTTAAAGATAAAAATGTCCAATTTTTTTAAAATTAGTTTTTCGTGTCATTCGTTACATGGATTAAAAGGTGGCAGTTCCAAGATCACGAATATATAATTTTTAAGTCGCTGGGGCAAGTAGTTTAGCCGCAAATCGAATTTTAAGGGACAGAAAAAGTGTAAAGTTTGATGGGTCTAGGACGCATAGTTTAGCCGGAAAACGCGTTTAAAGATAAAAATGTCCAATTTTTTTAAAATTAGTTTTTCGTGTCATTCGTTACATGGATTAAAAGGTGGCAGTTCCAAGATCACGAATATATAATTTTTAAGTCGCTGGGGCAAGTAGTTTAGCCGCAAATCGAATTTTAAGGGACAGAAAAAGTGTAAAGTTTGATGGGTCTAGGACGCATAGTTTAGCCGGAAAACGCGTTTAAAGATAAAAATGTCCAATTTTTTTAAAATTAGTTTTTCGTGTCATTCGTTACATGGATTAAAAGGTGGCAGTTCCAAGATCACGAATATATAATTTTTAAGTCGCTGGGGCAAGTAGTTTAGTCGCAAATCGAATTTTAAGGGACAGAAAAAGTGTAAAGTTTGATGGGTCTAGGACGCATAGTTTAGCCGGAAAACGCGTTTAAAGATAAAAATGTCCATTTTTTTTAAAATTAGTTTTTCGTGTCATTCGTTACATGGATTAAAAGGTGGCAGTTCCAAGATCACGAATATATAATTTTTAAGTCGCTGGGGCAAGTAGTTTAGCCGCAAATCGAATTTTAAGGGACAGAAAAAGTGTAACGTTTGATGGGTCTAGGACGCATAGTTTAGCCGGAAAACGCGTTTAAAGATAAAAATGTCCAATTTTTTTAAAATTAGTTTTTCGTGTCATTCGTTACATGGATTAAAAGGTGGCAGTTCCAAGATCACGAATATATAATTTTTAAGTCGCTGGGGCAAGTAGTTTAGCCGCAAATCGAATTTTAAGGGACAGAAAAAGTGTAAAGTTTGATGGGTCTAGGACGCATAGTTTAGCCGGAAAACGCGTTTAAAGATAAAAATGTCCAATTTTTTTAAAATTAGTTTTTCGTGTCATTCGTTACATGGATTAAAAGGTGGCAGTTCCAAGATCACGAATATATAATTTTTAAGTCGCTGGGGCAAGTAGTTTAGTCGCAAATCGAATTTTAAGGGACAGAAAAAGTGTAAAGTTTGATGGGTCTAGGACGCACAGTTTAGCCGGAAAACGCGTTTAAAGATAAAAATGTCCAATTTTTTTAAAATTAGTTTTTCGTGTCATTCGTTACATGGATTAAAAGGTGGCAGTTCCAAGATCACGAATATATAATTTTTAAGTCGCTGGGGCAAGTAGTTTAGCCGCAAATCGAATTTTAAGGGACAGAAAAAGTGTAAAGTTTGATGGGTCTAGGACGCATAGTTTAGCCGGAAAACGCGTTTAAAGATAAAAATGTCCAATTTTTTTAAAATTAGTTTTTCGTGTCATTCGTTACATGGATTAAAAGGTGGCAGTTCCAAGATCACGAATATATAATTTTTAAGTCGCTGGGGCAAGTAGTTTAGCCGCAAATCGAATTTTAAGGGACAGAAAAAGTGTAAAGTTTGATGGGTCTAGGACGCATAGTTTAGCCGTAAAACGCGTTTAAAGATAAAAATGTCCAATTTTTTTAAAATTAGTTTTTCGTGTCATTCGTTACATGGATTAAAAGGTGGCAGTTCCAAGATCACGAATATATAATTTTTAAGTCGCTGGGGCAAGTAGTTTAGCCGCAAATCGAATTTTAAGGGACAGAAAAAGTGTAAAGTTTGATGGGTCTAGGACGCAAAGTTTAGCCGGAAAACGCGTTTAAAGATAAAAATGTCCAATTTTTTTAAAATTAGTTTTTCGTGTCATTCGTTACATGGATTAAAAGGTGGCAGTTCCAAGATCACGAATATATAATTTTTAAGTCGCTGGGGCAAGTAGTTTAGCCGCAAATCGAATTTTAAGGGACAGAAAAAGTGTAAAGTTTGATGGGTCTAGGACGCATAGTTTAGCCGGAAAACGCGTTTAAAGATAAAAATGTCCAATTTTTTTAAAATTAGTTTTTCGTGTCATTCGTTACATGGATTAAAAGGTGGCAGTTCCAAGATCACGAATATATAATTTTTAAGTCGCTGGGGCAAGTAGTTTAGCCGCAAATCGAATTTTAAGGGACAGAAAAAGTGTAAAGTTTGATGGGTCTAGGACGCATAGTTTAGCCGGAAAACGCGTTTAAGGATAAAAATGTCCAATTTTTTTAAAATTAGTTTTTCGTGTCATTCGTTACATGGATTAAAAGGTGGCAGTTCCAAGATCACGAATATATAATTTTTAAGTCGCTGGGGCAAGTAGTTTAGCCGCAAATCGAATTTTAAGGGACCGATAAAATGTAAAGTTTGATGGGTCTAGGACGCATAGTTTAGCCGGAAAACGCGTTTAAAGATAAAAATGTCCAATTTTTTTAAAATAAGTTTTTCGTGTCATTCGTTACATGGATTAAAAGGTGGCAGTTCCAAGATCACGAATATATAATTTTTAAGTCGCTGGGGCAAGTAGTTTAGCCGCAAATCGAATTTTAAGGGACAGATAAAATGTAAAGTTTGATGGGTCTAGGACGCATAGTTTAGCCGGAAAACGCGCTTAAAGATAAAAATGTCCAATTTTTTTAAAATTAGTTTTTCGTGTCATTCGTTACATGGATTAAAAGGTGGCAGTTCCAAGATCACGAATATATAATTTTTAAGTCGCTGGGGCAAGTAGTTTAGCCGCAAATCGAATTTTAAGGGACAGAAAAAGTGTAAAGTTTGATGGGTCTAGGACGCATAGTTTAGCCGGAAAACGCGTTTAAAGATAAAAATGTCCAATTTTTTTAAAATTAGTTTTTCGTGTCATTCGTTACATGGATTAAAAGGTGGCAGTTCCAAGATCATGAATATATAATTTTTAAGTCGCTGGGGCAAGTAGTTTAGCCGCAAATCGAATTTTAAGGGACAGAAAAAGTGTAAAGTTTGATGGGTCTAGGACGCATAGTTTAGCCGGAAAACGCGTTTAAAGATAAAAATGTCCAATTTTTTTAAAATTAGTTTTTCGTGTCATTCGTTACATGGATTAAAAGGTGGCAGTTCCAAGATCACGAATATATAATTTTTAAGTCGCTGGGGCAAGTAGTTTAGCCGCAAATCGAATTTTAAGGGACAGAAAAAGTGTAAAGTTTGATGGGTCTAGGACGCATAGTTTAGCCGGAAAACGCGTTTAAAGATAAAAATGTCCAATTTTTTTAAAATTAGTTTTTCGTGTCATTCGTTACATGGATTAAAAGGTGGCAGTTCCAAGATCACGAATATATAATTTTTAAGTCGCTGGGGCAAGTAGTTTAGCCGCAAATCGAATTTTAAGGGACAGAAAAAGTGTAAAGTTTGATGGGTCTAGGACGCATAGTTTAGCCGGAAAACGCGTTTAAAGATAAAAATGTCCAATTTTTTTAAAATTAGTTTTTGGTGTCATTCGCTACATGGATTAAAAGGTGGCAGTTCCAAGATCACGAATATATAATTTTTAAGTCGCTGGGGCAAGTAGTTTAGCCGCAAATCGAATTTTAAGGGACATAAAAAGTGTAAAGTTTGATGGGTCTAGGACGCATAGTTTAGCCGGAAAACGCGTTTAAAGATAAAAATGTCCAATTTTTTTAAAATTAGTTTTTCGTGTCATTCGTTACATGGATTAAAAGGTGGCAGTTCCAAGATCACGAATATATAATTTTTAAGTCGCTGGGGCAAGTAGTTTAGCCGCAAATCGAATTTTAAGGGACAGATAAAATGTAAAGTTTGATGGGTCTAGGACGCATAGTTTAGCCGGAAAAAGCGTTTAAAGATAAAAATGTCCAATTTTTTTAAAATTAGTTTTTCGTGTCATTCGTTACATGGATTAAAAGGTGGCAGTTCCAAGATCACGAATATATAATTTTTAAGTCGCTGGGGCAAGTAATTAAGCCGCAAGTCGAATTTTAAGGGACAGAAAAAGTGTAAAGTTTGATGGGTCTAGGACGCATAGTTTAGCCGGAAAACGCGTTTAAAGATAAAAATGTCCAATTTTTTTAAAATTAGTTTTTCGTGTCATTCGTTACATGGATTAAAAGGTGGCAGTTCCAAGATCACGAATATATAATTTTTAAGTCGCTGGGGCAAGTAGTTTAGCCGCAAATCGAATTTTAAGGGACAGAAAAAGTGTAAAGTTTGATGGGTCTAGGACGCATAGTTTAGCCGGAAAACGCGTTTAAAGATAAAAATGTCCAATTTTTTCAAAATTAGTTTTTCGTGTCATTCGTAACATGGATTAGCAGTTCCAAGATCACGAATATATAATTTTTAAGTCGCTGGGGCAAGTAGTTTAGCCGCAAATCGAATTTTAAGGGACAGAAAAAGTGTAAAGTTTGATGGGTCTAGGACGGATAGTTTAGCCGGAAAACGCGTTTAAAGATAAAAATGTCCAATTTTTTTAAAATTAGTTTTTCGTGTCATTCGTTACATGGATTAAAAGGTGGCAGTTCCAAGATCACGAATATATAATTTTTAAGTCGCTGGGGCAAGTAGTTTAGCCGCAAATCGAATTTTAAGGGACAGAAAAAGTGTAAAGTTTGATGGGTCTAGGACGCATAGTTTAGCCGGAAAACGCGTTTAAAGATAAAAATGTCCAATTTTTTTAAAATTAGTTTTTCGTGTCATTCGTTACATGGATTAAAAGGTGGCAGTTCCAAGATCACGAATATATAATTTTTAAGTCGCTGGGGCAAGTAGTTTAGCCGCAAATCGAATTTTAAGGGACAGATAAAATGTAAAGTTTGATGGGTCTAGGACGCATAGTTTAGCCGGAAAACGCGTTTAAAGATAAAAATGTCCAATTTTTTTAAAATTAGTTTTTCGTGTCATTCGTTACATGGATTAAAAGGTGGCAGTTCCAAGATCACGAATATATAATTTTTAAGTCGCTGGGGCAAGTAATTAAGCCGCAAGTCGAATTTTAAGGGACAGAAAAAGTGTAAAGTTTGATGGGTCTAGGACGCATAGTTTAGCCGGAAAACGCGTTTAAAGATAAAAATGTCCAATTTTTTTTAAAATTAGTTTTTCGTGTCATTCGTTACATGGATTAAAAGGTGGCAGTTCCAAGATCACGAATATATAGTTTTTAAGTCGCTGGGGCAAGTAGTTTAGCCCCAAATCGAATTTTAAGGGACAGAAAAAGTGTAAAGTTTGATGGGTCTAGGACGCATAGTTTAGCCGGAAAACGCGTTTAAAGATAAAAATGTCCAATTTTTTTAAAATTAGTTTTTCGTGTCATTCGTTACATGGATTAAAAGGTGGCAGTTCCAAGATCACGAATATATAATTTTTAAGTCGCTGGGGCAAGTAGTTTAGCCGCAAATCGAATTTTAAGGGACAGAAAAAGTGTAAAGTTTGATGGGTCTAGGACGCATAGTTTAGCCGGAAAACGCGTTTAAAGATAAAAATGTCCAATTTTTTTAAAATTAGTTTTTCGTGTCATTCGTTACATGGATTAAAAGGTGGCAGTTCCAAGATCACGAATATATAATTTTTAAGTCGCTGGGGCAAGTAGTTTAGCCGCAAATCGAATTTTAAGGGACAGAAAAAGTGTAAAGTTTGATGGGTCTAGGACGCAAAGTTTAGCCGGAAAACGCGTTTAAAGATAAAAATGTCCAATTTTTTTAAAATTAGTTTTTCGTGTCATTCGTTACATGGATTAAAAGGTGGCAGTTCCAAGATCACGAATATATAATTTTTAAGTCGCTGGGGCAAGTAGTTTAGCCGCAAATCGAATTTTAAGGGACAGAAAAAGTGTAAAGTTTGATGGGTCTAGGACGCATAGTTTAGCCGGAAAACGCGTTTAAAGATAAAAATGTCCAATTTTTTTAAAATTAGTTTTTCGTGTCATTCGTTACATGGATTAAAAGGTGGCAGTTCCAAGATCACGAATATATAATTTTTAAGTCGCTGGGGCAAGTAGTTTAGCCGCAAATCGAATTTTAAGGGACAGAAAAAGTGTAAAGTTTGATGGGTCTAGGATGCATAGTTTAGCCGGAAAACGCGTTTAAAGATAAAAATGTCCAATTTTTTTAAAATTAGTTTTTCGTGTCATTCGTTACATGGATTAAAAGGTGGCAGTTCCAAGATCACGAATATATAATTTTTAAGTCGCTGGGGCAAGTAGTTTAGCCGCAAATCGAATTTTAAGGGACCGATAAAATGTAAAGTTTGATGGGTCTAGGACGCATAGTTTAGCCGGAAAACGCGTTTAAAGATAAAAATGTCCAATTTTTTTAAAATTAGTTTTTCGTGTCATTCGTTACATGGATTAAAAGGTGGCAGTTCCAAGATCACGAATATATAATTTTTAAGTCGCTGGGGCAAGTAGTTTAGCCGCAAATCGAATTTTAAGGGACAGATAAAATGTAAAGTTTGATGGGTCTAGGACGCATAGTTTAGCCGGAAAACGCGTTTAAAGATAAAAATGTCCAATTTTTTTAAAATTAGTTTTTCGTGTCATTCGTTACATAGATTAAAAGGTGGCAGTTCCAAGATCACGAATATATAATTTTTAAGTCGCTGGGGCAAGTAGTTTAGCCGCAAATCGAATTTTAAGGGACAGAAAAAGTGTAAAGTTTGATGGGTCTAGGACGCATAGTTTAGCCGGAAAACGCGTTTAAAGATAAAAATGTCCAATTTTTTTAAAATAAGTTTTTCGTGTCATTCGTTACATGGATTAAAAGGTGGCAGTTCCAAGATCACGAATATATAATTTTTAAGTCGCTGGGGCAAGTAGTTTAGCCGCAAATCGAATTTTAAGGGACAGATAAAATGTAAAGTTTGATGGGTCTAGGACGCATAGTTTAGCCGGAAAACGCGTTTAAAGATAAAAATGTCCAATTTTTTTAAAATTAGTTTTTCGTGTCATTCGTTACATGGATTAAAAGGTGGCAGTTCCAAGATCACGAATATATAATTTTTAAGTCGCTGGGGCAAGTAGTTTAGCCGCAAATCGAATTTTAAGGGACAGAAAAAGTGTAAAGTTTGATGGGTCTAGGACGCATAGTTTAGCCGGAAAACGCGTTTAAAGATAAAAATGTCCAATTTTTTTAAAATTAGTTTTTCGTGTCATTCGTTACATGGATTAAAAGGTGGCAGTTCCAAGATCACGAATATATAATTTTTAAGTCGCTGGGGCAAGTAGTTTAGCCGCAAATCGAATTTTAAGGGACAGAAAAAGTGTAAAGTTTGATGGGTCTAGGACGCATAGTTTAGCCGGAAAACGCGTTTAAAGATAAAAATGTCCAATTTTTTTAAAATTAGTTTTTGGTGTCATTCGTTACATGGATTAAAAGGTGGCAGTTCCAAGATCACGAATATATAATTTTTAAGTCGCTGGGGCAAGTATTAGCCGCAAATCGAATTTTAAGGGACATAAAAAGTGTAAAGTTTGATGGGTCTAGGACGCATAGTTTAGCCGGAAAACGCGTTTAAAGATAAAAATGTCCAATTTTTTTAAAATTAGTTTTTCGTGTCATTCGTTACATGGATTAAAAGGTGGCAGTTCCAAGATCACGAATATATAATTTTTAAGTCGCTGGGGCAAGTAGTTTAGCCGCAAATCGAATTTTAAGGGACAGATAAAATGTAAAGTTTGATGGGTCTAGGACGCATAGTTTAGCCGGAAAACGCGTTTAAAGATAAAAATGTCCAATTTTTTTAAAATTAGTTTTTCGTGTCATTCGTTACATGGATTAAAAGGTGGCAGTTCCAAGATCACGAATATATAATTTTTAAGTCGCTGGGGCAAGTAATTAAGCCGCAAGTCGAATTTTAAGGGACAGAAAAAGTGTAAAGTTTGATGGGTCTAGGACGCATAGTTTAGCCGGAAAACGCGTTTAAAGATAAAAATGTCCAATTTTTTTAAAATTAGTTTTTCGTGTCATTCGTTACATGGATTAAAAGGTGGCAGTTCCAAGATCACGAATATATAATTTTTAAGTCGCTGGGGCAAGTAGTTTAGCCGCAAATCGAATTTTAAGGGACAGAAAAAGTGTAAAGTTTGATGGGTCTAGGACGCATAGTTTAGCCGGAAAACGCGTTTAAAGATAAAAATGTCCAATTTTTTCAAAATTAGTTTTTCGTGTCATTCGTAACATGGCTCAGCAGTTCCAAGATCACGAATATATAATTTTTAAGTCGCTGGGGCAAGTAGTTTAGCCGCAAATCGAATTTTAAGGGACAGAAAAAGTGTAAAGTTTGATGGGTCTAGGACGCATAGTTTAGCCGGAAAACGCGTTTAAAGATAAAAATGTCCAATTTTTTTAAAATTAGTTTTTCGTGTCATTCGTTACATGGATTAAAAGGTGGGAGTTCCAAGATCACGAATATATAATTTTTAAGTCGCTGGGGCAAGTAGTTTAGCCGCAAATCGAATTTTAAGGGACAGAAAAAGTGTAAAGTTTGATGGGTCTAGGACGCATAGTTTAGCCGGAAAACGCGTTTAAAGATAAAAATGTCCAATTTTTTTAAAATTAGTTTTTCGTGTCATTCGTTACATGGATTAAAAGGTGGCAGTTCCAAGATCACGAATATATAATTTTTAAGTCGCTGGGGCAAGTAGTTTAGCCGCAAATCGAATTTTAAGGGACAGATAAAATGTAAAGTTTGATGGGTCTAGGACGCATAGTTTAGCCGGAAAACGCGTTTAAAGATAAAAATGTCCAATTTTTTTAAAATTAGTTTTTCGTGTCATTCGTTACATGGATTAAAAGGTGGCAGTTCCAAGATCACGAATATATAATTTTTAAGTCGCTGGGGCAAGTAATTAAGCCGCAAGTCGAATTTTAAGGGACAGAAAAAGTGTAAAGTTTGATGGGTCTAGGACGCATAGTTTAGCCGGAAAACGCGTTTAAAGATAAAAATGTCCAATTTTTTTTAAAATTAGTTTTTCGTGTCATTCGTTACATGGATTAAAAGGTGGCAGTTCCAAGATCACGAATATATAGTTTTTAAGTCGCTGGGGCAAGTAGTTTAGCCCCAAATCGAATTTTAAGGGACAGAAAAAGTGTAAAGTTTGATGGGTCTAGGACGCATAGTTTAGCCGGAAAACGCGTTTAAAGATAAAAATGTCCAATTTTTTTAAAATTAGTTTTTCGTGTCATTCGTTGCATGGATTAAAAGGTGGCAGTTCCAAGATCACGAATATATAATTTTTAAGTCGCTGGGGCAAGTAGTTTAGCCGCAAATCGAATTTTAAGGGACAGAAAAAGTGTAAAGTTTGATGGGTCTAGGACGCATAGTTTAGCCGGAAAACGCGTTTAAAGATAAAAATGTCCAATTTTCTTAAAATTAGTTTTTCGTGTCATTCGTTAATTGGATTAAAAGGTGGCAGTTCCAAGATCACGAATATATAATTTTTAAGTCGATGGGGCAAGTAGTTTAGCCGCAAATCGAATTTTAAGGGACAGAAAAAGTGTAAAGTTTGATGGGTCTAGGACGCATAGTTTAGCCGGAAAACGCGTTTAAAGATAAAAATGTCCAATTTTTTTAAAATTAGTTTTTCGTGTCATTCGTTACATGGATTAAAAGGTGGCAGTTCCAAGATAACGAATATATAATTTTTAAGTCGCTGGGGCACGTAGTTTAGCCGCAAATCGAATTTTAAGGGACAGAAAAAGTGTAAAGTTTGATGGGTCTAGGACGCATAGTTTAGCCGGAAAACGCGTTTAAAGATAAAAATGTCCAATTTTTTTAAAATTAGTTTTTCGTGTCATTCGTTACATGGATTAAAAGGTGGCAGTTCCAAGATCACGAATATATAATTTTTAAGTCTCTGGGGCAAGTAGTTTAGCCGCAAATCGAATTTTAAGGGACAGAAAAAGTGTAAAGTTTGATGGGTCTAGGACGCATAGTTTAGCCGGAAAACGCGTTTAAAGATAAAAATGTCCAATTTTTTTAAAATTAGTTTTTCGTGTCATTCGTTACATGGATTAAAAGGTGGCAGTTCCAAGATCACGAATATATAATTTTTAAGTCGCTGGGGCAAGTAGTTTAGCCGCAAATCGAATTTTAAGGGACAGAAAAAGTGTAAAGTTTGATGGGTCTAGGACGCATAGTTTAGCCGGAAAACGCGTTTAAAGATAAAAATGTCCAATTTTTTTAAAATTAGTTTTTCGTGTCATTCGTTAATTGGATTAAAAGGTGGCAGTTCCAAGATCACGAATATATAATTTTTAAGTCGATGGGGCAAGTAGTTTAGCCGCAAATCGAATTTTAAGGGACAGAAAAAGTGTAAAGTTTGATGGGTCTAGGACGCATAGTTTAGCCGGAAAACGCGTTTAAAGATAAAAATGTCCAATTTTTTTAAAATTAGTTTTTCGTGTCATTCGTTACATGGATTAAAAGGTGGCAGTTCCAAGATAACGAATATATAATTTTTAAGTCGCTGGGGCAAGTAGTTTAGCCGCAAATCGAATTTTAAGGGACAGAAAAAGTGTAAAGTTTGATGGGTCTAGGACGCATAGTTTAGCCGGAAAACGCGTTTAAAGATAAAAATGTCCAATTTTTTTAAAATTAGTTTTTCGTGTCATTTGTATATTTTAATCCATCCGATTATCATATACCAACAATTTATAATATTTATTACCCTACAACAGCTTCTCTGTTTAATTAACAGCAACAGCAACAGCTTCTCTGTATGCTTTATTTTCACATTTTTCTATATGTTTCAATTCAAATGCAAATAATAATTTTCTCACAGTAGTCAGCATTTCTTTTTTTTTTTTTTTCTTCATTCATGCTCAGAACATACCTGACAGAAATGTATTATATTTCCTTTTATTTTTTGTATCATATTAATTTTTGTATATTTTAGTTGTTTATAAATTTAGCTAAGTAAGCAAAATTATTGTATAAATAGTATTGTAAGCTAATAAAATTTATCATTTATGCTCAAAGGGTTGTTTGGCTCATCATTATTATTGCTTCCCCCCACCAGTGGTAAGGGGCATTAATATAATCAAACTATTCCTTCTTCCGCAATATACAAAAGGTACAAGAACCTTTTTGTATAATCGTCATTCTGGTCAAGGTTTATGTACCCTGTCCAGACAGTCGGAGCAAAATAGTTCCGACTTAAACATTGGTGACCCCGACGTGATTAAGAGCACAAACAGCCTTCTGATTGTAAGTGATAGTAAGCGTTCCAAGGGCTTAAACACTTGGTCTACAATTCAAATATCCTGAGTTTCTGAGTTCCAGAGTTCCTGCGTTCGAGAGTTCCTGAGTTCCTGGTTCCAGAATCCACCAACAGGTGGATATTAACGATATTAACAAGGTTCTGAGTTCCAGAGTTCCTGCGTTCCAGAAGCCACCAACAGGTGGATATTAACAAGGTTCGAGAGTTCCTGAGTTCCTGGTTCCAGAATCCACCAACAGGTGGATATTAACGATATTAACGAGGTTCGGGAGTTCCTGAGTTCCTGCGTTTCAAAATCCACCAGCACGTGGATATCAGTAGCAAGCTTCCTGTTTCATCTTGAAGGTAGAACACACAAATAATCAACATGGATGAATTGAAGGTGTTTGCCATCGTGGGCAGGCAGAAGGCCATAACGGACGAGTTGATTAGACTCAAGAGCAATGTTGGCAAAGATGGCCCCGATCGAAAAACGGCCGAGTACAAGGCCAAGAAATTAAGAACATTAGAAGCTCTCTGGTTAGAGTTCGCTGGCAATCATGACCAGATAAAGGCTCATGTGAAGGCAGACACTCCGTATGTGCAAGCTAACACATACGAGAAGGTCAAAAAGGCGTACATTGAGCTTAAGCATATCTTGGAATCAATTGTGCCTACAGATGTCGACATCGACCCTTCAATGAAGTCAGCTGGTGCTGATGATGGATTACCAGGCCACAAAAACAAAGATGAGACACATACATCAACAGAACTAAAGCAGCTCGCAGAAGCCCCCGCATCTGATCTAACAAGAGTCATAAGAAGGCAAGGCACAACAACGAAGTCGTTACAGCGATTGTTAAAAGGTCTCAAAACCACTGCGAAAGACGCTTGGAGTTCAACTTTTTGTAGCGTAAAATTGAACGCGCTGCAAAAACACTGGATGGAGCTCGAGGAAACCCATCGTCTAATTCACGAGCTCTCGGAAGATCCACGACGAGCTGGATACAACGTAGAGGAATTCTACACGTTGGAAGATGATGTGCAAGATTTCCAGATTTCTTTGAACGAGAGATTGCAGAAGTTCGCCACACAGAACGCAATACCATCCAATCCAGTTAGTAATCTTCCTACAGCAAGCACACACCATCAAGCCCTTAAACTACCAAAAATAACCTTGCCTAAGTTTGATGGGGATTATACGAAATGGAAGCAGTTCAGTGATTTATTCACTGAACTAGTACACAAGCAAGACATTGCAAACTGCCAGAAGCTATTCTACCTGAAGACGACACTAGCAGGTGAAGCAGAGAACCTAATAAGGCACTTCTCCACGTCCGATGAGAACTACAGTGCAGCATGGCAGGTAGTCAAGGATCGATATGACAATCCTAGGCTACTTGCAACGGCACACATACAGAGATTGCTAATGCAACCTGCCATTCACAGTGAAGGTTCAAAAGCAATAAAAGCATTGCATGACACCACACAAGAGTGCATGCTCAGTTTGAAGGGTTTAAGTGTAGACACTCACAATTGGGACCCTCTGCTGATGGTCATTTTGATAAAAAAGATGGACAGAAATACGCTCCAACTTTGGGAGCAGTCGCTCAAGCAACCAAAGGCGTTGCCATCTTTGAAGGAGTTCATGTCATTCCTTGAGACGCGGTTTCAATCCCTAGAAGCACTAGGGTCAAGCCAAGGAAGGGGGTCAGAAGATCAACGACAGAGGCCAAGACCCGACAAGGCGTATACGACACTTGTGGCAACAAAATCTGCATGCATCTCCTGCAAGGGTAACCATCAACTGTACTTCTGTGAGAAGTTTCTGCAACTAAGCCCGTCACAGCGCTTAAACTTGGTGCAAAAATCAAGGCACTGCACAAATTGCCTAAGATCAGGACATGCATCAAACACTTGCTCTTCCGGATGTTGCACCAAATGCCAAAAGAAACACAATACACTTCTTCATTTGGATGAGTCAGCCAGGTCCAAAAATTTGAAAGTGTCATCATTACCTAGCAACACAATTACCACCGGAGACTCAATAAGCCTTTGCACTTCTGCAGCGGGAACTAATCCCGGTGTTGAAAGCAAACCACACAAATCTTCAAGCGTGATACTGGGGACAGCCATTGTCCATCTAAAGTGCCAAACCGGAAAGCAAGTAGCATGCCGAGCCTTGTTGGATTCGGGATCACAGATCAATCTAATAACACACAAACTAGCAATCTCATTAGGTCTGAAGGAGACTTATGAGGCGTTATGTGTTGAAGGTATCGGCCAAAGCAAGCAGGCATCTCTTCGAAGAATTAGCGTTGAAATAAGCTCAAAAATCAACGGATTCTCCACCCGAGTGGAAGCACACATTCTTCCAAAAATAATTTCACCACAGCCATCAAGGCCTATCAGTACATCCACCTGGAATATTCCAAATAATCTTGTTTTGGCTGATTCACAATTCAATCGGCCAGGACCAATAGATTTGCTAATTGGTGCTGAAATCTTTTATTCGACTTTGGTTGTTGGACAAATAAGCTTAGGAGTTGATCTTCCAACCCTGCAAAATACCGTGTTTGGATGGATAGCAGTAGGCAAGGTATCAACCCCCACTCTCCATCCTATGGTGGCAAATTGTGGAATTTGCACCGCAGATGAGGCTCTTGAGCAACAGATTGAAAGATTTTGGCGATTAGAAGAAACAACTTCAACCACAGACAATAATTTCACTCAAGCCGAAAAACGATGCGAGACTCACTTCATTCAAACAACAACTAGAGACTCCACTGGTCGATTTGTGGTTCGGTTGCCCTTCAAAGAGGCACCGACGTGCTTAGGAGAATCAAAGGACATTGCGTTTCGGAGATTTATTGCACTTGAGCGGAGGCTTGCAAAATCACCAGATCTAAAAAAGCTCTACAGACAGTTTATGGAAGAATACCAGCAATTGGGGCATATGCAAGAAGTGGCCTTTCATCAAATTGCCAAACCATATTATTTTTTGCCGCATCACTGCATTAAAAAGCCAGACAGCAGCACTACTAAGCTAAGAGTAGTATTTGATGCCTCCGCAAAAACATCCACAAATCTATCCCTTAATGATATTCTCTCCACTGGTCCAACAATTCAAGATGATGTCTTTTCAATGTTGGTACGATTCCGCATGCCAAGATATGTGTTCACCGCAGATATCGAAAAGATGTATCGGCAGGTACTGATAGACGAAGAGGATCAAAGGTTCCAGTTGATTTGGTGGAGAAGCAGTCCAAATGATGCCTTGAAGTGCTTTAAGCTTTCAACAATTACCTACGGCACCACCTCTGCATCATACCTAGCCACAAAGTGCCTTCAGACATTAGCCCAAGAATATAAGGAACGATATCCCTTGGGATCAATGGCGCTGTTACAAGACTTTTACGTAGATGATGTCTTAACTGGTTCTGATAAAATTGCCGAGTTACTCACTACCCAATCGGAACTGCAAACAATTTTACAAAGAAGTGGTTTCAAGTTAAGGAAGTGGTGCGCCAATCATGCATCTCTTCTGAAAAGTATTCCGCTCGAGGACAGAGAAACGGAGCTTGACTTCAGCAGCAATGTTGATGAACACGTCAAGACAGTAGGACTTACGTGGATGCCGAAGTCTGATGAACTCTGTGTCAAGACATCCTGGGTTAATAAAGTTCGAGTTACCAAACGTTCTGCATATTCCGACATAGCACATTTATTTGATCCACTGGGCATCATGGCTCCGGTGGTCGTCGTCGCAAAAATATTTCTCCAGAAACTGTGGGAATTAAAACTTGACTGGGATGCAGCATTACCCCAAGAAATGCAGACGACATGGCTTAAGTATCGTGAAGGCCTACAATCTCTGAACAATATCAAAATTGATAGGCACATATTTGCACATAGAAACCCAAAAAACACACAATATCACATTTTTGCGGACGCTTCGGAGAAGGCATATGGAGCAGCAGTATACGTCCGATCAGTTAGCAGTGACAAAACTATCACGGTGCGATTACTATGCTCTAAATCAAGAGTAGCACCTTCAAAACAATCAAAATTAACACAGCAAGCAACTATTCCCCGACTGGAGCTATGTGCCGCCTGCCTTGCCACTGAGCTCCTGCTTCGTTTGCAAAAAGACCTGAAGATTCATAATGACGCAACATTTTTATGGACAGACTCGGAAATTGTTCTTGCTTGGATTAATTCGTCATCATCCGCCTCCCTACCTGTTTTTGTTGCTAATCGAGTATCGCGTATTCAACAAAATACAATACCTCAGCAATGGCATCATGTCCCCTCAAAGGAAAATCCGGCTGATGTGCTTTCACGTGGGATAGCACCTGAACGACTCCAATATTGCAACATTTGGTTCTACGGACCAAAATTTCTACATGGAGGCACTTCAATTTGGCCACCTAAACACAAACCAATTGACGAGAACCTATCTGTGGGAACCGCTGTTCACAAGTCACCCCCGCATCAAGAAGGATTTTTAACTACACTCAACCATAACAATTCCTTCAAATTTGCAGAAAGAATAGTCGCTTTCATACTAAGATACGTCCACAACCTAAGACAAAAGGCGCTAATAACCAAAATCAAGAAAAATAAAGAAGAATTGTCAGCTGAAGAAATTGAGTTGAAGGTGGCAGAAATCAAGCTGAAAAATGGTCCCCTATCGGTTTCAGAACTAGTTCAGGCAAAAAAGAACATCTTCAAACAAATGCAGCAAGACCAATTTAAGGAGGAAATTACACAACTGAAAGCAGAGGGTGAAGTACCAAGTAAAAGCCCATACAAGAGCCTGACACCCTTTCTGGACGAAGAAGGGCTGATTCGTGTGGGTGGGCGTTTAGAAGCATCGTCATTGCCATACGACGCTAAGCATCCCATACTGATACCATATAATCACACGTTCACCAAAATGCTATTTGTTTCAATTCACGAGGACAACAATCATGTTGGGCCACAAACCATGCTCTCTATTGCAAGGCAGAGCATTTGGGCAGTGAAAGGAAAGACGCTTGCTCGATCAGTGCTGCACAAGTGTGTCGAATGTGCTCGCGCCACACCAAAGCTGCTGTCACAACAAATGGGAAATCTGCCTGCAGACAGAATTCAACCAGCAAGGCCCTTCATCAATACAGGTGTTGACTTTTGTGGTCCTATATCTACACACTACAAGATAAGAGGCAAACGGCCTCAAAAATCATATATCGCTATCTTCTGCTGTTTTTCTACGAAGGCCTGCCATTTGGAACTTGTAACCGACTTAACGGCACAAGGTTTCATAGGGGCACTGAAGCGATTCATGGCTAGGAGGGGCCATTGCAGAAACATATATTGCGATAATGCCACAAACTTTGTTGGCGCCAAAAACCAGCTGTCAGATATAATCGCCTTCATGGAATCCGACACAGAAAGGGAGAAAATAACATCGTCATGCTCTTCAAAGGGATGTGACTTTCACTTCATTCCACCTCGTTCACCACATTTTGGCGGTATATGGGAAGCTGCGGTCAAATCATCAAAGCATTTGCTACAACACACTCTGGCAGGAGCATCGTTGACATATGAGGAGCTTGAAACTGCTGCCACTCAAGTTGAAGCTATATTAAACTCAAGGCCCATAACTCCATTGTCCGACTCGCCGAACGACCTAACCGCCCTTACACCTGGCCATTTCCTCATCGGAGAACCTCTCATTAGCAATGTGGATCCTATGGCCGCAGCAAATGATTCAGGGGTACTTGCTCGCTGGAATCTGGTAAATCATCTCAAAAATGAGTTCTGGCGCCGATGGTCACGAGATTACCTGAATCAGCTACAGCACAGGTATAAATGGAAGGAAAGTTGCCAAAATGCAGAACCCGGGATGATGGTCATAATCAAGGAAGATAACACACCAAGCTTGCGATGGCCGCTTGGACGTATTACTAACGTAATTACTGGAGACGATGGTCTTGTTCGAGTAGCAGATGTGCGCACAGCTAATGGGATATTCCGTCGTGCCATACACAGATTGGCTCCTCTTCCAGTTCCAGTTCAAGGTGATGATGCCAATCCAATGAAAAAGACAGATGACCTTTCAAATCATTGCCCATCAACTTTGGCACATTCACGCCCAAAGCCTGATGATGGTCCAGTACCAAAAAAAAGGTCCAAGCCTTCACTTGGTTCAGCAACCCTTGCTATACTCCTGGTATTTCTTTTCATCCCCATGATAGCATGTGCTCCAGTCAAGACTCAACCATTTCTGTCGCAGCCAGGGATCTACTTTGAAAATTTCGGAACTTCAGCCATAACTTCAAGCAGCTGGAACATAATCGCATATTATGACATGGACCCTTATTGGACCGAATACGATTCAATAATAACCTATAGTAAGAGGTTAGCAAACATTTGTCAGCTGTTGCCAAATAAAAATGAAACTTGCAAGGGGGCAGTCCTCCAATTTGACCGGATAACCGCCGACATCAAAAAGGATAATGATCTCATATCCGTAACATCAATCAGTCAGAGAGTTCGTCGTGGTGCGCTTAATTTCGTAGGCAATGTGGCTAATGCCTTATTTGGGGTCCTTGATGATGAATACGCCAACCACATGTCTGCTACAATAAACAGAATCAAGCAAGATGAAGGTCACATAGTTAGCCTTATTCGAAACCAGACTTCAGTGATTGACGCCACCATAAATATCATCAAACAAAATGAGCAAGAGACAAGTTCCCGTTTTGAGGAAATAGATGAAAACCTTAAACAATTCACAGCTGTTATTAATGACATAAGACAACAATACCACCAAGAAAGACTGCGACAGTTTTTTAATTCAATCGCACTGCAGCTTATATTAGTGTCTTCACAATTTCAAAAGACCCAAGCCTCATTAATAGACGTAATGATCGACATTCATCATGGAAAAATTAATCCTCAGCTTATATCACCCGCTCAGTTGAAAAAGGAGTTTACAAAGATAAAATCAAACCTACCTTCATCGGTCAGGCTTCCAGTAGCTCTAGACGAAATTCCGAAGCTTTATCATCTTATGAGCATTCATGGCAAAGCTCTCAAAAATCACATAATATTTAAAATTGAATTGCCGCTCCTAAGTCTTGATGAATTTGAGCTCTTTAAAGTTACTCCCGTTCCAGTACTAATCGGAGCATCATTTTTCACCATACAACCATCAACCGACTACATTATGATTAACTTGCACCGTGACCAGTACTACCCTCTATCAACAACAGAGTTTCAAGGATGTTTTTCCATTACTGAAGAAAGACACCTATGCCACTTGCAGCGTCCGATTTACAGGCGTGGATCCGAAGTAAGCTCCTGCGAAATTAACTTCTTAAACCACAATCAACAATCTCCTACATGCAAAGTTGTAAGAGCCAACGATGGCCCTTACTGGGTCCAACTTCACAAGCCGAATGAATGGATTTACGTTTTGAAATTCAAAACCACTCTAAATGCAGTTTGCAATGACACCGTAACACAGACCGTGTTGGAAGGTTCTGGAATTCTGCAAATTCAACCTGGCTGCGTTATTAAAGATGACTTCATAACTTTGCGTGGCCACTTCATACAAAGAACGGTCTCTAGGATGTCACTCTCTCCAGCTGCAAATCTATCCAATTATGCCTCACCCGACAATTTGACTACAACAAGTTATGAAACCTTGCCGTACAGAAAACATCTAGAGGAATTGGATGCACTCAAGCAAGAACTCATAAATATTACGAAGGCATTGCCTTCAATAACATATCAAAACAATGTGCACCAATTTACAGTGAGCTACTTCGCATTAATCTTATCCATCATAATACTGATCTGCTTGTTACGATGGTCATACTACTATTACTGCAAACACAAGACGGTAATCTCCAAAGACGAACGAAAGCCCAGCAGAACCTCAGCAGATATCCGGGGCAACCTCGACTGCAAAAAAGAAGACCTCAACGATAAGAATCCCAACAACATAACATTCGAAATGGTTCTATAGTTTTGAACATAGTTCAACGGGCGGAGAATGTATATTTTAATCCATCCGATTATCATATACCAACAATTTATAATATTTATTACCCTACAACAGCTTCTCTGTTTAATTAACAGCAACAGCAACAGCTTCTCTGTATGCTTTATTTTCACATTTTTCTATATGTTTCAATTCAAATGCAAATAATAATTTTCTCACAGTAGTCAGCATTTCTTTTTTTTTTTTTTTCTTCATTCATGCTCAGAACATACCTGACAGAAATGTATTATATTTCCTTTTATTTTTTGTATCATATTAATTTTTGTATATTTTAGTTGTTTATAAATTTAGCTAAGTAAGCAAAATTATTGTATAAATAGTATTGTAAGCTAATAAAATTTATCATTTATGCTCAAAGGGTTGTTTGGCTCATCATTATTATTGCTTCCCCCCACCAGTGGTAAGGGGCATTAATATAATCAAACTATTCCTTCTTCCGCAATATACAAAAGGTACAAGAACCTTTTTGTATAATCGTCATTCTGGTCAAGGTTTATGTACCCTGTCCAGACAGTCGGAGCAAAATAGTTCCGACTTAAACATTGGTGACCCCGACGTGATTAAGAGCACAAACAGCCTTCTGATTGTAAGTGATAGTAAGCGTTCCAAGGGCTTAAACACTTGGTCTACAATTCAAATATCCTGAGTTTCTGAGTTCCAGAGTTCCTGCGTTCGAGAGTTCCTGAGTTCCTGGTTCCAGAATCCACCAACAGGTGGATATTAACGATATTAACAAGGTTCTGAGTTCCAGAGTTCCTGCGTTCCAGAAGCCACCAACAGGTGGATATTAACAAGGTTCGAGAGTTCCTGAGTTCCTGGTTCCAGAATCCACCAACAGGTGGATATTAACGATATTAACGAGGTTCGGGAGTTCCTGAGTTCCTGCGTTTCAAAATCCACCAGCACGTGGATATCAGTAGCAAGCTTCCTGTTTCATCTTGAAGGTAGAACACACAAATAATCAACATGGATGAATTGAAGGTGTTTGCCATCGTGGGCAGGCAGAAGGCCATAACGGACGAGTTGATTAGACTCAAGAGCAATGTTGGCAAAGATGGCCCCGATCGAAAAACGGCCGAGTACAAGGCCAAGAAATTAAGAACATTAGAAGCTCTCTGGTTAGAGTTCGCTGGCAATCATGACCAGATAAAGGCTCATGTGAAGGCAGACACTCCGTATGTGCAAGCTAACACATACGAGAAGGTCAAAAAGGCGTACATTGAGCTTAAGCATATCTTGGAATCAATTGTGCCTACAGATGTCGACATCGACCCTTCAATGAAGTCAGCTGGTGCTGATGATGGATTACCAGGCCACAAAAACAAAGATGAGACACATACATCAACAGAACTAAAGCAGCTCGCAGAAGCCCCCGCATCTGATCTAACAAGAGTCATAAGAAGGCAAGGCACAACAACGAAGTCGTTACAGCGATTGTTAAAAGGTCTCAAAACCACTGCGAAAGACGCTTGGAGTTCAACTTTTTGTAGCGTAAAATTGAACGCGCTGCAAAAACACTGGATGGAGCTCGAGGAAACCCATCGTCTAATTCACGAGCTCTCGGAAGATCCACGACGAGCTGGATACAACGTAGAGGAATTCTACACGTTGGAAGATGATGTGCAAGATTTCCAGATTTCTTTGAACGAGAGATTGCAGAAGTTCGCCACACAGAACGCAATACCATCCAATCCAGTTAGTAATCTTCCTACAGCAAGCACACACCATCAAGCCCTTAAACTACCAAAAATAACCTTGCCTAAGTTTGATGGGGATTATACGAAATGGAAGCAGTTCAGTGATTTATTCACTGAACTAGTACACAAGCAAGACATTGCAAACTGCCAGAAGCTATTCTACCTGAAGACGACACTAGCAGGTGAAGCAGAGAACCTAATAAGGCACTTCTCCACGTCCGATGAGAACTACAGTGCAGCATGGCAGGTAGTCAAGGATCGATATGACAATCCTAGGCTACTTGCAACGGCACACATACAGAGATTGCTAATGCAACCTGCCATTCACAGTGAAGGTTCAAAAGCAATAAAAGCATTGCATGACACCACACAAGAGTGCATGCTCAGTTTGAAGGGTTTAAGTGTAGACACTCACAATTGGGACCCTCTGCTGATGGTCATTTTGATAAAAAAGATGGACAGAAATACGCTCCAACTTTGGGAGCAGTCGCTCAAGCAACCAAAGGCGTTGCCATCTTTGAAGGAGTTCATGTCATTCCTTGAGACGCGGTTTCAATCCCTAGAAGCACTAGGGTCAAGCCAAGGAAGGGGGTCAGAAGATCAACGACAGAGGCCAAGACCCGACAAGGCGTATACGACACTTGTGGCAACAAAATCTGCATGCATCTCCTGCAAGGGTAACCATCAACTGTACTTCTGTGAGAAGTTTCTGCAACTAAGCCCGTCACAGCGCTTAAACTTGGTGCAAAAATCAAGGCACTGCACAAATTGCCTAAGATCAGGACATGCATCAAACACTTGCTCTTCCGGATGTTGCACCAAATGCCAAAAGAAACACAATACACTTCTTCATTTGGATGAGTCAGCCAGGTCCAAAAATTTGAAAGTGTCATCATTACCTAGCAACACAATTACCACCGGAGACTCAATAAGCCTTTGCACTTCTGCAGCGGGAACTAATCCCGGTGTTGAAAGCAAACCACACAAATCTTCAAGCGTGATACTGGGGACAGCCATTGTCCATCTAAAGTGCCAAACCGGAAAGCAAGTAGCATGCCGAGCCTTGTTGGATTCGGGATCACAGATCAATCTAATAACACACAAACTAGCAATCTCATTAGGTCTGAAGGAGACTTATGAGGCGTTATGTGTTGAAGGTATCGGCCAAAGCAAGCAGGCATCTCTTCGAAGAATTAGCGTTGAAATAAGCTCAAAAATCAACGGATTCTCCACCCGAGTGGAAGCACACATTCTTCCAAAAATAATTTCACCACAGCCATCAAGGCCTATCAGTACATCCACCTGGAATATTCCAAATAATCTTGTTTTGGCTGATTCACAATTCAATCGGCCAGGACCAATAGATTTGCTAATTGGTGCTGAAATCTTTTATTCGACTTTGGTTGTTGGACAAATAAGCTTAGGAGTTGATCTTCCAACCCTGCAAAATACCGTGTTTGGATGGATAGCAGTAGGCAAGGTATCAACCCCCACTCTCCATCCTATGGTGGCAAATTGTGGAATTTGCACCGCAGATGAGGCTCTTGAGCAACAGATTGAAAGATTTTGGCGATTAGAAGAAACAACTTCAACCACAGACAATAATTTCACTCAAGCCGAAAAACGATGCGAGACTCACTTCATTCAAACAACAACTAGAGACTCCACTGGTCGATTTGTGGTTCGGTTGCCCTTCAAAGAGGCACCGACGTGCTTAGGAGAATCAAAGGACATTGCGTTTCGGAGATTTATTGCACTTGAGCGGAGGCTTGCAAAATCACCAGATCTAAAAAAGCTCTACAGACAGTTTATGGAAGAATACCAGCAATTGGGGCATATGCAAGAAGTGGCCTTTCATCAAATTGCCAAACCATATTATTTTTTGCCGCATCACTGCATTAAAAAGCCAGACAGCAGCACTACTAAGCTAAGAGTAGTATTTGATGCCTCCGCAAAAACATCCACAAATCTATCCCTTAATGATATTCTCTCCACTGGTCCAACAATTCAAGATGATGTCTTTTCAATGTTGGTACGATTCCGCATGCCAAGATATGTGTTCACCGCAGATATCGAAAAGATGTATCGGCAGGTACTGATAGACGAAGAGGATCAAAGGTTCCAGTTGATTTGGTGGAGAAGCAGTCCAAATGATGCCTTGAAGTGCTTTAAGCTTTCAACAATTACCTACGGCACCACCTCTGCATCATACCTAGCCACAAAGTGCCTTCAGACATTAGCCCAAGAATATAAGGAACGATATCCCTTGGGATCAATGGCGCTGTTACAAGACTTTTACGTAGATGATGTCTTAACTGGTTCTGATAAAATTGCCGAGTTACTCACTACCCAATCGGAACTGCAAACAATTTTACAAAGAAGTGGTTTCAAGTTAAGGAAGTGGTGCGCCAATCATGCATCTCTTCTGAAAAGTATTCCGCTCGAGGACAGAGAAACGGAGCTTGACTTCAGCAGCAATGTTGATGAACACGTCAAGACAGTAGGACTTACGTGGATGCCGAAGTCTGATGAACTCTGTGTCAAGACATCCTGGGTTAATAAAGTTCGAGTTACCAAACGTTCTGCATATTCCGACATAGCACATTTATTTGATCCACTGGGCATCATGGCTCCGGTGGTCGTCGTCGCAAAAATATTTCTCCAGAAACTGTGGGAATTAAAACTTGACTGGGATGCAGCATTACCCCAAGAAATGCAGACGACATGGCTTAAGTATCGTGAAGGCCTACAATCTCTGAACAATATCAAAATTGATAGGCACATATTTGCACATAGAAACCCAAAAAACACACAATATCACATTTTTGCGGACGCTTCGGAGAAGGCATATGGAGCAGCAGTATACGTCCGATCAGTTAGCAGTGACAAAACTATCACGGTGCGATTACTATGCTCTAAATCAAGAGTAGCACCTTCAAAACAATCAAAATTAACACAGCAAGCAACTATTCCCCGACTGGAGCTATGTGCCGCCTGCCTTGCCACTGAGCTCCTGCTTCGTTTGCAAAAAGACCTGAAGATTCATAATGACGCAACATTTTTATGGACAGACTCGGAAATTGTTCTTGCTTGGATTAATTCGTCATCATCCGCCTCCCTACCTGTTTTTGTTGCTAATCGAGTATCGCGTATTCAACAAAATACAATACCTCAGCAATGGCATCATGTCCCCTCAAAGGAAAATCCGGCTGATGTGCTTTCACGTGGGATAGCACCTGAACGACTCCAATATTGCAACATTTGGTTCTACGGACCAAAATTTCTACATGGAGGCACTTCAATTTGGCCACCTAAACACAAACCAATTGACGAGAACCTATCTGTGGGAACCGCTGTTCACAAGTCACCCCCGCATCAAGAAGGATTTTTAACTACACTCAACCATAACAATTCCTTCAAATTTGCAGAAAGAATAGTCGCTTTCATACTAAGATACGTCCACAACCTAAGACAAAAGGCGCTAATAACCAAAATCAAGAAAAATAAAGAAGAATTGTCAGCTGAAGAAATTGAGTTGAAGGTGGCAGAAATCAAGCTGAAAAATGGTCCCCTATCGGTTTCAGAACTAGTTCAGGCAAAAAAGAACATCTTCAAACAAATGCAGCAAGACCAATTTAAGGAGGAAATTACACAACTGAAAGCAGAGGGTGAAGTACCAAGTAAAAGCCCATACAAGAGCCTGACACCCTTTCTGGACGAAGAAGGGCTGATTCGTGTGGGTGGGCGTTTAGAAGCATCGTCATTGCCATACGACGCTAAGCATCCCATACTGATACCATATAATCACACGTTCACCAAAATGCTATTTGTTTCAATTCACGAGGACAACAATCATGTTGGGCCACAAACCATGCTCTCTATTGCAAGGCAGAGCATTTGGGCAGTGAAAGGAAAGACGCTTGCTCGATCAGTGCTGCACAAGTGTGTCGAATGTGCTCGCGCCACACCAAAGCTGCTGTCACAACAAATGGGAAATCTGCCTGCAGACAGAATTCAACCAGCAAGGCCCTTCATCAATACAGGTGTTGACTTTTGTGGTCCTATATCTACACACTACAAGATAAGAGGCAAACGGCCTCAAAAATCATATATCGCTATCTTCTGCTGTTTTTCTACGAAGGCCTGCCATTTGGAACTTGTAACCGACTTAACGGCACAAGGTTTCATAGGGGCACTGAAGCGATTCATGGCTAGGAGGGGCCATTGCAGAAACATATATTGCGATAATGCCACAAACTTTGTTGGCGCCAAAAACCAGCTGTCAGATATAATCGCCTTCATGGAATCCGACACAGAAAGGGAGAAAATAACATCGTCATGCTCTTCAAAGGGATGTGACTTTCACTTCATTCCACCTCGTTCACCACATTTTGGCGGTATATGGGAAGCTGCGGTCAAATCATCAAAGCATTTGCTACAACACACTCTGGCAGGAGCATCGTTGACATATGAGGAGCTTGAAACTGCTGCCACTCAAGTTGAAGCTATATTAAACTCAAGGCCCATAACTCCATTGTCCGACTCGCCGAACGACCTAACCGCCCTTACACCTGGCCATTTCCTCATCGGAGAACCTCTCATTAGCAATGTGGATCCTATGGCCGCAGCAAATGATTCAGGGGTACTTGCTCGCTGGAATCTGGTAAATCATCTCAAAAATGAGTTCTGGCGCCGATGGTCACGAGATTACCTGAATCAGCTACAGCACAGGTATAAATGGAAGGAAAGTTGCCAAAATGCAGAACCCGGGATGATGGTCATAATCAAGGAAGATAACACACCAAGCTTGCGATGGCCGCTTGGACGTATTACTAACGTAATTACTGGAGACGATGGTCTTGTTCGAGTAGCAGATGTGCGCACAGCTAATGGGATATTCCGTCGTGCCATACACAGATTGGCTCCTCTTCCAGTTCCAGTTCAAGGTGATGATGCCAATCCAATGAAAAAGACAGATGACCTTTCAAATCATTGCCCATCAACTTTGGCACATTCACGCCCAAAGCCTGATGATGGTCCAGTACCAAAAAAAAGGTCCAAGCCTTCACTTGGTTCAGCAACCCTTGCTATACTCCTGGTATTTCTTTTCATCCCCATGATAGCATGTGCTCCAGTCAAGACTCAACCATTTCTGTCGCAGCCAGGGATCTACTTTGAAAATTTCGGAACTTCAGCCATAACTTCAAGCAGCTGGAACATAATCGCATATTATGACATGGACCCTTATTGGACCGAATACGATTCAATAATAACCTATAGTAAGAGGTTAGCAAACATTTGTCAGCTGTTGCCAAATAAAAATGAAACTTGCAAGGGGGCAGTCCTCCAATTTGACCGGATAACCGCCGACATCAAAAAGGATAATGATCTCATATCCGTAACATCAATCAGTCAGAGAGTTCGTCGTGGTGCGCTTAATTTCGTAGGCAATGTGGCTAATGCCTTATTTGGGGTCCTTGATGATGAATACGCCAACCACATGTCTGCTACAATAAACAGAATCAAGCAAGATGAAGGTCACATAGTTAGCCTTATTCGAAACCAGACTTCAGTGATTGACGCCACCATAAATATCATCAAACAAAATGAGCAAGAGACAAGTTCCCGTTTTGAGGAAATAGATGAAAACCTTAAACAATTCACAGCTGTTATTAATGACATAAGACAACAATACCACCAAGAAAGACTGCGACAGTTTTTTAATTCAATCGCACTGCAGCTTATATTAGTGTCTTCACAATTTCAAAAGACCCAAGCCTCATTAATAGACGTAATGATCGACATTCATCATGGAAAAATTAATCCTCAGCTTATATCACCCGCTCAGTTGAAAAAGGAGTTTACAAAGATAAAATCAAACCTACCTTCATCGGTCAGGCTTCCAGTAGCTCTAGACGAAATTCCGAAGCTTTATCATCTTATGAGCATTCATGGCAAAGCTCTCAAAAATCACATAATATTTAAAATTGAATTGCCGCTCCTAAGTCTTGATGAATTTGAGCTCTTTAAAGTTACTCCCGTTCCAGTACTAATCGGAGCATCATTTTTCACCATACAACCATCAACCGACTACATTATGATTAACTTGCACCGTGACCAGTACTACCCTCTATCAACAACAGAGTTTCAAGGATGTTTTTCCATTACTGAAGAAAGACACCTATGCCACTTGCAGCGTCCGATTTACAGGCGTGGATCCGAAGTAAGCTCCTGCGAAATTAACTTCTTAAACCACAATCAACAATCTCCTACATGCAAAGTTGTAAGAGCCAACGATGGCCCTTACTGGGTCCAACTTCACAAGCCGAATGAATGGATTTACGTTTTGAAATTCAAAACCACTCTAAATGCAGTTTGCAATGACACCGTAACACAGACCGTGTTGGAAGGTTCTGGAATTCTGCAAATTCAACCTGGCTGCGTTATTAAAGATGACTTCATAACTTTGCGTGGCCACTTCATACAAAGAACGGTCTCTAGGATGTCACTCTCTCCAGCTGCAAATCTATCCAATTATGCCTCACCCGACAATTTGACTACAACAAGTTATGAAACCTTGCCGTACAGAAAACATCTAGAGGAATTGGATGCACTCAAGCAAGAACTCATAAATATTACGAAGGCATTGCCTTCAATAACATATCAAAACAATGTGCACCAATTTACAGTGAGCTACTTCGCATTAATCCTTCCAAGTAATTAAGCCGCAAGTCGAATTTTAAGGGACAGAAAAAGTGTAAAGTTTGATGGGTCTAGGACGCATAGTTTAGCCGGAAAACGCGTTTAAAGATAAAAATGTCCAATTTTTTTAAAATTAGTTTTTCGTGTCATTCGTTACATGGATTAAAAGGTGGCAGTTCCAAGATCACGAATATATAATTTTTAAGTCGCTGGGGCAAGTAGTTTAGCCGCAAATCGAATTTTAAGGGACAGAAAAAGTGTAAAGTTTGATGGGTCTAGGACGCATAGTTTAGCCGGAAAACGCGTTTAAAGATAAAAATGTCCAATTTTTTCAAAATTAGTTTTTCGTGTCATTCGTAACATGGATTAGCAGTTCCAAGATCACGAATATATAATTTTTAAGTCGCTGGGGCAAGTAGTTTAGCCGCAAATCGAATTTTAAGGGACAGAAAAAGTGTAAAGTTTGATGGGTCTAGGACGGATAGTTTAGCCGGAAAACGCGTTTAAAGATAAAAATGTCCAATTTTTTTAAAATTAGTTTTTCGTGTCATTCGTTACATGGATTAAAAGGTGGCAGTTCCAAGATCACGAATATATAATTTTTAAGTCGCTGGGGCAAGTAGTTTAGCCGCAAATCGAATTTTAAGGGACAGAAAAAGTGTAAAGTTTGATGGGTCTAGGACGCATAGTTTAGCCGGAAAACGCGTTTAAAGATAAAAATGTCCAATTTTTTTAAAATTAGTTTTTCGTGTCATTCGTTACATGGATTAAAAGGTGGCAGTTCCAAGATCACGAATATATAATTTTTAAGTCGCTGGGGCAAGTAGTTTAGCCGCAAATCGAATTTTAAGGGACAGATAAAATGTAAAGTTTGATGGGTCTAGGACGCATAGTTTAGCCGGAAAACGCGTTTAAAGATAAAAATGTCCAATTTTTTTAAAATTAGTTTTTCGTGTCATTCGTTACATGGATTAAAAGGTGGCAGTTCCAAGATCACGAATATATAATTTTTAAGTCGCTGGGGCAAGTAATTAAGCCGCAAGTCGAATTTTAAGGGACAGAAAAAGTGTAAAGTTTGATGGGTCTAGGACGCATAGTTTAGCCGGAAAACGCGTTTAAAGATAAAAATGTCCAATTTTTTTTAAAATTAGTTTTTCGTGTCATTCGTTACATGGATTAAAAGGTGGCAGTTCCAAGATCACGAATATATAGTTTTTAAGTCGCTGGGGCAAGTAGTTTAGCCGCAAATCGAATTTTAAGGGACAGAAAAAGTGTAAAGTTTGATGGGTCTAGGACGCATAGTTTAGCCGGAAAACGCGTTTAAAGATAAAAATGTCCAATTTTTTTAAAATTAGTTTTTCGTGTCATTCGTTACATGGATTAAAAGGTGGCAGTTCCAAGATCACGAATATATAATTTTTAAGTCGCTGGGGCAAGTAGTTTAGCCGCAAATCGAATTTTAAGGGACAGAAAAAGTGTAAAGTTTGATGGGTCTAGGACGCATAGTTTAGCCGGAAAACGCGTTTAAAGATAAAAATGTCCAATTTTTTTAAAATTAGTTTTTCGTGTCATTCGTTACATGGATTAAAAGGTGGCAGTTCCAAGATCACGAATATATAATTTTTAAGTCGCTGGGGCAAGTAGTTTAGCCGCAAATCGAATTTTAAGGGACAGAAAAAGTGTAAAGTTTGATGGGTCTAGGACGCAAAGTTTAGCCGGAAAACGCGTTTAAAGATAAAAATGTCCAATTTTTTTAAAATTAGTTTTTCGTGTCATTCGTTACATGGATTAAAAGGTGGCAGTTCCAAGATCACGAATATATAATTTTTAAGTCGCTGGGGCAAGTAGTTTAGCCGCAAATCGAATTTTAAGGGACAGAAAAAGTGTAAAGTTTGATGGGTCTAGGACGCATAGTTTAGCCGGAAAACGCGTTTAAAGATAAAAATGTCCAATTTTTTTAAAATTAGTTTTTCGTGTCATTCGTTACATGGATTAAAAGGTGGCAGTTCCAAGATCACGAATATATAATTTTTAAGTCGCTGGGGCAAGTAGTTTAGCCGCAAATCGAATTTTAAGGGACAGAAAAAGTGTAAAGTTTGATGGGTCTAGGATGCATAGTTTAGCCGGAAAACGCGTTTAAAGATAAAAATGTCCAATTTTTTTAAAATTAGTTTTTCGTGTCATTCGTTACATGGATTAAAAGGTGGCAGTTCCAAGATCACGAATATATAATTTTTAAGTCGCTGGGGCAAGTAGTTTAGCCGCAAATCGAATTTTAAGGGACCGATAAAATGTAAAGTTTGATGGGTCTAGGACGCATAGTTTAGCCGGAAAACGCGTTTAAAGATAAAAATGTCCAATTTTTTTAAAATTAGTTTTTCGTGTCATTCGTTACATGGATTAAAAGGTGGCAGTTCCAAGATCACGAATATATAATTTTTAAGTCGCTGGGGCAAGTAGTTTAGCCGCAAATCGAATTTTAAGGGACAGATAAAATGTAAAGTTTGATGGGTCTAGGACGCATAGTTTAGCCGGAAAACGCGTTTAAAGATAAAAATGTCCAATTTTTTTAAAATTAGTTTTTCGTGTCATTCGTTACATAGATTAAAAGGTGGCAGTTCCAAGATCACGAATATATAATTTTTAAGTCGCTGGGGCAAGTAGTTTAGCCGCAAATCGAATTTTAAGGGACAGAAAAAGTGTAAAGTTTGATGGGTCTAGGACGCATAGTTTAGCCGGAAAACGCGTTTAAAGATAAAAATGTCCAATTTTTTTAAAATAAGTTTTTCGTGTCATTCGTTACATGGATTAAAAGGTGGCAGTTCCAAGATCACGAATATATAATTTTTAAGTCGCTGGGGCAAGTAGTTTAGCCGCAAATCGAATTTTAAGGGACAGATAAAATGTAAAGTTTGATGGGTCTAGGACGCATAGTTTAGCCGGAAAACGCGTTTAAAGATAAAAATGTCCAATTTTTTTAAAATTAGTTTTTCGTGTCATTCGTTACATGGATTAAAAGGTGGCAGTTCCAAGATCACGAATATATAATTTTTAAGTCGCTGGGGCAAGTAGTTTAGCCGCAAATCGAATTTTAAGGGACAGAAAAAGTGTAAAGTTTGATGGGTCTAGGACGCATAGTTTAGCCGGAAAACGCGTTTAAAGATAAAAATGTCCAATTTTTTTAAAATTAGTTTTTCGTGTCATTCGTTACATGGATTAAAAGGTGGCAGTTCCAAGATCACGAATATATAATTTTTAAGTCGCTGGGGCAAGTAGTTTAGCCGCAAATCGAATTTTAAGGGACAGAAAAAGTGTAAAGTTTGATGGGTCTAGGACGCATAGTTTAGCCGGAAAACGCGTTTAAAGATAAAAATGTCCAATTTTTTTAAAATTAGTTTTTGGTGTCATTCGTTACATGGATTAAAAGGTGGCAGTTCCAAGATCACGAATATATAATTTTTAAGTCGCTGGGGCAAGTATTAGCCGCAAATCGAATTTTAAGGGACATAAAAAGTGTAAAGTTTGATGGGTCTAGGACGCATAGTTTAGCCGGAAAACGCGTTTAAAGATAAAAATGTCCAATTTTTTTAAAATTAGTTTTTCGTGTCATTCGTTACATGGATTAAAAGGTGGCAGTTCCAAGATCACGAATATATAATTTTTAAGTCGCTGGGGCAAGTAGTTTAGCCGCAAATCGAATTTTAAGGGACAGATAAAATGTAAAGTTTGATGGGTCTAGGACGCATAGTTTAGCCGGAAAACGCGTTTAAAGATAAAAATGTCCAATTTTTTTAAAATTAGTTTTTCGTGTCATTCGTTACATGGATTAAAAGGTGGCAGTTCCAAGATCACGAATATATAATTTTTAAGTCGCTGGGGCAAGTAATTAAGCCGCAAGTCGAATTTTAAGGGACAGAAAAAGTGTAAAGTTTGATGGGTCTAGGACGCATAGTTTAGCCGGAAAACGCGTTTAAAGATAAAAATGTCCAATTTTTTTAAAATTAGTTTTTCGTGTCATTCGTTACATGGATTAAAAGGTGGCAGTTCCAAGATCACGAATATATAATTTTTAAGTCGCTGGGGCAAGTAGTTTAGCCGCAAATCGAATTTTAAGGGACAGAAAAAGTGTAAAGTTTGATGGGTCTAGGACGCATAGTTTAGCCGGAAAACGCGTTTAAAGATAAAAATGTCCAATTTTTTCAAAATTAGTTTTTCGTGTCATTCGTAACATGGATTAGCAGTTCCAAGATCACGAATATATAATTTTTAAGTCGCTGGGGCAAGTAGTTTAGCCGCAAATCGAATTTTAAGGGACAGAAAAAGTGTAAAGTTTGATGGGTCTAGGACGCATAGTTTAGCCGGAAAACGCGTTTAAAGATAAAAATGTCCAATTTTTTTAAAATTAGTTTTTCGTGTCATTCGTTACATGGATTAAAAGGTGGGAGTTCCAAGATCACGAATATATAATTTTTAAGTCGCTGGGGCAAGTAGTTTAGCCGCAAATCGAATTTTAAGGGACAGAAAAAGTGTAAAGTTTGATGGGTCTAGGACGCATAGTTTAGCCGGAAAACGCGTTTAAAGATAAAAATGTCCAATTTTTTTAAAATTAGTTTTTCGTGTCATTCGTTACATGGATTAAAAGGTGGCAGTTCCAAGATCACGAATATATAATTTTTAAGTCGCTGGGGCAAGTAGTTTAGCCGCAAATCGAATTTTAAGGGACAGATAAAATGTAAAGTTTGATGGGTCTAGGACGCATAGTTTAGCCGGAAAACGCGTTTAAAGATAAAAATGTCCAATTTTTTTAAAATTAGTTTTTCGTGTCATTCGTTACATGGATTAAAAGGTGGCAGTTCCAAGATCACGAATATATAATTTTTAAGTCGCTGGGGCAAGTAATTAAGCCGCAAGTCGAATTTTAAGGGACAGAAAAAGTGTAAAGTTTGATGGGTCTAGGACGCATAGTTTAGCCGGAAAACGCGTTTAAAGATAAAAATGTCCAATTTTTTTTAAAATTAGTTTTTCGTGTCATTCGTTACATGGATTAAAAGGTGGCAGTTCCAAGATCACGAATATATAGTTTTTAAGTCGCTGGGGCAAGTAGTTTAGCCCCAAATCGAATTTTAAGGGACAGAAAAAGTGTAAAGTTTGATGGGTCTAGGACGCATAGTTTAGCCGGAAAACGCGTTTAAAGATAAAAATGTCCAATTTTTTTAAAATTAGTTTTTCGTGTCATTCGTTACATGGATTAAAAGGTGGCAGTTCCAAGATCACGAATATATAATTTTTAAGTCGCTGGGGCAAGTAGTTTAGCCGCAAATCGAATTTTAAGGGACAGAAAAAGTGTAAAGTTTGATGGGTCTAGGACGCATAGTTTAGCCGGAAAACGCGTTTAAAGATAAAAATGTCCAATTTTCTTAAAATTAGTTTTTCGTGTCATTCGTTAATTGGATTAAAAGGTGGCAGTTCCAAGATCACGAATATATAATTTTTAAGTCGATGGGGCAAGTAGTTTAGCCGCAAATCGAATTTTAAGGGACAGAAAAAGTGTAAAGTTTGATGGGTCTAGGACGCATAGTTTAGCCGGAAAACGCGTTTAAAGATAAAAATGTCCAATTTTTTTAAAATTAGTTTTTCGTGTCATTCGTTACATGGATTAAAAGGTGGCAGTTCCAAGATAACGAATATATAATTTTTAAGTCGCTGGGGCACGTAGTTTAGCCGCAAATCGAATTTTAAGGGACAGAAAAAGTGTAAAGTTTGATGGGTCTAGGACGCATAGTTTAGCCGGAAAACGCGTTTAAAGATAAAAATGTCCAATTTTTTTAAAATTAGTTTTTCGTGTCATTCGTTACATGGATTAAAAGGTGGCAGTTCCAAGATCACGAATATATAATTTTTAAGTCTCTGGGGCAAGTAGTTTAGCCGCAAATCGAATTTTAAGGGACAGAAAAAGTGTAAAGTTTGATGGGTCTAGGACGCATAGTTTAGCCGGAAAACGCGTTTAAAGATAAAAATGTCCAATTTTTTTAAAATTAGTTTTTCGTGTCATTCGTTACATGGATTAAAAGGTGGCAGTTCCAAGATCACGAATATATAATTTTTAAGTCGCTGGGGCAAGTAGTTTAGCCGCAAATCGAATTTTAAGGGACAGAAAAAGTGTAAAGTTTGATGGGTCTAGGACGCATAGTTTAGCCGGAAAACGCGTTTAAAGATAAAAATGTCCAATTTTTTTAAAATTAGTTTTTCGTGTCATTCGTTAATTGGATTAAAAGGTGGCAGTTCCAAGATCACGAATATATAATTTTTAAGTCGCTGGGGCAAGTAGTTTAGCCGCAAATCGAATTTTAAGGGACAGAAAAAGTGTAAAGTTTGATGGGTCTAGGACGCATAGTTTAGCCGGAAAACGCGTTTAAAGATAAAAATGTCCAATTTTTTTAAAATTAGTTTTTCGTGTCATTCGTTACATGGATTAAAAGGTGGCAGTTCCAAGATAACGAATATATAATTTTTAAGTCGCTGGGGCAAGTAGTTTAGCCGCAAATCGAATTTTAAGGGACAGAAAAAGTGTAAAGTTTGATGGGTCTAGGACGCATAGTTTAGCCGGAAAACGCGTTTAAAGATAAAAATGTCCAATTTTTTTAAAATTAGTTTTTCGTGTCATTCGTTACATGGATTAAAAGGTGGCAGTTCCAAGATCACGAATATATAATTTTTAAGTCGCTGGGGCAAGTAGTTTAGCCGCAAATCGAATTTTAAGGGACAGAAAAAGTGTAAAGTTTGATGGGTCTAGGACGCATAGTTTAGCCGGAAAACGCGTTTAAAGATAAAAATGTCCAATTTTTTTAAAATTAGTTTTTCGTGTCATTCGTTACATGGATTAAAAGGTGGCAGTTCCAAGATCACGAATATATAATTTTTAAGTCTCTGGGGCAAGTAGTTTAGCCGCAAATCGAATTTTAAGGGACAGAAAAAGTGTAAAGTTTGATGGGTCTAGGACGCATAGTTTAGCCGGAAAACGCGTTTAAAGATAAAAATGTCCAATTTTTTTAAAATTAGTTTTTCGTGTCATTCGTTACATGGATTAAAAGGTGGCAGTTCCAAGATCACGAATATATAATTTTTAAGTCGCTGGGGCAAGTAGTTTAGCCGCAAATCGAATTTTAAGGGACAGAAAAAGTGTAAAGTTTGATGGGTCTAGGACGCATAGTTTAGCCGAAAAACGCGTTTAAAGATAAAAATGTCCAATTTTTTTAAAATTAGTTTTTCGTGTCATTCGTTACATGGATTAAAAGGTGGCAGTTCCAAGATCACGAATATATAATTTTTAAGTCGCTGGGGCAAGTAGTTTAGCCGCAAATCGAATTTTAAGGGACAGAAAAAGTGTAAAGTTTGATGGGTCTAGGACGCATAGTTTAGCCGGAAAACGCGTTTAAAGATATAAATGTCCAATTTTTTTAAAATTAGTTTTTCGTGTCATTCGTTACATGGATTAAAAGGTGGCAGTTCCAAGATCACGAATATATAATTTTTAAGTCGTTGGGGCAAGTAGTTTAGCCGCAAATCGAATTTTAAGGGACAGAAAAAGTGTAAAGTTTGATGGGTCTAGGACGCATAGTTTAGCCGGAAAACGCGTTTAAAGATAAAAATGTCCAATTTTTTTAAAATTAGTTTTTCGTGTCATTAGTTACATGGATTAAAAGGTGGCAGTTCCAAGATAACGAATATATAATTTTTAAGTCGCTGGGGCAAGTAGTTTAGCCGCAAATCGAATTTTAAGGGACAGAAAAAGTGTAAAGTTTGATGGGTCTAGGACGCATAGTTTAGCCGGAAAACGCGTTTAAAGATAAAAATGTCCAATTTTTTTAAAATTAGTTTTTCGTGTCATTCGTTACATGGATTAAAAGGTGGCAGTTCCAAGATCACGAATATATAATTTTTAAGTCGCTGGGGCAAGTAGTTTAGCCGCAAATCGAATTTTAAGGGACAGAAAAAGTGTAAAGTTTGATGGGTCTAGGACGCATAGTTTAGCCGGAAAACGCGTTTAAAGATAAAAATGTCCAATTTTTTTAAAATTAGTTTTTCGTGTCATTCGTTACATGGATTAAAAGGTGGCAGTTCCAAGATCACGAATATATAATTTTTAAGTCGCTGGGGCAAGTAGTTTAGCCGCAAATCGAATTTTAAGGGACAGAAAAAGTGTAAAGTTTGATGGGTCTAGGACGCATAGTTTAGCCGGAAAACGCGTTTAAAGATAAAAATGTCCAATTTTTTTAAAATTAGTTTTTCGTGTCATTCGTTACATGGATTAAAAGGTGGCAGTTCCAAGATCACGAATATATAATTTTTAAGTCGCTGGGGCAAGTAGTTTAGCCGCAAATCGAATTTTAAGGGACAGAAAAAGTGTAAAGTTTGATGGGTCTAGGATGCATAGTTTAGCCGGAAAACGCGTTTAAAGATAAAAATGTCCAATTTTTTTAAAATTAGTTTTTCGTGTCATTCGTTACATGGATTAAAAGGTGGCAGTTCCAAGATCACGAATATATAATTTTTAAGTCGCTGGGGCAAGTAGTTTAGCCGCAAATCGAATTTTAAGGGACAGAAAAAGTGTAAAGTTTGATGGGTCTAGGACGCATAGTTTAGCCGGAAACCGCGTTTAAAGATAAAAATGTCCAAATTTTTTAAAATTAGTTTTTCGTGTCATTCGTTACATGGATTAAAAGGTGGCAGTTCCAAGATCACGAATATATAATTTTTAAGTCGCTGGGGCAAGTAGCTTAGCCGCAAATCGAATTTTAAGGGACAGAAAAAGTGTAAAGTTTGATGGGTCTAGGACGCATAGCTTAGCCGGAAAACGCGTTTAAAGATAAAAATGTCCAATTTTTTTAAAATTAGTTTTTCGTGTCATTCGTTACATGGATTAAAAGGTGGCAGTTCCAAGATCACGAATATATAATTTTTAAGTCGCTGGGGCAAGTAGTTTAGCCGCAAATCGAATTTTAAGGGACAGAAAAAGTGTAAAGTTTGATGGGTCTAGGACGCATAGTTTAGCCGGAAAACGCGTTTAAAGATAAAAATGTCCAATTTTTTTAAAATTAGTTTTTCGTGTCATTCGTTACATGGATTAAAAGGTGGCAGTTCCAAGATCACGAATATATAATTTTTAAGTCGCTGGGGCAAGTAGTTTAGCCGCAAATCGAATTTTAAGGGACAGAAAAAGTGTAAAGTTTGATGGGTCTAGGACGCATAGTTTAGCCGGAAAACGCGTTTAAAGATAAAAATGTCCAATTTTTTTAAAATTAGTTTTTCGTGTCATTCGTTACATGGATTAAAAGGTGGCAGTTCCAAGATCACGAATATATAATTTTTAAGTCGCTGGGGCAAGTAGTTTAGCCGCAAATCGAATTTTAAGGGACAGAAAAAGTGTAAAGTTTGATGGGTCTAGGACGCATAGTTTAGCCGGAAAACGCGTTTAAAGATAAAAATGTCCAATTTTTTTAAAATTAGTTTTTCGTGTCATTCGTTACATGGATTAAAAGGTGGCAGTTCCAAGATCACGAATATATAATTTTTAAGTCGCTGGGGCAAGTAGTTTAGCCGCAAATCGAATTTTAAGGGACAGAAAAAGTGTAAAGTTTGATGGGTCTAGGACGCATAGTTTAGCCGGAAAACGCGTTTAAAGATAAAAATGTCCAATTTTTTTAAAATTAGTTTTTCGTGTCATTCGTTACATGGATTAAAAGGTGGCAGTTCCAAGATCACGAATATATAATTTTTAAGTCGCTCTGGCAAGTAGTTTAGCAGCAAATCGAATTTTAAGGGACAGAAAAAGTGTAAAGTTTGATGGGTCTAGGACGCATAGTTTAGCCGGAAAACGCGTTTAAAGATAAAAATGTCCATTTTTTTTAAAATTAGTTTTTCGTGTCATTCGTTACATGGATTAAAAGGTGGCAGTTCCAAGATCACGAATATATAATTTTTAAGTCGCTGGGGCAAGTAGTTTAGCCGCAAATCGAATTTTAAGGGACAGAAAAAGTGTAAAGTTAGATGGGTCTAGGACGCATAGTTTAGCCGGAAAACGCGTTTAAAGATAAAAATGTCCAATTTTTTAAAAAATAGTTTTTCGTGTCATTCGTTACATGGATTAAAAGGTGGCAGTTCCAAGATCACGAATATATAATTTTTAAGTCGCTGGGGCAAGTAGTTTAGCCGCAAATCGAATTTTAAGGGACAGAAAAAGTGTAAAGTTTGATGGGTCTAGGACGCATAGTTTAGCCGGAAAACGCGTTTAAAGATAAAAATGTCCAATTTTTTTAAAATTAGTTTTTCGTGTCATTCATTACATGGATTAAAAGGTGACAGTTCCAAGATCACGAATATATAATTTTTAAGTCGCTGGGGCAAGTAGTTTAGCCGCAAATCGAATTTTAAGGGACAGAAAAAGTGTAAAGTTTGATGGGTCTAGGACGCATAGTTTAGCCGGAAAACGCGTTTAAAGATAAAAATGTCCAATTTTTTTAAAATTAGTTTTTCGTGTCATTCGTTACATGGATTAAAAGGTGGCAGTTCCAAGATCACGAATATATAATTTTTAAGTCGCTGGGGCAAGTAGTTTAGCCGCAAATCGAATTTTAAGGGACAGAAAAAGTGTAAAGTTTGATGGGTCTAGGACGCATAGTTTAGTCGGAAAACGCGTTTAAAGATAAAAATGTCCAATTTTTTTAAAATTAGTTTTTCGTGTCATTCGTTACATGGATTAAAAGGTGGCAGTTCCAAGATCACGAATATATAATTTTTAAGTCGCTGGGGCAAGTAGTTTAGCCGCAAATCGAATTTTAAGGGACAGAAAAAGTGTAAAGTTTGATGGGTCTAGGACGCATAGTTTGCCGGAAAACGCGTTTAAAGATAAAAATGTCCAATTTTTTTAAAATTAGTTTTTCGTGTCATTCGTTACATGGATTAAAATGTGGCAGTTCCAAGATCACGAATATATAATTTTTAAGTCGCTGGGGCAAGTAGTTTAGCCGTAAATCGAATTTTAAGGGACAGAAAAAGTGTAAAGTTTGATGGGTCTAGGACGCATAGTTTAGCCGGAAAACGCGTTTAAAGATAAACATGTCCAATTTTTTTAAAATTAGTTTTTCGTGTCATTCGTTACATGGATTAAAAGGTGGCAGTTCCAAGATCACGAATATATAATTTTTAAGTCGCTGGGGCAAGTAGTTTAGCCGCAAATCGAATTTTAAGGGACAGAAAAAGTGTAAAGTTTGATGGGTCTAGGACGCATAGTTTAGCCGGAAAACGCGTTTAAAGATAAAAATGTCCAATTTTTTTAAAATTAGTTTTTCGTGTCATTCGTTACATGGATTAAAAGGTGGCAGTTCCAAGATCACGAATATATAATTTTTAAGTCGCTGGGGCAAGTAGTTTAGCCGCAAATCGAATTTTAAGGGACAGAAAAAGTGTAAAGTTTGATGGGTCTAGGAGCATAGTTTAGCCGGAAAACGCGTTTAAAGATAAAAATGTCCAATTTTTTTAAAATTAGTTTTTCGTGTCATTCGTTACATGGATTAATAGGTGGCAGTTCCAAGATCACTAATATATAATTTTTAAGTCGCTGGGGCAAGTAGTTTAGCCGCAAATCGAATTTTAAGGGACAGAAAAAGTGTAAAGTTTGATGGGTCTAGGACGCATAGTTTAGCCGGAAAACGCGTTTAAAGATAAAAATGTCCAATTTTTTTAAAATTAGTTGTTCGTGTCATTCGTTACATGGATTAAAAGGTGGCAGTTCCAAGATCACGAATATATAATTTTTAATTCGCTGGGGCAAGTAGTTTAGACGCAAATCGAATTTTAAGGGACAGAAAAAGTGTAAAGTTTGATGGGTCTAGGACGCATAGTTTAGCCGGAAAACGCGTTTAAAGATAAAAATGTCCAATTTTTTTAAAATTAGTTTTTCGTGTCATTCGTTACATGGATTAAAAGGTGGCAGTTCCAAGATCACGAATATATAATTTTTAAGTCGCTGGGGCAAGTAGTTTAGCCGCAAATCGAATTTTAATGGACAGAAAAAGTGTAAAGTTTGATGGGTCTAGGACGCATAGTTTAGCCGGAAAACGCGTTTAAAGATAAAAACGTCCAATTTTTTTAAAATTAGTTTTTCGTGTCATTCGTTACATGGATTAAAAGGTGGCAGTTCCAAGATCACGAATATATAATTTTTAAGTCGCTGGGGCAAGTAGTTTAGCCGCAAATCGAATTTTAAGGGACAGAAAAAGTGTAAAGTTTGATGGGTCTAGGACGCATAGTTTAGCCGGAAAACGCGTTTAAAGATAAAAATGTCCAATTTTTTTAAAATTAGTTTTTCGTGTCATTCGTTACATGGATTAAAAGGTGGCAGTTCCATGATCACGAATATATAATTTTTAAGTCGCTGGGGCAAGTAGTTTAGCCGCAAATCGAATTTTAAGGGACAGAAAAAGTGTAAAGTTTGATGGGTCTAGGACGCATAGTTTAGTCGGAAAACGCGTTTAAAGATAAAAATGTCCAATTTTTTTTAAATTAGTTTTTCGTGTCATTCGTTACATGGATTAAAAGGTGGCAGTTCCAAGATCACGAATATATAATTTTTAAGTCGTTGGGGCAAGTAGTTTAGCCGCAAATCGAATTTTAAGGGACAGAAAAAGTGTAAAGTTTGATGGGTCTAGGACGCATAGTTTAGCCGGAAAACGCGTTTAAAGATAAAAATGTCCAATTTTTTTAAAATTAGTTTTTCGTGTCATTCGTTACATGGATTAAAATGTGGCAGTTCCAAGATCACGAATATATAATTTTTAAGTCGCTGGGGCAAGTAGTTTAGCCGCAAATCGAATTTTAAGGGACAGAAAAAGTGTAAAGTTTGATGGGTCTAGGACGCATAGTTTAGCCGGAAAACGCGTTTAAAGATAAAAATGTCCAATTTTTTTAAAATTAGTTTTTCGTGTCATTCGTTACATGGATTAAAAGGTGGCAGTTCCAAGATCACGAATATATAATTTTTAAGTCGCTGGGGCAAGTAGTTTAGCCGCAAACCGAATTTTAAAGGACAGAAAAAGTGTAAAGTTTGATGGGTCTAGGACGCATAGTTTAGCCGGAAAACGCGTTTAAAGATAAAAATGTCCAATTTTTTTAAAATTAGTTTTTCGTGTCATTCGTTACATGGATTAAAAGGTGGCAGTTCCAAGATCACGAATATATAATTTTTAAGTCGCTGGGGCAAGTAGTTTAGCCGCAAATCGAATTTTAAGGGACAGAAAAAGTGTAAAGTTTGATGGGTCTAGGACGCATAGTTTAGCCGGAAAACGCGTTTAAAGATAAAAATGTCCAATTTTTTTAAAATTAGTTGTTCGTGTCATTCGTTACATGGATTAAAAGGTGGCAGTTCCAAGATCACGAATATATAATTTTTAAGTCGCTGGGGCAAGTAGTTTAGCCGCAAATCGAATTTTAAGGGACAGAAAAAGTGTAAAGTTTGATGGGTCTAGGACGCATAGTTTAGCCGGAAAACGCGTTTAAAGATAAAAATGTCCAATTTTCTTAAAATTAGTTTTTCGTGTCATTCGTTACATGGATTAAAAGGTGGCAGTTCCAAGATCACGAATATATAATTTTTAAGTCGCTGGGGCAAGTAGTTTAGCTGCAAATCGAATTTTAGTGGACAGAAAAAGTGTAAAGTTTGATGGGTCTAGGACGCATAGTTTAGCCGGAAAACGCGTTTAAAGATAAAAACGTCCAATTTTTTTAAAATTAGTTTTTCGTGTCATTCGTTACATGGATTAAAAGGTGGCAGTTCCAAGATCACGAATATATAATTTTTAAGTCGCTGGGGCAAGTAGTTTAGCCGCAAATCGAATTTTAAGGGACAGAAAAAGTGTAAAGTTTGATGGGTCTAGGACGCATAGCTTAGCCGGAAAACGCGTTTAAAGATAAAAATGTCCAAATTTTTTAAAATTAGTTTTTCGTGTCATTCGTTACATGGATTAAAAGGTGGCAGTTCCAAGATCACGAATATATAATTTTTAAGTCGCTGGGGCAAGTAGTTTAGCCGCAAATCGAATTTTAATGGACAGAAAAAGTGTAAAGTTTGATGGGTCTAGGACGCATAGTTTAGCCGGAAAACGCGTTTAAAGATAAAAACGTCCAATTTTTTTAAAATTAGTTTTTCGTGTCATTCGTTACATGGATTAAAAGGTGGCAGTTCCAAGATCACGAATATATAATTTTTAAGTCGCTGGGGCAAGTAGTTTAGCCGCAAATCGAATTTTAAGGGACAGAAAAAGTGTAAAGTTTGATGGGTCTAGGACGCATAGTTTAGCCGGAAAACGCGTTTAAAGATAAAAATGTCCAATTTTTTTAAAATTAGTTTTTCGTGTCATTCGTTACATGGATTAAAAGGTGGCAGTTCCATGATCACGAATATATAATTTTTAAGTCGCTGGGGCAAGTAGTTTAGCCGCAAATCGAATTTTAAGGGACAGAAAAAGTGTAAAGTTTGATGGGTCTAGGACGCATAGTTTAGCCGGAAAACGCGTTTAAAGATAAAAATGTCCAATTTTTTTAAAATTAGTTTTTCGTGTCATTCGTTACATGGATTAAAAGGTGGCAGTTCCAAGATCACGAATATATAATTTTTAAGTCGCTGGGGCAAGTAGTTTAGCCGCAAACCGAATTTTAAAGGACAGAAAAAGTGTAAAGTTTGATGGGTCTAGGACGCATAGTTTAGCCGGAAAACGCGTTTAAAGATAAAAATGTCCAATTTTTTTAAAATTAGTTTTTCGTGTCATTCGTTACATGGATTAAAAGGTGGCAGTTCCAAGATCACGAATATATAATTTTTAAGTCGCTGGGGCAAGTAGTTTAGCCGCAAATCGAATTTTAAGGGACAGAAAAAGTGTAAAGTTTGATGGGTCTAGGACGCATAGTTTAGCCGGAAAACGCGTTTAAAGATAAAAATGTCCAATTTTTTTAAAATTAGTTGTTCGTGTCATTCGTTACATGGATTAAAAGGTGGCAGTTCCAAGATCACGAATATATAATTTTTAAGTCGCTGGGGCAAGTAGTTTAGCCGCAAATCGAATTTTAAGGGACAGAAAAAGTGTAAAGTTTGATGGGTCTAGGACGCATAGTTTAGCCGGAAAACGCGTTTAAAGATAAAAATGTCCAATTTTCTTAAAATTAGTTTTTCGTGTCATTCGTTACATGGATTAAAAGGTGGCAGTTCCAAGATCACGAATATATAATTTTTAAGTCGCTGGGGCAAGTAGTTTAGCTGCAAATCGAATTTTAGTGGACAGAAAAAGTGTAAAGTTTGATGGGTCTAGGACGCATAGTTTAGCCGAAAAACGCGTTTAAAGATAAAAACGTCCAATTTTTTTAAAATTAGTTTTTCGTGTCATTCGTTACATGGATTAAAAGGTGGCAGTTCCAAGATCACGAATATATAATTTTTAAGTCGCTGGGGCAAGTAGTTTAGCCGCAAATCGAATTTTAAGGGACAGAAAAAGTGTAAAGTTTGATGGGTCTAGGACGCATAGTTTAGCCGGAAAACGCGTTTAAAGATAAAAATGTCCAATTTTTTTTAAATTAGTTTTTCGTGTCATTCGTTACATGGATTAAAAGGTGGCAGTTCCAAGATCACGAATATATAATTTTTAAGTCGCTGGGGCAAGTAGTTTAGCCGCAAATCGAATTTTAATGGACAGAAAAAGTGTAAAGTTTGATGGGTCTAGGACGCATAGTTTAGCCGGAAAACGCGTTTAAAGATAAAAACGTCCAATTTTTTTAAAATTAGTTTTTCGTGTCATTCGTTACATGGATTAAAAGGTGGCAGTTCCAAGATCACGAATATATAATTTTTAAGTCGCTGGGGCAAGTAGTTTAGCCGCAAATCGAATTTTAAGGGACAGAAAAAGTGTAAAGTTTGATGGGTCTAGGACGCATAGTTTAGCCGGAAAACGCGTTTAAAGATAAAAATGTCCAATTTTTTTAAAATTAGTTTTTCGTGTCATTCGTTACATGGATTAAAAGGTGGCAGTTCCATGATCACGAATATATAATTTTTAAGTCGCTGGGGCAAGTAGTTTAGCCGCAAATCGAATTTTAAGGGACAGAAAAAGTGTAAAGTTTGATGGGTCTAGGACGCATAGTTTAGTCGGAAAACGCGTTTAAAGATAAAAATGTCCAATTTTTTTTAAATTAGTTTTTCGTGTCATTCGTTACATGGATTAAAAGGTGGCAGTTCCAAGATCACGAATATATAATTTTTAAGTCGCTGGGGCAAGTAGTTTAGCCGCAAATCGAATTTTAAGGGACAGCAAAAGTGTAAAGTTTGATGGTTCTAGGACGCATAGTTTAGCCGGAAAACGCGTTTAAAGATAAAAATGTCCAATTTTTTTAAAATTAGTTTTTCGTGTCATTCGTTACATGGATTAAAAGGTGGCAGTTCCAAGATCACGAATATATAATTTTTAAGTCGCTGGGGCAAGTAGTTTAGCCGCAAATCGAATTTTAAGGGACAGAAAAAGTGTAAAGTTTGATGGGTCTAGGACGCATAGTTTAGCCGGAAAACGCGTTTAAAGATAAAAATGTCCAATTTTTTTAAAATTAGTTTTTCGTGTCATTCGTTACATGGATTAAAAGGTGGCAGTTCCAAGATCACGAATATATAATTTTTAAGTCGCTGGGGCAAGTAGTTTAGCCGCAAATCGAATTTTAATGGACAGAAAAAGTGTAAAGTTTGATGGGTCTAGGACGCATAGTTTAGCCGGAAAACGCGTTTAAAGATAAAAACGTCCAATTTTTTTAAAATTAGTTTTTCGTGTCATTCGTTACATGGATTAAAAGGTGGCAGTTCCAAGATCACGAATATATAATTTTTAAGTCGCTGGGGCAAGTAGTTTAGCTGCAAATCGAATTTTAGTGGACAGAAAAAGTGTAAAGTTTGATGGGTCTAGGACGCATAGTTTAGCCGGAAAACGCGTTTAAAGATAAAAACGTCCAATTTTTTTAAAATTAGTTTTTCGTGTCATTCGTTACATGGATTAAAAGGTGGCAGTTCCAAGATCACGAATATATAATTTTTAAGTCGCTGGGGCAAGTAGTTTAGCCGCAAATCGAATTTTAAGGGACAGAAAAAGTGTAAAGTTTGATGGGTCTAGGACGCATAGTTTAGCCGGAAAACGCGTTTAAAGATAAAAATGTCCAATTTTTTTAAAATTAGTTTTTCGTGTCATTCGTTACATGGATTAAAAGGTGGCAGTTCCAAGATCACGAATATATAATTTTTAAGTCGCTGGGGCAAGTAGTTTAGCCGCAAATCGAATTTTAATGGACAGAAAAAGTGTAAAGTTTGATGGGTCTAGGACGCATAGTTTAGCCGGAAAACGCGTTTAAAGATAAAAACGTCCAATTTTTTTAAAATTAGTTTTTCGTGTCATTCGTTACATGGATTAAAAGGTGGCAGTTCCAAGATCACGAATATATAATTTTTAAGTCGCTGGGGCAAGTAGTTTAGCCGCAAATCGAATTTTAAGGGACAGAAAAAGTGTAAAGTTTGATGGGTCTAGGACGCATAGTTTAGCCGGAAAACGCGTTTAAAGATAAAAATGTCCAATTTTTTTAAAATTAGTTTTTCGTGTCATTCGTTACATGGATTAAAAGGTGGCAGTTCCATGATCACGAATATATAATTTTTAAGTCGCTGGGGCAAGTAGTTTAGCCGCAAATCGAATTTTAAGGGACAGAAAAAGTGTAAAGTTTGATGGGTCTAGGACGCATAGTTTAGTCGGAAAACGCGTTTAAAGATAAAAATGTCCAATTTTTTTTAAATTAGTTGTTCGTGTCATTCGTTACATGGATTAAAAGGTGGCAGTTCCAAGATCACGAATATATAATTTTTAAGTCGCTGGGGCAAGTAGTTTAGCCGCAAATCGAATTTTAAGGGACAGAAAAAGTGTAAAGTTTGATGGGTCTAGGACGCATAGTTTAGCCGGAAAACGCGTTTAAAGATAAAAATGTCCAATTTTTTTAAAATTAGTTTTTCGTGTCATTCGTTACATGGATTAAAAGGTGGCAGTTCCAAGATCACGAATATATAATTTTTAAGTCGCTGGGGCAAGTAGTTTAGCCGCAAATCGAATTTTAAGGGACAGAAAAAGTGTAAAGTTTGATGGGTCTAGGACGCATAGTTTAGCCGGAAAACGCGTTTAAAGATAAAAATGTCCAATTTTTTTAAAATTAGTTGTTCGTGTCATTCGTTACATGGATTAAAAGGTGGCAGTTCCAAGATCACGAATATATAATTTTTAAGTCGCTGGGGCAAGTAGTTTAGCCGCAAATCGAATTTTAATGGACAGAAAAAGTGTAAAGTTTGATGGGTCTAGGACGCATAGTTTAGCCGGAAAACGCGTTTAAAGATAAAAACGTCCAATTTTTTTAAAATTAGTTTTTCGTGTCATTCGTTACATGGATTAAAAGGTGGCAGTTCCAAGATCACGAATATATAATTTTTAAGTCGCTGGGGCAAGTAGTTTAGCCGCAAATCGAATTTTAAGGGACAGAAAAAGTGTAAAGTTTGATGGGTCTAGGACGCATAGTTTAGCCGGAAAACGCGTTTAAAGATAAAAATGTCCAATTTTTTTAAAATTAGTTTTTCGTGTCATTCGTTACATGGATTTAAAGGTGGCAGTTCCAAGATCACGAATATATAATTTTTAAGTCGCTGGGGCAAGTAGTTTAGCCGCAAATCGAATTTTAAGGGACAGAAAAAGTGTAAAGTTTGATGGGTCTAGGACGCATAGTTTAGCCGGAAAACGCGTTTAAAGATAAAAATGTCCAATTTTTTTAAAATTAGTTTTTCGTGTCATTCGTTACATGGATTAAAAGGTGGCAGTTCCAAGATCACGAATATATAATTTTTAAGTCGCTGGGGCAAGTAGTTTAGCCGCAAATCGAATTTTAAGGGACAGAAAAAGTGTAAAGTTTGATGGGTCTAGGACGCATAGTTTAGCCGGAAAACGCGTTTAAAGATAAAAATGTCCAATTTTTTTAAAATTAGTTTTTCGTGTCATTCGTTACATGGATTAAAAGGTGGCAGTTCCAAGATCACGAATATATAATTTTTAAGTCGCTGGGGCAAGTAGTTTAGCCGCAAATCGAATTTTAAGGGACAGAAAAAGTGTAAAGTTTGATGGGTCTAGGACGCATAGTTTAGCCGGAAAACGCGTTTAAAGATAAAAATGTCCAATTTTTTTAAAATTAGTTGTTCGTGTCATTCGTTACATGGATTTAAAGGTGGCAGTTCCAAGATCACGAATATATAATTTTTAAGTCGCTGGGGCAAGTAGTTTAGCCGCAAATCGAATTTTAAGGGACAGAAAAAGTGTAAAGTTTGATGGGTCTAGGACGCATAGTTTAGCCGGAAAACGCGTTTAAAGATAAAAATGTCCAATTTTTTTAAAATTAGTTTTTCGTGTCATTCGTTACATGGATTAAAAGGTGGCAGTTCCAAGATCACGAATATATAATTTTTAAGTCGCTGGGGCAAGTAGTTTAGCCGCAAATCGAATTTTAATGGACAGAAAAAGTGTAAAGTTTGATGGGTCTAGGACGCATAGTTTAGCCGGAAAACGCGTTTAAAGATAAAAACGTCCAATTTTTTTAAAATTAGTTTTTCGTGTCATTCGTTACATGGATTAAAAGGTGGCAGTTCCAAGATCACGAATATATAATTTTTAAGTCGCTGGGGCAAGTAGTTTAGCCGCAAATCGAATTTTAAGGGACAGAAAAAGTGTAAAGTTTGATGGGTCTAGGACGCATAGTTTAGCCGGAAAACGCGTTTAAAGATAAAAATGTCCAATTTTTTTAAAATTAGTTTTTCGTGTCATTCGTTACATGGATTAAAAGGTGGCAGTTCCAAGATCACGAATATATAATTTTTAAGTCGCTGGGGCAAGTAGTTTAGCCGCAAATCGAATTTTAAGGGACAGAAAAAGTGTAAAGTTTGATGGGTCTAGGACGCATAGCTTAGCCGGAAAACGCGTTTAAAGATAAAAATGTCCAATTTTTTTAAAATTAGTTGTTCGTGTCATTCGTTACATGGATTTAAAGGTGGCAGTTCCAAGATCACGAATATATAATTTTTAAGTCGCTGGGGCAAGTAGTTTAGCCGCAAATCGAATTTTAAGGGACAGAAAAAGTGTAAAGTTTGATGGGTCTAGGACGCATAGTTTAGCCGGAAAACGCGTTTAAAGATAAAAATGTCCAATTTTTTTAAAATTAGTTTTTCGTGTCATTCGTTACATGGATTAAAAGGTGGCAGTTCCAAGATCACGAATATATAATTTTTAAGTCGCTGGGGCAAGTAGTTTAGCCGCAAATCGAATTTTAATGGACAGAAAAAGTGTAAAGTTTGATGGGTCTAGGACGCATAGTTTAGCCGGAAAACGCGTTTAAAGATAAAAACGTCCAATTTTTTTAAAATTAGTTTTTCGTGTCATTCGTTACATGGATTAAAAGGTGGCAGTTCCAAGATCACGAATATATAATTTTTAAGTCGCTGGGGCAAGTAGTTTAGCCGCAAATCGAATTTTAAGGGACAGAAAAAGTGTAAAGTTTGATGGGTCTAGGACGCATAGTTTAGCCGGAAAACGCGTTTAAAGATAAAAATGTCCAATTTTTTTAAAATTAGTTTTTCGTGTCATTCGTTACATGGATTAAAAGGTGGCAGTTCCAAGATCACGAATATATAATTTTTAAGTCGCTGGGGCAAGTAGTTTAGCCGCAAATCGAATTTTAAGGGACAGAAAAAGTGTAAAGTTTGATGGGTCTAGGACGCATAGTTTAGCCGGAAAACGCGTTTAAAGATAAAAATGTCCAATTTTTTTAAAATTAGTTTTTCGTGTCATTCGTTACATGGATTAAAAGGTGGCAGTTCCAAGATCACGAATATATAATTTTTAAGTCGCTGGGGCAAGTAGTTTAGCCGCAAATCGAATTTTAAGGGACAGAAAAAGTGTAAAGTTTGATGGGTCTAGGACGCATAGTTTAGCCGGAAAACGCGTTTAAAGATAAAAATGTCCAATTTTTTTAAAATTAGTTTTTCGTGTCATTCGTTACATGGATTAAAAGGTGGCAGTTCCAAGATCACGAATATATAATTTTTAAGTCGCTGGGGCAAGTAGTTTAGCCGCAAATCGAATTTTAAGGGACAGAAAAAGTGTAAAGTTTGATGGGTCTAGGACACATAGTTTAGCCGGAAAACGCGTTTAAAGATAAAAATGTCCAATTTTTTTAAAATTAGTTTTTCGTGTCATTCGTTACATGGATTAAAAGGTGGCAGTTCCAAGATCACGAATATATAATTTTTAAGTCGCTGGGGCAAGTAGCTTAGCCGCAAATCGAATTTTAAGGGACAGAAAAAGTGTAAAGTTTGATGGGTCTAGGACGCATAGTTTAGCCGGAAAACGCGTTTAAAGATAAAAATGTCCAATTTTTTTAAAATTAGTTTTTCGTGTCATTCGTTACATGGATTAAAAGGTGGCAGTTCCAAGATCACGAATATATAATTTTTAAGTCGCTGGGGCAAGTAGTTTAGCCGCAAATCGAATTTTAAAGGACAGAAAAAGTGTAAAGTTTGATGGGTCTAGGACGCATAGTTTAGCCGGAAAACGCGTTTAAAGATAAAAATGTCCAATTTTTTTAAAATTAGTTTTTCGTGTCATTCGTTACATGGATTAAAAGGTGGCAGTTCCAAGATCACGAATATATAATTTTTAAGTCGCTGGGGCAAGTAGTTTAGCCGCAAATCGAATTTTAAGGGACAGAAAAAGTGTAAAGTTTGATGGGTCTAGGACACATAGTTTAGCCGGAAAACGCGTTTAAAGATAAAAATGTCCAATTTTTTTAAAATTAGTTTTTCGTGTCATTCGTTACATGGATTAAAAGGTGGCAGTTCCAAGATCACGAATATATAATTTTTAAGTCGCTGGGGCAAGTAGTTTAGCCGCAAATCGAATTTTAAGGGACAGAAAAAGTGTAAAGTTTGATGGGTCTAGGACGCATAGCTTAGCCGGAAAACGCGTTTAAAGATAAAAATGTCCAATTTTTTTAAAATTAGTTTTTCGTGTCATTCGTTACATGGATTAAAAGGTGGCAGTTCCAAGATCACGAATATATAATTTTTAAGTCGCTGGGGCAAGTAGTTTAGCCGCAAATCGAATTTTAAGGGACAGAAAAAGTGTAAAGTTTGATGGGTCTAGGACGCATAGTTTAGCCGGAAAACGCGTTTAAAGATAAAAATGTCCAATTTTTTTAAAATTAGTTTTTCGTGTCATTCGTTACATGGATTAAAAGGTGGCAGTTCCAAGATCACGAATATATAATTTTTAAGTCGCTGGGGCAAGTAGTTTAGCCGCAAATCGAATTTTAAGGGACAGAAAAAGTGTAAAGTTTGATGGGTCTAGGACGCATAGTTTAGCCGGAAAACGCGTTTAAAGATAAAAATGTCCAATTTTTTTAAAATTAGTTTTTCGTGGCATTTGTTACATGGATTAAAAGGTGGCAGTTCCAAGATCACGAATATATAATTTTTAAGTCGCTGGGGCAAGTAGTTTAGCCGCAAATCGAATTTTAAGGGACAGAAAAAGTGTAAAGTTTGATGGGTCTAGGACGCATAGCTTAGCCGGAAAACGCGTTTAAAGATAAAAATGTCCAATTTTTTTTAAAATTAGTTTTTCGTGTCATTCGTTACATGGATTAAAAGGTGGCAGTTCCAAGATCACGAATATATAATTTTTAAGTCGCTGGGGCAAGTAGTTTAGCCGCAAATCGAATTTTAAGGGACAGAAAAAGTGTAAAGTTTGATGGGTCTAGGACGCATAGTTTAGCCGGAAAACGCGTTTAAAGATAAAAATGTCCAATTTTTTTAAAATTAGTTTTTCGTGGCATTTGTTACATGGATTAAAAGGTGGCAGTTCCAAGATCACGAATATATAATTTTTAAGTCGCTGGGGCAAGTAGTTTAGCCGCAAATCGAATTTTAAGGGACAGATAAAATGTAAAGTTTGATGGGTCTAGGACGCATAGTTTAGCCGGAAAACGCGTTTAAAGATAAAAATGTCCAATTTTTTTAAAATTAGTTTTTCGCGTCATTCGTTACATGGATTAAAAGGTGGCAGTTCCAAGATCACGAATATATAATTTTTAAGTCGCTGGGGCAAGTAGTTTAGCCGCAAATCGAATTTTAAGGGACAGAAAAAGTGTAAAGTTTGATGGGTCTAGGACGCATAGTTTAGCCGGAAAACGCGTTTAAAGATAAAAATGTCCAATTTTTTTAAAATTAGTTTTTCGTGTCATTCGTTACATGGATTAAAAGGTGGCAGTTCCAAGATCACGAATATATAATTTTTAAGTCGCTGGGGCAAGTAGTTTAGCCGCAAATCGAATTTTAAGGGACAGAAAAAGTGTAAAGTTTGATGGGTCTAGGACGCATAGTTTAGCCGGAAAACGCGTTTAAAGATAAAAATGTCCAATTTTTTTAAAATTAGTTTTTCGTGTCATTCGTTACATGGATTAAAAGGTGGCAGTTCCAAGATCACGAATATATAATTTTTAAGTCGCTGGGGCAAGTAGTTTAGCCGCAAATCGAATTTTAAGGTACAGACAAAGTGTAAAGTTTGATGGGTCTAGGACGCATAGTTTAGCCGGAAAACGCGTTTAAAGATAAAAATGTCCAATTTTTTTAAAATTAGTTTTTCGTGTCATTCGTTACATGGATTAAAAGGTGGCAGTTCCAAGATCACGAATATATAATTTTTAAGTCGCTGGGGCAAGTAGTTTAGCCGCAAATCGAATTTTAAGGGACAGAAAAAGTGTAAAGTTTGATGGGTCTAGGACGCATAGTTTAGCTGGAAAACGCGTTTAAAGATAAAAATGTCCAATTTTTTTAAAATTAGTTTTTCGTGTCATTCGTTACATGGATTAAAAGGTGGCAGTTCCAAGATCACGAATATATAATTTTTAAGTCGCTGGGGCAAGTAGTTTAGCCGCAAATCGAATTTTAAAGGACAGAAAAAGTGTAAAGTTTGATGGGTCTAGGACGCATAGTTTAGCCGGAAAACGCGTTTAAAGATAAAAATGTCCAATTTTTTTAAAATTAGTTTTTCGTGTCATTCGTTACATGGATTAAAAGGTGGCAGTTCCAAGATCACGAATATATAATTTTTAAGTCGCTGGGGCAAGTAGTTTAGCCGCAAATCGAATTTTAAGGGACAGAAAAAGTGTAAAGTTTAATGCGTCTAGGACGCATAGTTTAGCCGGAAAACGCGTTTAAAGATAAAAATGTCCAATTTTTTAAAATTAGTTTTTCGTGTCATTCGTTACATGGATTAAAAGGTGGCAGTTCCAAGATAACAAATATATAATTTTTAAGTCGCTGGGGCAAGTAGTTTAGCCGCAAATCGAATTTTAAGGGACAGAAAAAGTGTAAAGTTTGATGGGTCTAGGACGCATAGTTTAGCCGGAAAACACGTTTAAAGATAAAAATGTCCAATTTTTTTATAATTAGTTTTTCGTGTCATTCGTTACATGGATTAAAAGGTGGCAGTTCCAAGATCACGAATATATAATTTTTAAGTCGCTGGGGCAAGTAGTTTAGCCGCAAATCGAATTTTAAGGGACAGAAAAAGTGTAAAGTTTGATGGGTCTAGGACGCATAGTTTAGCCGGAAAACGCGTTTAAAGATAAAAATGCCCAATTTTTTTTAAAATTAGTTTTTCGTGTCATTCGTTACATGGATTAAAAGGTGGCAGTTCCAAGATCACGAATATATAATTTTTAAGTCGCTGGGGCAAGTAGTTTAGCCGCAAATCGAATTTTAAGGGACAGAAAAAGTGTAAAGTTTGATGGGTCTAGGACGCATAGTTTAGCCGGAAAACGCGTTTAAAGATAAAAATGTCCAATTTTTTTAAAATTAGTTTTTCGTGTCATTCGTTACATGGATTAAAAGGTGGCAGTTCCAAGATCACGAATATATAATTTTTAAGTCGCTGGGGCAAGTAGTTTAGCCGCAAATCGAATTTTAAGGGACAGAAAAAGTGTAAAGTTTAATGGGTCTAGGACGCATAGTTTAGCCGGAAAACGCGTTTAAAGATAAAAATGTCCAATTTTTTTTAAAATTAGTTTTTCGTGTCATTCGTTACATGGATTAAAAGGTGGCAGTTCCAAGATCACAAATATATAATTTTTAAGTCGCTGGGGCAAGTAGTTTAGCCGCAAATCGAATTTTAAGGGACAGAAAAAGTGTAAAGTTTTATGGGTCTAGGACGCATAGTTTAGCCGGAAAACGCGTTTAAAGATAAAAATGTCCAATGTTTTTAAAATTAGTTTTTCGTGTCATTCGTTACATGGATTAAAAGGTGGCAGTTCCAAGATCACGAATATATAATTTTTAAGTCGCTGGGGCAAGTAGTTTAGCCGCAAATCGAATTTTAAGGGACAGATAAAATGTAAAGTTTGATGGGTCTAGGACGCATAGTTTAGCCGGAAAACGCGTTTAAAGATAAAAATGTCCAATTTTTTTAAAATTAGTTTTTCTTGTCATTCGTTACATGGATTAAAAGGTGGCAGTTCCAAGATCACGAATATATAATTTTTAAGCCGCTGGGGCAAGTAGTTTAGCCGCAAATCTAATTTTAAGGGACAGAAAAAGTGTAAAGTTTGATGGGTCTAGGACGCATAGTTTAGCCGGAAAACACGTTTAAAGATAAAAATGTCCAATTTTTTTAAAATTAGTTTTTCGTGTCATTCGTTACATGGATTAAAAGGTGGCAGTTCCAAGATCACGAATATATAATTTTTAAGTCGCTGGGGCAAGTAGTTTAGCCGCAAATCGAATTTTAAGGGACAGAAAAAGTGTAAAGTTTGATGGGTCTAGGACGCATAGTTTAGCCGGAAAACGCGTTTAAAGATAAAAATGTCCAATTTTTTTAAAATTAGTTTTTCGTGTCATTCGTAACATGGATTAAAAGGTGGCAGTTACAAGATCACGAATATATAATTTTTAAGTCGCTGGGGCAAGTAGTTTAGCCGCAAATCGAATTTTAAGGGACAGAAAAAGTGTAAAGTTTGATGGGTCTAGGACGCATAGTTTAGCCGGAAAACGCGTTTAAAGATAAAAATGTCCAATTTTTTTAAAATTAGTTTTTCGTGTCATTCGTTACATGGATTAAAAGGTGGCAGTTCCAAGATCACGAATATATAATTTTTAAGTCGCTGGGGCAAGTAGTTTAGCCGCAAATCGAATTTTAAGGGACAGAAAAAGTGTAAAGTTTGATGGGTCTAGGACGCATAGTTTAGCCGGAAAACGCGTTTAAAGATAAAAATGTCCAGTTTTTTTAAAATTAGTTTTTCGTGTCGTTCGTTACATGGATTAAAAGGTGGCAGTTCCAAGATCACGAATATATAGTTTTTAAGTCGCTGGGGCAAGTAGTTTAGCCGCAAATCGAATTTTAAGGGACAGAAAAAGTGTAAAGTTTGATGGGTCTAGGACGCATAGTTTAGTCGGAAAACGCGTTTAAAGATAAAAATGTCCAATTTTTTTAAAATTAGTTTTTCGTGTCATTCGTTACATGGATTAAAAGGTGGCAGTTCCAAGATCACGAATATATAATTTTTAAGTCGCTGGGGCAAGTAGTTTAGCCGCAAATCGAATTTTAAGGGACAGAAAAAGTGTAAAGTTTGATGGGTCTAGGACGCATAGTTTAGCCGGAAAACGCGTTTAAAGATAAAAATGTCCAATTTTTTTAAAATTAGTTTTTCGTGTCATTCGTTACATGGATTAAAAGGTGGCAGTTCCAAGATCACGAATATATAATTTTTAAGTCGCTGGGGCAAGAAGTTTAGCCGCAAATCGAATTTTAAGGGACAGAAAAAGTGTAAAGTTTGATGGGTCTAGGACGCATAGTTTAGCCGGAAAACGCGTTTAAAGATAAAAATGTCCAATTTTTTTTAAATTAGTTTTTCGTGTCATTCGTTACATGGATTAAAAGGTAGCAGTTCCAAGATCACGAATATATAATTTTTAAGTCGCTGGGGCAAGTAGTTTAGCCGCAAATCGAATTTTAAGGGACAGATAAAATGTAAAGTTTGATGGGTCTAGGACGCATAGTTTAGCCGGAAAACGCGTTTAAAGATAAAAATGTCCAATTTTTTTAAAATAAGTTTTTCGTGTCATTCGTTACATGGATTAAAAGGTGGCAGTTCCAAGATCACGAATATATAATTTTTAAGTCGCTGGGGCAAGTAGTTTAGCCGCAAATCGAATTTTAAGGGACAGAAAAAGTGTAAAGTTTGATGGGTCTAGGACGCATAGTTTAGCCGGAAAACGCGTTTAAAGATAAAAATGTCCAATTTTTTTAAAATTAGTTTTTCGTGTCATTCGTAACATGGATTAAAAGGTGGCAGTTCCAAGATCACGAATATATAATTTTTAAGTCGCTGGGGCAAGTAGTTTAGCCGCAAATCGAATTTTAAGGGACAGAAAAAGTGTAAAGTTTGATGGGTCTAGGACGCATAGTTTAGCCGGAAAACGCGTTTAAAGATAAAAATGTCCAATTTTTTTAAAATTAGTTTTTCGTGTCATTCGTTACATGGATTAAAAGGTGGCAGTTCCAAGATCACGAATATATAATTTTTAAGTCGCTGGGGCAAGTAGTTTAGCCGCAAATCGAATTTTAAGGGACAGAAAAAGTGTAAAGTTTGATGGGTCTAGGACGCATAGTTTAGCCGGAAAACGCGTTTAAAGATAAAAATGTCCAATTTTTTTAAAATTAGTTTTTCGTGTCATTCGTTACATGGATTAAAAGTTGGCAGTTCCAAGATCACGAATATATAATTTTTAAGTCGCTGGGGCAAGTAGTTTAGCCGCAAATCGAATTTTAAGGGACAGAAAAAGTGTAAAGTTTGATGGGTCTAGGACGCATAGTTTAGCCGGAAAACGCGTTTAAAGATAAAAATGTCCAATTTTTTTTAAAATTAGTTTTTCGTGTCATTCGTTACATGGATTAAAAGGTGGCAGTTCCAAGATCACGAATATATAATTTTTAAGTCGCTGGGGCAAGTAGTTTAGCCGCAAATCGAATTTTAAGGGACAGAAAAAGTGTAAAGTTTGATGGGTCTAGGACGCATAATTTTTAAGTCGCTGGGGCAAGTAGTTTAGCCGCAAATCGAATTTTAAGGGACAGAAAAAGTGTAAAGTTTGATGGGTCTAGGACGCATAGTTTAGCCGGAAAACGCGTTTAAAGATAAAAATGTCCAATTTTTTAAAATTAGTTTTTCGTGTCATTCGTTACATGGTTTAAAAGGTGGCAGTTCCAAGATCACGAATATATAATTTTTAAGTCGCTGGGGCAAGTAGTTTAGCCGCAAATCGAATTTTAAGGGACAGAAAAAGTGTAAAGTTTGATGGGTCTAGGACGCATAGTTTAGCCGGAAAACGCGTTTAAAGATAAAAATGTCCAATTTTTTTAAAATTAGTTTTTCGTGTCATTCGTTACATGGATTAAAAGGTGGCAGTTCCAAGATCACGAATATATAATTTTTAAGTCGCTGGGGCAAGTAGTTTAGCCGCAAATCGAATTTTAAGGGACAGAAAAAGTGTAAAGTTTGATGGGTCTAGGACGCATAGTTTAGCCGGAAAACGCGTTTAAAGATAAAAATGTCCAATTTTTTTAAAATTAGTTTTTCGTGTCATTCGTTACATGGATTAAAAGGTGGCAGTTCCAAGATCACGAATATATAATTTTTAAGTCGCTGGGGCAAGTAGTTTAGCCGCAAATCGAATTTTAAGGGACAGAAAAAGTGTAAAGTTTGATGGGTCTAGGACGCATAGTTTAGCCGGAAAACGCGTTTAAAGATAAAAATGTCCAATTTTTTTAAAATTAGTTTTTCGTGTCATTCGTTACATGGATTAAAAGGTGGCAGTTCCAAGATCACGAATATATAATTTTTAAGTCGCTGGGGCAAGTAGTTTAGCCGCAAATCGAATTTTAAGGGACAGAAAAAGTGTAAAGTTTGATGGGTCTAGGACGCATAGTTTAGCCGGAAAACGCGTTTAAAGATAAAAATGTCCAATTTTTTTAAAATTAGTTTTTCGTGTCATTCGTTACATGGATTAAAAGGTGGCAGTTCCAAGATCACGAATATATAATTTTTAAGTCGCTGGGGCAAGTAGTTTAGCCGCAAATCGAATTTTAAGGGACAGAAAAAGTGTAAAGTTTGATGGGTCTAGGACGCATAGTTTAGCCGGAAAACGCGTTTAAAGATAAAAATGTCCAATTTTTTTAAAATTAGTTTTTCGTGTCATTCGTTACATGGATTAAAAGCTGGCAGTTCCAAGATCACGAATATATAATTTTAAGTCGCTGGGGCAAGTAGTTTAGCCGCAAATCGAATTTTAAGGGACAGAAAAAGTGTAAAGTTTGATGGGTCTAGGACGCATAGTTTAGCCGGAAAACGCGTTTAAAGATAAAAATGTCCAATTTTTTTAAAATTAGTTTTTCGTGTCATTCGTAACATGGATTAAAAGGTGGCAGTTCCAAGATCACGAATATATAATTTTTAAGTCGCTGGGGCAAGTAGTTTAGCCGCAAATCGAATTTTAAGGGACAGAAAAAGTGTAAAGTTTGATGGGTCTAGGACGCATAGTTTAGCCGGAAAACGCGTTTAAAGATAAAAATGTCCAATTTTTTTAAAATTAGTTTTTCGTGTCATTCGTTACATGGATTAAAAGGTGGCAGTTCCAAGATCACGAATATATAATTTTTAAGTCGCTGGGGCAAGTAGTTTAGCCGCAAATCGAATTTTAAGGGACAGAAAAAGTGTAAAGTTTGATGGGTCTAGGACGCATAGTTTAGCCGGAAAACGCGTTTAAAGATAAAAATGTCCAATTTTTTTAAAATTAGTTTTTCGTGTCATTCGTTACATGGATTAAAAGTTGGCAGTTCCAAGATCACGAATATATAATTTTTAAGTCGCTGGGGCAAGTAGTTTAGCCGCAAATCGAATTTTAAGGGACAGAAAAAGTGTAAAGTTTGATGGGTCTAGGACGCATAGTTTAGCCGGAAAACGCGTTTAAAGATAAAAATGTCCAATTTTTTTTAAAATTAGTTTTTCGTGTCATTCGTTACATGGATTAAAAGGTGGCAGTTCCAAGATCACGAATATATAATTTTTAAGTCGCTGGGGCAAGTAGTTTAGCCGCAAATCGAATTTTAAGGGACAGAAAAAGTGTAAAGTTTGATGGGTCTAGGACGCATAATTTTTAAGTCGCTGGGGCAAGTAGTTTAGCCGCAAATCGAATTTTAAGGGACAGAAAAAGTGTAAAGTTTGATGGGTCTAGGACGCATAGTTTAGCCGGAAAACGCGTTTAAAGATAAAAATGTCCAATTTTTTAAAATTAGTTTTTCGTGTCATTCGTTACATGGTTTAAAAGGTGGCAGTTCCAAGATCACGAATATATAATTTTTAAGTCGCTGGGGCAAGTAGTTTAGCCGCAAATCGAATTTTAAGGGACAGAAAAAGTGTAAAGTTTGATGGGTCTAGGACGCATAGTTTAGCCGGAAAACGCGTTTAAAGATAAAAATGTCCAATTTTTTTAAAATTAGTTTTTCGTGTCATTCGTTACATGGATTAAAAGGTGGCAGTTCCAAGATCACGAATATATAATTTTTAAGTCGCTGGGGCAAGTAGTTTAGCCGCAAATCGAATTTTAAGGGACAGAAAAAGTGTAAAGTTTGATGGGTCTAGGACGCATAGTTTAGCCGGAAAACGCGTTTAAAGATAAAAATGTCCAATTTTTTTAAAATTAGTTTTTCGTGTCATTCGTTACATGGATTAAAAGGTGGCAGTTCCAAGATCACGAATATATAATTTTTAAGTCGCTGGGGCAAGTAGTTTAGCCGCAAATCGAATTTTAAGGGACAGAAAAAGTGTAAAGTTTGATGGGTCTAGGACGCATAGTTTAGCCGGAAAACGCGTTTAAAGATAAAAATGTCCAATTTTTTTAAAATTAGTTTTTCGTGTCATTCGTTACATGGATTAAAAGGTGGCAGTTCCAAGATCACGAATATATAATTTTTAAGTCACTGGGGCAAGTAGTTTAGCCGCAAATCGAATTTTAAGGGACAGAAAAAGTGTAAAGTTTGATGGGTCTAGGACGCATAGTTTAGCCGGAAAACGCGTTTAAAGATAAAAATGTCCAATTTTTTTAAAATTAGTTTTTCGTGTCATTCGTTACATGGATTAAAAGGTGGCAGTTCCAAGATCACGAATATATAATTTTTAAGTCGCTGGGGCAAGTAGTTTAGCCGCAAATCGAATTTTAAGGGACAGAAAAAGTGTAAAGTTTGATGGGTCTAGGACGCATAGTTTAGCCGGAAAACGCGTTTAAAGATAAAAATGTCCAATTTTTTTAAAATTAGTTTTTCGTGTCATTCGTTACATGGATTAAAAGCTGGCAGTTCCAAGATCACGAATATATAATTTTTAAGTCGCTGGGGCAAGTAGTTTAGCCGCAAATCGAATTTTAAGGGACAGAAAAAGTGTAAAGTTTGATGGGTCTAGGACGCATAGTTTAGCCGGAAAACGCGTTTAAAGATAAAAATGTCCAATTTTTTTAAAATTAGTTTTTCGTGTCATTCGTTACATGGATTAAAAGGTGGCAGTTCCAAGATCACGAATATATAATTTTTAAGTCGCTGGGGCAAGTAGTTTAGCCGCAAATCGAATTTTAAGGGACAGAAAAAGTGTAAAGTTTGATGGGTCTAGGACGCATAGTTTAGCCGGAAAACGCGTTTAAAGATAAAAATGTCCATTTTTTTTAAAATTAGTTTTTCGTGTCATTCGTTACATGGATTAAAAGGTGGCAGTTCCAAGATCACGAATATATAATTTTTAAGTCGCTGGGGCAAGTAGTTTAGCCGCAAATCGAATTTTAAGGGACAGAAAAAGTGTAAAGTTTGATGGGTCTAGGACGCATAGTTTAGCCGGAAAACGCGTTTAAAGATAAAAATGTCCAATTTTTTTAAAATTAGTTTTTCGTGTCATTCGTTACATGGATTAAAAGGTGGCAGTTCCAAGATCACGAATATATAATTTTTAAGTCGCTGGGGCAAGTAGTTTAGCCGCAAATCGAATTTTAAGGGACAGAAAAAGTGTAAAGTTTGATGGGTCTAGGACGCATAGTTTAGCCGGAAAACGCGTTTAAAGATAAAAATGTCCAATTTTTTTAAAATTAGTTTTTCGTGTCATTCGTTACATGGATTAAAAGCTGGCAGTTCCAAGATCACGAATATATAATTTTTAAGTCGCTGGGGCAAGTAGTTTAGCCGCAAATCGAATTTTAAGGGACAGAAAAAGTGTAAAGTTTGATGGGTCTAGGACGCATAGTTTAGCCGGAAAACGCGTTTAAAGATAAAAATGTCCAATTTTTTTAAAATTAGTTTTTCGTGTCATTCGTTACATGGATTAAAAGGTGGCAGTTCCAAGATCACGAATATATAATTTTTAAGTCGCTGGGGCAAGTAGTTTAGCCGCAAATCGAATTTTAAGGGACAGAAAAAGTGTAAAGTTTGATGGGTCTAGGACGCATAGTTTAGCCGGAAAACGCGTTTAAAGATAAGAATGTCCAATTTTTTTAAAATTAGTTTTTCGTGTCATTCGTTACATGGATTAAAAGGTGGCAGTTCCAAGATCACGAATATATAATTTTTAAGTCGCTGGGGCAAGTAGTTTAGCCGCAAATCGAATTTTAAGGAACAGAAAAAGTGTAAAGTTTGATGGGTCTAGGACGCATAGTTTAGCCGGAAAACGCGTTTAAAAATAAAAATGTCCAATTTTTTTAAAATTAGTTTTTCGTGTCATTCGTTACATGGATTAAAAGGTGGCAGTTCCAAGATCACGAATATATAATTTTTAAGTCGCTGGGGCAAGTAGTTTAGCCGCAAATCGAATTTTAAGGGACAGAAAAAGTGTAAAGTTTGATGGGTCTAGGACGCATAGTTTAGCCGGAAAACGCGTTTAAAGATAAAAATGTCCAATTTTTTTAAAATTAGTTTTTCGTGTCATTCGTTACATGGATTAAAAGGTGGCAGTTCCAAGATCACGAATATATAATTTTTAAGTCGCTGGGGCAAGTAGTTTAGCCGCAAATCGAATTTTAAGGAACAGAAAAAGTGTAAAGTTTGATGGGTCTAGGACGCATAGTTTAGCCGGAAAACGCGTTTAAAGATAAAAATGTCCAATTTTTTTAAAATTAGTTTTTCGTGTCATTCGTTACATGGATTAAAAGGTGGCAGTTCCAAGATCACGAATATATAATTTTTAAGTCGCTGGGCAAGTAGTTTAGCCGCAAATCGAATTTTAAGGGACAGAAAAAGTGTAAAGTTTGATGGGTCTAGGACGCATAGTTTAGCCGGAAAACGCGTTTAAAGATAAAAATGTCCAATTTTTTTAAAATTAGTTTTTCGTGTCATTCGTTACATGGATTAAAATGTGGCAGTTCCAAGATCACGAATATATAATTTTTAAGTCGCTGGGGCAAGTAGTTTAGCCGCAAATCGAATTTTAAGGGACAGGAAAAGTGTAAAGTTTGATGGGTCTAGGACGCATAGTTTAGCCGGAAAACGCGTTTAAAGATAAAAATGTCCAATTTTTTCAAAATTAGTTTTTCGTGTCATTCGTTACATGGATTAAAAGGTGGCAGTTCCAAGATCACGAATATATAATTTTTAAGTCGCTGGGGCAAGTAGTTTAGCCGCAAATCGAATTTTAAGGGACAGAAAAAGTGTAAGGTTTGATGGGTCTAGGACGCATAGTTTAGCCGGAAAACGCGTTTAAAGATAAAAATGTCCAATTTTTTTAAAATTAGTTTTTCGTGTCATTCGTTACATGGATTAAAAGGTGGCAGTTCCAAGATCACGAATATATAATTTTTAAGTCGCTGGGGCAAGTAGTTTAGCCGCAAATCGAATTTTAAGGGACAGAAAAAGTGTAAAGTTTGATGGGTCTAGGACGCATAGTTTAGCCGGAAAACGCGTTTAAAGATAAAAATGTCCAATTTTTTTTAAATTAGTTTTTCGTGTCATTCGTTACATGGATTAAAAGGTGGCAGTTCCAAGATCACGAATATATAATTTTTAAGTCGCTGGGGCAAGTAGTTTAGCCGCAAATCGAATTTTAAGGGACAGAAAAATTGTAAAGTTTGATGGGTCTAGGACGCATAGTTTAGCCGGAAAACGCGTTTAAAGATAAAAATGTCCAATTTTTTTAAAATTAGTTTTTCGTGTCATTCGTTACATGGATTAAAAGGTGGCAGTTCCAAGATCACGAATATATAATTTTTAAGTCGCTGGGGCAAGTAGTTTAGCCGCAAATCGAATTTTAAGGGACAGAAAAAGTGTAAAGTTTGATGGGTCTAGGACGCATAGTTTAGCCGGAAAACGCGTTTAAAGATAAAAATGTCCAATTTTTTTAAAATTAGTTTTTCGTGTCATTCGTTACATGGATTAAAAGGTGGCAGTTCCAAGATCACGAATATATAATTTTTAAGTCGCTGGGGCAAGTAGTTTAGCCGCAAATCGAATTTTAAGGGACAGAAAAAGTGTAAAGTTTGATGGGTCTAGGACGCATAGTTTAGCCGGAAAACGCGTTTAAAGATAAAAATGTCCAATTTTTTTAAAATTAGTTTTTCGTGTCATTCGTTACATGGATTAAAAGGTTGCAGTTCCAAGATCACGAATATATAATTTTTAAGTCGCTGGGGCAAGTAGTTTAGCCGCAAATCGAATTTTAAGGAACAGAAAAAGTGTAAAGTTTGATGGGTCTAGGACGCATAGTTTAGCCGGAAAACGCGTTTAAAGATAAAAATGTCCAATTTTTTTAAAATTAGTTTTTCGTGTCATTCGTTACATGGATTAAAAGGTGGCAGTTCCAAGATCACGAATATATAATTTTTAAGTCGCTGGGGCAAGTAGTTTAGCCGCAAATCGAATTTTAAGGGACAGAAAAAGTGTAAAGTTTGATGGGTCTAGGACGCATAGTTTAGCCGGAAAACGCGTTTAAAGATAAAAATGTCCAATTTTTTTAAAATTAGTTTTTCGTGTCATTCGTTACATGGATTAAAAGGTGGCAGTTCCAAGATCACGAATATATAATTTTTAAGTCGCTGGGGCAAGTAGTTTAGCCGCAAATCGAATTTTAAGGGACAGAAAAAGTGTAAAGTTTGATGGGTCTAGGACGCATAGTTTAGCCGGAAAACGCGTTTAAAGATAAAAATGTCCAATTTTTTTAAAATTAGTTTTTCGTGTCATTCGTTACATGGATTAAAAGGTGGCAGTTCCAAGATCACGAATATATAATTTTTAAGTCGCTGGGGCAAGTAGCTTAGCCGCAAATCGAATTTTAAGGGACAGAAAAAGTGTAAAGTTTGATGGGTCTAGGACGCATAGTTTAGCCGGAAAACGCGTTTAAAGATAAAAATGTCCAATTTTTTTAAAATTAGTTTTTCGTGTCATTCGTTACATGGATTAAAAGGTGGCAGTTCCAAGATCACGAATATATAATTTTTAAGTCGCTGGGGCAAGTAGTTTAGCCGCAAATCGAATTTTAAGGTACAGAAAAAGTGTAAAGTTTGATGGGTTTAGGACGCATAGTTTAGCCGGAAAACGCGTTTAAAGATAAAAATGTCCAATTTGTTTAAAATTAGTTTTTCGTGTCATTCGTTACATGGATTAAAAGGTGGCAGTTCCAAGATCACGAATATATAATTTTTAAGTCGCTGGGGCAAGTAGTTTAGCCGCAAATCGAATTTTAAGGGACAGAAAAAGTGTAAAGTTTGATGGGTCTAGGATGCATAGTTTAGCCGGAAAACGCGTTTAAAGATAAAAATGTCCAATTTTTTTAAAATTAGTTTTTCGTGTCATTCGTTACATGGATTAAAAGGTGGCAGTTCCAAGATTACGAATATATAATTTTTAATTCGCTGGGGCAAGTAGTTTAGCCGCAAATCGAATTTTAAGGGACAGAAAAAGTGTAAAGTTTGATGGGACTAGGACGCATAGTTTAGCCGGAAAACGTGTTTAAAGACAAAAATGGCCAATTTTTTTTAAATTAGTTTTTCGTGTCATTCGTTACATGGATTAAAAGGTGGCAGTTCCAAGATCACGAATATATAATTTTTAAGTCGCTGGGGCAAGTAGTTTAGCCGCAAATCGAATTTTAAGGGACAGAAAAAGTGTAAAGTTTGATGGGTCTAGGACGCATAGTTTAGCCGGAAAACGCGTTTAAAGATAAAAATGTCCAATTTTTTTAAAATTAGTTTTTCGTGTCATTCGTTACATGGATTAAAAGGTGGCAGTTCCAAGATCACGAATATATAATTTTTAAGTCGCTGGGGCAAGTAGTTTAGCCGCAAATCGAATTTTAAGGGACAGAAAAAGTGTAAAGTTTGATGGGTCTAGGACGCATAGTTTAGCCGGAAAACGCGTTTAAAGATAAAAATGTCCAATTTTTTTAAAATTAGTTTTTCGTGTCATTCGTTACATGGATTAAAAGGTGGCAGTTCCAAGATCACGAATATATAATTTTTAAGTCGCTGGGGCAAGTAGTTTAGCCGCAAATCGAATTTTAAGGTACAGAAAAAGTGTAAAGTTTGATGGGTTTAGGACGCATAGTTTAGCCGGAAAACGCGTTTAAAGATAAAAATGTCCAATTTTTTTAAAATTAGTTTTTCGTGTCATTCGTTACATGGATTAAAAGGTGGCAGTTCCAAGATCACGAATATATAATTTTTAAGTCGCTGGGGCAAGTAGTTTAGCCGCAAATCGAATTTTAAGGGACAGAAAAAGTGTAAAGTTTGATGGGTCTAGGACGCATAGTTTAGCCGGAAAACGCGTTTAAAGATAAAAATGTCCAATTTTTTTAAAATTAGTTTTTCGTGTCATTCGTTACATGGATTAAAAGGTGGCAGTTCCAAGATTACGAATATATAATTTTTAAGTCGCTGGGGCAAGTAGTTTAGCCGCAAATCGAATTTTAAGGGACAGAAAAAGTGTAAAGTTTGATGGGACTAGGACGCATAGTTTAGCCGGAAAACGTGTTTAAAGATAAAAATGTCCAATTTTTTTTAAATTAGTTTTTCGTGTCATTCGTTACATGGATTAAAAGGTGGCAGTTCCAAGATCACGAATATATAATTTTTAAGTCGCTGGGGCAAGTAGTTTAGCAGCAAATCGAATTTTAAGGGACAGAAAAAGTGTAAAGTTTGATGGGTCTAGGACGCATAGTTTAGCCGGAAAACGCGTTTAAAGATAAAAATGTCCAATTTTTTTAAAATTAGTTTTTCGTGTCATTCGTTACATGGATTAAAAGGTGGCAGTTCCAAGATCACGAATATATAATTTTTAAGTCGCTGGGGCAAGTAGTTTAGCCGCAAATCGAATTTTAAGGGACAGAAAAAGTGTAAAGTTTGATGGGTCTAGGACGCATAGTTTAGCCGGAAAACGCGTTTAAAGATAAAAATGTCCAATTTTTTTAAAATTAGTTTTTCGTGTCATTCGTTACATGGATTAAAAGGTGGCAGTTCCAAGATCACGAATATATAATTTTTAAGTCGCTGGGGCAAGTAGTTTAGCCGCAAATCGAATTTTAAGGGACAGAAAAAGTGTAAAGTTTGATGGGTCTAGGACGCATAGTTTAGCCGGAAAACGCGTTTAAAGATAAAAATGTCCAATTTTTTTAAAATTAGTTTTTCGTGTCATTCGTTACATGGATTAAAAGGTGGCAGTTACAAGATCACGAATATATAATTTTTAAGTCGCTGGGGCAAGTAGTTTAGCCGCAAATCGAATTTTAAGGGACAGAAAAAGTGTAAAGTTTGATGGGTCTAGGACGCATAGTTTAGCCGGAAAACGCGTTTAAAGATAAAAATGTCCAATTTTTTTAAAATTAGTTTTTCGTGTCATTCGTTACATGGATTAAAAGGTGGCAGTTCCAAGATCACGAATATATAATTTTTAAGTCGCTGGGGCAAGTAGTTTAGCCGCAAATCGAATTTTAAGGGACAGAAAAAGTGTAAAGTTTGATGGGTCTAGGACGCATAGTTTAGCCGCAAAACGCGTTTAAAGATAAAAATGTCCAATTTTTTTTAAAATTAGTTTTTCGTGTCGTTCGTTACATGGATTAAAAGGTGGCAGTTCCAAGATCACGAATATATAGTTTTTAAGTCGCTGGGGCAAGTAGTTTAGCCGCAAATCGAATTTTAAGGGACAGAAAAAGTGTAAAGTTTGATGGGTCTAGGACGCATAGTTTAGCCGGAAAACGCGTTTAAAGATAAAAATGTCCAATTTTTTTAAAATTAGTTTTTCGTGTCATTCGTTACATGGATTAAAAGGTGGCAGTTCCAAGATCACGAATATATAATTTTTAAGTCGCTGGGGCAAGTAGTTTAGCCGCAAATCGAATTTTAAGGGACAGAAAAAGTGTAAAGTTTGATGGGTCTAGGACGCATAGTTTAGCCGGAAAACGCGTTTAAAGATAAAAATGTCCAATTTTTTTAAAATTAGTTTTTCGTGTCATTCGTTACATGGATTAAAAGGTGGCAGTTCCAAGATCACGAATATATAATTTTTAAGTCGCTGGGGCAAGTAGTTTAGCCGCAAATCGAATTTTAAGGGACAGATAAAATGTAAAGTTTGATGGGTCTAGGACGCATAGTTTAGCCGGAAAACGCGTTTAAAGATAAAAATGTCCAATTTTTTTAAAATTAGTTTTTCGTGTCATTCGTTACATGGATTAAAAGGTGGCAGTTCCAAGATCACGAATATATAATTTTTAAGTCGCTGGGGCAAGTAGTTTAGCCGCAAATCGAATTTTAAGGGACAGAAAAAGTGTATAGTTTGATGGGTCTAGGACGCATAGTTTAGCCGGAAAACGCGTTTAAAGATAAAAATGTCCAATTTTTTTAAAATTAGTTTTTCGTGTCATTCGTTACATGGATTAAAAGGTGGCAGTTCCAAGATCACGAATATATAATTTTTAAGTCGCTGGGGCAAGTAGTTTAGCCGCAAATCGAATTTTAAGGGACAGAAAAAGTGTAAAGTTTGATGGGTCTAGGACGCATAGTTTAGCCGGAAAACGCGTTTAAAGATAAAAATGTCCAATTTTTTTAAAATTAGTTTTTCCTGTCATTCGTTACATGGATTAAAAGATGGCAGTTCCAAGATCACGAATATATAATTTTTAAGTCGCTGGGGCAAGTAGTTTAGCCGCAAATCGAATTTTAAGGGACAGAAAAAGTGTAAAGTTTGATGGGTCTAGGACGCATAGTTTAGCCGGAAAACGCGTTTAAAGATAAAAATGTCCAATTTTTTTAAAATTAGTTTTTCGTGTCATTCGTTACATGGATTAAAAGGTGGCAGTTACAAGATCACGAATATATAATTTTTAAGTCGCTGGGGCAAGTAGTTTAGCCGCAAATCGAATTTTAAGGGACAGAAAAAGTGTAAAGTTTGATGGGTCTAGGACGCATAGTTTAGCCGGAAAACGCGTTTAAAGATAAAAATGTCCAATTTTTTTAAAATTAGTTTTTCGTGTCATTCGTTACATGGATTAAGAGGTGGCAGTTCCAAGATCACGAATATATAATTTTTAAGTCGCTGGGGCAAGTAGTTTAGCCGCAAATCGAATTTTAAGGGACAGAAAAAGTGTAAAGTTTGATGGGTCTAGGACGCATAGTTTAGCCGGAAAACGCGTTTAAAGATAAAAATGTCCAATTTTTTTAAAATTAGTTTTTCGTGTCATTCGTTACATGGATTAAAAGGTGGCAGTTCCAAGATCACGAATATATAATTTTTAAGTCGCTGGGGCAAGTAGTTTAGCCGCAAATCGAATTTTAAGGGACAGAAAAAGTGTAAAGTTTGATGGGTCTAGGACGCATAGTTTAGCCGGAAAACGCGTTTAAAGATAAAAATGTCCAATTTTTTTAAAATTAGTTTTTCGTGTCTTTCGTTACATGGATTAAAAGGTGGCAGTTCCAAGATCACGAATATATAATTTTTAAGTCGCTGGGGCAAGTAGTTTAGCCGCAAATCGAATTTTAAGGGACAGAAAAAGTGTAAAGTTTGATGGGTCTAGGACGAATAGTTTAGCCGGAAAACGCGTTTAAAGATAAAAACGTCCAATTTTTTTAAAATTAGTTTTTCGTGTCATTCGTTACATGGATTAAAAGGTGGCAGTTCCAAGATCACGAATATATAATTTTTAAGTCGCTGGGGCAAGTAGTTTAGCCGCAAATCGAATTTTAAGGGACAGAAAAAGTGTAAAGTTTGATGGGTCTAGGACGCATAGTTTAGCCGGAAAACGCGTTTAAAGATAAAAATGTCCAATTTTTTTAAAATTAGTTTTTCGTGTCATTCGTTACATGGATTAAAAGGTGGCAGTTCCAAGATCACGAATATATAATTTTTAAGTCGCTGGGGCAAGTAGTTTAGCCGCAAATCGAATTTTAAGGGACAGAAAAAGTGTAAAGTTTGATGGGTCTAGGACGCATAGTTTAGCCGGAAAACGCGTTTAAAGATAAAAATGTCCAATTTTTTTAAAATTAGTTTTTCGTGTCATTCGTTACATGGATTAAAAGGTGGCAGTTCCAAGATCACGAATATATAATTTTTAAGTCGCTGGGGCAAGTAGTTTAGCCGCAAATCGAATTTTAAGGGACAGAAAAAGTGTAAAGTTTGATGGGTCTAGGACGCATAGTTTAGCCGGAAAACGCGTTTAAAGATAAAAATGTCCAATTTTTTTAAAATTAGTTTTTCGTGTCGTTCGTTACATGGATTAAAAGGTGGCAGTTCCAAGATCACGAATATATAGTTTTTAAGTCGCTGGGGCAAGTAGTTTAGCCGCAAATCGAATTTTAAGGGACAGAAAAAGTGTAAAGTTTGATGGGTCTAGGACGCATAGTTTAGCCGGAAAACGCGTTTAAAGATAAAAATGTCCAATTTTTTTAAAATTAGTTTTTCGTGTCATTCGTTACATGGATTAAAAGGTGGCAGTTCCAAGATCACGAATATATAATTTTTAAGTCGCTGGGGCAAGTAGTTTAGCCGCAAATCGAATTTTAAGGGACAGAAAAAGTGTAAAGTTTGATGGGTCTAGGACGCATAGTTTAGCCGGAAAACGCGTTTAAAGATAAAAATGTCCAATTTTTTTAAAATTAGTTTTTCGTGTCATTCGTTACATGGATTAAAAGGTGGCAGTTCCAAGATCACGAATATATAATTTTTAAGTCGCTGGGGCAAGAAGTTTAGCTGCAAATCGAATTTTAAGGGACAGAAAAAGTGTAAAGTTTGATGGGTCTAGGACGCATAGTTTAGCCGGAAAACGCGTTTAAAGATAAAAATGTCCAATTTTTTTAAAATTAGTTTTTCGTGTCATTCGTTACATGGATTAAAAGGTGGCAGTTCCAAGATCACGAATATATAATTTTTAAGTCGCTGGGGCAAGTAGTTTAGCCGCAAATCGAATTTTAAGATAAAAATGTCCAATTTTTTTAAAATTAGTTTTTCGTGTCATTCGTTACATGGATTAAAAGGTGGCAGTTCCAAGATCACGAATATATAATTTTTAAGTCGCTGGGGCAAGTAGTTTAGCCGCAAATCGAATTTTAAGGGACAGAAAAAGTGTAAAGTTTGATGGGTCTAGGACGCATAGTTTAGCCGGAAAACGCGTTTAAAGATAAAAATGTCCAATTTTTTTAAAATTAGTTTTTCGTGTCATTCGTTACATGGATTAAAAGGTGGCAGTTCCAAGATCACGAATATATAATTTTTAAGTCGCTGGGGCAAGTAGTTTAGCCGCAAATCGAATTTTAAGGTACAGAAAAAGTGTAAAGTTTGATGGGTTTAGGACGCATAGTTTAGCCGGAAAACGCGTTTAAAGATAAAAATGTCCAATTTTTTTAAAATTAGTTTTTCGTGTCATTCGTTACATGGATTAAAAGGTGGCAGTTCCAAGATCACGAATATATAATTTTTAAGTCGCTGGGGCAAGTAGTTTAGCCGCAAATCGAATTTTAAGGGACAGAAAAAGTGTAAAGTTTGATGGGTCTAGGACGCATAGTTTAGCCGGAAAACGCGTTTAAAGATAAAAATGTCCAATTTTTTTAAAATTAGTTTTTCGTGTCATTCGTTACATGGATTAAAAGGTGGCAGTTCCAAGATTACGAATATATAATTTTTAAGTCGCTGGGGCAAGTAGTTTAGCCGCAAATCGAATTTTAAGGGACAGAAAAAGTGTAAAGTTTGATGGGACTAGGACGCATAGTTTAGCCGGAAAACGTGTTTAAAGATAAAAATGTCCAATTTTTTTTAAATTAGTTTTTCGTGTCATTCGTTACATGGATTAAAAGGTGGCAGTTCCAAGATCACGAATATATAATTTTTAAGTCGCTGGGGCAAGTAGTTTAGCCGCAAATCGAATTTTAAGGGACAGAAAAAGTGTAAAGTTTGATGGGTCTAGGACGCATAGTTTAGCCGGAAAACGCGTTTATAAGATAAAAATGTCCAATTTTTTTAAAATTAGTTTTTCGTGTCATTCGTTACATGGATTAAAAGGTGGCAGTTCCAAGATCACGAATATATAATTTTTAAGTCGCTGGGGCAAGTAGTTTAGCCGCAAATCGAATTTTAAGGGACAGAAAAAGTGTAAAGTTTGATGGGTCTAGGACGCATAGTTTAGCCGGAAAACGCGTTTAAAGATAAAAATGTCCAATTTTTTTTAAAATTAGTTTTTCGTGTCATTCGTTACATGGATTAAAAGGTGGCAGTTCCAAGATCACGAATATATAATTTTTAAGTCGCTGGGGCAAGTAGTTTAGCCGCAATCGAATTTTAAGGGACAGAAAAAGTGTAAAGTTTGATGGGTCTAGGACGCATAGTTTAGCCGGAAAACGCGTTTAAAGGTAAAAATGTCCATTTTTTTAAAATTAGTTTTTCGTGTCATTCGTTACATGGATTAAAAGTGGCAGTTCCAAGATCACGAATATATAATTTTTAAGTCGCTGGGGCAAGTAGTTTAGCCGCAAATCGAATTTTAAGGGACAGAAAAAGTGTAAAGTTTGATGGGTCTAGGACGCATAGTTTAGCCGGAAAACGCGTTTAAAGATAAAAATGTCCAATTTTTTAAAAATTAGTTTTTCGTGTCATTCGTTACATGGATTAAAAGGTGGCAGTTCCAAGATCACGAATATATAATTTTTAAGTCGCTGGGGGCAAGTAGTTTAGCCGCAAATCGAATTTTAAGGGACAGAAAAAGTGTAAAGTTTGATGGGTCTAGGACGCATAGTTTAGCCGGAAAACGCGTTTAAAGATAAAAATGTCCAATTTTTTTTAAAATTAGTTTTTCGTGTCATTCGTTACATGGATTAAAAGGTGGCAGTTCCAAGATCACGCATATATAATTTTTAAGTCGCTGGGGCAAGTAGTTTAGCCGCAAATCGAATTTTAAGGGACAGATAAAATGTAAAGTTTGATGGTCTAGGACGCATAGTTAGAGCCGGAAAACGCGTTTAAAGATAAAAATGTCCAATTTTTTAAAATTAGTTTTTCGTGTCATTCGTTACATGGATTAAAAGGTGGCAGTTCCAAGATCACGAATATATAATTTTTAAGTCGCTGGGCAAGTAGTTTAGCCGCAAATCGAATTTTAAGGGACAGAAAAAAGTGTAAAGTTTGATGGTCTAGGACGCATAGTTAGCCGGAAAACGCGTTTAAAGATAAAAATGTCCAATTTTTTTAAAATTAGTTTTTCGTGTCATTCGTTACATGGATTAAAAGTGGCAGTTCAAAGATCACGAATATATAATTTTTAAGTCGCTGGGGCAAGTAGTTTAGCCGCAAATCGAATTTAAGGGACAGAAAAAGTGTAAAGTTTGATGGGTCTAGGGGACGCATAGTTTTAGCCGGAAAACGCGTTTAAAGATAAAAATGTCCAATTTTTTTAAAATTAGGTTTTTCGTGTCATTCGTTACATGGATTAAAAGGTGGCAGTTCCAAGATCACGAATATATAATTTTTAAGTCGCTGGGGGCAAGTAGTTTAGCCGCAAATCGAATTTTAAGGGACAGAAAAAGTGTAAAGTTTGATGGGTCTAGGACGCATAGTTTAGCCGGAAAACGCGTTTAAAGATAAAAATGTCAAATTTTTTTAAAATTAGTTTTTCGTGTCATTCGTTACATGGATTAAAAGGTGGCAGTGCCAAGATCACGAATATATTATTTTTAAGTCGCTGGGGCAAGTAGTTTAGCCGCAAATCGAATTTTAAGGGACAGAAAAGTGTATAGTTTGATGGTCTAGGACGCATAGTTTAGCCGGGGAAAACGCGTTTAAAGATAAAAATGTCCAATTTTTTTTTAAATTAGTTTTTCGTGTCATTCGTTACATGGATTAAAAGGTGGCAGTTCCAAGATCACGAATATATAATTTTTAAGTCGCTGGGGCAAGTAGTTTAGCCGCAAATCGAATTTTAAGGGACAGAAAAAGTGTAAAGTTTGAAGGGTCTAGGACGCATAGTTTAGCCGGAAAACGCGTTTAAAGATAAAAATGTCCAATTTTTTAAAAATTAGTTTTTCGTGTCATTCGTTACATGGATTAAAAGGTGGCAGTTCCAAGATCACGAATATATAATTTTTAAGTCGCTGGGGCAAGTAGTTTAGCCGCGAATCGAATTTTAAGGGACAGAAAAAGTGTAAAGTTTGATGGGTCTAGGACGCATAGTTTAGCGGGAAAACGCGTTTAAAGATAAAAATGTCCATTTTTTTTAAAATTAGTTTTTCGTGTCATTCGTTACATGGATTAAAAGGTGGCAGTTCCAAGATCACGAATATATAATTTTTAAGTCGCTGGGGCAAGTAGTTTAGCCGCAAATCGAATTTTAAGGGACAGAAAAAGTGTAAAGTTTGATGGGTCTAGGACGCATAGTTTAGCCGGAAAACGCGTTTAAAGATAAAAATGTCCAATTTTTTTAAAATTAGTTTTTCGTGTCATTCGTTACATGGATTAAAAGGTGGCAGTTCCAAGATCACGAATATATAATTTTTAAGTCGCTGGGGCAAGTAGTTTAGCCGCAAATCGAATTTTAAGGGACAGAAAAAGTGTAAAGTTTGATGGGTCTAGGACGCATAGTTTAGCCGGAAAACGCGTTTAAAGATAAAAATGTCCAATTTTTTTAAAATTAGTTTTTCGTGTCATTCGTTACATGGATTAAAAGGTGGCAGTTCCAAGATCACGAATATATAATTTTTAAGTCGCTGGGGCAAGTAGTTTAGCCGCAAATCGAATTTTAAGGGACAGAAAAAGTGTAAAGTTTAATGGGTCTAGGACGCATAGTTTAGCCGGAAAACGCGTTTAAAGATAAAAATGTCCAATTTTTTTTTAAATTAGTTTTTCGTGTCATTCGTTACATGGATTAAAAGGTGGCAGTTCCAAGATCACGAATATATAATTTTTAAGTCGCTGGGGCAAGTAGTTTAGCCGCAAATCGAATTTTAAGGGACAGAAAAAGTGTAAAGTTTGATGGGTCTAGGACGCATAGTTTAGCCGGAAAACGCGTTTAAAGATAAAAATATCCAATTTTTTTAAAATTAGTTTTTCGTGTCATTCGTTACATGGATTAAAATGTGGCAGTTCCAAGATCACGAATATATAATTTTTAAGTCGCTGGGGCAAGTAGTTTAGCCGCAAATCGAATTTTAAGGGACAGAAAAAGTGTAAAGTTTGATGGGTCTAGGACGCATAGTTTAGCCGGAAAACGCGTTTAAAGATAAAAATGTCCAATTTTTTTAAAATTAGTTTTTCGTGTCATTCGTTACATGGATTAAAAGGTGGCAGTTCCAAGATCACGAATATATAATTTTTAAGTCGCTGGGGCAAGTAGTTTAGCCGCAAATCGAATTTTAAGGGACAGAAAAAGTGTAAAGTTTAATGGGTCTAGGACGCATAGTTTAGCCGGAAAACGCGTTTAAAGATAAAAATGTCCAATTTTTTTTTAAATTAGTTTTTCGTGTCATTCGTTACATGGATTAAAAGGTGGCAGTTCCAAGATCACGAATATATAATTTTTAAGTCGCTGGGGCAAGTAGTTTAGCCGCAAATCGAATTTTAAGGGACAGAAAAAGTGTAAAGTTTGATGGGTCTAGGACGCATAGTTTAGCCGGAAAACGCGTTTAAAGATAAAAATATCCAATTTTTTTAAAATTAGTTTTTCGTGTCATTCGTTACATGGATTAAAAGGTGGCAGTTCCAAGATCACGAATATATAATTTTTAAGTCGCTGGGGCAAGTAGTTTAGCCGCAAATCGAATTTTAAGGGACAGAAAAAGTGTAAAGTTTGATGGGTCTAGGACGCATAGTTTAGCCGGAAAACGCGTTTAAAGATAAAAATGTCCAATTTTTTTAAAATTAGTTTTTCGTGTCATTCGTTACATGGATTAAAAGGTGGCAGTTCCAAGATCACGCATATATAATTTTTAAGTCGCTGGGGCAAGTAGTTTAGCCGCAAATCGAATTTTAAGGGACAGATAAAATGTAAAGTTTGATGGGTCTAGGTGGCATAGTTTAGCCGGAAAACGCGTTTAAAGATAAAAATGTCCAATTTTTTTAAAATTAGTTTTTCGTGTCATTCGTTACATGGATTAAAAGGTGGCAGTTCCAAGATCACGAATATATAATTTTTAAGTCGCTGGGGCAAGTAGTTTAGCCGCAAATCGAATTTTAAGGGACAGAAAAAGTGTAAAGTTTGATGGGTCTAGGACGCATAGTTTAGCCGGAAAACGCGTTTAAAGATAAAAATGTCCAATTTTTTTAAAATTAGTTTTTCGTGTCATTCGTTACATGGATTAAAAGGTGGCAGTTCCAAGATCACGAATATATAATTTTTAAGCCGCTGGGGCAAGTAGTTTAGCCGCAAATCGAATTTTAAGGGACAGAAAAAGTGTAAAGTTTGATGGGTCTAGGACGCATAGTTTAGCCGGAAAACGCGTTTAAAGGTAAAAATGTCCAATTATTTTAAAATTAGTTTTTCGTGTCATTCGTTACATGGATTAAAAGGTGGCAGTTCCAAGATCACGAATATATAATTTTTAAGTCGCTGGGGCAAGTAGTTTAGCCGCAAATCGAATTTTAAGGGACAGAAAAAGTGTAAAGTTTGATGGGTCTAGGACGCATAGTTTAGCCGGAAAAGCGTTTAAAGATAAAAATGTCCAATTTTTTTAAAATTAGTTTTTCGTGTCATTCGTTACATGGATTAAAAGGTGGCAGTTCCAAGATCACGAATATATAATTTTTAAGTCGCTGGGGCAAGTAGTTTAGCCGCAAATCGAATTTTAAGGGACAGAAAAAGTGTAAAGTTTGATGGGTCTAGGACGCATAGTTTAGCCGGAAAACGCGTTTAAAGATAAAAATGTCCAATTTTTTTTTAAATTAGTTTTTCGTGTCATTCGTTACATGGATTAAAAGGTGGCAGTTCCAAGATCACGAATATATAATTTTTAAGTCGCTGGGGCAAGTAGTTTAGCCGCAAATCGAATTTTAAGGGACAGAAAAAGTGTAAAGTTTGAAGGGTCTAGGACGCATAGTTTAGCCGGAAAACGCGTTTAAAGATAAAAATGTCCAATTTTTTTAAAATTAGTTTTTCGTGTCATTCGTTACATGGATTAAAAGGTGGCAGTTCCAAGATCACGAATATATAATTTTTAAGTCGCTGGGGCAAGTAGTTTAGCCGCAAATCGAATTTTAAGGGACAGAAAAAGTGTAAAGTTTGATGGGTCTAGGACGCATAGTTTAGCCGGAAAACGCGTTTAAAGATAAAAATGTCCAATTTTTTTAAAATTAGTTTTTCGTGTCATTCGTTACATGGATTAAAAGGTGGCAGTTCCAAGATCACGAATATATAATTTTTAAGTCGCTGGGGCAAGTAGTTTAGCCGCAAATCGAATTTTAAGGGACAGAAAAAGTGTAAAGTTTGATGGGTCTAGGACGCATAGTTTAGCCGGAAAACGCGTTTAAAGATAAAAATGTCCAATTTTTTTAAAATTAGTTTTTCGTGTCATTCGTTACATGGATTAAAAGGTGGCAGTTCCAAGATCACGAATATATAATTTTTAAGTCGCTGGGGCAAGTAGTTTAGCCGCAAATCGAATTTTAAGGGACAGAAAAAGTGTAAAGTTTAATGGGTCTAGGACGCATAGTTTAGCCGGAAAACGCGTTTAAAGATAAAAATGTCCAATTTTTTTTTAAATTAGTTTTTCGTGTCATTCGTTACATGGATTAAAAGGTGGCAGTTCCAAGATCACGAATATATAATTTTTAAGTCGCTGGGGCAAGTAGTTTAGCCGCAAATCGAACTTTAAGGGACAGAAAAAGTGTAAAGTTTGATGGGTCTAGGACGCATAGTTTAGCCGGAAAACGCGTTTAAAGATAAAAATATCCAATTTTTTTAAAATTAGTTTTTCGTGTCATTCGTTACATGGATTAAAAGGTGGCAGTTCCAAGATCACGAATATATAATTTTTAAGTCGCTGGGGCAAGTAGTTTAGCCGCAAATCGAATTTTAAGGGACAGAAAAAGTGTAAAGTTTGATGGGTCTAGGACGCATAGTTTAGCCGGAAAACGCGTTTAAAGATAAAAATGTCCAATTTTTTTAAAATTAGTTTTTCGTGTCTTTCGTTACATGGATTAAAAGGTGGCAGTTCCAAGATCACGAATATATAATTTTTAAGTCGCTGGGGCAAGTAGTTTAGCCGGAAATCGAATTTTAAGGGACAGAAAAAGTGTAAAGTTTGATGGGTCTAGGACGCATAGTTTAGCCGGAAAACGCGTTTAAAGATAAAAATGTCCAATTTTTTTAAAATTAGTTTTTCGTGTCATTCGTTACATGGATTAAAAGGTGGCAGTTCCAAGATCACGAATATATAATTTTTAAGTCGCTGGGGCAAGTAGTTTAGCCGCAAATCGAATTTTAAGGGACAGAAAAAGTGTAAAGTTTGATGGGTCTAGGACGCATAGTTTAGCCGGAAAACGCGTTTAAAGATAAAAATGTCCAATTTTTTTAAAATTAGTTTTTCGTGTCATTCGTTACATGGATTAAAAGGTGGCAGTTCCAAGATCACGAATATATAATTTTTAAGTCGCTGGGGCAAGTAGTTTAGCGGCAAATCGAATTTTAAGGGACAGAAAAAGTGTAAAGTTTGATGGGTCTAGGACGCATAGTTTAGCCGGAAAACGCGTTTAAAGATAAAAATGTCCAATTTTTTTAAAATTAGTTTTTCGTGTCATTCGTTACATGGATTAAAAGGTGGCAGTTCCAAGATCACGAATATATAATTTTTAAGTCGCTGGGGCAAGTAGTTTAGCCGCAAATCGAATTTTAAGGGACAGAAAAAGTGTAAAATTTGATGGGTCTAGGACGCATAGTTTAGCCGGAAAACGCGTTTAAAGATAAAAATGTTCAATTTTTTTAAAATTAGTTTTTCGTGTCATTCGTTACATGGATTAAAAGGTGGCAGTTCCAAGATCACGAATATATAATTTTTAAGTCGCTGGGGCAAGTAGTTTAGCCGCAAATCGAATTTTAAGGGACAGAAAAAGTGTAAAGTTTGATGGGTCTAGGACGCATAGTTTAGCCGGAAAACGCGTTTAAAGATAAAAATGTCCAATTTTTTTAAAATTAGTTTTTCGTGTCATTCGTTACATGGATTAAAAGGTGGCAGTTCCAAGATCACGAATATATAATTTTTAAGTCGCTGGGGCAAGTAGTTTAGCCGCAAATCGAATTTTAAGGGACAGAAAAGGTGTAAAGTTTGATGGGTCTAGGACGCATAGTTTAGCCGGAAAACGCGTTTAAAGATAAAAATGTCCAATTTTTTTAAAATTAGTTTTTCGTGTCATTCGTTACATGGATTAAAAGGTGGCAGTTCCAAGATCACGAATATATAATTTTTAAGTCGCTGGGGCAAGTAGTTTAGCCGCAAATCGAATTTTAAGGGACAGAAAAAGTGTAAAGTTTGATGGGTCTAGGACGCATAGTTTAGCCGGAAAACGCGTTTAAAGATAAAAATGTCCAATTTTTTTAAAATTAGTTTTTCGTGTCATTCGTTACATGGATTAAAAGGTGGCAGTTCCAAGATCACGAATATATAATTTTTAAGTCGCTGGGGCAAGTAGTTTAGCCGCAAATCGAATTTTAAGGGACAGAAAAAGTGTAAAGTTTGATGGGTCTAGGACGCATAGTTTAGCCGGAAAACGCGTTTAAAGATAAAAATGTCCAATTTTTTTAAAATTAGTTTTTCGTGTCATTCGTTACATGGATTAAAAGGTGGCAGTTCCAAGATCACGAATATATAATTTTTAAGTCGCTGGGGCAAGTAGTTTAGCGGCAAATCGAATTTTAAGGGACAGAAAAAGTGTAAAGTTTGATGGGTCTAGGACGCATAGCTTAGCCGGAAAACGCGTTTAAAGATAAAAATGTCCAATTTTTTTAAAATTAGTTTTTCGTGTCATTCGTTACATGGATTAAAAGGTGGCAGTTCCAAGATCACGAATATATAATTTTTAAGTCGCTGGGGCAAGTAGTTTAGCCGCAAATCGAATTTTAAGGGACAGAAAAAGTGTAAAGTTTGATGGGTCTAGGACGCATAGTTTAGCCGGAAAACGCGTTTAAAGATAAAAATGTCCAATTTTTTTAAAATTAGTTTTTCGTGTCATTCGTTACATGGATTAAAAGGTGGCAGTTCCAAGATCACGAATATATAATTTTTAAGTCGCTGGGGCAAGTAGTTTAGCCGCAAATCGAATTTAAGGGACAGAAAAAGTGTAAAGTTTGATGGGTCTAGGACGCATAGTTTAGCCGGAAAACGCGTTTAAAGATAAAAATGTCCAATTTTTTTAAAATTAGTTTTTCGTGTCATTCGTTACATGGATTAAAAGGTGGCAGGTCCAAGATCACGAATATATAATTTTTAAGTCGCTGGGGCAAGTAGTTTAGCCGCAAATCGAATTTTAAGGGACAGAAAAAGTGTAAAGTTTGATGGGTCTAGGACGCATAGTTTAGCCGGAAAACGCGTTTAAAGATAAAAATGTCCAATTTTTTTAAAATTAGTTTTTCGTGTCATTCGTTACATGGATTAAAAGGTGGCAGTTCCAAGATCACGAATATATAATTTTTAAGTCGCTGGGGCAAGTAGTTTAGCCGCAAATCGAATTTTAAGGGACAGAAAAAATGTAAAGTTTGATGGGTCTAGGACGCATAGTTTAGCCGGAAAACGCGTTTAAAGATAAAAATGTCCAATTTTTTTAAAATAAGTTTTTCGTGTCATTCGTTACATGGATTAAAAGGTGGCAGTTCCAAGATCACGAATATATAATTTTTAAGTCGCTGGGGCAAGTAGTTTAGCCGCAAATCGAATTTTAAGGGACAGAAAAAGTGTAAAGTTTGATGGGTCTAGGACGCATAGTTTAGCCGGAAAACGCGTTTAAAGATAAAAATGTCCAATTTTTTTAAAATTAGTTTTTCGTGTCATTCGTTACATGGATTAAAAGGTGGCAGTTCCAAGATCACGAATATATAATTTTTAAGTCGCTGGGGCAAGTAGTTTAGCGGCAAATCGAATTTTAAGGGACAGAAAAAGTGTAAAGTTTGATGGGTCTAGGACGCATAGTTTAGCCGGAAAACGCGTTTAAAGATAAAAATGTCCAATTTTTTTAAAATTAGTTTTTCGTGTCATTCGTTACATGGATTAAAAGGTGGCAGGTCCAAGATCACGAATATATAATTTTTAAGTCGCTGGGGCAAGTAGTTTAGCCGCAAATCGAATTTTAAGGGACAGAAAAAGTGTAAAGTTTGATGGGTCTAGGACGCATAGTTTAGCCGGAAAACGCGTTTAAAGATAAAAATGTCCAATTTTTTTAAAATTAGTTTTTCGTGTCATTCGTTACATGGATTAAAAGGTGGCAGTTCCAAGATCACGAATATATAATTTTTAAGTCGCTGGGGCAAGTAGTTTAGCCGCAAATCGAATTTTAAGGGACAGAAAAAGTGTAAAGTTTGATGGGTCTAGGACGCATAGTTTAGCCGGAAAACGCGTTTAAGGATAAAAATGTCCAATTTTTTTTAAAATTAGTTTTTCGTGTCATTCGTTACATGGATTAAAAGGTGGCAGTTCCAAGATCACGAATATATAATTTTTAAGTCGCTGGGGCAAGTAGTTTAGCAGCAAATCGAATTTTAAGGGACAGAAAAAGTGTAAAGTTTGATGGGTCTAGGACGCATAGTTTAGCCGGAAAACGCGTTTAAAGATAAAAATGTCCAATTTTTTTAAAATTAGTTTTTCGTGTCATTCGTTACATGGATTAAAAGGTGGCAGTTCCAAGATCACGAATATATAATTTTTAAGTCGCTGGGGCAAGTAGTTTAGCCGCAAATCGAATTTTAAGGGACAGAAAAAGTGTAAAGTTTGATGGGTCTAGGACGCATAGTTTAGCCGGAAAACGCGTTTAAAGATAAAAATGTCCAATTTTTTTAAAATTAGTTTTTCGTGTCATTCGTTACATGGATTAAAAGGTGGCAGTTCCAAGATCACGAATATATAATTTTTAAGTCGCTGGGGCAAGTAGTTTAGCCGCAAATCGAATTTTAAGGGACAGAAAAAGTGTAAAGTTTGATGGGTCTAGGACGCATAGTTTAGCCGGAAAACGCGTTTAAAGATAAAAATGTCCAATTTTTTTAAAATTAGTTTTTCGTGTCATTCGTTACATGGATTAAAAGGTGGCAGTTCCAAGATCACGAATATATAATTTTTAAGTCGCTGGGGCAAGTAGTTTAGCCGCAAATCGAATTTTAAGGGACAGAAAAAGTGTAAAGTTTGATGGGTCTAGGACGCATAGTTTAGCCGGAAAACGCGTTTAAAGATAAAAATGTCCAATTTTTTTAAAATTAGTTTTTCGTGTCATTCGTTACATGGATTAAAAGGTGACAGTTCCAAGATCACGAATATATAATTTTTAAGTCGCTGGGGCAAGTAGTTTAGCCGCAAATCGAATTTTAAGGGACAGAAAAAGTGTAAAGTTTGATGGGACTAGGACGCATAGTTTAGCCGGAAAACGCGTTTAAAGATATAAATGTCCAATTTTTTTTAAAATTAGTTTTTCGTGTCATTCGTTACATGGATTAAAAGGTGGCAGTTCCAAGATCACGAATATATAATTTTTAAGTCGCTGGGGCAAGTAGTTTAGCCGCAAATCGAATTTTAAGGGACAGATAAAATGTAAAGTTTGATGGGTCTAGGACGCATAGTTTAGCCGGAAAACGCGTTTAAAGATAAAAATGTCCAATTTTTTTAAAATTAGTTTTTCGTGTCATTCGTTACATGGATTAAAAGGTGGCAGTTCCAAGATCACGAATATATAATTTTTAAGTCGCTGGAGCAAGTAGTTTAGCCGCAAATCGAATTTTAAGGGACAGAAAAAGTGTAAAGTTTGATGGGTCTAGGACGCATAGTTTAGCCGGAAAACGCGTTTAAAGATAAAAATGTCCAATTTTTTTAAAATTAGTTTTTCGTGTCATTCGTTACATGGATTAAAAGGTGGCAGTTCCAAGATCACGAATATATAATTTTTAAGTCGCTGGGGCAAGTAGTTTAGCAGCAAATCGAATTTTAAGGGACAGAAAAAGTGTAAAGTTTGATGGGTCTAGGACGCATAGTTTAGCCGGAAAACGCGTTTAAAGATAAAAATGTCCAATTTTTTTAAAATTAGTTTTTCGTGTCATTCGTTACATGGATTAAAAGGTGGCAGTTCCAACATCACGAATATATAATTTTTAAGTCGCTGGGGCAAGTAGTTTAGCCGCAAATCGAATTTTAAGGGACAGAAAAAGTGTAAAGTTTGATGGGTCTAGGACGCATAGTTTAGCCGGAAAACGCGTTTAAAGATAAAAATGTCCAATTTTTTTAAAATTAGTTTTTCGTGTCATTCGTTACATGGATTAAAAGGTGGCAGTTCCAACATCACGAATATATAATTTTTAAGTCGCTGGGGCAAGTAGTTTAGCCGCAAATCGAATTTTAAGGGACAGAAAAAGTGTAAAGTTTGATGGGTCTAGGACGCATAGTTTAGCCGGAAAGCGCGATTAAAGATAAAAATGTCCAATTTTTTTAAAATTAGTTTTTCGTGTCATTCGTTACATGGATTAAAAGGTGGCAGTTCCAAGATCACGAATATATAATTTTTAAGTCGCTGGGGCAAGTAGTTTAGCCGCAAATCGAATTTTAAGGGACAGAAAAAGTGTAAAGTTTGATGGGTCTAGGACGCATAGTTTAGCCGGAAAACGCGTTTAAAGATAAAAATGTCCAATTTTTTTAAAATTAGTTTTTCGTGTCATTCATTACATGGATTAAAAGGTGGCAGTTCCAAGATCACGAATATATAATTTTTAAGTCGCTGGGGCAAGTAGTTTAGCCGCAAATCGAATTTTAAGGGACAGAAAAAGTGTAAAGTTTGATGGGTCTAGGACGCATAGTTTAGCCGGAAAACGCGTTTAAAGATAAAAATGTCCAAATTTTTTAAAATTAGTTTTTCGTGTCATTCGTTACATGGATTAAAAGGTGGCAGTTCCAAGATCACGAATATATAATTTTTAAGTCGCTGGGGCAAGTAGTTTAGCCGCAAATCGAATTTTAAGGGACAGAAAAAGTGTAAAGTTTGATGGGTCTAGGACGCATAGTTTAGCCGGAAAACGCGTTTAAAGATAAAAATGTCCAATTTTTTTAAAATTAGTTTTTCGTGTCATTCGTTACATGGATTAAAAGGTGGCAGTTCCAAGATCACGAATATATAATTTTTAAGTCGCTGGGGCAAGTAGTTTAGCAGCAAATCGAATTTTAAGGGACAGAAAAAGTGTAAAGTTTGATGGGTCTAGGACGCATAGTTTAGCCGGAAAACGCGTTTAAAGATAAAAATGTCCAATTTTTTTAAAATTAGTTTTTCGTGTCATTCGTTACATGGATTAAAAGGTGGCAGTTCCAACATCACGAATATATAATTTTTAAGTCGCTGGGGCAAGTAGTTTAGCCGCAAATCGAATTTTAAGGGACAGAAAAAGTGTAAAGTTTGATGGGTCTAGGACGCATAGTTTAGCCGGAAAGCGCGTTTAAAGATAAAAATGTCCAATTTTTTTAAAATTAGTTTTTCGTGTCATTCGTTACATGGATTAAAAGGTGGCAGTTCCAAGATCACGAATATATAATTTTTAAGTCGCTGGGGCAAGTAGTTTAGCCGCAAATCGAATTTTAAGGGACAGAAAAAGTGTAAAGTTTGATGGGTCTAGGACGCATAGTTTAGCCGGAAAACGCGTTTAAAGATAAAAATGTCCAATTTTTTTAAAATTAGTTTTTCGTGTCATTCATTACATGGATTAAAAGGTGGCAGTTCCAAGATCACGAATATATAATTTTTAAGTCGCTGGGGCAAGTAGTTTAGCCGCAAATCGAATTTTAAGGGACAGAAAAAGTGTAAAGTTTGATGGGTCTAGGACGCATAGTTTAGCCGGAAAACGCGTTTAAAGATAAAAATGTCCAAATTTTTTAAAATTAGTTTTTCGTGTCATTCGTTACATGGATTAAAAGGTGGCAGTTCCAAGATCACGAATATATAATTTTTAAGTCGCTGGGGCAAGTAGTTTAGCCGCAAATCGAATTTTAAGGGACAGAAAAAGTGTAAAGTTTGATGGGTCTAGGACGCATAGTTTAGCCGGAAAACGCGTTTAAAGATAAAAATGTCCAATTTTTTTAAAATTAGTTTTTCGTGTCATTCGTTACATGGATTAAAAGGTGGCAGTTCCAAGATCACGAATATATAATTTTTAAGTCGCTGGGGCAAGTAGTTTAGCCGCAAATCGAATTTTAAGGGACAGAAAAAGTGTAAAGTTTGATGGGTCTAGGACGCATAGTTTAGCCGGAAAACGCGTTTAAAGATATAAATGTCCAATTTTTTTAAAATTAGTTTTTCGTGTCATTCGTTACATGGATTAAAAGGTGGCAGTTCCAAGATCACGAATATATAATTTTTAAGTCGCTGGGGCAAGTAGTTTAGCGGCAAATCGAATTTTAAGGGACAAAAAAAGTGTAAAGTTTGATGGGTCTAGGACGCATAGTTTAGCCGGAAAACGCGTTTAAAGATAAAAATGTCCAATTTTTTTAAAATTAGTTTTTCGTGTCATTCGTTACATGGATTAAAAGGTGGCAGTTCCAAGATCACGAATATATAATTTTTAAGTCGCTGGGGCAAGTAGTTTAGCCGCAAATCGAATTTTAAGGGACAGAAAAAGTGTAAAGTTTGATGGGTCTAGGACGCATAGTTTAGCCGGAAAACGCGTTTAAAGATAAAAATGTCCAATTTTTTTAAAATTAGTTTTTCGTGTCATTCGTTACATGGATTAAAAGGTGGCAGTTCCAAGATCACGAATATATAATTTTTAAGTCGCTGGGGCAAGTAGTTTAGCAGCAAATCGAATTTTAAGGGACACAAAAAGTGTAAAGTTTGATGGGTCTAGGACGCATAGTTTAGCCGGAAAACGCGTTTAAAGATAAAAATGTCCAATTTTTTTAAAATTAGTTTTTCGTGTCATTCGTTACATGGATTAAAAGGTGGCAGTTCCAAGATCACGAATATATAATTTTTAAGTCGCTGGGGCAAGTAGTTTAGCCGCAAATCGAATTTTAAGGGACAGAAAAAGTGTAAAGTTTGATGGGTCTAGGACGCATAGTTTAGCCGGAAAACGCGTTTAAAGATAAAAATGTCCAATTTTTTTAAAATTAGTTTTTCATGTCATTCGTTACATGGATTAAAAGGTGGCAGTTCCAAGATCACGATTATATAATTTTTAAGTCGCTGGGGCAAGTAGTTTAGCCGCAAATCGAATTTTAAGGGACAGAAAAAGTGTAAAGTTTGATGGGTCTAGGACGCATAGTTTAGCCGGAAAACGCGTTTAAAGATAAAAATGTCCAATTTTTTTAAAATTAGTTTTTCGTGTCATTCGTTACATGGATTAAAAGGTGGCAGTTCCAAGATCACGAATATATAATTTTTAAGTCGCTGGGGCAAGTAGTTTAGCCGCAAATCGAATTTTAAGGGACAGAAAAAGTGTAAAGTTTGATGGGTCTAGGACGCATAGTTTAGCCGGAAAACGCGTTTAAAGATAAAACTGTCCAATTTTTTTAAAATTAGTTTTTCGTGTCATTCGTTACATGGATTAAAAGGTGGCAGTTCCAAGATCACGAATATATAATTTTTAAGTCGCTGGGGCAAGTAGTTTAGCCGCAAATCGAATTTTAAGGGACAGAAAAAGTGTAAAGTTTGATGGGTCTAGGACGCATAGTTTAGCCGGAAAACGCGTTTAAAGATAAAAATGTCCAAATTTTTTAAAATTAGTTTTTCGTGTCATTCGTTACATGGATTAAAAGGTGGCAGTTCCAAGATCACGAATATATAATTTTTAAGTCGCTGGGGCAAGTAGTTTAGCCGCAAATCGAATTTTAAGGGACAGAAAAAGTGTAAAGTTTGATGGGTCTAGGACGCATAGTTTAGCCGGAAAACGCGTTTAAAGATAAAAATGTCCAATTTTTTTAAAATTAGTTTTTCGTGTCATTCGTTACATGGATTAAAAGGTGGCAGTTCCAAGATCACGAATATATAATTTTTAAGTCGCTGGGGCAAGTAGTTTAGCCGCAAATCGAATTTTAAGGGACAGAAAAAGTGTAAAGTTTGATGGGTCTAGGACGCATAGTTTAGCCGGAAAACGCGTTTAAAGATATAAATGTCCAATTTTTTTAAAATTAGTTTTTCGTGTCATTCGTTACATGGATTAAAAGGTGGCAGTTCCAAGATCACGAATATATAATTTTTAAGTCGCTGGGGCAAGTAGTTTAGCGGCAAATCGAATTTTAAGGGACAGAAAAAGTGTAAAGTTTGATGGGTCTAGGACGCATAGTTTAGCCGGAAAACGCGTTTAAAGATAAAAATGTCCAATTTTTTTAAAATTAGTTTTTCGTGTCATTCGTTACATGGATTAAAAGGTGGCAGTTCCAAGATCACGAATATATAATTTTTAAGTCGCTGGGGCAAGTAGTTTAGCCGCAAATCGAATTTTAAGGGACAGAAAAAGTGTAAAGTTTGATGGGTCTAGGACGCATAGTTTAGCCGGAAAACGCGTTTAAAGATAAAAATGTCCAATTTTTTTAAAATTAGTTTTTCGCGTCATTCGTTACATGGATTAAAAGGTGGCAGTTCCAAGATCACGAATATATAATTTTTAAGTCGCTGGGGCAAGTAGTTTAGCAGCAAATCGAATTTTAAGGGACAGAAAAAGTGTAAAGTTTGATGGGTCTAGGACGCATAGTTTAGCCGGAAAACGCGTTTAAAGATAAAAATGTCCAATTTTTTTAAAATTAGTTTTTCGTGTCATTCGTTACATGGATTAAAAGGTGGCAGTTCCAAGATCACGAATATATAATTTTTAAGTCGCTGGGGCAAGTAGTTTAGCCGCAAATCGAATTTTAAGGGACAGAAAAAGTGTAAAGTTTGATGGGTCTAGGACGCATAGTTTAGCCGGAAAACGCGTTTAAAGATAAAAATGTCCAATTTTTTTAAAATTAGTTTTTCGTGTCATTCGTTACATGGATTAAAAGGTGGCAGTTCCAAGATCACGAATATATAATTTTTAAGTCGCTGGGGCAAGTAGTTTAGCGGCAAATCGAATTTTAAGGGACAGAAAAAGTGTAAAGTTTGATGGGTCTAGGACGCATAGTTTAGCCGGAAAACGCGTTTAAAGATAAAAATGTCCAATTGTTTTAAAATTAGTTTTTCATGTCATTCGTTACATGGATTAAAAGGTGGCAGTTCCAAGATCACGATTATATAATTTTTAAGTCGCTGGGGCAAGTAGTTTAGCCGCAAATCGAATTTTAAGGGACAGAAAAAGTGTAAAGTTTGATGGGTCTAGGACGCATAGTTTAGCCGGAAAACGCGTTTAAAGATAGAAATGTCCAATTTTTTTAAAATTAGTTTTTCGTGTCATTCGTTACATGGATTAAAAGGTGGCAGTTCCAAGATCACGAATATATAATTTTTAAGTCGCTGGGGCAAGTAGTTTAGCCGCAAATCGAATTTTAAGGGACAGAAAAAGTGTAAAGTTTGATGGGTCTAGGACGCATAGTTTAGCCGGAAAACGCGTTTAAAGATAAAAATGTCCAATTTTTTTAAAATTAGTTTTTCGTGTCATTCGTTACATGGATTAAAAGGTGGCAGTTCCAAGATCACGAATATATAATTTTTAAGTCGCTGGGGCAAGTAGTTTAGCCGCAAATCGAATTTTAAGGGACAGAAAAAGTGTAAAGTTTGATGGGTCTAGGACGCATAGTTTAGCCGGAAAACGCGTTTAAAGATAAAAATGTCCAATTTTTTTAAAATTAGTTTTTCGTGTCATTCGTTACATGGATTAAAAGGTGGCAGTTCCAAGATCACGAATATATAATTTTTAAGTCGCTGGGGCAAGTAGTTTAGCCGCAAATCGAATTTTAAGGGACAGAAAAAGTGTAAAGTTTGATGGGTCTAGGACGCATAGTTTAGCCGGAAAACGCGTTTAAAGATATAAATGTCCAATTTTTTTAAAATTAGTTTTTCGTGTCATTCGTTACATGGATTAAAAGGTGGCAGTTCCAAGATCACGAATATATAATTTTTAAGTCGCTGGGGCAAGTAGTTTAGCGGCAAATCGAATTTTAAGGGACAGAAAAAGTGTAAAGTTTGATGGGTCTAGGACGCATAGTTTAGCCGGAAAACGCGTTTAAAGATAAAAATGTCCAATTTTTTTAAAATTAGTTTTTCGTGTCATTCGTTACATGGATTAAAAGGTGGCAGTTCCAAGATCACGAATATATAATTTTTAAGTCGCTGGGGCAAGTAGTTTAGCCGCAAATCGAATTTTAAGGGACAGAAAAAGTGTAAAGTTTGATGGGTCTAGGACGCATAGTTTAGCCGGAAAACGCGTTTAAAGATAAAAATGTCCAATTTTTTTAAAATTAGTTTTTCGCGTCATTCGTTACATGGATTAAAAGGTGGCAGTTCCAAGATCACGAATATATAATTTTTAAGTCGCTGGGGCAAGTAGTTTAGCAGCAAATCGAATTTTAAGGGACAGAAAAAGTGTAAAGTTTGATGGGTCTAGGACGCATAGTTTAGCCGGAAAACGCGTTTAAAGATAAAAATGTCCAATTTTTTTAAAATTAGTTTTTCGTGTCATTCGTTACATGGATTAAAAGGTGGCAGTTCCAAGATCACGAATATATAATTTTTAAGTCGCTGGGGCAAGTAGTTTAGCCGCAAATCGAATTTTAAGGGACAGAAAAAGTGTAAAGTTTGATGGGTCTAGGATGCATAGTTTAGCCGGAAAACGCGTTTAAAGATAAAAATGTCCAATTTTTTTAAAATTAGTTTTTCGTGTCATTCGTTACATGGATTAAAAGGTGGCAGTTCCAAGATCACGAATATATAATTTTTAAGTCGCTGGGGCAAGTAGTTTAGCGGCAAATCGAATTTTAAGGGACAGAAAAAGTGTAAAGTTTGATGGGTCTAGGACGCATAGTTTAGCCGGAAAACGCGTTTAAAGATAAAAATGTCCAATTGTTTTAAAATTAGTTTTTCATGTCATTCGTTACATGGATTAAAAGGTGGCAGTTCCAAGATCACGATTATATAATTTTTAAGTCGCTGGGGCAAGTAGTTTAGCCGCAAATCGAATTTTAAGGGACAGAAAAAGTGTAAAGTTTGATGGGTCTAGGACGCATAGTTTAGCCGGAAAACGCGTTTAAAGATAGAAATGTCCAATTTTTTTAAAATTAGTTTTTCGTGTCATTCGTTACATGGATTAAAAGGTGGTAGTTCCAAGATCACGAATATATAATTTTTAAGTCGCTGGGGCAAGTAGTTTAGCCGCAAATCGAATTTTAAGGGACAGAAAAAGTGTAAAGTTTGATGGGTCTAGGACGCATAGTTTAGCCGGAAAACGCGTTTAAAGATAAAAATGTCCAATTTTTTTAAAATTAGTTTTTCGTGTCATTCGTTACATGGATTAAAAGGTGGCAGTTCCAAGATCACGAATATATAATTTTTAAGTCGCTGGGGCAAGTAGTTTAGCCGCAAATCGAATTTTAAGGGACAGAAAAAGTGTAAAGTTTGATGGGTCTAGGACGCATAGTTTAGCCGGAAAACGCGTTTAAAGATAAAAATGTCCAATTTTTTTAAAATTAGTTTTTCGTGTCATTCGTTACATGGATTAAAAGGTGGCAGTTCCAAGATCACGAATATATAATTTTTAAGTCGCTGGGGCAAGTAGTTTAGCCGCAAATCGAATTTTAAGGGACAGATAAAATGTAAAGTTTGATGGGTCTAGGACGCATAGTTTAGCCGGAAAACGCGTTTAAAGATAAAAATGTCCAATTTTTTTAAAATTAGTTTTTCGTGTCATTCGTTACATGGATTAAAAGGTGGCAGTTCCAAGATCACGAATATATAATTTTTAAGTCGCTGGGGCAAGTAGTTTAGCCGCAAATCGAATTTTAAGGGACAGAAAAAGTGTAAAGTTTGATGGGTCTAGGACGCATAGCTTAGCCGGAAAACGCGTTTAAAGATAAAAATGTCCAATTTTTTTTTAAAATTAGTTTTTCGTGTCATTCGTTACATGGATTAAAAGGTGGCAGTTCCAAGATCACGAATATATAATTTTTAAGTCGCTGGGGCAAGTAGTTTAGCGGCAAATCGAATTTTAAGGGACAGAAAAAGTGTAAAGTTTGATGGGTCTAGGACGCATAGTTTAGCCGGAAAACGCGTTTAAAGATAAAAATGTCCAATTGTTTTAAAATTAGTTTTTCATGTCATTCGTTACATGGATTAAAAGGTGGCAGTTCCAAGATCACGATTATATAATTTTTAAGTCGCTGGGGCAAGTAGTTTAGCCGCAAATCGAATTTTAAGGGACAGAAAAAGTGTAAAGTTTGATGGGTCTAGGACGCATAGTTTAGCCGGAAAACGCGTTTAAAGATAGAAATGTCCAATTTTTTTAAAATTAGTTTTTCGTGTCATTCGTTACATGGATTAAAAGGTGGCAGTTCCAAGATCACGAATATATAATTTTTAAGTCGCTGGGGCAAGTAGTTTAGCCGCAAATCGAATTTTAAGGGACAGAAAAAGTGTAAAGTTTGATGGGTCTAGGACGCATAGTTTAGCCGGAAAACGCGTTTAAAGATAAAAATGTCCAATTTTTTTAAAATTAGTTTTTCGTGTCATTCGTTACATGGATTAAAAGGTGGCAGTTCCAAGATCACGAATATATAATTTTTAAGTCGCTGGGGCAAGTAGTTTAGCCGCAAATCGAATTTTAAGGGACAGAAAAAGTGTAAAGTTTGATGGGTCTAGGATGCATAGTTTAGCCGGAAAACGCGTTTAAAGATAAAAATGTCCAATTTTTTTAAAATTAGTTTTTCGTGTCATTCGTTACATGGATTAAAAGGTGGCAGTTCCAAGATCACGAATATATAATTTTTAAGTCGCTGGGGCAAGTAGTTTAGCCGCAAATCGAATTTTAAGGGACAGAAAAAGTGTAAAGTTTGATGGGTCTAGGACGCATAGTTTAGCCGGAAAACGCGTTTAAAGATATAAATGTCCAATTTTTTTAAAATTAGTTTTTCGTGTCATTCGTTACATGGATTAAAAGGTGGCAGTTCCAAGATCACGAATATATAATTTTTAAGTCGCTGGGGCAAGTAGTTTAGCGGCAAATCGAATTTTAAGGGACAGAAAAAGTGTAAAGTTTGATGGGTCTAGGACGCATAGTTTAGCCGGAAAACGCGTTTAAAGATAAAAATGTCCAATTTTTTTAAAATTAGTTTTTCGTGTCATTCGTTACATGGATTAAAAGGTGGCAGTTCCAAGATCACGAATATATAATTTTTAAGTCGCTGGGGCAAGTAGTTTAGCCGCAAATCGAATTTTAAGGGACAGAAAAAGTGTAAAGTTTGATGGGTCTAGGACGCATAGTTTAGCCGGAAAACGCGTTTAAAGATAAAAATGTCCAATTTTTTTAAAATTAGTTTTTCGCGTCATTCGTTACATGGATTAAAAGGTGGCAGTTCCAAGATCACGAATATATAATTTTTAAGTCGCTGGGGCAAGTAGTTTAGCAGCAAATCGAATTTTAAGGGACAGAAAAAGTGTAAAGTTTGATGGGTCTAGGACGCATAGTTTAGCCGGAAAACGCGTTTAAAGATAAAAATGTCCAATTTTTTTAAAATTAGTTTTTCGTGTCATTCGTTACATGGATTAAAAGGTGGCAGTTCCAAGATCACGAATATATAATTTTTAAGTCGCTGGGGCAAGTAGTTTAGCCGCAAATCGAATTTTAAGGGACAGAAAAAGTGTAAAGTTTGATGGGTCTAGGATGCATAGTTTAGCCGGAAAACGCGTTTAAAGATAAAAATGTCCAATTTTTTTAAAATTAGTTTTTCGTGTCATTCGTTACATGGATTAAAAGGTGGCAGTTCCAAGATCACGAATATATAATTTTTAAGTCGCTGGGGCAAGTAGTTTAGCGGCAAATCGAATTTTAAGGGACAGAAAAAGTGTAAAGTTTGATGGGTCTAGGACGCATAGTTTAGCCGGAAAACGCGTTTAAAGATAAAAATGTCCAATTGTTTTAAAATTAGTTTTTCATGTCATTCGTTACATGGATTAAAAGGTGGCAGTTCCAAGATCACGATTATATAATTTTTAAGTCGCTGGGGCAAGTAGTTTAGCCGCAAATCGAATTTTAAGGGACAGAAAAAGTGTAAAGTTTGATGGGTCTAGGACGCATAGTTTAGCCGGAAAACGCGTTTAAAGATAGAAATGTCCAATTTTTTTAAAATTAGTTTTTCGTGTCATTCGTTACATGGATTAAAAGGTGGTAGTTCCAAGATCACGAATATATAATTTTTAAGTCGCTGGGGCAAGTAGTTTAGCCGCAAATCGAATTTTAAGGGACAGAAAAAGTGTAAAGTTTGATGGGTCTAGGACGCATAGTTTAGCCGGAAAACGCGTTTAAAGATAAAAATGTCCAATTTTTTTAAAATTAGTTTTTCGTGTCATTCGTTACATGGATTAAAAGGTGGCAGTTCCAAGATCACGAATATATAATTTTTAAGTCGCTGGGGCAAGTAGTTTAGCCGCAAATCGAATTTTAAGGGACAGAAAAAGTGTAAAGTTTGATGGGTCTAGGACGCATAGTTTAGCCGGAAAACGCGTTTAAAGATAAAAATGTCCAATTTTTTTAAAATTAGTTTTTCGTGTCATTCGTTACATGGATTAAAAGGTGGCAGTTCCAAGATCACGAATATATAATTTTTAAGTCGCTGGGGCAAGTAGTTTAGCCGCAAATCGAATTTTAAGGGACAGATAAAATGTAAAGTTTGATGGGTCTAGGACGCATAGTTTAGCCGGAAAACGCGTTTAAAGATAAAAATGTCCAATTTTTTTAAAATTAGTTTTTCGTGTCATTCGTTACATGGATTAAAAGGTGGCAGTTCCAAGATCACGAATATATAATTTTTAAGTCGCTGGGGCAAGTAGTTTAGCCGCAAATCGAATTTTAAGGGACAGAAAAAGTGTAAAGTTTGATGGGTCTAGGACGCATAGCTTAGCCGGAAAACGCGTTTAAAGATAAAAATGTCCAATTTTTTTTTAAAATTAGTTTTTCGTGTCATTCGTTACATGGATTAAAAGGTGGCAGTTCCAAGATCACGAATATATAATTTTTAAGTCGCTGGGGCAAGTAGTTTAGCCGCAAATCGAATTTTAAGGGACAGAAAAAGTGTAAAGTTTGATGGGTCTAGGACGCATAGTTTAGCCGGAAAACGCGTTTAAAGATAAAAATGTCCAATTTTTTTTAAAATTAGTTTTTCGTGTCATTCGTTACATGGATTAAAAGGTGGCAGTTCCAAGATCACGAATATATAATTTTTAAGTCGCTGGGGCAAGTAGTTTAGCCGCAAATCGAATTTTAAGGGACAGAAAAAGTGTAAAGTTTGATGGGTCTAGGACGCATAGTTTAGCCGGAAAACGCGTTTAAAGATAAAAATGTCCAATTTTTTTAAAATTAGTTTTTCGTGTCATTCGTTACATGGATTAAAAGGTGGCAGTTCCAAGATCACGAATATATAATTTTTAAGTCGCTGGGGCAAGTAGTTTAGCCGCAAATCGAATTTTAAGGGACAGAAAAAGTGTAAAGTTTGATGGGTCTAGGACGCATAGTTTAGCCGGAAAACGCGTTTAAAGATAAAAATGTCCAATTTTTTTAAAATTAGTTTTTCGTGTCATTCGTTACATGGATTAAAAGGTGGCAGTTCCAAGATCACGAATATATAATTTTTAAGTCGCTGGGGCAAGTAGTTTAGCCGCAAATCGAATTTTAAGGGACAGAAAAAGTGTAAAGTTTGATGGGTCTAGGACGCATAGTTTAGCCGGAAAACGCGTTTAAAGATAAAAATGTCCAATTTTTTTAAAATTAGTTTTTCGTGTCATTCGTTACATGGATTAAAAGGTGGCAGTTCCAAGATCACGAATATATAATTTTTAAGTCGCTGGGGCAAGTAGTTTAGCAGCAAATCGAATTTTAAGGGACAGAAAAAGTGTAAAGTTTGATGGGTCTAGGACGCATAGTTTAGCCGGAAAACGCGTTTAAAGATAAAAATGTCCAATTTTTTTAAAATTAGTTTTTCGTGTCATTCGTTACATGGATTAAAAGGTGGCAGTTCCAAGATCACGAATATATAATTTTTAAGTCGCTGGGGCAAGTAGTTTAGCCGCAAATCGAATTTTAAGGGACAGAAAAAGTGTAAAGTTTGATGGGTCTAGGACGCATAGTTTAGCCGGAAAACGCGTTTAAAGATAAAAATGTCCAATTTTTTTAAAATTAGTTTTTCGTGTCATTCGTTACATGGATTAAAAGGTGGCAGTTCCAAGATCACGAATATATAATTTTTAAGTCGCTGGGGCAAGTAGTTTAGCCGCAAATCGAATTTTAAGGGACAGAAAAAGTGTAAAGTTTGATGGGTCTAGGACGCATAGTTTAGCCGGAAAACGCGTTTAAAGATAAAAATGTCCAATTTTTTTAAAATTAGTTTTTCATGTCATTCGTTACATGGATTAAAAGGTGGCAGTTCCAAGATCACGATTATATAATTTTTAAGTCGCTGGGGCAAGTAGTTTAGCCGCAAATCGAATTTTAAGGGACAGAAAAAGTGTAAAGTTTGATGGGTCTAGGACGCATAGTTTAGCCGGAAAACGCGTTTAAAGATAAAATTGTCCAATTTTTTTAAAATTAGTTTTTCGTGTCATTCGGTACATGGATTAAAAGGTGGCAGTTCCAAGATCACGAATATATAATTTTTAAGTCGCTGGGGCAAGTAGTTTAGCCGCAAATCGAATTTTAAGGGACAGAAAAAGTGTAAAGTTTGATGGGTCTAGGACGCATAGTTTAGCCGGAAAACGCGTTTAAAGATAAAAATGTCCAATTTTTTTAAAATTAGTTTTTCGTGTCATTCGTTACATGGATTAAAAGGTGGCAGTTCCAAGATCACGAATATATAATTTTTAAGTCGCTGGGGCAAGTAGTTTAGCCGCAAATCGAATTTTAAGGGACAGAAAAAGTGTAAAGTTTGATGGGTCTAGGACGCATAGTTTAGCCGGAAAACGCGTTTAAAGATAAAAATGTCCAATTTTTTTAAAATTAGTTTTTCGTGTCATTCGTCACATGGATTAAAAGGTGACAGTTCCAAGATCACGAATATATAATTTTTAAGTCGCTGGGGCAAGTAGTTTAGCCGCAAATCGAATTTTAAGGGACAGAAAAAGTGTAAAGTTTGATGGGTCTAGGACGCATAGTTTAGCCGGAAAACGCGTTTAAAGATAAAAATGTCCAATTTTTTTTAAAATTAGTTTTTCGTGTCATTCGTTACATGGATTAAAAGGTGGCAGTTCCAAGATCACGAATATATAATTTTTAAGTCGCTGGGGCAAGTAGTTTAGCCGCAAATCGAATTTTAAGGGACAGAAAAGTGTAAAGTTTGATGGGTCTAGGACGAATAGTTTAGCCGGAAAACACGTTTAAAGATAAAAACGTCCAATTTTTTTAAAATTAGTTTTTCGTGTCATTCGTTACATGGATTAAAAGGTGGCAGTTCCAAGATCACGAATATATAATTTTTAAGTCGCTGGGGCAAGTAGTTTAGCCGCAAATCGAATTTTAAGGGACAGAAAAAGTGTAAAGTTTGATGGGTCTAGGACGCATAGTTTAGCCGGAAAACGCGTTTAAAGATAAAAATGTCCAATTTTTTTAAAACTAGTTTTTCGTGTCATTCGTTACATGGATTAAAAGGTGGCAGTTCCAAGATCACGAATATATAATTTTTAAGTCGCTGGGGCAAGTAGTTTAGCCGCAAATCGAATTTTAAGGGACAGAAAAAGTGTAAAGTTTGATGGGTCTAGGACGCATAGTTTAGCCGGAAAACGCGTTTAAAGATAAAAATGTCCAATTTTTTTAAAATTAGTTTTTCGTGTCATTCCTTACATGGATTAAAAGGTGGCAGTTCCAAGATCACGAATATATAATTTTTAAGTCGCTGGGGCAAGTAGTTTAGCCGCAAATCGAATTTTAAGGGACAGAAAAAGTGTAAAGTTTGATGGGTCTAGGACGCATAGTTTAGCCGGAAAACGCGTTTAAAGATAAAAATGTCCAATTTTTTTAAAATTAGTTTTTCGTGTCATTCGTTACATGGATTAAAAGGTGGCAGTTCCAAGATCACGAATATATAATTTTTAAGTCGCTGGGGCAAGTAGTTTAGCCGCAAATCGAATTTTAAGGGAGAGAAAAAGTGTAAAGTTTGATGGGTCTAGGACGCATAGTTTAGCCGGAAAACGCGTTTAAAGATAAAAATGTCCAATTTTTTTAAAATTAGTTTTTCGTGTCATTCCTTACATGGATTAAAAGGTGGCAGTTCCAAGATCACGAATATATAATTTTTAAGTCGCTGGGGCAAGTAGTTTAGCCGCAAATCGAATTTTAAGGGACAGAAAAAGTGTAAAGTTTGATGGGTCTAGGACGCATAGTTTAGCCGGAAAACGCGTTTAAAGATAAAAATGTCCAATTTTTTTAAAATTAGTTTTTCGTGTCATTCGTTACATGGATTAAAAGGTGGCAGTTCCAAGATCACGAATATATAATTTTTAAGTCGCTGGGGCAAGTAGTTTAGCCGCAAATCGAATTTTAAGGGACAGAAAAAGTGTAAAGTTTGATGGGTCTAGGACGCATAGTTTAGCCGGAAAACGCGTTTAAAGATAAAAATGTCCAATTTTTTTAAAATTAGTTTTTCGTGTCATTCGTCACATGGATTAAAAGGTGACAGTTCCAAGATCACGAATATATAATTTTTAAGTCGCTGGGGCAAGTAGTTTAGCCGCAAATCGAATTTTAAGGGACAGAAAAAGTGTAAAGTTTGATGGGTCTAGGACGCATAGTTTAGCCGGAAAACGCGTTTAAAGATAAAAATGTCCAATTTTTTTTAAAATTAGTTTTTCGTGTCATTCGTTACATGGATTAAAAGGTGGCAGTTCCAAGATCACGAATATATAATTTTTAAGTCGCTGGGGCAAGTAGTTTAGCCGCAAATCGAATTTTAAGGGACAGAAAAGTGTAAAGTTTGATGGGTCTAGGACGAATAGTTTAGCCGGAAAACGCGTTTAAAGATAAAAACGTCCAATTTTTTTAAAATTAGTTTTTCGTGTCATTCGTTACATGGATTAAAAGGTGGCAGTTCCAAGATCACGAATATATAATTTTTAAGTCGCTGGGGCAAGTAGTTTAGCCGCAAATCGAATTTTAAGGGACAGAAAAAGTGTAAAGTTTGATGGGTCTAGGACGCATAGTTTAGCCGGAAAACGCGTTTAAAGATAAAAATGTCCAATTTTTTTAAAACTAGTTTTTCGTGTCATTCGTTACATGGATTAAAAGGTGGCAGTTCCAAGATCACGAATATATAATTTTTAAGTCGCTGGGGCAAGTAGTTTAGCCGCAAATCGAATTTTAAGGGACAGAAAAAGTGTAAAGTTTGATGGGTCTAGGACGCATAGTTTAGCCGGAAAACGCGTTTAAAGATAAAAATGTCCAATTTTTTTAAAATTAGTTTTTCGTGTCATTCCTTACATGGATTAAAAGGTGGCAGTTCCAAGATCACGAATATATAATTTTTAAGTCGCTGGGGCAAGTAGTTTAGCCGCAAATCGAATTTTAAGGGACAGAAAAAGTGTAAAGTTTGATGGGTCTAGGACGCATAGTTTAGCCGGAAAACGCGTTTAAAGATAAAAATGTCCAATTTTTTTAAAATTAGTTTTTCGTGTCATTCGTTACATGGATTAAAAGGTGGCAGTTCCAAGATCACGAATATATAATTTTTAAGTCGCTGGGGCAAGTAGTTTAGCCGCAAATCGAATTTTAAGGGAGAGAAAAAGTGTAAAGTTTGATGGGTCTAGGACGCATAGTTTAGCCGGAAAACGCGTTTAAAGATAAAAATGTCCAATTTTTTTAAAATTAGTTTTTCGTGTCATTCCTTACATGGATTAAAAGGTGGCAGTTCCAAGATCACGAATATATAATTTTTAAGTCGCTGGGGCAAGTAGTTTAGCCGCAAATCGAATTTTAAGGGACAGAAAAAGTGTAAAGTTTGATGGGTCTAGGACGCATAGTTTAGCCGGAAAACGCGTTTAAAGATAAAAATGTCCAATTTTTTTAAAATTAGTTTTTCGTGTCATTCGTTACATGGATTAAAAGGTGGCAGTTCCAAGATCACGAATATATAATTTTTAAGTCGCTGGGGCAAGTAGTTTAGCCGCAAATCGAATTTTAAGGGAGAGAAAAAGTGTAAAGTTTGATGGGTCTAGGACGCATAGTTTAGCCGGAAAACGCGTTTAAAGATAAAAATGTCCAATTTTTTTAAAATTAGTTTTTCGTGTCATTCGTTACATGGATTAAAAGGTGGCAGTTCCAAGATCACGAATATATAATTTTTTAGTCGCTGGGGCAAGTAGTTTAGCCGCAAATCGAATTTTAAGGGACAGAAAAAGTGTAAAGTTTGATGGGTCTAGGACGCATAGTTTAGCCGGAAAACGCGTTTAAAGATAAAAATGTCCAATTTTTTTAAAATTAGTTTTTCGTGTCATTCGTTACATGGATTAAAAGGTGGCAGTTCCAAGATCACGAATATATAATTTTTAAGTCGCTGGGGCAAGTAGTTTAGCCGCAAATCGAATTTTAAGGGACAGAAAAAGTGTAAAGTTTGATGAGTCTAGGACGCATAGTTTAGCCGGAAAACGCGTTTAAAGATAAAAACGTCCAATTTTTTTAAAATTAGTTTTTCGTGTCATTCGTTACATGGATTAAAAGGTGGCAGTTCCAAGATCACGAATATATAATTTTTTAGTCGCTGGGGCAAGTAGTTTAGCCGCAAATCGAATTTTAAGGGACAGAAAAAGTGTAAAGTTTGATGGGTCTAGGACGCATAGTTTAGCCGGAAAACGCGTTTAAAGATAAAAATGTCCAATTTTTTTAAAATTAGTTTTTCGTGTCATTCGTTACATGGATTAAAAGGTGGCAGTTCCAAGATCACGAATATATAATTTTTAAGTCGCTGGGGCAAGTAGTTTAGCCGCAAATCGAATTTTAAGGGACAGAAAAAGTGTAAAGTTTGATGAGTCTAGGACGCATAGTTTAGCCGGAAAACGCGTTTAAAGATAAAAACGTCCAATTTTTTTAAAATTAGTTTTTCGTGTCATTCGTTACATGGATTAAAAGGTGGCAGTTCCAAGATCACGAATATATAATTTTTAAGTCGCTGGGGCAAGTAGTTTAGCCGCAAATCGAATTTTAAGGGACAGAAAAAGTGTAAAGTTTGATGGGTCTAGGACGCATAGTTTAGCAGGAAAACGCGTTTAAAGATAAAAATGTCCAATTTTTTTAAAATTAGTTTTTCGTGTCATTCGTTACATGGATTAAAAGGTGGCAGTTCCAAGATCACGAATATATAATTTTTAAGTCGCTGGGGCAAGTAGTTTAGCCGCAAATCGAATTTTAAGGGACAGAAAAAGTGTAAAGTTTGATGGGTCTAGGACGATGGTTTAGCCGGAAAACGCGTTTAAAGATAAAAATGTCCAATTTTTTTAAAATTAGTTTTTCGTGTCATTCGTTACATGGATTAAAAGGTGGCAGTTCCAAGATCACGAATATATAATTTTTAAGTCGCTGGGGCAAGTAGTTTAGCCGCAAATCGAATTTTAAGGGACAGAAAAAGTGTAAAGTTTGATGGGTCTAGGACGCATAGTTTAGCCGGAAAACGCGTTTAAAGATAAAAATGTCCAATTTTTTTAAAATTAGTTTTTCGTGTCATTCGTTACATGGATTAAAAGGTGGCAGTTCCAAGATCACGAATATATAATTTTTAAGTCGCTGGGGCAAGTAGTTTAGCCGCAAATCGAATTTTAAGGGACAGAAAAAGTGTAAAGTTTGATGGGTCTAGGACGCATAGTTTAGCCGGAAAACGCGTTTAAAGATAAAAATGTCCAATTTTTTTAAAATTAGGTCTTCGTGTCATTCGTTACATGGATTAAAAGGTGGCAGTTCCAAGATCACGAATATATAATTTTTAAGTCGCTGGGGCAAGTAGTTTAGCCGCAAATCGAATTTTAAGGGACAGAAAAAGTGTAAAGTTTGATGGGTCTAGGACGCATAGTTTAGCCGGAAAACGCGTTTAAAGATAAAAATGTCCAATTTTTTTAAAATTAGTTTTTCGTGTCATTCCTTACATGTATTAAAAGGTGGCAGTTCCAAGATCACGAATATATAATTTTTAAGTCGCTGGGGCAAGTAGTTTAGCCGCAAATCGAATTTTAAGGGACAGAAAAAGTGTAAAGTTTGATGGGTCTAGGACGCATAGTTTAGCCGGAAAACGCGTTTAAAGATAAAAATGTCCAATTTTTTTAAAATTAGTTTTTCGTGTCATTCGTTACATGGATTAAAAGGTGGCAGTTCCAAGATCACTATTATATAATTTTTAAGTCGCTGGGGCAAGTAGTTTAGCCGCAAATCGAATTTTAAGGGACAGAAAAAGTGTAAAGTTTGATGGGTCTAGGACGCATAGCTTAGCCGGAAAACGCGTTTAAAGATAAAAATGTCCAATTTTTTTAAAATTAGTTTTTGGTGTCATTCGTTACATGGATTAAAAGGTGGCAGTTCCAAGATCACGAATATATAATTTTTAAGTCGCTGGGGCAAGTAGTTTAGCCGCAAATCGAATTTTAATGGACAGATAAACTGTAAAGTTTGATGGGTCTAGCACGCATAGTTTAGCCGGAAAACGCGTTTAAAGATAAAAATGTCCAAATTTTTTTAAAATTAGTTTTTCGTGTCATTCGTTACATGGATTAAAAGGTGGCAGTTCCAAGATCACGAATATATAATTTTTAAGTCGCTGGGGCAAGTAGTTTAGCCGCAAATCGAATTTTAAGGGACAGAAAAAGTGTAAAGTTTGATGGGTCTAGGACGCATAGTTTAGCCGGAAAACGGGTTTAAAGATAAAAATGTCCAATTTTTTTAAAATTAGTTTTTCGTGTCTTTCGTTACATGGATTAAAAGGTGGCAGTTCCAAGATCACGAATATATAATTTTTAAGTCGCTGGGGCAAGTAGTTTAGCCGCAAATCGAATTTTAAGGGACAGAAAAAGTGTAAAGTTTGATGGGTCTAGGACGCATAGTTTAGCCGGAAAACGCGTTTAAAGATAAAAATGTCCAATTTTTTTAAAATTAGTTTTTCGTGTCATTCGTTACATGGATTAAAAGGTGGCAGTTCCAAGATCACGAATAGATAATTTTTAAGTCGCTGGGGCAAGTAGTTTAGCCGCAAATCGAATTTTAAGGGACAGAAAAAGTGTAAAGTTTGATGGGTCTAGGACGCATAGTTTAGCCGGAAAACGCGTTTAAAGATAAAAATGTCCAATTTTTTTAAAATTAGTTTTTCGTGTCATTCGTTACATGGATTAAAAGGTGGCAGTTCCAAGATCACGAATATATAATTTTTAAGTCGCTGGGGCAAGTAGTTTAGCCGCAAATCGAATTTTAAGGGACAGAAAAAGTGTAAAGTTTGATGGGTCTAGGACGCATAGTTTAGCCGGAAAACGCGTTTAAAGATAAAAATGTCCAATTTTTTTAAATTAGTTTTTCGTGTCATTCGTTACATGGATTAAAAGGTGGCAGTTCCAAGATCACGAATATATAATTTTTACGTCGCTGGGGCAAGTAGTTTAGCCGCAAATCGAATTTTAAGGGACAGAAAAAGTGTAAAGTTTGATGGGTCTAGGACGCATAGTTTAGCCGGAAAACGCGTTTAAAGATAAAAATGTCCAATTTTTTTAAAATTAGTTTTTCGTGTCATTCGTTACATGGATTAAAAGGTGGCAGTTCCAAGATCACGAATATATAATTTTTAAGTCGCTGGGGCAAGTAGTTTAGCCACAAATCGAATTTTAAGGGACAGAAAAAGTGTAAAGTTTGATGGGTCTAGGACGCATAGTTTAGCCGGAAAACGCGTTTAAAGATAAAAATGTCCAATTTTTTTAAAATTAGTTTTTCGTGTCATTCGTTACATGGATTAAAAGGTGGCAGTTCCAAGATCACGAATATATAATTTTTAAGTCGCTGGGGCAAGTAGTTTAGCCGCAAATCGAATTTTAAGGGACAGAAAAAGTGTAAAGTTTGATGGGTCTAGGACGCATAGTTTAGCCGGAAAACGCGTTTAAAGATAAAAATGTCCAATTTTTTTAAAATTAGTTTTTCGTGTCATTCGTTACATGGATTAAAAGGTGGCAGTTCCAAGATCACGAATATATAATTTTTAAGTCGCTGGGGCAAGTAGTTTAGCCGCAAATCGAATTTTAAGGGACAGAAAAAGTGTAAAGTTTGATGGGTCTAGGACGCATAGTTTAGCCGGAAAACGCGTTTAAAGATAAAAATGTCCAATTTTTTTAAAATTAGTTTTTCGTGTCATTCGTTACATGGATTAAAAGGTGGCAGTTCCAAGATCACGAATATATAATTTTTAAGTCGCTGGGGCAAGTAGTTTAGCCGCAAATCGAATTTTAAGGGACAGAAAAAGTGTAAAGTTTGATGGGTCTAGGACGCATAGTTTAGCCGGAAAACGCGTTTAAAGATAAAAATGTCCAATTTTTTTAAAATTAGTTTTTCGTGTCATTCGTTACATGGATTAAAAGGTGGCAGTTCCAAGATCACGAATATATAATTTTTAAGTCGCTGGGGCAAGTAGTTTAGCCGCAAATCGAATTTTAAGGGACAGAAAAAGTGTAAAGTTTGATGGGTCTAGGACGCATAGTTTAGCCGGAAAACGCGTTTAAAGATAAAAATGTCCAATTTTTTTAAAATTAGTTTTTCGTGTCATTCGTTACATGGATTAAAAGGTGGTAGTTCCAAGATCACGAATATATAATTTTTAAGTCGCTGGGGCAAGTAGTTTAGCCGCAAATCGAATTTTAAGGGACAGAAAAAGTGTAAAGTTTGATGGGTCTAGGACGCATAGTTTAGCCGGAAAACGCGTTTAAAGATAAAAATGTCCAATTTTTTTAAAATTAGTTTTTCGTGTCATTCGTTACATGGATTAAAAGGTGGCAGTTCCAAGATCACGAATATATAATTTTTAAGTCGCTGGGGCAAGTAGTTTAGCCGCAAATCGAATTTTAAGGGACAGAAAAAGTGTAAAGTTTGATGGGTCTAGGACGCATAGTTTAGCCGGAAAACGCGTTTAAAGATAAAAATGTCCAATTTTTTTAAAATTAGTTTTTCGTGTCATTCGTTACATGGATTAAAAGGTGGCAGTTCCAAGATCACGAATATATAATTTTTAAGTCGCTGGGGCAAGTAGTTTAGCCGCAAATCGAATTTTAAGGGACAGAAAAAGTGTAAAGTTTGATGGGTCTAGGACGCATAGTTTAGCCGGAAAACGCGTTTAAAGATAAAAATGTCCAATTTTTTTAAAATTAGTTTTTCGTGTCATTCGTTACATGGATTAAAAGGTGGCAGTTCCAAGATCACGAATATATAATTTTTAAGTCGCTGGGGCAAGTAGTTTAGCCGCAAATCGAATTTTAAGGGACAGAAAAAGTGTAAAGTTTGATGGGTCTAGGACGCATAGTTTAGCCGGAAAACGCGTTTAAAGATAAAAATGTCCAATTTTTTTAAAATTAGTTTTTCGTGTCATTCGTTACATGGATTAAAAGGTGGCAGTTCCAAGATCACGAATATATAATTTTTAAGTCGCTGGGGCAAGTAGTTTAGCCGCAAATCGAATTTTAAGGGACAGAAAAAGTGTAAAGTTTGATGGGTCTAGGACGCATAGTTTAGCCGGAAAACGCGTTTAAAGATAAAAATGTCCAATTTTTTTAAAATTAGTTTTTCGTGTCATTCGTTACATGGATTAAAAGGTGGCAGTTCCAAGATCACGAATATATAATTTTTAAGTCGCTGGGGCAAGTAGTTTAGCCGCAAATCGAATTTTAAGGGACAGAAAAAGTGTAAAGTTTGATGGGTCTAGGACGCATAGTTTAGCCGGAAAACGCGTTTAAAGATAAAAATGTCCAATTTTTTTAAAATTAGTTTTTCGTGTCATTCGTTACATGGATTAAAAGGTGGCAGTTCCAAGATCACGAATATATAATTTTTACGTCGCTGGGGCAAGTAGCTTAGCCGCAAATCGAATTTTAAGGGACAGAAAAAGTGTAAAGTTTGATGGGTCTAGGACGCATAGTTTAGCCGGAAAACGCGTTTAAAGATAAAAATGTCCAATTTTTTTAAAATTAGTTTTTCGTGTCATTCGTTACATGGATTAAAAGGTGGCAGTTCCAAGATCACGAATATATAATTTTTAAGTCGCTGGGGCAAGTAGTTTAGCCACAAATCGAATTTTAAGGGACAGAAAAAGTGTAAAGTTTGATGGGTCTAGGACGCATAGTTTAGCCGGAAAACGCGTTTAAAGATAAAAATGTCCAATTTTTTTAAAATTAGTTTTTCGTGTCATTCGTTACATGGATTAAAAGGTGGCAGTTCCAAGATCACGAATATATAATTTTTAAGTCGCTGGGGCAAGTAGTTTAGCCGCAAATCGAATTTTAAGGGACAGAAAAAGTGTAAAGTTTGATGGGTCTAGGACGCATAGTTTAGCCGGAAAACGCGTTTAAAGATAAAAATGTCCAATTTTTTTAAAATTAGTTTTTCGTGTCATTCGTTACATGGATTAAAAGGTGGCAGTTCCAAGATCACGAATATATAATTTTTAAGTCGCTGGGGCAAGTAGTTTAGCCGCAAATCGAATTTTAAGGGACAGAAAAAGTGTAAAGTTTGATGGGTCTAGGACGCATAGTTTAGCCGGAAAACGCGTTTAAAGATAAAAATGTCCAATTTTTTAAAATTAGTTTTTCGTGTCATTCGTTACATGGATTAAAAGGTGGCAGTTCCAAGATCACGAATATATAATTTTTAAGTCGCTGGGGCAAGTAGTTTAGCCGCAAATCGAATTTTAAGGGACAGAAAAAGTGTAAAGTTTGATGGGTTTAGGACGCATAGTTTAGCCGGAAAACGCGTTTAAAGATAAAAATGTCCAATTTTTTTAAAATTAGTTTTTCGTGTCATTCGTTACATGGATTAAAAGGTGGCAGTTCCAAGATCACGAATATATAATTTTTAAGTCGCTGGGGCAAGTAGTTTAGCCGCAAATCGAATTTTAAGGGACAGAAAAAGTGTAAAGTTTGATGGGTCTAGGACGCATAGTTTAGCCGGAAAACGCGTTTAAAGATAAAAATGTCCAATTTTTTTAAAATTAGTTTTTCGTGTCATTCGTTACATGGATTAAAAGGTGGCAGTTCCAAGATCACGAATATATAATTTTTAAGTCGCTGGGGCAAGTAGTTTAGCCGCAAATCGAATTTTAAGGGACAGAAAAAGTGTAAAGTTTGATGGGTCTAGGACGCATAGTTTAGCCGGAAAACGCGTTTAAAGATAAAAACGTCCAATTTTTTTAAAAATTAGTTTTTCGTGTCATTCGTTACATGGATTAAAAGGTGGCAGTTCCAAGATCACGAATATATAATTTTTAAGTCGCTGGGGCAAGTAGTTTAGCCGCAAGTCGAATTTTAAGGGACAGAAAAAGTGTAAAGTTTGATGGGTCTAGGACGCATAGTTTAGCCGGAAAACGCGTTTAAAGATAAAAATGTCCAATTTTTTTAAAATTAGTTTTTCGTGTCATTCGTTACATGGATTAAAAGGTGGCAGTTCCAAGATCACGAATATATAATTTTTATGTCGCTGGGGCAAGTAGTTTAGCCGCAAATCGAATTTTAAGGGACAGAAAAAGTGTAAAGTTTGATGGGTCTAGGACGCATAGTTTAGCCGGAAAACGCGTTTAAAGATAAAAATGTCCAATTTTTTTAAAATTAGTTTTTCGTGTCATTCGTTACATGGATTAAAATGTGGCAGTTCCAAGATCACGAATATATAATTTTTAAGTCGCTGGGGCAAGTAGTTTAGCCGCAAATCGAATTTTAAGGGACAGAAAAAGTGTAAAGTTTGATGGGTCTAGGACGCATAGTTTAGCCGGAAAACGCGTTTAAAGATAAAAACGTCCAATTTTTTAAAAATTAGTTTTTCGTGTCATTCGTTACATGGATTAAAAGGTGGCAGTTCCAAGATCACGAATATATAATTTTTAAGTCGCTGGGGCAAGTAGTTTAGCCGCAAATCGAATTTTAAGGGACAGAAAAAGTGTAAAGTTTGATGGGTCTAGGACGCATAGTTTAGCCGGAAAACGCGTTTAAAGATAAAAATGTCCAATTTTTTTAAAATTAGTTTTTCGTGTCATTCGTTACATGGATTAAAAGGTGGCAGTTCCAAGATCACGAATATATAATTTTTAAATCGCTGGGGCAAGTAGTTTAGCCGCAAATCGAATTTTAAGGGACAGAAAAAGTGTAAAGTTTGATGGGTCTAGGACGCATAGTTTAGCCGGAAAACGCGTTTAAAGATAAAAACGTCCAATTTTTTAAAAATTGGTTTTTCGTGTCATTCGTTACATGGATTAAAAGGTGGCAGTTCCAAGATCACGAATATATAATTTTTAAGTCGCTGGGGCAAGTAGTTTAGCCGCAAATCGAATTTTAAGGGACAGAAAAAGTGTAAAGTTTGATGGGTCTAGGACGCATAGTTTAGCCGGAAAACGCGTTTAAAGATAAAAACGTCCAATTTTTTAAAAATTAGTTTTTCGTGTCATTCGTTACATGGATTAAAAGGTGGCAGTTCCAAGATCACGAATATATAATTTTTAAGTCGCTGGGGCAAGTAGTTTAGCCGCAAATCGAATTTTAAGGGACAGAAAAAGTGTAAAGTTTGATGGGTCTAGGACGCATAGTTTAGCCGGAAAACGCGTTTAAAGATAAAAATGTCCAATTTTTTTAAAATTAGTTTTTCGTGTCATTCGTTACATGGATTAAAAGGTGGCAGTTCCAAGATCACGAATATATAATTTTTAAGTCGCTGGGGCAAGTAGTTTAGCCGCAAATCGAATTTTAAGGGACAGAAAAAGTGTAAAGTTTGATGCGTCTAGGACGCATAGTTTAGCCGGAAAACGCGTTTAAAGATAAAAATGTCCAATTTTTTTAAAATTAGTTTTTCGTGTCATTCGTTACATGGATTAAAAGGTGGCAGTTCCAAGATCACGAATATATAATTTTTAAGTCGCTGGGGCAAGTAGTTTAGCCGCAAATCGAATTTTAAGGGACAGAAAAAGTGTAAAGTTTGATGGGTCTAGGACGCATAGTTTAGCCGGAAAACGCGTTTAAAGATAAAAATGTCCAATTTTTTTAAAATTAGTTTTTCGTGTCATTCGTTACATGGATTAAAAGGTGGCAGTTCCAAGATCACGAATATATAATTTTTAAGTCGCTGGGGCAAGTAGTTTAGCCGCAAATTGAATTTTAAGGGACAGAAAAAGTGTAAAGTTTGATAGGTCTAGGACGCATAGTTAAGCCGGAAAACGCGTTTAAAGATAAAAATGTCCAATTTTCTTAAAATTAGTTTTTCGTGTCATTCGTTACATGGATTAAAAGGTGGCAGTTCCAAGATCACGAATATATAATTTTTAAGTCGCTGGGGCAAGTAGTTTAGCCGCAAATCGAATTTTAAGGGACAGACAAAGTGTAAAGTTTGATGGGTCTAGGACGCATAGTTTAGCCGGAAAACGCGTTTAAGGATAAAAATGTCCAATTTTTTTAAAATTAGTTTTTCGTGTCATTCGTTACATGGATTAAAAGGTGGCAGTTCCAAGATCACGAATATATAATTTTTAAGTCGCTGGGGCAAGTAGTTTAGCCGCAAATCGAATTTTAAGGGACAGAAAAAGTGTAAAGTTTGATGGGTCTAGGACGCATAGTTTAGCCGGAAAACGCGTTTAAAGATAAAAATGTCCATTTTTTTTAAAATTAGTTGTTCGTGTCATTCGTTACATGGATTAAAAGGTGGCAGTTCCAAGATCACGAATATATAATTTTTAAGTCGCTGGGGCAAGTAGTTTAGCCGCAAATCGAATTTTAAGGGACAGAAAAAGTGTAAAGTTTGATGGGTCTAGGACGCATAGTTTAGCCGGAAAACGCGTTTAAAGATAAAAATGTCAAATTTTTTTAAAATTAGTTTTTCGTGTCATTCGTTACATGGATTAAAAGGTGGCAGTTCCAAGATCACGAATATATAATTTTTAAGTCGCTGGGGCAAGTAGTTTAGCCGCAAATCGAATTTTAAGGGACAGAAAAAGTGTAAAGTTTGATGGGTCTAGGACGCATAGTTTAGCCGGAAAACGCGTTTAAAGATAAAAATGTCCAATTTTTTTAAAATTAGTTTTTCGTGTCATTCGTTACATGGATTAAAAGGTGGCAGTTCCAAGATCACGAATATATAATTTTTAAGTCGCTGGGGCAAGTAGTTTAGCCGCAAATCGAATTTTAAGGGACAGAAAAAGTGTAAAGTTTGATGGGTCTAGGACGCATATTTTAGCCGGAAAACGCGTTTAAAGATAAAAATGTCCAATTTTTTTTAAAATTAGTTTTTCGTGTCATTCGTTACATGGATTAAAAGGTGGCAGTTCCAAGATCACGAATATATAATTTTTAAGTCGCTGGGGCAAGTAGTTTAGCCGCAAATCGAATTTTAAGGGACAGAAAAAGTGTAAAGTTTGATGGGTCTAGGACGCATAGTTTAGCCGGAAAACGCGTTTAAAGATAAAAATGTCCAATTTTTTTTAAAATTAGTTTTTCGTGTCATTCGTTACATGGATTAAAAGGTGGCAGTTCCAAGATCACGAATATATAATTTTTAAGTCGCTGGGGCAAGTAGTTTAGCCGCAAATCGAATTTTAAGGGACAGAAAAAGTGTAAAGTTTGATGGGTCTAGGACGCATAGTTTAGCCGGAAAACGCGTTTAAAGATAAAAATGTCCAATTTTTTTAAAATTAGTTTTTCGTGTCATTCGTTACATGGATTAAAAGGTGGCAGTTCCAAGATCACGAGTATATAATTTTTAAGTCGCTGGGGCAAGTAGTTTAGCAGCAAATCGAATTTTAAGGGACAGAAAAAGTGTAAAGTTTGATGGGTCTAGGACGCATAGTTTAGCCGAAAAACGCGTTTAAAGATAAAAATTTCCAATTTTTTTAAAATTAGTTTTTCGTGTCATTCGTTACATGGATTAAAAGGTGGCAGTTCCAAGATCACGAATATATAATTTTTAAGTCGCTGGGGCAAGTAGTTTAGCCGCAAATCGAATTTTAAGGGACAGAAAAAGTGTAAAGTTTGATGGGTCTAGGACGCATAGTTTAGCCGGAAAACGCGTTTAAAGATAAAAATGTCCAATTTTTTTAAAATTAGTTTTTCGTGTCATTCGTTACATGGATTAAAAGTTGGCAGTTCCAAGATCACGAGTATATAATTTTTAAGTCGCTGGGGCAAGTAGTTTAGCAGCAAATCGAATTTTAAGGGACAGAAAAAGTGTAAAGTTTGATGGGTCTAGGACGCATAGTTTAGCCGGAAAACGCGTTTAAAGATAAAAATGTCCAATTTTTTTAAAATTAGTTTTTCGTGTCATTCGTTACATGGATTAAAAGGTGGCAGTTCCAAGATCACGAATATATAATTTTTAAGTCGCTGGGGCAAGTAGGTTAGCCGCAAATCGAATTTTAAGGGACAGAAAAAGTGTAAAGTTTGATGGGTCTAGGACGTATAGTTTAGCCGGAAAACGCGTTTAAAGATAAAAATGTCCAATTTTTTTAAAATTAGTTTTTCGTGTCATTCGTTACATGGATTAAAAGGTGGCAGTTCCAAGATCACGAATATATAATTTTTAAGTCGCTGGGGCAAGTAGTTTAGCCGCAAATCGAATTTTAAGGGACAGAAAAAGTGTAAAGTTTGATGGGTCTAGGACGCATATTTTAGCCGGAAAACGCGTTTAAAGATAAAAATGTCCAATTTTTTTAAAATTAGTTTTTCGTGTCATTCGTTACATGGATTAAAAGGTGGCAGTTCCAAGATCACGAATATATAATTTTTAAGTCGCTGGGGCAAGTAGTTTAGCCGCAAATCGAATTTTAAGGGACAGAAAAAGTGTAAAGTTTGATGGGTCTAGGACGCATAGTTTAGCCGGAAAACGCGTTTAAAGATAAAAATGTCAAATTTTTTTAAAATTAGTTTTTCGTGTCATTCGTTACATGGATTAAAAGGTGGCAGTTCCAAGATCACGAATATATAATTTTTAAGTCGCTGGGGCAAGTAGTTTAGCCGCAAATCGAATTTTAAGGGACAGAAAAAGTGTAAAGTTTGATGGGTCTAGGACGCATAGTTTAGCCGAAAAACGTGTTTAAAGATAAAAATTTCCAATTTTTTTAAAATTAGTTTTTCGTGTCATTCGTTACATGGATTAAAAGGTGGCAGTTCCAAGATCACGAATATATAATTTTTAAGTCGCTGGGGCAAGTAGTTTAGCCGCAAATCGAATTTTAAGGGACAGAAAAAGTGTAAAGTTTGATGGGTCTAGGACGCATAGTTTAGCCGGAAAACGCGTTTAAAGATAAAAATGTCCAATTTTTTTAAAATTAGTTTTTCGTGTCATTCGTTACATGGATTAAAAGGTGGCAGTTCCAAGATCACGAATATATAATTTTTAAGTCGCTGGGGCAAGTAGTTTAGCCGCAAATCGAATTTTAAGGGACAGAAAAAGTGTAAAGTTTGATGGGTCTAGGACGCATAGTTTAGCCGGAAAACGCGTTTAAAGATAAAAATGTCCAATTTTTTTAAAATTAGTTTTTCGTGTCATTCGTTACATGGATTAAAAGTTGGCAGTTCCAAGATCACGAGTATATAATTTTTAAGTCGCTGGGGCAAGTAGTTTAGCAGCAAATCGAATTTTAAGGGACAGAAAAAGTGTAAAGTTTGATGGGTCTAGGACGCATAGTTTAGCCGGAAAACGCGTTTAAAGATAAAAATGTCCAATTTTTTTAAAATTAGTTTTTCGTGTCATTCGTTACATGGATTAAAAGGTGGCAGTTCCAAGATCACGAATATATAATTTTTAAGTCGCTGGGGCAAGTAGGTTAGCCGCAAATCGAATTTTAAGGGACAGAAAAAGTGTAAAGTTTGATGGGTCTAGGACGCATAGTTTAGCCGGAAAACGCGTTTAAAGATAAAAATGTCCAATTTTTTTAAAATTAGTTTTTCGTGTCATTCGTTACATGGATTAAAAGGTGGCAGTTCCAAGATCACAAATATATAATTTTTAAGTCGCTGGGGCAAGTAGTTTAGCCGCAAATCGAATTTTAAGGGACAGAAAAAGTGTAAAGTCTGATGGGTCTAGGACGCATAGTTTAGCCGGAAAACGCGTTTAAAGATAAAAATGTCCAATTTTTTTAAAATTAGTTGTTCGTGTCATTCGTTACATGGATTAAAAGGTGGCAGTTCCAAGATCACGAATATATAATTTTTAAGTCGCTGGGGCAAGTAGTTTAGCCGCAAATCGAATTTTAAGGGACAGAAAAAGTGTAAAGTTTGATGGGTCTAGGACGTATAGTTTAGCCGGAAAACGCGTTTAAAGATAAAAATGTCCAATTTTTTTAAAATTAGTTTTTCGTGTCATTCGTTACATGGATTAAAAGGTGGCAGTTCCAAGATCACGAATATATAATTTTTAAGTCGCTGGGGCAAGTAGTTTAGCCGCAAATCGAATTTTAAGGGACAGAAAAAGTGTAAAGTTTGATGGGTCTAGGACGCATATTTTAGCCGGAAAACGCGTTTAAAGATAAAAATGTCCAATTTTTTTAAAATTAGTTTTTCGTGTCATTCGTTACATGGATTAAAAGGTGGCAGTTCCAAGATCACGAATATATAATTTTTAAGTCGCTGGGGCAAGTAGTTTAGCCGCAAATCGAATTTTAAGGGACAGAAAAAGTGTAAAGTTTGATGTGTCTAGGACGCATAGTTTAGCCGGAAAACGCGTTTAAAGATAAAAATGTCAAATTTTTTTAAAATTAGTTTTTCGTGTCATTCGTTACATGGATTAAAAGGTGGCAGTTCCAAGATCACGAATATATAATTTTTAAGTCGCTGGGGCAAGTAGTTTAGCCGCAAATCGAATTTTAAGGGACAGAAAAAGTGTAAAGTTTGATGGGTCTAGGACGCATAGTTTAGCCGGAAAACGCGTTTAAAGATAAAAATGTCCAATTTTTTTAAAATTAGTTGTTCGTGTCATTCGTTATATTGATTAAAAGGTGGCAGTTCCAAGATCACGAATATATAATTTTTAAGTCGCTGGGGCAAGTAGTTTAGCCGCAAATCGAATTTTAAGGGACAGAAAAAGTGTAAAGTTTGATGGGTCTAGGACGCATAGTTTAGCCGGAAAACGCGTTTAAAGATAAAAATGTCCAATTTTTTTAAAATTAGTTTTTCGTGTCATTCGTTACATGGATTAAAAGGTGGCAGTTCCAAGATCACGAATATATAATTTTTAAGTCGCTGGGGCAAGTAGTTTAGCCGCAAATCGAATTTTAAGGGACAGAAAAAGTGTAAAGTTTGATGGGTCTAGGACGCATAGTTTAGCCGGAAAACGCGTTTAAAGATAAAAATGTCCAATTTTTTTAAAATTAGTTTTTCGTGTCATTCGTTACATGGATTAAAAGGTGGCAGTTCCAAGATCACGAATATATAATTTTTAAGTCGCTGGGGCAAGTAGTTTAGCCGCAAATCGAATTTTAAGGGACAGAAAAAGTGTAAAGTCTGATGGGTCTAGGACGCATAGTTTAGCCGGAAAACGCGTTTAAAGATAAAAATGTCCAATTTTTTTAAAATTAGTTGTTCGTGTCATTCGTTACATGGATTAAAAGGTGGCAGTTCCAAGATCACGAATATATAATTTTTAAGTCGCTGGGGCAAGTAGTTTAGCCGCAAATCGAATTTTAAGGGACAGAAAAAGTGTAAAGTTTGATGGGTCTAGGACGCATAGTTTAGCCGGAAAACGCGTTAAAAGATAAAAATGTCCAATTTTTTTAAAATTAGTTTTTCGTGTCATTCGTTACATGGATTATAAGGTGGCAGTTCCAAGATCACGAATATATAATTTTTAAGTCGCTGGGGCAAGTAGTTTAGCCGCAAATCGAATTTTAAGGGACAGAAAAAGTGTAAAGTTTGATGGGTCTAGGACGCATAGTTTAGCCGCAAAACGCGTTTAAAGATAAAAATGTCCAATTTTTTTAAAATTAGTTTTTCGTGTCATTCGTTACATGGATTAAAAGGTGGCAGTTCCAAGATCACGAATATATAATTTTTAAGTCGCTGGGGCAAGTAGTTTAGCCGCAAATCGAATTTTAAGGGACAGAAAAAGTGTAAAGTTTGATGGGTCTAGGACGCATATTTTAGCCGGAAAACGCGTTTAAAGATAAAAATGTCCAATTTTTTTAAAATTAGTTTTTCGTGTCATTCGTTACATGGATTAAAAGGTGGCAGTTCCAAGATCACGAATATATAATTTTTAAGTCGCTGGGGCAAGTAGTTTAGCCGCAAATCGAATTTTAAGGGACAGAAAAAGTGTAAAGTTTGATGGGTCTAGGACGCATAGTTACATGGATTAAAAGGTGGCAGTTCCAAGATCACGAATATATAATTTTTAAGTCGCTGGGGCAAGTAGTTTAGCCGCAAATCGAATTTTAAGGGACAGAAAAAGTGTAAAGTTTGATGGGTCTAGGACGCATAGTTTAGCCGGAAAACGCGTTTAAAGATAAAAATGTCCAATTTTTTTAAAATTAGTTGTTCGTGTCATTCGTTATATGGATTAAAAGGTGGCAGTTCCAAGATCACGAATATATAATTTTTAAGTCGCTGGGGCAAGTAGTTTAGCCGCAAATCGAATTTTAAGGGACAGAAAAAGTGTAAAGTTTGATGGGTCTAGGACGCATAGTTTAGCCGGAAAACGCGTTTAAAGATAAAAATGTCCAATTTTTTTAAAATTAGTTTTTCGTGTCATTCGTTACATGGATTAAAAGGTGGCAGTTCCAAGATCACGAATATATAATTTTTAAGTCGCTGGGGCAAGTAGTTTAGCCGCAAATCGAATTTTAAGGGACAGAAAAAGTGTAAAGTTTGATGGGTCTAGGACGCATAGTTTAGTCGGAAAACGCGTTTAAAGATAAAAATGTCCAATTTTTTAAAAATTAGTTTTTCGTGTCATTCGTTACATGGATTAAAAGGTGGCAGTTCCAAGATCACGAATATATAATTTTTAAGTCGCTGGGGCAAGTAGTTTAGCCGCAAATCGAATTTTAAGGGACAGAAAAAGTGTAAAGTTTGATGGGTCTAGGATGCATAGTTTAGCCGGAAAACGCGTTTAAAGATAAAAATGTCCAATTTTTTTAAAATAAGTTTTTCGTGTCATTCGTTACATAGATTAAAAGGTGGCAGTTCCAAGATCACGAATATATAATTTTTAAGTCGCTGGGGCAAGTAGTTTAGCCGCAAATCGAATTTTAAGGGACAGAAAAAGTGTAAAGTTTGATGGGTCTAGGACGCATAGTTTAGCCGGAAAACGCGTTTAAAGATAAAAATGTCCAATTTTTTTAAAATTAGTTTTTCGTGTCATTCGTTACATGGATTAAAAGGTGGCAGTTCCAAGATCACGAATATATAATTTTTAAGTCGCTGGGGCAAGTAGTTTAGCCGCAAATCGAATTTTAAGGGACAGAAAAAGTGTAAAGTTTGATGGGTCTAGGACGCATATTTTAGCCGGAAAACGCGTTTAAAGATAAAAATGTCCAATTTTTTTAAAATTAGTTTTTCGTGTCATTCGTTACATGGATTAAAAGGTGGCAGTTCCAAGATCACGAATATATAATTTTTAAGTCGCTGGGGCAAGTAGTTTAGCCGCAAATCGAATTTTAAGGGACAGAAAAAGTGTAAAGTTTGATGGGTCTAGGACGCATAGTTTAGCCGGAAAACGCGTTTAAAGATAAAAATGTCAAATTTTTTTAAAATTAGTTTTTCGTGTCATTCGTTACATGGATTAAAAGGTGGCAGTTCCAAGATCACGAATATATAATTTTTAAGTCGCTGGGGCAAGTAGTTTAGCCGCAAATCGAATTTTAAGGGACAGAAAAAGTGTAAAGTTTGATGGGTCTAGGACGCATAGTTTAGCCGGAAAACGCGTTTAAAGATAAAAATGTCCAATTTTTTTAAAATTAGTTATTCGTGTCATTCGTTATATGGATTAAAAGTTGGCAGTTCCAAGATCACGAATATATAATTTTTAAGTCGCTGGGGCAAGTAGTTTAGCCGCAAATCGAATTTTAAGGGACAGAAAAAGTGTAAAGTTTGATGGGTCTAGGACGCATAGTTTAGCCGGAAAACGCGTTTAAAGATAAAAATGTCCAATTTTTTTAAAATTAGTTTTTCGTGTCATTCGTTACATGGATTAAAAGGTGGCAGTTCCAAGATCACGAATATATAATTTTTAAGTCGCTGGGGCAAGTAGTTTAGCCGCAAATCGAATTTTAAGGGACAGAAAAAGTGTAAAGTTTGATGGGTCTAGGACGCATAGTTTAGTCGGAAAACGCGTTTAAAGATAAAAATGTCCAATTTTTTAAAAATTAGTTTTTCGTGTCATTCGTTACATGGATTAAAAGGTGGCAGTTCCAAGATCACGAATATATAATTTTTAAGTCGCTGGGGCAAGTAGTTTAGCCGCAAATCGAATTTTAAGGGACAGAAAAAGTGTAAAGTTTGATGGGTCTAGGATGCATAGTTTAGCCGGAAAACGCGTTTAAAGATAAAAATGTCCAATTTTTTTAAAATAAGTTTTTCGTGTCATTCGTTACATAGATTAAAAGGTGGCAGTTCCAAGATCACGAATATATAATTTTTAAGTCGCTGGGGCAAGTAGTTTAGCCGCAAATCGAATTTTAAGGGACAGAAAAAGTGTAAAGTTTGATGGGTCTAGGACGCATAGTTTAGCCGGAAAACGCGTTTAAAGATAAAAATGTCCAATTTTTTTAAAATTAGTTTTTCGTGTCATTCGTTACATGGATTAAAAGGTGGCAGTTCCAAGATCACGAATATATAATTTTTAAGTCGCTGGGGCAAGTAGTTTAGCCGCAAATCGAATTTTAAGGGACAGAAAAAGTGTAAAGTTTGATGGGTCTAGGACGCATATTTTAGCCGGAAAACGCGTTTAAAGATAAAAATGTCCAATTTTTTTAAAATTAGTTTTTCGTGTCATTCGTTACATGGATTAAAAGGTGGCAGTTCCAAGATCACGAATATATAATTTTTAAGTCGCTGGGGCAAGTAGTTTAGCCGCAAATCGAATTTTAAGGGACAGAAAAAGTGTAAAGTTTGATGGGTCTAGGACGCATAGTTTAGCCGGAAAACGCGTTTAAAGATAAAAATGTCCAATTTTTTTAAAATTAGTTTTTCGTGTCATTCGTTACATGGATTAAAAGGTGGCAGTTCCAAGATCACGAATATATAATTTTTAAGTCGCTGGGGCAAGTAGTTTAGCCGCAAATCGAATTTTAAGGGACAGAAAAAGTGTAAAGTTTGATGGGTCTAGGACGCATAGTTTAGCCGGAAAACGCGTTTAAAGATAAAAATGTCCAATTTTTTTAAAATTAGTTATTCGTGTCATTCGTTATATGGATTAAAAGTTGGCAGTTCCAAGATCACGAATATATAATTTTTAAGTCGCTGGGGCAAGTAGTTTAGCCGCAAATCGAATTTTAAGGGACAGAAAAAGTGTAAAGTTTGATGGGTCTAGGACGCATAGTTTAGCCGGAAAACGCGTTTAAAGATAAAAATGTCCAATTTTTTTAAAATTAGTTTTTCGTGTCATTCGTTACATGGATTAAAAGGTGGCAGTTCCAAGATCACGAATATATAATTTTTAAGTCGCTGGGGCAAGTAGTTTAGCCGCAAATCGAATTTTAAGGGACAGAAAAAGTGTAAAGTTTGATGGGTCTAGGACGCATAGTTTAGTCGGAAAACGCGTTTAAAGATAAAAATGTCCAATTTTTTAAAAATTAGTTTTTCGTGTCATTCGTTACATGGATTAAAAGGTGGCAGTTCCAAGATCACGAATATATAATTTTTAAGTCGCTGGGGCAAGTAGTTTAGCCGCAAATCGAATTTTAAGGGACAGAAAAAGTGTAAAGTTTGATGGGTCTAGGATGCATAGTTTAGCCGGAAAACGCGTTTAAAGATAAAAATGTCCAATTTTTTTAAAATAAGTTTTTCGTGTCATTCGTTACATAGATTAAAAGGTGGCAGTTCCAAGATCACGAATATATAATTTTTAAGTCGCTGGGGCAAGTAGTTTAGCCGCAAATCGAATTTTAAGGGACAGAAAAAGTGTAAAGTTTGATGGGTCTAGGACGCATAGTTTAGCCGGAAAACGCGTTTAAAGATAAAAATGTCCAATTTTTTTAAAATTAGTTTTTCGTGTCATTCGTTACATGGATTAAAAGGTGGCAGTTCCAAGATCACGAATATATAATTTTTAAGTCGCTGGGGCAAGTAGTTTAGCCGCAAATCGAATTTTAAGGGACAGAAAAAGTGTAAAGTTTGATGGGTCTAGGACGCATAGTTTAGCCGGAAAACGCGTTTAAAGATAAAAATGTCCAATTTTTTTAAAATTAGTTTTTCGTGTCATTCGTTACATGGATTAAAAGGTGGCAGTTCCAAGATCACGAATATATAATTTTTAAGTCGCTGGGGCAAGTAGTTTAGCCGCAAATCGAATTTTAAGGGACAGAAAAAGTGTAAAGTTTGATGGGTCTAGGACGCATAGTTTAGCCGGAAAACGCGTTTAAAGATAAAAATGTCCAATTTTTTTAAAATTAGTTTTTCGTGTCATTCGTTACATGGATTAAAAGGTGGCAGTTCCAAGATCACGAATATATAATTTTTAAGTCGCTGGGGCAAGTAGTTTAGCCGCAAATCGAATTTTAAGGGACAGAAAAAGTGTAAAGTTTGATGGGTCTAGGACGCATAGTTTAGCCGGAAAACGCGTTTAAAGATAAAAATGTCCAATTTTTTTAAAATTAGTTTTTCGTGTCATTCGTTACATGGATTAAAAGGTGGCAGTTCCAAGATCACGAATATATAATTTTTAAGTCGCTGGGGCAAGTAGTTTAGCCGCAAATCGAATTTTAAGGGACAGAAAAAGTGTAAAGTTTGATGGGTCTAGGACGCATAGTTTAGCCGGAAAACGCGTTTAAAGATAAAAATGTCCAATTTTTTTAAAATTATTTTTTCGTGTCATTCGTTACATGGATTAAAAGGTGGCAGTTCCAAGATCACGAATATATAATTTTTAAGTCGCTGGGGCAAGTAGTTTAGCCGCAAATCGAATTTTAAGGGACAGAAAAAGTGTAAAGTTTGATGGGTATAGGACGCATAGTTTAGCCGGAAAACGCGTTTAAAGATAAAAATGTCCAATTTTTTTAAAATTAGTTTTTCGTGTCATTCGTTACATGGATTAAAAGGTGGCAGTTCCAAGATCACGAATATATAATTTTTAAGTCGCTGGGGCAAGTAGTTTAGCCGCAAATCGAATTTTAAGGGACAGAAAAAGTGTAAAGTTTGATGGGTCTAGGACGCATAGTTTAGCCGGAAAACGCGTTTAAAGATAAAAATGTCCAATTTTTTTAAAATTAGTTTTTCGTGTCATTCGTTACATGGATTAAAAGGTGGCAGTTCCAAGATCACGAATATATAATTTTTAAGTCGCTGGGGCAAGTAGTTTAGCCGCAAATCGAATTTTAAGGGACAGAAAAAGTGTAATGTTTGATGGGTCTAGGACGCATAGTTTAGCCGGAAAACGCGTTTAAAGATAAAAATGTCCAATTTTTTTAAAATTAGTTTTTCGTGTCATTCGTTACATGGATTAAAAGGTGGCAGTTCCAAGATCACGAATATATAATTTTTAAGTCGCTGGGGCAAGTAGTTTAGCCGCAAATCGAATTTTAAGGGACAGAAAAAGTGTAAAGTTTGATGGGTCTAGGACGCCTAGTTAAGCCGGAAAACGCGTTTAAAGATAAAAATGTCCAATTTTTTTAAATTTAGTTTTTCGTGTCATTCGTTACATGGATTAAAAGGTGGCAGTTCCAAGATCTCGAATATATAATTTTTAAGTCGCTGGGGCAAGTAGTTTAGCCGCAAATCGAATTTTAAGGGACAGAAAAAGTGTAAAGTTTGATGGGTCTAGGACGCATAGTTTAGCCGGAAAACGCGTTTAAAGATAAAAATGTCCAATTTTTTTAAAATTAGTTTTTCGTGTCATTCGTTACATGGATTAAAAGGTGGCAGTTCCAAGATCACGAATATATAATTTTTAAGTCGCTGGGGCAAGTAGTTTAGCCGCAAATTGAATTTTAAGGGACAGAAAAAGTGTAAAGTTTGATGGGTCTAGGACGCCTAGTTTAGCCGGAAAACGCGTTTAAAGATAAAAATGTCCAATTTTTTTAAATTTAGTTTTTCGTGTCATTCGTTACATGGATTAAAAGGTGGCAGTTCCAAGATCACGAATATATAATTTTTAAGTCGCTGGGGCAAGTAGTTTAGCCGCAAATCGAATTTTAAGGGACAGAAAAAGTGTAAAGTTTGATGGGTCTAGGACGCATAGTTTAGCCGAAAAACGCGTTTAAAGATAAGAATGTCCAATTTTTTTAAAATTAGTTTTTCGTGTCATTCGTTACATGGATTAAAAGGTGGCAGTTCCAAGATCACGAATATATAATTTTTAAGTCGCTGGGGCAAGTAGTTTAGCCGCAAATCGAATTTTAAGGGATAGAAAAAGTGTAAAGTTTGATGGGTCTAGGACGCATAGTTTAGCCGGAAAACGCGTTTAAAGATAAAAATGTCCAATTTTTTTAAAATTAGTTTTTCGTGTCATTCGTTACATGGATTAAAAGGTGGCAGTTCCAAGATCACGAATATATAATTTTTAAGTCGCTGGGGCAAGTAGTTTAGCCGCAAATCGAATTTTAAGGGACAGAAAAAGTGTAAAGTTTGATGGGTCTAGGGACGCATAGTTTAGCCGGAAAACGCGTTGAAAGATAAAAATGTCCAATTTTTTTAAAATTAGTTTTTCGTGTCATTCGTTACATGGATTAAAAGGTGGCAGTTCCAAGATCACGAATATATAATTTTTTAAGTCGCTGGGGCAAGTAGTTTAGCCGCAAATCGAATTTTAAGGGACAGAAAAAGTGTAAAGTTTGATGGGTCTAGGACGCATAGTTTAGCCGGAAAACGCGTTTAAAGATAAAAATGTCCAATTTTTTTAAAATTAGTTTTTCGTGTCATTCGTTACATGGATTAAAAGGTGGCAGTTCCAAGATCACGAATATATAATTTTTAAGTCGCTGGGGCAAGTAGTTTAGCCGCAAATCGAATTTTAAGGGACAGAAAAAGTGTAAAGTTTGATGGGTCTAGGACGCATAGTTTAGCCGGAAAACGCGTTTAAAGATAAAAAATGTCCAATTTTTTTAAAATTAGTTTTTCGTGTCATTCGTTACATGGATAAAAAGGTGGCAGTTCCAAGATCACGAATATATAATTTTTAAGTCGCTGGGGCAAGTAGTTTAGCCGCAAATCGAATTTTAAGGGACAGAAAAAGTGTAAAGTTTGATGGGTCTAGGACGCCTAGTTTAGCCGGAAAACGCGTTTAAAGATAAAAATGTCCAATTTTTTTAAAATTAGTTTTTCGTGTCATTCGTTACATGGATTAAAAGGTGGCAGTTCCAAGATCACGAATATATAATTTTTAAGTCGCTGGGGCAAGTAGTTTAGCCGCAAATCGAATTTTAAGGGACAGAAAAAGTGTAAAGTTTGATGGGTCTAGGACGCATAGTTTAGCCGGAAAACGCGTTTAAAGATAAAAATGTCCAATTTTTTTAAAATTAGTTTTTCGTGTCATTCGTTACATGGATTAAAAGGTGGCAGTTCCAAGATCACGAATATATAATTTTTAAGTCGCTGGGGCAAGTAGTTTAGCCGCAAATCGAATTTTAAGGGACAGAAAAAGTGTAAAGTTTGATGGGTCTAGGACGCATAGTTTAGCCGGAAAACGCGTTTAAAGATAAAAATGTCCAATTTTTTTAAAATTAGTTTTTCGTGTCATTCGTTACATGGATTAAAAGGTGGCAGTTCCAAGATCACGAATATATAATTTTTAAGTCGCTGGGGCAAGTAGTTTAGCCGCAAATCGAATTTTAAGGGACAGAAAAAGTGTAAAGTTTGATGGGTCTAGGACGCATAGTTTAGCCGGAGAAACGCGTTTAAAGATAAAAATGTCCAATTTTTTTAAAATTAGTTTTTCGTGTCATTCGTTACATGGATTAAAAGGTGGCAGTTCCAAGATCACGAATATATAATTTTTAAGTCGCTGGGGCAAGTAGTTTAGCCGCAAATCGAATTTTAAGGGTCAGAAAAAGTGTAAAGTTTGATGGGTCTAGGACGCATAGTTTAGCCGGAAAACGCGTTTAAAGATAAAAATGTCCAATTTTTTTAAAATTAGTTTTTCGTGTCATTCGTTACATGGATTAAAAGGTGGCAGTTCCAAGATCACGAATATATAATTTTTAAGTCGCTGGGGCAAGTAGTTTAGCCGCAAATCGAGTTTTAAGGGACAGAAAAAGTGTAAAGTTTGATGGGTCTAGGACGCATAGTTTAGCCGGAAGACGCGTTTAAAGATAAAAATGTCCAATTTTTTTAAAATTAGTTTTTCGTGTCATTCGTTACATGGATTAAAAGGTGGCAGTTCCAAGATCACGAATATATAATTTTTAAGTCGCTGGAGCAAGTAGTTTAGCCGCAAATCGAATTTTAAGGGACAGAAAAAGTGTAAAGTTTGATGGGTCTAGGACGCATAGTTTAGCCGGAAAACGCGTTTAAAGATAAAAATGTCCAATTTTTTTAAAATTAGTTTTTCGTGTCATTCGTTACATGGATTAAAAGGTGGCAGTTCCAAGATCACGAATATATAATTTTTAAGTCGCTGGGGCAAGTAGTTTAGCCGCAAATCGAATTTTAAGGGTCAGAAAAAGTGTAAAGTTTGATGGGTCTAGGACGCATAGTTTAGCCGGAAAACGCGTTTAAAGATAAAAATGTCCAATTTTTTTAAAATTAGTTTTTCGTGTCATTCGTTACATGGATTTAAAGGTGGCAGTTCCAAGATCACGAATATATAATTTTTAAGTCGCTGGGGCAAGTAGTTTAGCCGCAAATCGAATTTTAAGGGACAGAAAAAGTGTAAAGTTTGATGGGTCTAGGACGCATAGTTTAGCCGGAAAACGCGTTTAAAGATAAAAATGTCCAATTTTTTTAAAATTAGTTTTTCCTGTCATTCGTTACATGGATTAAAAGGTGGCAGTTCCAAGATCACGAATATATAATTTTTAAGTCGCTGGGGCAAGTAGTTTAGCCGCAAATCGAATTTTAAGGGACAGAAAAAGTGTAAAGTTTGATGGGTCTAGGACGCATAGTTTAGCCGGAAAACGCGTTTAAAGATAAAAATGTCCAATTTTTTTTTAAATTAGTTTTTCGTGTCATTCGTTACATGGATTAAAAGGTGGCAGTTCCAAGATCACGAATATATAATTTTTAAGTCGCTGGGGCAAGTAGTTTAGCCGCAAATCGAATTTTAAGGGACAGAAAAAGTGTAAAGTTTGATGGGTCTAGGACGCATAGTTTAGCCGGAAAACGCGTTTAAAGATAAAAATGTCCAATTTTTTTAAAATTAGTTTTTCGTGTCATTCGTTACATGGATTAAAAGGTGGCAGTTCCAAGATCACGAATATATAATTTTTAAGTCGCTGGGGCAAGTAGTTTAGCCGCAAATCGAATTTTAAGGGACAGAAAAAGTGTAAAGTTTGATGGGTCTAGGACGCATAGTTTAGCCGGAAAACGCGTTTAAAGATAAAAATGTCCAATTTTTTTAAAATTAGTTTTTCGTGTCATTTGTTACATGGATTAAAAGGTGGCAGTTCCAAGATCACGAATATATAATTTTTAAGTCGCTGGGGCAAGTAGTTTAGCCGCAAATCTAATTTTAAGGGACAAAAAAAGTGTAAAGTTTGATGGGTCTAGGACGCATAGTTTAGCCGGAAAACGCGTTTAAAGATAAAAATGTCCAATTTTTTTAAAATTAGTTTTTCGTGTCATTCGTTACATGGATTAAAAGGTGGCAGTTCCAAGATAACGAATATATAATTTTTAAGTCGCTGGGGCAAGTAGTTTAGCCGCAAATCGAGTTTTAAGGGACAGAAAAAGTGTAAAGTTTGATGGGTCTAGGACGCATAGTTTAGCCGGAAAACGCGTTTAAAGATAAAAATGTCCAATTTTTTTAAAATTAGTTTTTCGTGTCATTCGTTACATGGATTAAAAGGTGGCAGTTCCAAGATCACGAATATATAATTTTTAAGTCGCTGGAGCAAGTAGTTTAGCCGCAAATCGAATTTTAAGGGACAGAAAAAGTGTAAAGTTTGATGGGTCTAGGACGCATAGTTTAGCCGGAAAACGCGTTTAAAGATAAAAATGTCCAATTTTTTTAAAATTAGTTTTTCGTGTCATTCGTTACATGGATTAAAAGGTGGCAGTTCCAAGATCACGAATATATAATTTTTAAGTCGCTGGGGCAAGTAGTTTAGCCGCAAATCGAATTTTAAGGGACAGAAAAAGTGTAAAGTTTGATGGGTCGAGGACGCATAGTTTAGCCGGAAAACGCGTTTAAAGATAAAAATGTCCAATTTTTTTAAAATAGTTTTTCGTGTCATTCGTTACATGGATTAAAAGGTGGCAGTTCTAAGATCACGAATATATAATTTTTAAGTCGCTGGGGCAAGTAGTTTAGCCGCAAATCGAATTTTAAGGGACAGAAAAAGTGTAAAGTTTGATGGGTCTAGGACGCATAGTTTAGCCGGAAAACGCGTTTAAAGATAAAAATGTCCAATTTTTTTAAAATTAGTTTTTCGTGTCATTCGTTACATGGATTAAAAGGTGGCAGTTCCAAGATCACGAATATATAATTTTTAAGTCGCTGGGGCAAGTAGTTTAGCCGCAAATCGAATTTTAAGGGACAGAAAAAGTGTGAAGTTTGATGGGTCTAGGACGCATAGTTTAGCCGGAAAACGCGTTTAAAGATAAAAATGTCCAATTTTTTTAAAATTAGTTTTTCGTGTCATTCGTTACATGGATTAAAAGGTGGCAGTTCCAAGATCACGAATATATAATTTTTAAGTCGCTGGGGCAAGTAGTTTAGCCGCAAATAGAATTTTAAGGGACAGAAAAAGTGTAAAGTTTGATGGGTCTAGGACGCATAGTTTAGCCGGAAAACGCGTTTAAAGATAAAAATTTCCAATTTTTTTAAAATTAGTTTTTCGTGTCATTCGTTACATGGATTAAAAGGTGGCAGTTCCAAGATCACTAATATATAATTTTTAAGTCGCTGGGGCAAGTAGTTTAGCCGCAAATCGAATTTTAAGGGACAGAAAAAGTGTAAAGTTTGATGGGTCTAGGACGCATAGCTTAGCCGGAAAACGCGTTTAAAGATAAAAATGTCCAATTTTTTTAAAATTAGTTTTTCGTGTCATTCGTTACATGGATTAAAAGGTGGCAGTTCCAAGATGACGAATATATAATTTTTAAGTCGCTGGGGCAAGTAGTTTAGCCGCAAATCGAATTTTAAGGGACAGAAAAAGGGTAAAGTTTGATGGGTCTAGGACGCATAGTTTAGCCGGAAAACGCGTTTAAAGATAAAAATGTCCAATTTTTTTAAAATTAGTTTTTCGTGTCATTCGTTACATGGATTAAAAGGTGGCAGTTCCAAGATCACGAATATATAATTTTTAAGTCGCTGGGGCAAGTAGTTTAGCCGCAAATCGAATTTTAAGGGACAGAAAAAGTGTAAAGTTTGATGGGTCTAGGACGCATAGTTTAGCCGGAAAACGCGTTTAAAGATAAAAATGTCCAATTTTTTTAAAATTAGTTTTTCGTGTCATTCGTTACATGGATTAAAAGGTGGCAGTTCCAAGATCACGAATATATAATTTTTAAGTCGCTGGGGCAAGTAGTTTAGCCGCAAATCGAATTTTAAGGGACAGAAAAAGTGTAAAGTTTGATGGGTCTAGGACGCATAGTTTAGCCGGAAAACGCGTTTAAAGATAAAAATGTCCAATTTTTTTAAAATTAGTTTTTCGTGTCATTCGTTACATGGATTAAAAGGTGGCAGTTCCAAGATCACTAATATATAATTTTTAAGTCGCTGGGGCAAGTAGTTTAGCCGCAAATCGAATTTTAAGGGACAGAAAAAGTGTGAAGTTTGATGGGTCTAGGACGCATAGTTTAGCCGGAAAACGCGTTTAAAGATAAAAATGTCCAATTTTTTTAAAATTAGTTTTTCGTGTCATTCGTTACATGGATTAAAAGGTGGCAGTTCCAAGATCACGAATATATAATTTTTAAGTCGCTGGGGCAAGTAGTTTAGCCGCAAATAGAATTTTAAGGGACAGAAAAAGTGTAAAGTTTGATGGGTCTAGGACGCATAGTTTAGCCGGAAAACGCGTTTAAAGATAAAAATGTCCAATTTTTTTAAAAGTAGTTTTTCGTGTCATTCGTTACATGGATTAAAAGGTGGCAGTTCCAAGATCACTAATATATAATTTTTAAGTCGCTGGGGCAAGTAGTTTAGCCGCAAATCGAATTTTAAGGGACAGAAAAAGTGTAAAGTTTGATGGGTCTAGGACGCATAGCTTAGCCGGAAAACGCGTTTAAAGATAAAAATGTCCAATTTTTTTAAAATTAGTTTTTCGTGTCATTCGTTACATGGATTAAAAGGTGGCAGTTCCAAGATGACGAATATATAATTTTTAAGTCGCTGGGGCAAGTAGTTTAGCCGCAAATCGAATTTTAAGGGACAGAAAAAGGGTAAAGTTTGATGGGTCTAGGACGCATAGTTTAGCCGGAAAACGCGTTTAAAGATAAAAATGTCCAATTTTTTTAAAATTAGTCTTTCGTGTCATTCGTTACATGGATTAAAAGGTGGCAGTTCCAAGATCACGAATATATAATTTTTAAGTCGCTGGGGCAAGTAGTTTAGCCGCAAATCGAATTTTAAGGGACAGAAAAAGTGTAAAGTTTGATGGGTCTAGGACGCATAGTTTAGCCGGAAAACGCGTTTAAAGATAAAAATGTCCAATTTTTTTAAAATTAGTTTTTCGTGTCATTCGTTACATGGATTAAAAGGTGGCAGTTCCAAGATCACGAATATATAATTTTTAAGTCGCTGGGGCAAGTAGTTTAGCCGCAAATCGAATTTTAAGGGACAGAAAAAGTGTAAAGTTTGATGGGTCTAGGACGCATAGCTTAGCCGGAAAACGCGTTTAAAGATAAAAATGTCCAATTTTTTTAAAATTAGTTTTTCGTGTCATTCGTTACATGGATTAAAAGGTGGCAGTTCCAAGATCACGAATATATAATTTTTAAGTCGCTGGGGCAAGTAGTTTAGCCGCAAATCGAATTTTAAGGGACAGAAAAAGTGTAAAGTTTGATGGGTCTAGGACGCATAGTTTAGCCGGAAAACGCGTTTAAAGATAAAAATGTCCAATTTTTTTAAAATTAGTTTTTCGTGTCATTCGTTACATGGATTAAAAGGTGGCAGTTCCAAGATCACGAATATATAATTTTTAAGTCGCTGGGGCAAGTAGTTTAGCCGCAAATCGAATTTTAAGGGACAGAAAAAGTGTAAAGTTTGATGGGTCTAGGACGCATAGTTTAGCCGGAAAACGCGTTAAAGGATAAAAATGTCCAATTTTTTTAAAATTAGTTTTTCGTGTCATTCGTTACATGGATTAAAAGGTGGCAGTTCCAAGATCACGAATATATAATTTTTAAGTCGCTGGGGCAAGTAGTTTAGCCGCAAATCGAATTTTAAGGGACAAAAAAAGTGTAAAGTTTGATGGGTCTAGGACACATAGTTTAGCCGGAAAACGCGTTTAAAGATAAAAATGTCCAATTTTTTTAAAATTAGTTTTTCGTGTCATTCGTTACATGGATTAAAAGGTGGCAGTTCCAAGATCACGAATATATAATTTTTAAGTCGCTGGGGCAAGTAGTTTAGCCGCAAATCGAATTTTAAGGGACAGAAAAAGTGTAAAGTTTGATGGGTCTAGGACGCATAGTTTAGCCGGAAAACGCGTTTAAAGATAAAAATGTCCAATTTTTTTAAAATTAGTTTTTCGTGTCATTCGTTACATGGATTAAAAGGTGGCAGTTCCAAGATCACGAATATATAATTTTTAAGTCGCTGGGGCAAGTAGTTTAGCCGCAAATCGAGTTTTAAGGGACAGAAAAAGTGTAAAGTTTGATGGGTCTAGGACGCATAGTTTAGCCGGAAAACGCGTTTAAAGATAAAAATGTCCAATTTTTTTAAAATTAGTTTTTCGTGTCATTCGTTACATGGATTAAAAGGTGGCAGTTCCAAGATCACGAATATATAATTTTTAAGTCGCTGGGGCAAGTAGTTTAGCCGCAAATCGAATTTTAAGGGACAGAAAAAGTGTAAAGTTTGATGGGTCTAGGACGCATAGCTTAGCCGGAAAACGCGTTTAAAGATAAAAATGTCCAATTTTTTTAAAATTAGTTTTTCGTGTCATTCGTTACATGGATTAAAAGGTGGCAGTTCCAAGATCACGAATATATAATTTTTAAGTCGCTGGGGCAAGTAGTTTAGCCGCAAATCGAATTTTAAGGGACAGAAAAAGTGTAAAGTTTGATGGGTCTAGGACGCATAGTTTAGCCGGAAAACGCGTTTAAAGATAAAAATGTCCAATTTTTTTAAAATTAGTTTTTCGTGTCATTCGTTACATGGATTAAAAGGTGGCAGTTCCAAGATCACGAATATATAATTTTTAAGTCGCTGGGGCAAGTAGTTTAGCCGCAAATCGAATTTTAAGGGACAGAAAAAGTGTAAAGTTTGATGGGTCTAGGACGCATAGTTTAGCCGGAAAACGCGTTTAAAGATAAAAATGTCCAATTTTTTTAAAATTAGTTTTTCGTGTCATTCGTTACATGGATTAAAAGGTGGCAGTTCCAAGATCACGAATATATAATTTTTAAGTCGCTGGGGCAAGTAGTTTAGCCGCAAATCGAGTTTTAAGGGACAGAAAAAGTGTAAAGTTTGATGGGTCTAGGACGCATAGTTTAGCCGGAAAACGCGTTTAAAGATAAAAATGTCCAATTTTTTTAAAATTAGTTTTTCGTGTCATTCGTTACATGGATTAAAAGGTGGCAGTTCCAAGATCACGAATATATAATTTTTAAGTCGCTGGAGCAAGTAGTTTAGCCGCAAATCGAATTTTAAGGGACAGAAAAAGTGTAAAGTTTGATGGGTCTAGGACGCATAGTTTAGCCGGAAAACGCGTTTAAAGATAAAAATGTCCAATTTTTTTAAAATTAGTTTTTCGTGTCATTCGTTACATGGATTAAAAGGTGGCAGTTCCAAGATCACGAATATATAATTTTTAAGTCGCTGGGGCAAGTAGTTTAGCCGCAAATCGAGTTTTAAGGGACAGAAAAAGTGTAAAGTTTGATGGGTCTAGGACGCATAGTTTAGCCGGAAAACGCGTTTAAAGATAAAAATGTCCAATTTTTTTAAAATTAGTTTTTCGTGTCATTCGTTACATGGATTAAAAGGTGGCAGTTCCAAGATCACGAATATATAATTTTTAAGTCGCTGGGGCAAGTAGTTTAGCCGCAAATCGAATTTTAAGGGACAGAAAAAGTGTAAAGTTTGATGGGTCTAGGACGCATAGCTTAGCCGGAAAACGCGTTTAAAGATAAAAATGTCCAATTTTTTTAAAATTAGTTTTTCGTGTCATTCGTTACATGGATTAAAAGGTGGCAGTTCCAAGATCACGAATATATAATTTTTAAGTCGCTGGGGCAAGTAGTTTAGCCGCAAATCGAATTTTAAGGGACAGAAAAAGTGTAAAGTTTGATGGGTCTAGGACGCATAGTTTAGCCGGAAAACGCGTTTAAAGATAAAAATGTCCAATTTTTTTAAAATTAGTTTTTCGTGTCATTCGTTACATGGATTAAAAGGTGGCAGTTCCAAGATCACGAATATATAATTTTTAAGTCGCTGGGGCAAGTAGTTTAGCCGCAAATCGAATTTTAAGGGACAGAAAAAGTGTAAAGTTTGATGGGTCTAGGACGCATAGTTTAGCCGGAAAACGCGTTTAAAGATAAAAATGTCCAATTTTTTTAAAATTAGTTTTTCGTGTCATTCGTTACATGGATTAAAAGGTGGCAGTTCCAAGATCACGAATATATAATTTTTAAGTCGCTGGGGCAAGTAGTTTAGCCGCAAATCGAGTTTTAAGGGACAGAAAAAGTGTAAAGTTTGATGGGTCTAGGACGCATAGTTTAGCCGGAAAACGCGTTTAAAGATAAAAATGTCCAATTTTTTTAAAATTAGTTTTTCGTGTCATTCGTTACATGGATTAAAAGGTGGCAGTTCCAAGATCACGAATATATAATTTTTAAGTCGCTGGAGCAAGTAGTTTAGCCGCAAATCGAATTTTAAGGGACAGAAAAAGTGTAAAGTTTGATGGGTCTAGGACGCATAGTTTAGCCGGAAAACGCGTTTAAAGATAAAAATGTCCAATTTTTTTAAAATTAGTTTTTCGTGTCATTCTTTACATGGATTAAAAGGTGGCAGTTCCAAGATCACGAATATATAATTTTTAAGTCGCTGGGGCAAGTAGTTTAGCCGCAAATCGAATTTTAAGGGACATAAAAAGTGTAAAGTTTGATGGGTCTAGGACGCATAGTTTAGCCGGAAAACGCGTTTAAAGATAAAAATGTCCAATTTTTTTAAAATTAGTTTTTCGTGTCATTCGTTACATGGATTAAAAGGTGGCAGTTCCAAGATCACGAATATATAATTTTTAAGTCGCTGGGGCAAGTAGTTTAGCCGCAAATCGAATTTTAAGGGACAGAAAAAGTGAAAAGTTTGATGGGTCTAGGACGCATAGTTTAGCCGGAAAACGCGTTTAAAGATAAAAATGTCCAATTTTTTTAAAATTAGTTTTTCGTGTCATTCGTTACATGGATTAAAAGGTGGCAGTTCCAAGATCACGAATATATAATTTTTAAGTCGCTGGGGCAAGTAGTTTAGCCGCAAATCGAATTTTAAGGGACAGAAAAAGTGTAAAGTTTGATGGGTCTAGGACGCATAGTTTAGCCGGAAAACGCGTTTAAAGATAAAAATGTCCAATTTTTTTAAAATTAGTTTTTCGTGTCATTCGTTACATGGATTAAAAGGTGGCAGTTCCAAGATCACGAATATATAATTTTTAAGTCGCTGGGGCAAGTAGTTTAGCCGCAAATCGAATTTTAAGGGACAGAAAAAGTGTAAAGTTTGATGGGTCTAGGACGCATAGTTTAGCCGGAAAACGCGTTTAAAGATAAAAATGTCCAATTTTTTTAAAATTAGTTTTTCGTGTCATTCGTTACATGGATTAAAAGGTGGCAGTTCCAAGATCACGAATATATAATTTTTAAGTCGCTGGGGCAAGTAGTTTAGCCGCAAATCGAATTTTAAGGGACAGAAAAAGTGTAAAGTTTGATGGGTCTAGGACGCATAGTTTAGCCGGAAAACGCGTTTAAAGATAAAAATGTCCAATTTTTTTAAAATTAGTTTTTCGTGTCATTCGTTACATGGATTAAAAGGTGGCAGTTCCAAGATCACGAATATATAATTTTTAAGTCGCTGGGGCAAGTAGTTTAGCCGCAAATCGAATTTTAAGGGACAGAAAAAGTGTAAAGTTTGATGGGTCTAGGACGCATAGTTTAGCCGGAAAACGCGTTTAAAGATAAAAATGTCCAATTTTTTTAAAATTAGTTTTTCGTGTCATTCGTTACATGGATTAAAAGGTGGCAGTTCCAAGATCACGAATATATAATTTTTAAGTCGCTGGGGCAAGTAGTTTAGCCGCAAATCGAATTTTAAGGGACAGAAAAAGTGTAAAGTTTGATGGGTCTAGGACGCATAGTTTAGCCGGAAAACGCGTTTAAAGATAAAAATGTCCAATTTTTTTAAAATTAGTTTTTCGTGTCATTCGTTACATGGATTAAAAGGTGGCAGTTCCAAGATCACGAATATATAATTTTTAAGTCGCTGGGGCAAGTAGTTTAGCCGCAAATCGAATTTTAAGGGACAGAAAAAGTGTAAAGTTTGATGGGTCTAGGACGCATAGTTTAGCCGGAAAACGCGTTTAAAGATAAAAATGTCCAATTTTTTTAAAATTAGTTTTTCGTGTCATTCGTTACATGGATTAAAAGGTGGCAGTTCCAAGATCACGAATATATAATTTTTAAGTCGCTGGGGCAAGTAGTTTAGCCGCAAATCCAATTTTAAGGGACAGAAAAGTGTAAAGTTTGATGGGTCTAGGACGCATAGTTTAGCCGGAAAACGCGTTTAAAGATAAAAATGTCCAATTTTTTTAAAATTAGTTTTTCGTGTCATTCGTTACATGGATTAAAAGGTGGCAGTTCCAAGATCACGAATATATAATTTTTAAGTCGCTGGGGCAAGTAGTTTAGCCGCAAATCGAATTTTAAGGGACAGAAAAAGTGTAAAGTTTGATGGGTCTAGGACGCATAGTTTAGCCGGAAAACGCGTTTAAAGATAAAAATGTCCAATTTTTTTAAAATTAGTTTTTCGTGTCATTCGTTACATGGATTAAAAGGTGGCAGTTCCAAGATCACGAATATATAATTTTTAAGTCGCTGGGGCAAGTAGTTTAGCCGCAAATCGAATTTTAAGGGACAGAAAAAGTGTAAAGTTTGATGGGTCTAGGACGCATAGTTTAGCCGGGAAACGCGTTTAAAGATAAAAATTTCCAATTTTTTTAAAATTAGTTTTTCGTGTCATTCGTTACATGGATTAAAAGTTGGCAGTTCCAAGATCACGAATATATAATTTTTAAGTCGCTGGGACAAGTAGTTTAGCCGCAAATCGAATTTTAAGGGACAGAAAAAGTGTAAAGTTTGATGGGTCTAGGACGCATAGTTTAGCCGGAAAACCCGTTTAAAGATAAAAATGTCCAATTTTTTTAAAATTAGTTTTTCGTGTCATTCGTTACATGGATTAAAAGGTGGCAGTTCCAAGATCACGAATATATAATTTTTAAGTCGCTGGGGCAAGTAGTTTAGCCGCAAATCGAATTTTAAGGGACAGAAAAAGTGTAAAGTTTGATGGGTCTAGGACGCATAGTTTAGCCGGAAAACGCGTTTAAAGATAAAAATGTCCAATTTTTTTAAAATTAGTTTTTCGTGTCATTCGTTACATGGATTAAAAGGTGGCAGTTCCAAGAGCACGAATATATAATTTTTAAGTCGCTGGGGCAAGTAGTTTAACCGCAAATCGAATTTTAAGGGACAGAAAAAGTGTAAAGTTTGATGGGTCTAGGACGCATAGTTTAGCCGGAAAACGCGTTTAAAGATAAAAATGTCCAATTTTTTTAAAATTAGTTTTTCGTGTCATTCGTTACATGGATTAAAAGGTGGCAGTTCCAAGATCACGAATATATAATTTTTAAGTCGCTGGGGCAAGTAGTTTAGCCGCAAATCGAATTTTAAGGGACAGAAAAAGTGTAAAGTTTGATGGGTCTAGGACGCATAGTTTAGCCGGAAAACGCGTTTAAAGATAAAAATGTCCAATTTTTTTAAAATTAGTTTTTCGTGTCATTCGTTACATGGATTAAAAGGTGGCAGTTCCAAGATCACGAATATATAATTTTTAAGTCGCTGGGGCAAGTAGTTTAGCCGCAAATCGAATTTTAAGGGACAGAAAAAGTGTAAAGTTTGATGGGTCTAGGACGTAAGTTTAGCCGGAAAACGCGTTTAAAGATAAAAATGTCCAATTTTTTTAAAATTAGTTTTTCGTGTTATTCGTTACATGGATTAAAAGGTGGCAGTTCCAAGAGCACGAATATATAATTTTTAAGTCGCTGGGGCAAGTAGTTTAGCCGCAAATCGAATTTTAAGGGACAGAAAAAGTGTAAAGTTTCATGGGTCTAGGACGCATAGTTTAGCCGGAAAACGCGTTTAAAGATAAAAATGTCCAATTTTTTTAAAATTAGTTTTTCGTGTCATTCGTTACATGGATTAAAAGGTGGCAGTTCCAAGATCACGAATATATAATTTTTAAGTCGCTGGGGCAAGTAGTTTAGCCGCAAATCGAATTTTAAGGGACAGAAAAAGTGTAAAGTTTGATGGGTCTAGGACGCATAGTTTAGCCGGAAAACGCGTTTAAGGATAAAAATGTCCAATTTTTTTAAAATTAGTTTTTCGTGTCATTCGTTACATGGATTAAAAGGTGGCAGTTCCAAGATCACGAATATATAATTTTTAAGTCGCTGGGGCAAGTAGTTTAGCCGCAAATCGAATTTTAAGGGACAGAAAAAGTGTAAAGTTTGATGGGTCTAGGACGCATAGTTTAGCCGGAAAACGCGTTTAAAGATAAAAATGTCCAATTTTTTTAAAATTAGTTTTTCGTGTCATTCGTTACATGGATTAAAAGGTTGCAGTTCCAAGATCACGAATATAAAGTTTTTAAGTCGCTGGGGCAAGTAGTTTAGCCGCAAATCGAATTTTAAGGGACAGAAAAAGTGTAAAGTTTGATGGGTCTAGGACGCATAGTTTAGCCGGAAAACGCGTTTAAAGATAAAAATGTCCAATTTTTTTAAAATTAGTTTTTCGTGTCATTCGTTACATGGATTAAAAGGTGGCAGTTCCAAGATCACGAATATATAATTTTTAAGTCGCTGGGGCAAGTAGTTTAGCCGCAAATCGAATTTTAAGGGACAGAAAAAGTGTAAAGTTTGATGGGTCTAGGACGCATAGTTTAGCCGGAAAACGCGTTTAAAGATAAAAATGTCCAATTTTTTTAAAATTAGTTTTTCGTGTCATTCGTTACATGGATTAAAAGGTGGCAGTTCCAAGATCACGAATATATAATTTTTAAGTCGCTGGGGCAAGTAGTTTAGCCGCAAATCGAATTTTAAGGGACAGAAAAAGTGTTAAGTTTGATGGGTCTAGGACGCATAGTTTAGCCGGAAAACGCGTTTAAAGATAAAAATGTCCAATTTTTTTAAAATTAGTTTTTCGTGTCATTCGTTACATGGATTAAAAGGTGGCAGTTCCAAGATCACGAATATATAATTTTTAAGTCGCTGGGGCAAGTAGTTTAGCCGCAAATCGAATTTTAAGGGACAGAAAAAGTGTAAAGTTTGATGGGTCTAGGACGCATAGTTTAGCCGGAAAACGCGTTTAAAGATAAAAATGTCCAATTTTTTTAAAATTAGTTTTTCGTGTCATTCGTTACATGGATTAAAAGGTGGCAGTTCCAAGATCACGAATATAAAGTTTTTAAGTCGCTGGGGCAAGTAGTTTAGCCGCAAATCGAATTTTAAGGGACAGAAAAAGTGTAAAGTTTGATGGGTCTAGGACGCATAGTTTAGCCGGAAAACGCGTTTAAAGATAAAAATGTCCAATTTTTTTAAAATTAGTTTTTCGTGTCATTCGTTACATGGATTAAAAGGTGGCAGTTCCAAGATCACGAATATATAATTTTTAAGTCGCTGGGGCAAGTAGTTTAGCCGCAAATCGAATTTTAAGGGACAGAAAAAGTGTAAAGTTTGATGGGTCTAGGACGCATAGTTTAGCCGGAAAACGCGTTTAAAGATAAAAATGTCCAATTTTTTTAAAATTAGTTTTTCGTGTCATTCGTTACATGGATTAAAAGGTGGCAGTTCCAAGAGCACGAATATATAATTTTTAAGTCGCTGGGGCAAGTAGTTTAACCGCAAATCGAATTTTAAGGGACAGAAAAAGTGTAAAGTTTGATGGGTCTAGGACGCATAGTTTAGCCGGAAAACGCGTTTAAAGATAAAAATGTCCAATTTTTTTAAAATTAGTTTTTCGTGTCATTCGTTACATGGATTAAAAGGTGGCAGTTCCAAGATCACGAATATATAATTTTTAAGTCGCTGGGGCAAGTAGTTTAGCCGCAAATCGAATTTTAAGGGACAGAAAAAGTGTAAAGTTTGATGGGTCTAGGACGCATAGTTTAGCCGGAAAACGCGTTTAAAGATAAAAATGTCCAATTTTTTAAAATTAGTTTTTCGTGTCATTCGTTACATGGATTAAAAGGTGGCAGTTCCAAGATCACGAATATATAATTTTTAAGTCGCTGGGGCAAGTAGTTTAGCCGCAAATCGAATTTTAAGGGACAGAAAAAGTGTAAAGTTTGATGGGTCTAGGACGCATAGTTTAGCCGGAAAACGCGTTTAAAGATAAAACTGTCCAATTTTTTTAAAATTAGTTTTTCGTGTCATTCGTTACATGGATTAAAAGGTGGCACTTCCAAGATCACGAATATATAATTTTTAAGTCGCTGGGGCAAGTAGTTTAGCCGCAAATCGAATTTTAAGGGACAGAAAAAGTGTAAAGTTTGATGGGTCTAGGACGCATAGTTTAGCCGAAAAACGCGTTTAAAGATAAAAATGTCCAATTTTTTTAAAATTAGTTTTTCGTGTCATTCGTTACATGGATTAAAAGGTGGCAGTTCCAAGATCACGAATATATAATTTTTAAGTCGCTGGGGCAAGTAGTTTAGCCGCAAATCGAATTTTAAGGGACAGAAAAAGTGTAAAGTTTGATGGGTCTAGGACGCATATTTTAGCCGGAAAACGCGTTTAAAGATAAAAATGTCCAATTTTTTTAAAATTAGTTTTTCGTGTCATTCGTTACATGGATTAAAAGGTGGCAGTTCCAAGATCACGAATATATAATTTTTAAGTCGCTGGGGCAAGTAGCTTAGCCGCAAATCGAATTTTAAGGGACAGAAAAAGAGTAAAGGTTGATGGGTCTAGGACGCATAGTTTAGCCGGAAAACGCGTTTAAAGATAAAAATGTCCAATTTTTTTAAAATTAGTTTTTCGTGTCATTCGTTACATGGATTAAAAGGTGGCAGTTCCAAGATCACGAATATATAATTTTTAAGTCGCTGGGGCAAGTAGTTTAACCGCAAATCGAATTTTAAGGGACAGATAAAATGTAAAGTTTGATGGGTCTAGGACGCATAGTTTAGCCGGAAAACGCGTTTAAAGATAAAAATGTCAAATTTTTTTAAAATTAGTTTTTCGTGTCATTCGTTACATGGATTAAAAGGTGGCAGTTCCAAGATCACGAATATATAATTTTTAAGTCGCTGGGGCAAGTAGTTTAGCCGCAAATCGAATTTTAAGGGACAGAAAAAGTGTAAAGTTTGATGGGTCTAGGACGCATAGTTTAGCCGGAAAACGCGTTTAAAGATAAAAATGTCCAATTTTTTTAAAATTAGTTTTTCGTGTCATTCGTTACATGGATTAAAAGGTGGCAGTTCCAAGATCACGAATATATAATTTTTAAGTCGCTGGGGCAAGTAGTTTAGCCGCAAATCGAATTTTAAGGGACAGAAAAAGTGTAAAGTTTGTTGGGTCTAGGACGCATAGTTTAGCCGGAAAACGCGTTTAAAGATAAAAATGTCCAATTTTTTTAAAATTAGTTTTTCGTGTCATTCGTTACATGGATTAAAAGGTGGCAGTTCCAAGATCACGAATATATAATTTTTAAGTCGCTGGGGCAAGTAGTTTAGCCGCAAATCGAATTTTAAGGAACAGAAAAAGTGTAAAGATTGATGGGTCTAGGACGCATAGTTTAGCCGGAAAACGCGTTTAAAGATAAAAATGTCCAATTTTTTTAAAATTAGTTTTTCGTGTCATTCGTTACATGGATTAAAAGGTGGCAGTTCCAAGATCACGAATATATAATTTTTAAGTCGCTGGGGCAAGTAGTTTAGCCGCAAATCGAATTTTAAGGGACAGAAAAAGTGTAAAGTTTGATGGGTCTAGGACGCATAGTTTAGCCGGAAAACGCGTTTAAAGATAAAAATGTCCAATTTTTTTAAAATTAGTTTTGCGTGTCATTCGTTACATGGATTAAAAGGTGGCAGTTCCAAGATCACGAATATATAATTTTTAAGTCGCTGGGGCAAGTAGTTTAGCCGCAAATCGAATTTTAAGGGACAGAAAAAGTGTAAAGTTTGATGGGTCTAGGACGCATAGTTTAGCCGGAAAACGCGTTTAAAGATAAAAATGTCCAATTTTTTTAAAATTAGTTTTTCGTGTCATTCGTTACATGGATTAAAAGGTGGCAGTTCCAAGATCACGAATATATAATTTTTAAGTCGCTGGGGCAAGTAGTTTAGCCGCAAATCGAATTTTAAGGGACAGAAAAAGTGTAAAGTTTGATGGGTCTAGAACGCATAGTTTAGCCGGAAAACGCGTTTAAAGATAAAAATGTCCAATTTTTTTAAAATTAGTTTTTCGTGTCATTCGTTACATGGATTAAAAGGTGGCAGTTCCAAGATCACGAATATATATTTTTTAAGTCGCTGGGGCAAGTAGTTTAGCCGCAAATCGAATTTTAAGGGACAGAAAAAGTTTAAAGTTTGATGGGTCTAGGACGCATAGTTTAGCCGGAAAACGCGTTTAAAGATAAAAATGTCCAATTTTTTTAAAATTAGTTTTTCGTGTCATTCGTTACATGGATTAAAAGGTGGCAGTTCCAAGATCACGAATATATAATTTTTAAGTCGCTGGGGCAAGTAGTTTAGCCGCAAATCGAATTTTAAGGGACAGAAAAAGTGCAAAGTTTGATGGGTCTAGGACGCATAGTTTAGCCGGAAAACGCGTTTAAAGATAAAAATGTCCAATTTTTTTAAAATTAGTTTTTCGTGTCATTCGTTACATGGATTAAAAGGTGGCAGTTCCAAGATCACGAATATATAATTTTTAAGTCGCTGGGGCAAGTAGTTTAGCCGCAAATCGAATTGTAAGGGACAGAAAAAGTGTAAAGTTTGATGGGTCTAGGACGCATAGTTTAGCCGGAAAACGCGTTTAAAGATAAAAATGTCCAATTTTTTTAAAATTAGTTTTTCGTGTCATTCGTTACATGGATTAAAAGGTGGCAGTTCCAAGATCACGAATATATAATTTTTAAGTCGCTGGGGCAAGTAGTTTAGCCGCAAATCGAATTTTAAGGGACAGAAAAAGTGTAAAGTTTGATGGGTCTAGGACGCATATTTTAGCCGGAAAACGCGTTTAAAGATAAAAATGTCCAATTTTTTTAAAATTAGTTTTTCGTGTCATTCGTTACATGGATTAAAAGGTGGCAGTTCCAAGATCACGAATATATAATTTTTAAGTCGCTGGGGCAAGTAGCTTAGCCGCAAATCGAATTTTAAGGGACAGAAAAAGAGTAAAGTTTGATGGGTCTAGGACGCATAGTTTAGCCGGAAAACGCGTTTAAGGATAAAAATGTCCAATTTTTTTAAAATTAGTTTTTCGTGTCATTCGTTACATGGATTAAAAGGTGGCAGTTCCAAGATCACGAATATATAATTTTTAAGTCGCTGGGGCAAGTAGTTTAACCGCAAATCGAATTTTAAGGGACAGATAAAATGTAAAGTTTGATGGGTCTAGGACGCATAGTTTAGCCGGAAAACGCGTTTAAAGATAAAAATGTCAAATTTTTTTAAAATTAGTTTTTCGTGTCATTCGTTACATGGATTAAAAGGTGGCAGTTCCAAGATCACGAATATATAATTTTTAAGTCGCTGGGGCAAGTAGTTTAGCCGCAAATCGAATTTTAAGGGACAGAAAAAGTGTAAAGTTTGATGGGTCTAGGACGCATAGTTTAGCCGGAAAACGCGTTTAAAGATAAAAATGTCCAATTTTTTTAAAATTAGTTTTTCGTGTCATTCGTTACATGGATTAAAAGGTGGCAGTTCCAAGATCACGAATATATAATTTTTAAGTCGCTGGGGCAAGTAGTTTAGCCGCAAATCGAATTTTAAGGGACAGAAAAAGTGTAAAGTTTGTTGGGTCTAGGACGCATAGTTTAGCCGGAAAACGCGTTTAAAGATAAAAATGTCCAATTTTTTTAAAATTAGTTTTTCGTGTCATTCGTTACATGGATTAAAAGGTGGCAGTTCCAAGATCACGAATATATAATTTTTAAGTCGCTGGGGCAAGTAGTTTAGCCGCAAATCGAATTTTAAGGAACAGAAAAAGTGTAAAGATTGATGGGTCTAGGACGCGTAGTTTAGCCGGAAAACGCGTTTAAAGATAAAAATGTCCAATTTTTTTAAAATTAGTTTTTCGTGTCATTCGTTACATGGATTAAAAGGTGGCAGTTCCAAGATCACGAATATATAATTTTTAAGTCGCTGGGGCAAGTAGTTTAGCCGCAAATCGAATTTTAAGGGACAGAAAAAGTGTAAAGTTTGATGGGTCTAGGACGCATAGTTTAGCCGGAAAACGCGTTTAAAGATAAAAATGTCCAATTTTTTTAAAATTAGTTTTGCGTGTCATTCGTTACATGGATTAAAAGGTGGCAGTTCCAAGATCACGAATATATAATTTTTAAGTCGCTGGGGCAAGTAGTTTAGCCGCAAATCGAATTTTAAGGGACAGAAAAAGTGTAAAGTTTGATGGGTCTAGGACGCATAGTTTAGCCGGAAAACGCGTTTAAAGATAAAAATGTCCAATTTTTTTAAAATTAGTTTTTCGTGTCATTCGTTACATGGATTAAAAGGTGGCAGTTCCAAGATCACGAATATATAATTTTTAAGTCGCTGGGGCAAGTAGTTTAGCCGCAAATCGAATTTTAAGGGACAGAAAAAGTGTAAAGTTTGATGGGTCTAGAACGCATAGTTTAGCCGGAAAACGCGTTTAAAGATAAAAATGTCCAATTTTTTTAAAATTAGTTTTTCGTGTCATTCGTTACATGGATTAAAAGGTGGCAGTTCCAAGATCACGAATATATATTTTTTAAGTCGCTGGGGCAAGTAGTTTAGCCGCAAATCGAATTTTAAGGGACAGAAAAAGTTTAAAGTTTGATGGGTCTAGGACGCATAGTTTAGCCGGAAAACGCGTTTAAAGATAAAAATGTCCAATTTTTTTAAAATTAGTTTTTCGTGTCATTCGTTACATGGATTAAAAGGTGGCAGTTCCAAGATCACGAATATATAATTTTTAAGTCGCTGGGGCAAGTAGTTTAGCCGCAAATCGAATTTTAAGGGACAGAAAAAGTGTAAAGTTTGATGGGTCTAGGACGCATAGTTTAGCCGGAAAACGCGTTTAAAGATAAAAATGTCCAATTTTTTTAAAATTAGTTTTTCGTGTCATTCGTTACATGGATTAAAAGGTGGCAGTTCCAAGATCACGAATATATAATTTTTAAGTCGCTGGGGCAAGTAGTTTAGCCGCAAATCGAATTTTAAGGGACAGAAAAAGTGTAAAGTTTGTTGGGTCTAGGACGCATAGTTTAGCCGGAAAACGCGTTTAAAGATAAAAATGTCCAATTTTTTTAAAATTAGTTTTTCGTGTCATTCGTTACATGGATTAAAAGGTGGCAGTTCCAAGATCACGAATATATAATTTTTAAGTCGCTGGGGCAAGTAGTTTAGCCGCAAATCGAATTTTAAGGAACAGAAAAAGTGTAAAGATTGATGGGTCTAGGACGCATAGTTTAGCCGGAAAACGCGTTTAAAGATAAAAATGTCCAATTTTTTTAAAATTAGTTTTTCGTGTCATTCGTTACATGGATTAAAAGGTGGCAGTTCCAAGATCACGAATATATAATTTTTAAGTCGCTGGGGCAAGTAGTTTAGCCGCAAATCGAATTTTAAGGGACAGAAAAAGTGTAAAGTTTGATGGGTCTAGGACGCATAGTTTAGCCGGAAAACGCGTTTAAAGATAAAAATGTCCAATTTTTTTAAAATTAGTTTTGCGTGTCATTCGTTACATGGATTAAAAGGTGGCAGTTCCAAGATCACGAATATATAATTTTTAAGTCGCTGGGGCAAGTAGTTTAGCCGCAAATCGAATTTTAAGGGACAGAAAAAGTGTAAAGTTTGATGGGTCTAGGACGCATAGTTTAGCCGGAAAACGCGTTTAAAGATAAAAATGTCCAATTTTTTTAAAATTAGTTTTTCGTGTCATTCGTTACATGGATTAAAAGGTGGCAGTTCCAAGATCACGAATATATAATTTTTAAGTCGCTGGGGCAAGTAGTTTAGCCGCAAATCGAATTTTAAGGGACAGAAAAAGTGTAAAGTTTGATGGGTCTAGAACGCATAGTTTAGCCGGAAAACGCGTTTAAAGATAAAAATGTCCAATTTTTTTAAAATTAGTTTTTCGTGTCATTCGTTACATGGATTAAAAGGTGGCAGTTCCAAGATCACGAATATATATTTTTTAAGTCGCTGGGGCAAGTAGTTTAGCCGCAAATCGAATTTTAAGGGACAGAAAAAGTTTAAAGTTTGATGGGTCTAGGACGCATAGTTTAGCCGGAAAACGCGTTTAAAGATAAAAATGTCCAATTTTTTTAAAATTAGTTTTTCGTGTCATTCGTTACATGGATTAAAAGGTGGCAGTTCCAAGATCACGAATATATAATTTTTAAGTCGCTGGGGCAAGTAGTTTAGCCGCAAATCGAATTTTAAGGGACAGAAAAAGTGTAAAGTTTGATGGGTCTAGGACGCATAGTTTAGCCGGAAAACGCGTTTAAAGATAAAAATGTCCAATTTTTTTAAAATTAGTTTTTCGTGTCATTCGTTACATGGATTAAAAGGTGGCAGTTCCAAGATCACGAATATATAATTTTTAAGTCGCTGGGGCAAGTAGTTTAGCCGCAAATCGAATTGTAAGGGACAGAAAAAGTGTAAAGTTTGATGGGTCTAGGACGCATAGTTTAGCCGGAAAACGCGTTTAAAGATAAAAATGTCCAATTTTTTTAAAATTAGTTTTTCGTGTCATTCGTTACATGGATTAAAAGGTGGCAGTTCCAAGATCACGAATATATAATTTTTAAGTCGCTGGGGCAAGTAGTTTAGCCGCAAATCGAATTTTAAGGGACAGAAAAAGTGTAAAGTTTGATGGGTCTAGGACGCATATTTTAGCCGGAAAACGCGTTTAAAGATAAAAATGTCCAATTTTTTTAAAATTAGTTTTTCGTGTCATTCGTTACATGGATTAAAAGGTGGCAGTTCCAAGATCACGAATATATAATTTTTAAGTCGCTGGGGCAAGTAGCTTAGCCGCAAATCGAATTTTAAGGGACAGAAAAAGAGTAAAGTTTGATGGGTCTAGGACGCATAGTTTAGCCGGAAAACGCGTTTAAAGATAAAAATGTCCAATTTTTTTAAAATTAGTTTTTCGTGTCATTCGTTACATGGATTAAAAGGTGGCAGTTCCAAGATCACGAATATATAATTTTTAAGTCGCTGGGGCAAGTAGTTTAACCGCAAATCGAATTTTAAGGGACAGATAAAATGTAAAGTTTGATGGGTCTAGGACGCATAGTTTAGCCGGAAAACGCGTTTAAAGATAAAAATGTCAAATTTTTTTAAAATTAGTTTTTCGTGTCATTCGTTACATGGATTAAAAGGTGGCAGTTCCAAGATCACGAATATATAATTTTTAAGTCGCTGGGGCAAGTAGTTTAGCCGCAAATCGAATTTTAAGGGACAGAAAAAGTGTAAAGTTTGATGGGTCTAGGACGCATAGTTTAGCCGGAAAACGCGTTTAAAGATAAAAATGTCCAATTTTTTTAAAATTAGTTTTTCGTGTCATTCGTTACATGGATTAAAAGGTGGCAGTTCCAAGATCACGAATATATAATTTTTAAGTCGCTGGGGCAAGTAGTTTAGCCGCAAATCGAATTTTAAGGGACAGAAAAAGTGTAAAGTTTGTTGGGTCTAGGACGCATAGTTTAGCCGGAAAACGCGTTTAAAGATAAAAATGTCCAATTTTTTTAAAATTAGTTTTTCGTGTCATTCGTTACATGGATTAAAAGGTGGCAGTTCCAAGATCACGAATATATAATTTTTAAGTCGCTGGGGCAAGTAGTTTAGCCGCAAATCGAATTTTAAGGAACAGAAAAAGTGTAAAGATTGATGGGTCTAGGACGCGTAGTTTAGCCGGAAAACGCGTTTAAAGATAAAAATGTCCAATTTTTTTAAAATTAGTTTTTCGTGTCATTCGTTACATGGATTAAAAGGTGGCAGTTCCAAGATCACGAATATATAATTTTTAAGTCGCTGGGGCAAGTAGTTTAGCCGCAAATCGAATTTTAAGGGACAGAAAAAGTGTAAAGTTTGATGGGTCTAGGACGCATAGTTTAGCCGGAAAACGCGTTTAAAGATAAAAATGTCCAATTTTTTTAAAATTAGTTTAGCGTGTCATTCGTTACATGGATTAAAAGGTGGCAGTTCCAAGATCACGAATATATAATTTTTAAGTCGCTGGGGCAAGTAGTTTAGCCGCAAATCGAATTTTAAGGGACAGAAAAAGTGTAAAGTTTGATGGGTCTAGGACGCATAGTTTAGCCGGAAAACGCGTTTAAAGATAAAAATGTCCAATTTTTTTAAAATTAGTTTTTCGTGTCATTCGTTACATGGATTAAAAGGTGGCAGTTCCAAGATCACGAATATATAATTTTTAAGTCGCTGGGGCAAGTAGTTTAGCCGCAAATCGAATTTTAAGGGACAGAAAAAGTGTAAAGTTTGATGGGTCTAGAACGCATAGTTTAGCCGGAAAACGCGTTTAAAGATAAAAATGTCCAATTTTTTTAAAATTAGTTTTTCGTGTCATTCGTTACATGGATTAAAAGGTGGCAGTTCCAAGATCACGAATATATATTTTTTAAGTCGCTGGGGCAAGTAGTTTAGCCGCAAATCGAATTTTAAGGGACAGAAAAAGTTTAAAGTTTGATGGGTCTAGGACGCATAGTTTAGCCGGAAAACGCGTTTAAAGATAAAAATGTCCAATTTTTTTAAAATTAGTTTTTCGTGTCATTCGTTACATGGATTAAAAGGTGGCAGTTCCAAGATCACGAATATATAATTTTTAAGTCGCTGGGGCAAGTAGTTTAGCCGCAAATCGAATTTTAAGGGACAGAAAAAGTGTAAAGTTTGATGGGTCTAGGACGCATAGTTTAGCCGGAAAACGCGTTTAAAGATAAAAATGTCCAATTTTTTTAAAATTAGTTTTTCGTGTCATTCGTTACATGGATTAAAAGGTGGCAGTTCCAAGATCACGAATATATAATTTTTAAGTCGCTGGGGCAAGTAGTTTAGCCGCAAATCGAATTTTAAGGGACAGACAAAGTGTAAAGTTTGATGGGTCTAGGACGCATAGTTTAGCCGGAAAACGCGTTTAAAGATAAAAATGTCCAATTTTTTTAAAATTAGTTTTTCGTGTCATTCGTTACATGGATTAAAAGGTGGCAGTTCCAAGATCACGAATATATAATTTTTAAGTCGCTGGGGCAAGTAGTTTAGCCGCAAATCGAATTTTAAGGGACAGAAAAAGTGTAAAGTTTGATGGGTCTAGGACGCATAGTTTAGCCGGAAAACGCGTTTAAAGATAAAAATGTCCAATTTTTTTAAAATTAGTTTTTCGTGTCATTCGTTACATGGATTAAAAGGTGGCAGTTCCAAGATCACGAATATATAATTTTTAAGTCGCTGGGGCAAGTAGTTTAGCCGCAAATCGAATTTTAAGGGACAGAAAAAGTGTAAAGTTTGATGGGTCTAGGACGCATAGTTTAGCCGGAAAACGCGTTTAAAGATAAAAATGTCCAATTTTTTTAAAATTAGTTTTTCGTGTCATTCGTTACATGGATTAAAAGGTGGCAGTTCCAAGATCACGAATATATAATTTTTAAGTCGCTGGGGCAAGTAGTTTAACCGCAAATCGAATTTTAAGGGACAGAAAAAGTGTAAAGTTTGATGGGTCTAGGACGCATAGTTTAGCCGGAAAACGCGTTTAAAGATAAAAATGTCCAATTTTTTTAAAATTAGTTTTTCGTGTCATTCGTTAAGTCGCTGGGGCAAGTAGTTTAGCCGCAAATCGAATTTTAAGGGACAGAAAAAGTGTAAAGTTTGATGGGTCTAGGACGCATAGTTTAGCCGGAAAACGCGTTTAAAGATAAAAATGTCCAATTTTTTTAAAATTAGTTTTTCGTGTCATTCGTTACATGGATTAAAAGGTGGCAGTTCCAAGATCACGAATATATAATTTTTAAGTCGCTGGGGCAAGTAGTTTAGCCGCAAATCGAATTTTAAGGGACAGAAAAAGTGTAAAGTTTGTTGGGTCTAGGACGCATAGTTTAGCCGGAAAACGCGTTTAAAGATAAAAATGTCCAATTTTTTTAAAATTAGTTTTTCGTGTCATTCGTTACATGGATTAAAAGGTGGCAGTTCCAAGATCACGAATATATAATTTTTAAGTCGCTGGGGCAAGTAGTTTAGCCGCAAATCGAATTTTAATAAACAGAAAAAGTGTAAAGATTGATGGGTCTAGGACGCATAGTTTAGCCGGAAAACGCGTTTAAAGATAAAAATGTCCAATTTTTTTAAAATTAGTTTTTCGTGTCATTCGTTACATGGATTAAAAGGTGGCAGTTCCAAGATCACGAATATATAATTTTTAAGTCGCTGGGGCAAGTAGTTTAGCCGCAAATCGAATTTTAAGGGACAGACAAAGTGTAAAGTTTGATGGGTCTAGGACGCATAGTTTAGCCGGAAAACGCGTTTAAAGATAAAAATGTCCAATTTTTTTAAAATTAGTTTTTCGTGTCATTCGTTACATGGATTAAAAGGTGGCAGTTCCAAGATCACGAATATATAATTTTTAAGTCGCTGGGGCAAGTAGTTTAGCCGCAAATCGAATTTTAAGGGACAGAAAAAGTGTAAAGTTTGATGGGTCTAGGACGCATAGTTTAGCCGGAAAACGCGTTTAAAGATAAAAATGTCCAATTTTTTTAAAATTAGTTTTTCGTGTCATTCGTTACATGGATTAAAAGGTGGCAGTTCCAAGATCACGAATATATAATTTTTAAGTCGCTGGGGCAAGTAGTTTAGCCGCAAATCCAATTTTAAGGGACAGAAAAAGTGTAAAGTTTGATGGGTCTAGGACGCATAGTTTAGCCGGAAAACGCGTTTAAAGATAAAAATGTCCAATTTTTTTAAAATTAGTTTTTCGTGTCATTCGTTACATGGATTAAAAGGTGGCAGTTCCAAGATCACGAATATATAATTTTTAAGTCGCTGGTGCAAGTAGTTTAACCGCAAATCGAATTTTAAGGGACAGATAAAATGTAAAGTTTGATGGGTCTAGGACGCATAGTTTAGCCGGAAAACGCGTTTAAAGATAAAAATGTCCAATTTTTTTAAAATTAGTTTTTCGTGTCATTCGTTACATGGATTAAAAGGTGGCAGTTCCAAGATCACGAATATATAATTTTTAAGTCGCTGGGGCAAGTAGTTTAGCCGCAAATCGAATTTTAAGGGACAGAAAAAGTGTAAAGTTTGATGGGTCTAGGACGCATAGTTTAGCCGGAAAACGCGTTTAAAGATAAAAACGTCCAATTTTTTTAAAATTAGTTTTTCGTGTCATTCGTTACATGGATTAAAAGGTGGCAGTTCCAAGATCACGAATATATAATTTTTAAGTCGCTGGGGCAAGTAAAGTTTGATGGGTCTAGGACGCATAGTTTAGCCGGAAAACGCGTTTAAAGATAAAAATGTCCAATTTTTTTGAAATTAGTTTTTCGTGTCATTCGTTACATGGATTAAAAGGTGGCAGTTCCAAGATCACGAATATATAATTTTTAAGTCGCTGGGGCAAGTAGTTTAGCCGCAAATCGAATTTTAAGGGACAGAAAAAGTGTAAAGTTTGATGGGTCTAGGACGCATAGTTTAGCCGGAAAACGCGTTTAAAGATAAAAATGTCCAATTTTTTTAAAATTAGTTTTTCGTGTCATTCGTTACATGGATTAAAAGGTGGCAGTTCCAAGATCACGAATATATAATTTTTAAGTCGCTGGGGCAAGTAGTTTAACCGCAAATCGAATTTTAAGGGACAGATAAAATGTAAAGTTTGATGGGTCTAGGACGCATAGTTTAGCCGGAAAACGCGTTTAAAGATAAAAATGTCCAATTTTTTTCAAATTAGTTCTTCGTGTCATTCGTTACATGGATTAAAAGGTGGCAGTTCCAAGATCACGAATATATAATTTTTAAGTCGCTGGGGCAAGTAGTTTAGCCGCAAATCGAATTTTAAGGGACAGAAAAAGTGTAAAGTTTGATGGGTCTAGGACGCATAGTTTAGCCGGAAAACGCGTTTAAAGATAAAAATGTCAAATTTTTTTAAAATTAGTTTTTCGTGTTATTCGTTACATGGATTAAAAGGTGGCAGTTCCAAGATCACGAATATATAATTTTAAAGTCGCTGGGGCAAGTAAAGTTTGATGGGTCTAGGACGCATAGTTTAGCCGGAAAACGCGTTTAAAGATAAAAATGTCCAATTTTTTTAAAATTAGTTTTTCGTGTCATTCGTTACATGGATTAAAAGGTGGCAGTTCCAAGATCACGAATATATAATTTTTAAGTCGCTGGGGCAAGTAGTTTAGCCGCAAATCGAATTTTAAGGGACAGAAAAAGTGTAAAGTTTGATGGGTCTAGGACGCATAGTTTAGCCGGAAAACGCGTTTAAAGATAAAAATGTCCAATTTTTTTAAAATTAGTTTTTCGTGTCATTCGTTACATGGATTAAAAGGTGGCAGTTCCAAGATCACGAATATATAATTTTTAAGTCGCTGGGGCAAGTAGTTTAGCCGCAAATCCAATTTTAAGGGACAGAAAAAGTGTAAAGTTTGATGGGTCTAGGACGCATAGTTTAGCCGGAAAACGCGTTTAAAGATAAAAATGTCCAATTTTTTTAAAATTAGTTTTTCGTGTCATTCGTTACATGGATTAAAAGGTGGCAGTTCCAAGATCACGAATATATAATTTTTAAGTCGCTGGGGCAAGTAGTTTAACCGCAAATCGAATTTTAAGGGACAGATAAAATGTAAAGTTTGATGGGTCTAGGACGCATAGTTTAGCCGGAAAACGCGTTTAAAGATAAAAATGTCCAATTTTTTTAAAATTAGTTTTTCGTGTCATTCGTTACATGGATTAAAAGGTGGCAGTTCCAAGAACACGAATATATAATTTTTAAGTCGCTGGGGCAAGTAGTTTAGCCGCAAATCGAATTTTAAGGGACAGAAAAAGTGTAAAGTTTGATGGGTCTAGGACGCATAGTTTAGCCGGAAAACGCGTTTAAAGATAAAAATGTCAAATTTTTTTAAAATTAGTTTTTCGTGTCATTCGTTACATGGATTAAAAGGTGGCAGTTCCAAGATCACGAATATATAATTTTTAAGTCGCTGGGGCAAGTAAAGTTTGATGGGTCTAGGACGCATAGTTTAGCCGGAAAACGCGTTTAAAGATAAAAATGTCCAATTTTTTTAAAATTAGTTTTTCGTGTCATTCGTTACATGGATTAAAAGGTGGCAGTTCCAAGATCACGAATATATAATTTTTAAGTCGCTGGGGCAAGTAGTTTAGCCGCAAATCGAATTTTAAGGGACAGAAAAAGTGTAAAGTTTGATGGGTCTAGGACGCATAGTTTAGCCGGAAAACGCGTTTAAAGATAAAAATGTCCAATTTTTTTAAAATTAGTTTTTCGTGTCATTCGTTACATGGATTAAAAGGTTGCAGTTCCAAGATCACGAATATATAATTTTTAAGTCGCTGGGGCAAGTAGTTTAACCGCAAATCGAATTTTAAGGGACAGATAAAATGTAAAGTTTGATGGGTCTAGGACGCATAGTTTAGCCGGAAAACGCGTTTAAAGATAAAAATGTCCAATTTTTTTAAAATTAGTTCTTCGTGTCATTCGTTACATGGATTAAAAGGTGGCAGTTCCAAGATCACGAATATATAATTTTTAAGTCGCTGGGGCAAGTAGTTTAGCCGCAAATCGAATTTTAAGGGACAGAAAAAGTGTAAAGTTTGATGGGTCTAGGACGCATAGTTTAGCCGGAAAACGCGTTTAAAGATAAAAATGTCAAATTTTTTTAAATTTAGTTTTTCGTGTCATTCGTTACATGGATTAAAAGGTGGCAGTTCCAAGATCACGAATATATAATTTTTAAGTCGCTGGGGCAAGTAGTTTAGCCGCAAATCGAATTTTAAGGGACAGAAAAAGTGTAAAGTTTGATGGGTCTAGAACGCATAGTTTAGCCGGAAAACGCGTTTAAAGATAAAAATGTCCAATTTTTTTAAAATTAGTTTTTCGTGTCATTCGTTACATGGATTAAAAGGTGGCAGTTCCAAGATCACGAATATATATTTTTTAAGCCGCTGGGGCAAGTAGTTTAGCCGCAAATCGAATTTTAAGGGACAGAAAAAGTTTAAAGTTTGATGGGTCTAGGACGCATAGTTTAGCCGGAAAACGCGTTTAAAGATAAAAATGTCCAATTTTTTTAAAATTAGTTTTTCGTGTCATTCGTTACATGGATTAAAAGGTGGCAGTTCCAAGATCACGAATATATAATTTTTAAGTCGCTGGGGCAAGTAGTTTAGCCGCAAATCGAATTTTAAGGGACAGAAAAAGTGTAAAGTTTGATGGGTCTAGGACGCATAGTTTAGCCGGAAAACGCGTTTAAAGATAAAAATGTCCAATTTTTTTAAAATTAGTTTTTCGTGTCATTCGTTACATGGATTAAAAGGTGGCAGTTCCAAGATCACGAATATATAATTTTTAAGTCGCTGGGGCAAGTAGTTTAGCCGCAAATCGAATTTTAAGGGACAGACAAAGTGTAAAGTTTGATGGGTCTAGGACGCATAGTTTAGCCGGAAAACGCGTTTAAAGATAAAAATGTCCAATTTTTTTAAAATTAGTTTTTCGTGTCATTCGTTACATGGATTAAAAGGTGGCAGTTCCAAGATCACGAATATATAATTTTTAAGTCGCTGGGGCAAGTAGTTTAACCGCAAATCGAATTTTAAGGGACAGATAAAATGTAAAGTTTGATGGGTCTAGGACGCATAGTTTAGCCGGAAAACGCGTTTAAAGATAAAAATGTCCAATTTTTTTAAAATTAGTTCTTCGTGTCATTCGTTACATGGATTAAAAGGTGGCAGTTCCAAGATCACGAATATATAATTTTTAAGTCGCTGGGGCAAGTAGTTTAGCCGCAAATCGAATTTTAAGGGACAGAAAAAGTGTAAAGTTTGATGGGTCTAGGACGCATAGTTTAGCCGGAAAACGCGTTTAAAGATAAAAATGTCAAATTTTTTTAAAATAAGTTTTTCGTGTCATTCGTTACATGGATTAAAAGGTGGCAGTTCCAAGATCACGAATATATAATTTTTAAGTCGCTGGGGCAAGTAAAGTTTGATGGGTCTAGGACGCATAGTTTAGCCGGAAAACGCGTTTAAAGATAAAAATGTCCAATTTTTTTAAAATTAGTTTTTCGTGTCATTCGTTACATGGATTAAAAGGTGGCAGTTCCAAGATCACGAATATATAATTTTTAAGTCGCTGGGGCAAGTAGTTTAGCCGCAAATCGAATTTTAAGGGACAGAAAAAGTGTAAAGTTTGATGGGTCTAGGACGCATAGTTTAGCCGGAAAACGCGTTTAAAGATAAAAATGTCCAATTTTTTTAAAATTAGTTTTGCGTGTCATTCGTTACATGGATTAAAAGGTGGCAGTTCCAAGATCACGAATATATAATTTTTAAGTCGCTGGGGCAAGTAGTTTAGCCGCAAATCGAATTTTAAGGGACAGAAAAAGTGTAAAGTTTGATGGGTCTAGGACGCATAGTTTAGCCGGAAAACGCGTTTAAAGATAAAAATGTCCAATTTTTTTAAAATTAGTTTTTCGTGTCATTCGTTACATGGATTAAAAGGTGGCAGTTCCAAGATCACGAATATATAATTTTTAAGTCGCTGGGGCAAGTAGTTTAGCCGCAAATCGAATTTTAAGGGACAGAAAAAGTGTAAAGTTTGATAGGTCTAGAACGCATAGTTTAGCCGGAAAACGCGTTTAAAGATAAAAATGTCCAATTTTTTTAAAATTAGTTTTTCGTGTCATTCGTTACATGGATTAAAAGGTGGCAGTTCCAAGATCACGAATATATATTTTTTAAGTCGCTGGGGCAAGTAGTTTAGCCGAAAATCGAATTTTAAGGGACAGAAAAAGTTTAAAGTTTGATGGGTCTAGGACGCATAGTTTAGCCGGAAAACGCGTTTAAAGATAAAAATGTCCAATTTTTTTAAAATTAGTTTTTCGTGTCATTCGTTACATGGATTAAAAGGTGGCAGTTCCAAGATCACGAATATATAATTTTTAAGTCGCTGGGGCAAGTAGTTTAGCCGCAAATCGAATTTTAAGGGACAGAAAAAGTGTAAAGTTTGATGGGTCTAGGACGCATAGTTTAGCCGGAAAACGCGTTTAAAGATAAAAATGTCCAATTTTTTTAAAATTAGTTTTTCGTGTCATTCGTTACATGGATTAAAAGGTGGCAGTTCCAAGATCACGAATATATAATTTTTAAGTCGCTGGGGCAAGTAGTTTAGCCGCAAATCGAATTTTAAGGGACAGACAAAGTGTAAAGTTTGATGGGTCTAGGACGCATAGTTTAGCCGGAAAACGCGTTTAAAGATAAAAATGTCCAATTTTTTTAAAATTAGTTTTTCGTGTCATTCGTTACATGGATTAAAAGGTGGCAGTTCCAAGATCACGAATATATAATTTTTAAGTCGCTGGGGCAAGTAGTTTAGCCGCAAATCGAATTTTAAGGGACAGAAAAAGTGTAAAGTTTGATGGGTCTAGGACGCATAGTTTAGCCGGAAAACGCGTTTAAAGATAAAAATGTCCAATTTTTTTAAAATTAGTTTTTCGTGTCATTCGTTACATGGATTAAAAGGTGGCAGTTCCAAGATCACGAATATATAATTTTTAAGTCGCTGGGGCAAGTAGTTTAGCCGCAAATCGAATTTTAAGGGACAGAAAAAGTGTAAAGTTTGATGGGTCTAGGACGCATAGTTTAGCCGGAAAACGCGTTTAAAGATAAAAATGTCCAATTTTTTTAAAATTAGTTTTTCGTGTCATTCGTTACATGGATTAAAAGGTGGCAGTTCCAAGATCACGAATATATAATTTTTAAGTCGCTGGGGCAAGTAGTTTAACCGCAAATCGAATTTTAAGGGACAGATAAAATGTAAAGTTTGATGGGTCTAGGACGCATAGTTTAGCCGGAAAACGCGTTTAAAGATAAAAATGTCCAATTTTTTTAAAATTAGTTTTTCGTGTCATTCGTTACATGGATTAAAAGGTGGCATTTCCAAGATCACGAATATATAATTTTTAAGTCGCTGGGGAAAGTAGTTTAGCCGCAAATCGAATTTTAAGGGACAGAAAAAGTGTAAAGTTTGATGGGTCTAGGACGCATAGTTTAGCCGGAAAACGCGTTTAAAGATAAAAATGTCAAATTTTTTTAAAATTAGTTTTTCGTGTCATTCGTTACATGGATTAAAAGGTGGCAGTTCCAAGATCACGAATATATAATTTTTAAGTCGCTGGGGCAAGTAAAGTTTGATGGGTCTAGGACGCATAGTTTAGCCGGAAAACGCGTTTAAAGATAAAAATGTCCAATTTTTTTAAAATTAGTTTTTCGTGTCATTCGTTACATGGATTAAAAGGTGGCAGTTCCAAGATCACGAATATATAATTTTTAAGTCGCTGGGGCAAGTAGTTTAACCGCAAATCGAATTTTAAGGGACAGATAAAATGTAAAGTTTGATGGGTCTAGGACGCATAGTTTAGCCGGAAAACGCGTTTAAAGATAAAAATGTCCAATTTTTTTAAAATTAGTTCTTCGTGTCATTCGTTACATGGATTAAAAGGTGGCATTTCCAAGATCACGAATATATAATTTTTAAGTCGCTGGGGAAAGTAGTTTAGCCGCAAATCGAATTTTAAGGGACAGAAAAAGTGTAAAGTTTGATGGGTCTAGGACGCATAGTTTAGCCGGAAAACGCGTTTAAAGATAAAAATGTCAAATTTTTTTAAAATTAGTTTTTCGTGTCATTCGTTACATGGATTAAAAGGTGGCAGTTCCAAGATCACGAATATATAATTTTTAAGTCGCTGGGGAAAGTAAAGTTTGATGGGTCTAGGACGGATAGTTTAGCCGGAAAACGCGTTTAAAGATAAAAATGTCCAATTTTTTTAAAATTAGTTTTTCGTGTCATTCGTTACATGGATTAAAAGGTGGCAGTTCCAAGATCACGAATATATAATTTTTAAGTCGCTGGGGCAAGTAGTTTAACCGCAAATCGAATTTTAAGGGACAGATAAAATGTAAAGTTTGATGGGTCTAGGATGCATAGTTTAGCCGGAAAACGCGTTTAAAGATAAAAATGTCCAATTTTTTTAAAATTAGTTCTTCGTGTCATTCGTTACATGGATTAAAAGGTGGCAGTTCCAAGATCACGAATATATAATTTTTAAGTCGCTGGGGCAAGTAGTTTAGCCGCAAATCGAATTTTAAGGGACAGAAAAAGTGTAAAGTTTGATGGGTCTAGGACGCATAGTTTAGCCGGAAAACGCGTTTAAAGATAAAAATGTCAAATTTTTTTAAAATTAGTTTTTCGTGTCATTCGTTACATGGATTAAAAGGTGGCAGTTCCAAGATCACGAATATATAATTTTTAAGTCGCTGGGGCAAGTAAAGTTTGATGGGTCTAGGACGCATAGTTTAGCCGGAAAACGCGTTTAAAGATAAAAATGTCCAATTTTTTTAAAATTAGTTTTTCGTGTCATTCGTTACATTGATTAAAAGGTGGCAGTTCCAAGATCACGAATATATAATTTTTAAGTCGCTGGGGCAAGTAGTTTAGCCGCAAATCGAATTTTAAGGGACAGAAAAAGTGTAAAGTTTGATGGGTCTAGGACGCATAGCTTAGCCGGAAAACGCGTTTAAAGATAAAAATGTCCAATTTTTTTAAAATTAGTTTTTCGTGTCATTCGTTACATGGATTAAAAGGTGGCAGTTCCAAGATCACGAATATATAATTTTTAAGTCGCTGGGGCAAGTAGTTTAACCGCAAATCGAATTTTAAGGGACAGATAAAATGTAAAGTTTGATGGGTCTAGGACGCATAGTTTAGCCGGAAAACGCGTTTAAAGATAAAAATGTCCAATTTTTTTAAAATTAGTTTTTCGTGTCATTCGTTACATGGATTAAAAGGTGGCATTTCCAAGATCACGAATATATAATTTTTAAGTCGCTGGGGAAAGTAGTTTAGCCGCAAATCGAATTTTAAGGGACAGAAAAAGTGTAAAGTTTGATGGGTCTAGGACGCATAGTTTAGCCGGAAAACGTGTTTAAAGATAAAAATGTCAAATTTTTTTAAAATTAGTTTTTCGTGTCATTCGTTACATGGATTAAAAGGTGGCAGTTCCAAGATCACGAATATATAATTTTTAAGTCGCTGGGGCAAGTAAAGTTTGATGGGTCTAGGACGCATAGTTTAGCCGGAAAACGCGTTTAAAGATAAAAATGTCCAATTTTTTTAAAATTAGTTTTTCGTGTCATTCGTTACATGGATTAAAAGGTGGCAGTTCCAAGATCACGAATATATAATTTTTAAGTCGCTGGGGCAAGTAGTTTAACCGCAAATCGAATTTTAAGGGACAGATAAAATGTAAAGTTTGATGGGTCTAGGACGCATAGTTTAGCCGAAAACGCGTTTAAAGATAAAAATGTCCAATTTTTTTAAAATTAGTTCTTCGTGTCATTCGTTACATGGATTAAAAGGTGGCAGTTCCAAGATCACGAATATATAATTTTTAAGTCGCTGGGGCAAGTAGTTTAGCCGCAAATCGAATTTTAAGGGACAGAAAAAGTGTAAAGTTTGATGGGTCTAGGGCGCATAGTTTAGCCGGAAAACGCGTTTAAAGATAAAAATGTCAAATTTTTTTAAAATTAGTTTTTCGTGTCATTCGTTACATGGATTAAAAGGTGGCAGTTCCAAGATCACGAATATATAATTTTTAAGTCGCTGGGGCAAGTAAAGTTTGATGGGTCTAGGACGCATAGTTTAGCCGGAAAACGCGTTTAAAGATAAAAATGTCCAATTTTTTTAAAATTAGTTTTTCGTGTCATTCGTTACATGGATTAAAAGGTGGCAGTTCCAAGATCACGAATATATAATTTTTAAGTCGCTGGGGCAAGTAGTTTAGCCGCAAATCGAATTTTAAGGGACAGAAAAAGTGTAAAGTTTGATGGGTCTAGGACGCATAGTTTAGCCGGAAAACGCGTTTAAAGATAAAAATGTCCAATTTTTTTAAAATAAGTTTTTCGTGGCATTCGTTACATGGATTAAAAGGTGGCAGTTCCAAGATCACGAATATATAATTTTTAAGTCGCTGGGGCAAGTAGTTTAGCCGCAAATCGAATTTTAAGGGACAGAAAAATTGTAAAGTTTGATGGGTCTAGGACGCATAGTTTAGCCGGAAAACGCGTTTAAAGATAAAAATGTCCAATTTTTTTAAAATTAGTTTTGCGTGTCATTCGTTACATGGATTAAAAGGTGTCAGTTCCAAGATCACGAATATATAATTTTTAAGTCGCTGGGGCAAGTAGTTTAGCCGCAAATCGAATTTTAAGGGACAGAAAAAGTGTAAAGTTTGATGGGTCTAGGACGCATAGTTTAGCCGGAAAACGCGTTTAAAGATAAAAATGTCCAATTTTTTTAAAATTAGTTTTTCGTGTCATTCGTTACATGGATTAAAAGGTGGCAGTTCCAAGATCACGAATATATAATTTTTAAGTCGCTGGGGCAAGTAGTTTAGCCGCAAATCGAATTTTAAGGGACAGAAAAAGTGTAAAGTTTGATGGGTCTAGGACGCATAGTTTAGCCGGAAAACGCGTTTAAAGATAAAAACGTCCAATTTTTTTAAAATTAGTTTTTCGTGTCATTCGTTACATGGATGAAAAGGTGGCAGTTCCAAGATCACGAATATATAATTTTTAAGTCGCTGGGGCAAGTAGTTTAGCCGCAAATCGAATTTTAAGGGACAGAAAAATTGTAAAGTTTGATGGGTCTAGGACGCATAGTTTAGCCGGAAAACGCGTTTAAAGATAAAAACGTCCAATTTTTTTAAAATTAGTTTTTCGTGTCATTCGTTACATGGATTAAAAGGTGGCAGTTCCAAGATCACGAATATATAATTTTTAAGTCGCTGGGGCAAGTAGTTTAGCCGCAAATCGAATTTTAAGGGACAGAAAAAGTGTAAAGATTGATGGGTCTAGGACGCATAGTTTAGCCGGAAAACGCGTTTAAAGATAAAAATGTCCAATTTTTTTAAAATTCGTTTTCCGTGTCATTCGTTACATGGATTAAAAGGTGGCAGTTCCAAGATCACGAATATATAATTTTTAAGTCGCTGGGGAAAGTAGTTTAGCCGCAAATCGAATTTTAAGGGACAGAAAAATTGTAAAGTTTGATGGGTCTAGGACGCATAGTTTAGCCGGAAAACGCGTTTAAAGATAAAAATGTCCAATTTTTTTAAAATTAGTTTTTCGTGTCATTCGTTACATGGATTAAAAGGTGGCATTTCCAAGATCACGAATATATAATTTTTAAGTCGCTGGGGAAAGTAGTTTAGCCGCAAATCGAATTTTAAGGGACAGAAAAAGTGTAAAGTTTGATGGGTCTAGGACGCATAGTTTAGCCGGAAAACGCGTTTAAAGATAAAAATGTCAAATTTTTTTAAAATTAGTTTTTCGTGTCATTCGTTACATGGATTAAAAGGTGGCAGTTCCAAGATCACGAATATATAATTTTTAAGTCGCTGGGGCAAGTAAAGTTTGATGGGTCTAGGACGCATAGTTTAGCCGGAAAACGCGTTTAAAGATAAAAATGTCCAATTTTTTTAAAATTAGTTTTTCGTGTCATTCGTTACATGGATTAAAAGGTGGCAGTTCCAAGATCACGAATATATAATTTTTAAGTCGCTGGGGCAAGTAGTTTAACCGCAAATCGAATTTTAAGGGACAGATAAAATGTAAAGTTTGATGGGTCTAGGACGCATAGTTTAGCCGGAAAACGCGTTTAAAGATAAAAATGTCCAATTTTTTTAAAATTAGTTCTTCGTGTCATTCGTTACATGGATTAAAAGGTGGCAGTTCCAAGATCACGAATATATAATTTTTAAGTCGCTGGGGCAAGTAGTTTAGCCGCAAATCGAATTTTAAGGGACAGAAAAAGTGTAAAGTTTGATGGGTCTAGGGCGCATAGTTTAGCCGGAAAACGCGTTTAAAGATAAAAATGTCAAATTTTTTTAAAATTAGTTTTTCGTGTCATTCGTTACATGGATTAAAAGGTGGCAGTTCCAAGATCACGAATATATAATTTTTAAGTCGCTGGGGCAAGTAAAGTTTGATGGGTCTAGGACGCATAGTTTAGCCGGAAAACGCGTTTAAAGATAAAAATGTCCAATTTTTTTAAAATTAGTTTTTCGTGTCATTCGTTACATGGATTAAAAGGTGGCAGTTCCAAGATCACGAATATATAATTTTTAAGTCGCTGGGGCAAGTAGTTTAGCCGCAAATCGAATTTTAAGGGACAGAAAAAGTGTAAAGTTTGATGGGTCTAGGACGCATAGTTTAGCCGGAAAACGCGTTTAAAGATAAAAATGTCCAATTTTTTTAAAATAAGTTTTTCGTGGCATTCGTTACATGGATTAAAAGGTGGCAGTTCCAAGATCACGAATATATAATTTTTAAGTCGCTGGGGCAAGTAGTTTAGCCGCAAATCGAATTTTAAGGGACAGAAAAATTGTAAAGTTTGATGGGTCTAGGACGCATAGTTTAGCCGGAAAACGCGTTTAAAGATAAAAATGTCCAATTTTTTTAAAATTAGTTTTGCGTGTCATTCGTTACATGGATTAAAAGGTGTCAGTTCCAAGATCACGAATATATAATTTTTAAGTCGCTGGGGCAAGTAGTTTAGCCGCAAATCGAATTTTAAGGGACAGAAAAAGTGTAAAGTTTGATGGGTCTAGGACGCATAGTTTATCCGGAAAACGCGTTTAAAGATAAAAATGTCCAATTTTTTTAAAATTAGTTTTTCGTGTCATTCGTTACATGGATTAAAAGGTGGCAGTTCCAAGATCACGAATATATAATTTTTAAGTCGCTGGGGCAAGTAGTTTAGCCGCAAATCGAATTTTAAGGGACAGAAAAAGTGTAAAGTTTGATGGGTCTAGGACGCATAGTTTAGCCGGAAAACGCGTTTAAAGATAAAAACGTCCAATTTTTTTAAAATTAGTTTTTCGTGTCATTCGTTACATGGATTAAAAGGTGGCAGTTCCAAGATCACGAATATATAATTTTTAAGTCGCTGGGGCAAGTAGTTTGGCCGCAAATCGAATTTTAAGGGACAGAAAAATTGTAAAGTTTGATGGGTCTAGGACGCATAGTTTAGCTGGAAAACGCGTTTAAAGATAAAAACGTCCAATTTTTTTAAAATTAGTTTTTCGTGTCATTCGTTACATGGATTAAAAGGTGGCAGTTCCAAGATCACGAATATATAATTTTTAAGTCGCTGGGGAAAGTAGTTTAGCCGCAAATCGAATTTTAAGGGACAGAAAAATTGTAAAGTTTGATGGGTCTAGGATGCATAGTTTAGCCGGAAAACGCGTTTAAAGATAAAAACGTCCAATTTTTTTAAAATTAGTTTTTCGTGTCATTCGTTACATGGATTAAAAGGTGGCAGTTCCAAGATCACGAATATATAATTTTTAAGTCGCTGGGGCAAGTAGTTTAGCCGCAAATCGAATTTTAAGGGACAGAAAAAGTGTAAAGATTGATGGGTCTAGGACGCATAGTTTAGCCGGAAAACGCGTTTAAAGATAAAAATGTCCAATTTTTTTAAAATTCGTTTTTCGTGTCATTCGTTACATGGATTAAAAGGTGGCAGTTCCAAGATCACGAATATATAATTTTTAAGTCGCTGGGGCAAGTAGTTTAGCCGCAAATCGAATTTTAAGGGACAGAAAAAGTGTAAAGTTTGATGGGTCTAGGACGCATACTTTAGCCTGAAAACGCGTTTAAAGATAAAAATGTCCAATTTTTTAAAATTAGTTTTTCGTGTCATTCGTTACATGGATTAAAAGGTGGCAGTTCCAAGATCACGAATATATAATTTTTAAGTCGCTGTGGCAAGTAGTTTAGCCGCAAATCGAATTTTAAGGGACAGATAAAATGTAAAGTTTGATGGGTCTAGGACGCATAGTTTAGCCGGAAAACGCGTTTAAAGATAAAAATGTCCAATTTTTTTTAAATTAGTTTTTCGTGTCATTCGTTACATGGATTAAAAGGTGGCAGTTCCAAGATCACGAATATATAATTTTTAAGTCGCTGGGGCAAGTAGTTTAGCCGCAAATCGAATTTTAAGGGACAGAAAAAGTGTTAAGTTTGATGGGTCTAGGACGCATAGTTTAGCCGGAAAACGCGTTTAAAGATAAAAATGTCCAATTTTTTTTAAAATTAGTTTTTGGTGTCATTCGTTACATGGATTAAAAGGTGGCAGTTCCAAGATCACGAATATATAATTTTTAAGTCGCTGGGGCAAGTAGATTAGCCGCAAATCGAATTTTAAGGGACAGAAAAAGTGTAAAGTTTGATGGGTCTAGGACGCATAGTTTAGCCGGAAAACGCGTTTAAAGATAAAAATGTCCAATTTTTTTAAAATTAGTTTTTCGTGTCATTCGTTACATGGATTAAAAGGTGGCAGTTCCAAGATCACGAATATATAATTTTTAAGTCGCTGGGGCAAGTAGTTTAGCCGCAAATCGAATTTTAAGGGACAGAAAAAGTGTAAAGTTTGATGGGTCTAGGACGCATAGTTTAGCCGGAAAACGCGTTTAAAGATAAAAATGTCCATTTTTTTTTTAAATTAGTTTTTCGTGTCATTCGTTACATGGATTAAAAGGTGGCAGTTCCAAGATCACGAATATATAATTTTTAAGTCGCTGGGACAAGTAGTTTAGCCGCAAATCGAATTTTAAGGGACCGAAAAAGTGTAAAGTTTGATGGGTCTAGGACGCATAGTTTAGCCGGAAAACGCGTTTAAAGATAAAAATGTCCAATTTTTTTAAAATTAGTTTTTCGTGTCATTCGTTACATGGATTAAAAGGTGGCAGTTCCAAGATCACGAATATATAATTTTTAAGTCGCTGGGGCAAGTAGTTTAGCCGCAAATCGAATTTTAAGGGACAGAAAAAGTGTAAAGTTTGATGGGTCTAGGACGCATAGTTTAGCCGGAAAACGCGTTTAAAGATAAAAATGTCCAATTTTTTTAAAATTAGTTTTTCGTGTCATTCGTTACATGGATTAAAAGGTGGTAGTTCCAAGATCACGAATATATAATTTTTAAGTCGCTGTGGCAAGTAGTTTAGCCGCAAATCGAATTTTAAGGGACAGAAAAAGTGTAAAGTTTGATGGGTCTAGGACGCATAGTTTAGCCGGAAAACGAGTTTAAAGATAAAAATGTCCAATTTTTTTAAAATTAGTTTTTCGTGTCATTCGTTACATGGATTAAAAGGTGGCAGTTCCAAGATCACGAATATATAATTTTTAAGTCGCTGGGGCAAGTAGTTTAGCCGCAAATCGAATTTTAAGGGACAGAAAAAGTGTAAAGTTTGATGGGTCTAGGACGCATAGTTTAGCCGGAAAACGCGTTTAAAGATAAAAATGTCCAATTTTTTTAAAATTAGTTTTTCGTGTCATTCGTTACATGGATTAAAAGGTGGCAGTTCCAAGATCACGAATATATAATTTTTAAGTCGCTGGGGCAAGTAGTTTAGCCGCAAATCGAATTTTAAGGGACAGAAAAAGTGTAAAGTTTGATGGGTCTAGGACGCATAGTTTAGCCGGAAAACGCGTTTAAAGATAAAAATGTCCAATTTTTTTAAAATTAGTTTTTCGTGTCATTCGTTACATGGATTAAAAGGTGGCAGTTCCAAGATCACGAATATATAATTTTTAAGTCGCTGGGGCAAGTAGTTTAGCCGCAAATCGAATTTTAAGGGACAGAAAAAGTGTAAAGTTTGATGGGTCTAGGACGCATAGTTTAGCCGGAAAACGCGTTTAAAGATAAAAATGTCCAATTTTTTTAAAATTAGTTTTTCGTGTCATTCGTTACATGGATTAAAAGGTGGCAGTTCCAAGATCACGATTATATAATTTTTAAGTCGCTGGGGCAAGTAGTTTAGCCGCAAATCGAATTTTAAGGGACAGAAAAAGTGTAAAGTTTGATGGGTCTAGGACGCATAGTTTAGCCGGAAAACGCGTTTAAAGATAAAAATGTCCAATTTTTTTAAAATTAGTTTTTCGTGTCATTCGTTACATGGATTAAAAGGTGGCAGTTCCAAGATCACGAATATATAATTTTTAAGTCGCTGGGGCAAGTAGTTTAGCCGCAAATCGAATTTTAAGGGACAGAAAAAGTGTAAAGTTTGATGGGTCTAGGACGCATAGTTTAGCCGGAAAACGCGTTTAAAGATAAAAATGTCCAATTTTTTTAAAATTAGTTTTTCGTGTCATTCGTTACATGGATTAAAAGGTGGCAGTTCCAAGATCACGAATATATAATTTTTAAGTCGCTGGGGCAAGTAGTTTAGCCGCAAATCGAATTTTAAGGGACAGAAAATGTGTAAAGTTTGATGGGTCTAGGACGCATAGTTTAGCCGGAAAACGCGTTTAAAGATAAAAATGTCCAATTTTTTTAAAATTAGTTTTTCGTGTCATTCGTTACATGGATTAAAAGGTGGCAGTTCCAAGATCACGAATATATAATTTTTAAGTCGCTGGGGCAAGTAGTTTAGCCGCAAATCGAATTTTAAGGGACAGAAAAAGTGTAAAGTTTGATGGGTCTAGGACGCACAGTTTAGCCGGAAAACGCGTTTAAAGATAAAAATGTCCAATTTTTTTAAAATTCGTTTTTCGTGTCATTCGTTACATGGATTAAAAGGTGGCAGTTCCAAGATCACGAATATATAATTTTTAAGTCGCTGGGGCAAGTAGTTTAGCCGCAAATCGAATTTTAAGGGACAGAAAAAGTGTAAAGTTTGATGGGTCTAGGACGCATAGTTTAGCCGGAAAACGCGTTTAAAGATAAAAATGTCCAATTTTTTTAAAATTAGTTTTGCGTGTCATTCGTTACATGGATTAAAAGGTAGCAGTTCCAAGATCACGAATATATAATTTTTAAGTCGCTGGGGCAAGTAGTTTAGCCGCAAATCGAGTTTTAAGGGACAGAAAAAGTGTAAAGTTTGATGGGTCTAGGACGCATAGTTTAGCCGGAAAACGCGTTTAAAGATAAAAATGTCCAATTTTTTTTAAATTTGTTTTTCGTGTCATTCGTTACATGGATTAAAAGGTGGCAGTTCCAAGATCACGAATATATAATTTTTAAGTCGCTGGGGCAAGTAGTTTAGCCGCAAATCGAATTTTAAGGGACAGAAAAAGTGTAAAGTTTGATGGGTCTAGGACGCATAGTTTAGCCGGAAAACGCGTTTAAAGATAAAAATGTCCAATTTTTTTAAATTTAGTTTTTCGTGTCATTCGTTACATGGATTAAAAGGTGGCAGTTCCAAGATCACGAATATATAATTTTTAAGTCGCTGGGGCAAGTAGTTTAGCCGCAAATCGAATTTTAAGGTCTAGGACGCATAGTTTAGCCGGAAAACGCGTTTAAAGATAAAAATGTCCAATTTTTTTAAAATTAGTTTTTCGTGTCATTCGTTACATGGATTAAAAGGTGGCAGTTCCAAGATCACGAATATATAATTTTTAAGTCGCTGGGGCAAGTAGTTTAGCCGCAAATCGAATTTTAAGGGACAGAAAAAGTTTAAAGTTTGATGGGTCTAGGACGCATAGTTTAGCCTGAAAACGCGTTTAAAGATAAAAATATCCAATTTTTTTAAAATTAGTTTTTCGTGTCATTCGTTACATGGGTTAAAAGGTGGCAGTTCCAAGATCACGAATATATAATTTTTAAGTCGCTGGGGCAAGTAGTTTAGCCGCAAATCGAATTTTAAGGGACAGATAAAATGTAAAGTTTGATGGGTCTAGGACGCATAGTTTAGCCGGAAAACGCGTTTAAAGATAAAAATGTCCAATTTTTTTTAAATTAGTTTTTCGTGTCATTCGTTACATGGATTAAAAGGTGGTAGTTCCAAGATCACGAATATATAATTTTTAAGTCGCTGGGGCAAGTAGTTTAGCCGCAAATCGAATTTTAAGGGACAGAAAAAGTGTAAAGTTTGATGGGTCTAGGACGCATAGTTTAGCCGGAAAACGCGTTTAAAGATAAAAATGTCCAATTTTTTTAAAATTAGTTTTTCGTGTCATTCGTTACATGGATTAAAAGGTGGCAGTTCCAAGATCACGAATATATAATTTTTAAGTCGCTGGGGCAAGTAGTTTAGCCGCAAATCGAATTTTAAGGGACAGAAAAAGTGTAAAGTTTGATGGGTCTAGGACGCATAGTTTAGCCGGAAAACGCGTTTAAAGATAAAAATGTCCAATTTTTTTAAAATTAGTTTTTCGTGTCATTCGTTACATGGATTAAAAGGTGGCAGTTCCAAGATCACGAATATATAATTTTTAAGTCGCTGGGGCAAGTAGTTTAGCCGCAAATCGAATTTTAAGGGACAGAAAAAGTGTAAAGTTTGATGGGTCTAGGACGCATAGTTTAGCCGGAAAACGCGTTTGAAGATAAAAATGTCCAATTTTTTTAAAATTAGTTTTTCGTGTCATTCGTTACATGGATTAAAAGGTGGCAGTTCCAAGATCACGAATATATAATTTTTAAGTCGCTGGGGCAAGTAGTTTAGCCGCAAATCGAATTTTAAGGGACAGAAAAAGTGTAAAGTTTGATGGGTCTAGGACGCATAGTTTAGCCGGAAAACGCGTTTAAAGATAAAAATGTCCAATTTTTTTAAAATTAGTTTTTCGTGTCATTCGTTACATGGATTAAAAGGTGGCAGTTCCAAGATCACGAATATATAATTTTTAAGTCGCTGGGGCAAGTAGTTTAGCCGCAAATCGAATTTTAAGGGACAGACAAAGTGTAAAGTTTGATGGGTCTAGGACGCATAGTTTAGCCGGAAAACGCGTTTAAAGATAAAAATGTCCAATTTTTTTAAAATTAGTTTTTCGTGTCATTCGTTACATGGATTAAAAGGTGGCAGTTCCAAGATCACGAATATATAATTTTTAAGTCGCTGGGGCAAGTAGTTTAGCCGCAAATCGAATTTTAAGGGACAGAAAAAGTGTAAAGTTTGATGGGTTTAGGACGCATAGTTTAGCCGGAAAACGCGTTTAAAGATAAAAATGTCCAATTTTTTTAAAATTAGTTTTTCGTGTCATTCGTTACATGGATTAAAAGGTGGCAGTTCCAAGATCACGAATATATAATTTTTAAGTCGCTGGGGCAAGTAGTTTAGCCGCAAATCGAATTTTAAGGGACAGAAAATGTGTAAAGTTTGATGGGTCTAGGACGCATAGTTTAGCCGGAAAACGCGTTTAAAGATAAAAATGTCCAATTTTTTTAAAATTAGTTTTTCGTGTCATTCGTTACATGGATTAAAAGGTGGCAGTTCCAAGATCACGAATATATAATTTTTAAGTCGCTGGGGCAAGTAGTTTAGCCGCAAATCGAATTTTAAGGGACAGAAAAAGTGTAAAGTTTGATGGGTCTAGGACGCATAGTTTAGCCGGAAAACGCGTTTAAAGATAAAAATGTCCAATTTTTTTAAAATTAGTTTTGCGTGTCATTCGTTACATGGATTAAAAGGTAGCAGTTCCAAGATCACGAATATATAATTTTTAAGTCGCTGGGGCAAGTAGTTTAGCCGCAAATCGAATTTTAAGGGACAGAAAAAGTGTAAAGTTTGATGGGTCTAGGACGCATAGTTTAGCCGGAAAACGCGTTTAAAGATAAAAATGTCCAATTTTTTTAAAATTAGTTTTTCGTGTCATTCGTTACATGGATTAAAAGGTGGCAGTTCCAAGATCACGAATATATAATTTTTAAGTCGCTGGGGCAAGTAGTTTATCCGCAAATCGAATTTTAAGGGACAGAAAAAGTGTAAAGTTTGATGGGTCTAGGACGCATAGTTTAGCCGGAAAACGCGTTTAAAGATAAAAATGTCCAATTTTTTTAAAATTAGTTTTTCGTGTCATTCGTTACATGGATTAAAAGGTGGCAGTTCCAAGATCACGAATATATAATTTTTAAGTCGCTGGGGCAAGTAGTTTAGCCGCAAATCGAATTTTAAGGTCTAGGACGCATAGTTTAGCCGGAAAACGCGTTTAAAGATAAAAATGTCCAATTTTTTTAAAATTAGTTTTTCGTGTCATTCGTTACATGGATTAAAAGGTGGCAGTTCCAAGATCACGAATATATAATTTTTAAGTCGCTGGGGCAAGTAGTTTAGCCGCAAATCGAATTCTAGGGACAGAAAAAGTGTAAAGTTTGATGGGTCTAGGACGCATAGTTTAGCCGGAAAACGCGTTTAAAGATAAAAATGTCCAATTTTTTTAAAATTAGTTTTTTTTCGTGTCATTCGTTACATGGATTAAAAGGTGGCAGTTCCAAGATCACGAATATATAATTTTTAAGTCGCTGGGGCAAGTAGTTTAGCCGCAAATCGAATTTTAAGGGACAGAAAAAGTGTAAAGTTTGATGGGTCTAGGACGCAAAGTTTAGCCGGAAAACGCGTTTAAAGATAAAAATGTCCAATTTTTTTAAAATTAGTTTTTCGTGTCATTCGTTACATGGATTAAAAGGTGGCAGTTCCAAGATCACGAATATATAATTTTTAAGTCGCTGGGGCAAGTAGTTTAGCCGCAAATCGAATTTTAAGGGACAGAAAAAGTGTAAAGTTTGATTGGTCTAGGACGCATAGTTTAGCCGGAAAACGCGTTTAAAGATAAAAATGTCCAATTTTTTTAAAATTAGTTTTTCGTGTCATTCGTTACATGGATTAAAAGGTGGCAGTGCCAAGATCACGAATATATAATTTTTAAGTCGCTGGGGCAAGTAGTTTAGCCGCAAATCGAATTTTAAGGGACAGATGAAATGTAAAGTTTGATGGGTCTAGGACGCATAGTTTAGCCGGAAAACGCGTTTAAAGATAAAAATGTCCAATTTTTTTAAAATTAGTTTTTCGTGTCATTCGTTACATGGATTAAAAGGTGGCAGTTCCAAGATCACGAATATATAATTTTTAAGTCGCTGGGGCAAGTAGTTTAGCCGCAAATCGAATTTTAAGGGACAGAAAAAGTGTAAAGTTTGATGGGTCTAGGACGCATAGTTTAGCCGGAAAACGCGTTTAAAGATAAAAATGTCCAATTTTTTTAAAATTAGTTTTTCGTGTCATTCGTTACATGGATTAAAAGGTGGCAGTTCCAAGATCACGAATATATAATTTTTAAGTCGCTGGGACAAGTAGTTTAGCCGCAAATCGAATTTTAAGGGACAGAAAAAGTGTAAAGTTTGATGGGTCTAGGACGCATAGTTTAGCCGGAAAACGCGTTTAAAGATAAAAATGTCCAATTTTTTTAAAATTAGTTTTTCGTGTCATTCGTTACATGGATTAAAAGGTGGCAGTTCCAAGATCACGAATATATAATTTTTAAGTCGCTGGGGCAAGTAGTTTAGCCGCAAATCGAATTTTAAGGGACAGAAAAAGTGTAAAGTTTGATGGGTCTAGGACGCATAGTTTAGCCGGAAAACGCGTTTAAAGATAAAAATGTCAAATTTTTTAAAAATTAGTTTTTCGTGTCATTCGTTACATGGATTAAAAGGTGGTAGTTCCAAGATCACGAATATATAATTTTTAAGTCGCTGGGGCAAGTAGTTTAGCCGCAAATCGAATTTTAAGGGACAGAAAAAGTGTAAAGTTTGATGGGTCTAGGACGCATAGTTTAGCCGGAAAACGCGTTTAAAGATAAAAATGTCCAATTTTTTTAAAATTAGTTTTTCGTGTCATTCGTTACATGGATTAAAAGGTGGCAGTTCCAAGATCACGAATATATAATTTTTAAGTCGCTGGGGCAAGTAGTTTAGCCGCAAATCGAATTTTAAGGGACAGAAAAAGTGTAAAGTTTGATGGGTCTAGGACGCATAGTTTAGCCGGAAAACGCGTTTAAAGATAAAAATGTCCAATTTTTTTAAAATTAGTTTTTCGTGTCATTCGTTACATGGATTAAAAGGTGGCAGTTCCAAGATCACGAATATATAATTTTTAAGTCGCTGGGGCAAGTAGTTTAGCCGCAAATCGAATTTTAAGGGACAGAAAAAGTGTAAAGTTTGATGGGTCTAGGACGCATAGTTTAGCCGGAAAACGCGTTTAAAGATAAAAATGTCCAATTTTTTTAAAATTAGTTTTTCGTGTCATTCGTTACATGGATTAAAAGGTGGCAGTTCCAAGATCACGAATATATAATTTTTAAGTCGCTGGGGCAAGTAGTTTAGCCGCAAATCGAATTTTAAGGGACAGAAAAAGTGTAAAGTTTGATGGGTCTAGGACGCATAGTTTAGCCGGAAAACGCGTTTAAAGATAAAAATGTCCAATTTTTTTAAAATTAGTTTTTCGTGTCATTCGTTACATGGATTAAAAGGTGGCAGTTCCAAGATCACGAATATATAATTTTTAAGTCGCTGGGGCAAGTAGTTTAGCCGCAAATCGAATTTTAAGGGACAGAAAAAGTGTAAAGTTTGATGGGTCTAGGACGCATAGTTTAGCCGGAAAACGCGTTTAAAGATAAAAATGTCCAATTTTTTTAAAATTAGTTTTTCGTGTCATTCGTTACATGGATTAAAAGGTGGCAGTTCCAAGATCACGAATATATAATTTTTAAGTCGCTGGGGCAAATCGAATTTTAAGGGACAGAAAAAGTGTAAAGTTTGATGGGTCTAGGACGCATAGTTTAGCCGGAAAACGCGTTTAAAGATAAAAATGTCCAATTTTTTTAAAATTAGTTTTTCGTGTCATTCGTTACATGGATTAAAAGGTGGCAGTTCCAAGATCACGAATATATAATTTTTAAGTCGTTGGGGCAAGTAGTTTAGCCGCAAATCGAATTTTAAGGGACAGAAAAAGTGTAAAGTTTGATGGGTCTAGGACGCATAGTTTAGCCGGAAAACGCGTTTAAAGATAAAAATGTCCAATTTTTTTAAAATTAGTTTTTCGTGTCATTCGTTACATGGATTAAAAGGTGGCAGTTCCAAGATCACGAATATATAATTTTTAAGTCGCTGGGGCAAGTAGTTTAGCCGCAAATCGAATTTTAAGGGACAGAAAATGTGTAAAGTTTGATGGGTCTAGGACGCATAGTTTAGCCGGAAAACGCGTTTAAAGATAAAAATGTCCAATTTTTTTAAAATTAGTTTTTCGTGTCATTCGTTACATGGATTAAAAGGTGGCAGTTCCAAGATCACGAATATATAATTTTTAAGTCGCTGGGGCAAGTAGTTTAGCCGCAAATCGAATTTTAAGGGACAGAAAAAGTGTAAAGTTTGATGGGTCTAGGACGCATAGTTTAGCCGGAAAACGCGTTTAAAGATAAAAATGTCCAATTTTTTTAAAATTAGTTTTTCGTGTCATTCGTTACATGGATTAAAAGGTGGCATTCCAAGATCACGAATATATAATTTTTAAGTCGCTGGGGCAAGTAGTTTAGCCGCAAATCGAATTTTAAGGGACAGAAAAAGTGTAAAGTTTGATGGGTCTAGGACGCATAGTTTAGCCGGAAAACGCGTTTAAAGATAAAAATGTCCAATTTTTTTAAAATTAGTTTTTCGTGTCATTCGTTACATGGATTAAAAGGTGGCAGTTCCAAGATCACGAATATATAATTTTTAAGTCGCTGGGGCAAGTAGTTTAGCCGCAAATCGAATTTTAAGGGACAGAAAAAGTGTAAAGTTTGATGGGTCTAGGACGCATAGTTTAGCCGGAAAACGCGTTTAAAGATAAAAATGTCCAATTTTTTTAAAATTAGTTTTTCGTGTCATTCGTTACACGGATTAAAAGGTGGCAGTTCCAAGATCACGAATATATAATTTTTAAGTCGCTGGGGCAAGTAGTTTAGCCGCAAATCGAATTTTAAGGGACAGAAAAAGTGTAAAGTTTGATGGGTCTAGGACGCATAGTTTAGCCGGAAAACGCGTTTAAAGATAAAAATGTCCAATTTTTTTAAAATTAGTTTTTCGTGTCATTCCTTACATGGATTAAAAGGTGGCAGTTCCAAGATCACGAATATATAATTTTTAAGTCGCTGGGGCAAGTAGTTTAGCCACAAATCGAATTTTAAGGGACAGAAAATGTGTAAAGTTTGATGGGTCTAGGACGCATAGTTTAGCCGGAAAACGCGTTTAAAGATAAAAATGTCCAATTTTTTTAAAATTAGTTTTTCGTGTCATTCGTTACATGGATTAAAAGGTGGGAGTTCCAAGATCACGAATATATAATTTTTAAGTCGCTGGGGCAAGTAGTTTAGCCGCAAATCGAATTTTAAGGGACAGAAAAAGTGTAAAGTTTGATGGGTCTAGGACGCATAGTTTAGCCGGAAAACGCGTTTAAAGATAAAAATGTCCATTTTTTTTAAAATTAGTTTTTCGTGTCATTCGTTACATGGATTAAAAGGTGGCAGTTCCAAGATCACGAATATATAATGTTTAAGTCGCTGGGGCAAGTAGTTTAGCCGCAAATCGAATTTTAAGGGACAGAAAAAGTGTAAAGTTTGATGGGTCTAGGACGCATAGTTTAGCCGGAAAACGCGTTTAAAGATAAAAATGTCCAATTTTTTTTTAAAATTAGTTTTTCGTGTCATTCGTTACAATGATTAAAAGGTGGCAGTTCCAAGATCACGAATATATAATTTTTAAGTCGCTGGGGCAAGTAGTTTAGCCGCAAATCGAATTTTAAGGGACAGAAAAAGTGTAAAGTTTGATGGGTCTAGGACGCATAGTTTAGCCGGAAAACGCGTTTAAAGATAAAAATGTCCAATTTTTTTTAAAATTAGTTTTTCGTGTCATTCGTTACATGGATTAAAAGGTGGCAGTTCCAAGATCACGAATATATAATTTTTAAGTCGCTGGGGCAAGTAGTTTAGCCGCAAATCGAATTTTAAGGGACAGAAAAAGTGTAAAGTTTGATGGGTCTAGGACGCATAGTTTAGCCGGAAAACGCGTTTAAAGATAAAAATGTCCAATTTTTTTAAAATTAGTTTTTCGTGTCATTCGTTACATGGATTAAAAGGTGGCAGTTCCAAGATCACGAATATATAATTTTTAAGTCGCTGGGGCAAGTAGTTTAGCCGCAAATCGAATTTTAAGGGACAGAAAAAGTGTAAAGTTTGATGGGTCTAGGACGCATAGTTTAGCCGGAAAACGCGTTTAAAGATAAAAATATCCAATTTTTTTAAAATTAGTTTTTCGTGTCATTCGTTACATGGATTAAAAGGTGGCAGTTCCAAGATCACGAATATATAATTTTTAAGTCGCTGGGGCAAGTAGTTTAGCCGCAAATCGAATTTTAAGGGACAGAAAAAGTGTAAAGTTTGATGGGTCTAGGACGCATAGTTTAGCCGGAAAACGCGTTTAAAGATAAAAATGTCCAATTTTTTTAAAATTAGTTTTTCGTGTCATTCGTTACATGGATTAAAAGGTGGCAGTTCCAAGATCACGAATATATAATTTTTAAGTCGCTGGGGCAAGTAGTTTAGCCGCAAATCGAATTTTAAGGGACAGAAAAAGTGTAAAGTTTGATGGGTCTAGGACGCATAGTTTAGCCGGAAAACGCGTTTAAAGATAAAAATGTCCAATTTTTTTAAAATTAGTTTTTCGTGTCATTCGTTACATGGATTAAAAGGTGGCAGTTCCAAGATCACGAATATATAATTTTTAAGTCGCTGGGGCAAGTAGTTTAGCCGCAAATCGAATTTTAAGGGACAGAAAAAGTGTAAAGTTTGATGGGTCTAGGACGCATAGTTTAGCCGGAAAACGCGTTTAAAGATAAAAATGTCCAATTTTTTTAAAATTAGTTTTTCGTGTCATTCGTTACATGGATTAAAAGGTGGCAGTTCCAAGATCACGAATATATAATTTTTAAGTCGCTGGGGCAAGTAGTTTAGCCGCAAATCGAATTTTAAGGGACAGAAAAAGTGTAAGGTTTGATGGGTCTAGGACGCATAGTTTAGCCGGAAAACGCGTTTAAAGATAAAAATGTCCAATTTTTTTAAAATTAGTTTTTCGTGTCATTCGTTACATGGATTAAAAGGTGGCAGTTCCAAGATCACGAATATATAATTTTTAAGTCGCTGGGGCAAGTAGTTTAGCCGCAAATCGAATTTTAAGGGACAGAAAAAGTGTAAAGTTTGATGGGTCTAGGACGCATAGTTTAGCCGGAAAACGCGTTTAAAGATAAAAATGTCCAATTTTTTTAAAATTAGTTTTTCGTGTCATTCGTTACATGGATTAAAAGGTGGCAGTTCCAAGATCACGAATATATAATTTTTAAGTCGCTGGGGCAAGTAGTTTAGCCGCAAATCGAATTTTAAGGGACAGAAAAAGTGTAAAGTTTGATGGGTCTAGGACGCATAGTTTAGCCGGAAAACGCGTTTAAAGATAAAAATGTCCAATTTTTTTAAAATTAGTTTTTCGTGTCATTCGTTACATGGATTAAAAGGTGGTAGTTCCAAGATCACGAATATATAATTTTTAAGTCGCTGGGGCAAGTAGTTTAGCCGCAAATCGAATTTTAAGGGACAGAAAAAGTGTAAAGTTTGATGGGTCTAGGACGCATAGTTTAGCCGGAAAACGCTTTTAAAGATAAAAATGTCCAATTTTTTTAAAATTAGTTTTTCGTGTCATTCGTTACATGGATTAAAAGGTGGCAGTTCCAAGATCACGAATTTTTTAAGTCGCTGGGGCAAGTAGTTTAGCCGCAAATCGAATTTTAAGGGACAGAAAAAGTGTAAAGTTTGATGGGTCTAGGACGCATAGTTTAGCCGGAAAACGCGTTTAAAGATAAAAATGTCCAATTTTTTTAAAATTAGTTTTTCGTGTCATTCGTTACATGGATTAAAAGGTGGCAGTTCCAAGATCACGAATATATAATTTTTAAGTCGCTGGGGCAAGTAGTTTAGCCGCAAATCGAATTTTAAGGGACAGAAAAAGTGTAAAGTTTGATGGGTCTAGGACGCATAGTTTAGCCGGAAAACGCGTTTAAAGATAAAAATGTCCATTTTTTTTTAAAATTAGTTTTTCGTGTCATTCGTTACATGGATTAAAAGGTGGCAGTTCCAAGATCACGAATATATAATTTTTAAGTCGCTGGGGCAAGTAGTTTAGCCGCAAATCGAATTTTAAGGGACAGAAAAAGTGTAAAGTTTGATGGGTCTAGGACGCATAGTTTAGCCGGAAAACGCGTTTAAAGATAAAAATGTCCAATTTTTTTAAAATTAGTTTTTCGTGTCATTCGTTACATGGATTAAAAGGTGGCAGTTCCAAGATCACGAATATATAATTTTTAAGTCGCTGGGGCAAGTAGTTTAGCCGCAAATCGAATTTTAAGGGACAGAAAAAGTGTAAAGTTTGATGGGTCTAGGACGCATAGTTTAGCCGGAAAACGCGTTTAAAGATAAAAATGTCCAATTTTTTTAAAATTAGTTTTTCGTGTCATTCGTTACATGGATTAAAAGGTGGCAGTTCCAAGATCACGAATATATAATTTTTAAGTCGCTGGGGCAAGTAGTTTAGCCGCAAATCGAATTTTAAGGGACAGAAAAAGTGTAAAGTTTGATGGGTCTAGGACGCATAGTTTAGCCGAAAAACGCGTTTAAAGATAAAAATGTCCAATTTTTTTAAAATTAGTTTTTCGTGTCATTCGTTACATGGATTAAAAGGTGGCAGTTCCAAGATCACGAATATATAATTTTTAAGTCGCTGGGGCAAGTAGTTTAGCCGCAAATCGAATTTTAAGGGACAGAAAAAGTGTAAAGTTTGATGGGTCTAGGACGCATAGTTTAGCCGGAAAACGCGTTTAAAGATAAAAATGTCCAATTTTTTTAAAATTAGTTTTTCGTGTCATTCGTTACATGGATTAAAAGGTGGCAGTTCCAAGATCACGAATATATAATTTTTAAGTCGCTGGGGCAAGTAGTTTAGCCGCAAATCGAATTTTAAGGGACAGAAAAAGTGTAAAGTTTGATGGGTCTAGGACGCATAGTTTAGCCGGAAAACGCGTTTAAAGATAAAAATGTCCAATTTTTTTAAAATTAGTTTTTCGTGTCATTCGTTACATGGATTAAAAGGTGGCAGTTCCAAGATCACGAATATATAATTTTTAAGTCGCTGGGGCAAGTAGTTTAGCCGCAAATCGAATTTTAAGGGACAGAAAAAGTGTAAAGTTTGATGGGTCTAGGACGCATAGTTTAGCCGGAAAACGCGTTTAAAGATAAAAATGTCCAATTTTTTTAAAATTAGTTTTTCGTGTCATTCGTTACATGGATTAAAAGGTGGCAGTTCCAAGATCACGAATATATAATTTTTAAGTCGCTGGGGCAAGTAGTTTAGCCGCAAATCGAATTTTAAGGGACAGAAAAAGTGTAAAGTTTGATGGGTCTAGGGCGCATAGTTTAGCCGGAAAACGCGTTTAAAGATAAAAATGTCCAATTTTTTTAAAATTAGTTTTTCGTGTCATTCGTTACATGGATTAAAAGGTGGCAGTTCCAAGATCACGAATATATAATTTTTAAGTCGCTGGGGCAAGTAGTTTAGCCGCAAATCGAATTTTAAGGGACAGAAAAAGTGTAAAGTTTGATGGGTCTAGGACGCATAGTTTAGCCGGAAAACGCGTTTAAAGATAAAAATGTCCAATTTTTTTAAAATTAGTTTTTCGTGTCATTCGTTACATGGATTAAAAGGTGGCAGTTCCAAGATCACGAATATATAATTTTTAAGTAGCTGGGGCAAGTAGTTTAGCCGCAAATCGAATTTTAAGGGACAGAAAAAGTGTAAAGTTTGATGGGTCTAGGACGCATAGTTTAGCCGGAAAACGCGTTTAAAGATAAAAATGTCCAATTTTTTTAAAATCAGTTTTTCGTGTCATTCGTCACATGGATTAAAAGGTGGCAGTTCCAAGATCACGAATATATAATTTTTAAGTCGCTGGGGCAAGTAGTTTAGCCGCAAATCGAATTTTAAGGGACAGAAAAAGTGTAAAGTTTGATGGGTCTAGGACGCATAGTTTAGCCGGAAAACGCGTTTAAAGATAAAAATGTCCAATTTTTTTAAAATTAGTTTTTCGTGTCATTCGTTACATGGATTAAAAGGTGGCAGTTCCAAGATCACGAATATATAATTTTTAAGTCGCTGGGGCAAGTAGTTTAGCCGCAAATCGAATTTTAAGGGACAGAAAAAGTGTAAAGTTTGATGGGTCTAGGACGCATAGTTTAGCCGGAAAACGCGTTTAAAGATAAAAATGTCCAATTTTTTTAAAATAAGTTTTTCGTGTCATTCGTTACATGGATTAAAAGGTGGCAGTTCCAAGATCACGAATATATAATTTTTAAGTCGCTGGGGCAAGTAGTTTAGCCGCAAATCGAATTTTAAGGGACAGAAAAAGTGTAAAGTTTGATGGGTCTAGGACGCATAGTTTAGCCGGAAAACGCGTTTAAAGATAAAAATGTCCAATTTTTTTAAAATTAGTTTTTCGTGTCATTCGTTACATGGATTAAAAGGTGGCAGTTCCAAGATCACGAATATATAATTTTTAAGTCGCTGGGGCAAGTAGTTTAGCCGCAAATCGAATTTTAAGGGACAGAAAAAGTGTAAAGTTTGATGGGTCTAGGACGCATAGTTTAGCCGGAAAACGCGTTTAAAGATAAAAATGTCCAATTTTTTTAAAATTAGTTTTTCGTGTCATTCGTTACATGGATTAAAAGGTGACAGTTCCAAGATCACGAATATATAATTTTTAAGTCGCTGGGGCAAGTAGTTTAGCCGCAAATCGAATTTTAAGGGACAGAAAAAGTGTAAAGTTTGATGGGTCTAGGACGCATAGTTTAGCCGGAAAACGCGTTTAAAGATAAAAATGTCCAATTTTTTTAAAATTAGTTTTTCGTGTCATTCGTTACATGGATTAAAAGGTGGCAGTTCCAAGATCACGAATATATAATTTTTAAGTCGCTGCGGCAAGTAGTTTAGCCGCAAATCGAATTTTAAGGGACAGAAAAAGTGTAAAGTTTGATGGGTCTAGGACGTATATTTTAGCCGGAAAACGCGTTTAAAGATAAAAATGTCCAATTTTTTTTAAAATCAGTTTTTCGTGTCATTCGTTACATGGATTAAAAGGTGGCAGTTCCAAGATCACGAATATATAATTTTTAAGTCGCTGGGGCAAGTAGTTTAGCCGCAAATCGAATTTTAAGGGACAGAAAAAGTGTAAAGTTTGATGGGTCTAGGACGCATAGTTTAGCCGGAAAGCGCGTTTAAAGATAAAAATGTCCAATTTTTTTAAAATTAGTTTTTTGTGTCATTCGTTACATGGATTAAAAGGTGGCAGTTCCAAGATCACGAATATATAATTTTTAAGTCGCTGGGGCAAGTAGTTTAGCCGCAAATCGAATTTTAAGGGACAGAAAAAGTGTAAAGTTTGATGGGTCTAGGACGCATAGTTTAGCCGGAAAACGCGTTTAAAGATAAAAATGTCCAATATTTTTAAAATTAGTTTTTCGTGTCATTCGTTACATGGATTAAAAGGTGGCAGTTCCAAGATCACGAATATATAATTTTTAAGTCGCTGGGGCAAGTAGTTTAGCCGCAAATCGAATTTTAAGGGACAGAAAAAGTGTAAAGTTTGATGTCGCGTTTAAAGATAAAAATGTCCAATTTTTTTAAAATTAGTTTTTCGTGTCATTCGTTACATGGATTAAAAGGTGGCAGTTCCAAGATCACGAATATATAATTTTTAAGTCGCTGGGACAAGTAGTTTAGCCGCAAATCGAATTTTAAGGGACAGAAAAAGTGTAAAGTTTGATGGGTCTAGGACGCATAGTTTAGCCGGAAAACGCGTTTAAAGATAAAAATGTCCAATTTTTTTTAAATTAGTTTTTCGTGTCATTCGTTACATGGATTAAAAGGTGGCAGTTCCAAGATCACGAATATATAATTTTTAAGTCGCTGGGGCAAGTAGTTTAGCCGCAAATCGAATTTTAAGGGACAGAAAAAGTGTAAAGTTTGATGGGTCCAGGACGCATAGTTTAGCCGGAAAACGCGTTTAAAGATAAAAATGTCCAATTTTTTTAAAATTGGTTTTTCGTGTCATTCGTTACATGGATTAAAAGGTGGCAGTTCCAAGATCACGAATATATAATTTTTAAGTCGCTGGGGCAAGTAGTTTAGCCGCAAATCGAATTTTAAGGGACAGAAAAAGTGTAAAGTTTGATGGGTCTAGGACGCATAGTTTAGCCGGAAAACGCGTTTAAATATAAAAATGTCCAATTTTTTTTAAATTAGTTTTTCGTGTCATTCGTTACATGGATTAAAAGGTGGCAGTTCCAAGATCACGAATATATAATTTTTAAGTCGCTGGGGCAAGTAGTTTAGCCGCAAATCGAATTTTAAGGGACAGAAAAAGTGTAAAGTTTGATGGGTCTAGGACGCATAGTTTAGCCGGAAAACGCGTTTAAAGATAAAAATGTCCAATTTTTTTAAAATTAGTTTTTCGTGTCATTCGTTACATGGATTAAAAGGTGGCAGTTCCAAGATCACGAATATATAATTTTTAAGTCGCTGGGGCAAGTAGTTTAGCCGCAAATCGAATTTTAAGGGACAGAAAAAGTGTAAAGTTTGATGGGTCCAGGACGCATAGTTTAGCCGGAAAACGCGTTTAAAAATAAAAATGTCCAATTTTTTTAAAATTAGTTTTTCGTGTCATTCGTTACATGGATTAAAAGGTGGCAGTTCCAAGATCACGAATATATAATTTTTAAGTCGCTGGGGCAAGTAGTTTAGCCGCAAATCGAATTTTAAGGGACAGAAAAAGTGTAAAGTTTGATGGGTCTAGGACGCATAGTTTAGCCGGAAAACGCGTTTAAAGATAAAAATGTCCAATTTTTTTAAAATTAGTTTTTCGTGTCATTCGTTACATGGATTAAAAGGTGGCAGTTCCAAGATCACGAATATATAATTTTTAAGTCGCTGGGGCAAGTAGTTTAGCCGCAAATCGAATTTTAAGGGACAGAAAAAGTGTAAAGTTTGATGGGTCTAGGACGCATAGTTTAGCCGGAAAACGCGTTTAAAGATAAAAATGTCCAATTTTTTTAAAATTAGTTTTTTGTGTCATTCGTTACATGGATTAAAAGGTGGCAGTTCCAAGATCACGAATATATAATTTTTAAGTCGTTGGGGCAAGTAGTTTAGCCGCAAATCGAATTTTAAGGGACAGATAAAATGTAAAGTTTGATGGGTCTAGGACGCATAGTTTAGCCGGAAAACGCGTTTAAAGATAAAAATGTCCAATTTTCTTAAAATTAGTTTTTCGTGTCATTCGTTACATGGATTAAAAGGTGGCAGTTCCAAGATCACGAATATATAATTTTTAAGTCGCTGGGGCAAGTAGTTTAGCCGCAAATCGAATTTTAAGGGACAGAAAAAGTGTAAAGTTTGATGGGTCTAGGACGCATAGTTTAGCCGGAAAACTTGTTTAAAGATAAAAATGTCCAATTTTTTTAAAATTAGTTTTTCGTGTCATTCGTTACATGGATTAAAAGGTGGCAGTTCCAAGATCACGAATATATAATTTTTAAGTCGCTGGGGCAAGTAGTTTAGCCGCAAATCGAATTTTAAGGGACAGAAAAAGTGTAAAGTTTGATGGGTCTAGGACGCATAGTTTAGCCGGAAAACGCGTTTAAAGATAAAAATGTCCAATTTTTTTAAAATTAGTTTTTCGTGTCATTCGTTACATGGATTAAAAGGTGGCAGTTCCAAGATCACGAATATATAATTTTTAAGTCGCTGGGGCAAGTAGTTTAGCCGCAAATCGAATTTTAAGGGACAGAAAAAGTGTAAAGTTTGATGGGTCTAGGACGCATAGTTTAGCCGGAAAACGCGTTTAAAGATAAAAATGTCCAATTTTTTTAAAATTAGTTTTTCGTGTCATTCGTTACATGGATTAAAAGGTGACAGTTCCAAGATCACGAATATATAATTTTTAAGTCGCTGGGGCAAGTAGTTTAGCCGCAAATCGAATTTTAAGGGACAGAAAAAGTGTAAAGTTTGATGGGTCTAGGACGCATAGTTTAGCCGGAAAACGCGTTTAAAGATAAAAATGTCCAATTTTTTTTAAAATTAGTTTTTCGTGTCATTCGTTACATGGATTAAAAGGTGGCAGTTCCAAGATCACGAATATATAATTTTTAAGTCGCTGCGGCAAGTAGTTTAGCCGCAAATCGAATTTTAAGGGACAGAAAAAGTGTAAAGTTTGATGGGTCTAGGACGCATAGTTTAGCCGGAAAACGCGTTTAAAGATAAAAATGTCCAATTTTTTTTAAAATTAGTTTTTCGTGTCATTCGTTACATGGATTAAAAGGTGGCAGTTCCAAGATCACGAATATATAATTTTTAAGTCGCTGGGGCAAGTAGTTTAGCCGCAAATCGAATTTTAAGGGACAGAAGAAGTGTAAAGTTTGATGGGTCTAGGACGCATAGTTTAGCCGGAAAACGCGTTTAAAGATAAAAATGTCCAATTTTTTTAAAATTAGTTTTTCGTGTCATTCGTTACATGGATTAAAAGGTGGCAGTTCCAAGATCACGAATATATAATTTTTAAGTCGCTGGGTCAAGTAGTTTAGCCGCAAATCGAATTTTAAGGGACAGAAAAAGTGTAAAGTTTGATGGGTCTAGGACGCATAGTTTAGCCGGAAAACGCGTTTAAAGATAAAAATGTCCAATTTTTTTAAAATTAGTTTTTCGTGTCATTCGTTACATGGATTAAAAGGTGGCAGTTCCAAGATCACGAATATATAATTTTTAAGTCGCTGGGGCAAGTAGTTTAGCCGCAAATCGAATTTTAAGGGACAGAAAAAGTGTAAAGTTTGATGTCGCGTTTAAAGATAAAAATGTCCAATTTTTTTTAAATTAGTTTTTCGTGTCATTCGTTACATGGATTAAAAGGTGGCAGTTCCAAGATCACGAATATATAATTTTTAAGTCGCTGGGGCAAGTAGCTTAGCCGCAAATCGAATTTTAAGGGACAGAAAAAGTGTAAAGTTTGATGGGTCTAGGACGCATAGTTTAGCTGGAAAACGCGTTTAAAGATAAAAATGTCCAATTTTTTTAAAATTAGTTTTTCGTGTCATTCGTTACATGGATTAAAAGGTGGCAGTTCCAAGATCACGAATATATAATTTTTAAGTCGCTGGGGCAAGTAGTTTAGCCGCAAATCGAATTTTAAGGGACAGAAAAAGTGTAAAGTTTGATGGGTCTAGGACGCATAGTTTAGCCGGAAAACGCGTTTAAAGATAAAAATGTCCAATTTTTTAAAAATTAGTTTTTTGTGTCATTCGTTACATGGATTAAAAGGTGGCAGTTCCAAGATCACGAATATATAATTTTTAAGTCGCTGGGGCAAGTAGTTTAGCCGCAAATCGAATTTTAAGGGACAGATAAAATGTAAAGTTTGATGGGTCTAGGACGCATAGTTTAGCCGGAAAACGCGTTTAAAGATAAAAATGTCCAATTTTTTTAAAATTAGTTTTTCGTGTCATTCGTTACATGGATTAAAAGGTGGCAGTTCCAAGATCACGAATATATAATTTTTAAGTCGCTGGGGCAAGTAGTTTAGCCGCAAATCGAATTTTAAGGGACAGAAAAAGTGTAAAGTTTGATGGGTCTAGGACGCATAGTTTAGCCGGAAAACTTGTTTAAAGATAAAAATGTCCAATTTTTTTAAAATTAGTTTTTCGTGTCATTCGTTACATGGATTAAAAGGTGGCAGTTCCAAGATCACGAATATATAATTTTTAAGTCGCTGGGGCAAGTAGTTTAGCCGCAAATCGAATTTTAAGGGACAGAAAAAGTGTAAAGTTTGATGGGTCTAGGACGCATAGTTTAGCCGGAAAACGCGTTTAAAGATAAAAATGTCCAATTTTTTTAAAATGAGTTTTTCGTGTCATTCGTTACATGGATTAAAAGGTGGCAGTTCCAAGATCACGAATATATAATTTTTAAGTCGCTGGGGCAAGTAGTTTAGCCGCAAATCGAATTTTAAGGGACAGAAAAAGTGTAAAGTTTGATGGGTCTAGGACGCATAGTTTAGCCGGAAAACGCGTTTAAAGATAAAAATGTCCAATTTTTTTAAAATTAGTTTTTCGTGTCATTCGTTACATGGATTAAAAGGTGACAGTTCCAAGATCACGAATATATAATTTTTAAGTCGCTGGGGCAAGTAGTTTAGCCGCAAATCGAATTTTAAGGGACAGAAAAAGTGTAAAGTTTGATGGGTCTAGGACGCATAGTTTAGCCGGAAAACGCGTTTAAAGATAAAAATGTCCAATTTTTTTTAAAATTAGTTTTTCGTGTCATTCGTTACATGGTCTAAAAGGTGGCAGTTCCAAGATCACGAATATATAATTTTTAAGTCGCTGCGGCAAGTAGTTTAGCCGCAAATCGAATTTTAAGGGACAGAAAAAGTGTAAAGTTTGATGGGTCTAGGACGCATAGTTTAGCCGGAAAACGCGTTTAAAGATAAAAATGTCCAATTTTTTTTAAAATTAGTTTTTCGTGTCATTCGTTACATGGATTAAAAGGTGGCAGTTCCAAGATCACGAATATATAATTTTTAAGTCGCTGGGGCAAGTAGTTTAGCCGTAAATCGAATTTTAAGGGACAGAAGAAGTGTAAAGTTTGATGGGTCTAGGACGCATAGTTTAGCCGGAAAACGCGTTTAAAGATAAAAATGTCCAATTTTTTTAAAATTAGTTTTTCGTGTCATTCGTTACATGGATTAAAAGGTGGCAGTTCCAAGATCACGAATATATAATTTTTAAGTCGCTGGGTCAAGTAGTTTAGCCGCAAATCGAATTTTAAGGGACAGAAAAAGTGTAAAGTTTGATGGGTCTAGGACGCATAGTTTAGCCGGAAAACGCGTTTAAAGATAAAAATGTCCAATTTTTTTAAAATTAGTTTTTCGTGTCATTCGTTACATGGATTAAAAGGTGGCAGTTCCAAGATCACGAATATATAATTTTTAAGTCGCTGGGGCAAGTAGTTTAGCCGCAAATCGAATTTTAAGGGACAGAAAAAGTGTAAAGTTTGATGTCGCGTTTAAAGATAAAAATGTCCAATTTTTTTAAAATTAGTTTTTCGTGTCATTCGTTACATGGATTAAAAGGTGGCAGTTCCAAGATCACGAATATATAATTTTTAAGTCGCTGGGGCAAGTAGCTTAGCCGCAAATCGAATTTTAAGGGACAGAAAAAGTGTAAAGTTTGATGGGTCTAGGACGCATAGTTTAGCTGGAAAACGCGTTTAAAGATAAAAATGTCCAATTTTTTTAAAATTAGTTTTTCGTGTCATTCGTTACATGGATTAAAAGGTGGCAGTTCCAAGATCACGAATATATAATTTTTAAGTCGCTGGGGCAAGTAGTTTAGCCGCAAATCGAATTTTAAGGGACAGAAAAAGTGTAAAGTTTGATGGGTTTAGGACGCATAGTTTAGCCGGAAAACGCGTTTAAAGATAAAAATGTCCAATTTTTTTAAAATTAGTTTTTCGTGTCATTCGTTACATGGATTAAAAGGTGGCAGTTCCAAGATCACGAATATATAATTTTTAAGTCGCTGGGGCAAGTAGTTTAGCCGCAAATCGAATTTTAAGGGACAGAAAAAGTGTAAAGTTTGATGGGTCTAGGATGCATAGTTTAGCCGGAAAACGCGTTTAAAGATAAAAATGTCCAACTTTTTTAAAATAAGTTTTTCGTGTCATTCGTTACATGGATTAAAAGGTGGCAGTTCCAAGATCACGAATATATAATTTTTAAGTCGCTGGGGCAAGTAGTTTAGCCGCAAATCGAATTTTAAGGGACAGAAAAAGTGTAAAGTTTGATGTCGCGTTTAAGGATAAAAATGTCCAATTTTTTTAAAATTAGTTTTTCGTGTCATTCGTTACATGGATTAAAAGGTGGCAGTTCCAAGATCACGAATATATAATTTTTAAGTCGCTGGGGCAAGTAGTTTAGCCGCAAATCGAGTTTTAAGGGCCAGAAAAAGTGTAAAGTTTGATGGGTCTAGGACTCATAGTTTAGCCGGAAAACGCGTTTAAAGATAAAAATGTCTAATTTTTTTAAAATTAGTTTTTCGTGTCATTCGTTACATGGATTAAAAGGTGGCAGTTCCAAGATCACGAATATATAATTTTTAAGTCGCTGGGGCAAGTAGTTTAGCCGCAAATCGAATTTTAAGGGACAGAAAAAGTGTAAAGTTTGATGTCGCGTTTAAAGATAAAAATGTCCAATTTTTTTAAAATTAGTTTTTCGTGTCATTCGTTACATGGATTAAAAGGTGGCAGTTCCAAGATCACGAATATATAATTTTTAAGTCGCTGGGGCAAGTAGTTTAGCCGCAAATCGAGTTTTAAGGGCCAGAAAAAGTGTAAAGTTTGATGGGTCTAGGACTCATAGTTTAGCCGGAAAACGCGTTTAAAGATAAAAATGTCCAATTTTTTTAAAATTAGTTTTTCGTGTCATTCGTTACATGGATTAAAAGGTGGCAGTTCCAAGATCACGAATATATAATTTTTAAGTCGCTGGGGCAAGTAGTTTAGCCGCAAATCGAATTTTAAGGGACAGAAAAAGTGTAAAGTTTGATGGGTCTAGGACGCATAGTTTAGCCGGAAAACGCGTTTAAAGATAAAAATGTCCAATTTTTTTTAAAATTAGTTTTTCGTGTCATTCGTTACATGGATTAAAAGGTGGCAGTTCCAAGATCACGAATATATAATTTTTAAGTCGCTGGTGCAAGTAGTTTAGCCGCAAATCGAATTTTAAGGGACAGAAAAAGTGTAAAGTTTAATGGGTCTAGGACGCATAGTTTAGCCGGAAAACGCGTTTAAAGATAAAAATGTCCATTTTTTTAAAATTAGTTTTTCGTGTCATTCGTTACATGGATTAAAAGGTGGCAGTTCCAAGATCACGAATATATAATTTTTAAGTCGCTGGGGCAAGTAGTTTAGCCGCAAATCGAATTTTAAGGGACAGAAAAAGTGTAAAGTTTGATGGGTCTAGGATGCATAGTTTAGCCGGAAAACGCGTTTAAAGATAAAAATGTCCAATTTTTTTAAAATTAGTTTTTCGTGTCATTCGTTACATGGATTAAAAGGTGGCAGTTCCAAGATCACGAATATATAATTTTTAAGTCGCTGGGGCAAGTAGCTTAGCCGCAAATCGAATTTTAAGGGACAGAAAAAGTGTAAAGTTTGATGGGTCTAGGACGCATAGTTTAGCCGGAAAACGCGTTTAAAGATAAAAATGTCCAATTTTTTTAAAATTAGTTTTTCGTGTCATTCGTTACATGGATTAAAAGGTGGCAGTTCCAAGATCACGAATATATAATTTTTAAGTCGCTGGGGCAAGTAGTTTAGCCGCAAATCGAATTTTAAGGGACAGAAAAAGTGTAAAGTTTGATGGGTCTAGGACGCATAGTTTAGCCGGAAAACGCGTTTAAAGATAAAAATGTCCAACTTTTTTAAAATTAGTTTTTCGTGTCATTCGTTACATGGATTAAAAGGTGGCAGTTCCAAGATCACGAATATATAATTTTTAAGTCGCTGGGGCAAGTAGTTTAGCCGCAAATCGAATTTTAAGGGACAGAAAAAGTGTAAAGTTTGATGGGTCTAGGACGCATAGTTTAGCCGGAAAACGCGTTTAAAGATAAAAATGTCCAATTTTTTTAAAATTAGTTTTTCGTGTCATTCGTTACATGGATTAAAAGGTGGCAGTTCCAAGATCACGAATATATAATTTTTAAGTCGCTGGGGCAAGTAGTTTAGCCGCAAATCGAATTTTAAGGGACAGAAAAAGTGTAAAGTTTGATGGGTCTAGGACGCATAGTTTAGCCGGAAAACGCGTTTAAAGATAAAAATGTCCAATTTTTTTTAAAATTAGTTTTTCGTGTCATTCGTTACATGGATTAAAAGGTGGCAGTTCCAAGATCACGAATATATAATTTTTAAGTCGCTGGGGCAAGTAGTTTAGCCGCAAATCGAATTTTAAGGGACAGAAAAAGTGTAAAGTTTGATGGGTCTAGGACGCATAGTTTAGCCGGAAAACGCGTTTAAAGATAAAAATGTCCAATTTTTTTAAAATTAGTTTTTCGTGTCATTCGTTACATGGATTAAAAGGTGGCAGTTCCAAGATCACGAATATATAATTTTTAAGTCGCTGGGGCAAGTAGTTTAGCCGCAAATCGAATTTTAAGGGACAGAAAAAGTGTAAAGTTTGACGGGTCTAGGACGCATAGTTTAGCCGGAAAACGCGTTTAAAGATAAAAATGTCTTTAATGATTAAAAGGTGGCAGTTCCAAGATCACGAATATATAATTTTTAAGTCGCTGGGGCAAGTAGTTTAGCCGCAAATCGAATTTTAAGGGACAGAAAAAGTGTAAAGTTTGATGGGTCTAGGACGCATAGTTTAGCCGGAAAACGCGTTTAAAGATAAAAATGTCCAATTTTTTTTAAAATTAGTTTTTCGTGTCATTCGTTACATGGATTAAAAGGTGGCAGTTCCAAGATCACGAATATATAATTTTTAAGTCGCTGGTGCAAGTAGTTTAGCCGCAAATCGAATTTTAAGGGACAGAAAAAGTGTAAAGTTTAATGGGTCTAGGACGCATAGTTTAGCCGGAAAACGCGTTTAAAGATAAAAATGTCCATTTTTTTAAAATTAGTTTTTCGTGTCATTCGTTACATGGATTAAAAGGTGGCAGTTCCAAGATCACGAATATATAATTTTTAAGTCGCTGGGGCAAGTAGTTTAGCCGCAAATCGAATTTTAAGGGACAGAAAAAGTGTAAAGTTTGATGGGTCTAGGATGCATAGTTTAGCCGGAAAACGCGTTTAAAGATAAAAATGTCCAATTTTTTTAAAATTAGTTTTTCGTGTCATTCGTTACATGGATTAAAAGGTGGCAGTTCCAAGATCACGAATATATAATTTTTAAGTCGCTGGGGCAAGTAGCTTAGCCGCAAATCGAATTTTAAGGGACAGAAAAAGTGTAAAGTTTGATGGGTCTAGGACGCATAGTTTAGCCGGAAAACGCGTTTAAAGATAAAAATGTCCAATTTTTTTAAAATTAGTTTTTCGTGTCATTCGTTACATGGATTAAAAGGTGGCAGTTCCAAGATCACGAATATATAATTTTTAAGTCGCTGGGGCAAGTAGTTTAGCCGCAAATCGAATTTTAAGGGACAGAAAAAGTGTAAAGTTTGATGGGTCTAGGACGCATAGTTTAGCCGGAAAACGCGTTTAAAGATAAAAATGTCCAACTTTTTTAAAATTAGTTTTTCGTGTCATTCGTTACATGGATTAAAAGGTGGCAGTTCCAAGATCACGAATATATAATTTTTAAGTCGCTGGGGCAAGTAGTTTAGCCGCAAATCGAATTTTAAGGGACAGAAAAAGTGTAAAGTTTGATGGGTCTAGGACGCATAGTTTAGCCGGAAAACGCGTTTAAAGATAAAAATGTCCAATTTTTTTAAAATTAGTTTTTCGTGTCATTCGTTACATGGATTAAAAGGTGGCAGTTCCAAGATCACGAATATATAATTTTTAAGTCGCTGGGGCAAGTAGTTTAGCCGCAAATCGAATTTTAAGGGACAGAAAAAGTGTAAAGTTTGATGGGTCTAGGACGCATAGTTTAGCCGGAAAACGCGTTTAAAGATAAAAATGTCCAATTTTTTTAAAATTAGTTTTTCGTGTCATTCGTTACATGGATTAAAAGGTGGCAGTTCCAAGATCACGAATATATAATTTTTAAGTCGCTGGGGCAAGTAGTTTAGCCGCAAATCGAATTTTAAGGGACAGAAAAAGTGTAAAGTTTGATGGGTCTAGGACGCATAGTTTAGCCGGAAAACGCGTTTAAAGATAAAAATGTCCAATTTTTTTAAAATTAGTTTTTCGTGTCATTCGTTACATGGATTAAAAGGTGGCAGTTCCAAGATCACGAATATATAATTTTTAAGTCGCTGGGGCAAGTAGTTTAGCCGCAAATCAAATTTTAAGGGACAGAAAAAGTGTAAAGTTTGACGGGTCTAGGACGCATAGTTTAGCCGGAAAACGCGTTTAAAGATAAAAATGTCCAATTTTTTTAAAATTAGTTTTTCGTGTCATTCGTTACATGGATTAAAAGGTGGCAGTTCCAAGATCACGAATATATAATTTTTAAGTCGCTGGGGCAAGTAGTTTAGCCGCAAATCGAATTTTAAGGGACAGAAAAAGTGTAAAGTTTGATGGGTCTAGGACGCATAGTTTAGCCGGAAAACGCGTTTAAAGATTAAAATGTCCAATTTTTTTAAAATTAGTTTTTCGTGTCATTCGTTACATGGATTAAAAGGTGGCAGTTCCAAGATCACGAATATATAATTTTTAAGTCGCTGGGGCAAGTAGTTTAGCCGCAAATCGAATTTTAAGGGACAGAAAAAGTGTAAAGTTTGATGGGTCTAGGACGCATAGTTTAGCCGGAAAACGCGTTTAAAGATAAAAATGTCCAATTTTTTTAAAATTAGTTTTTCGTGTCATTCGTTACATGGATTAAAAGGTGGCAGTTCCAAGATCACGAATATATAATTTTTAAGTCGCTGGGGCAAGTAGTTTAGCCGCAAATCGAATTTTAAGGGACAGAAAAAGTGTAAAGTTTGATGGGTCTAGGACGCATAGTTTAGCCGGAAAACGCGTTTAAAGATTAAAATGTCCAATTTTTTTAAAATTAGTTTTTCGTGTCATTCGTTACATGGATTAAAAGGTGGCAGTTCCAAGATCACGAATATATAATTTTTAAGTCGCTGGGGCAAGTAGTTTAGCCGCAAATCGAATTTTAAGGGACAGAAAAAGTGTAAAGTTTGATGGGTCTAGGACGCATAGTTTAGCCGGAAAACGCGTTTAAAGATAAAAATGTCCAATTTTTTTAAAATTAGTTTTTCGTGTCATTCGTTACATGGATTAAAAGGTGGCAGTTCCAAGATCACGAATATATAATTTTTAAGTCGCTGGGGCAAGTAGTTTAGCCGCAAATCAAATTTTAAGGGACAGAAAAAGTGTAAAGTTTGACGGGTCTAGGACGCATAGTTTAGCCGGAAAACGCGTTTAAAGATAAAAATGTCCAATTTTTTTAAAATTAGTGTTTCGTGTCATTCGTTACATGGATTAAAAGGTGGCAGTTCCAAGATCACGAATATATAATTTTTAAGTCGCTGGGGCAAGTAGTTTAGCCGCAAATCGAATTTTAAGGGACAGAAAAAGTGTAAAGTTTGATGGGTCTAGGACGCATAGTTTAGCCGGAAAACGCGTTTAAAGATTAAAATGTCCAATTTTTTTAAAATTAGTTTTTCGTGTCATTCGTTACATGGATTAAAAGGTGGCAGTTCCAAGATCACGAATATATAATTTTTAAGTCGCTGGGGCAAGTAGTTTAGCCGCAAATCGAATTTTAAGGGACAGAAAAAGTGTAAAGTTTGATGGGTCTAGGACGCATAGTTTAGCCGGAAAACGCGTTTAAAGATAAAAATGTCCAATTTTTTTAAAATTAGTTTTTCGTGTCATTCGTTACATGGATTAAAAGGTGGCAGTTCCAAGATCACGAATATATAATTTTTAAGTCGCTGGGGCAAGTAGTTTAGCCGCAAATCGAATTTTAAGGGACAGAAAAAGTGTAAAGTTTGATGGGTCTAGGACGCATAGTTTAGCCGGAAAACGCGTTTAAAGATAAAAATGTCCAATTTTTTTAAAATTAGTTTTTCGTGTCATTCGTTACATGGATTAAAAGGTGGCAGTTCCAAGATCACGAATATATAATTTTTAAGTCGCTGGGGCAAGTAGTTTAGCCGCAAATCAAATTTTAAGGGACAGAAAAAGTGTAAAGTTTGACGGGTCTAGGACGCATAGTTTAGCCGGAAAACGCGTTTAAAGATAAAAATGTCCAATTTTTTTAAAATTAGTTTTTCGTGTCATTCGTTACATGGATTAAAAGGTGGCAGTTCCAAGATCACGAATATATAATTTTTAAGTCGCTGGGGCAAGTAGTTTAGCCGCAAATCGAATTTTAAGGGACAGAAAAAGTGTAAAGTTTGATGGGTCTAGGACGCATAGTTTAGCCGGAAAACGCGTTTAAAGATTAAAATGTCCAATTTTTTTAAAATTAGTTTTTCGTGTCATTCGTTACATGGATTAAAAGGTGGCAGTTCCAAGATCACGAATATATAATTTTTAAGTCGCTGGGGCAAGTAGTTTAGCCGCAAATCGAATTTTAAGGGACAGAAAAAGTGTAAAGTTTGATGGGTCTAGGACGCATAGTTTAGCCGGAAAACGCGTTTAAAGATAAAAATGTCCAATTTTTTTAAAATTAGTTTTTCGTGTCATTCGTTACATGGATTAAAAGGTGGCAGTTCCAAGATCACGAATATATAATTTTTAAGTCGCTGGGGCAAGTAGTTTAGCCGCAAATCGAATTTTAAGGGACAGAAAAAGTGTAAAGTTTGATGGGTCTAGGACGCATAGTTTAGCCGGAAAACGCGTTTAAAGATAAAAATGTCCAATTTTTTTAAAATTAGTTTTTCGTGTCATTCGTTACATGGATTAAAAGGTGGCAGTTCCAAGATCACGAATATATAATTTTTAAGTCGCTGGGGCAAGTAGTTTAGCCGCAAATCAAATTTTAAGGGACAGAAAAAGTGTAAAGTTTGACGGGTCTAGGACGCATAGTTTAGCCGGAAAACGCGTTTAAAGATAAAAATGTCCAATTTTTTTAAAATTAGTTTTTCGTGTCATTCGTTACATGGATTAAAAGGTGGCAGTTCCAAGATCACGAATATATAATTTTTAAGTCGCTGGGGCAAGTAGTTTAGCCGCAAATCGAATTTTAAGGGACAGAAAAAGTGTAAAGTTTGATGGGTCTAGGACGCATAGTTTAGCCGGAAAACGCGTTTAAAGATTAAAATGTCCAATTTTTTTAAAATTAGTTTTTCGTGTCATTCGTTACATGGATTAAAAGGTGGCAGTTCCAAGATCACGAATATATAATTTTTAAGTCGCTGGGGCAAGTAGTTTAGCCGCAAATCGAATTTTAAGGGACAGAAAAAGTGTAAAGTTTGATGGGTCTAGGACGCATAGTTTAGCCGGAAAACGCGTTTAAAGATAAAAATGTCCAATTTTTTTAAAATTAGTTTTTCGTGTCATTCGTTACATGGATTAAAAGGTGGCAGTTCCAAGATCACGAATATATAATTTTTAAGTCGCTGGGGCAAGTAGTTTAGCCGCAAATCGAATTTTAAGGGACAGAAAAAGTGTAAAGTTTGATGGGTCTAGGACGCATAGTTTAGCCGGAAAACGCGTTTAAAGATTAAAATGTCCAATTTTTTTAAAATTAGTTTTTCGTGTCATTCGTTACATGGATTAAAAGGTGGCAGTTCCAAGATCACGAATATATAATTTTTAAGTCGCTGGGGCAAGTAGTTTAGCCGCAAATCGAATTTTAAGGGACAGAAAAAGTGTAAAGTTTGATGGGTCTAGGACGCATAGTTTAGCCGGAAAACGCGTTTAAAGATAAAAATGTCCAATTTTCTTAAAATTAGTTTTTCGTGTCATTCGTTACATGGATTAAAAGGTGGCAGTTCCAAGATCACGAATACATAATTTTTAAGTCGCTGGGGCAAGTAGTTTAGCCGCAAATCGAATTTTAAGGGACAGCAAAAGTGTAAAGTTTGATGGGTCTAGGACGCATAGTTTAGCCGGAAAACGCGTTTAAAGATAAAAATGTCCAATTTTTTTAAAATTAGTTTTTCGTGTCATTCGTTACATGGATTAAAAGGTGGCAGTTCCAAGATCACGAATATATAATTTTTAAGTCGCTGGAGCAAGTAGTTTAGCCGCAAATCGAATTTTAAGGGACAGAAAAAGTGTAAAGTTTGATGGGTCTAGGACGCATAGCTTAGCCGGAAAACGCGTTTAAAGATAAAAATGTCCGATTTTTTTAAAATTAGTTTTTCGTGTCATTCGTTACATGGATTAAGAGGTGGCAGTTCCAAGATCACGAATATATAATTTTTAAGTCGCTGCGGCAAGTAGTTTAGCCGCAAATCGAATTTTAAGGGACAGAAAAAGTGTAAAGTTTGATGGGTCTAGGACGCATAGTTTAGCCGGAAAACGCGTTTAAAGATAAAAATGTCCAATTTTTTTTTAAAATTAGTTTTTCGTGTCATTCGTTACATGGATTAAAAGGTGGCAGTTCCAAGATCACGAATATATAATTTTTAAGTCGCTGGGGCAAGTAGTTTAGCCGCAAATCGAATTTTAAGGGACAGAAAAAGTGTAAAGTTTGATGGGTCTAGGACGCATAGTTTAGCCGGAAAACGCGTTTAAAGATAAAAATGTCCAATTTTTTTAAAATTAGTTTTTCGTGTCATTCGTTACATGGATTAAAAGGTGGCAGTTCCAAGATCACGAATATATAATTTTTAAGTCGCTGGGGCAAGTAGTTTAGCCGCAAATCGAATTTTAAGGGACAGAAAAAGTGTAAAGTTTGATGGGTCTAGGACGCATAGTTTAGCCGGAAAACGCGTTTAAAGATAAAAATGTCCAATTTTTTTAAAATTAGTTTTTCGTGTCATTCGTTACATGGATTAAAAGGTGGCAGTTCCAAGATCACGAATATATAATTTTTAAGTCGCTGGGGCAAGTAGTTTAGCCGCAAATCGAATTTTAAGGGACAGAAAAAGTGTAAAGTTTGACGGGTCTAGGACGCATAGTTTAGCCGGAAAACGCGTTTAAAGATAAAAATGTCCAATTTTTTTAAAATTAGTTTTTCGTGTCATTCGTTACATGGATTAAAAGGTGGCAGTTCCAAGATCACGAATATATAATTTTTAAGTCGCTGGGGCAAGTAGTTTAGCCGCAAATCGAATTTTAAGGGACAGAAAAAGTGTAAAGTTTGATGGGTCTAGGATGCATAGTTTAGCCGGAAAACGCGTTTAAAGATAAAAATGTCCAATTTTTTTAAAATTAGTTTTTCGTGTCATTCGTTACATGGATTAAAAGGTGGCAGTTCCAAGATCACGAATATATAATTTTTAAGTCGCTGGGGCAAGTAGTTTAGCCGCAAATCGAATTTTAAGGGACAGAAAAAGTGTAAAGTTTGATGGGTCTAGGACGCATAGTTTAGCCGGAAAACGCGTTTAAAGATAAAAATGTCCAATTTTTTTAAAATTAGTTTTTCGTGTCATTCGTTACATGGATTAAAAGGTGGCAGTTCCAAGATCACGAATATATAATTTTTAAGTCGCTGGGGCAAGTAGTTTAGCCGCAAATCGAATTTTAAGGGACAGAAAAAGTGTAAAGTTTGATGGGTCTAGGACGCATAGTTTAGCCGGAAAACGCGTTTAAAGATTAAAATGTCCAATTTTTTTAAAATTAGTTTTTCGTGTCATTCGTTACATGGATTAAAAGGTGGCAGTTCCAAGATCACGAATATATAATTTTTAAGTCGCTGGGGCAAGTAGTTTAGCCGCAAATCGAATTTTAAGGGACAGAAAAAGTGTAAAGTTTGATGGGTCTAGGACGCATAGTTTAGCCGGAAAACGCGTTTAAAGATAAAAATGTCAAATTTTTTTAAAATTAGTTTTTCGTGTCATTCGTTACATGGATTAAAAGGTGGCAGTTCCAAGATCACGAATACATAATTTTTAAGTCGCTGGGGCAAGTAGTTTAGCCGCAAATCGAATTTTAAGGGACAGAAAAAGTGTAAAGTTTGATGGGTCTAGGACGCATAGTTTAGCCGGAAAACGCGTTTAAAGATAAAAATGTCCAATTTTTTTTAAAATTAGTTTTTCGTGTCATTCGTTACATGGGTTAAAAGGTGGCAGTTCCAAGATCACGAATATATAATTTTTAAGTCGCTGGAGCAAGTAGTTTAGCCGCAAATCGAATTTTAAGGGACAGAAAAAGTGTAAAGTTTGATGGGTCTAGGACGCATAGCTTAGCCGGAAAACGCGTTTAAAGATAAAAATGTCCGATTTTTTTAAAATTAGTTTTTCGTGTCATTCGTTACATGGATTAAAAGGTGGCAGTTCCAAGATCACGAATATATAATTTTTAAGTCGCTGCGGCAAGTAGTTTAGCCGCAAATCGAATTTTAAGGGACAGAAAAAGTGTAAAGTTTGATGGGTCTAGGACGCATAGTTTAGCCGGAAAACGCGTTTAAAGATAAAAATGTCCAATTTTTTTTAAAATTAGTTTTTCGTGTCATTCGTTACATGGATTAAAAGGTGGCAGTTCCAAGATCACGAATATATAATTTTTAAGTCGCTGGGGCAAGTAGTTTAGCCGCAAATCGAATTTTAAGGGACAGAAAAAGTGTAAAGTTTGATGGGTCTAGGACGCATAGTTTAGCCGGAAAACGCGTTTAAAGATAAAAATGTCCAATTTTTTTAAAATTAGTTTTTCGTGTCATTCGTTACATGGATTAAAAGGTGGCAGTTCCAAGATCACGAATATATAATTTTTAAGTCGCTGGGGCAAGTAGTTTAGCCGCAAATCGAATTTTAAGGGACAGAAAAAGTGTAAAGTTTGATGGGTCTAGGACGCATAGTTTAGCCGGAAAACGCGTTTAAAGATAAAAATGTCCAATTTTTTTAAAATTAGTTTTTCGTGTCATTCGTTACATGGATTAAAAGGTGGCAGTTCCAAGATCACGAATATATAATTTTTAAGTCGCTGGGGCAAGTAGCTTAGCCGCAAATCGAATTTTAAGGGACAGAAAAAGTGTAAAGTTTGATGGGTCTAGGACGCATAGTTTAGCTGGAAAACGCGTTTAAAGATAAAAATGTCTAATTTTTTTAAAATTAGTTTTTCGTGTCATTCGTTACATGGATTAAAAGGTGGCAGTTCCAAGATCACGAATATATAATTTTTAAGTCGCTGGGGCAAGTAGTTTAGCCGCAAATCGAATTTTAAGGGACAGAAAAAGTGTAAAGTTTGATGGGTTTAGGACGCATAGTTTAGCCGGAAAACGCGTTTAAAGATAAAAATGTCCAATTTTTTTAAAATTAGTTTTTCGTGTCATTCGTTACATGGATTAAAAGGTGGCAGTTCCAAGATCACGAATATATAATTTTTAAGTCGCTGGGGCAAGTAGTTTAGCCGCAAATCGAATTTTAAGGGACAGAAAAAGTGTAAACGCGTTTAAAGATAAAAATGTCCAACTTTTTTAAAATTAGTTTTTCGTGTCATTCGTTACATGGATTAAAAGGTGGCAGTTCCAAGATTACGAATATATAATTTTTAAGTCGCTGGGGCAAGTAGTTTAGCCGCAAATCGAATTTTAAGGGACAGAAAAAGTGTAAAGTTTGATGTCGCGTTTAAAGATAAAAATGTCCAATTTTTTTAAAATTAGTTTTTCGTGTCATTCGTTACATGGATTAAAAGGTGGCAGTTCCAAGATCACGAATATATAATTTTTAAGTCGCTGGGGCAAGTAGTTTAGCCGCAAATCGAATTTTAAGGGCCAGAAAAATTGTAAAGTTTGATGGGTCTAGGACGCATAGTTTAGCCGGAAAACGCGTTTAAAGATAAAAATGTCCAATTTTTTTTAAATTAGTTTTTCGTGTCATTCGTTACATGGATTAAAAGGTGGCAGTTCCAAGATCACGAATATATAATTTTTAAGTCACTGGGGCAAGTAGTTTAGCCGCAAATCGAATTTTAAGGGACAGAAAAAGTGTAAAGTTTGATGGGTCTAGGACGCATAGTTTAGCCGGAAAACGCGTTTAAAGATAAAAATGTCCAATTTTTTTAAAATTAGTTTTTCGTGTCATTCGTTACATGGATTAAAAGGTGGCAGTTCCAAGATCACGAATATATAATTTTTAAGTCGCTGGGGCAAGTAGTTTAGCCGCAAATCGAATTTTAAGGGACAGAAAAAGTGTAAAGTTTGATGGGTCTAGGACGCATAGTTTAGCCGGAAAACGCGTTTAAAGATAAAAATGTCCAATTTTTTTTAAAATTAGTTTTTCGTGTCATTCGTTACATGGATTAAAAGGTGGCAGTTCCAAGATCACGAATATATAATTTTTAAGTCGCTGGGGCAAGTAGTTTAGCCGCAAATCGAATTTTAAGGGACAGAAAAAGTGTAAAGTTTAATGGGTCTAGGACGCATAGTTTAGCCGGAAAACGCGTTTAAAGTTAAAAATGTCCATTTTTTTTAAAATTAGTTTTTCGTGTCATTCGTTACATGGATTAAAAGGTGGCAGTTCCAAGATCACGAATATATAATTTTTAAGTCGCTGGGGCAAGTAGTTTAGCCGCAAATCGAATTTTAAGGGACAGAAAAAGTGTAAAGTTTGATGGGTCTAGGATGCATAGTTTAGCCGGAAAACGCGTTTAAAGATAAAAATGTCCAATTTTTTTAAAATTAGTTTTTCGTGTCATTCGTTACATGGATTAAAAGGTGGCAGTTCCAAGATCACGAATATATAATTTTTAAGTCGCTGGGGCAAGTAGTTTAGCCGCAAATCGAATTTTAAGGGACAGAAAAAGTGTAAAGTTTGATGGGTCTAGGACGCATAGTTTAGCCGGAAAACGCGTTTAAAGATAAAAATGTCCATTTTTTTTTAAAATTAGTTTTTCGTGTTATTCGTTACATGGATTAAAAGGTGGCAGTTCCAAGATCACGAATATATAATTTTTAAGTCGCTGGGGCAAGTAGTTTAGCCGCAAATCGAATTTTAAAGGACAGAAAAAGTGTAAAGTTTGATGGGTCTAGGACGCATAGTTTAGCCGGAAAACGCGTTTAAAGATAAAAATGTCCAATTTTTCTTAAAATTAGTTTTTCGTGTCATTCGTTACATGGATTAAAAGGTGGCAGTTCCAAGATCACGAATATATAATTTTTAAGTCGCTGCGGCAAGTAGTTTAGCCGCAAATCGAATTTTAAGGGACAGAAAAAGTGTAAAGTTTGATGGGTCTAGGACGCATAGTTTAGCCGGAAAACGCGTTTAAAGATAAAAATGTCCAATTTTTTTAAAATTAGTTTTTCGTGTCATTCGTTACATGGATTAAAAGGTGGCAGTTCCAAGATCACGAATATATAATTTTTAAGTCGCTGGGGCAAGTAGTTTAGCCGCAAATCGAATTTTAAGGGACAGAAAAAGTGTAAAGTTTGATGGGTCTAGGACGCATAGTTTAGCCGGAAAACGCGTTTAAAGATAAAAATGTCCATTTTTTTTTAAAATTAGTTTTTCGTGTTATTCGTTACATGGATTAAAAGGTGGCAGTTCCAAGATCACGAATATATAATTTTTAAGTCGCTGGGGCAAGTAGTTTAGCCGCAAATCGAATTTTAAAGGACAGAAAAAGTGTAAAGTTTGATGGGTCTAGGACGCATAGTTTAGCCGGAAAACGCGTTTAAAGATAAAAATGTCCAATTTTTCTTAAAATTAGTTTTTCGTGTCATTCGTTACATGGATTAAAAGGTGGCAGTTCCAAGATCACGAATATATAATTTTTAAGTCGCTGCGGCAAGTAGTTTAGCCGCAAATCGAATTTTAAGGGACAGAAAAAGTGTAAAGTTTGATGGGTCTAGGACGCATAGTTTAGCCGGAAAACGCGTTTAAAGATAAAAATGTCCAATTTTTTTTTAAAATTAGTTTTTCGTGTCATTCGTTACATGGATTAAAAGGTGGCAGTTCCAAGATCACGAATATATAATTTTTAAGTCGCTGGGGCAAGTAGTTTAGCCGCAAATCGAATTTTAAGGGACAGAAAAAGTGTAAAGTTTGATGGGTCTAGGACGCATAGTTTAGCCGGAAAACGCGTTTAAAGATAAAAATGTCCAATTTTTTTAAAATTAGTTTTTCGTGTCATTCGTTACATGGATTAAAAGGTGGCAGTTCCAAGATCACGAATATATAATTTTTAAGTCGCTGGGGCAAGTAGTTTAGCCGCAAATCGAATTTTAAGGGACAGAAAAAGTGTAAAGTTTGATGGGTCTAGGACGCATAGTTTAGCCGGAAAACGCGTTTAAAGATAAAAATGTCCAATTTTTTTAAAATTAGTTTTTCGTGTCATTCGTTACATGGATTAAAAGGTGGCAGTTCCAAGATCACGAATATATAATTTTTAAGTCGCTGGGGCAAGTAGTTTAGCCGCAAATCGAATTTTAAGGGACAGAAAAAGTGTAAAGTTTGACGGGTCTAGGACGCATAGTTTAGCCGGAAAACGCGTTTAAAGATAAAAATGTCCAATTTTTTTAAAATTAGTTTTTCGTGTCATTCGTTACATGGATTAAAAGGTGGCAGTTCCAAGATCACGAATATATAATTTTTAAGTCGCTGGGGCAAGTAGTTTAGCCGCAAATCGAATTTTAAGGGACAGAAAAAGTGTAAAGTTTGATGGGTCTAGGATGCATAGTTTAGCCGGAAAACGCGTTTAAAGATAAAAATGTCCAATTTTTTTAAAATTAGTTTTTCGTGTCATTCGTTACATGGATTAAAAGGTGGCAGTTCCAAGATCACGAATATATAATTTTTAAGTCGCTGGGGCAAGTAGTTTAGCCGCAAATCGAATTTTAAGGGACAGAAAAAGTGTAAAGTTTGATGGGTCTAGGACGCATAGTTTAGCCGGAAAACGCGTTTAAAGATAAAAATGTCCAATTTTTTTAAAATTAGTTTTTCGTGTCATTCGTTACATGGATTAAAAGGTGGCAGTTCCAAGATCACGAATACATAATTTTTAAGTCGCTGGGGCAAGTAGTTTAGCCGCAAATCGAATTTTAAGGGACAGAAAAAGTGTAAAGTTTGATGGGTCTAGGACGCATAGTTTAGCCGGAAAACGCGTTTAAAGATAAAAATGTCCAATTTTTTTAAAATTAGTTTTTCGTGTCATTCGTTACATGGGTTAAAAGGTGGCAGTTCCAAGATCACGAATATATAATTTTTAAGTCTCTGGAGCAAGTAGTTTAGCCGCAAATCGAATTTTAAGGGACAGAAAAAGTGTAAAGTTTGATGGGTCTAGGACGCATAGCTTAGCCGGAAAACGCGTTTAAAGATAAAAATGTCCGATTTTTTTAAAATTAGTTTTTCGTGTCATTCGTTACATGGATTAAAAGGTGGCAGTTCCAAGATCACGAATATATAATTTTTAAGTCGCTGCGGCAAGTAGTTTAGCCGCAAATCGAATTTTAAGGGACAGAAAAAGTGTAAAGTTTGATGGGTCTAGGACGCATAGTTTAGCCGGAAAACGCGTTTAAAGATAAAAATGTCCAATTTTTTTTAAAATTAGTTTTTCGTGTCATTCGTTACATGGATTAAAAGGTGGCAGTTCCAAGATCACGAATATATAATTTTTAAGTCGCTGGGGCAAGTAGTTTAGCCGCAAATCGAATTTTAAGGGACAGAAAAAGTGTAAAGTTTGATGGGTCTAGGACGCATAGTTTAGCCGGAAAACGCGTTTAAAGATAAAAATGTCCAATTTTTTTAAAATTAGTTTTTCGTGTCATTCGTTACATGGATTAAAAGGTGGCAGTTCCAAGATCGCGAATATATAATTTTTAAGTCGCTGGGGCAAGTAGTTTAGCCGCAAATCGAATTTTAAGGGACAGAAAAAGTGTAAAGTTTGATGGGTCTAGGACGCATAGTTTAGGCGGAAAACGCGTTTAAAGATAAAAATGTCCAATTTTTTTAAAATTAGTTTTTCGTGTCATTCGTTACATGGATTAAAAGGTGGCAGTTCCAAGATCACGAATATATAATTTTTAAGTCGCTGGGGCAAGTAGCTTAGCCGCAAATCGAATTTTAAGGGACAGAAAAAGTGTAAAGTTTGATGGGTCTAGGACGCATAGTTTAGCTGGAAAACGCGTTTAAAGATAAAAATGTCTAATTTTTTTAAAATTAGTTTTTCGTGTCATTCGTTACATGGATTAAAAGGTGGCAGTTCCAAGATCACGAATATATAATTTTTAAGTCGCTGGGGCAAGTAGTTTAGCCGCAAATCGAATTTTAAGGGACAGAAAAAGTGTAAAGTTTGATGGGTTTAGGACGCATAGTTTAGGCGGAAAACGCGTTTAAAGATAAAAATGTCCAATTTTTTTAAAATTAGTTTTTCGTGTCATTCGTTACATGGATTAAAAGGTGGCAGTTCCAAGATCACGAATATATAATTTTTAAGTCGCTGGGGCAAGTAGTTTAGCCGCAAATCGAATTTTAAGGGACAGAAAAAGTGTAAAGTTTGATGGGTCTAGGACGCATAGTTTAGCCGGAAAACGCGTTTAAAGATAAAAATGTCCAACTTTTTTAAAATTAGTTTTTCGTGTCATTCGTTACATGGATTAAAAGGTGGCAGTTCCAAGATTACGAATATATAATTTTTAAGTCGCTGGGGCAAGTAGTTTAGCCGCAAATCGAATTTTAAGGGACAGAAAAAGTGTAAAGTTTGATGTCGCGTTTAAAGATAAAAATGTCCAATTTTTTTAAAATTAGTTTTTCGTGTCATTCGTTACATGGATTAAAAGGTGGCAGTTCCAAGATCACGAATATATAATTTTTAAGTCGCTGGGGCAAGTAGTTTAGCCGCAAATCGAATTTTAAGGGCCAGAAAAATTGTAAAGTTTGATGGGTCTAGGACGCATAGTTTAGCCGGAAAACGCGTTTAAAGATAAAAATGTCCAATTTTTTTTAAATTAGTTTTTCGTGTCATTCGTTACATGGATTAAAAGGTGGCAGTTCCAAGATCACGAATATATAATTTTTAAGTCACTGGGGCAAGTAGTTTAGCCGCAAATCGAATTTTAAGGGACAGAAAAAGTGTAAAGTTTGATGGGTCTAGGACGCATAGTTTAGCCGGAAAACGCGTTTAAAGATAAAAATGTCCAATTTTTTTAAAATTAGTTTTTCGTGTCATTCGTTACATGGATTAAAAGGTGGCAGTTCCAAGATCACGAATATATAATTTTTAAGTCGCTGGGGCAAGTAGTTTAGCCGCAAATCGAATTTTAAGGGACAGAAAAAGTGTAAAGTTTGATGGGTCTAGGACGCATAGTTTAGCCGGAAAACGCGTTTAAAGATAAAAATGTCCAATTTTTTTTAAAATTAGTTTTTCGTGTCATTCGTTACATGGATTAAAAGGTGGCAGTTCCAAGATCACGAATATATAATTTTTAAGTCGCTGGGGCAAGTAGTTTAGCCGCAAATCGAATTTTAAGGGACAGAAAAAGTGTAAAGTTTAATGGGTCTAGGACGCATAGTTTAGCCGGAAAACGCGTTTAAAGTTAAAAATGTCCATTTTTTTTAAAATTAGTTTTTCGTGTCATTCGTTACATGGATTAAAAGGTGGCAGTTCCAAGATCACGAATATATAATTTTTAAGTCGCTGGGGCAAGTAGTTTAGCCGCAAATCGAATTTTAAGGGACAGAAAAAGTGTAAAGTTTGATGGGTCTAGGATGCATAGTTTAGCCGGAAAACGCGTTTAAAGATAAAAATGTCCAATTTTTTAAAAATTAGTTTTTCGTGTCATTCGTTACATGGATTAAAAGGTGGCAGTTCCAAGATCACGAATATATAATTTTTAAGTCGCTGGGGCAAGTAGTTTAGCCGCAAATCGAATTTTAAGGGACAGAAAAAGTGTAAAGTTTGATGGGTCTAGGACGCATAGTTTAGCCGGAAAACGCGTTTAAAGATAAAAATGTCCATTTTTTTTTAAAATTAGTTTTTCGTGTTATTCGTTACATGGATTAAAAGGTGGCAGTTCCAAGATCACGAATATATAATTTTTAAGTCGCTGGGGCAAGTAGTTTAGCCGCAAATCGAATTTTAAAGGACAGAAAAAGTGTAAAGTTTGATGGGTCTAGGACGCATAGTTTAGCCGGAAAACGCGTTTAAAGATAAAAATGTCCAATTTTTCTTAAAATTAGTTTTTCGTGTCATTCGTTACATGGATTAAAAGGTGGCAGTTCCAAGATCACGAATATATAATTTTTAAGTCGCTGGGGCAAGTAGCTTAGCCCCAAATCGAATTTTAAGGGACAGAAAAAGTGTAAAGTTTGATGGGTCTAGGACGCATAGTTTAGCCGGAAAACGCGTTTAAAGATAAAAATGTCCAATTTTTTTAAAATTAGTTTTTCGTGTCATTCGTTACATGGATTAAAAGGTGGCAGTTCCAAGATCACGAATATATAATTTTTAAGTCGCTGGGGCAAGTAGTTTAGCCGCAAATCGAATTTTAAGGGACAGAAAAAGTGTAAAGTTTGATGGGTCTAGGACGCATAGTTTAGCCGGAAAACGCGTTTAAAGATAAAAATGTCCAATTTTTTTAAAATTAGTTTTTCGTGTCATTCGTTACATGGATTAAAAGGTGGCAGTTCCAAGATCACGAATATATAATTTTTAAGTCGCTGGGGCAAGTAGTTTAGCCGCAAATCGAATTTTAAGGGACAGAAAAAGTGTAAGGTTTGATGGGTCTAGGACGCATAGTTTAGCCGGAAAACGCGTTTAAAGATAAAAATGTCCAATTTTTTTTAAAATTAGTTTTTCTTGTCATTCGTTACATGGATTAAAAGGTGGCAGTTCCAAGATCACGAATATATAATTTTTAAGTCGCTGGGGCAAGTAGCTTAGCCGCAAATCGAATTTTAAGGGACAGAAAAAGTGTAAAGTTTGATGGGTCTAGGACGCATAGTTTAGCCGGAAAACGCGTTTAAAGATAAAAATGTCCAATTTTTTTAAAATTAGTTTTTCGTGTCATTCGTTACATGGATTAAAAGGTGGCAGTTCCAAGATCACGAATATATAATTTTTAAGTCGCTGGGGCAAGTAGTTTAGCCGCAAATCGAATTTTAAGGGACAGAAAAAGTGTAAAATTTGATGGGTCTAGGACGCATAGTTTAGCCGGAAAACGCGTTTAAAGATAAAAATGTCCAACTTTTTTAAAATTAGTTTTTCGTGTCATTCGTTACATGGATTAAAAGGTGGCAGTTCCAAGATCACGAATATATAATTTTTAAGTCGCTGGGGCAAGTAGTTTAGCCGCAAATCGAATTTTAAGGGACAGAAAAAGTGTAAAGTTTGATGGGTCTAGGACGCATAGTTTAGCCGGAAAACGCGTTTAAAGATAAAAATGTCCAATTTTTTTAAAATTAGTTTTTCGTGTCATTCGTTACATGGATTAAAAGGTGGCAGTTCCAAGATCACGAATATATAATTTTTAAGTCGCTGGGGCAAGTAGTTTAGCCGCAAATCGAATTTTAAGGGACAGAAAAAATGTAAAGTTTGATGGGTCTAGGACGCATAGTTTAGCCGGAAAACGCGTTTAAAGATAAAAATGTCCAATTTTTTTAAAATTAGTTTTTCGTGTCATTCGTTACATGGATTAAAAGGTGGCAGTTCCAAGATCACGAATATATAATTTTTAAGTCGCTGGGGCAAGTAGTTTAGCCGCAAATCGAATTTTAAGGGACAGAAAAAGTGTAAAGTTTGATGGGTCTAGGACGCATAGTTTAGCCGGAAAACGCGTTTAAAGATAAAAATGTCCAATTTTTTTAAAATTAGTTTTTCGTGTCATTCGTTACATGGATTAAAAGGTGGCAGTTCCAAGATCACGAATATATAATTTTTAAGTCGCTGGGGCAAGTAGTTTAGCCGCAAATCGAATTTTAAGGGACAGAAAAAGTGTAAAGTTTGACGGGTCTAGGACGCATAGTTTAGCCGGAAAACGCGTTTAAAGATAAAAATGTCCAATTTTTTTAAAATTAGTTTTTCGTGTCATTCGTTACATGGATTAAAAGGTGGCAGTTCCAAGATCACGAATATATAATTTTTAAGTCGCTGGGGCAAGTAGTTTAGCCGCAAATCGAATTTTAAGGGACAGAAAAAGTGTAAAGTTTGATGGGTCTAGGACGCATAGTTTAGCCGGAAAACGCGTTTAAAGATAAAAATGTCCAATTTTTTTAAAATTAGTTTTTCGTGTCATTCGTTACATGGATTAAAAGGTGGCAGTTCCAAGATCACGAATATATAATTTTTAAGTCGCTGGGGCAAGTAGTTTAGCCGCAAATCGAATTTTAAGGGACAGAAAAAGTGTAAAGTTTGATGGGTCTAGGACGCATAGTTTAGCCGGAAAACGCGTTTAAAGATTAAAATGTCCAATTTTTTTAAAATTAGTTTTTCGTGTCATTCGTTACATGGATTAAAAGGTGGCAGTTCCAAGATCACGAATATATAATTTTTAAGTCGCTGGGGCAAGTAGTTTAGCCGCAAATCGAATTTTAAGGGACAGAAAAAGTGTAAAGTTTGATGGGTCTAGGACGCATAGTTTAGCCGGAAAACGCGTTTAAAGATAAAAATGTCCAATTTTTTTAAAATTAGTTTTTCGTGTCATTCGTTACATGGATTAAAAGGTGGCAGTTCCAAGATCACGAATACATAATTTTTAAGTCGCTGGGGCAAGTAGTTTAGCCGCAAATCGAATTTTAAGGGACAGAAAAAGTGTAAAGTTTGATGGGTCTAGGACGCATAGTTTAGCCGGAAAACGCGTTTAAAGATAAAAATGTCCAATTTTTTTAAAATTAGTTGTTCGTGTCATTCGTTACATGGATTAAAAGGTGGCAGTTCCAAGATCACGAATATATAATTTTTAAGTCGCTGGGGCAAGTAGTTTAGCCGCAAATCGAGTTTTAAGGGACAGAAAAAGTGTAAAGTTTGATGGGTCTAGGACGCATAGTTTAGCCGGAAAACGCGTTTAAAGATAAAAACGACCAATTTTTTTAAAATTAGTTTTTCGTGTCATTCGTTACATGGATTAAAAGGTGGCAGTTCCAAGATCACGAATATATAATTTTTAAGTCGCTGGGGCAAGTAGGTTAGCCGCAAATCGAATTTTAAGCGACAGAAAAAGTGTAAAGTTTGATGGGTCTAGGACGCATAGTTTAGCCGGAAAACGCGTTTAAAGATAAAAACGTCCAATTTTTTTAAAATTAGTTTTTCGTGTCATTCGTTACATGGATTAAAAGGTGGCAGTTCCAAGATCACGAATATATAATTTTTAAGTCGCTGGGGCAAGTAGTTTAGCCGCAAATCGAATTTTAAGGGACAGAAAAAGTGTAAAGTTTGATGGGTCTAGGACGCATAGTTTAGCCGGAAAACGCGTTTAAAGATAAAAATGTCCAATTTTTTTTAAAATTAGTTTTTCGTGTCATTCGTTACATGGATTAAAAGGTGGCAGTTCCAAGATCACGAATATATAATTTTTAAGTCGCTGGGGCAAGTAGTTTAGCCGCAAATCGAATTTTAAGGGACAGAAAAAGTGTAAAGTTTGATGGGTCTAGGACGCATAGTTTAGCCGGAAAACGCGTTTAAAGATAAAAATGTCCAATTTTTTTAAAATTAGTTTTTCGTGTCATTCGTTACATGGATTAAAGGTGGCAGTTCCAAGATCACGAATATATAATTTTTAAGTCGCTGGGGCAAGTAGTTTAGCCGCAAATCGACTTTTAAGGGACAGAAAAAGTGTAAAGTTTGATGGGTCTAGGACGCATAGTTTAGCTGGAAAACGCGTTTAAAGATAAAAATGTCCAATTTTTTTAAAATTAGTTTTTCGTGTCATTCGTTACATGGATTAAAGGTGGCAGTTCCAAGATCACGAATATATAATTTTTAAGTCGCTGGGGCAAGTAGTTTAGCCGCAAATCGAATTTTAAGGGACAGAAAAAGTGTAAAGTTTGATGGGTCTAGGACGCATAGTTTAGCCGGAAAACGCGTTTAAAGATAAAAATGTCCAATTTTTTTAAAATTAGTTTTTCGTGTCATTCGTTACATGGATTAAAAGGTGGCAGTTCCAAGATCACGAATATATAATTTTTAAGTCGCTGGGGCAAGTAGTTTAGCCGCAAATCGAATTTTAAGCGACAGAAAAAGTGTAAAGTTTGATGGGTCTAGGACGCATAGTTTAGCCGGAAAACGCGTTTAAAGATAAAAACGTCCAATTTTTTTAAAATTAGTTTTTCGTGTCATTCGTTACATGGATTAAAAGGTGGCAGTTCCAAGATCACGAATATATAATTTTTAAGTCGCTGGGGCAAGTAGTTTAGCCGCAAATCGAATTTTAAGGGACAGAAAAAGTGTAAAGTTTGATGGGTCTAGGACGCATAGTTTAGCCGGAAAACGCGTTTAAAGATAAAAATGTCCAATTTTTTTTAAAATTAGTTTTTCGTGTCATTCGTTACATGGATTAAAAGGTGGCAGTTCCAAGATCACGAATATATAATTTTTAAGTCGCTGGGGCAAGTAGTTTAGCCGCAAATCGAATTTTAAGGGACAGAAAAAGTCTAAAGTTTGATGGGTCTAGGACGCATAGTTTAGCCGGAAAACGCGTTTAAAGATAAAAATGTCCAATTTTTTTAAAATTAGTTTTTCGTGTCATTCGTTACATGGATTAAAGGTGGCAGTTCCAAGATCACGAATATATAATTTTTAAGTCGCTGGGGCAAGTAGTTTAGCCGCAAATCGACTTTTAAGGGACAGAAAAAGTGTAAAGTTTGATGGGTCTAGGACGCATAGTTTAGCCGGAAAACGCGTTTAAAGATAAAAATGTCCAATTTTTTTAAAATTAGTTTTTCGTGTCATTCGTTACATGGATTAAAGGTGGCAGTTCCAAGATCACGAATATATAATTTTTAAGTCGCTGGGGCAAGTAGTTTAGCCGCAAATCGAATTTTAAGGGACAGAAAAAGTGTAAAGTTTGATGGGTCTAGGACGCATAGTTTAGCCGGAAAACGCGTTTAAAGATAAAAATGTCCAATTTTTTTAAAATTAGTTTTTCGTGTCATTCGTTACATGGATTAAAAGGTGGCAGTTCCAAGATCACGAATATATAATTTTTAAGTCGCTGGGGCAAGAAGTTTAGCCGCAAATCGAATTTTAAGGGACAGAAAAAGTGTAAAGTTTGATGGGTCTAGGACGCATAGTTTAGCCGGAAAACGCGTTTAAAGATAAAAATGTCCAATTTTTTTAAAATTAGTTTTCCGTGTCATTCGTTACATGGATTAAAAGGTGGCAGTTCCAAGATCACGAATATATAATTTTTAAGTCGCTGGGGCAAGTAGTTTAGCCGCAAATCGAATTTTAAGGGACAGAAAAAGTGTAAAGTTTGATGGGTCTAGGACGCATAGTTTAGCCGGAAAACGCGTTTAAAGATAAAAATGTCCAATTTTTTTTTAAATTAGTTTTTCGTGTCATTCGTTACATGGATTAAAAGGTGGCAGTTCCAAGATCACGAATATATAATTTTTAAGTCGCTGGGGCAAGAAGTTTAGCCGCAAATCGAATTTTAAGGGACAGAAAAAGTGTAAAGTTTGATGGGTCTAGGACACATAGTTTAGCCGGAAAACGCGTTTAAAGATAAAAATATCCAATTTTTTTAAAATTAGTTTTTCGTGTCATTCGTTACATGGATTAAAAGGTGGCAGTTCCAAGATCACGAATATATAATTTTTAAGTCGCTGGGGCAAGTAGTTTAGCCGCAAATCGAATTTTAAGGGACAGAAAAAGTGTAAAGTTTGATGGGTCTAGGACGCATAGTTTAGCCGGAAAACGCGTTTAAAGATAAAAATGTCCAATTTTTTTAAAATTAGTTTTTCGTGTCATTCTTTACATGGATTAAAAGGTGGCAGTTCCAAGATCACGAATATATAATTTTTAAGTCGCTGGGGCAAGTAGTTTAGCCGCAAATCGAATTTTAAGGGACAGAAAAAGTGTAAAGTTTGATGGGTCTAGGACGCATAGTTTAGCCGGAAAACGCGTTTAAAGATAAAAATGTCCAATTTTTTTAAAATTAGTTTTTCGTGTCATTCGTTACATGGATTAAAAGGTGGCAGTTCCAAGATCACGAATATATAATTTTTAAGTCGCTGGGACAAGTAGTTTAGCCGCAAATCGAATTTTAAGAGACAGAAAAAGTGAAAAGTTTGATGGGTCTTGGACGCATAGTTTAGCCGGAAAACGCGTTTAAAGACAAAAACGTCCAATTTTTTTAAAATTAGTTTTTCGTGTCATTCGTTACATGGATTAAAAGGTGGCAGTTCCAAGATCACGAATATATAATTTTTAAGTCGCTGGGGCAAGTAGTTTAGCCGCAAATCGAATTTTAAGGGACAGAAAAAGTGTAAAGTTTGATGGGTCTAGGACGCATAGTTTAGCCGGAAAACGCGTTTAAAGATAAAAATGTCCAATTTTTTTAAAATTAGTTTTTCGTGTCATTCGTTACATGGATTAAAAGGTGGCAGTTCCAAGATCACGAATATATAATTTTTAAGTCGCTGGGGCAAGTAGTTTAGCCGCAAATCGAATTTTAAGGGACAGATAAAATGTAAAGTTTGATGGGTCTAGGACGCATAGTTTAGCCGGAAAACGCGTTTAAAGATAAAAATGTCCAATTTTTTTAAAATTAGTTTTTCGTGTCATTCGTTACATGGATTAAAAGGTGGCAGTTCCAAGATCACGAATATATAATTTTTAAGTCGCTGGGGCAAGTAGTTTAGCCGCAAATCGAATTTTAAGGGACAGAAAAAGTGTAAAGTTTGATGGGTCTAGGACGCATAGTTTAGCCGGAAAACGCGTTTAAAGATAAAAACGTCCAATTTTTTTAAAATTAGTTTTTCGTGTCATTCGTTACATGGATTAAAAGGTGGCAGTTCCAAGATCACGAATATATAATTTTTAAGTCGCTGGGGCAAGTAGTTTAGCCGCAAATCGAATTTTAAGGGACAGAAAAAGTGTAAAGTTTGATGGGTCTAGGACGCATAGATTAGCCGGAAAACGCGTTTAAAGATAAAAATGTCCAATTTTTTTAAAATTAGTTTTTCGTGTCATTCGTTACATGGATTAAAAGGTGGCAGTTCCAAGATCACGAATATATAATTTTTAAGTCGCTGGGGCAAGTAGTTTAGCCGCAAATCGAATTTTAAGGGACAGAAAAAGTGTAAAGTTTGATGGGTCTAGGACGCATAGTTTAGCCGGAAAACGCGTTTAAAGATAAAAATGTCCAATTTTTTTAAAATTAGTTTTTCGTGTCATTCGTTACATGGATTAAAAGGTGGCAGTTCCAAGATCACGAATATATAATTTTTAAGTCGCTGGGGCAAGTAGTTTAGCCGCAAATCGAATTTTAAGGGACAGAAAAAGTGTAAAGTTTGATGGGTCTAGGACGCATAGTTTAGCCGGAAAACGCGTTTAAAGATAAAAATGTCCAATTTTTTTAAAATTAGTTTTTCGTGTCATTCGTTACATGGATTAAAAGGTGGCAGTTCCAAGATCACGAATATATAATTTTTAAGTCGCTGGGGCAAGTAGTTTAGCCGCAAATCGAATTTTAAGGGACAGAAAAAGTGTAAAGTTTGATGGGTCTAGGACGCATAGTTTAGCCGGAAAACGCGTTTAAAGATAAAAATGTCCAATTTTTTTAAAATTAGTTTTTCGTGTCATTCGTTACATAGAATAAAAGGTGGCAGTTCCAAGATCACGAATATATAATTTTTAAGTCGCTGGGGCAAGTAGTTTAGCCGCAAATCGAATTTTAAGGGACAGAAAAAGTGTAAAGTTTGATGGGTCTAGGACGCATAGTTTAGCCGGAAAACGCGTTTAAAGATAAAAATGTCCAATTTTTTTAAAATTAGTTTTTCGTGTCATTCGTTACATGGATTAAAAGGTGGCAGTTCCAAGATCACGAATATATAATTTTTAAGTCGCTGGGGCAAGTAGTTTAGCCGCAAATCGAATTTTAAGGGACAGATAAAATGTAAAGTTTGATGGGTCTAGGACGCATAGTTTAGTCGGAAAACGCGTTTAAAGATAAAAATGTCCAATTTTTTTAAAATTAGTTTTTCGTGTCATTCGTTACATGGATTAAAAGGTGGCAGTTCCAAGATCACGAATATATAATTTTTAAGTCGCTGGGGCAAGTAGCTTAGCCGCAAATCGAATTTTAAGGGACAGACAAAGTGTAAAGTTTGATGGGTCTAGGACGCATAGTTTAGCCGGAAAACGCGTTTAAAGATAAAAATGTCCAATTTTTTTAAAATTAGTTTTTCGTGTCATTCGTTACATGGTTTAAAAGGTGGCAGTTCCAAGATCACGAATATATAATTTTTAAGTCGCTGGGGCAAGTAGTTTAGCCGCAAATCGAATTTTAAGGGACAGATAAAATGTAAAGTTTGATGGGTCTAGGACGCATAGTTTAGCCGGAAAACGCGTTTAAAGATAAAAATGTCCAATTTTTTAAAATTAGTTTTTCGTGTCATTCGTTACATGGATTAAAAGGTGGCAGTTCCAAGATCACGAATATATAATTTTTAAGTCGCTGGGGCAAGTAGTTTAGCCGCAAATCGAATTTTAAGGGACAGAAAAAGTGTAAAGTTTGATGGGTCTAGGACGCATAGTTTAGCCGGAAAACGCGTTTAAAGATAAAAATGTCCAATTTTTTTAAAATTAGTTTTTCGTGTCATTCGTTACATGGATTAAAAGGTGGCAGTTCCAAGATCACGAATATATAATTTTTAAGTCGCTGGGGCAAGTAGTTTAGCCGCAAATCGAATTTTAAGGGACAGAAAAAGTGTAAAGTTTGATGGGTCTAGGACGCATAGTTTAGCCGGAAAACGCGTTTAAAGATAAAATTGTCCAATTTTTTTAAAATTAGTTTTTCGTGTCATTCGTTACATGGATTAAAAGGTGGCAGTTCCAAGATCACGAATATATAATTTTTAAGTCGCTGGGGCAAGTAGTTTCGCCGCAAATCGAATTTTAAGGGACAGAAAAAGTGTAAAGTTTGATGGGTATAGGACGCATAGTTTAGCCGGAAAACGAGTTTAAAGATAAAAATGTCCATTTTTTTTTAAATTAGTTTTTCGTGTCATTCGTTACATGGATTTAAAGGTGGCAGTTCCAAGATCACGAATATATAATTTTTAAGTCGCTGGGGCAAGTAGTTTAGCCGCAAATCGAATTTTAAGGGACAGAAAAAGTGTAAAGTTTGATGGGTCTAGGACGCATAGTTTAGCCGGAAAACGCGTTTAAAGATAAAAATGTCCAATTTTTTTAAAATTAGTTTTTCGTGTCATTCGTTACATGGATTAAAAGGTGGCAGTTCCAAGATCACGAATATATAATTTTTAAGTCGCTGGGGCAAGTAGTTTAGCCGCAAATCGAATTTTAAGGGACAGAAAAAGTGTAAAGTTTGATGGGTCTAGGACGCATAGTTTAGCCGGAAAACGCGTTTAAAGATAAAAATGTCCAATTTTTTTAAAATTAGTTTTTCGTGTCTTTCGTTACATGGATTAAAAGGTGGCAGTTCCAAGATCACGAATATATAATTTTTAAGTCGCTGGGGCAAGTAGTTTAGCCGCAAATCGAATTTTAAAGGACAGAAAAAGTGTAAAGTTTGATGGGTCTAGGACGCATAGTTTAGCCGGAAAACGCGTTTAAAGATAAAAATGTCCAATTTTTTTAAAATTAGTTTTTCGTGTCATTCGTTACATGGATTAAAAGGTGGCAGTTCCAAGATCACGAATATATAATTTTTAAGTCGCTGGGGCAAGTAGTTTAGCCGCAAATCGAATTTTAAGGGACAGAAAAAGTGTAAAGTTTGATGGGTCTAGGACGCATAGTTTAGCCGGAAAACGCGTTTAAAGATAAAAATGTCCAATTTTTTTAAAATTAGTTTTTCGTGTCATTCGTTACATGGATTAAAAGGTGGCAGTTCCAAGATCACGAATATATAATTTTTAAGTCGCTGGGGCAAGTAGTTTAGCCGCAAATCGAATTTTAAGGGACAGAAAAAGTGTAAAGTTTGATGGGTCTAGGACGCATAGTTTAGCCGGAAAACGCGTTTAAAGGTAAAAATGTCCAATTTTTTTAAAATTAGTTTTTCGTGTCATTCGTTACATGGATTAAAAGGTGGCAGTTCCAAGATCACGAATATTTAATTTTTAAGTCGCTGGGGCAAGTAGTTTAGCCGCAAATCGAATTTTAAGGGACAGAAAAAGTGTAAAGTTTGATGGGTCTAGGACGCATAGTTTAGCCGGAAAACGCGTTTAAAGATAAAAATGTCCAATTTTTTTAAAATTAGTTTTTTCGTGTCATTCGTTACATGGATTAAAAGGTGGCAGTTCCAAGATCACGAATATATAATTTTTAAGTCGCTGGGGCAAGTAGTTTAGCCGCAAATCGAATTTTAAGGGACAGAAAAAGTGTAAAGTTTGATGGGTCTAGGACGCATAGTTTAGCCGGAAAACGCGTTTAAAGATAAAAATGTCCAATTTTTTTAAATTAGTTTTTCGTGTCATTCGTTACATGGATTAAAAGGTGGCAGTTCCAAGATCACGAATATATAATTTTTAAGTCGCTGGGGCGAGTAGTTTAGCCGCAAATCGAATTTTAAGGGACAGAAAAAGTGTAAAGTTTGATGGGTCTAGGACGCATAGTTTAGCCGGCAAACGCGTTTAGAGATAAAAATGTCCAATTTTTTTAAAATTAGTTTTTCGTGTCATTCGTTACATGGATTAAAAGGTGGCAGTTCCAAGATCACGAATATATAATTTTTAAGTCGCTGGGGCAAGTAGTTTAGCCGCAAATCGAATTTTAAGGGACAGAAAAAGTGTAAAGTTTGATGGGTCTAGGACGCATAGTTTAGCCGGAAAACGCGTTTAAAGATAAAAATGTCCAATTTTTTTAAAATTAGTTTTTCGTGTCATTCGTTACATGGATTAAAAGGTGGCAGTTCCAAGATCACGAATATATAATTTTTAAGTCGCTGGGGCAAATAGTTTAGCCGCAAATCGAATTTTAAGGGACAGAAAAAGTGTAAAGTTTGATGGGTCTAGGACGCATAGTTTAGCCGGAAAACGCGTTTAAAGATAAAAATGTCCATTTTTTTTTAAATTAGTTTTTCGTGTCATTCGTTACATGGATTAAAAGGTGGCAGTTCCAAGATCACGAATATATAATTTTTAAGTCGCTGGGGCATGTAGTTTAGCCGCAAATCGAATTTTAAGGGACAGAAAAAGTGTAAAGTTTGATGGGTCTAGGACGCATAGTTTAGCCGGAAAACGCGTTTAAAGATAAAAATGTCCAATTTTTTTAAAATTAGTTTTTCGTGTCATTCGTTACATGGATTAAAAGGTGGCAGTTCCAAGATCACGAATATATAATTTTTAAGTCGCTGGGGCAAGTAGTTTAGCCGCAAATCGAATTTTAAGGGACAGAAAAAGTGTAAAGTTTGATGGGTCTAGGACGCACAGTTTAGCCGGAAAACGCGTTTAAAGATAAAAATGTCCAATTTTTTTAAAATTAGTTTTTCGTGTCATTCGTTACATGGATTAAAAGGTGGCAGTTCCAAGATCACGAATATATAATTTTTAAGTCGCTGGGGCAAGTAGTTTAGCCGCAAATCGAATTTTAAGGGACAGAAAAAGTGTAAAGTTTGATGGGTCTAGGACGCATAGTTTAGCCGGAAAACTCGTTTAAAGATAAAAATGTCCAATTTTTTTAAAATTAGTTTTTCGTGTAATTCGTTACATGGATTAAAAGGTGGCAGTTCCAAGATCACGAATATATAATTTTTAAGTCGCTGGGGCAAGTAGTTTAGCCGCAAATCGAATTTTAAGGGACAGAAAAAGTGTAAAGTTTGATGGGTCTAGGACGCATAGTTTAGCCGGAAAACGCGTTTAAAGATAAAAATGTCCAATTTTTTTAAAATTAGTTTTTCGTATCATTCGTTACATGGATTAAAAGGTGGCAGTTCCAAGATCACGAATATATAATTTTTAAGTCGCTGGGGCAAGTAGTTTAGCCGCAAATCGAATTTTAAGGGACAGAAAAAGTGTAAAGTTTGATGGGTCTAGGACACATAGTTTAGCCGGAAAACGCGTTTAAAGATAAGAATGTCCAATTTTTTTAAAATTAGTTTTTCGTGTCATTCGTTACATGGATTAAAAGGTGGCAGTTCCAAGATCACGAATATATAATTTTTAAGTCGCTGGGGCAAGTAGTTTAGCCGCAAATCGAATTTTAAGGGACAGAAAAAGTGTAAAGTTTGATGGGTCTAGGACACATAGTTTAGCCGGAAAACGCGTTTAAAGATAAGAATGTCCAATTTTTTTAAAATTAGTTTTTCGTGTCATTCGTTACATGGATTAAAAGGTGGCAGTTCCAAGATCACGAATATATAATTTTTAAGTCGCTGGGCAAGTAGTTTAGCCGCAAATCGAATTTTAAGGGACAGAAAAAGTGTAAAGTTTGATGGGTCTAGGACGCATAGTTTAGCCGGAAAACGCGTTTAAAGATAAAAATGTCCAATTTTTTTAAAATTAGTTTTTCGTGTCTTTCGTTACATGGATTAAAAGGTGGCAGTTCCAAGATCACGAATATATAATTTTTAAGTCGCTGGGGCAAGTAGTTTAGCCGCAAATCGAATTTTAAGGGACAGAAAAAGTGTAAAGTTTGATGGGTCTAGGACGCATAGTTTAGCCGGAAAACGCGTTTAAAGATAAAAATGTCCAATTTTTTTAAAATTAGTTTTTCGTGTCATTCGTTACATGGATTAAAAGGTGGCAGTTCCAAGATCACGAATATATAATTTTTAAGTCGCTGGGGCATGTAGTTTAGCCGCAAATCGAATTTTAAGGGACAGAAAAAGTGTAAAGTTTGATGGGTCTAGGACGCATAGTTTAGCCGGAAAACGCGTTTAAAGATAAAAATGTCCAATTTTTTTAAAATTAGTTTTTCGTGTCATTCGTTACATGGATTAAAAGGTGGCAGTTCCAAGATCACGAATATATAATTTTTAAGTCGCTGGGGCAAGTAGTTTAGCCGCAAATCGAATTTTAAGGGACAGAAAAAGTGTAAAGTTTGATGGGTCTAGGACGCATAGTTTAGCCGGAAAACGCGTTTAAAGATAAAAATGTCCAATTTTTTTAAAATTAGTTTTTCGTGTCATTCGTTACATGGATTAAAAGGTGGCAGTTCCAAGATCACGAATATATAATTTTTAAGTCGCTGGGGCAAGTAGTTTAGCCGCAAATCGAATTTTAAGGGACAGAAAAAGTGTAAAGTTTGATGGGTCTAGGACGCATAGTTTAGCCGGAAAACGCGTTTAAAGATAAAAATGTCAAATTTTTTTTAAATTAGTTTTTCGTGTCATTCGTTACATGGATTAAAAGGTGGCAGTTCCAAGATCACGAATATATAATTTTGAAGTCGCTGGGGCAAGTAGTTTAGCCGCAAATCGAATTTTAAGGGACAGAAAAAGTGTAAAGTTTGATGGGTCTAGGACGCATAGTTTAGCCGGAAAACGCGTTTAGAGATAAAAATGTCCATTTTTTTTAAAATTAGTTTTTCGTGTCATTCGTTACATGGATTAAAAGGTGGCAGTTCCAAGATCACGAATATATAATTTTTAAGTCGCTGGGGCAAGTAGTTTAGCCGCAAATCGAATTTTAAGGGACAGAAAAAGTGTAAAGTTTGATGGGTCTAGGACGCATAGTTTAGCCGGAAAACGCGTTTAAAGATAAAAATGTCCAATTTTTTTAAAATTAGTTTTTCTTGTCATTCGTTACATGGATTAAAAGGTGGCAGTTCCAAGATCACGAATATATAATTTTTAAGTCGCTGGGGCAAGTAGTTTAGCCGCAAATCGAATTTTAAGGGACAGAAAAAGTGTAAAGTTTGATGGGTCTAGGACGCATAGTTTAGCCGGAAAACGCGTTTAAAGATAAAAATGTCCAATTTTTTTAAAATTAGTTTTTCGTGTCATTCGTTACATGGATTAAAAGGTGGCAGTTCCAAGATCACGAATATATAATTTTTAAGTCGCTGGGGCAAGTAGTTTAGCCGCAAATCGAATTTTAAGGGACAGAAAAAGTGTAAAGTTTGATGGGTCTAGGACGCATAGTTTAGCCGGAAAACGCGTTTAAAGATAAAAATGTCCAATTTTTTTAAAATTAGTTTTTCGTGTCATTCGTTACATGGATTAAAAGGTGGCAGTTCCAAGATCACGAATATATAATTTTTAAGTCGCTGGGGCAAGTAGTTTAGCCGCAAATCGAATTTTAAGGGACAGAAAAAGTGTAAAGTTTGATGGGTCTAGGACGCATAGTTTAGCCGGAAAACGCGTTTAAAGATAAAAATGTCCATTTTTTTTAAAATTAGTTTTTCGTGTCATTCGTTACATGGATTAAAAGGTGGCAGTTCCAAGATCACGAATATATAATTTTTAAGTCGCTGGGGCAAGTAGTTTAGCCGCAAATCGAATTTTAAGGGACAGAAAAAGTGTAAAGTTTGATGGGTCTAGAACGCATAGTTTAGCCGGAAAACGCGTTTAAAGATAAAAATGTCCAATTTTTTTAAAATTAGTTTTTCGTGTCATTCGTTACATGGATTAAAAGGTGGCAGTTCCAAGATCACGAATATATAATTTTTAAGTCGCTGGGGCAAGTAGTTTAGCCGCAAATCGAATTTTAAGGGACAGAAAAAGTGTAAAGTTTGATGGGTCTAGGACGCATAGTTTAGCCGGAAAACGCGTTTAAAGATAAAAATGTCCAATTTTTTTAAAATTAGTTTTTCGTGTCATTCGTTACATGGATTAAAAGGTGGCAGTTCCAAGATCACGAATATATAATTTTTAAGTCGCTGGGGCAAGTAGTTTAGCCGCAAATCGAATTTTAAGGGACAGAAAAAGTGTAAAGTTTGATGGGTCTAGGACGCATAGTTTAGCCGGAAAACGCGTTTAAAGATAAAAATGTCAATTTTTTTTAAAATTAGTTTTTCGTGTCATTCGTTACATGGATTAAAAGGTGGCAGTTCCAAGATCACGAATATATAATTTTTAAGTCGCTGGGGCAAGTAGTTTAGCCGCAAATCGAATTTTAAGGGACAGAAAAAGTGTAAAGTTTGATGGGTCTAGGACGCATAGTTTAGCCGAAAAACGCGTTTAAAGATAAAAATGTCCAATTTTTTTAAAATTAGTTTTTCGTGTCATTCGTTACATGAATTAAAAGGTGGCTGTTCCAAGATCACCAATATATAATTTTTAAGTCGCTGGGGCAAGTAGTTTAGCCGCAAATCGAATTTTAAGGGACAGAAAAAGTGTAAAGTTTGATGGGTCTAGGACGCATAGTTTAGCCGGAAAACGCGTTTAAAGATAAAAATGTCCAATTTTTTTAAAATCAGTTTTTCGTGTCATTCGTTACATGGATTAAAAGGTGGCAGTTCCAAGATCACGAATATATAATTTTTAAGTCGCTGGGGCAAGTAGTTTAGCCGCAAATCGAATTTTAAGGGACGGAAAAAGTGTAAAGTTTGATGGGTCTAGGACGCATGGTTTAGCCGGAAAACGCGTTTAAAGATAAAAATGTCCAATTTTTTTAAAATTAGTTTTTCGTGTCATTCGTTTCATGGATTAAAAGGTGGCAGTTCCAAGATCACGAATATATAATTTTTAAGTCGCTGGGGCAAGTAGTTTAGCCGCAAATCGAATTTTAAGGGACAGAAAAAGTGTAAAGTTTGATGGGTCTAGGACGCATAGTTTAGCCGGAAAACGCGTTTAAAGATAAAAATGTCCAATTTTTTTTTAAAATTAGTTTTTCGTGTCATTCGTTACATGGATTAAAAGGTGGCAGTTCCAAGATCACGAATATATAATTTTTAAGTCGCTGGGGCAAGTAGTTTAGCCGCAAATCGAATTTTAAGGGACAGAAAAAGTGTAAAGTTTGATGGGTCTAGGACGCATAGTTTAGCCGGAAAACGCGTTTAAAGATAAAAATGTCCAATTTTTTTAAAATTAGTTTTTCGTGTCATTCGTTACATGGATTAAAAGGTGGCAGTTCCAAGATCACGAATATATAATTTTTAAGTCGCTGGGGCATGTAGTTTAGCCGCAAATCGAATTTTAAGGGACAGAAAAAGTGTAAAGTTTGATGGGTTCAGGACGCATAGTTTAGTCGGAAAACGCGTTTAAAGATAAAAATGTCCAATTTTTTTTAAATTAGTTTTTCGTGTCATTCGTTACATGGATTAAAAGGTGGCAGTTCCAAGATCACGAATATATAATTTTTAAGTCGCTGGGGCAAGTAGTTTAGCCGCAAATCGAATTTTAAGGGACAGAAAAAGTGTAAAGTTTGATGGGTCTAGGACGCATAGTTTAGCCGGAAAACGCGTTTAAAGATAAAAATGTCCAATTTTTTTAAAATTAGTTTTTCGTGTCATTCGTTACATGGATTAAAAGGTGGCAGTTCCAAGATCACGAATATATAATTTTTAAGTCGCTGGGGCAAGTAGTTTAGCCGCAAATCGAATTTTAAGGGACAGAAAAAGTGTAAAGTTTGATGGGTCTAGGACGCATAGTTTAGCCGGAAAACGCGTTTAAAGATAAAAATGTCCAATTTTTTTTAAAATTAGTTTTTCGTGTCATTCGTTACATGGATTAAAAGGTGGCAGTTCCAAGATCACGAATATATAATTTTTAAGTCGCTGGGGCAAGTAGTTTAGCCGCAAATCGAATTTTAAGGACAGAAAAAGTGTAAAGTTTGATGGGTCTAGGACGCATAGTTAAGCCGGAAAACGCGTTTAAAGATAAAAATGTCCAATTTTTTTAAAATTAGTTTTTCGTGTCATTCGTTACATGGATTAAAAGGTGGCAGTTCCAAGATCACGAATATATAATTTTTAAGTCGCTGGGGCAAGTAGTTTAGCCGCAAATCGAATTTTAAGGGACAGAAAAAGTGTAAAGTTTGATGGGTCTAGGACGCATAGTTTAGCCGGAAAACGCGTTTAAAGATAAAAATGTCCATTTTTTTTTAAATTAGTTTTTCGTGTCATTCGTTACATGGATTAAAAGGTGGCAGTTCCAAGATCACGAATATATAATTTTTAAGTCGCTGGGGCAAGTAGTTTAGCCGCAAATCGAATTTTAAGGGACAGAAAAAGTGTAAAGTTTGATGGGTCTAGGACACATAGTTTAGCCGGAAAACGCGTTTAAAGATAAGAATGTCCAATTTTTTTAAAATTAGTTTTTCGTGTCATTCGTTACATGGATTAAAAGGTGGCAGTTCCAAGATCACGAATATATAATTTTTAAGTCGATGGGCAAGTAGTTTAGCCGCAAATCGAATTTTAAGGGACAGAAAAAGTGTAAAGTTTGATGGGTCTAGGACGCATAGTTTAGCCGGAAAACGCGTTTAAAGATAAAAATGTCCAATTTTTTTAAAATTAGTTTTTCGTGTCATTCGTTACATGGATTAAAAGGTGGCAGTTCCAAGATCACGAATATATAATTTTTAAGTCGCTGGGGCAAGTAGTTTAGCCGCAAATCGAATTTTAAGGGACAGAAAAAGTGTAAAGTTTGATGGGTCTAGGACGCACAGTTTAGCCGGAAAACGCGTTTAAAGATAAAAATGTCCAATTTTTTTAAAATTAGTTTTTCGTGTCATTCGTTACATCGATTAAAAGGTGGCAGTTCCAAGATCACGAATATATAATTTTTAAGTCGCTGGGGCAAGTAGTTTAGCCGCAAATCGAATTTTAAGGGACAGAAAAAGTGTAAAGTTTGATGGGTCTAGAACGCATAGTTTAGCCGGAAAACGCGTTTAAAGATAAAAATGTCCAATTTTTTTAAAATTAGTTTTTCGTGTCATTCGTTACATGGATTAAAAGGTGGCAACTCCAAGATCACGAATATATAATTTTTAAGTCGCTGGGGCAAGTAGTTTAGCCGCAAATCGAATTTTAAGGGACAGAAAAAGTGTAAAGTTTGATGGGTCTAGGACGCATAGTTTAGCCGGAAAACGCGTTTAAAGATAAAAATGTCCAATTTTTTTAAAATTAGTTTTTCGTGTCATTCGTTACATGGATTAAAAGGTGGCAGTTCCAAGATCACGAATATATAATTTTTAAGTCGCTGGGGCAAGTAGTTTAGCCGCAAATCGAATTTTAAGGGACAGAAAAAGTGTAAAGTTTGATGGGTCTAGGACGCATAGTTTAGCCGGAAAACGCGTTTAAAGATAAAAATGTCAAATTTTTTTTAAATTAGTTTTTCGTGTCATTCGTTACATGGATTAAAAGGTGGCAGTTCCAAGATCACGAATATATAATTTTGAAGTCGCTGGGGCAAGTAGTTTAGCCGCAAATCGAATTTTAAGGGACAGAAAAAGTGTAAAGTTTGATGTGTAGGACGCATAGTTTAGCCGGAAAACGCGTTTAAAGATAAAAATGTCCAATTTTTTTAAAATTAGTTTTTCGTGTCATTCGTTACATGGATTAAAAGGTGGCATTTCCAAGATCACGAATATATAATTTTTAAGTCGCTGGGGCAAGTAGTTTAGCCGCAAATCGAATTTTAAGGGACAGAAAAAGTGTAAAGTTTGATGGGTCTAGGACGCATAGTTTAGCCGGAAAACGCGTTTAAAGATAAAAATGTCCAATTTTTTTAAAATTAGTTTTTCGTGTCATTCGTTACATGGATTAAAAGGTGGCAGTTCCAAGATCACGAATATATAATTTTTAAGTCGCTGGGGCAAGTAGTTTAGCCGCAAATCGAATTTTAAGGGACAGAAAAAGTGTAAAGTTTGATGGGTCTAGGACGCATAGTTTAGCCGGAAAACGCGTTTAAAGATAAAAATGTTCAATTTTTTTCAAATGAGTTTTTCGTGTCATTCGTTACATGGATTAAAAGGTGGCAGTTCCAAGATCACGAATATATAATTTTTAAGTCGCTGGGGCAAGTAGTTTAGCCGCAAATCGAATTTTAAGGGACAGAAAAAGTGTAAAGTTTGATGGGCCTAGGACGCATAGTTTAGCCGGAAAACGCGTTTAAAGATAAAAATGTCCAATTTTTTTAAAATTAGTTTTTCGTGTCATTCGTTACATGGATTAAAAGGTGGCAGTTCCAAGATCACGAATATATAATTTTTAAGTCGCTGGGGCAAGTAGTTTAGCCGCAAATCGAATTTTAAGGGACAGAAAAAGTGTAAAGTTTGATGGGTCTAGGACGCATAGTTTAGCCGGAAAACGCGTTTAAAGATAAAAATGTCCAATTTTTTTAAAATTAGTTTTTCGTGTCATTCGTTACATGGATTAAAAGGTGGCAGTTCCAAGATCACGAATATATAATTTTTAAGTCGCTGGGGCAAGTAGTTTAGCCGCAAATCGAATTTTAAGGGACAGAAAAAGTGTAAAGTTTGATGGGTCTAGGACGCATAGTTTAGCCGGAAAACGCGTTTAAAGATAAAAATGTCCAATTTTTTTTAAATTAGTTTTTCGTGTCATTCGTTACATGGATTAAAAGGTGGCAGTTCCAAGATCACGAATATATAATTTTTAAGTCGCTGGGGCAAGTAGTTTAGCCGCAAATCGAATTTTAAGGGACAGAAAAAGTGTAAAGTTTGATGGGTCTAGGACGCATAGTTTAGCCGGAAAACGCGTTTAAAGATAAAAATGTCCAATTTTTTTAAAATTAGTTTTTCGTGTCATTCGTTACATGGATTAAAAGGTGGCAGTTCCAAGATCACGAATATATAATTTTTAAGTCGCTGGGGCAAGTAGTTTAGCCGCAAATCGAATTTTAAGGGACAGAAAAAGTGTAAAGTTTGATGGGTCTAGGACGCATAGTTTAGCCGGAAAACGCGTTTAAAGCTAAAAATGTCCAATTTTTTTAAAATTAGTTTTTCGTGTCATTCGTTACATGGATTAAAAGGTGGCAGTTCCAAGATCACGAATATATAATTTTTAAGTCGCTGGGGCAAGTAGTTTAGCCGCAAATCGAATTTTAAGGGACAGAAAAAGTGTAAAGTTTGATGGGTCTAGGACGCATAGTTTAACCGGAAAACGCGTTTAAAGATAAAAATGTCCAATTTTTTTAAAATTAGTTTTTCGTGTCATTCGTTACATGGATTAAAAGGTGGCAGTTCCAAGATCACGAATATATAATTTTTAAGTCGCTGGGGCAAGTAGTTTAGCCGCAAATCGAATTTTAAGGGACAGAAAAAGTGTAAAGTTTGATGGGTCTAGGACGCATAGTTTAGCCGGAAAACGCGTTTAAAGATAAAAATGTCCAATTTTTTTAAAATTAGTTTTTCGTGTCATTCGTTACATGGATTAAAAGGTGGCAGTTCCAAGATCACGAATATATAATTTTTAAGTCGCTGCTGGGGCAAGTAGTTTAGCCGCAAGTCGAATTTTAAGGGACAGAAAAAGTGTAAAGTTTGATGGGTCTAGGACGCATAGTTTAACCGGAAAACGCGTTTAAAGATAAAAATGTCCAATTTTTTTAAAATTGGTTTTTCGTGTCATTCGTTACATGGATTAAAAGGTGGCAGTTCCAAGATCACGAATATATAATTTTTAAGTCGCTGGGGCAAGTAGTTTAGCCGCAAATCGAATTTTAAGGGACAGAAAAAGTGTAAAGTTTGATGGGTCTAGGACGCATAGTTTAGCCGGAAAACGCGTTTAAAGATAAAAATGTCCAATTTTTTTAAAATTAGTTTTTCGTGTCATTCGTTACATGGATTAAAAGGTGGCAGTTCCAAGATCACGAATATATAATTTTTAAGTCGCTGGAGCAAATAGTTTAGCCGCAAATCGAATTTTAAGGGACAGAAAAAGTGTAAAGTTTGATGGGTCTAGGACGCATAGTTTAGCCGGAAAACGCGTTTAAAGATAAAAATGTCCAATTTTTTTAAAATTAGTTTTTCGTGTCATTCGTTACATGGATTAAAATGTGGCAGTTCCAAGATCACGAATATATAATTTTTAAGTCGCTGGGGCAAGTAGTTTAGCCGCAAATCGAATTTTAAGGGACAGAAAAAGTGTAAAGTTTGATGGGTCTAGGACACATAGCTTAGCCGGAAAACGCGTTTAAAGATAAAAATGTCCAATTAGTTCCAAGATCACGAATATATAATTTTTAAGTCGATGGGGCAAGTAGTTTAGCCGCAAATCGAATTTTAAGGGACAGAAAAAGTGTAAAGTTTGATGGGTCTAGGACGCATAGTTTAGCCGGAAAACGCGTTTAAAGATAAAAATGTCCAATTTTTTTAAAATTAGTTTTTCGTGTCATTCGTTACATGGATTAAAAGGTGGCAGTTCCAAGATCACGAATATATAATTTTTAAGTCGCTGGGGCAAGTAGTTTAGCCGCAAATCGAATTTTAAGGGACAGAAAAAGTGTAAAGTTTGATGGGTCTAGGACGCATAGTTTAGCCGGAAAACGCGTTTAAAGATAAAAATGTCCAATTTTTTTAAAATTAGTTTTTCGTACATGGATTAAAAGGTGGCAGTTCCAAGATCACGAATATATAATTTTTAAGTCGCTGGGGCAAGTAATTTAGCCGCAAATCGAATTTTAAGGGACAGAAAAAGTGTAAAGTTTGATGGGTCTAGGACGCATAGTTTAGCCGGAAAACGCGTTTAAAGATAAAAATGTCCAATTTTTTTAAAATTAGTTTTTCGTGTCATTCGTTACATGGATTAAAAGGTGGCAGTTCCAAGATCACGAATATATAATTTTTAAGTCGCTGGGGCAAGTAGTTTAACCGCAAATCGAATTTTAAGGGACAGAAAAAGTGTAAAGTTTGATGGGTCTAGGACGCATAGTTTAGCCGGAAAACGCGTTTAAAGATAAAAATGTCCAATTTTTTTAAAATTAGTTTTTCGTGTCATTCGTTACATGGATTAAAAGGTGGCAGTTCCAAGATCACGAATATATAATTTTTAAGTCGCTGGGGCAAGTAGTTTAGCCGCAAATCGAATTTTAAGGGACAGAAAAAGTGTAAAGTTTGATGGGTCTAGGACGCATAGTTTAGCCGGAAAACGCGTTTAAAGATAAAAATGTCCAATTTTTTTAAAATTAGTTTTTCGTGTCATTCGTTACATGGATTAAAAGGTGGCAGTTCCAAGATCACGAATGTATAATTTTTAAGTCGCTGGGGCAAGTAGTTTAGCCGCAAATCGAATTTTAAGGGACAGAAAAAGTGTAAAGTTTGCTGGGTCTAGGACGCATAGTTTAGCCGGAAAACGCGTTTAAAGATAAAAATGTCCAATTTTTTTAAAATTAGTTTTTCGTGTCATTCGTTACATGGATTAAAAGGTGGCAGTTCCAAGATCACGAATATATAATTTTTAAGTCGCTGGGGCAAGTAGTTTAGCCGCAAATCGAATTTTAAGGGACAGAAAAAGTGTAAAGTTTGATGGGTTTAGGACGCATAGTTTAGCCGGAAAACGCGTTTAAAGATAAAAATGTCCAATTTTTTTAAAATTAGTTTTTCGTGTCATTCGTTACATGGATTAAAAGGTGGCAGTTCCAAGATCACGAATATATAATTTTTAAGTCGCTGGGGCAAGTAATTTAGCCGCAAATCGAATTTTAAGGGACAGAAAAAGTGTAAAGTTTGATGGGTCTAGGACGCATAGTTTAGCCGGAAAACGCGTTTAAAGATAAAAATGTCCAATTTTTTTAAAATTAGTTTTTCGTGTCATTCGTTACATGGATTAAAAGGTGGCAGTTCCAAGATCACGAATATATAATTTTTAAGTCGCTGGGGCAAGTAGTTTAGCCGCAAATCGAATTTTAAGGGACAGAAAAAGTGTAAAGATTGATGGGTCTAGGACGCATAGTTTAGCCGGAAAACGCGTTTAAAGATAAAAATGTCCAATTTTTTTAAAATTAGTTTTTCGTGTCATTCGTTACATGGATTAAAAGGTAGCAGTTCCAAGATCACGAATATATAATTTTTAAGTCGCTGGGGCAAGTAGTTTAGCCGCAAATCGAATTTTAAGGGACAGAAAAAGTGTAAAGTTTGATGGGTTTAGGACGCATAGTTTAGCCGGAAAACGCGTTTAAAGATAAAAATGTCCACTTTTTTTAAGATTAGTTTTTCGTGTCATTCGTTACATGGATTAAAAGGTGGCAGTTCCAAGATCACGAATATATAATTTCTAAGTCGCTGGGGCAAGTAGTTTAGCCGCAAATCGAATTTTAAGGGACAGAAAAAGTGTAAAGTTTGATGGGTCTAGGACGCATAGTTTAGCCGGAAAACGCGTTTAAAGATAAAAATGTCCAATTTTTTTAAAATTAGTTTTTCGTGTCATTCGTTACATGGATTAAAAGGTGGCAGTTCCAAGATCACGAATATATAATTTTTAAGTCGCTGGGGCAAGTAGTTTAGCCGCAAATCGAATTTTAAGGGACAGAAAAAGTGTAAAGTTTGATGGGTCTAGGACGCATAGTTTAGCCGGAAAACGCGTTTAAAGATAAAAATGTCCAATTTTTTTTAAAATTAGTTTTTCGTGTCATTCGTTACATGGATTAAAAGGTGGCAGTTCCAAGATCACGAATATATAATTTTTAAGTGGCTGGGGCAAGTAGTTTAGCCGCAAATCGAATTTTAAGGGACAGAAAAAGTGTAAAGTTTGATGGGTCTAGGACGCATAGTTTAGCCGGAAAACGCGTTTAAAGATAAAAATGTCCAATTTTTTTAAAATTAGTTTTTCGTGTCATTCGTTACATGGATTAAAAGGTGGCAGTTCCAAGATCACGAATATATAATTTTTAAGTCGCTGGGGCAAGTAGTTTAGCCGCAAATCGAATTTTAAGGGACAGAAAAAGTGTAAAGTTTGATGGGTCTAGGACGCATAGTTTAGCCGGAAAACGCGTTTAAAGATAAAAATGTCCAATTTTTTTAAAATTAGTTTTTCGTGTCATTCGTTACATGGATTAAAAGGTGGCAGTTCCAAGATCACGAATATATAATTTTTAAGTCGCTGGGGCAAGTAGTTTAGCCGCAAATCGAATTTTAAGGGACAGAAAAAGTGTAAAGTTTGATGGGTCTAGGACGCATAGTTTAGCCGGAAAACGCGTTTAAAGATAAAAATGTCCAATTTTTTTAAAATTAGTTTTTCGTGTCATTCGTTACATGGATTTAAAGGTGGCAGTTCCAAGATCACGAATATATAATCTTTAAGTCGCTGGGGCAAGTAGTTTAGCCGCAAATCGAATTTTAAGGGACAGAAAAAGTGTAAAGTTTGATGGGTCTAGGACGCATAGTTTAGCCGGAAAACGCGTTTAAAGATAAAAATGTCCAATTTTTTTAAAATTAATTTTTCGTGTCATTCGTTACATGGATTAAAAGGTGGCAGTTCCAAGATCACGAATATATAATTTTTAAGTCGCTGGGGCAAGTAGTTTAGCCGCAAATCGAATTTTAAGGGACAGAAAAAGTGTAAAGTTTGATGGGTCTAGGACGCATAGTTTAGCCGGAAAACGCGTTTAAAGATAAAAATGTCCAATTTTTTTAAAATTAGTTTTTCGTGTCATTCGTTACATGGATTAAAAGGTGGCAGTTCCAAGATCACGAATATATAATTTTTAAGTCGCTGGGGCAAGTAGTTTAGCCGCAAATCGAATCTTAAGGGACAGAAAAAGTGTAAAGTTTGATGGGTCTAGGACGCATAGTTTAGCCGGAAAACGCGTTTAAAGATAAAAATGTCCAATTTTTTTAAAATTAGTTTTTCGTGTCATTCGTTACATGGATTAAAAGGTGGCAGTTCCAAGATCACGAATATATAATTTTTAAGTCGCTGGGGCAAGTAGTTTAGCCGCAAATCGAATTTTAAGGGACTGAAAAAGTGTAAGGTTTGATGGGTCTAGGACGCATAGTTTTGCCGGAAAACGCGTTTAAAGATAAAAATGTCCAATTTTTTTAAAATTAGTTTTTCGTGTCATTCGTTACATGGATTAAAAGGTGGCAGTTCCAAGATCACGAATATATAATTTTTAAGTCGCTGGGGCAAGTAGTTTAGCCGCAAATCGAATTTTAAGGGACAGAAAAAGTGTAAAGTTTGATGGGTCTAGGACGCATATTTTAGCCGGAAAACGCGTTTAAAGATAAAAATGTCCAATTTTTTTAAAATTAGTTTTTCGTGTCATTCTTTACATGGATTAAAAGGTGGCAGTTCCAAGATCACGAATATATAATTTTTAAGTCGCTGGGGCAAGTAGTTTAGCCGCAAATCGAATTTTAAGGGACAGAACAAGTGTAAAGTTTGATGGGTCTAGGACGCATAGTTTAGCCGGAAAACGCGTTTAAAGATAAAAATGTCCAATTTTTTTAAAATTAGTTTTTCGTGTCATTCGTTACATGGATTAAAAGGTGGCAGTTCCAAGATCACGAATATATAATTTTTAAGTCGCTGGGGCAAGTAGTTTAGCCGCAAATCGAATTTTAAGGGACAGAAAAAGTGTAAAGTTTGATGGGTCTAGGACGCATAGTTTAGCCGGAAAACGCGCTTAAAGATAAAAATGTCCAATTTTTTTAAAATTAGTTTTTCGTGTCATTCGTTACATGGATTAAAAGGTGGCAGTTCCAAGATCACGAATATATAATTTTTAAGTCGCTGGGGCAAGTAGTTTAGCCGCAAATCGAATTTTAAGGGACAGAAAAAGTGTAAAGTTTGATGGGTCTAGGACGCATAGTTTAGCCGGAAAACGCGTTTAAAGATAAAAATGTCCAATTTTTTTAAAATTAGTTTTTCGTGTCATTCGTTACATGGATTAAAAGGTGGCAGTTCCAAGATCACGAATATATAATTTTTAAGTCGCTGGGGCAAGTAGTTTAGCCGCAAATCGAATTTTAAGGGACAGAAAAAGTGTAAAGTTTGATGGGTCTAGGACGCATAGTTTAGCCGGAAAACGCGTTTAAAGATAAAAATGTCCAATTTTTTTAAAATTAGTTTTTCGTGTCATTCGTTACATGGAGTTAAAGGTGGCAGTTCCAAGATCACGAATATATAATCTTTAAGTCGCTGGGGCAAGTAGTTTAGCCGCAAAACGAATTTAAAGGGACAGAAAAAGTGTAAAGTTTGATGGGTCTAGGACGCATAGTTTAGCCGGAAAACGCGTTTAAAGATAAAAATGTCCAATTTTTTTAAAATTAGTTTTTCGTGTCATTAGTTACATGGATTAAAAGGTGGCAGTTCCAAGATCACGAATATATAATTTTTAAGTCGCTGGGGCAAGTAGTTTAGCCGCAAATCGAATTTTAAGGGACAGAAAAAGTGTAAAGTTTGATGGGTCTAGGACGCATAGTTTAGCCGGAAAACGCATTTAAAGATAAAAACGTCCAATTTTTTTAAAATTAGTTTTTCGTGTCATTCGTTACATGGATTAAAAGGTGGCAGTTCCAAGATCACGAATATATAATTTTTAAGTCGCTGGGGCAAGTAGTTTAGCCGCAAATCGAATTTTAAGGGACAGAAAAAATGTAAAGTTTGATGGGTCTAGGACGCATAGTTTAGCCGGAAAACGCGTTTAAACATAAAAATGTCCAATTTTTTTAAAATTAGTTTTTCGTGTCATTCGTTACATGGATTAAAAGGTGGCAGTTCCAAGATCACGAATATATAATTTTTAAGTCGCTGGGGCAAGTAGTTTAGCCGCAAATCGAATTTTAAGGGACAGAAAAAGTGTAAAGTTTGATGGGTCTAGGACGCATAGTTTAGCCGGAAAACGCGTTTAAAGATAAAAATGTCCAATTTTTTAAAATTAGTTTTTCGTGTCATTCGTTACATGGGTTAAAAGGTGGCAGTTCCAAGATCACGAATATATAATTTTTAAGTCGCTGGGGCAAGTAGTTTAGCCGCAAATCGAATTTTAAGGGACAGAAAAAGTGTAAAGTTTGATGGGTCTAGGACGCATAGTTTAGCCGGAAAACGCGTTTAAAGATAAAAATGTCCAATTTTTTTAAAATTAGTTTTTCGTGGCATTCGTTACATGGATTAAAAGGTGGCAGTTCCAAGATCACGAATATATAATTTTTAAGTCGCTGGGGCAAGTAGTTTAGCCGCAAATCGAATTTTAAGGGACAGAAAAAGTGTAAAGTTTGATGGGTCTAGGACGCATAGTTTAGCCGGAAAACGCGTTTAAAGATAAAAATGTCCAATTTTTTTAAAATTAGTTTTTCGTGTCATTCGTTACATGGATTAAAAGGTGGCAGTTCCAAGATCACGAATATATAATTTTTAAGTCGCTGGGGCAAGTAGTTTAGCCGCAAATCGAATTTTAAGGGACAGAAAAAGTGTAAAGTTTGATGGGTCTAGGACGCATATTTTAGCCGGAAAACGCGTTTAAAGATAAAAATGTCCAATTTTTTTAAAATTAGTTTTTCGTGTCATTCGTTACATGGATTAAAAGGTGGCAGTTCCAAGATCACGAATATATAATTTTTAAGTCGCTGGGGCAAGTAGTTTAGCCGCAAATCGAATTTTAAGGGACAGAACAAGTGTTAAGTTTGATGGGTCTAGGACGCATAGTTTAGCCGGAAAACGCGTTTAAAGATAAAAATGTCCAATTTTTTTAAAATTAGTTTTTCGTGTCATTCGTTACATGGATTAAAAGGTGGCAGTTCCAAGATCACGAATATATAATTTTTAAGTCGCTGGGGCAAGTAGTTTAGCCGCAAATCGAATTTTAAGGGACAGAAAAAGTGTAAAGTTTGATGGGTCTAGGACGCATAGTTTAGCCGGAAAACGCGCTTAAAGATAAAAATGTCCAATTTTTTTAAAATTAGTTTTTCGTGTCATTCGTTACATGGATTAAAAGGTGGCAGTTCCAAGATCACGAATATATAATTTTTAAGTCGCTGGGGCAAGTAGTTTAGCCGCAAAACGAATTTAAAGGGACAGAAAAAGTGTAAAGTTTGATGGGTCTAGGACGCATAGTTTAGCCGGAAAACGCGTTTAAAGATAAAAATGTCCATTTTTTTTAAAATTAGTTTTTCGTGTCATTAGTTACATGGATTAAAAGGTGGCAGTTCCAAGATCACGAATATATAATTTTTAAGTCGCTGGGGCAAGTAGTTTAGCCGCAAATCGAATTTTAAGGGACAGAAAAAGTGTAAAGTTTGATGGGTCTAGGACGCATAGTTTAGCCGGAAAACGCATTTAAAGATAAAAACGTCCAATTTTTTTAAAATTAGTTTTTCGTGTCATTCGTTACATGGATTAAAAGGTGGCAGTTCCAAGATCACGAATATATAATTTTTAAGTCGCTGGGGCAAGTAGTTTAGCCGCAAATCGAATTTTAAGGGACAGAAAAAATGTAAAGTTTGATGGGTCTAGGATGCATAGTTTAGCCGGAAAACGCGTTTAAACATAAAAATGTCCAATTTTTTTAAAATTAGTTTTTCGTGTCATTCGTTACATGGATTAAAAGGTGGCAGTTCCAAGATCACGAATATATAATTTTTAAGTCGCTGGGGCAAGTAGTTTAGCCGCAAATCGAATTTTAAGGGACAGAAAAAGTGTAAAGTTTGATGGGTCTAGGACGCATAGTTTAGCCGGAAAACGCGTTTAAAGATAAAAATGTCCAATTTTTTAAAATTAGTTTTTCGTGTCATTCGTTACATGGATTAAAAGGTGGCAGTTCCAAGATCACGAATATATAATTTTTAAGTCGATGGGGCAAGTAGTTTAGCCGCAAATCGAATTTTAAGGGACAGAAAAAGTGTAAAGTTTGATGGGTCTAGGACGCATAGTTTAGCCGGAAAACGCGTTTAAAGATAAAAATGTCCAATTTTTTTAAAATTAGTTTTTCGTGGCATTCGTTACATGGATTAAAAGGTGGCAGTTCCAAGATCACGAATATATAATTTTTAAGTCGCTGGGGCAAGTAGTTTAGCCGCAAATCGAATTTTAAGGGACAGAAAAAGTGTAAAGTTTGATGGGTCTAGGACGCATAGTTTAGCCGGAAAACGCGTTTAAAGATAAAAATGTCCAATTTTTTTAAAATTAGTTTTTCGTGTCATTCGTTACATGGATTAAAAGGTGGCAGTTCCAAGATCACGAATATATAATTTTTAAGTCGCTGGGGCAAGTAGTTTAGCCGCAAATCGAATTTTAAGGGACAGAAAAAGTGTAAAGTTTGATGGGTCTAGGACGCATAGTTTAGCCGGAAAACGCGTTTAAAGATAAAAATGTCCAATTTTTTAAAAATTAGTTTTTCGTGTCATTCGTTACATGGATTAAAAGGTGGCAGTTCCAAGATCACGAATATATAATTTTTAAGTCGCTGGGGCAAGTAGTTTAGCCGCAAATCGAATTTTAAGGGACAGAAAAAGTGTAAAGTTTGATGGGTCTAGGACGCATAGTTTAGCCGGAAAACGCGTTTAAAGATAAAAATGTCCAATTTTTTTAAAATTAGTTTTTCGTGTCATTCGTTACATGGATTAAAAGGTGGCAGTTCCAAGATCACGAATATATAATTTTTAAGTCGCTGGGGCAAGTAGTTTAGCCGCAAATCGAATTTTAAGGGACAGAAAAAGTGTAAAGTTTGATGGGTCTAGGACGCATAGTTTAGCCGGAAAACGCGTTTAAAGATAAAAATGTCCAATTTTTTTAAAATTAGTTTTTCGTGTCATTCGTCTAGGACGCATAGTTTAGCCGGAAAACGCGTTTAAAGATAAAAATGTCCAATTTTTTTAAAATTAGTTTTTCGTGTCATTCGTTACATGGATTAAAAGGTTAGCAAAGCAGCAACTTATTTTATCACAATTTTTAGAATTGGTTTTTTAATGGAATATAAGAAGAATATTCCCCTTCCTGACAATTTCTTGCCAATTCCTGCCCAATAAATGTTTGTAGGCAGCAATTTGTGGGCAGAAAATTTACAATTGTCAGACTGACGTTTGTCATAAACGAAAAAAAAAACGTTTCGTAGTTGTTGTGGAAAAATATTTTTTGAACAAATAAATTAATTTTGAAACACTAAAATACAAAATAATTAGTTTGAAGAGAAAAAATGTGAATTTACAGCAAATAAAGAAATAAAAAAAAACAAATGTGTTGACGTTTAAAAATTGGCAGAAAATTGTCCTCAAGCTCTTCCAGACTTTTTCGGACTGTATTTCACAATGAGAGAATTTTATCCCCACTCTTCAAGTTTTGACAATCTGCCAATTTCTGCGCAAAAAAAGTCTGGATCAGACCATAAACTAATGTCGATTTCGTTTCAACAAAAACATCGACTTGCCGTCGATCCGCCGTCAATTTTTTTCTGAAAATCAAATTCGTTTCAAATTAAAACCAATGCTTTTTCTTCAAAAACAGATCCGTATTGAATCTCTTTTTGGAGACGGATTCAAAACGGATTTGTACACAGATTCTCACACACACTACAACATTTGTTTTGAAGTTTCTCAAATATTGTTCTGTGAATGAAGTTTTTATTTTGTGGCAGTGAATTTATTATGAACATATTCGTTTAAATAAATAGACATACATTAATATTAATTGGAACTGTTGCCAAAAAATTGCTTGCAAGTGCAATAAGAAAGAGTGCAAATTGATTTAGGAATTCCCCCGAAGCAGATAACCCAGGTAAAAAGATATATTATTTCACCATAGATGTGCCTTTTTCTTTCGGGCGGCTTCCATCAATCGTCGAATGGCCGGTTTTCCCAATCCACAACGTCCAAGGTCCATTGGTTGGACATAATCGAAATTTTGAGGAAATAAATTGCAAAAAAACAACAACAGATGAGACAAGAAGACGACACCGAGTAGAGTACGAGACCAAGATTAAATTTGAGCCTTTCAAAGAAGTTAAATTATTATAAATGTATAATAGCTTGATGGATTTACTTACAACATCTTCATCATCTTCTGAATCATCCGACGAAGACGGATTAATGATGAATGAATTAATAAATGCTGAAATCATGGTCCTGCAACAACTTATTTCGAAAAACAAGACGCATTCAGTCTTAAACTTCATGGAAGAAGTTGTCTACAATTATACGGACGAAGAAGTAAACAATTATTATATTCATATACAAAATAATTGAATTAATTTTTTATTTTCAGTTTCGAAAACATTTCAGAGTCAAACGCAGAACAGCTGAAATCCTAACTGAAAAGTTTGGCAACTCAATATATTTCAGAAAAAGGCAAAACAATTCAGGAAGGAAGGCCGTGAGCTCTGAAACGCAATGTTTGGCATTTCTATGGTAGGTTACTTAATTAGTAAAATATAATGCTTGTTTTAATTGTTGTTCTTTTTTCCTTTTAAGGTTTGCTGGAAACAAAAACACCTACAGAGAAGTGACCAATCTGTTTAACATATCAATTTCAAGTGCGTATACATTCCAGTTATACAAGGGTTAAAATCGAAAACAGTTTCGGCCTGCTTAAGCAGAGATTTCGACAGCTAATAAGGTTGGATTACTATACTGTCGGGCGAATGGCTAAATTTGTTTTAGGGTGTTGTGTTTTACACAATTTGTGCATCGATGAAGGCGATTTATGGGCGGATATTACCGATAATACTCAGCAACAAGCCGTTACAATTGAAGGAGGTAATGCACGTGACCGGGACGATGAATCTGTTTTAGAAGCAATTTTGCTTCTAAAGGGGGAAATAAAAAGGAATGCCATCACCGTATTAATGTAATTTTGAAACAAGTTGTTGACTTTTTATGCATTTCTATTTCTTAATTTTGTTGTATTTTTAGATAATTGCCTGAACCTGAAATATATAATAACGTATCTAATCTTCGTTATTTTTAAATATATATTATTATTATATATATATTATTATTATATATTATGTATATGTATATATAGTATATGTATGTATATTATTATTATATATTATATATATATTATATTTACGAAACAATTATTATAACTTTGTCACGTGTTAAACCCGTCACATATTTTGCAGAAAGATTATTGTGTTTTTAAGTTAACATCACTATGCATATTTTAAGCACTAAATGATTTCAAAACTGTTCTTATAACCTGAGAAATACATGTAGGTACAAATTATGAATTTATCAAATTTTTGTTTTTTCATCTATAAATTCGATTAAATCACAATAATGACTGGGTTGCTCCTTTGCTCCATACATTATCGTTCCGTGTGTGTGTGCACCCTTTTGCTTCTGAATGGCTTTCCACCCAATTGTTCGCTCACCGATTAACGTAGGAACAGCAAGTATTAATCAATTTTTGGGCAGTAGAATTAACATGTTTAAACGTCATTTTTTTTTAAAACTGTTTCAGTGAGAGAACATACAATTCTTTATTTGATTACAGAAAGCATAATGTAAGTATGTATATACATTTTTGTTTAGGTAATAATATAGTAGTAATTGCAGTCAGTCTCATTGAACATGTGATATTTTTTTTAAGTTTGAAGCAATTCGGCCCACCCGTTTGGGCTGTAGGTGTCTATACATACATACAGACAGACTGACAGACATACATACAGACGGACAGAATTTTTAGACCATCTTTTTTTCGTCTTCGCTACCATCGTAATGTCATGTTTGATTGTTATCTCAAACCTTTTTTTTTCGACGAATGCATAACTTACTTTATAGTACCTATAATCGCAAGTAAAAATATATAGCTACCTACCAGGTGACGTGGGTGTTTCCAAATTTTCTAAAAACCATATTTATTTTAAAAAAAAACTAAACGTAGGTAATAACAAATAATAAATTTTATTTCTTTAAACAAAACAATTTTTTTTAATTCATAAAAACTTAATTCTTAAAAGAAATAACATAAATAACTATAAACAAAAATTCATAATGAAAGAAATGAATCTTTGTTTTGAAAACGAATTAAAAATTATTTTTTTGTTAACTCTTCCAAAATTTGGAGTTTTTTGTTGTAATATGCCTCTTTTTTGTTGTAATATGGCTCTTTTTTGTTGTAATCTGCCTCTTTCTTTTCGGCCATATCTTTTTTTTATTTTAATAACATCATCCAATTTTGCGGAATTATGCATTATTGTTACAAGCAAGATTTCTGGAATATTTTGCCTTTGGCGGCGTGGTTGTGTTGAAGATGTTGAAGTAAAGGATTGTGTCGCAGTCGACGGTTCTCCACTTAACGACAAGTCCCTATTTGGAGCAAGCAAGTCTGATTTAGATTGCACCACTCCTGGCGATAAAGCCATGTCGATGAGTAGGGAGTCATCTCGTGCCAAGATATTATACATTTCCTCATCGTACTCAACTTCTTCCAGCACGGAGCCGCTCGTATTGTTGTTGTCATATGCTTTTTTTGTTCTCTTGGCTATGACTTTATACCTGGTTTCAACCTGCTTCCACGACAGCTGCGTTTGAAATCTTTTACCAATTTCCCTGGCCAAGTGGCACCACATCAACTTTTTGTTACGGAATTTTTTTAATGGTCCAACAGAGCCCATCATATTTCCGTACAAATGAAGCAGGAACCTGCTTTGTTCATCCGTCCATTTAAATACGGAGACATTATTATAGCTGTTATTTATTAGTTCTGTTGGTGGTGGTGCTTCTGAAGCTGTTGTTCCTGCTGCTAGTGGCACTGCTGCTGATGGTATTGCTGCTGCAGGTACTGTTGCTGATGGTATTGCTGCTGGAGGTACTGCTGCTGTTGGTGTTACTGCTGCAGGTACTGTTGCTGATGGTATTGCTGCTGGAGGTACTGCTGCTGTTGGTGTTACTGCTGCTGATGGTATTGCTGCTAGTGGCACTGCTGCTGATGGTATTGCTTCTGGAGGTACTGCTGCTGATGGTATTGCTGCTGGAGGTACTGCTGCTGATGGTATTGCTGCTGGAGGTACTGCTGCTGCTGTTGTTACTGCGGCTGCTGGTCGCACTGCTGTTGTTGGTGGCACTTTTTGTCCATCTATTGATTTGGCTGGTGGTACTGCTTCTACTGGTTGTGATTCTGGTGGGTATTCGGTACTACAAAGCCCGTAATATGCTGCAACTTCCTCAAATTCAACTTTAACTATTTGATTTGCTGCAAAATAACACAATAAATAAATTTTTATTTCAAAGAAAAGCGTGCTTACTTATAGTACTCTGGATCATAATATTTATACTATCCAAAAAAATTGGGTTTCCACTGTGGTCACACACGACATCGTAATCACAGAGCTCAATAATTGTGCTCTCGTTGTCCATATTTCTTTAAACTTTTGTTTTTTGTTAAATGTAATTGCTAAAAAAATAGCCGCCAAAGCTCGTAGACACGAAACAACGATTTGATTTTGTTTTTTTTTTTTTATTGCTGTCAAACGACACACACACAGTCACAAAAAGAGATTCGGTCCGTAATCGTTCTTTTCAAAGCCAAAAAGTATTGGTTTTAGTAGCGAATCCTAATAATTGAAACGAAATCGACATAATAACTTAAAGACCAGAAACCTCTGCTTTCATTTGACATTTGCCTACAAGCTGAAACACGCACACAAGTAACATTTCTGTTCCTCTTCCAATATACACATTGATAAAAACGCACACAAGAATCTTTTCTGTTCCTCTTCCTATAGACACATAGACAACACAGCCCTAGTAATTTGTTTTTGTTTTGCTTTTCGATTTCCCATCTATTCATGGATAGAGTGTCAAAGCTACAAATACAAAATGTATACAAATGGGTTTTTGGGGGTGAAACGTACGAAGGTTTCCAATCCTTATTATGGCTTATGTCGATTTCGTTTCAACAAAAACATCGACTTGCCGTCGATCCGCCGTCAATTTTTTTTCTGAAAATCAAATTCGTTTCAAATTAAAACCAATATTTTTCTGGAAAAACAGATCCGTATTGAATCTCTTTTTGGAGACGGATTCAAAACGGATTTGTGCACAGATTCGTACACACACTACAATATTTGTTTTGACGTTTCTCAATTGTTGTGTTGCGAATTAATTTTTATTTTGTGGCAGTGTACAGAAAAAGTAAATTAATATATTAAAAAATAAAAAAAATTGTTAAAAACTTCTTGGAAACAAATATTAAAAAAGTGCAAGTGGGCTTAGGAACTCCCCCGCGTCGGAATCGGGAAATTAAAACGAAATAATGATGTTTTAACGAATTGAAGATTTGTTTTTTTTTTTAGAGCTGCCAAGCAACACACAGTCCCAAAAAGAGATTCGGTCCGTAATCGTTCTTTTCAAAGCCAAAAAGTATTGGTTTTAGTAGCGAATCCTAATTATTGAAACGAAATCGACATTATTTGTGGATCAGACCTAATATCATGAGGTAGCTTTTATTTACGCTGGATAACGACTCGTGAGGGCGCTAGTTTCTACATTAAAATTAGCAACATTGCCAGATTTGTCGCAACATTTTGAATATATGTACACACCATTTTAGAAAGAGCAGGGTATATTTTGTACATTACCGATATTAATAAAGGAGTAAGAGAGTTGAATAAGAAATATTATTTTTTTTGTCATATCAAGGACAAAGAACAGATAAATTGCAAGTAAATAGAAAAATATTCAGTGCGTGTGTGTGAATTTTACATTTAGTTTCGTTTTGTTGTTATGTTTTGTTTTGATTTATTTTTGGCAATTTTTTTTTTACATTTTTTTTAAGTTCAAGTTCAAGGTGTTTCGATAAGAATAAGAAAAATAACATCTTAATAATAAATAAAATAGTGAAAAATGTCCAGTTGAATATGGGCAGATTACATACCTACATAATTGTTTTGTGATTTTGTGAATTTCAGTTTGTGCTGTAGGTAGTATTTTGTGTGAATTTCGTGGATAAAATTTAGATATAATTAAAACACCTACAATGCAATTCTATTTGCAAATGGACTTTTATTAATTTTAAGTGTTGTGAACATATTATAAAATCTGTGAAGTGTCAATAATTATATACATACTTACATACCTTCTTTGGTATCTTTCATGTGGAGTGAACATATATTTTTGTTTTTTTTTCGTATAGTGCTTGTATTAAGTGTTTTTTTTTTTTAAATAATAATAAAGAAAGGTGTGTGAATTTATTGGAAGTATAGCCTGTACAATTGAAAGTCGGCTGTTCTTTTTAATAAATACATACAGCCTTTTAAATTACATCAAACATTATCTAATAATTTGTGTAGTATCTTAAAACATTTCAAGCAGCAAGACACCTTTGATTGAAAGAGAGCACCAAATTTATGGGGTGAGTAACTGCGCTATTTTAACTATAGTATATTATAGTATAGTATATATAACAATTTGTGATAAGGGAATTACTAACAGCTGGACTCATGACTGCAGTGATTGTGATTTATCCTCCACACCAAGATAAATGACGGACTGGTTTTTGAAAAATCGGTTTTTCAAAAAAAAAATATTTATTTTTTAAAGATCGAAAAACTCTTATTTAAAAATTTGAGTAAACAGTTTTATTAAGACTTTTAGCAAGAATTATTTTAGGAGAATAATTTTAATCGGCCCATCGAATAGCGAGAAAGTCGAAAATATTAAAGTGTGTTAATAAAAACTAAAAGTGGTTCTATGGGAAGTACTCTTAATAGGTACGCAAAATAAAATTTTTTATATTTGAAAATGGACTGTACTACTATAAGGACACAAACATTTTTTTTAATAAAAATTCTAGGAGCTGTTTTTAAAGTACCTATACGTTTGTTTTTTATTTTAGAAAAATAGTTTTATTTTAACTATTTAAGATAATGTCGGAAAACCATCAAATACCTACGTAGTTTCGAAAAAATCTATTGAGTCGTTTTCGAAATTTTGAGTTTCCAAAAAAAAAATGATTTTCTAAAAAAAATTCATTTGAAAAATTTTGGTTACAATAGTGTTCAACCTTTTTGGGAGCTTCTGCGTAAATATTTCAAAAAAAAAAATCAGATAAACCGTTTCCGAGAAAATCGAAAACCAAAAAAATGGTTCTACTAGGTGTTATACATACGTATATTTATTAACTTTAAATGTCTCACCTCCTAACCCACTGAGTCAGAATGCATAACAATTAACTATTATGCATAGTGACAGTTTTTGGTTTCACACTTATTGTGACGCAATGGCTTAGTGGGACAAGTCAACTTCCAGAATGCAACTCAGTAGGTCAAAGCTGAGTAATGCATTTTGGAAGTTTAACCAAGAAGTTCCAGGTAGGTCGCCAGAACCAGGCTGAGTCTGATTTTAACCGCGAACGTGAGTGTTTGGTTATTTTTATATATATTACCCGAGAAATGCATATATAACATTGGCGCAGCCGGTACGCGAATCTTTTTTATAAAAATAAAACAGTCGTAAAGTGAAATAAATAAATTTATAGTAAAAAAAAAAAAAAAAATATACATACATACATACGAGAAAAGTGAATCGATAAAAATAAAACAGTTTGAAAGATAAATAAATTAATTTTATCACAAAGTGAATTAAAAATAGAAGGTCTGGTAAGAATTTTGATGATTATATTGTGTTGATGTTTTTTATTTAAGTTTAACATAATTTACATTTTTTTTCATTATAATTGATTTTTTGTTGAACACATACCTCACAACCCTCCTCTCCTCTTCTTTGAAGAAATTTTATTTTTTTCTGAATATTAATAAGACTAGTTTGATTGTGTTTTTTGGTTGAGTTTGGGTTGAAGCCTGAAGTTAATTGTAAATATCAATAAAGTTAATGGCCAAGAGAGAAATTGAGGCCCAACTTAATGATTTAATAGAGGAACTAAAAACTCTTAAAAAAGAGAAAAAAGAGCAACGGCGACAACTTAAAGAACTCAACGAGGTACAACCAATTAACAGTCAAATATACAATATGTCATACGAAAAGGTGACAAAGATTGTTTCCCGTGTCATACCCCTATTTTCAGGGCAAAGGACACCGGACTTGTCAAGCAAAGTATACGAGTTTATAAACGCTTGCCATTTAGGGTTGAAATGCCTAGAGGCAGGTTAAGCCGAAGACTTGTATGTGGCCTGCATTTCCACAAGGCTAACGGGGGATGCATTTGAACTAATTAGATCTAATCCTCCTAAAACCTTAGCAGAACTGGAATCAGTTATAAAAACAGCGTATCTGACAATTATAACTCTTGACAGTGTGATGCTTGAAATTAATCAATCACACCAACTGATGAATGAAGATGTCCAGTCATTCGCTCGACGCTTACTCACGCTGAAAATGAAAGCGAAAGAGATTATTGATTCACGTTACAGTGAAGCACAATCAATAGCGTTGGTGGCTGAACTCAATAATAGTTTAGTTAAGGTTTTCAAAATGGGATTGTATGATCCTGCTTTGCGTCAGTTTATGCTGACAACTGCTGAAACTGACTTAACAAAGTTGGCTGATTTGGCGCAGAGAACATCCCTTTTAATGGGAACTCAAAACAACTGGGGAGTTCAATCAAATGTGTTCAGTGCTATCTCACCATGTGCGTACCCACCCACCTGGCCTCAACAACTTCCACCGCAACCAACATACCCACATACAAATATACATAGTCTTCAAAACTCATACACACCACAATATCATAATCACTTCCAACCACCCAACAATCAGTTACATCAATCAAATAACCAGGTAAATCTAGACTCCCCCCATCCAAGTACTAGACACGTAAATAGAACGGCAAATTCTGTTACAAAATGTGGATTTTGTGGAAAACAAAATCACACTTATGCCGAGTGTCAAATACGCAAAAGAACACCATACTGTGATTCTTGCGAAGATTATGGGCATAATCAAAACAGTTGCCAACGTTCACAAATACGTGTTACACGAGTAACATCACAAAAGCCCAGAATAAAATGCAAGTGGTGTTCTAGGATGGGGCATGTGGAGGAGGATTGTTTCTCCAAAAAGAATTATCTGAAGGAACAATCGGGAAACGGCCCGGGGGGCCAGTTTAATTCAATAAACTGTGCCCCACCAAATGTACACTCCACAAACAAAACACCGCCAAAAAATCCCTCTTCAAATAAAAAAATGATGTCATCAGAGCTAGGTAGCCAAATACAACCTATGTCATTACAGCACAAAAAACAACAAAAAATAAAAATAAATCAGAAAACTTACTCAAAAGAGTTAAATTTCCTTACTTTTCAGTCGGTAAGCAAAACGAAGCAAAAACCTATAGAACCTGTATCTGGGGCAAAAGTTGTCCTAGATCAAGTAAATTTATGGTTATTAATTGCGAATATTCGCTTGGTTGTGAGTAAGTGTCGCGTAATGTTTAATAATTTTTATGTCTTTTTGGCGAATACGTTTAAGAACTTTATTTTTAGTTTTTGTTGTAAATATTTGAACCAGTTCGCTATGACGAAAAAAAAACTAACCAGAAGAAAATATTGTATACATTTAAGAACATTCGTAAGCACGATGTGTTCGTCGAGCTGCCCACATCATTAGCTAAGTACGGAAAAGTACTTCTTCTTGTTGATACAGGGGCAGACTCGAGCTTACTTAAACGAAGTTCTCTAGAAAATGCTAGCAATATTAACACCCGAGAAACAAAGCAACTAGGTGGTGTTTTTGGTGGTGTAGGCAAAACATTGGGTACAATTAAGACTAATTTACTTTTCCCAAAAAAAATTTTCGACTAAATGGAACATAGTCGATGACGATGATATACCTGCGGATGGTATATTAGGTCATGACATCCTATGGAATAACACGATCATCGACGCAGTTTCCAAACGAATAACGTTTTTAGATGGAAAAAGGGAAGTCATAATTGATTTACCCCTCAAATGTTTGCCTTCGAGTCTAGCTACCAAGTAATTTCCGTCATTAAAATCTGTAATCTAGATTTAAACATTAATTTGTAGGTATGTAGGTACCTAAGTAACTATTCCTTGAATCATCCATTCAATCCATTATACTAAAAACTTACCTACGTATTTGGATCTACCTTTTAATAGCGTCAATGTTTAGCTACATTAAAAAATATTCAAATTTAGTTTAAAACTAATAAATAAAAATGAAAAATACAAACTTGAAGTTATGAATTTGGATCGGGCCAGAGCAAATTAAATTTATAAACTTTAAACTTTAAATTTATAAATGTGACTATTCTTTTAATTTCCATTTCAAAAATAATAAATTACGTACAAAACGCAAATCGAGTTAATAGTTTCTGATATCTAGGTCACTGAATAGGTACCAACCTACATACATTATGTACTAGGTGGACTCTCTGACATTTTTATAAATATATATCTTTAACAATCAAATGAATATTATGTATATTAAAACTATCATATAAAGTTTTATATGCATATATGGATCTCCCTAACATTAACCATCCAACACTTTCATTATACATTATTATGTACCTACATATTTACATACCTAGGGTCCGTATACATGCATATGTATGTAATGTAGGTACATTTTACCATCCCAATTTACAGAATTAAAATCCATAACATAGATTTAAATATACATTTTTAGGTAGGTACCTAGTAACTATTTCCTGAAACATACAATAATTCGATCCAGTATACTAAGAACTTACCTACATCGGCTTTAAACTTACCTAATGATAATTGGACCTACATACTAACAGCGTCAAAGTTTAGTTACATTAAAGAAAACTCGAAATTTAAAACTAATAAATCGGCCCTATCACAGAATCCATCGCAATCGAAAATCTACTGCGAATCCTGAAAAATCTATCATAGCATCCATTAGTAGTCGAAAATCATAAAATCGGATTTCATAATCTCTAAATATTTACAGATTGTTTAATTTTTATTTTACATATAGCTTTTGTGGGAAATTTGCTGCGTGTGAATCCAATTTCTATGAAACTGCTTGCCTATGCCATGGAGCCTTGTGTTTTGATTCAGTTCAATCTTTATATATGAAACCTATAGTACTACTACGAGACTGAATTTTTTAGCTAGTAGTTCCGTCGATGAGGGCGCTAGTTTCTCTTTTCTTGATATTGCATTGTTCATGAGGAAGAAGTAAATGTAGAGGTTAATACGCAAAAAAGCAAGGGAGACAGTCAAAACTTATTAGTTCTGACAACCATATAGAGGGTAAGGCAGAAAACCGAATAAGCTGTTTTTGTCATGGCAACCTTCAAAATATGGTGGGCATAAATAAATTATATCAAGGCTATTGGCGTATACATGAATTTGAAGTAAGAATGTATATGGATATACATGCATGTATAGGTTATTATAGAATTTATTTTAAACTTTTCTTTCAAATTTTAGATATTTGGTGGATTTTAGGATTTTGAATTGTAGCAACGTTGCTACTTTTCACTTTTTCTATGCGAAAATAGCAAAGCAATGTTGAGATATTTCAATATGTTTTGTTTAGGTAGGTACATGTGTACCCAGATACCCATCTACATACAATATGTATGTACATAGGTACTTTTCTTCTTTTTCAAATATAATATCTATTGAGAATAATTTAATTTTTTCTCCAGACAGTTTTATTAGGAAATTAGGTAGGTATACCTAGGCAGTACTTTTTTTATTTTTTTTTTTTGACAAGCGATATTATAAATGTAGGTTATATATTACAAGTTATGGATTCGAAAAAAATCGAACTCGAGATTTTGATCAAACTTGACATTACGATAATAGCGAAGGCGAAAAAATGGGTCCGCAATTCCGTTTTTCTGTCTGTCTGTCGTCGAGTTTACAGCGTAAACGTTTTTTAATAAACATGTCCCCAGTTTTTTTTCAGCTTTTTTATGACAAAAGATGACAGTACCTACCTAGGTACCTGCCAAACTTTCTTTTTTACCAAAAAGGTAAATATTATTTTTCTCAAAAAAAAATTTGTTCTAACACTCAAACATGACATTACGATCATAGAGAACACCAAAAAAGTGTTTCCCCTAATTCCGTCTGTCTGTCATTCTGTCTGTCTGTCCTCGAGTCTATAGCCTAAGCTTTGATAGATTGTCTGCAAACTTGGTTCATATTGTTTTTTCGCTATTATGCCCACACGGTTTTTCATTTTTTTTAAGACGACAAATAACAGTAGCTCCCATACTTTTTTTTTGGCCAAAAACAAAAATCTTATTTTTCTCAAAAATGGCTTCAACGATTTTTATAAAAAAAAAACAGTTCGTTAATGAAGGGAAATGGTACCTTTTGATAATTTTTTTTTGGAAAAAAATTGTTATTTTTGGTACCCTATGTTATATATGCATTTCTCGGGTAATATATATAAAAATAACCAAACACTCACGTTCGCGGTTAAAATCAGACTCAGCCTGGTTCTGGCGACCTACCTGGAACTTCTTGGTTAAACTTCCAAAATGCATTACTCAGCTTTGACCTACTGCGTTGCATTCTGGAAGTTGACTTGTCCCACTAAGCCATTGCGTCACAATAAGTGTGAAACCAAAAACTGTCACTATGCATAATAGTTAATTGTTATGCATTCTGACTCAGTGGGTTAGGAGGTGAGACATTTAAAGTTAATAAATATACGTATGTATAACATCCCTCCCCCCTTAGGGAGTTCAAGCCAGGTCTCCAGAAATAGGTTCGTCTTTCTTTATTAGATAATTAAATGTTAATACTAAATTTTACATACATAGGTATTTAAATTAATTAAATTTGTATATCATATTTTCATGTTGTTTTTTTTCGCGGTTACAATACTTAATACCTAATTATGTATATTTTTCTCTAATTTTATTTCTAATCGCTTCTTTTATCTAATTTTAACCACAATACAGAACATAATATTAAATTACAGAACGATTTATAATGTATACGTGTGTATGTATAGGTAGTAAAGAAACTATTAGATTTGAGGAAAATTATAACGGTTTTGTTCTCGTTTAACAAAAATAATAGTGAAAAATATATAATACGCTTAACAATGTATAACAAATTGCATGGTTTTGTTTTATTGTTTATATAGTATTTTAAAAATTTAAAGTTGACTTAAAAGTTAGCTTTTTGGCAAATTTCCTTAAAGTTTTTTTTTTTTATAATTATATAAATGTCAATTTATTAAATTTATAATATACTTGTTTACACCCGGGCAGAGGTGACGCTGAAACTCGCTATGTCTGCTTTAGGCTGTGGCGTTGATGGTGCACGTTTCCTTGGTGTTCGGTTGACTGTCAGCTCACGGAGTGGTAGAATGGCTGATGGTGCTTTGGCTCGGATAGAACGAATGGTTTGTGCTCTGGACCGGAGACATCGGACTAGACAAATGACAATAACCGCTACCGCTGCTAAGGTGACTAAGGTCAACATGGAGTAGCGATGTAGTGACAACTCCCATTCATGATCTGTCACTTTTCGCTCTGCGTTCAGAAGGTTCCATCCTTGTTCAAGCTCTTCCATACTCTTTTTCCCAACATTTAGTTCGTTGGCAAAATGCTTGTGGTTGCCAATAAGTATGGGAAGAAGTTTTGGTGTGGGTGCCCGTTTAACTGGAATGGAATTGGCTTGAAATGCTTTCACAAGTTCTGAATGGTCCAGCATTGGTTGTTTGTATTCAGTAGAAACCTCAGAGTGAAATTCGTACAGTAGCTTAAATCCTTTGGCACTGGCTTCGCAGGGCTGCTCCATCTTAAGGATTCCTGAACCGTTGAGGGTGGCTGTATATTGTTGGTCAGCACACTTCAAGTTCAAAACGAAGGAATCCTTTACTTTGAAAAGCCACTCGTTCGGTGCCGTCATCTTTAGGAATATTCCTTTGCTTGCTGGAACCGCAGTGTTTACACGAATCTTTTGATGAAGCTGCGTGTTGTAATAGTTCTACTAAGCATTCATTTGATCCAGATGTGAATACCGGGGTCTCGTATCGGCATACCGCAATGTCCTTTTTAGCCTCTCTTATTGCAATATGTGAGCATCGGGAATACTGTTCCTCATTTAGCATTACGAAAAGGTCGTGGTTATCAGATTCTGCGATGTATTCATACTTTGTATCGATAACCAGATCCCATCGTTCCTCTAAGACTGTTGGTAAGGCGTACACTTTATGGATGTCAAAATGCAAGGAGTCTGGAAGTGGAAGCGTTACCTTAACAAACAGGTTTCCCTCATTTGCAAAGACTGTTGTTCTGGCCGCTGAATTAATGATGCCAAGGTTCTCGAATGAGAATCCTCCTTTGACCGATTTCTTAAGCAGGTCAGTAATGTTTCCTACGTCCAGGATGAAAGGGTGGAGTTTATTTTGGTTAAGGTCATCAAGTATGGAAAGCTCCAGGGATTGCCGGTTTTGGACCTCCATTATTTTTGCGGTGATCACTGATATCATTGCACTCGCTTCGCTCCTCATCTTAAGCATCGAAACTTCCTTGTTTGTGAATTGGCTGTAATTTAGGAAAGATTCACTTAGATTTCCCACACCTGCAGTCACGTTTTCCATTTCCTCCGCTAGTTGTGAAATTGGCTTAGTCAATGTATCGAAATTTGATTTCATGACAGATAGTTGTCGGTGCATTAATTGGAACGAATCCTCATCCCGTTTATGTAGGAATTCCAACTGATGGTAGACCTTTCTAGCATCTTCGCTGTCCATCGTTCGAAGGCCCATTTGGAAAATCCTCCGATAAACTCTAGTGCGCGCTTTTGACGCTTCGAGTGTATTAATTGCCTCATACGATTTGCTGTTTGTCGTAAGTTTACGATATTTGTCTCTGTCTCCTGGGCGACCAAATGGCAATGGCGTTGAAAGTCATCGTCCGCAATGCTCCTGCACATGGTTTCTAGCCTGTTGTCACATTTTTGCACCATCTGAATTACCATTTCGTAGTCCATTGGTGTGAACTTCGTCAAAATTGTCCACGTATCACTGTAGAATACGGCTTGTTCTACCGTTTCAAACACTACTGGTGATGTTTTTTGTAATGACTGGATCTTGTATGGTTTCTCATTCTGTGTCTGCCCGGGATAGAAGTTAATAACTATTTGTACAGTTAATGCAAAATACCGTAGGTTGAACATTTTCTTTTCAACTCGATAATTAACTATATATGTGTTTAAGAAGTGTTTTTAGGCAAAAAAAACTAAATAGAAAAATTACTTATAGTCAAAGATTTTATGTATTCTCAAAAAAAAAAATTTATATAGTACTAGCCAATGTTATATATGTATATTATGTAAATAATATGAATGTAATGTGCCTTTCCTTTTGAACTCGCTTTGTTTTTCCTTTGTAAAGAACTGAAAAGAGAAAAAAAAATTAGTTAGGTGAACTAAATTAAGCATATGAGAGCTTTTCCGTTCCCTTTTAAATTTCCTATATTTGAGGCAGTGGGTAAAGCTTGAGTAGTTTAATTTCCGGTCCTATATATACCTGTTAGCGTCGAAGGTTAGTGAGTGTAATTATAAGTGGTGAAAAGGATTTAGTTTAGGATATTATTCATAGTATGTGTTTAAATTTAACTATAATTAACTTGATTATGATAAGCCTTAAGTTGGTTGTTGTGTACTCGTTTTGTTTTTCCACCTACTCGGATATTAGTATTAACAGAATCATTCACGGACACCACCTCATAGGGTCCCAACCAAATAGCTGAAAACTTATTCTTTCTAGTAGGATTTTTAAGCAAGACTTTTTCCCAAACCGCAAACGAGGCAGGATTGGTATGATGGTCGTATTGTTGTTTTGATTTTTGTTTTGCCAGTGCCAAATTTTTCCTCGCTAGTTCGTGCGTCTTCTGTAGTTGATGCTGAAGGATTTTTGGATAATCTTCCGCATTATACAGAAATGTAGCTGTTCTTTTTAAATTTGTTGGCATTTCGAATTCAAAACCATACAAACTCTTCGTTGGTGTCAGTTTAGTAGCTGTATGCACGGTGTTATTATGGACATGCATCGCCTGTCTCAACCATTGGTCCCAGCACCGATCGTCATTGTCAACAAAACTCCTTAGGTATTCCGCTAAGGGTCTGTGACTGCGTTCGAGTGAACCATTAGCTTGTGGATAATATGCGGTAATGTGAACTTTTTTAACTCCCAGAAGCTTACAAGTTTCTGAAAAAAGTTTCGAAGTAAAATTAGTTCCATTATCTGTGACGAGTGTTTTAGGTATGCAGAACCTTGGAACAATCTCCTCGTAAAAGGCTCTTGCTACTGTAGATGCTTCCGCATCTGGAATGGCCACACAAGTCATATACTTTGTCAGGTCGTCCTGGAATGTTAAAATATACCGGTTACCGGAATACGTCAAAGGAAGAACACCGACCATGTCCATGTATACCTTATCGAATGGGAGGCATGGGGTGTCTGTCAAAACCATTGGCATTTTGGTTAGTTTGCCTGACTTATTTTTTTGACATTTTTCACAGTTCCTGATATAATTTGCAATGTCCTTTTGCATATTTTTCCATCTAAACTGACGACGAATTAGTGCATAGGTCTTCGCCATTCCCTGATATCCTCCAAGTACGGATTTGTGGAAATCGCGAAGAACTGTTTGTATGTCTTCAGGATTTTTTAGAACCTGAAAGTCATCTCTACTTGCTTGCTTGTTGTTATCCTTTTCAGTAGTTTGTTTATTATTCTTTTCAGTATCCAAATTTTGCTTATTTTTTTGAGTCTTACTTCTTGTCTGTACAATTTTAATATTATCATTTTCTTTATAAATCCTACTTAACGCATCTGCATTGCAATTTGTTTTACCGGGCTTATAAATGATTTTATAATCGTACTCAGACAACTTGTGATGGAATCTAATAAGTCGTGTGGTTGGGTCCTTAACATTAAATACTCCTATGAGAGGACGGTGATCCGTGTAGACTGAAAACGGTCGACCTAAAAGATATGTTCGGAAGTGCTTGCATGCCCAAACTATGGCAAGCAATTCCTTTTCTATAGTCGAGTAATTTTTTTCTGATTTATTTAGTGAACGGCTAGCATAAGCTATAGGCTTGTCTTCACCCACATTACCCTGGGATAAAACAGCTCCTAAAGCTTCGTTGCTGGCATCGGTTGTTAAAATAAATTGTTTTGTAAAGTCTGGATAAATAAGTATAGGTGGTGAAGAAATCGCTTTCTTAAGGAGCTTAAATGATATCTCATAATCTGGGGACCATTTGAAACTATTTTCTTTTCTCAACAACTTTGTTATTGGGGCAGCTATTTTAGAAAATTGTGGAATAAATTTCCTATAATAATTCGTGAGTCCCAAAAATGATTGCACCTGTTTTATTGTTTTAGGTATGGGAAAATCTGAAACACATTGGGTTTTGGCTGGGTCAGGCGAAGCTCCGGCTTCAGAGCATATATGTCCCAAATATGATACTTCACGGCATAGAAAATTACATTTCTCGGTATTTAATTTGAGATTATGCTGCCTAAGTTTAGTCAAAACCTTTGAAAGCTTTTCGTTGTGTTGCTCTAGATTTTTACCATATATAACAATATCATCCAAATATACAAAACAATCAATGCCATGCAACCCAGTCAGGATGTGATTCATTATCCTTTGAAACGTAGCTGGAGCACCGGTTAGACCAAAGGGCATTCTATTGAATTCGTAATGTCCTGTGCTGGTACTAAACGCCGTTTTCGCTCTATCAGCTGGATCGATCAACACCTGATGGTAGCCACTTGCTAAATCCAAGGTGGTGAAAAATTGGCAGTGTCCCAACTGATCAAGAATTTCTTCGATTCTTGGTAGGGGGAATGCATCTCTAATTGTTACTTCATTCAGTTTCCTAAAATCTACAACCACCCTCCACCGTTTTTTGCCTTCAACCGATTTTTTGGGTACAATAAGCAAAGGCGAATTCCAAGGAAATTTGCTTTCCGAAATTATGTTTTGATCAAGCATCTCTTTCACTTGCTTCTCAATTTCTTTTTTATGGATCTCTGGCGTTCTATATTGCTTTGTGTTGATCGGTGCTTGGTCAGATTTGGTGGGAATGTTGTGGGACAAAACGGGGGTATAACTTAAATTATCACCTTCTAATAGAAAGACATCAGAAAACAATCCTCTACAGATTTTTTTTTCTCCTTGGTTAGATTTTCATCTATTTTAATGGAGCTTAGAAGATTATTTATCCGTTCATTACTGGATTCCCTTTTAAAATTTGTTAATATTTTACCTCCGTATTCATTGTTTTCAATAATTTTGAAGTTTTTTAAATTTGAATAGGTAGGCATGAAATTTGTGTCCATGACATAGTCCTCTGTTGTGCAGTTTAAAACAGGGACATGGACGTAATCGTTATTTACCTTAACAATTGTGTTTCCCAAATAAATTCCATTATCAATTTCCTGCGAATGTATAAGCAGTTCATTTGATTTTGAATTTGGGATTTGGATCTTCACAATTGTCTGTCTCCGAGCCCCAATCTTGCACTGCACAACTTTTTCTGTCATTTGTCTAGTCCGATGTCTCCGGTCCAGAGCACAAACCATTCGTTCTATCCGAGCCAAAGCACCATCAGCCATTCTACCACTCCGTGAGCTGACAGTCAACCGAACACCAAGGAAACGTGCACCATCAACGCCACAGCCTAAAGCAGACATAGCGAGTTTCAGCGTCACCTCTGCCCGGGTGTAAACAAGTATATTATAAATTTAATAAATTGACATTTATATAATTATAAAAAAAAAAAACTTTAAGGAAATTTGCCAAAAAGCTAACTTTTAAGTCAACTTTAAATTTTTAAAATACTATATAAACAATAAAACAAAACCATGCAATTTGTTATACATTGTTAAGCGTATTATATATTTTTCACTATTATTTTTGTTAAACGAGAACAAAACCGTTATAATTTTCCTCAAATCTAATAGTTTCTTTACTACCTATACATACACACGTATACATTATAAATCGTTCTGTAATTTAATATTATGTTCTGTATTGTGGTTAAAATTAGATAAAAGAAGCGATTAGAAATAAAATTAGAGAAAAATATACATAATTAGGTATTAAGTATTGTAACCGCGAAAAAAAACAACATGAAAATATGATATACAAATTTAATTAATTTAAATACCTATGTATGTAAAATTTAGTATTAACATTTAATTATCTAATAAAGAAAGACGAACCTATTTCTGGAGACCTGGCTTGAACTCCCTAAGGGGGGAGGGATGTTATACATACGTATATTTATTAACTTTAAATGTCTCACCTCCTAACCCACTGAGTCAGAATGCATAACAATTAACTATTATGCATAGTGACAGTTTTTGGTTTCACACTTATTGTGACGCAATGGCTTAGTGGGACAAGTCAACTTCCAGAATGCAACGCAGTAGGTCAAAGCTGAGTAATGCATTTTGGAAGTTTAACCAAGAAGTTCCAGGTAGGTCGCCAGAACCAGGCTGAGTCTGATTTTAACCGCGAACGTGAGTGTTTGGTTATTTTTATATATATTACCCGAGAAATGCATATATAACATAGGGTACCAAAAATAACAATTTTTTTCCAAAAAAAAATTATCAAAAGGTACCATTTCCCTTCATTAACGAACTGTTTTTTTTTTATAAAAATCGTTGAAGCCATTTTTGAGAAAAATAAGATTTTTGTTTTTGGCCAAAAAAAAAGTATGGGAGCTACTGTTATTTGTCGTCTTAAAAAAAATGAAAAACCGTGTGGGCATAATAGCGAAAAAACAATATGAACCAAGTTTGCAGACAATCTATCAAAGCTTAGGCTATAGACTCGAGGACAGACAGACAGAATGACAGACAGACGGAATTAGGGGAAACACTTTTTTGGTGTTCTCTATGATCGTAATGTCATGTTTGAGTGTTAGAACAAATTTTTTTTTGAGAAAAATAATATTTACCTTTTTGGTAAAAAAGAAAGTTTGGCAGGTACCTAGGTAGGTACTGTCATCTTTTGTCATAAAAAAGCTGAAAAAAAACTGGGGACATGTTTATTAAAAAACGTTTACGCTGTAAACTCGACGACAGACAGACAGAAAAACGGAATTGCGGACCCATTTTTTCGCCTTCGCTATTATCGTAATGTCAAGTTTGATCAAAATCTCGAGTTCGATTTTTTTCGAATCCATAACTTGTAATATATAACCTACATTTATAATATCGCTTGTCAAAAAAAAAAAATAAAAAAAGTACTGCCTAGGTATACCTACCTAATTTCCTAATAAAACTGTCTGGAGAAAAAATTAAATTATTCTCAATAGATATTATATTTGAAAAAGAAGAAAAGTACCTATGTACATACATATTGTATGTAGATGGGTATCTGGGTACACATGTACCTACCTAAACAAAACATATTGAAATATCTCAACATTGCTTTGCTATTTTCGCATAGAAAAAGTGAAAAGTAGCAACGTTGCTACAATTCAAAATCCTAAAATCCACCAAATATCTAAAATTTGAAAGAAAAGTTTAAAATAAATTCTATAATAACCTATACATGCATGTATATCCATATACATTCTTACTTCAAATTCATGTATACGCCAATAGCCTTGATATAATTTATTTATGCCCACCATATTTTGAAGGTTGCCATGACAAAAACAGCTTATTCGGTTTTCTGCCTTACCCTCTATATGGTTGTCAGAACTAATAAGTTTTGACTGTCTCCCTTGCTTTTTTGCGTATTAACCTCTACATTTACTTCTTCCTCATGAACAATGCAATATCAAGAAAAGAGAAACTAGCGCCCTCATCGACGGAACTACTAGCTAAAAAATTCAGTCTCGTAGTAGTACTATAGGTTTCATATATAAAGATTGAACTGAATCAAAACACAAGGCTCCATGGCATAGGCAAGCAGTTTCATAGAAATTGGATTCACACGCAGCAAATTTCCCACAAAAGCTATATGTAAAATAAAAATTAAACAATCTGTAAATATTTAGAGATTATGAAATCCGATTTTATGATTTTCGACTACTAATGGATGCTATGATAGATTTTTCAGGATTCGCAGTAGATTTTCGATTGCGATGGATTCTGTGATAGGGCCGATTTATTAGTTTTAAATTTCGAGTTTTCTTTAATGTAACTAAACTTTGACGCTGTTAGTATGTAGGTCCAATTATCATTAGGTAAGTTTAAAGCCGATGTAGGTAAGTTCTTAGTATACTGGATCGAATTATTGTATGTTTCAGGAAATAGTTACTAGGTACCTACCTAAAAATGTATATTTAAATCTATGTTATGGATTTTAATTCTGTAAATTGGGATGGTAAAATGTACCTACATTACATACATATGCATGTATACGGACCCTAGGTATGTAAATATGTAGGTACATAATAATGTATAATGAAAGTGTTGGATGGTTAATGTTAGGGAGATCCATATATGCATATAAAACTTTATATGATAGTTTTAATATACATAATATTCATTTGATTGTTAAAGATATATATTTATAAAAATGTCAGAGAGTCCACCTAGTACATAATGTATGTAGGTTGGTACCTATTCAGTGACCTAGATATCAGAAACTATTAACTCGATTTGCGTTTTGTACGTAATTTATTATTTTTGAAATGGAAATTAAAAGAATAGTCACATTTATAAATTTAAAGTTTAAAGTTTATAAATTTAATTTGCTCTGGCCCGATCCAAATTCATAACTTCAAGTTTGTATTTTTCATTTTTATTTATTAGTTTTAAACTAAATTTGAATATTTTTTAATGTAGCTAAACATTGACGCTATTAAAAGGTAGATCCAAATACGTAGGTAAGTTTTTAGTATAATGGATTGAATGGATGATTCAAGGAATAGTTACTTAGGTACCTACATACCTACAAATTAATGTTTAAATCTAGATTACAGATTTTAATTACGGAAATTAGGATGATAATTGTGTACCTACACTACATACAGATATGAATATGTAGGCATGTAAATGTGTATACATACAATGTACATTGAAAGTGTAAGTTGGTGATAAGTAGGTAGATATATGCATATAATTTTACATGATATGTGCAATATACATAATATTCATTTGATTTTTAATGATATATAGGTATATAAATGTATGAGAGCCCAAATAGTATATACTGTAAGTAGGTAGGTATTCAGTGACGTAGATAGCAAGAACATGTGTATGTATGTAATTTAGTCATTATTATGCGTAAAAATGAAATATAATTAGGTAGAAGAAATGGATATACATATTTATATCGACCGATAGAGGGACAGACGGAATATCAAGTTTGATTAAAATTTCGGGTTCGATTTTTTTAAAGTGTAAAATTTCCAAAAAGTTAATCCGTAATTCTAGATCACAAAAAATTGATTTTATTGATTTTTAGTAAATTTGTTATAGTAATTAATTTTTTTATAACATAACTTATTATAATAAAATATACTAGCAATCCATTAAACAAAAAAAAAACTTAACTTATTATACTTACTATGAATTCTTTTCATTTTTCGTCGTTGAGTAGTTCTACCTCTTTGTTGGTTGATAAATATTTGCTTTGTTCCTGATATGGAAATTCATCGGAAAGTAAAAGCTTGCGGCAAATTGCTTCCATATTTTTTATAAATAAATTAAATGCACGGTTGGATCGTATGTACTTGCTCTTGTGTTCGATCACATGTTAGTAGAAAAGGTTTAATATTACGAAATGTTATATTAACAAAAGATTATGTCTCACACTATTCTTACATCCGGTGGGAGTTGCTTTGAAGCACGGAAAATGCTAGACAATCCATGCATATATTTCTTTTACTGGCAATGCTTTCTCTTTGGAGAATTCGATTGCCATGAAGATGAAGGAACTGTTGGGAGTTAGAAGTTAAATATAACATTTTATTTTTGTGTAAAGTTTCAACTAACTTACCTACAGCTACATATATGGCGGTTTATTGTGTGTATGCACCAATGGATTATATGGCACATTGGAAAATTTTGCTTTGGCGGAGTGGGAGTTTTTCCAGTTCCTGCAGCGCATGGACAAATGTCTCCATTGCAGTGGCCATATAGACTTGTGAAGCCACAACTTCCAGAGCGTTCATAACAGCTTCGGTGGCTTTCCGTCTTCCCAAGTAAAGCAAGCCCAGTATCGATGAAGGTGGAACGATTCGATCCAGCGTAAGGAAATTCTTAGTCACATAATTGTACCAAAACGCATGGAGCAATTGTTGTTCAATTTAATCAGGAAGCAATGAATGAGCTGTGGCTGTACAGTCATTTGTTGCCATTCCCGCTCAAAAGCTTGTCCAGTACAAATCCGGCGTTGGCGAAGCCATTTACAAAACTTACAGTCAGATTCTGCATTCCTGAGTCCACTTGAATCAATGGGAAATTATTTCTTAATTAAACTTTTTTATGTGTACAACAATTCCCAGAACATATTTCAATCGAAACGAAGAACTAAAACTTGAAAAGAAAAACAGATAACATTCATCCAATTGTGTAAGACATTCTAATAAGAACAGAATTATAAAAAAATATTTCCGTACTGATTACTAGAATAATTTAATATATATTATGTATGGTCGTTAATGATTCATAAGTTAAATAAATATGTATATATATACCGAAGAGAATGTTTTGAATAAAAAAGGTAACGGAAACCCTCACTGTATTATTTATAATTTAAGTGCAATATGCATATGACGGCCTACATCGTATGAAGTATTCAGTTCAGTTATTTTGGAAATACAAATTTTTTTTTTAAACTCAAAATTTCAAAAACGAATCAATAGATTTTTTCGAAACTTCGTATTTGGTATTTTTTGACATTATCTTAATAGTTAAAAAAAAAACTATTTTCCTAAAATAAGAAACAACGTTTTATACTGAAAGGAGGTTTTGACAATTGTTTTGCAGGAGTAATTGACAGAATGTCAAATCCTCCTGCTCAAGTTAATAAGAGTATCTTATAGTAAAACAAACGTTTACTCTTTTTTTAGAATATTAAACATGCCCAACATTTATAAAAGAAAACATCCTAACCGCTACATCAACGAAATAACTGTTGAAAATGCTATTAAAGACATTCAAAACAAAAAAGTGTCTATAAGCAGTGCTGCAAAAAAATTTGGTATTAATCGTACCACATTAATGTTCCGATTTAAAAAAATACAGGAAGGAAAACAAATTAATTAGCGATAAAGTACAAAATATTCGCATAAGAAAATTCTTACAACAGCTCAGGAAAGCGAGCTCGTTGAATATTTTAAAAATGCTCCAACTTATATTTTGGATTGACATATGAATTGGCTAAACAATTAGTTTTACAATATGTGAAAATTAACAAAATTCCATACCCAAATTCGTGGAATGTTAATAAACTAGCTGGAAAAGCTTGGCTTGCGGGATTTATGAGAGGAAACAGTTCTCTTAGCTTACGCAAGCCAGAAAATACGAGTTTGGTACGTCTTTACGACTTTAAGAAAGCACAAGTGGAACTTTTTTTTTCAAAATCTCAAGCGATTGTACGAAAAATATAAATTTGGTCCCGAAAAAATCTACAATTTGGATGAAACTGGTTTAACAACCGTACTTGATGCTCCATGGGTAGTACAACAATTTTTATTTTTCTAAGAGGTTTTACATAAACATTCATAATTTCTATAGGTAATTGCTGGAAAGGGAAAGAGAACCGTTTCTTAAGTTTCATCCGCAGAAAGGGGCAGCCTAGTTACAATGGTTGGTATTATTAATGCCATAGGTAATCATATTCCACCGGTCTGTGTTTCCACGAAAGCGGATGAAGCCTAATTTCGTGACGGGTTTTGTTACAGGATCCATTGGCCTAATCTCAGACAGCGGTTGGATGAAAAGTGAAATATTTCCAAATGTTCTGGCTCACTTAAAACAATATAGTAACTGCTCCAAGGAAAACCCAATACTTTTATTGCTCGATAATCATACATCTCATATCAGTCTTGAAGCCATCATATTTTGTCGAGAAAACGGAATTGATATGCTTCCTTTTCCTCCGCATACATCGCATAAATTACAACCGTAGATGTATCCATTTATGTCAGCTTTAAAACGCTATGTAAAAAGACATTCAACAATTTCTTGCCAAATAATTCTGGCAAAATGATTAACATCAGTGATATTGCACATCTTACGAACCAACCGTTTAAGCGAGCTTTTAATCCAGATAATATCACAGCCGGATTTCTTGCAACTGGTATCTTCCCGTATAATGACAATATATTTTCTGAGGACGACTATTAAGAGGAACATGATTTATCTTATATACAACAACCAATAGCAGCTGTATCTGAAAGGGAAACTGTAACTGATTCAAACTTTCCAATTAATTCATGAAATAAAGTTTCATTATGCCTGAAAATGAACCAGTAAATTTATTTGCATGCTCAGATGATCAATATAAAAGTCTCATTCCCCATCAGTTGAGCTGGTTGATCCGATACACGTAACACCTGAATTACTTCGCCCGTATCCGAAAATGTGTAAAAGAAATGCAGCGCCAATACTAGAACATCTAAGGTCTACACGGAAAAACCTGAAAAAAATAAATTGGAACCATTAGCTGTTCAAAAAGTAGTCAAAGATAGAAAAACTAAAAAAGAACAGCAGTGAAACATCTTCCGACGAAGGTCAAATCAGTCTAAAGGACCATTCCGATACATTTCAAGTATCCAGCGAAGAAGAACTTCCATCAGCCTAAGGTGAACTTTTGCACATATATTATTATGAAAGGTATCATACAGAGTATCGATATAGCAAGTTCCTTGCCATACACAATAAAATATAATCGCCGCCAAGGATTTCAAAATTATTTCTACGAACCAGCTGTCGATGACATAGGCTTGGCTTTAAGATCTGACATTGCAGTGAAGTTGCCTTCACCAATTGATCTCCCTGGTAGCTCCAGATCCAGGCAAAAGATTAGTTTTAATGTGGACTTCCATAATTTTGATGTACGTTAATTATATTATTTATTATTCCTTACTTTATGATTTTGAAGACTCTTATTATATTTTGTTTCTTTGTTTCTTGTTTCGTTGTCTAGTTGATGTGTATTTATTTTATCTTAAAGTACTTAAGTACTTTAGTACTTTAAGACTTATTTACAGACTGAGTTCCTTATAAGTTAAAAAAATAATAACATAACTAATTACTGAAACAAAAAACAAATGTTTGTTTATTTAACAATTAAAAACTGTTGAACCGTGATCATTTGTCAAATCCTCCTATCTTTGTCAAAACCTCCTAACGGCAATGTCAAATCACCCTACCCCGAAGGAGGAATTGACAATTTGGAAGGGTTCAAAAGAAAGTCTATACCTCAGATACAAATATTTAAATCGATAATTAAACGATGTTTTTATGTTGATAAAATGATATTTTAATATATGCTAATTTCTAATGCATAAAATTATATTTGGATTTTGAGATATTTTGCAAAGCCTGTTAACGTGTAAAATCATCCCGACCTTACCGTACATATGTATATGTATGTGTGTATGAGTGTACTAATTGTATGTTTTGTTTATTTTAGAAAAAAAAAACTCAAATCAAAGCCAATACGACCGGCTGGTTGAAATGATGGAGACCAAGCCGGACATTGCCAGAAATTTCACGAACCGTCCACCCGAAAAGACAAACGGTTTTTGGAGTAGTGTCACGGAGGCTCTAAATGATCTTGGTCTACCATATCGGGAAGTACTAGGTTGGAAAAAAGTAAGTACCTAAACAAGAATTCTTTTAACAGAAACACACATATAGATAACAAAAATATTTTTTCTCTTAGGTATAGAGCGACTACAAGACGTACATAAAAAAGAAGCTCGTGGCTAACACCAAAGAATGCACGGCAACAATCCATTCAAACGAAAAACGTTTACTGGATTGGAGGAAACTGTTATCGCACTAATGAACACCAGGGCCACAGTGACGGGAATAGGAGCCAAAACTTTCGGAGATCAGCATAAAACAGACGAAGGTCCTCCTGACATCGAAAACGAAAGTAACGCCACTGCGCCTAACGCTGGTACGTCATCGTACTTCGTTAGACAGACATTCTAGATCCAGAGGAAGGAAGCCACTGACTTCTCTTCAGATGCTTAGCAAGCAAATTAAATTCCAGGAGAGCACTAACAGGTCAATAAAGGACATGGTCAGTAAACTCAAAAGAGTTAATGAAAATTTGTGTGAACTGAAAGAAATTGAAAAGGAAAAATTAAAAGAAACAATAAATTATAACCAGGAGATGCTACGAGTGGCAAACAAGAAGCTGGAACTGAAAGCTAAAATGTTTGAATTGAAAATCCAAAGAGTCCAAAAGATGATGGAAATAGAAGATTAACCAAAATTAATCAACAGCAATTCATGTGATTTATCGCCGATTTCATAAAGGACTTTTAAATATTTAAAAGGTAATTTAACCTTAAAATGGGGATTTTTGGTTTCACCAACAACTTCTAAATTTAACAAGCTTCTAAACACCCTTATAAACTAAAGGCTCCTTTTCGTTTCATAAATTTTAAAAGTGTCGTGAAAGTAATAACATCCCGTGAACATACATATATGTTTTATCCAATTTGTGTTTTTTTTTGCATTTTTGACAGATTGCAACTATAGGGTTTTCCAATAAGAGGTGTTATTTTGATATTCAAAAAAAAGAAATGCGTTGTTGAAGCGTGTATCGTTCCATTTTTATTAATAGCGTAGTTTCTTCTTGTCAAATGTCAAAAAATGACAGCTTCAAAGGTGACAGCTACCGAAATAGCGGGCTATTCAAAATAACACCTCTTATTTAAAATCCCCTTATAAATTATGAATAGGTAATACATTTTTTGTTTATTTGTGAACAATAATAACTTTACTGATTTTTCTTTTTAGAATAATGGTCATCATCATCATCTTCTGAAAATGAAGAGCAACATGAGATCCAACGCCAGAGTATGGATCAACAGCCTACAACAAATCCCAAATCAAAACAAGGAGTGTCATATAAAGAGCATTTGGCGTTTGGAAAAGGCGATTGCATGTCTTTCCATTGGTATGCGAGTGAATGTAAGAACCATTATGACAGTCGTCATTGTTGCAACAGCTGTTTTGCATAACATTGCAATTGAAATGAGGGAAGAAGAGTCACCAAATGACCCAGCAAATTTAACGCCACCTACATCATATTACGAATTGCACCAGAAAACATTAACATTACTGATGTAACACGCAACCAACTGATAATTTTTTAACGGCTAAAAAACTTATCACTGCTTAATTCAACTTTACTTTAACAAGAAAACAGCTGCATACCTATCTGTTAAAACTCAGATTCAAAACATTGTTAAATAATTCAAAATCAACTAAATACCTACTTATGTATATCTATGTACATATTAATTAAAATGAATTAATTAAAAATTATTATAAACAGAAGCTAAAGCTTGATTTTTTTATTTATTTTTATTTGTTCTCTAATATCTAAATTCCTCCAGGTCTACGGGTTCGTCCATTAGTTTTTGTATCTTCGCAGTCCCGAAGTGAATCAATACTCCTTAAAAATTCATGTTTCATGTCATCTGATAAGAATTAATTAATGGTTAAAAATAACAGGTTTTACCTGCTTACTACTTTCATCATAAATAAAGTTGAGCTCTTGCTCGCCACGGTCCAGAATTTGAAAGTTTTCCCCCACTATCAACTTACTTTTATGAAGAATGTCAACTTACGTTTGAAATTATCCCAAAAGAAGTAAGATTCTCGAAAACTTTGCGCAATGATAAAAATAAAATACAATGGCTACCCACAATCAAAAATCCACATACCTGATAAAATATATACATAGCTCTTGAGTGATCGAGATGTTTAAATAAAAGAATATTATTGGAATATACATACTTTTTTTTTCTATTACTACAGAGCTCCAAAATGAAACAAAAAATTAATGTAAAACACAAACAATTCATTTTATTTTAATATTAATAAAATATACACACATTTGTAGGTATTATTATCAATATGTAAGTACTTTTTTACTTTTTATTTAAAACATACAACACAAAACAAAACATATAAATACTTCTTTATTCGCTTCTTATTTGAAACATAACAGTCAAAAACTTAACTTATCTATCACTGGGATCGTTTGTTTAGTTCTTTTTCTTTAATTTGAAGTTCGATTTCCTTTATTTTTAACTCGTAATCGAGTATCTCGAGCTCTTTTTCCAGCTTACTTTTTTAAAATTCACAAATATCATCACATTTGTGCACGTTCATTTTACTGTTTATATTTGCCTTTTTTTTATGCTTAGCAGTTTGAACAGTTTTTTTTTATTTTATTATCTAATGGTGTAGCCAAAGAAATAGGAGCCAGAGGAGTACGACGAGCTAGTTGTATTCGGGAAGTTAAATGAAGTCCCGGTGAACTGTTCCTATCTGGAGAATATTTTACAACCTCGTCAACACTTAGGAACTCCACATCAGAATAAGGTTTGCTTGACGTAGCTTCCATTACAGGAAAGTCTGCGTTCGAATCATATGAGTTGTCTTTTGGAGTGAACTGTATACCTCCCATTGCAGTAATTTTTTCGTCCAGGCAAGTGAGCGTTGGGATAAATAAAGACACCCCTGAAGAAGACGGCAACCACCGTCGAAACGTTGGGAAAATAAAATGAAAATTGCTTTCATTTAATCACCATTACGACCAATAAAGCCGACGAGAATCACTTCTTAAAAATTCTCCAAAGTCCAAATAAAAACCAACTTGGTCAAAAACTTCTAAAATATTGTTGGGGTAGATAGGCCAACTACAGTTTTGTACATTTCAAGCTGTAAAGAATTAAAATAACGTGAAATGTATTGTGTTTGTAATCCATTATGTTAACTTACTTTTTGATTTGACATCTTCTTTTTTGCTGGGATTCGTATGTGCTTCTTAATTGCTGAAATGTTCTTTTACCAGTGGTTGCAATAGTGGCTTTACACACTTCAGCAATCCTTTCCCAGGCACTATTTCTTTCCGCCACAGTTACTCCATCGGTCGTCTTATTTTCAATTATGCCTTTGAAGTTGATTACAATGTCTATGCGCTGGTTTTTCTCTTGCTCTGTATAATTTCTTCCTCTTTCTTTTATTTGATTTATTGTTCGCACTCATTTTCAATTAAGCTATGTTATTGCAATTAAAAATCTTTCGGCCGGCCGATATTTGGATTTCGGAAGAAAAGTTTGAAGTTTAGATACTCGTTTACAGTTCTTTTTCATTTTCATTTATGAATACTGTTGTTTCACTTTTTCTCGTTTAATTCATATGTAAAAGAGGCAGAAACTATCTTTTATATATATATAAACTATCTTTGATATAAAATATTCCTACAATTTCCCTTTTCTACATTGGTGAAACTGAAAAAATTTAATGGTCTGATATAATTAAGAAGGAGTTTAGATAAAAGCGATTATAGTTATGTTTATGAAATCAGACATTAGTTTACCTTTTTTTTATGTGATTCATTTTATTTTTTTCTTTTTAAATTAAGATAAGCGTTTTCATACTTTTTATTTTAATTACTTCAGTAGAGTTTAGTTATTTTTTTTTTTTACAAATTTTTGTCTATTTTTTTTTATAATGAGTAATTAAGTTTTGGAGTTGTTGTTGATGGATCTTCGTCACAACATCTTGATACATTTATGTATGTGATCAGTGAATTTAAAATGTGATCTTAAACTTAACACATTGTGCCTTATTTTTTTCGTTTTATTTTTTTAAAGCTTAATATACATAATCAATTAATTTATTTTTTATTTTGTTTAAAGATTTAAATTTAGTATAAGTAAAATAAAAATTATTACATATTAAAAATATCTTTTTATATCGTTTCTTATATTCACTGCATTGTTATGGTACGGTGATCTGGAAGTGCAGTAATCATCATTTTCTTCGTCTATGTTTTCGTCTTGAGTACTTTCCTCAAAGTCAATGAAACCGTTAAGAAAAAAAACATATTATGCAAGGCAGAACACATGTTCACAATTTGGGCTGTCCTTAGTGGAGCATAGTGTAGTTGTCGAGCTGCTAACAAACAACGGAATATATTTTTAGGCAGACCTATTGTTCTTTCAATGACGTTTCTTGCATTACAGTGGGATTTGTTGTACCGACTTTCCGAGCTATTTGGATTTGGGGTCCTAAAAGGTGTGATCAATCAAGGTTCCAACGGATATCTAGAATCACCTTAGAAAAATATTTAAATTTTAATTACATATTATTGTATTTTGAACTCTAGTGTCTAGGAACATGTATACCTACCTAAAACAAATTCACCTCTGACACCGTGTTGGTACCTTTGTTCGAAATGGCTTCTCTGAGGGCTGATATTCCATATATGGGAGTTATGATTTGCTCCTTGAAAGTTGGCGTTTACGGCTCGAATAGTCATTTTATGATCACAAATCTAAATAAAATTAAATTGTATATTCCTTTTACATACTTAGTTTATAAATTACAATTAAAACATTGGGAGAATGATATCCTTTCCTGTTAAAAAATAAATGTTTGTCATCCGTAGCAGCAATGATTTTTACATGTGTTCCATCTACACAAAATATAACACCAGGGAATCCTGTCTTTGTTTGCACTTGCATTTTGGATCCTTCAATTTGTTCCGCTGACATATCTAAGGATATCCATTTTGGGCACAAAGTTTCCCCGAGTATATTTAGCATCTCCTAAAGAACATTCGAAAACGTTGACTGCGCCAAAGGTGAATCATAATCCTTGCCAACTCCATGCTGATATGTTCCTTCACCAAAAAATCGCAAACACGCTGCTAATTTTTGTTCCGGGGTCAAAGCATCAGGTCGACAAGCCGGTGAGATTTTTAGTTTTATTTTGTTTAAAACATATGGAAATGAAAAATATTTTCAAAATACCTATGAATTTTTATAATTATATTTACGCTGTATCTGAGAGTTCAAATATATTTGATATATTTCTCAAAAAATTTCTTTTTTCTTTATCTAATGTTCTTTGTTCATATCTCTCGGCTTCCAGAAACAGTGCTGCACTATCCATGTTGCTTCAATTTCTTAGTTCGAAAATAATTTGTTTTGACAATTAAATGCCAACTTGCATTTTGCTTCAATATTTCTTTTCCGATTCTGTTAGCATGAAGCAAATAAAAATTTGTTTCATTGTAACGGTTCCGATTCATCAATCGGACCTTCTTGCGACAAAATAAAAGTATGCATTAAAAATTTAAAATCATAGCAACGCGTTGCGAATTTGACGATGAAATGTCGAAATCATGCAATGCATATCGTCTCTTAAATTTGTTTTTCTTCCGATTGTCTCCGTCAACAAATCACATGCGGAGCTTTGTCCGACGGCGGCGGCAACAAAAACAAATAAACTAATAAATGGTGGAGATGTCGACAGAACTGTATTTAAATTTTTGTATTGAATTCTATCATTTACATATGTACATACGTGATTAAATCTGGCCAAGTCAGATTTTTTAATGTTAACTACATGCGTCGATACCTTTCAATATTTCTTTTCAGATTCAGTTAACATAAAGCAAATAACTACTCCGAACGGAATTTTTCTCCGATCTGTTACGATAATAGACCTGTATGTCATCTAAATAGTGAAGTTAATTGTCTTGAGCCTGAGTGTGTGTTGTCATGGTTTCCGATGCAGTTGTCAAGGGGTTTTCGAGCAAATTGAGCTGCGACATCCCGATGCTATTTCCGTTTGGACTTAACCACTTTTTGAAACTTTACCAAATTTGGAACAGCATTTTCCAATGGAGAAAAAGCTTGCAACTGATTTGGGTCTCCTCCAGTTGTATTTACTTCCTTAGTATTGTGAATAATTCTTCGGTCCAAACCTGAAAAAGCAACGATTTAGAACTTATTTATTTATTAAAATAAGTGATTCAAACGTTTTGCCATCCTACCAGGGACCTTTACTGTCGAGTTGCTCAGCTAACAAATCCCATTACTTTTTTATGTCGGTTTTATGTATTCCCTTCAAAAAAAAACCTCTAGCCAAGTGCTCGTTCCCCTGCATAAGCTGCACAAGTTCCTGATTTTGATTTGTTAATTTCAAATGCAAATGCAAATATTTTATGGTTTTGTCAATATTATGTAATAAAAATAATATCACCTACCCCTAACTCCGTCTCAATACAAAAAAAAATAATACATCAAAATCAATAAATAAACAAAAAACAAAAAATCCATCGCGCCGCCGCCGATCCAACTAAATTCAGTGCTGTGCTGTGCATAAATTCTATACTACCTACATACCTGCTACAATAACTATTTTTTCATTACAACCAAACAAAGCCAAATATAAAGAAAAACAAAACAAAAACAACACAGGGCAGCGGGTAAGTCCCACCTTTCCTTTCCCCTTTACTTAACCCAGTTACATTAGCTTGATCGTTGTGGGTACTGTGTGGAGCTTACACACAATGCATGCATCGATTAGGCTAATGTGATGTCGGATGGATAACTTTTTCTTGTTAACCAGGGGCGGCTCAATGCAGTTTTGACACTAAGGCATAACACTAGTGACAAATTGTTATTGAAAAGTTCAAATTGGGAACTCGAACAAACATTGAGTTTAGATAATTGTTTGACTTACGTTTTTTATAGTTTTTTAATGTTTAAATGGTTGGGAGGTTTAGTGAGTGGACTTAGAAAAAAATTTTGTGCCGCGTATGTCCACACTGTGAAAAACAGGCCAGTTGTTTTGGCACGGAGTGAGACCCAAATAGGTGAAAATTCTGATCAAACGGAATTTAATTTGTTTGGGTATAACTAAGTGCCATTATTCTTTTCCCACCACGGTCTCGCCATTTACATTAGAAATGATGCTGAGTACCAACTTCAACCGCAATATGGTTTGTGCTCAAACACAAATTTTAATTACATGTGGTTAAAATTCACGGTTAATAAGCACATCATACACAATTGTTTCATCTTTCGGAGCCCAAATTTGGATAGATTCAACTTTTAACGAATTTGATGCTCTTTCCGTCACCATTCAAAGAATTCTTTCTCATTATCCTCGCACTGAAATCGTCGTTACGGGCGATTTCAATTAACACAATTCTAGCTGGCTCCGCTTTTTGAGCCAGACAACACCCGAAGGAAGGTATGTCGAGGTCTTTGCTGAGTTAAACCAACTGACTCAGCTTATTGATGAGCCGACACGAATCCCTGACGTTACAGGTCAAACCGCCAACACTCTAGAATTGTTTCTTACCTCTGACCCTAATAAATACACTGTAAGTGTATTATCACCTTTAGACACATCAGACCATTGTGTCATATCTGCAAATTCCTCATGCCAACAACATCCAGTTAAAGAAAAGTCACCTAAGAGAACCGTTTGGCAATATGAGAAAGCCAACTGGGACGGTCTAAATAACTTCTTCAGGAACTTTAACTGGTCACTATGCTTCCTCGATAGTGACGTAGACTCCAGCGCAGATATGAAAACAAATTTAATTCTTCACGGAATGAGAAATTTTATCCCGAACAGGGTGAAATCTATCAAACCGAAAGAAAATGCATGGTTTGATTCGATCTGTAAAGATGCTATTAGGGCTAGAGAAGCAAGTTTCCGGAATTATAAAGCCAACCCCACTGAGGAAAACCGGACAAAGTTTCAACAAGCTAGAAAGACTTGTAACGATCATATTCGTAGAACCAAATTTTTGCATGACCAAAAATTAAGGCAAAAAATACTACAATGTCACAAAGGTAGTAAGAATTTTGGGTCATTTGTAAAAAACATTCGAAATTCAACTTCGTCTTCGATTCCAACGCTTGTCTTTAATGACACCCCTTTGTCAGCTCTCGTGAAAAGCCAATTTCCTTGCAGCGCAGTTCGCTGTTAATTCGACGCTGCCAGAAAGTATAATGACTCCTCCTGTACTTGAAAGCGTAAATGATTTTATGGAACGAATCTTCTTTCGCACTCGTGCAGCTGCTAGTCTTCAAACACATTGATATACACAAATCCGCTGGCCCGGATAATATCCCTTCCATCGTTCTGAAGAGGTGTTCTTCAACGCTGGCAAAACCACTGCGTAAGCTTTTCCATCTGTCCTACTCTACAGGTCTCTTTCCGAGTGGATGGAAAACAGCATTTGTCCAGCCTGTCCCTAAAAAAGGCGCATCTTCTTCACCCTCTAATTACCGTCCAATTGCACTTACGTTCCTTTTTTCCAAGGTCATGGACACGCTGATTAATTATCAGCTTAAGAAATATCTTGAAGAACGAAAGCTCCTTAATGACCGGCAGTATGGCTTTCGTAGCAATAGGTCCACTGGTGATCTGATGGTATATCTCACCGAACAGTGGCACAAATCTTTAAATCGTTTTGGAGAAAGTAAGAGGATTGCACTTGATATTTCAAAAGCATTTGATAGAGTTTAGCATCAAGCTCTCTTATCGAAAATGCGTGCATTTGGTATCGATGAATCTCTTCTTCGTTGGATTAGAAATTACCTTTCGGACCGTTCAATACAAGTTGTATTGGACGGATTCAAGTCTGATATTCAAATTAATACTGATGTGCCTCTGGGCTCCGTATTGTCTCCGACCCTTTTAATTATTTTTATTTGTGATCTCTTATCTGGAACTTCTAATCAATTAAATTGTTTTGCTGACGATAGTACTCTCAGCTTTTCATATTCGTTTTCAGATGCACCTCCTTGTTCTTCGAATGTGCAACTGCAACGGCAGCGTATGATAAGCTCATTAAATTCTGACCTTGACAGCATTCTCCAATGGGGAATAAAAAACCGCGTAGAATTTAATGCTTCAAAAACACAGTGGTGTCATCTATCGTTAAAGCAGAACCCTCCCCACATGCCGCCATCCATGAGCGGCACTTGCATTGAAGAAACCGATCAGCTTTCAGTCCTTGCCATGTGCATCACAGACAACCTCTTGTGGAATGAACACATAATTGATGTCGCCAAAAACGCTGCAGTGTTTGGGCTTTCTTCGAAAATGCAACAAATTCTTTCCCCGTCTGATCTGGCTGTAATCTATAAGGCCTTCGTTCGTCCAAAGCTGGAGTATAACTCGCACATTTGGGCAGGAGCTCCCAAAACTCATCTGAGTCTCTTAGATAGAATTCAAAATAGAGCTTTAAGAATGATTGGCGATAGAACTATAGTGGAGACATTTACATCTCTCGAACATCGTCGTAATGTTTCACGTATTTCGCTATTTTACCGCTATTTTTATAAACAGTGTTCTAGCGAAGTAGCCAGTTGCATTCCTCCCCCTAAACAATTCAACCGTAATACTCGCGCTTCTAGGAATGCTCATCAGTTTACCCTTGAGCCCAATTTCGGACGAACTGTGAAGTACAGAGATTCTTTCTTTAGTCGTACAACACGTATGTGGAATGCTTTACCAGACTCTATTTTTCCCCCTCATTTTGACATTCTGAACTTCAAAACTAATGTACATCGGTATCTCCTTTTTAATCCTTCCCTATTTTCTTAAAGCTCGCACTATGCTTGTCATGTTAAGGGTAGACAAAACCCCTTTAGTGCGGGTTTATTATAAATAAAAAAAATGTTAAATTAAATGACAGCAAAGTATTTAACAAGAATACTTACTGTTTTGTGACCTTCCATTTCTCTGTTGTGAACACATTTTTGAACGGCATACAGTCGATTTTTTTAGAATACAGAATGTAATGGCTTTTTCGATTGGCCGTCCGGAACACGTTCCTCAATAAAACACACGGAAACAATTTTACTGACTCTGAATTGTATGTATCACTGTGTTTGTGAAAATTACACTTAAAAAAAAATCACATCGACTAAAAAGAATTTCCGAAACAATTGATTTCAATTTAGATACACATTTTCTTGTATCAATAATTTTTAACTTGCTTCTTTTTATGTTATTTTACCAGAAAAGTAGTTTAAATTCAATAAACACATCGAAATTACACAAAACAAATCAACTCGATGATTTTGACATGTTGATTATGTGAGTGTATTAGTGATTCTGTTTTCGATTCCGTATTGAAATCCAGAATCGTTTTCTGTTCTGTTTAGAGTAACAACTGTCATTTTGTGGGGGTCAGAACAGTTCTGGACGGCCAATCGAAAAGGCCATAAGCGTTCAACGACGTTTGACAGTTACACACGACAACAAAACGAGTTACAAGAATTCAAAACAACTTATGGAATGCAGATGGTGTCGCGTCGTAGATTTTGTTGTCGTTTACGACTTAGGTAATAGCCATGCATGTCTTGCATACTTCCGCTGAACTTTAACTTCTGAAAGAACCTGCTGAAGATTCTGGGCTCCTCTTCCTGAATACGAGTCGAGTAAGGTGTCACTCAAGAACTCACAGTCGAGTCGAACGTCATTAGGTATTCCACAACTTTTTTTCTTTAATTTTGAATTTTATTTGGCCCAATGGCCATTGAAAATTAGTAATATTTTACATTTCATGTTTTAATTACATTCAAAAACTGTTCTTGGAATTTCAAATAATAAAAGATTTTGCATATACAAAAATTTGATTTTTAAATTGATTTAAGTTGTTGATGTTTCTAATATTTAGTGGAAGATTGTTGTAGGCCTGTAGTCCCATGTATGATATACTGGCTTGTGCCCTAGTTGTTCTGGTTCTGATGATGTTAAACTCGTCCACATTTCGCAGGTTGTATTGAACTTCTCTTCTTGCAGGTATACTTGATTGAAGGTATTCAGGACACATTTATGTTTAATTTTAAAGACAAATATCATTGCCATGATATATAGTCTTTGATTTATATTCAACCATTTTAGTGATTGAAGCATAGAAGATATTGAGGTATATCGATCACACCTTAATGTTGCACGCATAGCTGTGTTTTGGAGTTTTTGAAGTCTTGCTTTTTGAGTATTGTGAAACAAATAAAGAAGTCTGGCACAGTATTCAAAATGGGGTTTTACAGTCACATACACTTTTATTGCACTATTTTTAGATATGTTTTGCTAAGAACACCTAGTTTTTTTTGAAGCTTTTTTGCAGATGAGATCTACATGTTCATTAAATGATAGTTTGCTATCTAACACAACACCTAGCTATTTAATTGACGCTATTTGTTCTATTTGTGTATTATTTATTAATATATTTGTTTGTTGTAGTGGGGAAGGATTATTGAGTATTATAAATTTAGTTTCGTTAGTATTTAAGACAAGCCTATTCATATTTAACCACGTATATATTGCACTTAAATCTTGTTGTATTTTGTCTTTTAGTGTGTTAAGGTCTTTTCCAGTTATATAAAGTAGACCATCATCTGCAAATAGCACAAGCTTAGAGAATTGTATTACTCTTTCCATATCGTTTATATATAGGATAAAGAGAAGGACCCCAAGATCGTTCCTTGTGGAACTCCTACATTCACTGTTGCCGGGTTTGACACATTGTTGTTAACTGTTTTCTGGGTTCTGTTGTACTAAAACGTTTTGAACCACTTTAGTTCTGTATTTTTTACACCACACTTTTCCAGTTTATTTAACAAAATAATATGATTTACTGTTACAAAACCTCGTTTAAGGTCTAAGAAATCGGCTATAACACAATTTTTACTGTCAATTTCACTTTTCCAGTCACTAACCACAAAATGTATACAAGTTTCACACGAATGATTCGAGCGAAAGCCAGATTGGTGTATGCTTATTATGTTATTATTGTTGAGATGTTGTTGAAGTTGCTTCGCTGCAATTTTTTCTACAACTTTTTCATATAAAGGGAGCATATTTATGGGACGATGATCACTACACTTAATTGAATTGGAGACTTTCTTTTTTGGGAGAATAAGAGATTCTTTCCAAGTTTCGGGAAAAACACCAGAGATGAATGAAGTACTTACAACAAGTGCAAACAGCTATAAAATGTTGCGTGAACTCTAGAAAACTAAAAGCATCTGCGTAGTGTTTTAAGCTAAATATTTCCGTTTGATTTGTTTCTTTTCAAGCTATTTTTTTAAAACTAAAAAAAGCTTTGGATAGCGATATCTTCATTCTATGCGTTAGTTTAAGATTTTTTTTTTTTTCAAATACAAAAAATGTCTTTATATGAAGTTATATCCATTACTTAGTGAACATTTGATGGTAAAAAAACAGGACACCCTTCCCGAAAAAGATGAGATCTATTTAAGTTGATCTATAAGATCTGGTTGTCAACAAGAAAAAAAATACAAGTAGTTTAACTATTATTTTAATTTCTTTTAATTTAAAAAATGCTAAGGTAAAACAAGATCTGTTATCTGCAGTTATGTGTATCATATCATATTATATCATTTTTATTATACAAAGATTAAATTCTTTTTTTATATTTTTTTTCATTTATTGGAAGGCTTTAAAAACACAAAATAACTACATTTGATTTTTTATTTGTTCGTTTTGCTTTTCATTGAGTAAATAAGTATGTTTGTTTATATAAATCCGCTGTTCGTTCTAAATTATTTATAAATTGTAGTTCATAAATACTTATATTTTCTTGGGTTTTATTGTTTTTTTTTTTTATAAATATAATATGTCTTTTTTCCTTTTTTTGTTGCTTTTTTTAATAGTATCCCGACAGAAAATAAAAACAAAACAAAAATAAAAAATGTATGTATATATATTAAAAAACAAACCAAATGAAGATATAAATTACTTAAATCTACTTGAAACGTTTTTGTCTTTTTTATTGGTTTATTTATTTAGTTTTTTTTTGTTCTCAATTATTTGTGTATTTTAAATTAACTTAGTTCATATAATTTATTTTATAATTAAGACATACTTGAATAAATGTTAAATATATGGAAATATATACATTTTGTTGATTTTAATATAAGTCTACTTAATTTAGAATATATAAATAATTTATAATATATATATTTATATATACATTTATATAGATATATATATTTATGCATCATATATATTTATATATATATATATATATATATAAACATTAATATATATTTATAAAATATATTTTCAATACAAATGCTAAATTATGGTGTCTAACTGTCTGGCTTGATGTAAAATTTTCTTTTGATGTCCTACTAAGGTGATGCCCATATCAGATAATTGTTGAGCAGTAAGTCTTGAAATCTAAAATTAGTGAATACAATCAGGCGTCGAATCAATACATTTACATAATAATAAGACGACTCACTCATTCAGAGCTAACACAAATTCCATCGTAATGGAGAATATGCTACGTTTCCCGATAAAACTATCACATATTCCATCGTAGTGGATTCAGAGTGAAAAAATCGGCTACGATTTTCGAAGTTTGTATAAACAAATTCTATGATTTTATAAATAATATTTGATTTTAAAGAACAAAAAACAACAAAGACCAATATGAAACTCTTTTAGCTACTGAGCGAGAGAGCCGATCTGACCTAAAGCTATAAAAACTGGCAAAAGAAGTTAAACATTTCTGGGAAATTGTAAAAGGCGAGCTTAATGTACTTGGACAACAAGGTTGTTTTAAATTTTCAAATAATATATGTCTAAACTTAATTGAAATTCAAAATAGTCACGGTATTGTTATTATTTCATTTTGCCATAACAAAGCTGATTGCGGAAAAGAAGATTTTGTGAAAGCTATTTGTCGTAGATCAGGAGTAAATGTCGGTACCGGCAATTATTACGATGGAATTTGTGATAGGGCTGATTAAGAATTAATTCATATCATACCTGTTGCGCTGTCACTAAATTAGCTTCTTTAAAATGCTGAGAATAGCGCGACATTTTAATGCCCTCCAACCATAGATCTGTACTAATAAATATATTATGACCACGTTGTGTATCGATGATATGTGTTCCATCATTATCAGGTGAATTTCTTGTTGTTAAAAGGGCCTGTGGCTGGCGCGCTAAGTTATCTAACGTGGATACTATGCTGGCAAATGTTGGTCTATGCGTGCGTTGCTTTTGCCAACAGTCTAACATAAGCTGATAGAGCGCCTCCGGGCAATCCATCGGTGCTGGTAGCCTGTATCCCTTTTCTATACTCTTTATAACATCCTACACAAATTAAATTTAAAAATAAATACAACATAGAAAACACATATTATGTACTTGATTCGACCAATTCCAGTAAGGACGTTCACCATATGACATAACTTCCCACAAAACTACACCATATGACCACACATCAGAAGCTGATGTGAATTTTCTAAATGCTATTGCTTCAGGTGCCGTCCAGCGGACCGGAATTTTACCTCCCTTTACAAATTAAAAAAAAAATGAATAACTCATTAATGTAAATCCCAAAGTATGTAGTTATTTACTCTTGTTGTATATGCATCGCTAGCATTTTCAATTTCACGTGACAAACCAAAGTCAGCGATTTTGCACACCAATTGCGCATTGACGAGAACATTTCGTGCTGCTAAATCACGATGCACATAATTCATATCACTCAGGTAAGACATGCCGCTTGCAATGCCACGTAGCATTCCGATAAGTTGTAATGTTTGAAATTTTCCGTCGTTAGCCCGAAGAAATGTATCCAAGCTGCCGTTTTCCATATATTCGGTTATAATCATTACAGGATTTGATCGCGTTACAACACCTTGGAGATAAATTACATTGGGATGATCGAATTGCCCCATTATTGACGCTTCGGTTAGGAAGTCACAGCGAGCTTTTTCTGATGAACCTATTTGAGATACAGCTTTTAATGTTTCTATTATCAAAAATAACCGTTAAATACTAATCATTATAATTATTTTAATATAAAATGTAATTATTCGAAAATTCTAGTACGAATTGGCACACCATATTTATATTTAAGATATTTAATTCCTAAGCGGTTATTCTGTTCGATGTTGTGCCACGGTGTTGTTGACGTCTGTTTTTATTTTAATGTGTAAAACATAGGCTGAATTCCTTAATCAAGTACTTCTGAAGATTACAATAACAAGCAACACTGATAATATTTGCTCTGCATTAACTTTAACTTTTTAAATCGGAATTTAAGTCCATGTTTAGTTTTGCTCAAATAATAAAATAAATAGTTACTTTTCCCGGCATTTAGGAATTCAACCGAGTTTAAATGGAATGTATATTGTTTCTTACCTGGTTTAAGAGTTTTGATTGCAACATCAATGTCTTGAACAAAGTTTGGTGGTATTTTGAGTCGACCCCTACACACATCTCCGAATTCGCCGCCACCTTTGCAAAGATAAATCAAATAAAACCATACTTATATTAACAGAAATATAGGTTTCAATTTGCTAACAATCAACTGACCGATGATTGCCTCGATAGTTATGTAACTGGCATCAATTTCTCGAGCAAATTCACGTATTGCTTGATTTGGGTCTTCATAGGTATGGGGATCAACATAGCTTCGACTTGTTCCGAATAGAGGAGTAGTCACTAAAACAAAAAAATATTTTGTATTTTGAAATTAAAAAAAAAAACGCATTTTCATATGATTTTTTTTTTGTTTATGGAGAAAGTATTAAAAAAAAGTAAATATGCATTTTGAAAATACAAAAAATATAAAAGCTTTTTACATATCATTTATTATATTGATTATGTACCAAGAACACCAAACCAAAAATAATTATTTTTTTTTAGTTTTTTTTTAGTAACATTGAAAGACGACATTAAAAACAAAATATTTTTTTAAGTAAGCAGATGCTAAGAGATACTAAAGATGTAAAGAGTTTTCGGTTTTTTTAAAATTAATTTTTAAAGAACATGAAAAAACAAAACAAAAATAATATTTAAATTTACCGTTCGATTGGATAGTCTTAACAATTGGTGTAGTATCCATGGCATGAACTAAAAATTTAAAATAAAATCATAATAAATACATACAAACAATATTTAAAAAATGAAAAATTAAATAACTGGCTAAAAAATAATAATTTTGTTTTTATATTTTGCGCGCACTCAAGGGGTTATTACTTCCCTTAAAATGTTTAAAAACAGTGCAAACTATTTTTAAGAAAATGGGATAGGATTAGACAGGAGATACCGACGCACGTTGGTTTTAAATGTTTGAATATCGCATTGGCAGAGAAAAAAATCGGTCGGGTAAAGAATTCCACATTCGATGCGAACACCGCACAACAACGTTGGGGGAGGTTCTCACGACAGGGTACAGCATCAGTATTGAGTTTTTGAAGCATTCAATTCAACGTTTTTTTTTTATTCCACATTGGACAATGCTGTCCAGATCAGAATTTAATGAGCTTATCATACGCTGCCGTTGAAGTTCCACATCCGAAGGACATGGGTGTGAATCTAAAAACGAATATGAAAAGCTATCGTCAGAAAAACAATATATTGAAGAAGTTTCAGACAAGAGATCATTGATGAATATGAGAAAGAGAGTCGGAGACGGAACGGAGCCCTGGGGTGCATACCAGTAGTTTCAGACAAGAGATCATTGCTTACTCCTGCAACCCTGTAAGAGCTTTAAAACAGCACGAAGTTATTGGCATCTTTTACAGATAGATTGAGGGGCAAGCGTCCTATCATCCCTGTACTGACTATTTTTGTTGGGCAGAGTATAGAGAGCTTGGCGCCAAACTCTATCAAATGCTTTTAAAATATCAAGTGCAATAATCTTACTTTCTCTGGTAGATTTGTGCCACTGTTCAGTGATATATACCAGATCACCAGTGGACCTATTGCTAAGAAAGCCATACTACCGGCTATAAAGGAGCTTTCGTTCTTCAAGATATTTCTTAAGGTGATCTGATAATTAATCACCGTTTCCATGCAAGTGTAATTGGACGGAGTTATGAGAATGAAGAAGATTCGCATTATTAAGGGACAGGCTGGACAAATGCTGTTTTTCATTTACTCGGGAAGAGTAAGTTGAATTACGTTTTTCACCAGCGAGCGGTTTAAGGCCGTTGAAATTCTCAATATAGAATATCCTAGAGAAAAATTCAAATGCAAATCTGTAGCTGATATCGCATTATCGACATACGTTAACGCCTATGACAACTTGTAAGACCGGTTTATACAGAACCATTGCTAATTTGTTCGAAAGGAGTCCGTAAGAGTTTAGCTATAAAACTCAACAAAACGTTACAATGGAGGCTAAAGCTTCAAGATGAAAATGTACCTCGGCTCTGCTATCACGTTCAAACAGAAACAAAGTAAGAATATTTCTAAACAATGATTGTTTCTTTCTGAGAATAATAAGGTCATATGCCGAACCAATAACGAGACTTTTTGTAAAACTTTTATCATACCGTAAATGTACTGAGAAAAAATTCGTCACTTTACATTTGGTCCTGGGTTTTGATCATCCAGCTGAAGGTCTGATAACTCTTACTAAGAACAATTCCAAAATTCCTTATTGACGGACTGCATACAAATATTTAAAATCTTTTTGCTACCTTAAGTATTTTATTTCTAAAGGACGTTAACTTCAATTATGCTAGACAGGTAAATTATTGTTTATTATACTTAAATTATTTAATTCGTTTATTTAACTGAAACATGCAAACACAAAAATACATACATACATTTAGTTTTTGTTTCAAAAGTAATGTACACACAAAGTATTTAAATTGCAATAATTGTTTTATACACTACGATACAAAAAAAAAATTATTTATATAAATAAAATTTGTGTTTATACCCCACCGTAAGTGTGTTATGTCTAATTTTTTTTGTAGTTGTATGATTTTAAAGCAAAAAATTGTAAAGCCCAAACAAATTAACCATAAAAAGCGAAACAAATGTGTTTCAATAAGAATTTTGATTTTGTTTTAAATTTTATAAAGATAATAACACTTACTATAGGTTACCACGAGTCCTGGATAAATAATTAATAATATATATAAATGCATGTATATATATATCATTATTTGTTGTTTTATATAAATATATGCATATGTGTTTCAATATTTTCAGGATATGGGAGAAGAGAAAAAAAGTTGATAATTAAATATATATTATATTTTTTCGTTTAATTAAAATTAAAATAACAAATTAAAAGTCCTTTTAATGTATATTTTGTTTAGAAATGTACTTATGCCAGAAAAATTAGACAGGTCAGAATTTATTTAAAAAAAACAAGCCGACCTAGCTCGATTTTTGTGACAACGTTTAATGTATTATATGGATACAAAAGCAATAGTCAACTTTTTCTGAACTAACTTTTGTAAATGAATATTCAAATAAGCTGAAAATTTTCACTAAATAATTCACATTGATTATGTCAGAGGGCTTGATCTGGGACGACTGCCGCCTTTGAGGCCAGAGCTGTTCACAGGTCGTAAACTAAAATAAATTTTATTTTTTATGAAAAATGGTGCTGGAATCTTTGGCCCTAGAAATAATCTTTCAATATCTATGGGACAGTCCACAAGCATTTTTCAGGCGGAAGTTCATGCCATAGCAAAATGTGCGTTCACGGATTGCATTAATCAACTTAGCTAGAAACAAACTTAGAATCGTAACGGGCTTCCTCGCCGGTCACTGTAAGCTCAGAAGACATCTAAGCATTGACGTATTATATATGGACTTTTCGTCTCAGTCATTTTCGGCGACACTAGCCCTCTTGACTGCAACTAGCGGTAAAAAACCTAAATCAGTTATTACACGGTGCATGAATGTAACGCGCAATTCTTGGTTGTTTTCTTTTGAACTTCTATTCAGTAATGCGCGTGTTATTTGTATATTCCAGATGACGAGGATTATAGAGAATGAGGTGCATTTTGTAATTAAAAATGAGCTCAGAAGTTAATTAGTTGCTCCATTTGAATTCGTCAGCCAATTGAATTGACATCAACATCCAAAATTAAATAAAACAAATCCGAAAAAGAATAAAATGCACGACTGGATCGTACGAACTTGCTCTTGTAGCTAACAACTTTAATGTAGCTAAACATTGACGCTATTTAATAGGTATGTAGTCTAGTTAACCTTTGCAGTTTTAAAGCCGATGTAGTTAAAATTACCTTGATTCTTAGTATAATGAATTGTCGAATGGATGATTCAAGGAATAGTTACATAGTTACCTACAAATGTATATTTAAATCTAGGTTATGAATTTTAATTATGTAAGTTAGGAGAGATATATGTATGTACATACATACATGGATGGAAATTAGGTATATAAATATGTATTTATGATAATGAAAATGAAGGTTGGTATATAACTTTATAATTTAGGTGCAATGCATACATAAGATATATATATATATATATATATATATATATATATATATATATATATATATATATATATATATATATATATATATATATATATATATATATATATATATATATATATAATTATATATATATATATAAATGTATGAGGGGTTACATTGTATGTAGTATTAAGTGACGTACGCAAAAATTACTAAAAAGAGAAAATAATAATTAGGTAGGAATAAATTGGATAATACACATAATTAAATGTTTTTATATTGCTTAGTTGTTTTAACTTGAGGGAAAACAAAAAGATGCCATTTGAATTTTTTGATAAATAAGAATATACTAAAAAAAATTAAAAATCGATGGAGCGGTTTTTTAAAAAAATTAATTTTGTATGTATAAAATTTTGAAAGCATTTGTAGACAAAAACGCCATTTTGAAGATAATTATTAAGGGATTGGAAACCCTGGCATTAAATCGACAAGTTAAGAAATAAAAAAAGGCTCCTATATTAACGTTTACTTAAACCAAATTTTTTATTCGAAACTTCATTAAAATCAAGTTATAAGTGCAGTAAAAGTATAAATATATGTTGTGTACAACAACCATATTATCACCGAGGTGAGTTTGCAGTATTTTACGTAGAAAATATGTTTCCGATAAGAAGTACCAAAGATGTCTGTTAATCGTTCGCCTGTCAACAAAGGACTTAACCCTCGAACAACTGAAAATGTTTCTGCTAAGAGAATGCATCTTGATATCTCACCACCCTCTTCGTCGAGGCTACATTCAACAGGTGCAGAACAACAGCGATTGGTAGGAAATTTGCCGGTAAATGATTTAATAGCACTCATTCAATCCTCTGTGGCTCCAATTCTCGATCAAAACTAAAAAATATGGCAACCAAAACTGACATGGAAAATATTTGTGCAGAAATCTTGTGTTGGCAATGAAATAACAAATCGTTACAGTTGCAACTTGAAAAAATGCAGGCTCGTTGTATAACATTGGAAAGACAAGTTAAACAACTTGAAAGGAGATCGAATGAGCAAAATATAATTGTACATTTTCCCAAACAAAATGGCCTTGATGCTGTGCAAAGAGCAAAATCCCTTTGTCTTGAGCTTCTCCGAACAGATAACCCAAACAAAATTAAAAGCGTACGGGAACTCTACTGTAGTGGAAACACTGTTAACGTCAATGTTGAAATGCAGGGCAAAGATGATGCAATTAAAGTGCTGAAATCAAAATTGAACATCAATGGGGGATGTATAACGATGCATAAAGACTATCCGCAAATTAGAGGTGATACGCTCCAAATTAATGGAAAAACTTTTTATAACGACAAATACCACAAGCTACTATGCGACAGCGACGATGGATTGACGTTTCTTCAGCAACTGGTAGGCGATATGTCAGAGATGACAGCTGATGATGCGGGACGCACAAAGACGGCCAGGTGCAGTGGTTTTCAAACAGTTGGGCACGTTCAAAAATCTAACTTTTAATAATAACGCCGCCTGTCTTAGCAATAATGTTAAAAAAGTAGTTAAAGTAAAAACGCAAAATTATAGATTTACTATTTTAGCCTATAACGTATCAGGCCTTGTCAATAAGAATGTATATATGGATTTTTAGAATTATATTAATCGTTTTGATATGGTTTTTTTGTTTGAAACATTTATAACAGAAATTAATTTTGTAAAATATGAGCCATTTTAAAAATTTCGACTTCAAATGGATTCCATCAATAAGGACGAATTCAAGAGGTAGAGCAAGCGGAGGTACATATAAGAGATTAAAAAAAGACATTAAAAACTTGGTATATAAATTTGAATGCTATGAAGAAATTACGTATGTACAAGTAAATTTTTGCCAAAGAACAATTATTGATAATACCAATATACCTAAACTGCAACAAGTTGGAAGCAGATTTCAGGAATCTGTATGATTTTATGCTTCGCAATGATAATCCAAACATACTTTTGATCAGTGATTGTAATGCAAGGTTGGGAAATGAACCCGTATTAGAAAATGAAGCATTGGGATCTATGCGCCAGTCTAAGGATATTGTTTGCAATGCAAGGGGTAATAAGCTACTGGACATGTGTAATACATTCAGACTTCGAATTGTTAATTTCACGAGACCCTCGGATGAGTATGGAGACTTCACATTTGTGGAAATTCGGTAATTGACTATAGTCTGGCTGGGGGTGCACGGAACGAGTACTTTCACGATTTCAAATTCGACATGGTACCGTACTCAGATCATCTTCCCATAATCGCAACCCTCCAGATAGAATGTATGGAATCAAATAGAAATAGAAATCTTTTAATGATACCGAAACTGAAATGGATGGAAAGCAAAGCAACAAGTTATCACCGAAACCTTGATATTTCGCTTGAAAGACACCATGGTGCGGACCTTATCGATATTATAAACAGCATACGATCTTCCTACCCGGCCAGCAGTGGTTCGAATCGGAAGAAACTAAGCCCAATTGCACCTTGGTTTGATAAGGACTGTGAAAAGGCAAGACAGAAATGATTTGCGTTGCTAAGAGCATTCCAGGTCAATAGTTATAATTACAACAAAACCCAGATGATGGAAGCAAATAAGTATTATAAATCCTTATGTACGAAAAGAAAAGAAAAATACTTTGAGGAGGAGTCTGGAAGACTAACGCAATGTAATAATGCAAAACAGTTTTGGAAATTAGTAAGAAACTTAAACGGGAAAAAGTTTGTTATTAACCAAGAGCTAACGCCTGATATCATGTTTGCGCATTTTAAGGAGCTGTTGAATCATCAGTCCCATGGTCCCACTATTGCTTATGCAGCACCTAGTATCGAGAATCAATTGTTGGATGCCTGTATAGTTAGTGCAGAGAGATACGAGTATAAGAGATGTTATAAAGAGCTTGAAGGATGGAAAGGCAGCAGGGTCTAATGGAATTCCTGCGGAGTTTTACATGTATGGAACTATGGAATTAGTAAGAAGGCTTATTGTTTTATTTAATCAGGTCGTGGACACCGGAATTATTCCGAAGGAGTTTAAAGAATCATTAGTTTTCCCGATTTATAAAAAAGGATGCACTAAGAACCTGGATAATTATCGTGGAATAAGTTTTCTTAACACCTCGTATAAAATATTTACTGCAATTCTCCAACGACGACTGAGCTTCTGGATTGACCAAAACCATTTAATCCAAGAATTTCAAGCTGGTTTCAGGTCCGGTTATTCCACCACAGATCACATTTTTGTGCTAAGAAATGTGCAGAAAGATTTTTTCAAAATAGGAAAAAATTATACTGCTTTTTTGTTGATTTTAAGTCGGCATTTGATGCCGTGAATAGACATGCCTTAATATAAAAGCTGTATGGATTAGGTATGTCCAAGAAGTTTGGAAGGGTTTTAGAAAACCTTTATGTAGACACAAGAGCGGCAGTATAGAATGGAGACGAAATGTCCGCATGGTTTAAAACCGAATCAGGAGTGCGTCAGGGATGTGCGTTGAGTGAGCTTTTGTTCGCACTTTACATCAAGGACCTTATCTGGAGGTATCGAGTATGCAAGGTTCTATTCTTTGCAGATGATATTGTTTAATTTGCTTATTCACCGGAATCACTGTAGCTGATGATTAATCAACTCTACAGGTACTGCAAAGCTTGGAGTCTGAAAATTAATTTAAACAAATCAAGTGATGATCTTTAAAAATGGTGGCAGCAATTGTGCAAATGAGAGGTGGTCATACAACGAAGAGATTATAGAAGTTGTTAAGGATTATAAAGGAAAAGTTCACTATACAACCTAATTGGGGCTGTGGATGTCAAATATCGGGAGAAATATGTATATTCAAGAAGCTACCGGTTCCGTACATAGGTCGATATACAGTAGATTATGTCACAATTTGGGCCCTAGAAACTATTTTCGTGATGACTACAGTGTGGGGCAAATTTCAATGATGCATTGTGAACTTTTACGTCTAAATTACGTACCACATAGAGGACTTGCCGTTACTATGCAATCTGTGTAACCAGTAACCAAAGGGAGAGAGAAGATGTGCTGCATTTCTTAGGTAGATGCCCGGTATTGAAGGAAACAAGAAGATACTTCTTCGGATGCAACATGTTAACGGTGGCTGAGATGTTTTCCTATTTAAATGAAATTGAAGTCTCTAAACTTTTTAATTACTGTAAGGTTGCGTTGGCGTATTGCAATAGGATAATTAAAGAATCTTTTTAATACAATCAAAATGTTCGATCAATATTGAATTTAAATTTGCTTTAATACTGTTTATGTAAACAACTTTAAAATTTAACTAAATGAATAAATGTAATTATTTGTCAATCTGGCAGACGGCAATGCCATGCTATACTTCATATTGTAATAGGAATTGTGAGTTAATGAAATGTTGAATAAAATCTAATCTAAAAATCTAATCATATAAAATTTAAGCTTAAAAAAATTTCAGTGACAGGTTTTTGAAAAATAAATTTTTCAAAAAAAAAATTTTATTTATTTTTAAAAAATCGAAAAACTTTGTTTTTGAAAATTTGATTATGCAGTTTTATTGACACTTTAAGGGAGCAGTTATTTCGTCTCGAGAAATACATTTTTGCTTAACGTTTTTTTTTTAACATTTGTATGGGAGGTACTTTTGGTTTTTATTTTAGGAATACAGTTTTTTTAACTATTCAATATAATGTCAAGAAACTTCCAAGTACGAAGTTTCAAAAAAAAATTATTAAGTGGTTCTCGAAATTTCGAATTAAAAATACTAGTGTTTAGAATTTATGGGAGCGTCTGCATAAAAAATTTTAAAAAAATCAAAGCAACCGTTTTTCAGAAAATCGAAAGCCAAAAAAATGGGAATACTAGTGGTACCAAAACTAACAATTTGTTGCAAAAAAAAAAAAAATATCAAAATGTACATTTTCCCTTTATTAATTAACTGATTTTTTTGTAAAAATCGTTGGAGCCGTTTTTGACAAAAATAAGATTTTTGTTTTTGGCCAAAAAAAATGCATGGGAGCTATTGTGTTTTGTCATCTTAAAAAAAACGTGTGGGCATATTACCAAAAAAACAATATGTACCAAGTTTGAAGCAAATCTATCCAAGCGTTTAGGCTGTAGACGTAATGTCATGTGTGATTGTTAGACAAACATTTTTTACGAATACATACATATGTAACTTGCCTTATAGTACCTATACTAGCAAGTAAAAAAGAGTAGAAAGAGAAACGTCAAAAACACGCAGCGAAAATCCTATCCGTGTTCAGGAATAAGCTGACTGAAAATAAATAGAAGTCAAGATATAGATGTCCCCCATTTCTATGGATAAAATTTAAAAAATACCATAGATGTCACACATTTCTATTTATGAAATTTATAAGTGTCGGTTATTGCTTATTGGTAAATTTAACTTTTTGAAAACTATGTTAAAATTTCAAGTAGTTAATTTTTTTTCCTGAAGTGGAGTCACGAAAGCTAGCATCAATTTTGGCGACATTTTTTTTGACAATTGATGTATGAAGCTGACATTAGACTAGCAGTCCACATATAATTCGTCCATGACAGAATGTATTACAGTAATGTGAACTATTAATCTGCAAGGAAATATGTACTTACTTTTTGGATTGAAATAAAACTGAGATGATAAGAACAATTTTTATGAAAAGAGGTGAATATATTTAACTACGTCCCGCATCAACCTGAGTTCCCTATATTGTGTTACCTTTGCAACTGTTTTGAGAGGGAGGACGTCTATCATTGTATTGATGTATGCCCCATTCTAACTGAAATTCGATGGATGTACTTTGGAGTCAGAAAGCTTGGAAACGAGGAGTTGAGTGTTTTGAATGACAATCGTGGGTGGGATGTTTCCTTATAGACACACCAAGAGAACTATAGAGTATAGGCAACGAATTAAAGAATGTTAAGTATTACCAAAAATGTCAATCAGGTAGACATACGGCTTATAGCCAAACCTTATAGACTTTGTGTAAACAATTAAACAGGAACTTGATTTGGGTTGCATTTGTGTTGTTTTAAGTGTACAAAAATAATTGTTCAGAAGTAGTACACTACTTGGCGCTATTTGTATTGAATGGGAAAATAATACATTTGTATGTAAAAATTACGTTAGTTACAACGGAATGTATCTCACTCCGACCTCTTTAGAAACCATCAGTTAAAACAAAAATCCTTAGTTCAAATAGAAGGCAAAAACCGTGTGCCACAAAAATCAAACTTGGTAGCAATGTTTTTTTTTATTTAAAGAAGTCTCATTTTACTGACTACGTGAATTTGGATAAAAGTGAATTTTCAAACAAAAAAATCAACACTATTTTCTTGTATATGTATGTGCGTAAAATATGTATTTGAAACAGACAGGGCTATAACAATATAATATTAGTAATATGAAAATAAATGTTACCTTCATTGCTGGCATAATCTAATGGTAATGGCAAATGATTATTAGTTTTTTTGTCCAAGTCATCTTGGTTTTTCGATCGCAAGAAAAGCACTGTCGCTACAATTACCAATACGAGAATAAACACCACAGCAACTGTTGCACCAGCAACTATTCGCATTTGCATTGAATCGTAGTACACTGAAGAGAATGATAAATATTAATAATTGGAAAGGTTTTATGGTGTTACTTGTAAGAGAATGACAGGAAGTAGCACTCATACCTGGACTAACACTTTGATGGGTCTGGGCATAAACTATATTGCTATAGGTTCCATATCCGTTTAAAGTCTTGCAACGCACTTGAAATCCGTATTCAACATTTTCCTGCAGTCCTTCAATGTGGGCTTTGGTTTCTTTTGTATTAAGAGCTGTTTTGTTTATAGTATCGAGTTCTGGTTTGGGAAACCATCTAACCTCATAGAATTCAATTGGTGAATCACTATGAATTGGTTTGTCCCAAACTAAATCGGCTTCCTTACTAGTTATCGATACAATACGAACATTAAAAACCGTACTTAGTATGGCTGATTCTGTTGTGAAAATTATTTCAGTATATTCTGTTTTGATGTTTGCCGAATTTTCGTCAAACGACGACGAAGATGATGAAGTTGTCTTATCGGATATTGAATCACTGGCATTCGAAGTTCCATTATCACCATCTGAAGTATCATTGTCCGGACTAACTGCGTATGATATCCCATTCATTGAATGAATTTGAATTGTATATGGAGTAACTGGTTCAAGATTCGTAAGTGTTAATTTAGTTTCGTTGAATGATTCGGTTGATGGATTGAGGACGACATTAGATGAGCAGGATGGGCATTTTACTTTAAAAACTATATCGCTTCGAAATTTGGCGTCGAGTTGTTCATCGGGCGCCCTTTGGGGGCTGTTCCACGACAAAATTGCACTTGTCTGATCAACAAATAAGAGTGTTAAATTCGTTGGAGGGCCTGGTGGCTTATAGCAAGGCATTTGTTTTCCATCTCGGGGGTGACGATAATAGCCCGACTGGCATGGGCAAAACGCCACCCCAATTTTCGAAGATTTTGAATTAAGTGGACATGGTGTGCATTTGCTTACTTCTAATGAACGGAATGTTCCAGCTGAACACTCTATACAACGAAAAAAAAGACAAACCAATATATAGATAAATTATTATTGTTAAAATATTTTTAAACATGTTATGGGCTTTGCTATAAATTTATTCAATACAAATTATTAACATGTTAAATACATTTTATTAATTGAGAAATACCACGGAATACTTCAAAGATTTCCGTAATGGTAATGTAACACATAAAGGGGACTCCCAGAATATTTAAATAAGCCTTGATAAATTATAGTAAGAGTACGATATTGTTCATAGTACTTATAGTATCTATAGAAGCAAGCTGGTACAGCTTGCCTGAAATACCCGCAAAAACTATACCTACGTATAAGATACAATAAAAAAACTTTCTTAATTTTCCTTAAACTGAATATGTACGTGTTAATAAATTGGTTGCTAATGTTCCCAAAATAATAGAACGCGACTGTGGCAAAATTCTCACTGTAGCTTTAAGGATGCATTAGAACGATTAATTAAATATGTCCTATATTCAATTACATACTTTTAAGATACATATATTTATGTAGGTACTAATAATTGCTAGCTGTTTATTTTTCCTCGGCAAATTACCAACTTGAGGTATAAAATTAAAAATTCCTCCGTGTTGGTACTGATTGGTTCGGGAATATAAGTGCTGTTCTTTTGGCAAAATGACATCGGCAGCAAGCAGAATTCACACACATTACAAATACAACAATCTGCTTTCGATAAAACTAAAAGCAGAAGTCTGCTTTGGGTAGATTTGCGACATTTATTCGAGTATCGAATGTTATATGACATTTTATTTTAGAATTCGTTTTTAATGGAAAAATAAGAGGGCATAGACTACGGCAGGAATCGAACCTGTTACCATGAGGTTGACAAGCGAACACACAACTATCGCGCCACGTTCACATATTTATTAGATAAGTTATCTCGGAAACCAAACAATTCGTTGTCAACGGTCAATTCGACTCTGAATTCAAAACGACGTGTGATCGTACATTTTAGGGTCAAGTTATTTATCTACGACATCCATTAATAAAATTTGACATTTTCTGACTAGACAATAAGCTATATTTTGAAATATTGAGAATGCATTTCTTGCCAAAAAGCTCAAAAGTATCACCCTTTTCCGCAGATGAAATTAAATCTGATAATTTCCAATTGTTGGTGTAACCAAATTGAGATTTTTTAGAAGAAAATCTAAAAAATCTTCACAATCGAATTCGACAGTTATACAAAAGACAGAATAAAAAAGTAGACATAATCGTTTATTTTCAGTGTTTCTTTGTTCGACGTTAATAATTTTTACACGACTATTTACCCCAATTATGAGATTCAAAACGGGGATTTCTTTTCATATTTCATATAACTCATTTTTAATTAACCTCTCTACTTTTGAGCCGCATGTAAACGAAGCTTAAAAATACTTAATAGTTAAATAATGAATGCGATCATTTTTGCAAGGAAACACAATGCAAACATACCCTTTCATTGCCACAAAGTCTGATTTATTGAAAAGAAACGTCAAACTAAAATAATTTTAAAATGAACATTTTGTAGCATACTGAGGTAGAAAATCCAACTTTTTGTTTTTTCTTACTGCTTTATATATATATTCCATTTTATTTGCATCTTTAAATTCAAGTTTTAGTATTCTTAAATGCCTTTAATCTGAAGAAATAAAATGATATAATAAAAACAAATCAATTGTAGATTTTTTGCATTTAGTTATTAGACACAAGTTCGGTAATATCAACTGAAATAAACAAAAAATCAGGCTGCTGCGGATCGTTCTTTTGGGAAATCCTGCTTCACTGCCGATAGATTTACCAAAAGAACAGCTATATACATATACAGTGATGATAAAATAAATAGCACATGTATCCTATGATTACTGTAACCAAAGTAACTGTTTGACTTATGAGTTAGTAACAACAACGATTGAGTTTGATTTATTAAACAAAAAAGCAATGAATATTGAATTAAAAAAAAATAAACAAAATTATGGAGACAATTAAAGTTATTCTAGGACAAAATAAGTAGCACACTTCATTGGAAAAAGAAAAAAAAGTAAAATAACATAACATTTGATTTGATGATACAAAGAAAATTATATGTTAGTATTTTAGTCCAGTACGTGGGTATCAAAAAGGGTTGTTTAAATGCAAAAGGTTGGGTAGTAGCGAGTTTTTAGTATGGTATTTATTAGTCTTGGGGCATAATGAAAGAAAACAACTTTTCGACCTCCAGGCGGATGCGCTCGGCCATCTTGGGTTGTAGGTACAAAAATCTGTTTTTTTTGTATAATAACTCAAAAATGGTGACTTTCACGACAAAAGATATTTCTACAAAGTTAAACAGGATAAAATTTACTACAATTTTGGTATAACACATTTTTTGCAGCACACATATGTTAGGAGTTACAGCTCCGTGAAGTTGCACTATTTGGAAAATAAATGCGGAAACTAAATTTCCGTTGAGTTTTATTTCAATATTCTTAATATAACCATTATATTTTTACAAAATTATAAGAAAAAAATTAAAAGGCAATTGAATATTATCATTAGACAGTATTTTACTTTTCGTAAACAAAGTTAAAGGCGAAAAGTATATCGCATATTTCTTCTTAAATTTAAGAATAGTAAATTATGATTTTATAGCGTTACAAAAATTAATTTCAACAACATTTTGGTACGTTTCGATGGTCCGGGTTGGTTATTGTCGGTGTCCTGGAAAACTGTCCTCATCCTCGTCCTCTCTGCGGATTGAATGAATGAATTAATGAATGAATTTCGGGTATTGATGCACTGCGACCTTGAGATATATTGTGCCCCATCCAGAACGGGATGATATTTCTCATTTTACAGTACGTCCTCCAAGTTAATTTCTTTGAGGAATTTTAGTATTTGTGGTATTTCAATGGAGGGTTGTCCTTTTGCGCTATTAGGTGATGCGAAATTAGTATCTGGTGAATGATGGCTTCACGACTGCCTAGTATGTGGTCCGGTGTCTCCTCGTACACCTTACAGAACCTACAAAGAGCATTGCTCTCTACTGCCATAATATTGAGGCGCCTGTTCAGTTTACAGTGGCCAGTGAGGAGACTTGTTATTGCCCTTAGTTTTTTCCTACTTAGAATAATACAGGATAAGAACGGTTTTTGGTTTTAGTTCCCAAGTAGTAGTTCAGCCTGTCTTAACAGGAGTTTATTCCAAATATTTGATCTTTTGGCCTCCTCTTTGGATATGATCTTGTTTTAGATCACTTTTCTCCTTTTCCACAATAGGCCTCTGGTCCCATTAAAGGTGACGTTGCTCCTACTTTTGCTAGGGAGTCTGCTTCTTCGTTGTCCTGGATTCGTATATGCCCAGGTTCCCAATGAAGTGAGACTTTGTTATACTTGCCCAGCTCATTCAGTCTGTTCACAGATTCCCATACCAGTTCTGAGCTGATGGAGGAAGAGCTTAGTGCTTTAAGTGCAGGTAAACTATCCGACTTGATTGTAATGCTTTGGTTCGTGTAGTTTTTTTCGAGATTACGCTCTGCGCATTTTCCTATTGCGTTAATCTCCGCCTGGAAAATGCTAGTGGATTACCCATCAGAACGGAGTTTGGTTATAGACCCAACAACTTCTGCACCAGGCCCATCAGTTGTGATTTCCAGGGGTACCACTGCTCGAATTCCCTCTTAAAATTGTCACTTTCAACAACTACCAAGCTCCTAGCAACATGAACCTAATAAATCATACACCTGCAGACGGTGGCAACATTATTTTCTCCAATCAGCCTTTCAATTCCACACATGTCTTCTTGTCAACTCACTCCATAAACAAAAAAAAAGCATATTTTCTTGCAATTCCAATATTTCATGAAAAAAAATAGGTTATAGTGATGCCCAAATTTACTTACAAACATCAGGAGTCTCCATTTCAGAGCTTCTGACAGAACACCGAGAAGAATTGGTTGAAAATTCTTGTAAATATTCTAAGGATCTGTATCAGAACCTTGGCATTTCAATGAAACCTACCAAAAAAATAAAGAAAGAGACGTTTTTGGTGATTTTTTTAATAATTTACATGCGCTTAAGGGATTAAGATGTTACCCTTTATATGTTTTTATAACACAGCGAGAGCGTGAGAGAGAAGAGATGGAAGGATAGGAAAGATGTGTGGCGCAATGTTCTGAGACTAGAGCTGGTTGTTGTCTCAAATTTTTCTCCAGGGATGGCGGCTGTACTAATGCAGTTTTGACTTTCCTACGTCGGCCAAACTACTGGATATTAAATATGAATGCAATATGGAAATCCTGCAACTTATGAGCATAAAGTTAATAAAGAAGAATTTAAAATCGAACGCGAATGGCTAGGGCTTTTGTATGTTCATCAGATAAACAAAATTATTTCATGAATACAAGCTCACTTGAATTACTAATAGGGACGGGTTGATTTTGACCAGCTCGTGGCGGCCATATTGTTTCTTTTGCTTTCTATTAAAATATCGTCTTCGTATCAGTAACTAAAGACAAATCATAATGGCAAGTTACACGTGCAATGATAAAAATTTATTATCAAAATGGGTGTTCTCTAGTAGCATCGATGCGCACGCCGCGCCTCTTTGGCGATTAGGCCCATTTATGGATGAATCGTTACGTGAATAAGTAAAATTGCCGGATTTGGGACGACACCAATCCACGCGAGATTCACGAGGTGCTAATGTATACAGATAAAGTTAATGTTAAGGTGTGGATTTGGGCTGGAGGAGTCATCGGTCCGTACTTCTTCCAAAATGTTGCTGCTCAGGCCATCACCGTCAACGGCCTAAATTGGATGATATGGACACAGGATGGCGCTACGTGCCACATAGCTCAAGACACAATCAATATTCTAAACGAGCGGTTTAATGGCATGGTCATCTCGCGCTGAGGCGACGTGAATTGGCCACCCAGCGAAGCCGCGGCGTCCATTCGAACAATGTTATATTACACACATAATGTCATTGATAGAGCTCTACAATAAAGACAAAACCTTATTGATCTCATATACAACTTGTTTTATTCAATTATAAAATCGACCCGCCCTTAATGGAAAACACATTATAATGCAATCAACAATGCAGGTTGTGAGAGAAGCTTCTCAAAATTAAAACTTATACAAAATTATTTAAGATGCACTATGAGCACAATGAGGTTAACACATTACGGCATTCTGGCTATAGAGAAAGAAGAACCCATTCCATCGATAAGTTAATGTAAGCTCGAAGAAAAATTTGAAGAAGTTTTCTTTTGTTTATGTGTACGTTAATTAAAAAAAAAATTATTGAAACCAAATCTAACACAATTATTTTTTCCTTTACGTATAAGCTATTTTTGGATAGAAATTTGTATGTATTTATTTTTGCTTAATCTTATTCAATTAATGAAATTTATTTAACGTAATAATTGATTTATAAAATTGAATTAAAAAAATCCTATTGTAAAAAAAAAACAACTGAATTACAAAACGAAATTAAATCCTGTTTTCAATGAAATCTGAATTAGCGTTGGGTGTTTGACTTTCTGAAAGTGATCGCAAACTTGTTGGAGTTGTAGGATTTACTGGTCATGGCGGCTAATTTGCGAAATTCTGGTTAATAGTCATATACATATACAATATTGATCTCAGATAAGCCGTGGTAAGTTTTGCTTTAGCTATTTTTATTTGCTTACTTTAATTAATCTGCAAAAAACATGGCCAACTTTTAAGAGATAATATTGAAGACGGTCATTACGGGTTAATGTGTGGAAAAGAGGTATATTTTTTCCATTAATCAGCACACAGGGTTAGCCAATAAATGTATGAATACAAAAGTGTTACAAATATTTCATAAAAAGGTTAAATTCGCGGCTGCCGTAAATACATATTCATTTGAGAATGGTGAAAAATTTTAAATGCACCAGAAAAAAGTAATCAGGTTCTACCCCGGAGGATAAAATCCACGGTATACCATTGCCCGGTCCATCGAAAAGTACCAAAATGTAGTAAAAATTAATGTTTTTAATGCTCTAAAATCATAATTTACTATTCTTAAATTTAAAAACAAATAGCTATGCGATATACTTTTCGCCTTTAACTTTGTTTACGAAAAGTAAAATACTGTTTAATGATAACATTCAAGTGCCTCTTAGTTATTTTTCTCAGAATTATCTAAAAATATAATAAGCGTATTCATGTAAAGGCGGAAAACCCAAATAAACCTCAGCAACAAGATAATTTTATCTCCGCAGAAATGAACTGTCAAAGTTTGTATGGGAAAAATATTCTGCAAATCAGATAAAATTATCTCACGAATTTGATGTAGAAAGAGAATAAATAAACCTCAAATTTATTTCAAAGAACATCTGATTATTTCCCACATTTACGCAAGTATTTTTAAGGGGGTATTCATTCAAACGTCTGGCGGAATATTATATCTTTCTGCAAAGCCGAAAATTATCTCGTTGCATGAATATTGAATACCCTTAATGATTATAATAAGAATAATGAAATAAAACTCAACGGAAATGAAGTTTGCGCATTTTTTTCCAAATAGTGCAACTTCACGGAGCTGTAACTACAAAAAAATGTTTTATAGCAAAAATTTAGTAAATATTATCCTCTTTAACTTTGTAGAAATATCTTTTGTCGTGAAAGCCACCGTTTTTGAGTTATTATTAAAACAACAAAAATTCGCACCCGCCTCGAGGTCGAAAACTTGGATTTTTCATTAAGGCCCCAAGCCTAACAACATACTAAAAAATCGCTACTACCCCAACTTTTGCATTAATAAAACCCCTACGTACTGGACTATTTGGTGAGATAACATTTATATATATAATCACAGTGGCATACCGACGATTCACAGATAAAAAAGGACTCTCACTTCGTTCAACAGGTAAAAGGCTAACTGAACTTCTTGCCATTTTTTTCGGAATTTTAACTAGCGGATGTATTAATTGTTTTATCCACATAATTCCAAGTTCTCAATAGGATTGAGTTCTTTGGATAGAGCTGGCAGTTCCATGACCGCGATTTTTTGGCTGGATAGCCATTGCTTCACAGACCTAGCGGTATGCTTTGGATCGTTGTCCTGCATTTCTTCATCAGCATACGGTAGTATTGTATTCCTCAGGATTTCTTTCTATTTTATCTGATCCATAATACCTTCTATGCGATGAAGTTGTCCCACGCCACACCTGGAAAAACATCCACAAACAAAATGCTACCTCCGACACTTTTGATGTTCTACTTTGGTTAATATTCATGATATTTTCGGCGTCGCACCATTTTTTTTCCAACCGATCCAAAGCAATTAAGCTTAGGCTCGTTTGTCCAAAAGATATTTTTTCACCAATTTTGCTCTTTTGAAATATGCTCCTTTCCAAACTTCAACCGAACGACGTGACAAATTGCGTTTGGAGACATAGATTTCTTATGCCATTTCTGCCAAACAATTTAATTTTCACGGAATAGGTTTTTAAAAGTGCTAATAGGCACGTTTACACCAAGATCATGTTATACTGTTTAATTTTTGGAGGACTCATGAACGGATCTGCTTTGCTCATGCGGGCGATGTCAATATGGTAATTTTCAAACCATTGAAGAATTTGAGTGACCTTCATTTTTTTTTAAATTAACTATATGCCTGTAAGACCTAAGGTCTTTTAAACGCAACCTGAATTGCACGGCACTAGTTAGAAGAAAGAGAATTATAGGAAAGAATTTTTAAAATCGAGAACTCGTAGTCTTAATGCATATGTGGAATGGTTGCTACGACCCGTACTGTGTAATACCAACTAAACAATTTTATTAAAACTAACTTATAAAAAACTCTTAGTTTTCCCACTATACCTATAAAATGGTTAAAATATTTACCAAAAATGTATTATGTTGAAAAGAAAACTTGAATACATTTGAATTTGTTTATTAAATTAATTGAAGAGAAGTAATATCCTATACCCATACTTAACAGTCAAAATTGTAAACAACAAAAAAAGTTCTTACAGTATTGACATTGAAAATGAATAGTCAAATTTCTTAACAATGCTGTGCTATTTATTTTGTCACCACTATATATAGGGGCATCCACGATCCGGTGGAACTGGTCTAGTATCATTGTAAAAGTGCAACTATTTTTTGCACCACAACAACAACTTACACTGCCTAAGATTTTACAACACTTTTGCACTTTTGCTATACCCAAACCCTGTTGCAACAGAAAAATATAATGGTGCAAAATATGCCTGGTGTCCTGTCAACGACAACTGTTATTTTCTGTCAGAAATGTTTGTGATCAAACTGATTTTGCATTTTTACTCCAGAGTTGCAATGGAATAGAAAAGGTGCGTTCACGATTTACAGAAAAAAAAATAAAATTTTACACCTTTTTGTTGCATCGGATAGTGAATACTGAATACCCCAAATGTTTTCATTCACTTCGTTAACTAATATTTTTTTAAACTCGTGTGCCTTGTGGGCACAGGAAAATGTGTTAAATTGATTGTCTACAGTAGTGTGCTCTAATTACCACCTATCCTGCTACTATCACTTCTAAAAAGCTCCAAGAACAACAATTTATAATAATAATAATAATAATAATAATAATAATAATAATAATATAATAATAATTTTAATAAACCAAATCCTGCGCCTGTAAGTTATTTAGGAATTTACTTACCGTTGCATGTCTTGTTTGCGTAATCTGGTTCAAAGCCAACTTTACATCGGCATCCACCGGTAAGAATGGTCCATTTTCCATCACCTTTACACAGGTACGTTGGTGGTTCATATGGTTCTGCATTATTTACACAAGTGCCATTTTGTTTTTCGATTATAGTAATCTCTCGGCCCGTTGGTGTTTCATTAAAATGAGCGAAATTCTCTGTTACACTTGGGCAAGTTATATAATAGACCTTAACAGCTAATACACTTATACAAGCGCCTTGATCACGAAAGGCAAAATAAACACCTTTTTTTGTGACTGCAATACTCTTCACCTCCGTGTTAATATCAACATCGGAATTTTGATTGAATCGCCCTTCACCAGCTGCTATACGAGCTGTTAAAAGATTTAAAATATATCAATACAAGAGATTTCAATATAGCTGTTTACATATATGTATGTATGCACTATATACGTATATACATACCGATTAGTTTATAGCTTTCAGGCTGCCATGGAGGCGGTTCTCTTGTGGCAGCATCGAATTCGTAAAACAGCAAACTAAATGTTTCCTTGCATGATAATGCATTTCCTAAAACAAACAAATTTTAGTTATATCCCCAAAATGTATGTACGTACATATGTAATTTATTAAAATACCTGGAAACAATGAACAGTCTCTTATTGTAAATTGAATTTCTATATATAAACGATTGGCAGGACCACGATCAATAAACGGCGACCATAGCCAATTGTTAACATTATGATAGGCAACATCACAGACAACATAACTCCTCCAGTTGATACCTTTAACGAAATCTGTAAACGATTCTTCCACCCACTGCGTATGAAATTTTTTTATTTCAAAAATTTAATTTGTATAGCTTTAAAAATAACACTTACGCCCGGTGTTTGTGCTTGAGGACCATATGGGTACCTGGTCCATTCCAATGTTGCCTCTCTCGTTGTGTCTAATAGGATCACTGTAATTAAAATAAATCATTTAATATATGTAATAGTGTTTAAAATATATTTTGTGTAATAAGTAGTATTAGGTATGTTCGCATACTTCCTAAAACTGCAAGATCTACGAATTTCTACGAAAAACTGTCAAATTCTGTTCGCGTATACCAAATTTTCGTAGTTTTTTTTCAAGCAAGATAGCGCTCACGAGAGAGCAAAGCATTTCCCCAGGCTAAGAATTTTAGTCCAGGAAATTTCTTTTGAACAGCCAATTTTTTTTACAATAATGGGCAGGGTTTTGACTACCCTTAAAATGATCAAGCACAGTGCGAGCGTTAGGAAAGTAGAGAAGAATTTAAGAGGAGATACCGATGCATATTAGAAGTTCGAAATTTCAAAATGGGAGGGAAAATAGAGCCTGCCAAAGCATTCGAAATTAGTGTTGTATGGCTAAAGAAAAAATCTCTGTACGTCCGAAGATGGGTTCAAGGGTAAACTGATGAGCATTCCTAGAAGTGAGAGTATTAAGGTTGAATAATTTTAGGGAATGAATGTAACTGGCTATTTCGCTAGAACATTATTTGTAAAAGTAACGATAAAATAATAAAAGACATGAAACATTTCGACGCTGTTCGAGAGATGTAAATGTTTCCATTATAGTTCTATCGTCTATCATTCTTAGAGCTCTATTTTCAATTCTGTCTAAAAGACTCAAATGAGTTTTGGGAGCTCCTGTCCAAATGTGCGAGTTATACTCCAGCTTTGGACGAATGAAGACCCTATAATGGGTGATTCATTGTGAGGTTTGATTTATAATGTAAAATAAAACACAAAAATTTTGAAAGTAAACTAACGAATAACACGAGTAATGTTCACTTTCAAAGCGTTAAACGTAGCTGGGTTATTCCTGAAAACCTGAGAGCTGAGACTTTACATATCTCCAGAGAAAATAGTCAAAGGTGTGATATCGCACGATCTAGGCAGCCAATTTACTGTAGCAAAACGTGCTCACCAAAAAGAATTCTCAACAATTCCATTGTCTCATGCGCTGTATGGCTGGTAGCGCCGGCGCCGTCTTGTTGAAATCAGAGCTCGTCCAGACCATGAGCTTCAATTCCAGGAAGAACATAGTCCATTAACATTGCGCGATAACGGTTACCATTAACGGAAACATTTTGATTTGCCTCATTTTTCAAGAAATATGGACCAATGATTCAACCAGCCCATAAGCCACGCCATACCGTTGTTTTTAATGGATGTAACGGTAGCTCTTATTACTCCTCGGGTTGCTCATTAGGCCAAATGCGGCAATTTTTTTTTATTAACGTAACCATTGAACCAGAAATGGGATTCATCACAGAACAAAATTTCACGATAAAACAACGGATTTTCATTGAGTTTTAGCAGAGCCAATTCACTGAAATTTGGAGATGCTGTTGTTGTGTAAGTCTTTTCATGATGACTTGCCAAACGAAACTCACCAAAAATGACAAAGCAGTTTGATAGGAGTCACGCGTGTCAAAAAAATCCTATTGAAAATCAAACCTAAAGATGAATAAAGAAGAAGAATTTCTTGCATTTTGACATTCCACAAGAGGTAGTCTGTGATGAACATACCAAGTGCTAAAAGCTGATCGGTTTCTGCAATGCAAGAACTGCTCTGCATTAAGGACAGAAGACATCACAGAGTTTTCAAAGCATTAAATTCTACGTGTTTTTTTTATTCCATAGTGAACTTTAAAAATGTTTCTCTAAGTGGAAGACGTTAAATCCCTGAAAGTCGAAGCGCATGCAGTCTAACCGAAATCACCGCATTACCAAGGTGTTACTCTTTAAAAAATACACATTTACTCTTATCAACAGATACATAATTTAGGTATTCCCAAAATACATGATTTAAAAAAAGAAATCCTAATAAGCCCGAATTTTTATTTTCCGTACCGGCGCAATATTGAAAGTTCATTCAACGTTTAAGTTTTTGTTTGGTGGTCTTTTTTAACTCTTTTCCACAATAAACATTAAAAGGACCCCTTTCTATTGCGCTGCCATCCTAACTCGTTCAGAACCAAAGACCAATCAGCTCAGCAGTACACATTTTTGTAACCTATCCCTCGCATCTATTTCGAGGAAGAACTGTGTTGTTGTATTTTCCATATGGGTAGGGACGTGTGAGTGGTTTTCGTTATATTTTGTTTTCTTTTTGGATGTCATTCCGTTATTTGGTTCATCCTCCCTTGTAAAAGGAAATTTAATTTGAAAAAAATCTAATGACTACACAGTTACAGTTACAGTTCCAGTAATGAATCCTCATTGCTGCTATTACTCCACTCATCACCATCACCTACCTTTTCACTATAACGTATCTTTTTGCCTTCATATTTTTTTTTTTGGCAGGGATGGAAAATGAAAATACAAAAAAGTAGTATTTTTATTATTCCGGCTTTTACCTAATTTTTCAAAATGAATATTTTTTAATCGAAAGAATGAAAAATATCAATCATCATATTCAAATTCATTTCAAAATTATTAAAGCAACTGGGGTAGGAGCATTTCGATATTTTGTTTCCATTAGTTTGTATAGCCATTTCTAAGTAAAATAAAATGCACAACTGGATCGCACGTACTTGCTCCTATGTTCGATCACATTATATGCAAAAGATTCTTGATATAAACAGCTAAATGTATTTTTTAAGTCAGTTTTCCCTTAATTTTTTATATATAAAAATACTTTGGTATGAACATTTTAAATATTTAATAATAGAAATTTAAAAACAAATTTTCAGAAAAAATCGTCCACCCGTTTTCGAAATATTGAATTTTCCAAAAAAAAAAAACATTTCTTTTTTAAATCCAAGAAAACTATTTTTCGAACATTTTGAAATGCGGTATTATTTAGAATTCGATAGACATCCTGCATAAAAATTTTGAGCGAAATCCGTTGAGCCGTTTATGAGAAAGTCGAAAATCAATAAATTGTATGTATGGCAGGTACCGTTAATAACAAAAAAAAAATGTTTGGCCAAAATGAAGACCATGTCCAAAGTAGTACACACACCAATTTTTATTAAAATCGTTAGACCCGTTTTCGAGATTATTCAAAAATCAATTTTGGACAATCACCTAAAACGCTTAAATACCAAGTTTGAAGAAAATCGCTTGAGCCATTTAGGTAGAGAGTTGTACAGACAGACAGACAGAATTGCGGGCCCACTTTTTTGGTGTTCTCTATCATCGTAATGTCACCTTTGATTAAAATCTCGAGTTCGATTTTTTTCCAAATGCAAAACTTGCCCTATAGTTACGGTGACAATATTTCTCTGAGCAAGGCCCGGGACATAAATTTGAAAATTGAAAAACGTGTTTGGTACACAATCAACAAAATTCCCAAAAACAAAACAAAACAAAAATAAAAAAACAAAAATTAAATATAATAATTAGAATTAATTAAAATAGTTTTTAGGTCGAAAGACATTAGTATTAAGATATATACATAGTTTAGTTTAGAGCGCATGTAAAGGGCCAGTAAATTAGTTGTAAGTTATTGATAATTAGGCTAGTTTTATGAATTTTTGTCTAGCTTTAAGATAGTTATAAGGGAATAATAAATAAAAATGAATTACAAAAACTTCAAGACCATTTTTGTGGTGGCGTTTGAGTGTAAAGTAACGGGATATTACTTCTCTTCAATTTATTTAATAAATAAAGTCAAATGTAAGTCAGAAGGTAAGCAATGTGCATTCAAGTAAATAGCAAATATTTTTTTCGTTGTAAACATAATACATTTTTGGTAAATATTTTAAAAATTTTAAAGGTAAGTGAAAAAGCTTAGTTTTTTATTAGTTTTTCAATAAAATTTTAATTGTTAATATGTAGCGTGGGTCATGGCAAGCATTCGACAGAGGCATTTATGCTACGAGTTCTCAATTATAAAAATAAAGGTCACCTAATTTCTTCAATAAATCGAAAATTAACATGTTTGAGGAAGAAGGCTCTTCACCATTGCCAAGAAGCAGGAAGTGCTCGAAATAAAATACGGAATAACCGAACTGATGTTGACATCGCCCGCATGAGCAAACCAGATCCGTTCATGACTGCTTTAAAAATTAAACAGCAATAGAGAAAGATCATGGTGTAAACGTGTCTGTTAGCACTATTAAAAACCACCTCCGTCAAAAAAGCATATTTCAAAAGATCAAAAAGCATATTTCAAAAGATCAAAATTGGTGGAAAAATATCTTGTGGACATACAGGTCAAGTTTAATCGCTTTGGATAGTATGGGAAAAAATATGTCCGACGCGGAAATAATCAGGAATATTATCCAAAGTATGTATGGTATTGGTGGTATCCAAGTCCTCTGGTAAGGCGTGAGACCACATAGAAGGTATTATGGATCAGATAAAATACAAAAAAATCATGAGGAATCAATGCTAATGTTGCTGATAAAGAAATGCCCTTGAAGTGGAAATTTCAACATGCCAACGATTCAAGGTAAAATCGCTAGGTATGTGGAGCAATGTTTATCCATAAAAAATCGGGGTCATGGAATGACCAGTTCAATCCCCAGATCTCAATCCTATTGAAAACTTGTGGAATGATTTGAATTGCAATTAATAGATCCGCTAGTTCAAATTTGGACAAACTTTGACAGAGAGCTTAGCTAGGCTGTTACTCGGTACTGTTAACGATTTGACAGTCTTGTTTTATCTATGAAACGTTGGTGTGTCGCTGTGATTAAAAATAAAGGATATCTTACTAAATATTTGCACATAATTTTCTATGTATCACGATCAAATCCTATGTTATTTTACTTGTTTTTCTTTTTCCAATGAAGTGTGCTATTTATTTTGTCCGAGAATAAGTTCACTTATTTCTATAATTTGGTTTATTATTATTATTAATTATTTATTTATTGATTGATCATAAACTAAATATATATATGACATTATTTGTTTGCTAACAATATTGGCATGATTTTGAAAGCCGTCTGCCAGATTGACGATTTTTATTTACATTATCAATTATAATTATATTAATTTAATTTTGTTCATTCTTTAATTATAGCAGTTCCTATAATACAAAGCCTGCTTACAATATTTAAAAAGAGTTTCCCAACCACTATATCCATTCAGTATATGGTATATTTCTCTTAAGGTCATTGAACTCTTCATAAAATATAGTCTTCTTATTTTTTGTGGTAATTGACATACATATAGCGATGACGTGATGAGTCTTCTTTCTCGTTCATATTACAAAGGGTACAATTACCGGGAAGGTCATGTCTGTGTGGTATGAAATTAAGATTTAGCATCTCGATTCTCGCAAGAGAGACTATTCTAATACTAGCGATAAGCAGTGAATCCATAAAATAATTCCTGTTACCCAATTGGTATTCAGAATTCTTATATGTTGTGCGGGTTCTACTTGTCCTTGCTCTTTCTAAGTCTTCGAGGTATAATTTTTTAACGACCAGTTCAAGAAGAAGCTCAAATGATTCATACCATATATCACGATTGTCTGGCGTTAGAACAAGCTGCATATTATGGGTTTCTGCTAACGCTTCTAATGTGGCAAATGGCCCTGACTTTCTTCTCAGTATATACATTAAAAACTTGTTTCGAATTCTCCTGTCTTCCATTTTCATAACTTTTAAAATGTACTCGCAACTAGCTTTGCGATTTGAGGCGTACACACAAGGAATACCAGATTCAACATGGATGGCAAAAGATGGAATTGTGGTAGGTAGTTTAAATAGCCGTTTCAAGAAATATCGTTGAACCTTTCCTATATCTTCTGAGAATTCGAGACCAAATGCTTCATTCCCGTAGCAGACTTGCGTTGACCACACCTTTAAAGACTATATACTTATTGCTGGTGCATACATTTGCATGCCAAAAGAATTTTTTCCACATAACATTTATAGCTCCTTTTGCTTCTGCGCATTTTTTTCTTTAGAGTTTTAAAGCTCATTTTAGGAGTAAGGGTTACACCAAGGTATTTAAATTCTTCGACTACTTCTAGTGTTTCGTTGTTGAGAGTCCATCTTTCTGCTACTCTTGCTCGGTAGTTTCCGAGTATGATAATCTTTGTTTCCGTTGTGTTTACTTCCAGGTTCCACAGATCACAATAACTTACAAGTTTGTTGATCATTAACTGCAATGTTGACAGATATTCGGCAAAAAGGACAAGGCCGTCAGGGTACAAAAGCAATTTGATTGTTTGGTTCAAAAAACGAGCACCTCCTGGGATGAATTCTGCCAAAACGTTTATGTATAGTGAAAACATAATAGGACTTAAAATGCATCCTTGTGGTAATCCCGTTGAGCTTCTAAAGAAATCAGAAGTAGTCTCCCCGTCGAATACGGATGCCCTTGTTTCCGAAAGAAGGCCTTCATACATTTCTATGAACTTTCTTAATAAACCAATCGTTGAAAGCTTGTATAACAATGCTTGTCGATTAACTTTATCAAAGGCGGCTTTGAAATCCACAAATACACAATAGTTTCTTTTTTCGTGCTAAACTTGATCAGTGGTGGAAAAACCATGGCGAAATCCAGCTTGAAAGTCATTCAGGCAATTGTTTTCGTATATTCATTTTATTAACCTAGAGTACATAATTTGAGCGAAGATTTTTCTTGAACAATTAAGCACAGAGATTCCACTATAATTTTCTGGAGATGAAGACTCTCCTTAACTGCGTCTTTGAAGATCCTAGGAATGTTTGCTGTTTCATAAATTTAATTGTATAGCTCGCAAAGTCCCAACTTAAGATTTTCTTTCGCGAACTTATAGAATTCACTTGGAATTACATCTGACCCCGTTGCGTTACTGTTTTTAATCGAATTTAGACCTTTTTCCACTTCTTCCAGTATAATAGTTTGGTCCAGTTCATCTATTTCAACTTCTGGTATTGGGTAGTGAAAATAGTTGTGCGACTCAGTGTTGCAGAGAAGAGTTTCGAAGTGTAAGACAAATATATCAGCATTGATAGAAACTCTAGAAGAGGAGGTTATTCCAGCGGCTTTCTAAAAATGTTTAGGATCCTTGTTTTCAATTTTTTTTCTATATCATTTAAGTAATGCTGCTTTTTCGATATACAGGTTCTTTCGTATTTTTTACTGTACTATAATGATTTTTTATAATTCGGGAGTTTGTGAGCCTAAAAAGCTTAAGAGTTTGAAAGCATAGCTTACGAAGCCTTTTACAATCGCTATCAAACCAGGGGTTTGTTTTTGATTAAATTTGTGCCGATGGCTCTTTTAAAGCTGCTTCCTTAATAATTTCCAGGAGATTCACAGAAGATTTTAGTACTTTCAGAACCATGTCTTGAACTTTTCGCAAGTATCCTGTTTAGTTTTGTATGATATTGTGATTTATAGCTTTCTTCCCACTTTAAACCTCTTCTTATGTGTGTCTGTCTGCAGCGCAGGCGCATCTGACGGTTATAGGTAAATGGGCAGAGAAATTTTCTGGCTGAATTTCCAAATCCAGAACACACTGCAACAAATCACCTTTAATCATGCAATAATCTATAAGAGAGCTTCCTTGTCCTCCAATAAAGGAAACATGTCCCATTACATCGCTTTTTGTTGTGCCATTTATGACGAAAAAACCGAAATTTTCAATAAATTCTATTAAGTGTTTTCCATTCGTCTGGGACCCATTTTAATACAAAATTTCCTAGATACTTAACAATTTCAATTTAATTTTCAACTAATATAATTATATCAAATTTATTGAAATATTCAAAAAAAAAAAATTGAAAATAGTAATTTATTTTTTAATCCTGATATATTATAGCCTAAAATACTAAAATGTTTCTGGCAGACAGAAAAATCCTATCTACCAGCACTGTTTTTCTGTATAAAACTTATTTGTAAGCCATCTCGATGTGTTTGGTTTATAGTTGGCATTGGCCTAATTTACATTACACATCTTTCCTATCCTTCTATCTCTTTCATAACCTAATGCCCGCGCTGTGTTGTAACATTTAAAAGGTAGTATAATCCCTTGAGCGCGGGAAGATTATAAAAAAAAAAAACTAAAATCCATTTAAATATACATTTGTATGCAGATACCTATGTAATCATTCCTTGAATTATGTATTCCACAATTCATTATAAATATTAAGAATCAAGGTAAACTTACCTACATCTTCTTTAAACCTGCATAGGATAACTAGTCTACCTATACTTACTTACAGCGTCAGCGGTTAGATAACTAGCTACAAGAGCAAGTTCGTACGATAGCCGTACATTTTATTTGTTTTGATAGTTGTTTGCCAATACACACATGACTGTATGCAATTTCGGTAAGTGTTGAGGTATGTGCATTTTTCTTGGGATAATATAAAATTGATTTCAAACTTCTATTGTTATTGATCTATTTCATCTCAAATCCTAAAAAAAACTTTGCATACACCAAACTTCGACCCCACCCCAAACCCAATAATTGGTTCAAGCAGGGGGGTTGCACGCCGAGCCTTTTGTACACCGTGGGGAAGTATTAACAAGAACTGTCAAGAGTTTTTTATTGCCGCGAATTTTGTACATCTTGTATTAATGGAAACTTTAAAAATGTGTTAACAAATAGAAAAACTAATATTTTCATATTAAAATCTATTCATTTATTCATCAATAGATATTTATCTGTTGACTACAATAATTACAATGGCGCAAAATTTTAAACAGCCTGATGTTAAAGGCTTAGCATGATACTACTTAACAATTTGCTAAAACTTTACGCAAGTAGGTAAACAGTAGGTAAACTACTGAGAGTAGTATGTATATTAGAAGTGATGCATACTTTTCGAAAAATATGAAATCTCATTTAGTTAAATGTTTTCACGTACGTTTTATTATTAAAAAAAATACACCTGTACTTTTTATCCAAAAATTGTTTCTATTAAAATTTCCCCCAAAAAAAAAAATAATATCAGAACACTAACCATAAGGAAGTATTAACAAGAACTGTCAAGAGTTTTTCGTTGCCGCGAATTTTGTACATCTTGTATTAACGGAAATGTGTTAAATAATAGAAAAACTAATATTTTCATAATAAAATCGTTTTATTTATTCATCAATGGATATTTATACAATGGCGCAAAATATTAAACAATCTATTATAATATTAAGGCCTTAACAGGATACTATAATCTGTCACAGAAAAATAGGCAGTGTAGGCAAGATAGGACGTTTGGATCTCATTCTCGCTACAGTGGATTGCACAGATTTACTGTCGCTCAATAAAGTTCTCACATAGTTTTCGTAGTTTGTATTTTAAATGAAAAAAAACAGAAACCCAAGGAAAATAAAATGCACGACTGGATCGTACGAACTTGTTCTTGTAACTAACAACTTTATTGTATCTAACCACTGTCGCTGTTAGTAGGTATAGGTTGTCTAGTTATCCTTTGCAGAATTAAAGCCGATGTAGGTAAGATTAACTTGATTCTAAATATAATGAATTGTGGAATACAAGATTCAAGGAAAGGTTATATAGACAAATATCTGCAAGTGTATATTTAAATGGATTTGAATTATAAAAATTAGTAGGGTTATATGTACATACCTATATATAGAGAACCTAGGTATGTAGATATGTACATACATACATACATATGTATAAATGAAAGTGAATGCTGTAAAGGTGGGTAAACATCGTTTTAAACTTATAAAAAAAACTGCCAAAACCATCACTTTAATCGGTTTCTTGAAAAAACCAAGAACACCATTAGATGCCACGGATCAATGAGAATTTTATAAAAATTGTATCTCGAAAATTGTAGGACGGGATTTTGATGAAATCCGGTTTTTAATTTTTAGTTTTTTGAAAACAAATTTTTTTTTGAAATTTTGGTATCAGTTTTTTAGAGTTTACGTGACTGTAAAATTTAAAATTATTTTTTTTTTGATTAGTTTTAAAAATATTGATTTTTCAAAAAAAAATTAATTTTAATTATAAAAAAAAAAGTTATTTAAAATTTTAATATGCAGAATTAGTTTGACTACCTAGATCTTATCAGATATAAAATTTGACAGAAATACAATGTACAGTTACTGAGAAAGCCAAAAATTAAAAAAAACGTTATATGAAAAGTAGTGATAATCGACTTCTCCCGTAAACTTGATTTATGTCAAATGATAGCTATTATCAACACACAAATTCTCAACATTTTTTTATCAAATTCGTTGGAGCCGTTTTCGAGAAAAATAAGATTTTCCTTCAAGGTCAATTGGCAGGTATGTACCGTTATTTGTAGGCATAAAAATAAAATTTCACTTTCCCCTCTGAGGAATGCCAAAATAATCACACATACCAAATTTAAAGGTAATCGCTTACGCCGTTTAGGCTGCAGCTCGATAGACATACAGACGGACAGATTAAAAGATTGACAGACAGATTGTTTATCACTCTCTTAGGCTTCGCTATGATCGTAATGTCATGTAATGTCATGTTTTATCGTTAGAATTTTTTTTTTTACGAATGCATAACTTGCTTTATAGTACCTATGTATAATCGCAAGTAAAAAGCTGAACAAGTTAAAAAATGGACACGGGTAACACTGAAAACACATCAATATTTAATGAGGTGTGAATAGCAGCAGCAGCCACAGTCCACAGCAAAAGCAATTCAGTTCACAGTGTTGCCGAACCTCATGATTTACATGATTTTTCACCTTCATCTCATGAAATCATGAATTCATTGAAAATCTTATGATTTTTTTATATTTTACTCAAAAAAAAAAAAAAAAAACGAGATAACTTTGTCAAAATTTCAAGACAAATGAGGCGAATATTGTATGATATCGACATATACATACAACTCCTTTGTTATATTTAATTTAAGATTCAAACAATACAAAATAAAAACAAGATAATCAAACAAAAAAAGAACAAATCGTTTACAGTGCTTTGTTCTTTCGCTTTGATTCAGAATCGGAATTCAGCTTGTTGAAGTAAAACAGTCAATTGACAATTTTAAATTAAAAAGAAAAAAAAAAATATATCCGAATCCGAAAACCTAAAATCTGGGAACAATTTTAAACAATACGAGGCTTTCAAATTTTCAATAAATAAATTCACTAAAGATATAATTTCAACAATAGTGTCTTCAAAGATGTGGAATCTTTGTCTCCAAGGAATGTTGTAAACTAAGAATTCCAATCACTTTTCCCACATTTTCCTAATTTAGTAGTTGAAGATTTTTTTCAGGAAATATATAAAGAGTGGAGGATGCTTGTTAATTCTAACATTAAAGTAAATGACCAAGTAATAAACGACATAAAAGAATTCTGGCAATATGCTGAAAAAATTAAACTGACCGACGATAGCTTGGCACATCCAATTCTGACGAAATTAGTTTTTGAAATCTTTTCATTGCCACATTCATTGTATATATAATATATAGATGTAATTATATATAGATATAATTATATATAGATTATATATACAAAGCCACATTCTTTAGCTAATACTGAACGAATTTTTTAAAGGTTACGCTTCTCAAAACCAAAATAAGAAATCGACTTGAGGTCGATTCAATCATAGGGCTTATTCATACAAATGACATCCTCAAAAATCAGGACTGTTTTGAGTATAGTTATTAAACCATTGATTGGCAAATATTTTAGCAAAGTTTTCAATCAGTAAGCGTTTAAATATTATTTTTTTATTTATATTATATAATGTTATATGAATAAATTATTTATTTAAGTTTTGAAGCTTAATAAAAATGAAATAGAACCCCATTAGTATTTTTTTTACTTAAAAATTGTCTAATTTCTGGGAATCATAAGCATAGGGAAATTATTATGAAGAGGGATATGTGCCTAATTTGTACAATTCCCCCAAGCTGAGCTGTCAAATCATTGATGATTTCGGACAAGTCTGCGTAAAAAACGCCCACATTTTAGCAAATCGTCATTTGACCATAGAAGGGGAATAAGACAAAAATGGAAAAAGTCTATGATCATAAGTTTGGAGTGATTTTAGTATTCCTCAATGAAGAAAAAGCAATCTCATGATTTTTTTTGTAATCTCATGAAAAAAATCATGATATTTTTTTTATTTAATCGGCAGCACTTAGTTCACATTCAGATATGCACTCAGTAGGACATTGGGTCTGCGCCAGATGCAAAGACATTTTCTTTTATTATTTAATTGATTACGGGTGGGCAAACACTTTTTATGGAGAAGTTCTTTCAATTTAGTATGGTGCAAAAATATGACACGCTACTGATTTGAACAAAGCTTTCCCATAAGACGTGTACTGCCTATTTTTCTGGAACAGAGTATACGAGTAGTTAACAGTTTACTATACCTACGTAGTAGTCTACTAACTTTCTTTTCATAAATTTTAAACCTTTTGTTAACTAGAAAAATGATAAACCCTACAAATGCTTTGCTATGCATTCGTAGGGTTTGAGTTTTGATAAACACAATTATTGTGTTAATGCTTTGAAAAATAATTATATGTTGATGGAAACCCAACGTGTGCTCTAAATTTGTATTCGATGTTTCTATTTTAGGCCCTCATTATGAATAGTGAATCGAACTTAAAATCTTGCAAATTCGCTAATTTCGTATTACGAATAGCGATTCGCTAAAATTTAGATCGCTTCAGATGTCAAAACTTTAGCGAATTTGATTATCGAGGGATTACAAATAGCGAATCGTCGCCAATATAACCCATGTATGCGTGATATACTATCGAATCAACATATTTAGTGATAAGTTAGCGAATTGTTGTGTACCGGGAAACATTTTCTATTAATTGTTGACAAAAGTTTTGAATTTACTTGTATTAACCTGTAGCTAGTTATTTTCCCTAGTAACCGAAAAAAGCAAAATTGTATATATTGTGAATATTGTTAAATAAATAAAAATAACCTATCATAAGGACGAATGCAAATCCATTTGCAAAACTAGGTAATTTGATGGAGTTCCATATTCGGACATAATGTAAATATATAGGTGTGTTTGGTCCTTCGAACAAAAGCCAAAAAGATTATTGGGAGAAATTCCCTGTCGAATTAAACTCTATTGAGCCTCCCATTCGTAAAAAGATTTGCATATGGTTAGTAAGAAAATATTTTATTGTTTGCACCAAATATTGTTTTTATACATAGGTTTAGTTGGACTATACGTTAAGGCTGCAGCTAAAAAAATGTGACTGCAACTTGTGGCGGGCATTACTGCTCCTTGTCGCCTGACACCAATTGACTGTGAAAGTCCCAAGCCGAAATTATTACCGAAACAGTTTTGGTACCAAGCACTTCCAAGAACTCTCAATGTACAAGCCAATTTTATAAGAGACGGAACTGCATAGGAAATTGTTGCTTTAATACATGCTTTTTCACCTTCTATCCATATTCTATCGGAAGTACAAAATGAATCTAATTGAAGACAAAATGTTAATCGAAAAATACAGAATTAAGCACACAAAACAAAAATTTCACAAAATGGAATGCAACACAAACAGCATTTGGCGTTTAACATGTTTTCTTATTGGAATTTATTTTTGCAACATTTATTTTTAAGCGAACATTGAAGTTCGCTATTAATACTCGTAATACTGCGATAATCGAAGTTCGCTAAATTATTCGCAACTTATCGAATGTTCGATTCGCTTTACAAAAAAAATTAACGAACAAAAATGTATACCAGCAGGATTCGAACCTGCCCCCCCCCCCCCCCCCCCCCCGCGCGAATTACGTAGGGAGAAGCGGCTATCAATAAAGAAAACAAAATTCTATTCTTACAGTATGAATGACTTTATTGGAACTGAACATGGTTTTACAATTTTCTTTTGTTTTTATCATATTTTTTTGCTGGCTCATCACTTTTATCTGTGGGAATGTTTGAAATGCAACAGAAGGTTTAGTATTACTTGAAAATGAATTTAAATGGAACGTAATATAATACAATAGCAAAATAAATTCATAAACGAAAAACATAGCTTATTGTGAGAAACTTAATATAATATAGGGTTACAAATTTATACTGAATGTTGTTGGATGTTGCGCGGTATCTGACTGACGTTGGTGTTGTCGGATGTTGCGGGGTACGTAACTCCTCCCCCCTCGGGAGCTGAGGCTCGGGAGCTGAAGTTGGTTCATTGGTTCATTGTGGATAAATGTATGCTGCTTTAGATAATTATGATGAAAAAGTGTCGTTGATCCCAAAAATATGCTGGACTGGTGTTTTTTTCTGAAGTTGAGGAAGTCTATAGTTTTTTGGTTTTTCATGTTATATTTTTCTAGTTTGTGTAGACTTAATTTTTCCAGAGTTTTTGTACCATTTATTTGGATGAAAGATGATGAGATGATTTCGATTTTGTCACAAACGATGTGTGGTTTGCTGCTATATTGGATATTGTTGATGAATATTTCGCAATTTTCGTAATGAATTAATGAGTTTCCTGATATAATCTTCTGGTCTATCCCACACGTTGTTTTTACTTTAGTATTTGGGACGTCTATTAGGACGATGAAATGATCTTCTAGTTGCATGATTTGTTTTTGCCATTGTTGGTCTTCCAATTCGCATGTTGCTTGATTGTTTTTGACTAAATTCGGGATGCAGTCATCATTTTTTATCTTCTTTAGGTTCGTTTTTTTGAAGTAATATACCTCATTTATCATTAATCATGGTTTATCCATGATATTGCATAAAAAGGTTACTTAGTAAGACATAAGGCTTGGGTAAATGGATGGTATGAGTTTTGTTAATGGGAATGTAGTGAACATTTTTCTTGGGATGGAATTGGCATTTTTATGTTAAATATCAATTTTGAGTGGTTATAATATGCTTGTAACTCTTAAAGACTATAAACCTCTTCAAAAGATGTGGTTGTAATATTATTTTTTTCAAGGTTGTTACATATAAACGGTGATTTTTTAAGAGCTTGGTTTTTGAAAATTCAAAAAAACACAGAAACTTGTAAAAAGTAAATGAAATTTTTATTTGGATCGATAAATCAATTTCTGCCATTTACTTTTTAAAAATAATTTCACTTAAATGTTGCCCGCGGCTACGCTTCAGGTGGTCCATTCTGAAGGTCCAATTTTGGCAAACTTTTTCACACATTTCGGCCGGAATCTCACCAATGACGCGTTCAGTGTTGGCTTCCAAGGCAGCAATCGTGTTTGGCTTGTCGCCATAGACAATAGACTTAACATAGCCCCACAAAAAATAGTCTAACGGGGTCAAATCACATGATTTTGGTGGCCAATTGACTGCGCCAAAACGTGAGATCAACTGCTCACCAAATTCGCCTCTCAATTAATGCATGGTTTCGCGTGCAGTGTGGCATGTGGCACCGTCCTGTTGGAACCACATGTCGACCGAGTTCAATTCTAGCATTTTCGGCAAAAAAAAATCTGTTATCATCGAACGGTACCTTTCTCCATTGACCGTAACCCTGCGGCCTTCATCGGCCTTGAAGAAGTACGGCCCAATGATGCCGCCTGCCCATAAACTGCACCAAACAGTGCATTTTTCGGGATGCATTGGTAGCTGCTGAATTGCCTCTGGCTGCTCTTCACTCCAAATACGGCAATTCTGCTTATTCACGTATCCATTTAGCCAAAAATGAGCCTCGTCGCTGAAGACAATTTTGCTTGCGAAACACATTTTTCACAGAGCACGAATTTTGATAATAAATTTCAATAATTTGCAAACGTTGTTCAGGCGTAGGTCTATTTATGATGAAATGGCAAACAATACTGAATCGAAATGTCAAATGTTCGTGAAATTTGTCATGTGTGATCTGTCAAAAATATAAAAGTCAAAAACCAAGTAGCAAAGAAATCACCCTTTATAAGTGAGTTCACTAGGATTGAGTATTTGTTTAGAAATTATGTTGAGTTTTGCCAATTGTATTGATTCAGCAATATCCAGGAGATGAGATTTTAGTGTGTCTATATTGAAATTTGTTTGATATATACAGGGTGCGCCAGAGAAACTTACTTATTTGAAAGGTCAATAAAAACAAAAGTACTTCAATTAATGTTTTATTTTTTTTTTATTTGAGAATAAAATATCCCAATTTTTTTTTCACGCAGTCTTGAAAATGACATCGGATAAATGGCGACCATAATTGCGCATACACTGATGAAGTCGATTTTTTAAATTCGTCTCCACTCTTTGCAGCATATCAATCGGTATGTTGGCAATGGCGTCGCGTGCATTTTGACGGGCAACAAAATCGCGTTCAGTTAATTTTTGCACAACAGCCAATTTATAGGGATAAAATTGAAGGTCTTCATGGAGAATTCGTCGAACAGTGGTGTCAGAAATTCCCATAGCAGCTGCGTGTTTGCGAGCCGAACGCCGGGGAGAACGCACAACTGACTGCCTCACTCTTTCGATATTTTCCGGAGTTCTGATGGTCCGTTGAAGTCTATTTCTGGGTTTAGCGACACTTCCACGCTCCCGAAATGAGTTGACCCACGACAGAATCGAATTATGGCCAGGAACGAGTCTGTGAGGGGGAATTTCAAAGCGAGTGCGGAAGGCACGTTGCGTAGCAACAAGTGAGCGACCGTTAGAAAAGAAGCTCTCGACCGCGAAGGTCCGCTGCTCTCTAGACCAGAGCATGATTGCAACTGATTGGAGGGAGAAACAAACTTGGGAACTTCCCCCTCCAGATGCGCTCCCTCTCGCCCCTCTAACCGCCCAAATCACCGCGCGGGAATTTTTTCAAATAAGTAAGTTTCTCTGGCGCACCCTGTATATTGCATGTACTGAACGGTATCTTGTTCTGAACGGATTTTATTAGAGAGAGCTATTGGGTATATGTTGAGAAAATTTTTGAGAATCTCTTGTTGGTCATTTATATGCTTAGTAATGTTTTTGAACCTTTGGGTTACTTCTTTATTGATCATTATTTGCTGTGCTGTTTCTGTCCCTAGAATGACTTGATTTTCTTTAAGAGTTTCTTATTGTTTATTAATAAGAATTGCATCAATATCATCCATATTACAGGTTATGTTTTTTATAATTCAGCCTAGACCATTAATAATTCCTCTTCTATTTCTGGGTAAAATGACATTTAATTGCCGTTTTAGCTCTCTATACTTGAAATTTGTTATTTCATTCAATAAATTAAGATTTTTATTTTTGTTGATTATTTCTACAGATTTCTGAATTTTTTCGACATTGGCTATATAAAGTTCTAGGTCAATAATATGAACTATGTCTGTATAATCTCCAATGATTTTTGCCGATCCCAATTTTAAAGATAATAGTCCCTTTGTGTTACTCAGGTCCTGGATTTCTATCTTCTGGGCTATTGTTAGAAGAAAGCTGAAATTTTCGTTTTCTTTTAGTTTTGGATTTATATAACTTTTTGTTTTTTATGGTAACTAATGTTGCTCTATTATTTTTATTAACCATTTGATAAGTAAACCTTGGTGTTAGTTTATTTCTTCTACATTCCCTCCTAAAAATTACAGATCCTTCCTTAATGCTTTTAGGGCTTTCCCTATTTTTATTTAGTTTTTCTACATTATTTGTTACGTTTTCGCCTACTTGTTCTTTAATAGATGAATATAAATGTTCCTGAAATTCGTTTAGTTTTTCTAAATAATCATGGACATTATTGTAACTAATTTTTGAATTTGTATGTACGACCATAAAAGAGTTCAAACGGGGTAAGCTTAGTTTGAGAATGTATAGCATTATTATATGTTATCAATGTTTCATGCAAAATATCTTCGTGGTTTCTACTTTTATTCTTATCAAAAATAATTCTATATATTTCGGTGAGGGTCGAATACATTCTTTCTACCGGGGCATTGCTAGAACTTTGCTGAAAGGATGTTATATGGTGCTCTATATTAAATTGTTTGCAAGAGTTAATGAATATAAGAGAGGTAAACTCAGCGCCTTACAATGTGTAAGCAGCTCCATATTTAGAAAATTTATCAATGACTGTTAGAACTAGTTTTTTATTTATTGTATAAATGTCGGAATGAATAATATCAAGAGGTTGAGAAGGGTTTTCTGGTATTTCATATTTAATGTTTTGTGGATTTCTATCATATTTTAAAGTTTGACATTTATTACAATTATTAATTATTTTTGTGATTTTATTTTTCATAAAAGGGAAAAAATAGTCTCTTTTAATGTGTTGCAAGGATTAATTTATACCTCGATGGTTTGAATTTATGTGATAATCATTGATGAGTTTGTCCTGGTCATCTGTTGTGACATCTTGTAGCATCTCAGTGCACCGAACTAATTTAAAGAGTTTTGATTGTGAAAAATACTTCTAATAGACTGCTTGAACAATTCGGAATATGTCATTGTCTGTTGTATAGACTGCTGTTAACTTTTTTGGAGGTAAATATTGTTTAAAAATACTCGTTACAATTCCTTCCGTAAAATTAGGTTGCCTTATAATGCGTCACTGTTTATTTCTGAATGGTGTTATTAGGGAAATAGGTGGGGTCCTGTTTGATTTTTCGAGAATTAATTGAAAGCTTAATGAATTTATTGGTTGTTCTGATATAGGGATTCCATCATTAAGATCTTCCTGAGCTGAATGAACTGTTGTTCCTGCTGTTGCTTGGGTAGAATTCGATTCATTAATATTGATTTCAGTTTCAATTTTTCCATCTAGTTTTATTCTGCTAAGAGCATCGGCGTTTGTCTTCTCCTTCCCTTTTTTTATATATTACCTCATAATTAAACTCTTCGAGTTTAAGACGCCATCTTATCAGCTTGGAGTTTGGATCTTTAAGTGAAAATAACCACGTAAGTTGCTTGTGATCAGTTACTATTTTGAATGTTCGTCCAAAGAGATATGGACGGAAGTGTTTGGTTGCCCAAACAATGGCTAGAAGTTCTTTTTCGGTTGTGCTATAACTTATTTCGGAGTCGGACAGTGTTCTTGATGCATAGCAAATAGGTTTGTCTGAACATAAAGGTCCTTGGCTAAGAACAGCACCTATTGCGTAATCGCTTGCATCTGTTGTTAAGTTAAAATTTTTGTAAAATCAGGGTATTGTAACAGTGGATCATTTATAAGGATGTTCTTACAGTGTTCGAAACATTTTAGGTAATTGTCATCTAATTTTATACTTCGACCTTTTTTTAAACATTCTGTTAAGGGCTTTGTGATTTTTGCAAAATCTCTTATGAACTTCCGGTAATAGCCTAAAAGTCCTAAAAATGATTTGATTTGCTTGGTAGTTTTAGGGATGGGATATTTTTTTATGGCACTTATTTTTTCAGGGTTAGGTTTTACACCAAGAGGGGTTATAATGTGAGCTAGGAATGATACTTCCTTTCTAAGGCATTCTGACTTATCCAGTTGGATTTTTAAATTTGAGTCGTGTAGTCTCGCAAATATTTTTCGTAAATTCTCAATGTGTTCTTGTAAAGAGCTTGAAAAGACGATTATGTCGTCCATATAAACAAGACAAGATTTTCCTTGCAGGTCTCTCAAGACGTTATCCATGACTCTTTGAAAGGTCGATGGAGCGTTTTTGAGTCCGAAGGGCATCCTTATGAAATCATAGTGTCCATTATTTACCGTAAAGGCTGTTTTATTTATGTCCCTAGGGTCTATTTCAATTTGGTGGAGGCCAGGCGCAAGGTCTGGGGTTGTAAAATAGTTACAACGCCCAAGAATTCTTCCAATTTTGGTTGTTGGGATGTATACTTCATCATTCTCTATATCTACTGGTATTTGTGCAATAATTTTTGAATCAGTGGGAAGTTTATAGATTCGGGATGTAAGGTTTGGTTTGAAATATAATGGAATTATAGCGTTTTCTGTTTCAAGAACTTTATCCTTAAGATTGATATTTGTTTGCAGGGCATTCATCGTTTCTAAACCGAGTAACCCATCGAAGTAACTATGAAACTTGAATATTAAGAACTCGAACTTATCTTTTGTACATAGCTCTGGAAATGCTGGAAGTATTTCTTTTTTGTTAAGTGTGTGTTTGTTCAGAATTGTGGTAATGAAACTAGGATCTATGGTTTTCTGGATTTGAGGATCTATGTATTCGGGATTTATGAAACTTACGGAAGCAGTAATAGCAATGAGAAATTTAAGAGTTTGTCCTGTACGCAATGTAACATTTATGTAAGGTAGAATGTTTGAACTATGTGTTGTGTGTTTATATCTAAAAATCCTATTTGGTCTCCGAGGCAATTAATTAAAAATTTTGTTCATCTAAAATACGCTCTTCAGGAATAAATCTATCTAATTGATAAAAATCTATCTCATTTTCTTCAATAGGTTGGATATTATTTTCGTATTCATTTTGGTGTTCAATAGGGTTTTCGTTAATATTGTGTACTTCTCCTAGTGAAGAATTTTGTCTTCGCCTAAAATGTTTACTTTGATTTATGCGAAATTGTTCTGAAATAGGTTGTTGGGTATTTTGTGTTATTCCACTTGAAACTGACATTGGTGTTGGATAATGTAAGCTCTTATCAGGTCTTGGGGCAACACTATTTTGGTTTCTATTGGGATTTAAAAACTTTTGTTGGTTACTATTCTGTGGAGAAATGTAGTTAGTATTATTTATAGGATGTTGTTGACTTTGAATATAATTATTTTGATAAGGCCTACTAAAATATGTTGGATGATTTTGAGCAGATCTTAAATTTGGTGGTAGTAGTAATAGCTGGTTTGGTTTTGGTTTGGCCTAGATGAATGGGTATTTTGTTGGTAATTGATTTTATGTGTAGGGGGGTTTGAATAAGTTGGTCTAAAATAAGTTCCAGGGTTGGAAGTAGGAGTAGAATATTTTAAATAAAAAGTATTTTGTTCTTTGATACAAAAACTGAAGGCTTCAGGAAGTGTGGAAGGCTTCATTGCTCTTATGGTCGAACCCAATGGTTCTTTAATTCCTATTAGGAATGTATTTAGATACATGTCTGAATATAGCTGCGTTTTAGCTGTGATTACGTTATGTTCACTTTCATGAATACGTATGTGATTATTTAGTGTAGAGTATTTCAATTATTTTAGAGTAATATTTTTCAATTGTATCATTTCCCTGTCTGCAGGAGTGAAGATCCCTAATAAGAGGAGTCTCATTCCTCTAAGCCATTTATTCTCACGACCGATGCTTCAAACATAGCAATTGGTGCAGTTTTGTCACACGGTGAAACAGGCAACGAAAGACCTATAGCCTTCATTTCAAAATCTTTGAGTGATAGTGAAGAACACTATGCGACAAACGAAAAGGAGATGTTGGCTATAGTCTGAGCTTCAGACAAACGTAGGCCTTACCTTTGCGGAGCAAAATAAAATATTTACCGCCACCAACCGCTAACCTACGCTCTAGGCAATCGCAATTACAATGCGAAGCTGAAGCGTTTGAAGGCAAGGATTGAAGAATATAATCGCGAATTAATATACAACCCCGGAAGTTCAAATGTAGTAGCGGATGCGCTTTCACGACTTATTAAAATTGATAACGAACACTCTTACGCCTCAGTGAAAGCTAAAGGAAATGCCAAGTCAATGCGTTACATGAGTCCTCAACGGAATCTGCCTCTGAAGGAAACCATTTCATGAATGGCGACGGATCCCAAACTGAAGCAGCTTGAGAGCACACATCCTCTACGGAATCCCCCAAGGAAGAATCGGCATCCACTGAATCTGTTAATGGAACAATGCACAGTGCAGAGCAAGATGCGACAGATCTGATCCCACATGTTGAGGTGCCTCTCAACGTCTTTCGGAACCAGATAATTATAAATGTGGCAGATGGTACCGTTGATTCTTATGAAGATTCGAATCCCGGGTACTGTAGGCACAATTTCGCAACTCCATATTTAGAGAAAGAAGCGTTAACATACGCCCTGAAGGCGAAACTGCAGCCCACTGTTGTCAACGGCATCAAGATTCCAGAACTTTGTATGGAATTGCTACAAAAAAAGAAACCTTTTCAAATTATAGAATAAAGCTAACTCAAAGATTGGTAGAAGAAGTTAAGGACGAGAATCAAGTATGGGAACTCATAAGTAAAGAGCACATGCGAGTACACAGAAATGCTCGAGAGAATAAGGAACAACTTCTCGCAAAATATTATTTCCCAAAAATGAATAGCTTGATAACTAGTTACATAAAGTCCTGTGACATCTGTCTCACCCATAAATATGATAGACACCCGGCAACTCCAGTGTTTCAGCCTACCCCAGTTCCGTCTTATCCATGTGAAATTCTTCATATGGACATTATGGAAATCCGGGGGGAAGAACTCATATCATACATTGACAAATTCTTTAAATTTGCCAAATTATTCCACATTAAGAATAAGTCATCACTCCATCCTTCATTATTTCACTGTCCCAACGATACTTGTCACTGACAATGAGAGAAGGTTTCTTAGGCCTATAATGATAAACTTCATAAAAATGCACGATATCGAAATGTATTAGACACCCGTTAACCGAAGCGAAGTTACCGGACAAGTTGAGAGATTGCATTCAACGATTCTAGAAATCTATCGATGCTTGAAGGCTGAATACAAGGAGTTGAAACCAAGAGAATTGCTAAACATCTCTGTTGATCGATATAACAACATGATCTACTCTATTACCGAGAGAAAGCCATCTGACATGTTTTTTAACAGGAGCACTAGAGTTAATTTCCAAAATATGGTGAACTTCAGGATAAAAGTAAACCAACAGCTTAGGGAAACAAATAGGCAGAAACAAGAAAATAGGGATGCATGGTATAACAAAAATAGGCCAATCCCAAAAAAATTTAAGTCTTATACTTCCTTTAAAAGGATTCAGGGCAAGCATAAGGTACTGTATCGGAAGAAAGTGGTGGCTAAAGATAATAAGGTCACTATAATTACAGACACAGGCCACAAAATTCACAAACCACAGTTAAGAAACATAATTATAAAACAAATGAAAGCACATTAATTATTACGTCCATACATTCAAAATTATGTATATGAAAAAACATAAGAACATTGTTCACGAAAAATACATGAAATAACTAAATATATGAAATATATTTCACTGTATGAATACATACATTTATATTATAAAAAAAATAATAAAATAAAAAAAGGGGCAATGGCATCTTATGCAAATAAAAAATTACTCTAGAATATTATACATAAACAGAATTACATAGAGCACTTTTCTTAAATTAAAATTTTTTTTTGCCCCAGCTTTAATATTTTCTTCTGTTTATTGTAATTTCTATCATATTTTAATGTAAATAATTAATTCTGAACCTAACTTGTAAAATCTAATTTCTTATTTTCTTTGGTTTTATAAAAATGTTTTTAATCATAATCTTTAAATTAATAATACATTCTAGGTTTAATTTGCCAGTATGTTATACATTTTATATTGGATAAGCGGTTTTACAGTAGTCATGAAAATTTAAAAAAAAATCAGAAAATAATTTTATATTTAAATTCGACACCTATTGATTGATATTTAATTTTACCAATTTACCTCCTTATACAGATTTATATTCATAACTGCCGTGCAGGGGTTCAGCTTCTTCAAGTACAAATCTCCATTTGCCACGATTAAAGAAGGACAAGGATGGATCATCGATGGGCACTTCAAACTTGTACATATGATCCGATTAGACAAATTTGAAGATTCGCTGAATAAAATGACAGGAGCCGTCGAAACAAGAATAACCCAACTTGAAAGAAAGATCGTTGCACGTCATCACCTTACTCAACTTAACGAACGTCTCGATTCACTGATGGGAAGGACTCACAGGAGACAAAGGTATCAGCTGGATTGGTTCTGCATGGAAATGGCTGGCGGGTAACCCCGACGCCCCAGATTGGGATAAAGTGCTCAAAAATGAAGAAGACATAATTAGCAACAATAACCAGCAGTACAAGATAAACGAGAGGGTCCTAAGCACAACGGAGGATATTACACGAAAGATAAACTGGGTCATCAACAGCACTGCCAACCAAGTGGATTCATCCAATAGGGTTGTGCATGAGCAGGGTATTTTAGACGAACTCCTGGTTATCAAGAAAGAAGTCAATGAAATCGTTCGTGCCCAGTCAAATGGCAAGGAGTGGAATCGTTAATACTAACCTCCTGGATCAAGAAGAGATCAACAGGGTCATCAGCGAAGTTGGGACCTTACCTTATGCGAATGTATTAGAAGCTTTACAATTCGGTAAGCCGTCGGTCTACACGAACGATACCATTTTGCTGTATGTCCTTTCAGTGCCTAAGGTTAGCGGGACTGAGTATAACTTGTTATGCACCAAGCATCAATTATTGGAGAGAAACAAGTAGACCTACCTTTTTCCAAGATTTTGACGAGCTATGAAGAAACTTATGGAATGACATCTATTGCATTAATATGAATAACATGACAGTCTGTGATGAAAGCTTCCTAGAAAAACTGGATGAAGATGGATGCATCGTTCGGTTATTTAAAGGTGGACATGTTAGCTGTATAACACGTTCTAACACAGCTATGATCGTAGAACTGATCAAAGAGGACACAATATTCCTGACGAATTTTAACGGAAAGCTGATTAGGAGAGACCACCAAAGAACTTTCTGGCACATATTTGATTCAACTTCACAACGAATCAATCAAGCTTAATAATAAGACGTTTGCTAGTCTGACGACTTTTTCGCTTCAGGCATTACCATCTGTCCTAACAAATACTTCGACGATTGAGCATAAGATCGACATCAAATACCTCCATAACATGAGTATGGACAACATCAAGATCCTGAGCAGTATGATTTTCCACACTTGGCGGGAATCATGTCACGGCGCATGGAGGTAAACGCACAGGAGCATTCAAGGTGGCTGACCAAGCATTTCATCGTGGGACAATGGTGCAGTAGGTCGAGCTTAGGTGTAGGAAATTAGTTTTAAGTTCATTTAGTTTAAGTGGAATTACGGAACGGATAAGACATTAAGAATTAATAAATTATATCAAATTCAAACGAGTTCTTTTACTTAGTAAGTCGAATAGTTTTAAAAATCCGTTTATTGAATACAAAACAATATACATACTTTTTTTATTTTATTGACATCAACATTAAACATTTGCTTCAGCAGAATAAAATTAACAACCCGACAGAAAATTAATTCAAAAAGTGAAATTAAAAAAAATAAACTTACAGTTCTCTTCATATATGTAGGTATGTAATTGCATGGGAAGAATTTTTTTAGCCTATAAGAACATGACGGATTAAATACTCATATGGTTTTTTATAATCGCTTAATTTTTTTTATTGTCAAAAATAATAATACAATTTTGTCAGGCTTTTCTCTCGAAAATCAGGCTGTTATTATAGTCTTTTTTTTTTTAAGCTGGTAAACCTACCCACAGTATCAAAACCAAAAGGCCATTCGACCTCAGGAACATAGTTGTTTGATGCAGTATCCGTCCAACCGAGCGAAAGGCGGGGAATATTTAACACTTTTCATCGCGAACAACGAACAGTTATAAAATGGTCATAACTGTTATAAATTTGCATTTCTTTAGTCTTTTTTACACATATTTTTCTTATTTTTAAACAACAAACATCCGATTTTCAACTTGTAAGTAATGCAAACCGAAATGACAACATAGGTTTCGCCCCTATATTTCCTTATAAATTGCAAGCGGAGATAGTGCACTTAAGTGCACTATACCCAAATCCCTCTTTTTACCAGAATCCGTGATCAACCCCCGACTTCAATCGACATACCATTTCATTAAAATACCTTAATAAATTCTAGAGATAGCTTATAATATAAAATCATACCACTTAACTAAAAATGCAATAAAAAATTGTAAACAGAATATAAATCTTATTTTAAAATGTTATTTACTCCCTATTTTAATTCCCAGCTACTAACAACTTTTTCCATTAAATAAAAAGAATAATAATAATGATGAGGGCCGAGAGCGGGTTGTAAGAGCATTACTTGTTCTTCTTACTTTGTATCTTTGATTCAAAGAACACTTAATGCTTAAGGTTTCGTTTTATTTATTTTTTGTCCAACAATAGGAGAAGAGAAGGCACATTATTATTCGCGATTAAAAATGAAAATAATTTGGAAAGCACTTCAATTGAAAAGATGTACCTACATATACTTATACTTACATATGAATACTCGTATATACAAAAAAATGAGAATAAAACCAAAATCCTAGTTCAATGATCGTAGAGGTGAATGCTTTTTTGAAGTGACATGTTGTATAGGGGGTTGTGTAAATTAAAGCGCGCATATTCCAATTTATCACATCAACATTTAAGATAGGGTAACGCAGTGGTGTATAGTAAAAATTTTATAAAAAAAAATAAAGAAAATACAAAAATTATTTTCGCTCCACCCATGGAAAAAAATAAAAAAAAAATATTAATGATAAGTAAAAATAAAAAAGAGGGGCACTTTTAAATATAGAAAAAAGGTAAATCACATTTTATGAGTGAATTCTCGATTAGTATACAATAAGAACGATTACTACGCCAATTATTTCATAACAGAAACAGGTTCATATTCATAGAGGTAACCTCTAATTTCGAAATAATTTATTAATATAATAACTAATTTTTAATATGTACGAGTATATGAGGATTTACTGATTTTAATTGAAAATACTAACACAGATTTTAAGCTTAAAATATGGTAAATATTGAATAAAAACTATTTTTACAACTCGAATTTAATAGGGCAAATAAGGGTAAATGTGCATAAGGGCGTAAATTTCTAATTTTGTAAACAATTGATAGATTTGTTGCTACGAAATACGACTACTTTAAGATCACACAAGAATACGAGACCGTATTTTTGGTACCAAAATTCGCCCAGTTCCACTGGTCTCGCCGGTCTGGATGGTTGGTTTCGGTTTTCGCGAGAAGAAATATTTTTTTATTTAAATATTTTTTAGTACTCAATTTTTAAATTATACTCAGGTAGGCGTACTGCGAAAATCCTGAGAAAAATACAAACGATTTAGGTATGCATGTCGTTGGAATAGAAATCGCTCATTTTTCAGACCGGAAAAAGGTGACTCTAAGACTTTTAGGTGGCATTGGGAAAAAAATGTATTACCCAAAAGTCAAAATATAGTATGTTGCCTACCTGTCAAGCCATGACTGTCAAAATCGATTGAGGTATAAATCCGATTTAAATGGATTAAAAAAACTCTACAAAATTCTAATTTTACCTCAGAAAATTTGAAATTTTTTCGTTGACACTGAACACCCATATTATCTTACATTTTTTACTACCAAAAAAACACGAAGAAAAAACCAAGACTAAGGAAAAGACCAAGAGCGGGACCGAGACGAGACTACAAATTAAAATTCTCAAGAGATAAAGAGGAGCCCGAGACCGCGACTGAGAGACAAAAAACTTGTTTGGTTTGGTCTCGTTCCCAGCCCTAGTCACTGTATTTGGTGATGTCAAAATGTCGGCAAATGGCGCAAATGTCAATTATAATTTGAGATTTGTGAAGTAAGCAAATACAAAATACACGTAAGCGAGACTTGAATATCTATTCTAAAAAAAATAAAATATAATTATTTAATGTATACCTACCTTAAAACTTTTGAAAAAAATTTGTTTGATATTTTTTTTTTTATTAATTTTGAAGTTGAATTTTTTTTTCAAAAACGGTTCAAGAAGCCCGTTGTTAGTATTGTTAATTTTTGTTTTTTGTTTTTTTCTGTTTAGTATTGTAGTATTCGAATCACCCTGTATATTTTTTGAATTATCTATCTTGTATTACCTTTGACAAAGTAGTTATGTAATATGTATGTACATAATGTATGTATATAATACATGGATGTGACTCGAGACATGCCAACCGTGTCGCAGTGTGGCAGTGGGTCGGGTTTCTTCGGGTTTTAAGTGTGACCGTGTGTCACTTTTGGCTTAAAATTAATGCAAGCAGGACACTGTTATAGTAACAGAGTGGAGTACCCCATTTTTATATATGTGGGACTGTTAGAAGTATTCAATTATAATTTTCATTCTTTCACATTGGGTGATATGCATAAACAAAGTAAATGCTATTACTGGAGAATTTCCCATAATAGTTTATACTTTTTTGAATGAACTTTATAAGTAAATACTTCATTCCGTATGCATAAAAACTAGTAAATACAATTTGTCTGTAGTAAATACTTAGTTTTTTTCAAAGTTGTTAAAAAGCAAGTTGAAAATTTCATGGTACATACTTTTTTTTATTTAAACCTTAAATTAGTTATGTGACAAGGCAATTAATATCAGTCTTATGTCGTATTTAGAATAAATTAGATTATCATAGTGCATATTTAAGTTTTGTTACAGCTAATAATATGGCGGAATTTGTACATATTAATTCTCAAACTCAAAGAATGTTTTAAAGATCGAAGCCCGGAATCTGAGTCTAATTTTAATAAATTATATCGCTTTTAGAGGGAAAACGTAGATTGGTTAAGTGAATATTTTATTAATAAGCTAAAGCAATATTTCTACCATTAAAAATATTAGTATAAATTCAAAATTTAACGCACTTACTAATAACTATACGGCGCCTAAGTTGTGATGGTTTTATAATAAATAAATATTGTAACATATACATACATACCTACCGTGAAACGTTTTTAATTAGTGACCAAGATTTAAAACTATTGTTCTTTATATTACTGGTTCATACAGTGTTCATAAATGTACATATAAATATACATATATGATGTATATGTATTTTAAGGAATTCAACTGAATCAAGAGGAGGGGCAATTAGTCATCAAGAAAGATGAACATATATTTACACTACGTTGGGGACACTGGATTTCGAGTGCATGTACATGTACATGTACATACATGTGCATACTTATGAATTAAAGTTAGATATGATTTCTGCTAATTCCGTCCTTTTCATATGTCTTTATCTCCGGATTTGAAGTGCACTAGCCATAAGTTCTTCATCATCATCAACAATATTCCCATTTTCTCTACTTTCTCTCAATTCGAAATAGTTATCAATTAAATACCTGGTTTTCCAATATTGTGCAAAACAAAACAAGCCATAATAATATTTGAAACATTCTATATGCAAATTTTTTAAAATGAGACATCTCTTCCTTAGTTGACCAAAATATCTTTCAATTATAACCCTCTCTTTTGAATGCAGTTTCTTGCATGCTCTTTCTTGGTTAGTTGTTTGGTTTTTAAAGGGTGTCATTAAACAAGATGTTATTCCATATCCTTTGTTCTACTAGTAATGCAATATTAGTTAAATTTCTCATTATGGGTTCCAAAAACTGTTTCTCCAAATTCTGGAAGATTTAACTGAGCCCGGCCATCTGCATTCAACACTTGTTAGATATTTCTTAGCTTCACATGTTGTTTGGATATTGATGGAGACATATTTTCGGCTAACCCCTTCGAGTAGGGGAACACAAAAGAATATACCCGAGGTAAGGCATGTCTGTCGTAAGAGGCGACTAAAATCCAACCTCCGTATACTGAGAGTGAACGTATACATAAATACGCAATGAGTAAAACAAATAGATACTTTACTCCAGGTGGCTATCCATGTTAACTGGAAAATCCACTCTCTCCCTACGGATTCTAGGGAGGGCCAATTATTGCATTTAATAAATCCCTTCTCAAAAAGAGCAAGGGTTGCTCGATCACCTCCTCCATCCCAATCGAATAACAACGGTAAGAAGAGTTCGCCGGTAACGCCAGATGCGCGAGTAAAAGAGGACTCAATGAAAACAGAAATTCTTGGGAAAGATATTACTGAACTTCATCAAAAACTTGATGAAGTAGTAAAACTTTATCAGGAGTTAAAGAAAGAAGTTGATCTTCTTCGTAAGGAAAATGAGGTGCTGAAGAACAAACACAACAATGACTCGAAGGCTGGTTCTTCGCAAGCGAAAAATTCCATTTATGAGACTGATGCAGAACTAGCTCGCGAAACAGATAAGTCCTCAAACAAAAGGCCGAGTAAAAAACACAAGGTTGGATCCTCACCTGATGGCGCCTATTTTTCTGAAAAAATTGCATCACCAAAAGATGCCAATAATAAAGAAAAAACATATTAAAATTAGGCCTCCGCCACCACTTAATGTTGTCGGCATTGCGGCGTATAACCGGCTGCAAACTATCTTAAACACGTTAACACCATTAGATTTTAAAGTTATTTCAATTAATAACAACAAATGAAGAGGTTGCGTGAAAGATTATGAAAGTTATCGTCTCCTGCCGCGAAAACTAAACGAAGAAAAAGTAGAATGGTACACAATTGCTTGGCTTGCACCCATCATGTCCAAAAGAAGATTATAACTAACGAGGGAACTATAAAATCTTTGATGCTGTGAACATCGTCAAAAGAGAAACACAAAAAAAAGATAGCGAAAAAAATGTGGTACAGCGTGGTCTTCCGCTATTTATTCATACTTTTGATAAGGCAGAGAAAATAGATGATATTTACAAAATTAAAACAATCCTCAATTTTGTTGTTAAGATCGAACCTTTAAGAAAGAGTTCAAGACTGATTCCTCAGTCTAAACGCTGTCAAGAATTCAATCACACGCAAACTTATTGCACAAAAGAACCTAGGGTAAAGGGCGCCGGAAATCATCTTACTAAAGACTGCACCTCAGATTGCAGCAAGGTGCATACATTGTAATAAAAGTCATCCGGCCAACTATAGAGGCTGCGAAGTAGCAAAAGAATTAAAAAACGGCGATCAAGATTTACGCAGTTACAAAGAAAACCACCAAGCCAAATAGAAAAACAAGTTCTTAAGACCCCTAAGAGCTTAAATGCCCAAATATCCAAAGGAAAAGAGACACAAGATCAATTACCACAACCAGAGCAAACACCAAAGTAAGGTAGTGTAAAAACATACCCAAATAACGGCTAAGAAAATACCTTTACAAAAAATATACTGCTGGTGATCCACTGACGAACGTCTTAAACATAATTCTTTCGAAATGTGGTACAAATAAGCTTATATTTGATAGGCTAACTAAACTCGAAAACAGTTTTTTGCCAAAACGCCCTACAAAAAGAAAAACATAATAGAAAAGCTCAAAATAATTACTTGGAATCCCAACGGATTATGGCAACAACTTGGAGAACTAGAAATGTTTATGCATGAGAAAGATATTGATATTTGTTTGATATCGGAAACGCATGTCAAGAAACAATCAAATAGTAAGATCAATGGATTTTTAGAATACCACGCAACTCATCCGTCGAACAAAGCAAGAGGTGGATCATCTTTATTTATAAAAGAATGCATCAAACACACGATAGGCCCGAAAATAGAGGCTGAATCAATGCAAGTAATCGGTGTACAGGTTAGAACTCAGAATGTTGTACTGAATGTATCTTCCATATACTGTCCTCCACGATGTAAAATTGAAAAGAATGAATTTATGAACGTGCCATTGTTAATTTAACAAAATTTTATCCTTGGTGGTAACTTTAATGCGAAGCACAGCTTTTGGGGATCTAGAGGTATTTCTCAAAAGGGTCGAATGCTCTGCGAAAGGGGAATGGAAAAGAATTGAAATTTTCATTTGACTGGTCGACAGATCCATCGAAAATACCTGACCTTATTGATTTTTTTGTGGTCAAAGGAATACCCTCAAATAAAATTAGCTTAACAGGAAGCTTTGATCTTTTCTCAGATCATTCTGCCGTTATTCTCACTTTGAGCGACAATCTTGTTAAAAATGGAAAACCGTTCACGCTAACCAATGGGAAAACCAACTGGGAAGGTTTTAAGAAAGATATAGAGGATAGCGTTGAATTAAGGGTATCACTGCATACGCATCTCGAACTTAAGACCCAGTAGATAATTTCGTCAATATCGTACAACAAGCCGCATGTAACAACACGCGCGCCGTACCAAAGAGAAATGCCGCGCTTTAAAAACCTAAAATATCCGCAGGAAATAAAAGATTTCGTAATAGAGAAATGAAAAACACGTAAGAAATGGCAACAAACTCGAGGTCCTTAACACAATGTAAATTTAAATCGCTTTTGTAATTTACTAAAAAAGGCGATAGAAGAATTCAAAAATTCTGAAGTCGGAAATAATCTTAAAAGCTTGACAGCTGGAAAAGAATCCAACTACTCACTCTGGTAAGCTGTTAAAGTAACGAAGAAACCAAAGCTCCCAGCGCCTCCGATTAAGAATGATAAAGGAAAAGCAAAAGTTTTCGCGGATTACCTGGAAAACACATTTAAACCTTTTGATGGACAAGGACTCAACGAAAATTTAAATATACGTTCTAACTCAAGCGAAAATTACACAAAACGAAATATTACCCTTGCCGAATTAAGTAGAGCAATAAAAAAGGTTAAGTATTAGAAAGCTCCGGGATATGACTTAATTACCGCCGAAGTTCTCAAAATGCTTCCTTGCAAAGGGTTAATTAATAATCTTTATATACTAAATGCCACTCTAAGGCTAAAGTACGTTCCGAGCCAATGAAAGGTTGCGGAAGTTATAATGGTTCTCGAACCAGGAAAACCATCACATGATAAGAAATCTTATAGACATATTTCGCTTCTGCCCGTAATATCTAAGGTCTTTGAAAGAATACTACTTCTGCGCCTGCGGCCAATAATAGAAGAAAAGCCCCTAATACCTGAACATCAGTTCGGATTAAGAAGCAAGCATTCGACAATTTACCAAGTGCATAGGATCACTGACGTCATTGAGAAAACTCTTGAAGAAGAGAAAATTTGTTCGGCGGTCTTCCTAGACGTGTCGCAAGCTTGTGATAAGGTGTGGCACGAAGACCTAAATTTTAAATTAAGACAAATTCTGCCTGAAGCACTTTATACGCTTCTAAAAGCATATCTATAGAATATACTTTAGAGTAAGACATGGAAACGAATGCTCGGATCTCAAAGGTATAGTGGCTGGGGTACCACAAGGAAGTGTCTTAGGCGTAATATTGAACCTATTATTTACAGGTGCTATACCTCAAACAGAAGACACTATCGTAGCCACAACACTGCAATACTAGCAGTGGGCCAAACGATAAATGATGATACGACTAAATTACAAAAAGCTCTGAATAATATCAGTGAATAGACCAAAACCTAGCGGATATCGCTTAGCGAAGTAAAATCAGTCCATATGTATTTTACGTATAAAAAATTAATAGATTACCGGTATTTGTTAATACGGTTCAAGTTCCGTTTGCTAATGAAGCAAAATATCTCGGAATGACTCTAGACGCATGTTAAAAAGAAATGCGAAGAGTTAAATAATAAACTCAGAGATATGTACTGGTTGCTTGGGAAACACTCTAAGCTCAGTATCGAAAACAAGCTAATTTTGTACAGGCAGGTGCTTAAGCCTGTCTGGACTTACTTTATACAACTCTGGTGGTACGCAAAGTTCTAATTTAAATACCTTACACACATTTGAAAGTAAACTCCTGAGATCGTTTGTAAGCGCACCTTGGTACATTAGAAACGAAGATCTCCACAGAGATCTCGGGATTCCCACGGTTCGGGATGAAATACAAAATTTTGCCCGAAATCATAGAAAACAGCCATTACAACACTGTAATAGTACTATAATCGAAATTATCGATGAGACGAATTTAGTATGCCGCCTGCGAAGGACTAAGCCTTCCAATCTGGTGCACTTAACGAGAATCCGCTTTAAAATCGCGGTATATGCAGTATATGCAGGAACTATGACCGGATAGTTACCTGCAACACGTTAATTAAATTCGTTAAAAATAAATTGTTAGATAAGTTTCAACTTAGTTGCAATCGGGAAGAAGAGGTGTTTGTGAAGTAAGAATCTCACACTCCTATTTCCGCGTTTTTCGGTCATCATTGAGCCTTTTGAAGGTTTTACACCTACCCACGGAAAAAAAATATTTCGGTTAATGTTATCTTCGCAATGAAATCGTGGACGTAGATTCAATATTTCAACATGAGTGCAGTCAGTCAGTGGGAAGCTGTATTTTGTAAGCAACCATATTTTGCTCTTTGTTGTTCTTCATACTTTGATGAATATTTTATCCAATGAGAAGCTTTGTCTTCTATTAATTTCGCTACAAAATTAACTGTTATGGAAACACTACTCTAATGTACGAAAATATACGAGTATCTTCACCAACGCCAACTCGAAATCCAGAGTCCCCAACGTAGCGCAAAAATATCTTCATCTTTCTTGATGATTAATTGCCCCTCTTCTTGTTACAGTTTGAATGCCTTACAATACATATATGTTTATGTACATTTGTATGTACATTTATGAACACTGTATGAACTAGTAATAACGGGTGATTTTTTTGCTACTTGGTTTTTGACGTTTATATTTTTGACAGATCACAAATGACAAATTCCACGAACATTTGACATTTCGATTCAGTATTGTTTGCCATTTCATCATGAATAGACCTACGCCTGAACAACGTTTGCAAATTATTGAAATTTATTATCAAAATTCGTGCTCTGTGAAAAATGTGTTTCGCAAGCTACGTCCGTTTCAGCGACGAGGCTCATTTTTGGCTAAATGGATACGTGAATAAGCAGAATTGCCGTATTTGGAGTGAAGAGCAGCCAGAGGCAATTCAGCAGCTACCAATGCATCCCGAAAAATGCACTGTTAGGTGCGGTTTATGGGCAGGCGGCATCATTGGGCCGTACTTCTTCAAGGACGATGAAGGCCGCAGGGTTACGGTCAATGGAGAAAGGTACAGTTCGATGATAACAGATTTTTTTTTGCCGAAAATGCAAGAATTGAACTCGGTCGACATGTGGTTCCAACAGGACGGTGCCACATGCCACACTGCACGCGAAACCATGCATCAATTGAGAGGCGAATTTGGTGAGCAGTTGATCTCACGTTTGGCGCAGTCAATTGGCCACCAAGATCATGTGATTTGACCCCGTTAGACTATTTTTTTTGGGGCTATGTTAAGTCTATTGTCTATGGGGACAAGCCAAACACGATTGCTGCCTTGGAAGCTAACATTGAACGCGTCATTGGTGAGATTCCGGCCGAAATGTGTGAAAAAGTTTGCCAAAATTGGACCTTCAGAATGGACCACCTGAAGCGTAGCCGCGGGCAACATTTAAGTGAAATTATTTTTAAAAAGCAAATGGCAAAAATTGATTTATCGATCCAAATAAAAATTTCATTCACTTACAAGTTTACAAGTTTCTGTGTTTTTTTGAATTTTCAAAAACCAAGCTCTTAAAAAATCACCGTTTATAAACAAAAATTCCTAGTTTTAAATCTTATATATAGTTTATGTTTGTCGGTGTGCTTGACGATGATCTTGATATTTCAGAAGTTTGAATTCCTCGTCAAATATACAAGAAAAATGAATATTTTTCTTCATTTGATGATTGAATCCCGGCTAACAAAAGAATAGCCAATAATAAATGATTGAAACTTCGATTATATGTATAAGACTGCGCTCAACGAACAGCGTGTTCCGAATTGGAATCCAGAGATAACCTTAAAATCCAAGAATATGAAAGAAAAACGACTGGAGCAATTAAATTGGAACTATACTTTTTTCGCTTGTTCTCTTGTGCTGTGTTTATGTGTACCTTGTGGTGGTGCTCGAAGTACCCGAAGAAACTGACTGCGCTGCTGGTCCACAGAAGAAGAGTCGAAAGTCAATAGAAGAAGAAATTATCCCTAAAGTCGAAGAAATTGCGTGCGCGTCGCCATCGCCTACACCATCTACCGCGACTGCAACGACAGTCATCACTCTAGAAGCTGTGCAAGTTGCGGTTCTCCGACTGTACCGGCTACCCTTCACCAACACCGACCGGTGGCAGTTACCAATAATAATAAGTCGGTATTGGCAACAGACGACTTCTACAACAAACCATTTGGAAGCGTGAGTTTGTGTACCACGCAAGTCCCGACATTTTTTGATTTTATAAATAAAAATACACTTTTATAACACAATTTCCCCATTATAATGTTAAATTTGTATGTAATATTTTCAAATTTTGACATATATATATAATTCGAAGTGAACTTAGATGTATTTTAAGTTTGTTACTTTGCTAAGCTCCATATAGATTTGTACGTGCAACATAAATAAATTTATGTATAACTTAAAACTTATGAGAAACTTAGCTAGTAACAGGATTTATGTTTCGAATCAGCAAACGGGCCTTAAATATACACTTTATTCTAAATATGTCATAAGACTGATATTAATTGCCTTGCCACCTAACTAACTTAGGGTTTAAATCAAAAAAAGTATGTACTATGAAACTTATGACTTGCTATTTAACAACTTTGAAATAAGTGAGTATTTACTAAAGAAAAATAGTACTTACTAATTTTTATGCATACGGAATGAAGTATTTACGAAGTTCTTCAAAAAAGTAAAAACTATGGTCGAGCATTTTCCGCATTTTTATGCATACCAAAAATAGTTTATACTTACAAATTCTCCAGTAAAAGCATCTGCTTTGTTTTATACATATCACCCATTGTGAAGAAATATGAATAAAAAAGTAATTACTATCAATTTTGCATAAATTCTAGTAATTTCTGTGATGAATTTAGCATATACTGAAAGTATATGCCATAAGTAGGAACTTTCTTTTTTGCATACGAAATGAATTAATTACTGCAAATTCAACCTTCTACTAAAAATTAAAATATTTACTTTAAGCTTTTACTTATAGCAAATACTGGCGTTTTATGCAAATAACCCATTGTCTGTTCACTCACTCTGTTACATACCTACAATGCATATGAATGTTACACTGTCGCACTATAACAGTGCCGTTATTGCATTCAATTTAAGACGAAAATGCCACACGGTCACAATGCAACATTTAAAACAGAAAAAAACCCGACGCACTGTCACACTGCCACACGGCGCGGCGGTTGAAATGTATCGAGTCACGACCATAATGCTCAAGTATGTCCAGCAAGAAAGGAAGTTGTTTTTTCTTTCAATTATCAGATATTAAAATAGAAACAACACCAACCTTAAAAAACAGCCTATCAATGTATGTATCTTTTATGAGTGCCAATGAAATAATGAAAAAAATATTTTCTCAAAAACTCAAAAACCTATGGACAAAGAGCCCTCGTAAAAGTACAAGTATCAGATCAGCTTGTATACTTGAGGAGTGCATTTCAAAAGTAACTTAACGTCAAGGGTGGTGTTATGTGTACGAATCATACCCTCATACTGTTACTATCGAGTGCGGGTTGACAATACTCGTATACGAAGGAATGAGATATTAAAACAAATCAGACATTGATCTTGATTTCATATAAATTCAAATCATTTTTTTTTATCCAAAAAGGACACTTTTCCAACGCTCTAACTTTCTTTACCCCTTTTATATATGTATGTATCGATATATATTGTAAAATAAGAAGACCTTGAAATAGGGGGAGATTTAAAGATAGGTCAGACTTCTCTTTTTTCTTGCTTCAACGCATATATATAATAATGAGGATTATTTTTTTTGAGGGAAAAATGTGGCTACATTTATAAGTGTGGATAAATAAGAAATCCTAATGCAAATTCGTATATTGTCTTTATTTTCTCCAATACTGACAAGTTTTCATTTCAAAATTGAGTAATTAGGTAATAAAAGAAAACTTGCCAAGTAAAGCAACACAATTTAAGTCAGTAATCATTAAATAAGAGATTTCCCTGTTAATTTTGAGGTTCTTCAATATTACTCTGCTTAAACTATTTGATATTTAACATTAATAAACTTAAAACTTGGCGTACTTTTCGATCTTACTACTTTTCACGGCTGACTTGCAAAGGTTACTGTATGTAAAAGATAGGGCTGGCAACGAGACGAGACCAGGCGAGACTTTTTGTTAATCTCGTCTCGGTCTCGCCAAAATCGAAAATTTCAGTCTCGTCTCGGTTTCGGTCCAGGTCTCGCCTAACCAAGTCTCGTCTCGGCCTTGGTCTCGCCTTTTTCTCGAGAAAATTTTAATGTGCGGTCTCGTCTCGGTCTCGGTCCTGGTATCATCCTTAGTCTTGGTTTCGTTCGTGTTTTTTTGGTAGTAAAAAGATGTAAGATAAAGATAAGACGCATTGTTCGGATTGCAAATATAGAGTATGGTTGTGGTATCTCAGCAGTACGTCGGTAAGAAAAATGCGGGAAAATGGATAAAACAAACTCGTGAGTCTGTTTTGTCTTTTGAGTTAAGTGGAAATAAGATTTTGGAAGAATTGTGTAAGTTAATATATTTCATAGCAAAAACAAATAAAATATTAAATAAAAAAGAGTACCCACATACAACGCTCGATTTTTTAAGAAATAAATTTACCGGTTTTGTCAAGCCACGACATGTCAAAAACCATTTAAGGATGTCTCCGATTTAAATGAATTAAAAAAAAACCTATACAAAACTCAAATTTTACCTAAAAAAAATCGAAATTTTTCGATTTAATTTATCGCGCCCTAAAAAGTTGATGTTAGACCTTTTAGGTGAAATTTCGAAAACAAAATATTGCTCAAATGTCAAGATATAGTAAGTTGCCTACTTGTCAAGTCATGAACTGTCAAAATCCATTGAAGCATCGCTCCGATTTAGATGGATTACAAATCCTCTACAAAATTCAAATTTTACCTCGAAATTTTTTCCTCCGACAAAAGTTGATTTTAAGCCTCTTGTATGACATTTGGAAAAAAATATTATCAAAACGTCCAAATATATTTCGTTGCCTACCTGTCGAGTCATGAGCTGTCAAAATCCATTGAAGGATTGCTCCAATTTTAATGTTTGGTAGCGTGAAAAATCGTACGAATTGGTACACATATTCACATTTAGCTGTCAAAACCAATAGAAAAAAAAAACAAGTTTGGGAAACTTGGTGAAAATCAACGTACAATATGGATCTCAAGAATTCGGTCAAACTTGGCATCTTCACGTCTTTTCCAACTTTATTGTGCTTGTCAATTATGCATGAATCTAATAATGATATATCCTTGTAAGTTGCTTATTCTAAACAAATCAAAAACTAGAAATTTTGTTCTGCAGTACGTAGGTCCATGAAGCTAAGGCCATAGACTTCACTTGAAACGAGTAAGTTTTACTTGTGTAAATCGAAAACTATATTTTTAAGTTGAATTTTATTAGTTGCGTATGAAAGCGTTCCGAATGGCTTACATTTTGTTCGAATTAAGTTTTCAAAGGTGTGCGATAACGTACAAAATAGGCCTTTGAAGAGCCGTATTTCCAAGATAAAATTTGAATTTTGTACAGTTTTTTTAATCCATTTTAATCGGAGCAATCCTTCAATGAAATTGGCAGTTCATTGCTTGGCAGGTAGGCAATAAACTATCAGCCCTATTCTGCTATCTTCCGATTCACGTGAATATTTTACTCAATTTTTCACTTTTTAGATATTTTCAAATGCCTTCTATCTTTTGAGTCCAAAGCTTTACTAATATTTTTTTTGTTTAATGCTTAAGAGAATCTAATTGTTAAAATTTAATTTCGATCGAAATTTATGTAATTTTTGAAACAATTCGTTTTTTCCGTCGGATAGCAGAATATAAATATTCACGTGAACGTTTAACAGAATAGGACTGTATATTTAGACGTTTTTAAAATATTTTAAATCACCTTTTTACGGAGCAATAAATTAAATCGAAAAATTTATAATTTTCTTAGGTAAAATTTGACTTTTGTAGAGATTTTTTAATCCATTTAAATCGAAGAAATTCTTCATGGGATTTTGACAGCTCATGGCTTGACAGTTAGCCAACGAACTATGTTTTAACGTTTTGACAATATTTTCTTCCAAATGTCACCCAAAAGGAAGCAACGCCATGCATATATAAATCGTATGCATTCTTCTCTGGATTTTCGAAATGCGCCTATCTCTGTATAACTATGTATATACATAATATGGTTTGATATGTTAACGCGCATATAATATTTCGCAAAAAAAAACTTGTGAATATTATAAAAATTGAACATGATTAGATATTAAAAAATAATGAAATAAAAACAAAATTTTCTTATAGCGAAAACCGAAACGAAACCACCGAGACCGCCGAGACCAGCGAGACTCTCGTCGAATTTCGGTACCAACAATACGTTCGCCCGCTCTCGTCTCGGTCTGATCTTCGGTACTTTTAAAGGAGTCTCGTCTCGTTGACGAGACCGAGACCGAGACGAGACCGAGACTAGTCTCGGTCTCGTTGCCAGCCCTAGTAAAAGACCTTGGCTACTTTTTTAACATTTATGTTTTTGATGTGATTTAAATACTTTTTGCAGTTTCTTTTTATCAGGAAAAGTGGGTGCAATAAACGCCCAATGAGATCATCATAAGGAAACGTAAGTTTTTAATTATGCATTTTGTATGTATAATAAGTCCTAACCCTCTACCAATTTTCATAAGTTTGAAGTGCTCCATTGAAATGATAAGAAATGGGTCGATGAAAGGCCCCCTGCATGAAAAATTTCATAATTTCATAGTTTTCTTTGTATATTTTTTTCATGATATTTCTTTTATATTATAAAGTTTGAACGTTGACATTATGTGTGAAACACTACATCATTTAAATGACCACCACGCGAATTGTTGCAAGCATCGATTCTTTTGAGGTAATTTTTGACAACTTTTTGACACATATTGGGCGGAATCTCAGCCATAACTTGATGAATGTTGGTTTTCAAGTGCTCAAGAGTTAAAGGTTTATCTGCATAAACACGGTCCTTCGCGTAGCCCCACAAAAAAAACATCCAGCGGTGTCAAATCGCATGATCTTGGTGGCCAGTTAATATAGCCACGACGAGAAATTACGGGGCCAGGAAATGTGTCTTGCAATAAAGCCATACTCGCTCGAGTTGTGTGGCATGTGGCACCGTCTTGTTGAAACCACTTATTCTCCAAGTCGTATTCTTCAATAGCAGGCAAAAAAAAAGTCGGTTATCATATGACCATAACGCTCCGAATTGGCGGTGACAGTCGTTCCATCGTTGTTTTCGAAGAAGTAAGGTCCAATCACACCTCCGGGCACAAAGAGCGCCCCAAACAGTGACTTTTTGTGGATGTAATGGCCTCGCTTCAATTACTTGAGTATTCTCAGAACACCAAATACGACAATTTTGTTTATTAACATACCCACCGAGTGAGAAATGTGCTTCGTCGCTGAAGAAAATTTTGTTCGAAAAATCGCCGTCCACCGCCTGTTGTTCAAGCACCTTTTCGACGTATCTACGACGTTGTGAATGGTCAGTTCGACATCAAACCCAATTTTTCTCATTTTGTTAAGTATAATTTAATGAGTAACTTTATCTAATGCTTTTCAGACATCTGTATAAACTACATATACTTGAGTTGAACGACTGAAGGCGTCTGAAATATCGTGCGTAAAGGAAACTAAATTAGTAACTGTAGAACAACCACGTAAGAATCCGTGCTGCTTCGAGTTAATCACAGGGATAACCATGAACATGATGCTTAATGTGATAGTGGAGATTTTTAAAGTGTTTTTTTTTTATTTTAATAAATTAAAGATGAAAGCAAATGTACACATAAGTAACTAAATAAATATTGTGTTTTGAGTTTATTAAATAAAATCTTTAATTTATTAACATGATACTGCTATGACGTATTTTTTTCAATTATGAGCGATAAAGCATTTAAGATACAAACTGTTCTATAGTTAGAAATCTCCGAAATAGGGCCATTTTTATGAACAGGTGTTACATGAGCTTAAGTCTGTCAGAAAAGGCTTGGCGTAATAAAGACGTGTTAAAAAGGTAAAAATATGTGGAGTTAGAACCTTAATGCAGTTTTTTTTGTAAAAGATATTAGGGATCCCATCAGATCCTTTATATCTTTTAGTATAGACTATTATATCTTTAGAATACCGTTATAGATATTAATGTGAGGTGTGTTTATATTAGTATGAAAGACGGTCTGGCCGTTATCATTCACTGAGATATTGCCAAATATAGACCTAGGTTGTGAATAATTATTTTTAAAGAATGTTGAAAAAGATTCACATATTGCATTTGGTGATGAGCACTAATGTTTTCGTGAGTCATAATCATGACAGATGGTAAATGAGTTAGTGGCCCTTAACTTTTTGTGTATGACCAAAAATATTTAACATTAGTTTTAAGATTATATTCTGCATTATTCGGATAGTTCTTTTAGCAAATATCTTATTCTTTTTTACCTAAAGCCCTTAAGGTATTTAAATGTTTCATTATCAGCCGCACGATTTTCTTGCAGTGAAATGAAAACGTTGTTTTGCATTAATTGTCTTTATACGATTATGAGAAAACCAACATGGGTGACTATGGCAAACTTGCATTTTCAGGGCACAAAAGATTCGTTTACGCTACTCAACTTTTTACTTGCGATTATAGGTACTATAAGGCAAATTATGTATTCGTAAAAAAAATTTTTTTCTAACAATCAAATATGACATTACTATCATAGAGATCAGCAAAAAAATGGGTCCAGCAATTCCGTCTGTCTGTCTGTAGAACGATCTACAGCCTAAGCGGCTGAACTGATTTGGTTCAAACTTGGTACTTAGGCGTTTTAGGTGACTGCCCAAAATAGAGGTTTGAATCGTTGTTTTATGCCCAAAAATAAAGGTACTTGCCATACAAATTTTTCTACCATCTTAATTATCTCAAAAACGGCTTTAACGATTTTGATTGAAATTGGTGTGTGTTCTACTTTGGGTATGGTCTACATTTCGGCTAAAAATTTTTTTTAAATATTTTGTTTTTAACGGTACCTGCCATACAACCATTTTTTTGATTTTCGATTTTTTCATAAACGGTTCAACGGATTTCCATAAAATTTTTTATACAGGAGATCCTTCAAATTCTAAATAGTATTGCATTTCAAAATTTTTGAAAATTCAATATTTCGAAAACGGGTGGAGAATTTTTACTGAAATTTTGTTTTTGAATTTATATTATTAAATATTTAAAATGTTCATACCAATTTTTTTTAGAAAAGCTTAAGAATTTGTATATATAAAAAATTAAGTGAAAAACTTTAAAAATATATTTAGCCGTTTTATTAAGAATCTTTTGCATATAATGTGATCGGACATAGGAGCAAGTACGTGCGATCCAGTCGTGCATTTTATTTTTATAAAATTTGTGAAATGCATTATTTGTGCCCATACTATTAAGAAATACCCAATCAATCAGGTGAAGTTTTTCCAAGTGAGGTTAGGCTAAAAACTAGTTAGCTATTACATTTAACTGTCATCATGTTTACTAACAACTCTCATATTTCTCCTTTTGATTTTTCACATATTAATTGTCTATTTAATAAAGCGAAACACACTTAATTAAGAATATAAAAAAGTAATCCCTTAATAAAAAGGGTTATTTAAGAAGAAACTTACCCTGATCGGCATTTAAGTAATTAATAGTTACTAATAGACAAACAGTGATTACTAATATCCGCAATCTAACGTTGCTTTCCATTTTCTATCTTTTATGCGGCAATTTTTTTGTGTCCAATTATGTGTATTTTATTTGTATTATTATTTTCAGCACGCAGAAGTTATTTTTTTTAATAAAAAAAAAAAAGAAGAAAATTAAAACATTTTTTTTAAAGAAAAACTTGATTTGTTTTTATGTTTCTTAATTTTAACACCAACATTCAATTGGGTTTACTTCTTATTGATTTCAAACGTCATTTTTTTAAATAACACCATCCCGATGTATCAGCAAATTTTATTTTAAGAAACATTTTGTTGGTTTGGGATTTAGTTTTAGTTTTTTTTTTGCTTGTTATTAATTTTTATATTATCCACGGTTTTGATGTAGTTATTAAAGAATTTTTATAAAAGCTGACAAAATTATTTTCATTGTGCTGTTGGAACGCTTTTGGTTTTTGGATATTAAAAACATTTTTCCTATTTTTTGTGAATCTCAGGTGTTTTTTTTTATAGTTGATGCCAAGCTTTTGTCATTTTCGGTTTTCTGAAAAAAAAAAAAATTATACAAATTAAATAAATAACTTATACCACACAAATTTAATATATTGCGTAGTTGTAAGTAGGAAGTATGTTTTTTTTTTTAAAATAAAATCAGTGGCGCAAATTTTTAAAAAATACAAATTTGAAGAATTTAATAAGGGCTAGGTGAACAAGTGTTTGATCCGTGGTTCAGCAGTCTTAACTTCCGATTTCGGAATCAAGTATTTAAACCATGTTTGCACAACTAACTACTTTTTACTACTATCAGTTAGACTTCCGCACAAATCTAAGATAGCGCCAAATGGGAGAGTACGATAACTTAGGTACCGAGATAATAACGTTTTTTCTTTTAGAACAGCTGAATACAAGCATTTTTTATTATGGCAGTGGGTCTATCTTTCCCGTTTGGGCGGAAGGAGCAATATCATAAAAAAAAGGACTTATGATGTATGTGGGATGGGGCTAATCGGAAGGGCATTCTTCGGCGCCCATACTAACTGACGAGAACATGCACAATTCACGTACAAACACAATTGACGAACGAACGAACAAAAAGAATGTGCGACCCTCTCCATTATTTCATTTTCTGATTCTTCCATACTATTCAGATCATGTACAAGAAGGGAGTTAATTTAGTTTAGTTTTGAGTACCGCGAAGTATATTCCGCTCGTCATAACGCCACTTAATAAATCTAGGCTGTCTATCTACTTAAATTAAACAAAATAAAGACAATTTGAGTCATTATACTTAAAAGAATTACAAATGTTTTTTGATTGAGAAGATCGTGACGTGGATTGAAGTTAAAGATCCTACATGTATATATACCTTTTCTAAAGCAAATAATGTTATCTAATTTTTAAATCAAGTAAAATCTATGCAGTTTTTTAAAAAAAATCAGTTTTAAGCCCAAAATTTGGGGAAAAAAGTTTAGTGTAATTTTTTAAAATTATATATTATAATTTTTTTTCGGAAATGCGTTGCTCTATTTAGTTCTTAATCAAACTAGTGCCGTGCAATTCAGGTTGCACTTTAAAGACCGTAGGTCTTACAGGCATATAGTTTAATTTTTAAAAAATAAAAAAAAACTGTATGAACTTAAAATCTAGTTTTTAAGAAAATTGAAAATTACAAAAACTACTTTTTATGGTATATTTGTTGTTTTTTTTGGTTACTTACACATTACGGCCTCTAAACAAAGAGGTATGTATGGTACATGCTGCCCCTTCAACCCCCCTGCTTGGACCCACTATGCAATGTTTGCATTTAAAGGACTCAACTCTTATACATCAAAGTGAGATCACAGTAAATACCAGTTTGAAGGTAATTTAATAATAATTTTTGTGTGAGGCTATACTAGTATACAAACTCTACATAGAAAAAAACCTTACAAGCTTTAGAATTTGTCCCGTTATTTTTTTTCATGCACATGATGTGTTACAAGTTAATACAAATGAAGGTCATTCTTTAGTCAGCCTTTGTGAGAGTAGTGTTTTCTTTTAAATAAACAATGGCGGCTAAACATCAACCGCTTCATCATAAACTTAGCCATATTTCCTTTTTGTTCATTCAAAGATTTTATATCGAACAACGAAAAAAACATAGTTTTTTTTAGAAGAAGCTGGACTTATTCCTTATAAGACATTCATCGACTAGCACGCGTACTAGTTACGTCGTTCTACCGATAGTGTTTCGATTTTCTTTTTGCGATCCCGTTACCCACAAACTTCTTTAACATACCGTTCACTTTTTTATCTACATATCACGCGTGTGCAAACAAAAAAAAAACAAATAGTGAACTTTAGTGAAGTATCATGGGTCACGTGCCACCATTGCCTTCGGGCAATCGTTATAGAGATTTGGACATAGAACCATCTCCTGATTTAAAATCAAAAAGAAAAAAAAATAATAACATCCTTCCTTTACCATTGAATATTTCCACAACTCAATCTGTTTCTGAAGATCCAAAATTCATTGTTACCTCGTCGACCGACGAAACTAAACCCCTCACGTCCTTCAGCGTTTTCTTACTAAAAAAGGCAATCGATGGAATAAGTTCTTGCTATGACCAAATAACCCAACTAAGAGACGGAATTCTACTAGTTCTCGTAAAGTCAAAGAAAATCGCAGATCTATCTCTGCGTCACTCCTCAACTTAATCAACTTAATACCTCAAAAGACACAGTGAATGCTCCATACCTTAACAACGTACCCGAGAGTCAAATATTGCTTGAAATGAAGTCACAAGGGGTGACAGAAGTTTTCAAATGTAAGAAAACTGAAAATGGTACCCAGCACCCTGCCGGCTAAGTCTTATTCACCTTCGATATTTTCCGACCACCTACTTCTCTATATATCGGATGGTATAATGTTCAATTTAGGGAATACTTCCCCAACCCCATGCGTTGCCAAAATTGCCAAATTTTGGGGCACACAACAAAGAGATGCAAAAACAATTCATCTTGCGTTAACTGCAACCTTCCTACAATCACCTGAAGAATGTACTCGCACATTATGTGCAAACTGCGGTGAAATGCACTCAGCTTCTTCTAAATCATGTCTTCGCTACCAACAAGAGAAAGAAACGCTCAAAACAAAAACTTTTCGTAAATGCAGTGTGACTGAGGCCAAACAGATACATATATAAAGAACAAAACCCACCATCATTTCTTCCACTAATCTTTTCAGCTGTAGCAAGCAAAGCTCATGATAAAAAAAAAACACAGACTCACTCCAAACAAAAAATCTTACTCAAAACCAACCAAATCAATCACTTACTTCCAGACACCGTTGGAAAACCCTTTGTTCAAGGACACAACAACAGGCATTTCCAAACCAACCCACAATATTATTCAAGATACTCGCGAACAACAAATTTACCAAAATAACTGACATAAATTAACAACCCTCAAAAATATGAAAAGTATAATAAATGTAAAAAAAAGTGAACATCGAGTTTTCCACTCGATCTTTGAAAAGTTTTTAGAAATGAGAAATGTGCAACAAAAAAAATTTAAACCATTTCATCAAAAAACAAAAACGGACAAAAAATTGATTTGTTTTTTCTTTTTTTTTTTTGTCTTTTGGTGTTGCTTAACATACATAATAGGTATAGGAATTCACTGCAATCTTTAAACATTCATGACATTTAAATATAACGTAAGTCATAACTGATAAACTTGCATTTTAAATTGTAATTTGACTAAAATAAGAATTTTCCATCATGTGTTTTTATAGAAATAAACCTGAAGATGTTCGTAATCACGAACGAAACGTTGTTTTAAACAAAATTCTGTTTCATTTCATTAAAAAAAAAAACAAGAACTGACCTATAGCCCATAAACCATTTATCCAGGGATACGAATGGCATCTTTGTTTTCCCTCAAACTATAACAGCTATGCAATATAAAAACATATTTTATTATGTCTGTTATCCATTTATTTCTGCCTTATTGTATTCCACTGAATACTATACTTAGAACGGGTGATTTTTTTGTTACTTGGTTTTTGACGTTTATATTTTTGACAGATCACACATGACAAATTCCACGAACATTTGACATTTCGATTCAGTATTGTTTGCCATTTCATCATGAATAGACTTACGCCTGAACAACGTTTGCAAATTATTGAAATTTATTATCAAAATTCGTGCTCTGTGAAAAATGTGTTTCGCAAGTTACGTCCGTTTCATGGTCGTCATAATCGACCCACCGAGCAGGCTATTCAGCTCATTGTGACCAAATTTCGCACCAGTTTCACTTTATTGGACATTAATCCACCAAATCGTATCCGTAGACTGCGTACCGAAGAGAATATTGCTGCTGCATCCGCCAGTGTTGTTTAAGATCGCGATATGTCCATTCGGCGGCGATCTCGGCAATTGGGTTTGTGTTATTCGACCACCTGGAAGATTTTACGCAAAGATCTTGGTTTAAAGCCATACAAAATACAGCTGCTGCAAGAATTGAAGCCAGGCGACCTACCACAACGTAGAATTTTCGGTGAATGGGCCTTAGAAAAGTTGGATGAGGATCCGTTTTTTTATCGCAAAATTGTCTTCAGCGACGAGGATCATTTTTGGCTAAATGGATACTTGAATAAGCAGAATTGCCGTATTTGGAGTGAAGAGCAGCCAGAGGCAATTCAGCAGCTACCGATGCATCCCGAAAAATGCACTGTTTGGTGCGGTTTATGGGCAGGCGGCATCATTGGGCCGTACTTCTTCAAGGACGATGAAGGCCGCAGGGTTACGGTCAATGGAGAAAGGTACCGTTCGATGATAACAGATTTTTTTTTGCCGAAAATGCAAGAATTGAACTCGGTCGACATGTGGTTCCAACAGGACGGTGCCACATGCCACACTGCACGCGAAACCATGCATCAATTGAGAGGCGAATTTGGTGAGCAGTTGATCTCACGTTTTGGCGCAGTCAATTGGCCACCAAGATCATGTGATTTGACCCCGTTAGACTATTTTTTGTGGGGCTATGTTAAGTCTATTGTCTATGGGGACAAGCCAAACACGATTCCTGCCTTGGAAGCCAACATTGAACGCGTCATTGGTGAGATTCCGGCCGAAATGTGTGAAAAAGTTTGCCAAAATTGGACCTTCAGAATGGACCACCTGAAGCGTAGCCGCGGGCAACATTTAAGTGAAATTATTTTTAAAAAGTAAATGGCAGAAATTGATTTATCGATCCAAATAAAAATTTTATTCACTTTTTACAAGTTTCTGTGTTTTTTTGAGTTTTCAAAAACCAAGCTCTTAAAAAATCACCGTTTATATGTATTCATGTTTCTTTAAACATCACATGAATCTTATGTATGCATTTTGCACATAAATTATATAGTTATATGCATATAGCTACCTACATATTTCATTTTTATTATTATATGTATATATTTACATACCTATAATAGGTTCCATTATTATATGTATGTACATACCTACATAATACTCTCCTAACTAACATAATGAAAATCCATAATCTAAATTTAAACTTTTTAAATTTAGCTACATTAAAGTTGTTAGCTCCAAGAGCAAGTTCGTACAATCGTAGTGCAATTGGAACTACTATCGGAACGACAAATGGACTACCTAAAAGAGTGTATATAGTTGTAAGAAAAACGGCTAAATTTTAAGATTGTTCCACGGCCGCATATCCAAAATACTTGGAGAACGAACTTGGTAGCAAAGCTGTACTGGCGACGAACATTCCAACACTGAACAGCTGGAAGATGAGCCATAACCTTCCAATGTGTATTCCGAATTCTCGACATATTGCCTTGTACATAATAGCGTTCCATGACGGCATAACTAAAGCCTTAGGTACAGCGAATCATGTACAATATCAAGACTGGCGATGGTTGAAATAGCTTTAGCTAAATCCAGGCACACAGATATCTATATCATCGCAGGGCAAATTTTGGACTGTACTCCAATGTTTCCAAGCCGACTCTTTGGATTCTTTAATTATTTTCCGTAATGCTTCTGTGGAAAATGATGTATGATTATGATTTTTTTACATTACAGCGATGCCGAACAGCCGGGCGGCGCCATGAATTATTTTTTTTTTTTTTCAAAACAAATAGATACTTACCTTTGTTCAGTGTGACGTCTATTATTAATTATAAATCTCATAATTATTCCCGACATTATTAGGTATTAAGAAATAGAAATGAAAATGATCCGAATGAAAGTATTTATACAAACAAATGTTCAAGAATTTAATTGTGACAGAAAACTGACAGGATTTATCATGTAGTACTTTTTAGTACAAACTTTGACAGCTATTTATCCCAATGTGATTGAGAATCGCTTTAGACGCGTTCATGAAATGATAAAATGAAGAATCTCTCTGAAAACTGAAATTATATTTTTTTATCACTTCATAATTTTACCCCCAGCACAGTGCGTACCGTCACCAACGATTCGTTTTGCCCGATTCAGCATAAAATGGCAGCGTATCATTCGATGGTCCACAGATAATGCTGTTTACCACTTTCAGTTGCAAATTATAAAAAAGAGTCTGAGCGCATCAAAGAAATTGTTCGAATTAATGGCTATAGAACTGAAACAATTGACAGACTCGCATATACCCTCCAAAAAATTGAGAAATTGGAAATACACCACACTTTTTTCACAAAGTATATCAAACAAAGAAAAGAACCAGCTTTTGTTCCAAAAATTACTAATAAAATAAAAAAAGTTTTCTACGACCATAAATTGGAAATAGTTTATAGAAGCGATCAAAAATTAATTAATTTATTGGTTTCAGCGAAAGATAAAATTCAAAAGTTTGAAAAACCTTGAATTTATGCAATACAATGTAATGAATGTAGCAAAGTTTATTATGGACAAACAAAACGCAGCATAACAGAACGTTATAATGAACACATACACAACCTTATTTATAATTGCATTACAGAGAGTATATAGTGCTATGCACTCCTTATAATGCCTCCGAACTCGAAAATCTTGTTTATAAAACGTATGCAACGTTGAATAGATCCATTATAAGCTAAATGTGCTTATAGGTTGAATAGAGCCCACATAAGGAAATTTCAGTGTCGAAATGTCATTTTAAGTTTGGACATAAAACAAACTACTCATACACATAATACTCGACATATGATATAGTGGCGGTACTACCAATCTAAACAGGATCTAGGGATGAAAAACTATGATCCAGTATTTATTATTATTTTGTATTATTATTTATTTTGTTTTCATTAAATCACAATCATAACACCAACAAAAGTTGTAGTTGCGTTTTCAGACATACAGCTGATTTGATAACAGCCAAATGGAATAGATTACCCGTTTTTGGTACTTTTTGGACATAAAACCTTGCATAACTATATTTTATGGGAAAATGTTTTATAAATAGGAATTTATGGAAGGGCTACCTAAGACCTTATTCACTATTCATCTGTTTAGAGCATTCTATTAAATAAGACTGACAATGTATAAAACTTAATCAACCAAATAAATCTGCTGTAGCCTATATGCTATTGTGGATGGACACGAAGTTGTGAGCGCGAACAAAGAGAACATAAAACTATTAAAGCAGGTGAGGGATGCTCGCCGGCTTGATGCATATGAAGCTTACTATATACAAAAAGACGATGAAGCCTTTAATTTAGATAACGGCAATGTTAATTTGTCGTGTCATGAAATTTGCTTTTAATGAGTGTAAATAAACAGCTGACTTTCCTCCCACTGCAATCGTGAATGCTGATGATGTGACGCCGGTCGTCTCGAAATACATCCAAAGTAAGTTTTCAATAAGCATTGTTTAATAATTGAAACCGACTCATTGTGTAATCAATTTTAGAGTGTTTATCTTATTTTTTTATAATAATGGGTCAGTTTATCATTTAAAGTGACTGAGTAACATTCAGATCAAATGGACGCGCGTCATGTTGATGACGTTTGCTGACGGTCTTTCCACCGCTATACGGGCGGCTGACAGTTTGTTTTATTATCTTGAAAGATTGAAGATTCATCCGTAAATTATTTGGTGTAAAATTACTTTTTTTCAATTTTTTTTTACAAGTTTAGGGGCGTGGCTGACGGTATTTCCACCGCCATTCATGCGGCAATTTTTATATTAATTAGAACATTAATAACCAATCCTCAAATTTTGGAGCGGTGTAAAAAGCCTTTTTGAAAAAAAAAGATTCTACCAATTTGACCCGCCGTTACACCTAGCTCCACAGCGGGCGCAGCGGCTGACGCGCATTTTAATGATTATATAATACATATCTATCAATTCTGATAAGAATTATTCGGTGTAAAATGACTCGCAAAAAATCAACCTCCCGTACTATACATACATACATACGAGTAGGTGGAACCTAAGTATGTAATTTTATTATAAGCTTAATACAAGCAAGTAAAAACTAGGATAACAACTAAGAAAATCTTAAGACTAAACTAAAATTAAAGAGCAGGGAGATGAAGACACATTAGGTTAGGGATTAAATAAGGAGAGCACGTTGAAGGGATGATTTGGAGAGATAAGAATCGAAAATGGTTGAACTGTTGACTTTCCGAAGCATTCTAGTCATCGGCTCATTCTGACCGACCGTACTCTGTTCGATGGAAGGGAATAGTTAATAGTTGGATTGTCATTAAGTAACGTTGGTTTATATTTAATTTTATTTTATCATAGAGGGCAGGAAGGTCATTCCGTGATTTTCAAAACGATAATCGTCAAAACGATGATCGTCGACGAGATAGTCTTTAATTTGCTTCACGTAACTCAACCACAATCGTCTCATCAATCGTTTATAATTTGAGAGCATTTGGTACATTTCAGAAACTCTCAAACTTTTGTTGAATTTTCAAATAGGCTGCCATAAATGTCAATAAAGTTGTGTACCCGGGCATCCGGTAGAATAATAAATTTTATGTCTGCACAACCGATGAAATATAAAATAAACACAGCAAAAAACCTCATAGATAAAGTTATAGACATCAGCGACACTAATTCCCACCAAGAAAACATAACAAAAACCAAAGAAATTCTACAAATGAATAATTTTCCAAATCAAATTATTAACGATATCATCAATAACAAAATACATATATCAAACACAAAATAGATATAATGAAAATAAAATCGCAAACAATAGACCTGGCAACCCTAGATACTTCTCACTTACATATATCACGCTCCTTACTGACAACCTCCACCTAAACCAAACAATAGAAATTGATCGAGAGAAAACAATATTTGCACACTAGCCCAACTCCACACTAAACACACTATTCACCAATCCCAAACCACCTATAAAAATTACCGAACAACATGATGTCGTGTATGAAATACCCTGCAAAGGAAAACAAATAAAACTTGTCAACAGGTATATATTGGTACAACAAAACGTGCATTGGGTGTGAGGTTGTCAGAACATGATGCTGATATCAGGAAAAAGAAGACATCTACAGCAATCTCACAACACATGCTAGACCATCAACACAACGCAGATTTTGACACCGTCAGAATACTAGACAGAGAAAAAAGAATGAACACTCGGTTCACCCTGGAAAGCCTACGCATCCAACAAAAAATACACAAGACGATGAACCATAAAGAGGACATTGATGACATAAGCGCCATTTATAGTGTTGCCATATCATAACCCAACCTGTGATATTAGTTTTAAAAAATGTTTGTTTGTTCATATACGTGTTTAGTTTATTTAACGTTAAACAAAAGATTTTTTTTAAAGTTTATTTAAAATTAATAATTTTTATTCAAATGCAAAATAATAATTATTTGAGAGTACAAAAATATAAAACTTGGCACGCGTACGATATCTTTGGCGCCAAGATATAATAACGGTTTTTGGTAGAGGGGCTTAATACAAGCATTTTTAACTATGGGAGGGGGGTTCTATCTCACCGCGTTTAGGCGAGAGGGGTAGTTTTCATCGATTTCAATGGTAAAAAAGTGGTTTACTGAATTTCGTTGTGGCCGTACAAGCACTGAAGATGCCGAACGTTCTGGACGCCCAGTTGAGGTCTCTACACCCGAAACAATCGAAAAAATTCACGATATGGTGTTGGCCGACCGAAGATTGAAAGTGCGAGAGATTGTGGAAGCCGTAGGGATCTCGCATGGCTCAGTGGTTTCAATTTTGAATGATCACTTGGGCATGAGAAAGCTTTCCGCAAAATGGGTGCCGCGTTTCCTCACAGTCGACCACAAACGCAATCGTGTAACAACTTCACAGGAATGGTTGGCGTTGTTTAATCGCAATATGGAGGAGTGTTTGCGCCGTTTTGTAACCGTGGACGAAACATGGATCCATCACAACACACGAGAGAACAAACAACAGTCAAAACAGTGGGTTTCTAAGGGTGAACCGGCGGTGAATTTTCCACCAAGACAATGCAAGGGTGCACACGTGCAGTTGTCATGGCAAAAATCCATGAATTGGGCTATGAATTGCTCCCTCATCCACCCTATTCTCCAGATTTGGCTCCGAGCGACTACTTCTTGTTCCCAAACCTGAAGAAATGGCTTGGTGGAAAAGAAAAAGATTTGACTCCAATGATGAAGTCATCTCGCAAACAAAGGCCTATTTTGAGGACCTCGACAAATCATTTTTTTTTGGAAGGGATAAAAAAATTGGAGAAGCGTTGGACAAAGTGTATAGAGCTCAAGGGAGACTACGTTGAAAAATAAAATTATTTTTTTATAAAAAAATCTGTGTTTTATTCCAAAAGTCACGGACTTATTGACCCGCCCTCGTATATCTTGGCGCCAAAGTTATCGTACTCTCCCCTAAAACTTTATTTGAATACTAACAAAAGTAAGTGCAATAGTTAATTGAAATTCTTAAAACTAGAAAAATCAAAAACAATTTATTAATATATCCTTTAAGATTATTTTTTATTTTTATGTATTCAAAATTTTTTTTGTATTTTACGTTCTAAGAATTAATAAATCGAAGCCCCTGATGAAGCCGGAGAAACGTTGGGAAAGAATGAATTTTAATTAATTGCATTATTTTCAAATCGATCATTAATCCCAATTATTTAATCAACGAAAGTTAAAAATACCTATATGATCAAATTCCAATATACAAAGTTGTGTATTGTTTTGTATTTAGTGCGAATAAAGTTATATATAAAGTTATATTATTGTAATATTTTTTACAAATTGATGTGTATAAATGTAAATACATCAATTTATTTATAGGGCAGCCACACAGTCTCAGATTGGTATTTTGACTCGATTTATGGATGAACATCCCGATTTGTCTCTCAACTGTCTTCGCATTCGTATTAATTGTATTTTCTCCCAACCTGCGTTTTCCTTTCCACTTTCTAATACAAGAAAATTGCAGCGCCTAAACATATTAACTTTAATTTGCAAATACAACAGATAGACAAAAAACAGAATGTCGAACTACAGTGGCTACTCAATTCTTCAACTACAGTCACATACAAACTTCAAAATTAATGCAAGACGATACCTAGCTATCGTCCAAACGCCATCATTTTGACGATTATCGACTTAGGTGAAGCAAATAAAGGCATCACTATAGTTCACACGATATTGTCTGACGATAATCGCTTTACGGAATGAGCCCCCTGGACAATCGATGCCATCAGTCAAGAGCTGGTGTATAAAAACAGTTTCTGCATTATCACGAACGACGTCGGTTTCCATAGGGGGTAAGTGTAAAGGGTCCTCCCAACCAAGGCCACGTAACGCAAATCGTAAAACTCTACGTTGAACCGCCTCAATACGTTGAATATGAACCTGATAGTGTGGTGACCATCGGGTGCCTAGTACCTTAACGGAAGATAGGGTTCCAATCTCTGTGGGAAGTTTATGGCGGCAACAAACGAGAGAGGGGGGGAGGAATGATTCCACTAAGGCACTTCCCCTTTATCCAGGCGGCAGCGGAAGAATTCTCCAGATAGAATCAACGGTGGCGTCTACAGTTCCAGTTAGGTTGAACTACTTAGTGAACACCTTATATGGGCTACTACAACATATTCGTAGCCCAGGCCTATAAGGAGTTGGTTCCGAAACAAAAACAAGCCTCGGATATGGATGATTTTAAAGTTGACGACCCCAGCAAACGAAACAAGGACAATGAATTTCGGCTCTGCACGTGGAACGTCCTGTCCTTATACAGAACACGTGCAGCCGAACAATTAGTGGAGAGCCTGGACAGGCTAAAGGCTGACGTAACAGCCATACAGGAAGTGCGATGGGATGGAGAGGGCATACGGAGACTGCGATCGTTGACATCTACTACGGTGGGTGCTTCAAGGAGCAGGGTCAACGGCTGTTTGGTGGCGGTTTTGTGATATGGGGAAGGCTTAGGCAAGAAGTCATGGGCTTTCGAAGTGTAAGCGTGCGCGTGCAAACAACGTATGATATGTGCCCGAAGTACGACGTAAAGATCATTCTTGGCGACTTCAACGCAAGATTCGAAAAAGGAGGGCATCTTTGGTTCGGTAGTCGGAGGACACAGCCTTCACGGCGAAACTTCCGGCAACGGATACAGGCTGGCAGACTTTGCGGCGGGCGAAATGTCATCATCTCAAGCGCCTGTTTCCCACACCTCAATATACACTAGGGGACTTGGCGGTCGCGTGATCAACGAACCGTCAACTAAATCGATCACGTTGCTAAAAACGCGAGACATACTTCCAGTATCTTGGATGTCCGAACGTTCCGAGGGGCCAACATTGATTCGGATCAGTACCTGGTGGTAGCTAGACTACGTATGCGGATATCTATGACGCCACAACGCAGAGTTGATTCTGTAAAAAGGTTCGATGTCGAGAAACTGAAGTCCCAAGAGAGCGCCAAAACGTTTGCTGACCACCAAACTCTTAATCTCTCAGCAAGTTCGCCACCAGCATCAAGTGCAGAGGACCAGTGGCAACACTGTGAACAAGCCATCAGGAGTGCCGCCTCTGATGTGCTGGGTTTCACTAGGCGACCACAACGAAACCCCTGGTTCGATGAGGAGTACCGGTTGGCGCATGCACCTATGGACGGGGCCTACCAGGAAATGCTGTAGACTCGAGCAAGAGCTGAAGAGAGAGTGGCCCGGGTGCTCTACCGGCTAAAAAGAAAACAGGATCCCCGACTTGTCAGGAGGAAAAAGAGAGAGCACGAGAAGCGGGTAGTCGAGTCTATTGAGGAGTGTAGCGGCAGGGGTGATATTCGAAAATTGGATCAGAGGGTGAAGCGATCCACCCAAGGATACAAAGCTAGGACGGAAGCCTGCCGAGATGAGAGTGGGAATATGGTAGTAGACACACATTTAGAGCTGAGGATCTGGAAAGAACACTTTTCTAGATTGCTTAACGGCGAAGACAGCCAAGATACCGCTAGTAGGCAGAACGTTCCATTCAACTTGGACGATGATGGAGAGCAGTTCCGTCCACCCGACCTAACCGAAGTGCGGCTGGCGATATCCAAACTTAAGTCATACAAGGCTGCTGGTGCGGATGGTCTTCCAGACAAGTTATTCAAATAAGCGGGAGATGAATTGGTAAGGAGCATACACCAACTCATCGGCAAAATTTGGTCGGATGAAAGTATACCCGATATGGATGGAACCGCGGTATAGTGTGCCCTATCCACAAAAAAGGAGATGCTCTGAAATGCATCAACTCCAAAGGAATAAGTCTCCTAAACGTCGTTAGACCATACAATAAATAGATTCAAAATAGCTTTTAAGTGCCTTTAGTCCACAAAACTTGCGTTTCGTCCCGGCAATCTCACTTGGACTCATCAGTTGGTTGGTGAGCGCCTTACCAATACGCAGTTTTTGTTACGTTCAGTTCAACTTACATGCATTTTTAGATAAAAAAGCATGTAAGTTGAGCTGAACTTAACTAAAGCATGTAAGTTGAACTGAACTTAACAAAAATTGCGTATTGGTAGGGCGCTCACAGTAGTATATATAGAATTGTATTATAAAAAAAACACCTTCTCATACAATAAATACTTACTTTACATTATTATCTCTAATCTCTAACCCTTCTCTTTTTATCATGTATGTATTATATAGCTTTTGCTGAATTCCAATACACATACTTAAATGCTATAATATGTACACATATACTTATTGTTTATAAGACCATGAATTTGTACTAAATAAATTCATTCCTGTTTATAACTAGGTTATGGTCCCAGACCCTTTTTTTGCGAGCCAGTAAAACTATATAAATTTAATCATAAGTTCGTTCTTAAATATTGATGAACTCGACGGGCAGAACTACGACGGCTGGAGTGTTCTTATCCACACTGATCTTTGGCCGTATGTCAGCGGAAGCATTGCAAGAGGATTCCAAACTGTTGAGCAACAAGCTTGGGCGTTGAAAGACGAAAAGGCCCTTGCAACGATCTTTCTATACGTTAAAATTTCACAGCTGAACCTCATTCGTAGTTTTAAGATTTCAAAGGACGCTTGGGATAAACTTGAAGCCCTGCGTCGGCCGACTGGTCCCGCAAGAAAAGTTACGTTATATAGAAAACTTTTATCGTTGAAGATGAGGGAAGATCAGGCGATTTCGGACCACATGGACTCATTCTTGGATGTGGTTGAAAAATTAAAAGAGATAGATGTAGATCTGAAAGGAGAGCTTTTGTCTATCATCCTTTTGTCTAGCCTGACAAAGTCATTTAAAAACTTCGTAGTTGCGATAGAGACGAAGGATGCACTTCCTAACCTAGCTAATTTAAACATAAAATAGGCGGAAGAGGGACAGAGAAGAGATAGAGACAAGAAGGAATCAGACGGGGAAATGGCCTTCTTGGTTAATGTAAGAAGAAGTAAGCAACCGAACTCCGTCCAAAGGCAAACAGAACAGCAGAAGAAGCCACGCGGCAAAAATGCGGCTAGAGTGAGATGCTTCAGGTGTAAGAAAAAGGGGCACTTTTCTTCTCAATGCAGCGAAAGAGAAAAAGTTTTTCTAAGCAAACGGCTTCTTTTGCATTGTTAAACTTAATTAATTCTGATGGACTAAAAAGAGACAGCTGGATTTTAGATAGTGGTGCAACATCGCATTTGTGTAGTGAAAAAAACTTTTTTGAAGAAATGACTATGCATAAAGAATCGATTGAACTTGCCGCGGATAAGTTAATTTATAGCTCTGGAAAAGGTGGCGTTTTAATCGAATCAATGCCGTATAAAATAAGGCTTCGCGATGCGTTATTTGTCCCTGAGCTGAAAACAAATTTTATTTCGATTAGTAAAGCGGTCGATAATAATAAGACAGTAAACTTTAGCCAGAAAAAGGCATTGATTAAAGATGCGTGCGGTAATTTGGTTTTGTGCGGTGAAAGACATGGGGATTTATATTTTGTCGAGAATGTCTCGAGCTGTAAAGCGTTTATGTCGATGACTGGAAAAAGAAAGTGAGATTCACAACTGGCATAAGAAATTCGGTTACTTAAATATAAAAAGCCTGTCACTATTATGCAAAGAAAACATGGTGCGTGGATTTGACCTAACAAATTTTCCAAAAAATATCGAGTGCGATATATGTTTGAAAGGGAAAATATCACGCCAACCTTTTCCAAAAGAATCGGAAATGAGATGTGAAAATATTCTTGACCTTATTCACAGCTATGTGTGCGGGCCAATGCGTGTTCGTTCCCTTGGTGATGCGGTTTATTTTGTGACATTTATTGATGATAAATCAAGAAAGATTTCCGTTGAATTTCTGAAAGCTAAATCTGAAGTTTTTAATGCATTTAAGTTTTATATCTAGAGTAGACCTAGAAACAGGCCGCAAAATTAAGATGCTGCGATGCGATAATGGTCGCGAATATTTGAGCGATGAATTCGGATTCGGGACATTTTTGAAAGAGCATGGTATTAGGCGACGGTTTTCAGCTGAGTACACACCCCAGCAGAATGGAGTTCGGCGAACCGGACCCTTGTTGAAATGGCCTGGTGCATGTTGCTAGGTTCTAGTCTCCCGGAAATGATGTGGGCAGAAGCAGTAAACACTGCAACTTACATTAGGAACATGTCGCCAACAAAATCTATTAATTCAATGACCCCATACGAGAGTTGGAGCGGTAAGAAACCTAATGTTTTTCATTTTCAATTATTTGGTTGTTTAGGTGTTATGCTAAATAAAAAGCCCGGAAGTTGACTGTGTTATGGCTGGATATTCCACTGAAGCCAAAGCCTACAGGTTGTACATCCCGGAGCAACGAAAGATTGTAAAAAGTCGTGATGTCAAATTCCTTAGTATGCCACAAGTTAACAAGAATCAAGTCGTACCTGACTTAAATCAAATTATAGACCAAGATGAAGCGGCATTCGAACCATTGAAGGAAGAAGTTAAAACTGAAAACAAGATAGAACTTGAGCGCAGTCAACTAATACATGATACAGACAATGAAAACGAAGAAGCCGAAATTTGGAAAGGAAACGAACCAATACGAGGTACTCATAAACTTGTATCAGAGGGTACTCGAAGGCAGACGAAAGAATTGGGAGGGTGTGATTTTAACAAGCTGTTTTACTTTAATAAATCACAGAAAATTCCGCAAACGGCTAGGGAAGCCTTAGATTGTGAAGAGTCCGAGCATTGGCAGCAAGCCATGAGGTCGGAGTACAATAACTTGATTTCAATTGACACATGGATGCTAGTTGACCTTCCAGCAGAAAGAAAAAGAATTAAATGCAAATGGGTGTTTAGTTTAAAATAGAATAAATGCGGCAACATCGAAAGATACAAAGCTCGTTTGGTTGCGAAAGGGTGTATGCAAAGGCCAGGAATAGATTTTGACGAAACTTTTTTGCTTGTTGTCCGCTATTCTACCGTGCGACTAATTTTTGCTTTATCCGTAAGGTACAAACTCCATCTACATCAAATGGACGTAACTTGTGCATACTTGAACGGAAGGTTAAAAGAAGAAATTTGCATGTGCCAGCCACACAGTTTTATTAATCTACAGTATCCTGATCGTGTCTGCAAATTAGACAAAGCGCTATACGGACTCAAACAATCAGGACGTGAGTGGAATTATAGGCTGGATGAAGTTTTAAACAAAATTGGGTTCAAGAGATGCAGCTATGATTCCTGTGTTTACACAAACAACATAGAGGGAGAAATCAACATCTTGGCAATTTACGTTGACGACATTTTACTTGCCTGCTCGGAAACTATACGTTAAGATACAATCAAGAGCCAGCTTAAAAGCGAGTTTGAAATTGTAGACAAGGACAAAGTTGAATTTTTCTCGGGGCTGTCTCTGTATCTCACAAAAACAGGCGATTCATCTTTACTCGAAAGTTGCGATCTGAGTGACTGCAAAGAACAAAAAGCTGTGCTTATTGTCAACTTGCTGATGAAAAAGATTATCAGGGGATAATTGGATCCCTTCTTTTTATTGGACGGACACTAGGCCAGACATTCTACATTCAGTCAAAGACAATTTCAGTTCAATGCAAATCCGCATATGGAGCATATGCTTGCAGCCAAGCATATACTCAGGTACCTGAAAAATACTATTAATTTTTCTCTTACTTATAGCCAACCTGATGATTCTTTGTGCGGATACTCCGATGCCGATGGGCATCAAATCATGACCGTCGATCCTATACTGGTCTTATGTTTCAACTGTCAGGTAGAGCTATTACATGGCCAACAAAAAAGCAGCCGACTATCGCATTATCTAGCACAGAAGCGGAATATATGGCTCTGAAGGCTGAAGCCAAAGAAGCGGTCTACTTGCGGAAACTTGTTTCTGAAATTGGCTTCGGGAGTCTCGTTAACCATCCGCTAAAGATTTTCTGCGACAACCAGAGTGCTATTTATCTAGCAAAGAATCCATCTCATCATGAACGAAGCAAGCACATAGACATTCGTTTTCATTATGTGAGAGATGTATATGAAAAATCTCTAATTGTCCTTGAATACATATCAACAGAGGAAATGAACGCCGACAACCTAAGTAAAAATTTTATGATATAAAAACATATGAAATTTGTTAATCTTTTAGGCATAAACACTAAAAATTTTTTTTTTTTTTTTTGGTGTTGGCCCAAAGATATTTAATTTCATCAAATCCTTTCTTTCTAACCGTAAAATGTCTACCAAAGTTAACAATACTTTCTCCCCTTCCCATCCTCTAAAAAACGGCATCCCCTACGGGTCCCCCCTCTCTGTGGTATTATTTATCATAGCTTTTGATGCAATCAGCACAATTATAGGCAAATATAAAGTTCTAGACCACTGCATATACGCAGACGATATTTACATACTTTGTAGAATTAACAATCTTGAAGATGTAAAACACATCTTTTCCAATCTATTAAATGATATTTTGAATTGCTGTACCACCTCTGGTGCCAAACTATCTCTCGATAAGTGTAAGACAATGCATGTGTGTCGTAAACTATTCTGTAAATTTGAACTTAATCATAACAATATTAATATAGAAAATGTTAACAACCTAAAAATATTGGGACTACTATTTAATACTAAATATAATTGGACACCTCATTGTACAGATTTGAAAAAGAGCCTAGCCAGCAGGGCCCAAATTGTAAGCTACCTATCAAGCAAAAAACTAGACGTTCATACCAACACGCTTTGTAATATTACGCGCTCCATAATATTAAGCAAAATCGATTATGGTTTATGTATATATGGCAAGTATCCAAAAACGACAGTAAATCTCCTTAAACCACCCTACAATCAAGCCGCTAGAAGAAGTATTGGCGCCTATCGGACAACTCGCATCCAACATATCATGGCAGAAGCTGGACTCCCAACCATAGACCAGAGGCAAGAAGAAGTTTTTTTGAAGCTGATTCCCAAACTCTCCTTTTCCAAAAACTCAATAATTAACAAAGACATTACCTTGGCCGCAAAACATAAAAAAATAAAACGAACACCTTCTACCATCTCAAACGTAATTTCCACAGTAAAACAAATGGACATACCTTTTGAATCTATAAAACACACCAGACAGTCTGCCCCACCTTGGAAGATCAATCCAGGCCCTGTACTACTAAATCTAGCTGAGCATCGAAAAAAGAATACAAACAATATCATTTTCCGAAAATGCTACCTGGAAATAATATCAAACGTTAGAACTAAAGGATGGAGTACTATTTTTACCGACGGATCAAAGTCCAAACACAATACCTCTTTTGCAGTCACCACCGAAAACGGTCCACCTCTGATAAGGGGCACTCTTCCCCACTTCTCATCTTTACTGCGGAAGCGCTGGCCATACTAGAAGGCATCAAAACATCGTACAAGCTAAAAAAAAATACTATAATTTGCTCGGACAGCCTCTCAGTTCTTAATGCCGTCATCAATCCCAATCATCGATCATTTGTTATAAATAATATTAGAAATCTACTGATTAACAATGAAAACGCAATCAAGCTGATGTGAATACCCAGTCACATTGGGATTGTTGGCAATGAACTCGCAGACCTCGAAGCTAATCTAGCAGCCAAATCTCCAGTCCACCTTTTCAACACGTATTCCAAACTGGATCTCAAAAGGCATATCGACAGTTGGATTAAAAACACATACTTTAATGCTATAATATGTACATATATACTTATTGTCTATAAGAACATGAATTTGTCGGCTATCCTGTGTGACCGCTTAAAATCAACGATCTGATTGGCCCCTATCAGTGTGGTCTTAGGCCAGGCAAGTCAACCGTTGACCAAATGTTCACACTCTCACAGATTTTAGAACAAAAATTTATCGATTTTAAGTTGCGTATGATAGCGTTAAAAGGGACGAATTATACAGAGCCATGTCTCATCTCGGCATCCCTGCCAAACTCGTTCGATTGTGCAGAATGACGATGGAAAAATTTCGCTGCTCCGTCAAATCGGTAAGAACACCACCGAATCCTTTGATGTTGACAAAGGATTAAGGCAAGGCGACGACGCGTTATCGTGCAACCTATTGTATGCAGCTCAAGTTTGGAGAGGTAGAAAATATGAATATCTACCCAGAAAACGTGATGATCTACCCATATTTTGCGGAATGTGTAATATGGCATAAAGAGAAGATATTTTTCATTTTCTTGGGAGATGTCGTGTACTCAGAGAAACAAGAAGACACGTATTTGGAAGTGACTTTTTTACGAAGAGATTTCTATAAAATATCTCAACGATTTGGATGTACCCAAATGTTTAAATTTTGTAAAACTGCACTTACGTATCGAAGCAGAATCTTAAGCGAAAATTGTTGATTTTTAATTAATATTTTTAAACGAAATTGATTTGTTACATTTATAATTTGTGTATTTTTTTATTTAAGTTGTCAATGAGGCAGACGGCAAAGCCATGCTTCAATGATCGTTAATAATGTAAAACCTACCATTTATAGAGCAATAAAATTTAATCTAAATCTAATCTAATCATGCAACCTATTTAACATCGTTCTTGAAGCGGTACAATTTATTAAAAGTCCGTTCAATTGTTTGCTTATGCAGACGACATAGACATTGTCGGCAGAACGAAGCAAGCTGTGGCAGGCGCATTTCCTAGCATTGAATCGGAGGCGGCTAAAATGGGATTGGCGGTTAATGAGGACAAGACGAAGTATATGCTGTCATCGAGAAAGGAATCTCAAAATCGTCGACCCGGGCAAAATATCACGATGGACAGATATAATTCGAAATTGTCAAGGACTTTGTCTACCTGGGCTCCACTATAACCTCGCAAAATGACATCAGTGCAGAGATCAAACGAAGAATTACTCTTGCCAACCGCTGTTTCTTCGGGCTAAGAAGGCATCTAAGTAGTAAGGCCCTCTCAGAGAACTAAGGAGACTTTATACAAGACCCTTATCATCCCGGTCCTGCTCTATGGGGCAGAAGCATGGACATTGAAAAAATCGGATGAAAGTCTGCTAGGGTGCTTTGAGAGGAAGATTCTTCGTGTGATTTTCGGTCCGGTGTGTATCGAAGGAGTGTGGAGGAGAAAATTCAACGACGAGCTATACGGGCTATACAGCGACGTTGACCTGGTCAAAAAGCTTAAAATACAACGGCTGAGATAGCTGGGGCACGTGGAGCGTATAGACAGCAACGCATCTGACCGACGAGTCTTCGAATCCAACCCCGATGGTGTACGCAGCAGAGGAAGAACCCATAACAGGTGGCGCACACAAGTGGAGAACGACCTCAAACAACTTGGTGTGCGAAACTGGAAGTGGCTAGCCAGGGACAGAACTGACTGGAGGGGCTTGTTGTTTGAGGCCGTAGCCCATCCTGGGCTGTGAGCGCAATCTAAAGTAAAGTAAAGTAAGAAGTATGGTGACCAGACCTGAGAGGCATATTCAAGTAGAGATCTTACAAAGGTTATATAAGGGGACTTGGTGACGTAGGGGTTTTCTTTGGACCAGCGTTTAACGAACCCAAGTGTGGAATTAGCTCTACTGATAATACTGCTAATATGTTCTCGGAAGTTAAGTTGACAGTCGTCACGAATGGAAGTGACAATAGAGATTGGTTGATTGTTAATAAGGTATTGACGTTGTGGCAAGGGCGTGAGCTTGTGAGAGCAAGTAATGATTAGGCACTTCCTTACATTTAGCCCAAGAAAGTTATGCTGACACCAGCTAAAGAAATTATTTATGTTTACTTGAAGCGATTGAGCACTAGAAATAGAAAACATTTGTTTTGAGATGCGCATATCACCAGCGTAAATCTCAAGGTCAGATTCATTAAGAATATGTTTAACATCATTCATAGTCAATAGGAAAATCAGTGGCCCTAGGTGACTTCCTTGTGGGACACCTGAATTTGGGCATATAGGGTTGGAAATACATGACCTAAAAATTATTCTATATTTACGATTATAGATAGGATTATATCCAGAATACAAAGAGGGAGGAAAACCGTATTTTTTTTAGTTTAAAGACAATAATAGGGGGTGGCCGTGGCGCGATAGTTGTGTGTTCGCCTGTCAACCTCATGGTCACAGGTTCAATCCGTGCCGTAGTCTACGTCTTCTTATTTTCCATTAAAAATAATTCTAAAAATAATTGTCATACAATGAGTTGCTGGTTTACTCATTACATGCTGTTTAGGCATAACACTAACAACATGTGATTGAGTAAAACTAGTATACCGATAAAATATGACAAAAAGGATAAAAAAATTAATGCGAATTATAAGGGACATCGATAAATAAGACACGGAAATTTCTCCGCATTAGTTCAGCCGCCATCCCTGGAGATAAAATCTGACACAACAACCACCTACAGTCTCCGAATATCACGCCACACATCTTTCCTATCATTCTTTCTCTTCCTTAACCTCACCCTCACGCCCGCGCTGTGTTGAAACATTTAAAGGGTATTCATAATCCCTTGAGCGCGTGTAGATTATAAAAAAAAAAAAAAATAATTGTATGGGAGATTTTATCGATGCCTTACAATTCCGTTGCAATTGCATCTACTTCATGACCAGATTCCAGAGCACACAAAGTTTTGGAAACAAATTCTGTAAGATTTGTGATCGTTGATTTATCTTTAAGAAAGCCATGTTGTTTTGGAGAGAATAGTTGTTCACAATGAAGAAGCATAATATCATGAATTATGCTCTCGAAAAGTTTTGGTATACAGGAGATTTTTGCAATTGGTCTATAATTAGCTATATCGTTCTTACATCCTCTTTTGTGAATGGGTATGATAAATGAGTCCTTCCATTGTATAGGAAACACACCACAAGAGATAGATAATTGAAAAAGAGCTGTGAGTGGGCAAGTTGAGAGACACATTAGGAGGATAGGAGGAATGTCATCGGGGCCAGAAGAACTCATGCTTAAGCAAACTGATTTTATAATTGAAGAAGTCTTGATTAGACTTCGACCTCAGATATTTTTACCAAAGTTTATTTCTTTTATTCCTGAGAGCAAAGTTCTTTGTTGTACCAAGAAGGGGAGGAAGTAAAATTCTTGTGTGGCATAAGTGTACTAGTTTGAGAAAAACAATTTTGTATCTGAGAATAGAAAGTAGATATGGGTGATTCCACAAAAATTAGGTAACTTAGGGATATTTTGTTTATGATATTATTTAAACCAAGTTCGTACATATTCTGATATTTATGATTGCTTACATAATGAAGATATTGCTCATGACCGGGCCAGTCGCTTTTTTATGTAGGTTCTGAGATATATCGGTTTTTCTGAATTTCACTGCCAGGTGACTGACGAGAGTGATACAGTACTGATAAAATACACAAGTTCATATGAAAATAATGGAATTTATTAACACTTAGAGTAAGTTTCTTAGGATCAAATTGTTGAATATAACATTCGTATGCTTGTATTCACTCTACATACTACAACAACGTTAAAACTGATCTAGAAGGCAGATATGTTTGTGTAATTATAAACTTTAGTTTTTGTTTTATTCTAAAATTTAAATCCATACAGAAATGATATCTTTTTTTTATGTCAGTATATATCAAAGGGATATATATATTCTTTTGATCAAAACTAGATTTAATAGGTGATGAGCCCAGACTTCTAAAAAATTTAAATAATGTCTGATTCTTTACGATTATCAATTTCGAAGTTGGGAACGGATAATTACCACATATGGAAATGTAAGCTGGAACCCCTACTACGGAAGGATAATTTGTGGGACACCATTATCAAACCGATTCCAGATCCAGTCACTTCAGAATGGACCAAAAAGAATTGCGAGGCCAGAACTATTATTAGCCTATCAGTAGAAGATATTCAACTTCATCATGTGAGAAGGGCTAAAACAACAAGGCAGCATGGGATAAGCTCAAGAAACAACATGCAAAGGCTACTCTTAGTAATAAGGTTCAATTAATGCGTAGCATTTGTAACTTAAAACTGGAGGAAGGTTGTAACATGGAGGAACAATTCCAAAAGGTGAAACATTATTTGAAAAATTGACTACTCTAGGGGAGAATCAACTATCAGATAATTAGACTATCGCTATTTTACTCAGCAGCTTACCTAAAAAATATGATACACTTGTAACAGATCTGGAAACAAGGAACGAATCCGATTTGACATTGGACTTCGTTGAAAGAAAACTTTTAGAAGAATATACTCGCCAAAAGCAAAACAATGGTTCAAGTAATTCGGTATGAAGGCAACAAATAAGATGAGTACGGATATTACTAAAATGTTGGTGAAGGCTGGTTTTTAAATTCAGGAGCCACGGTACATATCTCAAACAAGTTGGATAAATTCATATTACAGTAGAGAGCAATAGAGAGCAAATCACATCGGAAGGAACCCTGCAAAATAAAGACCACCAACAGCAAGAACACAGAGGTTACACTACTTATTGAAGACATCCTTTATCTAACTATCAATAAAGAAGTTAATGGAAAAAGGATACACAGTTCTCTTTTGTGGTAAACTACATATGTGAAATTCGATCAAAAGATCGATTCGAGGTGCCAGTTGGAGATCTGGTAGGAAATCTTTTTAAGCTCAGACAAAAGAAACTGCAATCACTTCAACGACTAGAATCGGAAAAAATGGTAAGTGATCCTTTAAAGTTTATAAATTGTAATAAGATCAAGGAATGTGAAATTTGTACGGAAACAAAAATGACTCGTCAACCATTTAAGTAAAAGTCAAACAGAAAGAGCAATGCACTTTTAGACCTCATTCACAGTGACATTTGCGGACCCATGCAAACGAAAACACCTAGAGGGAAGAGATATTTTCTAACTTTTGTTGACGATTTCAGTAGATACACTGTTGTTTATTTGTTAAAGGAGAAATCTGAAGTTTTCGATAGCATGGTAGAGTACACAAAAATGGTAAAAAATAAAAGTTCAACAAAACCTAAGATAATAAGATCAGACAATGGTGGTGAATACACAGCGGATCGAGTTTTAAAGTATTTACTAAAGGAAAGCATTGCATATCAACACACAGCTCCGTATACACCACAACAAAACGGGACTGCTGAACAAAAAATAGGTCTTTGGTTGAAATTGCAAAATGCATGCTACTAGATACAACAATGAGTTATAAGTTCTGGGGTAAAGCGATCATGACATATTTTGTATTTTTTAAGAGGCGACATTATGCTAAAAATAAAAATAAGTGAACAAATTTTTTTACGGATTCTTATAGTTGAAGTAAAAGTTATCTAAAACAAAAAAAAATAAGTACCCTGGAAACACATCAGTCCCCGACTTCGGACGTACTATTAAGTACAGGGATTCTGTCTTTAGCCGTACAACAAGAATGTGGAATAAATTACCCGACTCTATTTTCCCCTCCCATTTTGATATTCAGAAATTCAAAACCAATGTGCATCGGTATCTCCTTTTTCATCCTTTCCTACTTTCCTAACGCTCGCACTGTGCTTGGACATATTAAGGGTAAACAAAACCCCTTTAATGCGCGCATCATTATAGTTCTTTTAGAATAAAATAAAAAATATTAAAAAATATAATAACAATGAGTTCTATTGACTGATGACAAAGTTACCCAATTTTTGTGGAATCACCCATATTTTAATGTCGATATTGGAATCATCGGCGATAAAATCAAATAAAAAAAATGTTCGTGATGTGAGGGAATAAGGTTTTAAGTTATCAGGCTCAAAAGCAAAAGTGAGACAAATGGGAGGATGATAATTGTCAAGCCTAGAAAGGATATGGTTACTTTCCATTAATTCAGTATTATGGACATCAGATGAAAAAATCAGATCTAATTGCCTATCCAAACAATTTTGAACACCACTCATCTGGCCTAGATTAGAAGAGAGAAGCCGGTCTATAAAAAGGATTTATTTTGGGAGCTAGCATTAGTTGAAAAGAAGTAAAGCCCATCATCTGATACTTGCCAAACTAAACGTGGAAGATTGAAGTTACGGACGATTATAATATTGTCTTCAGGGTTAGTTAAATCGACTACATAATCAACTGCATCTACTAGAAATTGATATTGACTAGTTGGTTGAGTGGGTGGTATATAACAACACAATATATAAAGGAAATGGGAAACAGAGTTTTTACGCAAACTAGTTACATGTTTGATGTATAGGGAATATTTAACAAGGAGCAATCAAGGTTGGAATGAAGTGCCAGAAGGACACCACGGCCGGAGGATGAATAACTTGAAGAGTCAGAATTAGTATTCACACCGGCAACAGATATAAATAAGATATAAATAAATTATTAGCAATTATCTGAATTGAAGTGTTTTAGTTTAAATATCGAAGGCCTATTGAACAATTTCGATGAATTAGAGTCTTTAGTAAACGACAATGAGTTTGATTTTATATGTGCCACCGAAACTCATACGACAGAATTTGTTGAAGATATGGATATCGAACTAAGAGATTTTCAATTAATCAGATGGATGGGAAGTTAAAATAATAATAAAAATTTCGCCTTTGAAAATTTGGTTTCTTTTGGTAAAAGTGAATAAATTTAACATATATTCTTGGAGGAATTTAAAGATCACCTAGTTACTCGGCAACGATTTTCTTGAACCAATTTTCCAACTGGTTACATATGCTGAACTGTGATTATAAGACTGTGATATTAATGGGTGATATAAATATAAATTTATTAAGTGACAATTAATTTCAAAATCAAATAAGTCCAATATTAAGTGACAACTCATACACCCAACTGATTCAAGAACCGACGAGAATTACGAAGAATTCCAAAAGTCTAATTGACTATGTACTGACAAATAGCCCGAGAGAGTTGAAGCAAAGTCTGATAGTAATCTAAAAATTAGTGACCATGAATCTGTGATAATTAGAATAAGTACATTGTGCAATAGACAAAAACATTATAACAACATATGTGTCTTTAAATATAACTTAGATCGTTTTGTCTCTAAACTGCGTAGCTGTGATTTTTCTGTACCTGATAGCAATATATCCGTGGACGACTTAACTTACAAGTTTTCTGATAACATTTTAAAACCTTTGTATTGCTTAAAAACACATTATTTACATAAAAATAATAAATATAACCATTGGTTTAATGAGCGGCTAAAATTACTTAAAAACGAAAAAGTGTCCAAATATGAAAAACCTAAATTTTCTTGTCTTGTGGTAGATTGGAAAAACTATAAAATTTGTAGAAACAGATATAAGAGCTTTCTTAATTGTGCGAAAAACGAGTATATTAAAAGCAAAATAGAAATTGTAATGATCAGAAAACGATGTGGAGAAATTTAAAGCGACTAGTTCTAAAGGAAAGTAAAAAAGCATTAGTGAAGTTGAATTAAGAGGAAAACGTTATAACAATGGTCTAGATGAAACACGAAGTGATATCCCTAAGAAAGCTTATATAAATTCAATACGCGACTATTATTATTTAGATTTTAAATTGAAAGAAATAAATAAAAGTGATATAAAAACTATTTTAAAATCGATGAATAATAAAAAAGATACAAATAGAATAAGTGTTAATATGTATTTGGATGCCTTGATGGTGATATGTTATTGAAAATTGTGAATGTATCTTTAACGAGTGGAATATTTCCTAATTACTGTAAGGAGTCCCTGATTGTTACAATCCCTAAAATAAAAAACTCAAATAAAGTGGAAGACTTCAGACCGGTCAATATGATGAACCTAGAGAGCAAAGTTATCGAAGAGATTTTGTATAATCATCTACAAAATTATTTAGAATCTTTCAACTTTATATCGCCTTATCAATCTGCCTTTAGAAAAAATCATAACTGTGAATCCCTTCTTAATCTAATCATTACTAAGTGGGAAATTGAGATTCATGTGAAAAAAGTGGTAGTGGCAGTGTTTTTAGATCTAAAACGAGCTTTTGAGACAGTCGACAAATTCATATTATTAGAAAAACTTAAAATGTATGGTGTAAAAAACACAGAACTTGAATGCTTCAAATCATACTTAAACAATAGAACTCATAGAACTAAATTAAACGAAAATACCTCAGACCCTGTTTCTGTACTTCATGGTGTGTCTCAAGGTTCTTTACTTGGTGCTTTGCTATTTCTTGTATATATAAATGACATGGAGAATGCTGTTCGTTTTTCAAACAGTGTGCTGTTTTGCTGATGATGCTTTATTGTATATATCTGGTGATAATGTTAATGAGTGTATATAATATAAATATAAATTTTAATTTAAAAATCTTACAAGATTGGTTCGACAGCAATATGTTAAAGTTAAATATAAATAAAACTAAAGCTATGATACTTAACGGTAGTAACAATAGAAGAATAAGTATATCTGATCAAACTATTGAGACAGTTCTATGAAATTAAATACTTAGGTGTTATTATTGATAGTAAATTAAGTCTCGATGCTCATGTAAGCTATCTATGTAAAAAGATTTTTAAAAAAAATGTACCTTTTTAGTAGAATCGGGAAAAAAATGACAACAAATACATCAGTTAAAGTTAACAACACAATGATAAGACCTCACTTTGAATATTGTTCAAGTATTTTGTTTATGTGTAATAATCAAATGATTAATAGACTTCAATAACTACAGAACAGAGCCTTGAGATCTGTATTATTGTGCAACTGGTTTACTCAAAAAATGAAATGTTGTTAAGATTGTGTTGGATTGTGTAAACCAAAGAATTATGTTTAATGCTATTGTGTTTGGAAGTAAAATTCAATTTACTTCCAAATTATTTAAATGAATATATAAAATGTTAGTGATGTACAGCCATTTACGCTACGCAATTCTAGAAATTTTAGAATTCAGAAAATAAATGTAAAAAATACATTTATTTAGTTAAGAAAATTTATAAAATTGTAATGTATTTTTAAATAACAGTAAATAAATAAAATTAAAAACAAAAAATATCTTTTCGAAGTACATTCAAGTCTGAAGTGAAGAATTCGTTATTCAGAATTTTAGGTGTAAGGTTTGTTTCAGTAAGAGCAAATACAACATTGTTATTTTGTTGTGAAAAGGATGTGTTAGCTACTGTGGTGTTTGAACAGGATGGGACATTTATGAGATTTCGTTGATTTCGTAAATATGTACATATATATGTACGTATATGTAATAAGGAAACTGAAGGATGCGGGCGGGTAGGTAGCTACATATATGCATATAACCTTATAATAAATGATAGGTGCAATATATATAATATTAATGTGGTTTTCAAAGTATATATAAATGTACAGAGTACCATGTTTTCAGAGACGTATGCAAAAATGTTATAGTTATAGTTTGAGAAAAAAAAACGCAATTTGAATTTTGGGCAAATATAAATAATCAAAAAAATAATTGTCGTCGTACAAATCGTTTTGTAAAATTATAGAAACCGCAAAAACCATCACTTTAATCGGTTTTTCAAAAAAACAAGAACAGTATTAGAGGCCAAGGATCCATGAAAAATTTATAAAATAGTTCTCGAAATATGTAGAACGGATTTTTATGAAATCCTGTTTTTTTTTATTATTATTTTGTAACCCCAAGTTTCGCAGTGGGAGTTTAAACTTAAGATCAACTGAACCTTAAACTGAGTTAAATTGTTCGTTTAATTCGTCCGGTTTCACAGTGAAATCTGATCTTCAGATCAGTTGAACTTCGTTTAACTATATTTTATGAAAAATAGTTGGCAGCATTTTTCTTGCCTCATCCTTCCTCTCTCTCTCTCTGACACAAAAAAACACGCCAAACAACGAGAATAATATTATATTCAAAATCAGTATAACAACTCGATAACATTTGAATACACAATTTTGTTTTGTTCATAACATTTTTTGGATAAAAAAAAAACAGTACAAACGCTGAACGGCAGAATAATCTCAACAAATTGAACTCAATTCAAGGATTAAACGACACTGTGAAACCGAATAAATTGTTGATCTGAAGTTTAAACCAAAAGTGGAGTTAACTCCCACTGTCAAACTGGGGTAAGTGTTTTTTTTTATTTTGGCATGCAGTTTCTTAGAGTTTATTAAAATACATGTGATTATAAAATTTTAAATAATTTTTTTTATTAGTTTAAAAAATGTTGATATGCAGAATTAATTTGGATACCTAGATGTTCTCAAATATAAAATCTGACAGAAATCCAAAGAGCCGTTACAGAGAAAGCCAACAATAAAAAAAAAACGTTATATGATAGCTAGTACCAACAAAAAAAACTCTCAAAATTTTTTATCAAAATCGTTGGAGCCGGTTTCGAGAAAAATAAGCTTTTGCTTAACGGTTATGTGGCAGGTACCGTTATTTTTAGGCCTAAAAATACATTTTCAATTTCCCCTCTGAGGAATGCCAAAAAAATCACATATGTACCCAATTTGAATGTAATCGCTTTAACCTTTTGGGCTGCAGCTGCATACAGACAGACATTTATTGTCGATATCTTTTTAGGCTTCTCTATGATCGTAATGTCATGTTTGATTGTTATAAATTTTGTTTGTATAAATGCATAACTTGCCTTTTATATAATCGGGAATAAGGGAATAAAAATTACATAAACATTAAAAAGAAGTTAACACTTAACACTAAAAAAGAAGTTAACGCTTAACACACCTTGCGGTGTCGGTAACACATTAGAGGAATGCATAGGCACAGTTGAAATGCCAACACTAACCACATGTGAATTTTAAGTTAAAGAAAATGACCTAGCCAGCCATCCATGGTGATGGAATTTAAGGCTATATTTTATGGCAAAACACTTGGTCCCAACAAATTATAAACATTTTCAATACATGAAAGCATTACACGTAGGTTTACAGGTAGAGGAGGTAGAGTATTCGATTATTAGAATCCGAGAAAACTCACTAAATTTCGAAAAGAATGAGATAGTGAATTTCTCAAATCCACTGTGCCAACACAAAATTCTTTCCTCTAGTGCCGTGCAATTCAGGTTGCATTTAAAAGACCTTAGGTCTTGGCACATAGTTAAAATTATTATTATTAAATTAGTAAAAATTTACTTAAGGATGAATGTGTTTTGCGGCGCGATAGTACAACAATGATTCTGAACAATTATTTTCAAGATATTTAGATTCAAACATTTGCAAAAACAATTATCTCAGAATCCGCCTCGCAAAGTGGAACAGAGAGACGCGGAACAAAGAAAATACAGAATTGTAGATGAAGAAAAGAGAGGACTGGCAGCCGCACCGGACATATCCACATCCAAAGCAATTCAAATGCAGTTGGGTGGAAAATCATGGGAATAATTGAGGATTGAAATATTTCGAGAAATCGATTCCTCAGAAGGTTTTTGTTCCAGCTGTGGATTAAACAGATCTATCTTTTGCTCTATTTATCAATGTGTATGGGAAATATTGTTAAAAATGTATGTTTTCGTTTGCCTTGATTTTTTTTTTCAAAAATGTCAAAAAAGTGAAGTCAAGAATTGTACAACAAATTGTACACCAATGGAAGGGACTCTGCAATCGCTTTCGAGCACTGGCAGCCGCAACTTTTTGCGGAAATTGGTTCTGGAGATATCACCATCTAAAACAAGTCAAATGCAGTTTCAAACGACTTTCGTCGACCATTTGGAACAGCCCAACTCCTTCGAAATATCAAAAATATGTATGTTGAAAAAATATCAATCTTTTCCTCTTTAGAACAATAAATACCCCCTCCCATTATTAATTCTACTATAAAATTATTAAGACAGGCTTAACTACACTAAATAGTATTAAACTTTTATATCCAAATAAATTTAATTTGTGAAATGTACAAGCGAGATGATTATATTTGTATGCGATTTGAACTGCCAAACAACTAGAATGACGGGACATTGTCGTGTGCTTTTTTGATGAAAATAAAATGTGAGAGCTATGAATTGAGTGATGATACCTATATGGCATCCGACGCACAAGAAATTATGTTTGTATGTTGTGTGGCTACTAAAAGCGCTAGTCGTTTCAATGCAATTGATAAACAGAAAAACCTGCATTGGGTTGGATCTGATCATGTGGGCTCGGTGGCGTGATGCGTTGGCTTCTAAGGAGCTTGCTCATGCCTCAATACACAATAATGGCACAAGAAGTTTTTCAATTAAAATGAAAAAGTAAACTAGCCCCACTAGAGCAAAGGAATCTGATGGTCGACCTGGGCAAGTCGTGAAATAGCTATAATTTCAGCCAAAAATAATATGAGATAAACTTGGTGGTAGCACACTCAAGTTGTTGTTATTCATTCAATTCATCATCAAAAAAATGATACAAAAAGTGCTTTGTGGCATACAAAAATTGATTATGTTTTAGTTTTTTAGAAAATAAATTTGACTTAATATTTACCTAGAAGTATAAAGAGTGATAATTATTTTTTCACCACTGTAGGTGAACATTGCGATAGAGATCATTTATCCACCTCTTTGGTTTGAACTGGACTTGAAGCGAAAGCCCAAATACACAAAGGTTAAATGGCTGCTCACTGTTATTAAAAAGAACCTATACAATGTACATTATGTTTATCTAAAAGATATTGGACACCGTAGGGCTGAACTTTCCTTTAGGGGAGCACGAATTTTAACACGCGGATACTTTTATTCGGTAGATTTATGCTTAAAAACAATAAATATAACAATTTTAAAGTGAGGAAAATATTTCTATTTTTAATTAATTTTTAAAGTTTTCATTTTACATACAAAATGTATGCAAATGATGACTACCGACAACTTGTTTTTTGTGTGTTGACAGTTGTTTACCAATCCACAGATGAGTGTATGCAACTTCGGTATGGTAAGTTTTGTGGTATGTGCATTTTTTTTTTGGGATAATATAAATTGATTTCAAACTATGTACTATTGTGGTTTCGTTACATGTCAAATCCTTAAAACATCCACCCACCCTTGGCCCCACCCAACCTTGACCCCAACCCAAATCCTATAATTGGCCCAGGTAGGTGGGTTGCAGGGGGGCAGCATGCCCCCCTTACCCACCGAACTTTTTGTACGCTGTGAACTTAATTACAGAAAAACTTCACACAAGTAGGTTTTTATCTATACATACGGTTTGTTTAATGTTTTTTTTTTTTAAATTTGCAATTGGTTTTTACTGAGAGTTAGGTAGGTACATATGTATTTTAAAAGTGATGAAAAATATGATATTTCATTCAGTTAAATGTTTTCACGTAAGTTTTATTATTGAAAAAAAAAAACTACACTTGTGCTTTTAATCCAAAATATATTTCCATTAAAATTTCCCCAAGAAAAAGTACCTAGGTACAAGAAAACTTATAAGAACACTACCAGAGGGAAGTATTAACAAGAACTGTCAAGACAGTTTTTCGTTGCCGCGAATTTTTTATATTGTGTATTAATAATGCTAACTTTAAAAATATGTTAAAAATAGAAGAACTTATATTTTCATATTAAAATCGTTTTAATTATTAACTTTAATAATAAATCTACGGAATATAACTACCCGTGTGTTGAAATACGTTCTAATTTAAAGACAAATTGAACATAAGTGTTGTACTAATAAGGCCAAAATTGAAAATTAAAACATTTTTTAATCATATTAAACAGTGTTTCCTCGCCGTAATATTTTAAAGCTGTTCTATAGAGAGCCCTAGCTCACTGTAAACAAAAATCAAAGTTCTTCGCGTACTCCCCTAATGGAAAGTCGCCCCCACCGTAGTCAATAATTTCTTGTTTTTTTTCCTGAATCAGACTGAACTTGGCTTACAGAGGCAGACACGATATACAAAATGTAACCTAATGGCAATTGTGGAAATGTGTAATAAACGGAATTTTCCTATTAGTCCAAGATGCTTAGTTTATATGATGTTAGAGGCTGCAAAGAGAAAACAAATTTATTTCATCTTTTGGACCAATGTAACGTGGCGTTGGTTGGTTTACGTATTCTTTGGCTAAGGATTTATAGAAATTACTAATGTAATGATTGATGACGAATTTAAAATAAACTAATAAACATATTGAAACAATTTAACAAACCTCAAAAGAAAACATATTCTACTTTGCCTAAAACGTACTCAGCTTTAAAAAAATCTATAATTTAATTTTAAGAAACACCAAAAAAAAAAAAGGTCATCTCGAATTAAAATTTCTCTTCTCCCAACACATATCCCTTGATACCAATCGGGTTTTTTTAATCCAAATGAGTTATTACCTAAATAAACCCCAAACGAAAAAAATAAACACTATAAACAAAAAAGTACCTACCCTACAAATAATTTTTCATAATTTTCGGAACCTTAGAAATGCAGGCGAGTCTGAACAGAAAAAGAATGGGAAGAGAAGAAAGAAAAGTAAAGGAAGAACTGCTAATTTGCAGAAACTAGATGCAATATTTTGTTCCAAAAAGGATAACCGAAGACAAGACACACCAAGCTCCCTCAAAAAAAATCACAGTTCGTAAAAACAAAAAAGGAAAAGAGGTATTTCTTTTCCATTATCTTACTGCAAATAAAATAAAATGCACGATAGGATCGCACATACTTGCTCTTATGTTCGATTACATCTATGCACAAAATTCTTAGTAGAAACAGCCAGCGGTTTATTACTGTTTTTGTTTTTTGTTTTTTTTTTTTAAATACAAAATTTAGTATGGCAATTTAATGTATTTTATAATAAAAATACAAATAAAAATTTAATTTCGAACGAAAATCCTCATGTTTTCAAAATATTAAATATGGAAGGAAATTTTGACAGGTGCCGTTAGTCTTGGAGCTTAAAAAAGATTTAATAATCTATTTGGACAATCCCAAAACGCTTAAGCCGTTTAGGCTTTAGTTCGTTGTACACACAGCCAGACCAAACAGACATGAAACCAGACGGAATTGCGGACCAACTTTTTTGTAGAATCGTAATGTCAAGTTTGATTAAAATATAGTTGGATTTTTCTTCTAAATGCAAAACTTGCCCTATAGTACCTACCTATATGGCAAGTAAAAAAAAACTTCGTATGAAAAACAATGAAGGGAAAATAACCAAAAACCAAACCTTGCACACACATACACACACATCATGTTTCTCTGCGTTTACGTTTCCTTACCAATTTTCTTGCTGCTATTTGTTCTTGTTTTATCAACAAGGTTTACCACCACCATCCACCAACACCAACACTAACCACTAACCACAGCAGCAGTCATCGGAAGCCGAAGAAATTAGAGATGGAGATATGAATAAGATACAGGATCGAATCCCAATATAAAAACCAAATAGAACAAAAAAAAAATTAATATTAAGATCACTCAAAAACAAAATTGCAACTTTTATTTTAACATTTTTTTGATTTCTGTTTAAATCAATTTTTTGTTGGACAGGAACTCAACCAATCTTTAAAAAAACAGCTAGATACACGAACGAAACACTACACGAACACGAACTACACGTTTGTTTAGGGTGAATTTGGCAAAAAAATATCTATCGACTCTTTTTCTTTTGTTGTATATAAGCGCCCTTGATTGTTAAATATTTTTCACGGATGGCAAAATGTTTGTTACATCAAATGACGATAAACCCACGAAACATTTCATCGTTTTATGAGATCGAGAACTGTTTTATTTTGTTTATAATATATTTTCTATTGATTATTTCTAGTTTTTTCAGGATATAAAAACATGCACGTTAATTTATAATACAAAAAGCGTCGTTAAGCGCTGTAGACACGACGAATGGAAGAAGCGCACGAAGAGTTCATTGCAACATTTGTTCTACTGTTTTTTTTCCTAGTTTTCCTTGAGCCGCCGGATAAATTCATAAATAAGCAATACTAAGATCGGAAACCTTCGTACGTTTCACCCCCCAAGACTCATTTACTTACATTGTTGTATTTGTACATTTGGTACTCTATCCATGAATAGATGTGAAAACGAAAAACAAAACAAAAACAAATTACTAGGGTTGTGTTATGTATGGGTCTATTGGAAGAGGAACAGAAAAGATTCTTGTTTGCATTTCTATTAATAAGTCTGTTGGAAGAGGAACGGAAAAGTTACTAGACTGCGTGTTTCAGCTTGTAACCAAATGTCAAAATACAGAAGAGGTTTCGGGTCCTTATGTTATTAGTTGATGATGACCAAAAAATTCATTTTCCATATAATTCATTTTGGGCTTAGTGCTTGTGAAGGTTAGAAAAGAACGGGCATATAAATTTAACAAAATTCTTGTATTTGTTTTTTTTTGCATAGATGAGAAGGAGATGAGAAGAGACTCTATTTTTGGGTCTTTTCGTGTGCTATGAATATGGCTATTTTTTGTCCATAAAATTAATAAACTAGTTTACGACACTTCCTCTTTCGTTTATTTTAAGAATCATCAGAGACAAAAAATCTGACAGCAAAAATTGTATATAATTTAAAAATACAATTTGTTTAAATAATTGAATAGAGTCCATCACGATATCTCGAAAGCAAAATCCAGAATGCAAACATTTCGAAAGTTAAAACCTCTAAAACAAAGATCTAGAATTGAAAAAATCTCGAAAAAAATCTAGAAGGCATAAGCTCGAAACACAAAAATCTCGAAAACAAAATCTGGACTGCAAAAATTTAGAAATAATATAATAATTTTTGAGACAATGGTTACAATTCGCCGCGAATTGTAACTATTAGGTGTGTTTTATTGAGAATCTATCCATTGTAACGTAAGTAATTCCCAAAAAAACGCATCGAACGTAGCATGGACCGTAGCTTTTTTATCTTTGTAAGATTGGTACCCCTGCACAGCAGTCACAAGTAATGAAATAGTCTTTTGCAAAGTAAAATTAAGAAAATATCAACGATATGAACAATAATTAGCTTTTATTCATATAGAATAGAAAGTAGAAAAACGTACCAATATTAAATTTATGTTACAAACCTATTTCTTGTTTTCATATTTTCTGCAATTGCAGTTTCAAATTCGAACATTCATTTTGCACCAACAGAATGGCAATGATAAGTGAATGGCTTTGTTCATAGACTATGGTCAAGTCCCTTGTTACACAGAACATTTTTTGTATTGCTTTAAAAATGGTCTTTGCATTTCACACGAGGAAACAAAAGTGCCGGTAATTTACTTGTTTCCTTTTAATGTTTCTTGGTTTGGAACGCACACTACAACGTAGTTTAAATTGTTCACTCCACTTATATTTCATGCTTTTTTTTATTTTCTGAGATAGCTAGAGTTTTATTTTTCAAGTCAATTTACAAATTTATTTTCTGAGTATGTTTTGCTTTCAATTCAATATTTACTCATCAGACTTCACTTAACATACGCGGAGTAAGTAACAAAAAGCTAACATTTGTTTTGCCATTTCACCATTTTGGATCACAAAAATGTATGCCCAGTCCATGTCCATGTGGTGAATCGAATACCGCCCATGGCCAATGTCCATTAAACAGTGAAGAAAAAGCACACTTTGTGAGTTCAGTTTCCGCTTAATGCGTTTAGGCTAGGCGCGCACATGCAATTTTGCCGAAACGAAATAGTTTAATCACTAGTTGAACGATGATCGCGCACATAAGCAACTTAAAAATCAATGAACGAGATAAACCAACACACAAACATCATTTTGATTTAATGTGCGCGCAGTTACATTATAGTTCGATGTGATACAAACTGAAGAACTTATTTGGGGCGATCGTTCGATTTGTGCCAAAACACAAACTATTAAGTTGCTCGAATCGCGGAGTGAATAGTTTTTGCATGTGCGCGCACTCTCATATAAGTCCAGGGTATTCACTTTAGCAACCAAACTGTTGCAAAACTGAAAGTTGCATATGTGCGCGCCTCTGGCCTTATAGCTCATAGAATTTTATACGAATAAATATTTTGCGGCGCAGTGTCAAGCAATTCCTCTATAGTGCAGTTCCACACAATGCGGTTTGTATTCTCAAATTGCTTTTTTGTAGATCTAAATAAAAAGATGATTTTTTTCACCAAACTTCGTTTATTTACAACTATCAATAAAAATTGAACACAAAACGAAAATTAAGCCCGGTTAGTCAAAAATAAAAGTAAAACGGAATTCATTCGATAAATAATGGTTTCTTTTTCAAAATGGATATCAAAATTTGTTAAAATTGATTAATTGACATTAGGGGCATAGAGAAAATAATTACATAGAGGCGCGACTCGTACCCCCCTTGCCTAAAACAACCGCAATTTTTTTTTTAGGTGAGTAAGAGAAAACTTTCTTAATTTACTCATTTTTTCCTATCCGTGAATACATGTGAGTTTTATTTTATTATTCTTTATTTCAATGGAAGAAATATATATAACTATAAAATTTTTTTTTATGTTTGTTTGATAGAGATTTGGCCACAATGACGGAGATCCGATGGAAAGCGTACATCCAAAGGTATATCTTAGATTGGAAACTCAGAAACCAAACTCAATTGTTTCTTGTTTTCTATAATTGTTTTGTTGTTTTTTTTTTTAGATAGGGAGTGAAGACGTACTTAGTCCATCTGGGAGTGATACCACTAACCACTCCACTTTACACAAAAACTAATCCATCAACAAAAAGTGAAGATGGAATTGGCTATTTAGAAAAGGAGGCTTCACATTGGAGGACACAATGTGAAATCTCACGAATAAGCGATTCGCTGCCACATGAAGTGTCTCGTCTATGTAAAGAGAAACAACAATACAATGAGCCATTAGTGGTGGCGGGTTGTTGCTGTAGTACAGCAGGGACTGGATTGTCTGTGGTCGTATATATATTTTCTTAGATCCATCGCATTAGAAAGCTTTTCTTGGAATCTATTCTTCGACAGGACATGTCTTGGTATAACAGAAGCTCCGGAAGCAATCTCATGAACGAGATCGATATGCACATGTTGACCGAAACACCTCGGTCTGTATCTGTAGCTTCTAAACAGATTGTTGGTCTGTCTGTGGATCAGCATTCAGTCAAGCGGAAATAAGGTACGTTAAATACAAAAAAACCTAATTTGATGTATTTTTAAGTATTTGTTTTTCTTTTAATTTTGTAGGATAAACAGCGCCTGCCATTCATCTCAAAATCATGACGAACAACAAGGTCAGACCACACAAACAATGAAGCCCAACAGGAAGTCATTATTGCCAGATAATATAATTAAATACATTGATCTCAATATTTTAAAGTGTTCTCCCTATGTATATATATATGTATATAGCTTAAGAATTGTGATTCAATTAATTTTTTTCGATTACATTTTCTTTATGGGTGTTCAAAAAAAATCTTATTTTTAAGGGAAATGTAATGTTGTGTATCTCAATGACACATAGGTAAGTATTATATCCCTAAGCCGAGGTAAATTAACACTCAGAACAGTTACAATCATCGAGATCAAGCAAGTACTTTGGAAATGACAGCTTGTCCAAAGTAGCAAATCCAAGAAATTTCAAGAAAAATCTTGAAATCAGTACTTACGCAAAGCTCTAATTTCCAAACTACTTGCTTCATTTTGATGATTGTAACTGTTATGAGTGTAAATTAACCTTAGCTTCTAAATCCTTGCAATCATTTTATAATCAAGCAATTATTTCGAAAAATTGCTATCTAAAAGTAGTTTCTTCGTGTTTTAAAAAAAAAGAAAAATTACAAAATTACTTTCAGATGCAAATTTTTGAAATATTTGCTCGAATTGAAAACGGTTTCAAGAATTTACAAGCTGACATAAATTAAAACTCACAACAGTTTAAATCATCGAGATCAAGCAAGTACTTTGGAAATGACAGCTTGTCCAAAGTAGCAAATCCAAGAAATTTCTACTGATATCAAGAAAAATCTTGAAATCAGTACTTACGCAAAGCTCTAATTTCCAAACTACTTGTTTGATTTTGATGATTGTAACTGTTATGAGTGTAAATTAACCTTAGCTTCTTAATCCTTGCAATCATTTTATAATCAAACAATTATTTCGAAAAATTGCTATCTAAAAGTAGTTCTTTCGTGTTTTTAATGTTAGACCGTTTTTTTAAAGGTGAAGTTCAACAAACATTCCCGAAAATAAACAAAGAGTCATATACATGTATATATATGTAAATACTGTATTAATGACAAAACAAAATAATTAAAATTATTATTATTATTCATTACAAATATATATAAAACACTAGGAAGAATAGAATAATATCACATTTTTGCCAGGAACACATTAATGTTAATTATTATGATGCAAATTATTTCACATGCCAATTTTTTGAAATATTTGCTTGAATTGAAAACGGTTTCAAGAATTTACAAGCTGATATAAATTCAAACTCACAACAGTTTAAATCATCGAGATCAAGCAAGTACTTTGGAAATGACAGCTTGTCCAAAGTAGCAAATCCAAGAAATTTCTACTGATGTCAAGAAAAATCTTGAAATCAGTACTTACGCAAAGCTCTAATTTCCAAACTACTTGCTTGATTTCGATGATTATAATTGTTCTGAGTGTAAATTAATCTTAGCTTCTAAATCCTTGCAATCATTTTATAATCAAACAATTATTTCGAAAAATTGCTATCTAAAAGTAGTTCTTTCGTGTTTTTAATGTTAGACCGTTTTTTTTAAAGGTGAAGTTGAACAAACATTCCCGAAAATATATATATATATAAATACTGTATTAATGACAACACAAAATAATTAAAATTATTATTATCATTCATTACAAATAAGTTTGCTGCTCACAGAGATATATAGAACATTAGGAAGAATAGAATAAGATCACATTTTTGCCAGGAACACATTAATGTTAATTATTATGATCTTTTTTATTTCAATATTGGATGATGTGGTGTCTTCTGTTGAAAATTATGTAGCAGTTTGTAAGGCAGAATCATCTGCAACAGTTGTCGCCTGTGCTTCGCGTCATCGGTGTTGGTGTGTGTATCATCATCGGTCTCATTGACTGCAGCAGATATTTCTCGGTTGAACTGAATCAAACAACACAAGGCACCATGGCATAGGCAAGCAGTTTCATAGAAATTGGATTCACACGCAGCAAATTTCCAACAAAAACTATCTGTAAAATAAAAATTTAAAAATCTGTAAATATTTAGAGAATTTGAAATCTGATTTTATGATTTTGGACTACTAATGGATGCTATGATAGATTTTTCAAGATTCGTAGTAGATTTTCGATTGCGATGGATTCTGTGATAGGGCTGTTGGTATGAAGATCCAATTATCATTCGGTAAGTTTAAAACCGATGTAGGTAAGTTCTTAGTATAATGAATAGAATTATTGTATGTTTCAGGAAATAGTTACTAGGTACCTACCTAAATATGTATATTTAAATCTATCTTATGGATTTTAATTCTGTAAATTGGGATGGTAAAATGTACCTACATTATATACGTATGTATATGGAGCCTAGGTATGTATATATGTAGGTACATAATAATGTATAATGAAAGTGTTAGATGGTTATGGTTAGGAAGATCCATATATGCTTATAAAACTTTATATAATAGTTTTAATATACATAATATTCATTTGATTGTTAAAGATATATATTTATATAAATATCAGAGTCCACCTAGTACATAATGTATTCAGTGACCTAGATATCAGAAACTACTAACTTGATTTGCTTTTTGTACGTAATTTATTATTTATGAAATGGAAATTAAAAGAATACTCAAATTTAATAAATAGTAATAGAAAATGAAAAAGCAGTTAATGTTTTTTATGTGAATTATATGACCTTTGTATCATAAATATTTTGCTTATGAAAAGATTATGCTGTTGAAAAGCAAGTTACTAGATTTCTTAGTACAATTCTCCACTCTTTTCGTTCTCAATTTTATTGACCTGCACATTAATTGCTTGCGAAATTTTGACATTTCATTTTTTTTATAAAAAAAAAGTCAAGCTCTTGTAATGCTTATTTGATTTTTCTTTGGCCTTGTGTTTTCTCTAATGTCTGGTTTTTCTGTGCATTTTCTGTATTAAATTATTCAAAATACATTCAATTCTAATTTTGCATCAAAACCAATTTCAAAATCGACTAAGCTAAATCTGCAAAATGAAAATGGGAAGTTGGGAAAAAGCACACCCTTCACATATCTTATCGGCGAACAAGATATAGCGGATCTTTATTTGGAGTGCTTATTATAACCAACTATCGACTTTTCTCATACCTAGTGCTAGTGCTTAGATTAAAAATAACCTATGTCCTTTTAAAACTAATTTATTTTAAGTAACTACTAAATAAAAATATTATAAACAAGATTCAGTAGTTTGTTCTCTAATTAACTGTCCATGTCATGATTTTTAAAATACATTTGTTACTCCGACTTTTAAATTCTATGCGACCTTTGACACCATATAAATATAAAAAAAACACTCACCATTTCTAACTACATACTTTCAACACATAAATTAACTGAATTGTCACAAAGAAAAAATCAAATCGACCGCCCGCTACTGGCAGTACGAATATGAATTTCCGACCTGGTCGGGACAAGATGTATCCGGGCCGGAAGCAAAAGGTAAGCGGCCTTCCGCTGCACCAACGACAATTAAGGAAATCATCGTTACCACAATAATGTTTGGTTGCAAAAAGGCCAATTTAAACGATACCCACCTCTATTTAGAAAGCTTGTTTCAAGGTGAACAGTGAATAGGTTTTGGACTATATCTTTGGAACGGGTTGTCCAATAAAGGCGAGCGATATCCTTTTAGAATCAGCACTTCATACTTTCAAAGAAGTTGTATTAAAAAAATAACTCCAGGAACACGCATACATCATTCTAAATATGCGTATTTCAAGAGTGTTTTTTTGTAATAAGCCTTCTACCTAAAAACTTTTGATGCTGATTTTGAGAGTATCAAGAGTAGATTACAAAAAGGTATCAACCAAGTTTTGAGGATAATCCGTTCCAAAGATACACTCAAAAGTATTTTCAGATTATGTATTTCAAGGTGAACAGTGAATATGTTTTGGACTATATCTTTGGAACGGGTTGTCCAATAAAGGCGAGCGATATCTTTTTAGAATCAGCACTTCATACTTTCAAAGGAAGCTTCCACATTTTTTACAAAGAAGTTGTATTAAAAAAAATAACTCCAAGAACACGCATACATCATTCTAAATATGCGTATTTCAAGAGTGTTTTTTTGTAATAAGCCTTCTACCTAAAAACTTTTGATGCTGATTTTGAGAGTATCAAGAGTAGATTACAAAAAGGGATCAACCAAGTTGTTAGGATAATCCGTTCCAAAGATACACTCGAAAGTATTTTCAGATTATGTATTTCAAGGTGAACAGTGAATAGCTTTTGGACTATATAGCTACTTACGCACCTACATCCTTCATTTTCATTATTATATGCACATGTTTACATACTTAGCCTCCATAAATATATATATATATATGTATATTTTACTATCCTAACTTACATAATTCAAATCCATAACAAAGATTTAAATATACATTTGTAGATTGGTATTTACCTAAGTAACTATTCTTTTAATCATCTATTCGACAATTCATTATACTAAGAATTAAAGTAATCTTAACTACATCGGCCTTAAAGCTGCATAGGATAACTAGACTGCATACCTACTAAACAGCTTTAATGGTTAGATACATTAAAGTTGTTAGCTACAACAGCAAGTTCGTGCGATCCAATCTTGCATTTTATTTAATAATGACGGAGAAAAAGCAGGAGTTTTTGTTTTTTATACTATACTATACTATACTATAATATGAGACTTACCTTCTCCTTCCATTCCTTGATCATATCGGTACTATCAGCTGGCAATTGAACCGTATAAACCATACACATGTATCCGGATTCGCGCAAGCATCTCTCAACTTCCAGAACTTCATCTGCCGAATTGCACAAGAATGCACAACGCTCCAACTGATATGCGCACTTATCCAAACATTTCATAACAATCGACATCTTTTCGGAGTTACTTTGCAATTTAATGGAAACTTTAGCCTTGGCATAGACTGTAGCTTCTAAATAGTCTGCAATGCACAACAAAGGCTGATTAGCAATCCTTACAAAATTAATAAATCGCCGAGTTCATGTCTTGGAAGTGACCACCGTTGTTTCGAAGTCCATATGCTGGGACAATACTAATTTTTGGTGTTGTGCTAGCCAAAATGCGTCGACAATGACGAAAAATACTCTCAACCTGAACGGACGATGGTGCGATTATAATAACAACTGGACCATAGGTCGGCAGAATGCCTTCGATTCTAGACGGAAACTCAACATGGAGGCAAATAACACCAGGTTTTACCAGTTCTATTCGAGTTGATCACACAAAAGCAATTGCCACGAACTAAATGCGACCAAGCGTACGCTTGGATGTGATACATTTTAGTCAATCGCATGTGCTCCATTTCTTGGTGGATTTCTGCTCTAAACAAGGCATTCTTCATGCGTTCAATTGGTTTAACATTGTTTTTACTGTGAGCCAATACAAGATGCTTAACGAAATTTGCTTTCAAAGTAGCTTTACCAATGACTTCGGGAAGATTAAGATTGGTTTGGTATGATGGAAGATAAAAATTAATTAAATTACGAAAGTATTTTTTTGAGTTAATATTTTCGTAGAACGTATGGATGGATCGGAATTTTCACTAGCAACTGGTGTGAAACACGGAGATTGTAAAAGTGATGAAATTGACGATTGGACAGTTTCATTTTTAATCATATGACAATATATTTTATAATTAAATTACAGGACAAAATACAAAATAAATAAAATAAAACTCGCGCACTTCCAATATTTGTTTTGAAATGAATATCTTTTTTTTATTGTTTTGTCATCTGTCAAAATACTCACCTCAAATTGAGTAAACTGGTCTTTTCTTGTGGTGGAATTTTGGCACGAACGCATTAATATGCTATGGTTTGCTTCTACTTTTTGATTGGATTTTCTTCATTTTGAACATAAAATTAATAAATATTGCTTAATTTGTAAACCAGAATCAACAAAAAGCTTTTATTAGTATGTTTTATGTTTGATTAAGGCCTTTAAAAATACAATTTAACTAAAAAGCAATTCATGTTTCAATTTTTGAATTAAACGGATTTCCATTTTAAATATATAAGGTCACCATATCTACCAAAATTGGGAATGCACACTCCTCCGTTTCAAAAAGCCTGTGTTGGTGTCTGCTCCATTTAAAATGCACGGGCAACTAACACATGCTTGTCGAAACGGAGGAAATCCTCTCAATTTAGCTTGTAGGGTGAAAGAGAATAAGCCCCCGAAGTCGTGCCTCTATGTTAGTTTCTCTATGCGTGACACTGTCAACTGGTTTTCGATAAAACGTAGAGTTCTCGAAACTCACTCTTCGCACTAATCAAATTTAACTTTTTTGTTTTTTTTTTTCTTTTTTTACAAGAATCAAATTCGCGCAGCTACCAAAACTATAGTTGATGAATCATAAAACAAGTTTCCGACACTTCATTGTTTTAATTTTTTTATTGATATCACCAGAGGCCGGAATCCATTACTCCACAAACAACAACAATTTGGAGTTTTTTTTCAATTCTGGTGCCGTCAATAAAATAATTAATACAAAAAAGTGTCGTAAAATGTTTTCAATGATTCATGCTATAGTGGGTATAGTGCATATGGGTTTGACATTTCTCGTGGGATACAAAAGTATGACACAGTTTTTCGGCTAGCGTGTGTCTTTTTTGGCGGAGCTGTTTTGTCATCAGCTGTATTTTTAAGCCTAAGCTACATTCAACACACTTATGTACAAAAGTAGAAAAATGTTTGTCTTTTTTAAACTTGCTTCTCAATCTTATCTCATATTTCAAATTCTACAAAAGTAAAAGTTATACCGCTTTTCACTTTTTTGACAAAATTGGAACACTTCGTGATATTGAAATAAGACGTAGGATTGAGCAGTTGAAAAAAGCAATGTATTCAGTTTTGTAAGTGGGTTGAATGTAGTTAATGCCATAAGCTAATAACATAAGGACCCGAAACCTCTGCTTTTATTTGACATTTGCCTACAAGCTGAAACACGCACACAAGTAACTTTTCTGTTCCTCTTCCAATAGACACATTGATAAAAACACACCCAAGAATCTTTTCTGTTCCTCTTCCTATAGATACATATACAACATAGCCGTCATAATTTGTTTTTATTTTGTTTTTCGATTTCCGATTTATTCATGGATAGAGTATCAAAGCTATAATACAATGTATTCAATTAGGTTTTGGGGGGTGAAACGTAGGAAGGTTTCCAATCTTATTATGGCTTATTTTTGGTTAAGGCCTTACAAGGGATTACAGCAACTACAACCTAATCGGATATCTGTCACAAATAAGCCATAGTAAGATCGGAAACCTTCGTACGTTTCACCGACCCAAATTATTAATAGAATAAACAGGATTAACACACTTGTTTTTATTTATTTATTGACGTCCCCGGAGATTGAAATCTATTGATCCACAAACAACAACAATTTGCAGATTTCTAATCTCTGGTGCCGTTAATAAAATAAAAAAAAGAAGTGTCGCAACTTTTTTCGTGTTTCATACACCAAAATAATTTATTTAATCTATTGTGTTTGTACATTTGGCACTCTATCCATGAATAGATGTGAAAGCGAAAAACAAAACAGAAACAAATTACTAGGGCAGTGTTGTATATGCCCACAGAACACATAATAAGTTAATATATAAGACAGTGGTGGTTTCGGGTCATTAATGGCCTTTTCGATTGGCCGCCCGGAACACGTTCCTCCAATAAAACACACGGAAACAATTTGACTGATTCTGAATTGTATGTATCACTGTGTTTGTGAAAATTAAATTTAAAAAAAATCACATCGCCTAAAAAAAATTCCGAAACACTTGATTTCAATTTAGATACACATTTTCTTGTATCAATAATAATTAACTTGCTTCTTTTTATGTTATTTTACCAGAAAAGTAGTTTAAATTCAATAAACACATCGAAATTACACCAAACAAATCAACGCGATGATTTTGACATTTTGATTATTTGAGTGTATTAGTGATTCTGTTTTCGATTCTGAATTGAAATACAGAATCGTTTTCTGTTCTGCTTAGAGTAACAACTGTCATTTTGTGGGGGTCAGAACAGTTCTCGACGGCCAATCAAAAAGGCCATAAGTATTATGTGGATTTCGTTTCAATAAAAACATCGATATGCCGTCGATCCGCCGTCAATTTTTTTCTGAAAATCCAATTCGTTTCAAATTAAAACCAATTTTTTTCTGGAAAAACAGATCCGTATTGAATCTCTTTTTGGAGACGGATTGAAAACAGATTTGTACACACCCTACAATATTTGTTTTGAAGTTTCTCAATTGTTGTGTTGTGAATTAATTTTAATTTTGTGGCAGTACAGAAAAAGTAAATTAATATTATTAAAAAATAAACAAAATTGTTCAAAACTTGGAAACAAATATTAAAAAAGTTCAAGTATGGGAACTCCCCCGCTTCGGAATCGGAAAATAAAAACGAAATAATGATGTATTAACGAATTGAAGATTTGTTTTTTTTTAGAGTTGCCAAGCAACACTGACAGTCACAAAAAGAGATCGGTCCATAATCGTTCGTTTCAAAGCTTAAAAGTATTGGTTTTAGTAGCGAATCCTATTTATTGAAACGAAATCGACATTAGTTTATGATCTATTACCCGGTTCATATGAGTGAATTGAGGAATCGAATCGAATCCAATTGAGATTTCGATTCAGGTATATGGCCTCGTGGGATCGGAAGTTTGAATTAAAATGGAATCGATGTGACAATTTGAGTTTACAGAATAAACAACAAAAACATGCAACAAAAAAAAATACAAAGAAAACGGAAACCCACTGAACACAAAAAAATACTATTGGTGCACACACACACCGAGAATCAGATGTGAATTCGATTCTTCAATTCCTCGATTCAGGTATATAAATACATTTTCAATTCGATTCAGCTCTTCTAGTGGGATCGGATCGAGTAATCCTATTTTAATCCGATTCAAGTATACAAGGACCTAAATCCTGATTCAATACCGATTCAATTCTCCATATAAACGTAGTATATGTTTCAATTTTTGAATTAGCCCAATGAATCGTACGGAAGTTTCACGTCATCTTGTCTTGGTATTACTGATCTGTGATTTCGTGCCCTATGTTTTTGGTAAATCCGCCATCTATTTTATAGAGGAAGTTTGACTGTCGAATTGAATTTCTTAAATTATAAGTAGTGTTATTCAATTTTCAATGCTTGTTCATCGACTTATGAGAAAAATCCCTGGAATTTCATTTAATAAATATAATTTTTTGGCGATACATAAAGGTGGGTAGCAAAAAACGCAGAATTAGCTATGTATGAAAAGTTGCAGATAACATTTCGCTGGCCGAAAATTATAAAGGTTGTAAAAAATTCCGAGATAATCGCCTTCAAAGTTTTAGAGGGTTGGTTTTTGCATTGAATAGTTAGATATCAATAAAGTTTTGTTGCAATATGATAAAGAACCATCAAAAAGCCATAAATCCATTAAAAATTGTTAGTTTAATCACTAGATGTTTTTACAAGCATTTGAAAAAAACGACATAGAAAGTTAATTAAAATTTCCCAAAAAGGTACTATGTACAACACAGGACCTTTTGGTACTGAAGAGATTATATGGAAGGAGATGCTTTTGTATGGAGAAAAAAAAAAGACCTAAATTACGTTTGATTGGTGTTTTTAAATCACTGAATTGATCTAAAAACTAAACGGATTTGAAATTATGAAAAATGTTTATGTCATCGAAAAGGACTGTAGGACTTTTTGTTTTAATTAAAAATTAATAAATTAAAAAAGGTTCTATGTGGATTCATTTTACAAAGCTAAAAAGTTATATGTTTTATAGTTTTGTGTGACAAAAAGTATGTTAAAGGTTCTATGTTGAACCTAGAACATTATAGTACTGAATAGTAGTACGAATTCAATGAAAGTTTTGTCTTTTTTGGTTGTATTGTTGCCAGCAATTTTTTAAAATGTTTGTTTTTTGTTCTATCTGAAAGCCGCTAAAATTACGAAAATTTTGGTGTATAAAACTTGGTATTTTGGTCTACACAAAACCTTATAGTTCTCAGCCAGCGATTTGTTCGCGTTGGTTTTCTTTCCACTATGTACATTTTACAGTATTTCTCCTAAGAATCATGTCAATGGAATTTACATCGAATATCAAATCTAAAAATCTTGTTGGTATTGCACAAATGCGTTCAACAAATGACAAAAATGCAAATCTTGGCCAGGTAAAACAGCTTGCCCAAAAGGCCAAACATTTGGACGTTAAGGTTGGTGTTTCTTTGATTATTTGATTGATAATCGTTTAAATAAACTTGATTCTATACAGATTCTATTCTTACCCGAATGCTGTGACTTTGTTGGCGAAAATCGGCAAGAGACCCTCACCTTATCGGAACCTCTAAGCACAGCCATATCGCCGTATGCGGCTATCGCTAAAGAAAACAAAATGTGGCTCTCGCTTGGAGGCATCCACACAACGATTTTAGATTCGGTAAGTTTCAATATGGCTTAAAAGTAATCTACAGCCAAGTAGTAACAAAATTTTTTTCCATAGTTTTTAATGCTCTCAAAATCGTCTCGAAATCATCTTATAAGTATTCAATTTTTGTATGAGTCCATGCTTGCTTTTCTAAGAACTTTTTTTATATTATTCAATGGGGGTTTTCGTGAATAAAAATTTCCTTGGAAAATGTTCTCGTATTCGAATCTTGGGAACATGAATGATGGTCAAAGATTTTTCTCGAAATTTATTAGTAACGTTTTTTTGTTCGAGGGAATTTTATACCGTTAAAGAACGAAATTATTTGGGAGATTCCCGATAGGGCCAAATAGTTGATGTTGTATTCAATTCATTTTTGGCTGGCATCTCAGCCTAACCATACATATCGCTGAATTATTATTAAAAAAATTACTTTCCATTTTCAATATTTCTAATGATCTCTAATTTGCAATGTTGTTTTATATTTAAGTGTGGTAAGAAGACCGATAAGATCTACAACACTCACGTTGTAATTAATTCGAAGGGTGAAATTGTCCAATTTTATAATAAATTACATTTATTTGATGTTGAAACACCAGCGTGTCGATTCCGCGAATCTGATGTCGTTTCAATGGGTGACAGAATCGTTCCTCCAATAAACACTCCTATTGGTAAATTGGGTATGCAAATTGTAAGACTTGAAATTAACAATTTTTTTTACATTTATGTCTTTATGTTTTTTGTTTTCTTATTACAAGTGCTATGATATTCGTTTTGCTGAACCATCAATTGCTCTACGAAAGCTTGGTGCTGAAATTTTATCATATCCTTCGGCATTTGCCTTTTCAACTGGTCAAGCTCACTGGAAAGTATTGTTGCGAGCTAGAGCTATTGAGAATCAATGTTATGTTGTTGCTCCAGCACAAATAGGCTTTCATAATTCCAAAAGGCAAAGCTATGGGCATGCAATGGTAAGTCGTTAATAAAAGAAACTAGTTTAAGGTACGACCGCATTCGGTGGAACTGCATCGTAACGAAAGTGCACATTGAGTGAAAAAATCGCTTACGATTTACGAAGTTCGTATAACTTGATATCACTGAATTCGAACGCAATAGAATGGAACAAACTTTCTACGACAAACCATTTGTGTCGGAGAATAAGGCATCGTTAACAGTAATGTTAAAGAAAATTGTATTGCTTTTACAAATTTTATGGTTTTATAAATAATATTTGATTTTAAAGGACAAAAACAAAGTCCAATATGAAAGACTCTTAGCTAATGAGGGAACTGTCAAAAGAATAAGTTCAACATTTCTGGGAAAATGGAAAGAGCGAACTTAATATTCTTGGACCACATATATGTATATGTACTAAATATGTATGTGTAAACTTAATTGATTGAGAAATAGCCACGGTTTAGTTATTTATCATTTAATTTTGACATAACACTGCTGATTTCTAAAATAAGAAGATTCCAATCGGATTTTGTGAAAGCTGTTTATCGTAGATCGGGGCGTAACTGTCCGTGCGTGGATTTATTACGACGGTATTTGTGATAGTTCTGATTATTTATAAACAATTGGTCACTGCAAAGCATATATACTCACCAGCTTTATCGCTTACTGTGCAATATCTATGCAGTGCATTTCTGTTGCCAATAGTGTGGGACAATAGGCACCCCGATCATTCATTGAATATCTTGACAATTATATTTTCAGCACTAAATATGAAGTTGGGCAATGAAATAATAATTTCAAATATTTCCAAGAAATAATATTATTTGGAAGAACATTTCAACTTGAGTCTTAGTTGATTACTACAAAAAAAAACTTATAAAATCATAACGTGTTTTACTGTAAAAAAAATGAAGCGGTAAGCTTTGCAGTGTCTCGTAACTTCGTTGCGGTGCAGTTCCGTCTGAGAGTTCTTTGATCTTACAAAATATATTTTTTCCAAAGATTGTTGATCCCTGGGGGGTGATTATTGCTTGCAGTGAAGAAACCGAACTAGATATAATAACCGCCCAAATAGATATCGACAAGATAAATAAAATTCGGCAAAATATGCCATGTTTCGAACATCGCCGAAACGATGTATACACCTTGACTGCAATTGAGACTGCAGAATTGGAAAACATTGATCGATCATTTGGCTTGAATAGTATTCCAAAATCGACGATATTTTTTGAGAGCCCATATTGTTATGCATTCACGAATTTGCGCTGTGTTGTAAAAGGACGTAAGCAGACTACTTAAATAAGATAATTATTCACTAGTCACCTTATAGAATCGTTACTCTTAATAATTCTCTGCCAACTGTGATTTTTGAAATTAACAATTTTTTCATTTTTAATTCTACGTAGAATAATAAGAAATTGGATGAACAAAAAAATACATATTTTCTTTTTATCAAATAATTATGCACTCAAACCCTATTTTATGAGTGATGATTGATACTCGTAATATTGGAATAATTAAATAATGACAGGGTAGTGATATTTTGTATACATGCTCTTTCTTAAATCATTTGGAATAAGTAGCAAATGCTCACGGTTCCATTAGCTCTAATAACGATTGCTGTACATTTTTACTTCGAATTTTAGTAAAGCATTGGAGATTAAAAAAATATGACAGCTAACATTGGAGATTAAAAAAAATGACAGTTAACAGAGAATCGCACATTCCAGATTTCCGAAAAAAAAATGACAATTAATATTTTTGGTTTGGGTTTTTGTTTTCAGATGTTTTAGTATCAACGAAGCGTCAGGCGCAACGATTACAAGATCTTACACGCGAAGAAATTTGTGATTTATTCACCACAGTGTGTAAAATTCAAAAAATTTTGGAGGAGGTGTACGATACGTCAGCTGCAACAGTAACGGTTCAAGATGGCCCCGATGCCGGACAAACAATTAATGTAAGTTGTTTGTGTTCCTTTTTTGTATGGATTACTTTTCCGTTCGCCAGTATTATTTTCTATTTGATACCCAACAAAATTCCTTATACGAAAATAAAACTTATTGAATGATAAAACCCCAAATAGCAGTCAAGTTGTAGCTTAGGATATACTGTTGTGTTCAAAATAATAGGAATATGCACGACAACATTACATCTTTGGCATATACAGTAGGTATGCATTTACAAATTTAATTTCCCTCAAGTTACAAATTTTAAACGGTTAATTCTAAACAAATTTACTGTAATGTTTATAAAAAAAACGTATTTTTTACAACGGGTGTCAGTCAACTTGGAGATTTCTGTTTAATTAGAGCTGTTCAAAATAATAGTAGTGTAAGTTAGTTTTCAGAAATTCAAAAGCTATTGACAAATTTTACTAATTTTTTGGTTGATAAACAGTAAGTAGAACAATCATTTTATAAAAGTAACAAAAAAAAGCAGTCTTTTCATATTAATATTTGATAAACTGGGCAGAGAAAAGCATTGCACAACTGAAAAAAGAGAACTCATACTAAAATTGAGAAATATTTTAGAAGTTTTTTGACCAAGTTGGTTTTTATTTGGACTTTGGAGAATTTTTAAGTAGTGATTCTCATCGGCTTTATTGGTTGTAAAGATGATTAAATGAAAGCAATTTTCATTTTATTTTCCCAACGTTTCGACGGTGGTTGCCGTCTTCTTCAGGGGTGTCTTTATTTACAAAATTAAAAAGAGAATGGTGTACATATTGTTATAAGTAAACGAACAAAATATGACTTACATAACGCTAATTTTAAGATTTTTAATATACCAAACAATAATTTGTTTGAAACATATAAAAAAAAAACAGATTAAGCACTGGCTTCTCACGTTGATGCTGGTCACACACCAAAATTCGAGGGAGTGGAGATGCTTGCAACAGAAAAACTTTAAACGTAAATCAGCAAACCAAAAACAAACTCTTAAATTTTTGATAATCTGTAGACAATGTGGATTTATTCCCAAACATTTACAGTTAACACTAAAGCGCTTTTCTCTAGCAAGGAATCACAAAGCTCGTACGACAAAATAGAACATAAATTCCAAATTCCATCTCAAAGTTCTTAACCTGGAAATAAGCGAAACCTTTCACAAAATAAAACAATCCAACAACACACTTAGAATGCTTAGCAAACGAATACAAGAAAATATAACATCACAAGAACACAAACAATTTATAACTCAACAGCAACAAAATTTCCTAACCATTTGCACGAAAAAAGAAGAAATCCACACACAAAAAATTAATCAACTCAAAGCTGATCTGTGGGAAAAATTAAAAATTAAAATGCATGACGATTGGTTTGTAAACAAAAGTGACGTAGAGTTTCCCGTCGAAATCAAATGGCTTCTGTCCTTGAGAAGGAAATTTTCTTTGCCATTTAGCAAAAATACCTTCCCTCTTTTCCAACTCATTGCAGATGCTTCACTCTTTTCAAACTTACCACCACAACGACGCATTCGACAAATATATCACGAAGGTACACAAAGATGCCGTAAATTTTCTTAAAAAATACAAAAACATAATAATTGTAGCAGCTAATAAAGGCAAGGGAAAAAGCAATTATGACTACCTACACAGCACAAATACCTGCAATATATGGTTTACCAAAGATTCACAAGCCAAACATGCCTCTCCGGCCGATAACGTCATCCATGAAAGTTCCTTGTTACGAACTTTCAAAGTACCTGGGTAAAATATTACAGTGTGTCACAAATCTCCTCACTCTGTAAAAAACTCGTTTGAGTTTAAATCCAAGGCAATAGATTTTGTACTTGACACAAACGATATTTTGGTTTCTTATGACGCTGTTTCTCTTTTTACTAATGTTCCTGTTCAGCTTGCAATCAACATTATTAAAAAGAAATGGGAAATTATAGCTGAAAAAACCAAGCTGAGCCAAAACAAATTTAACGAATTATTAAATTTTTGCTTCAAAGATAACAACTACCTGCAATTTAAGGACAATTTGTACAAACAAGTACACGGAATGCCCATGGGAAATCCTCTTTCACCGATGATTGCGGACTTGGTTTTAGATTTCTTACTCGAGGAATGTTTCAAACTAAGCTACAAACCTAAGTTTATAGCAAAATACGTTTATGATATCTTTGCGATTGTGGGTAGAGAAGAAATTGAAAATGCCTTACGATGCTTTAACCAGTTTAATGAAAAAATACAATTCACCGTAGAGAGGGAAAAAAACTGATCGATAGCGTTCTTGGACGTTAAGGTCTACCGCGAAAATGATCGACTTTCTTTCGACTGGTACCAGAAAGATATGGCATCTGGGCGACTTATCAATTTCCGATCTAATCAAGCCAAGCACATTCGTATAAACACAGCGTCGAACTTAATAAACAAATTTTTTGCGTTGAGTGACCGAAAATTCCACTCCGCTAACGAAGAAAAAGTTACGCAAATACTCTTAGACAACAGCTTTCCAACAGAAGTTATAAGGAACTTGATACTTCGTCAAAAACACCAAGTTCGTTAGATAATAAGTTGGAAGAGAGGAGATGTGTTTATAAGAGTGTTTATGTGCCCAAACTTTCCGAAAGTTTCAAAGAAATGTTCACGAAAAACAACCCGGAAGTCAACTTGGCATATAGGTCGAACCAGACTGGTGCATCCCTCCCTATTCACCAACCTGAAGACGAAACCCGACAAAGATCGCCGTTCAGACGTAGCTTATAAAATAAATTGCCTAGGGAAATCGGATGAATCCTGCCATCTTTGCACCACCAAACAACTCCTTCGGCAAAGAATGGCGAACCACAAGTCAGATATTCGCCTAAAAAGTTCTGAGAAGACGGCACTGGCTTCTCAGCGTTGATACCGGTCACACACCAAACTTCGAGGGAGTGGAAATCCTTGCAACAGAAAAACATACATATAAATAAAACTAAAATAAGAAATATGAAATATTAAAATATTTAGCAAAAAAAAAAAACAAAAACAAAATAAAGTGCAAATTCCAAATTTTAACTAAAAAAATATGAAAAAAAGCTAGCTATTAGCTTCTGGCTCCCCTTTTGTTTTGAATGTTGGTTGCAAGTCGCTTGGGTATGCTGCGGACCAGATTTTCCAAAATATTATATGGAATTTTCTCACATTCATACTGGAGACTTTCCCATAAATATGATAAATTTTGGCGCTCATCTAAGGGAATCCTGTCACCCAATATGGACCAAAGATGCTCTTCTATTGGATTCAGGTCTGTTGATTGCGGTTCTTATTTTCTCTCATAATGTTTACGTAATGAGGACCTGTAATTTTCGTTTCAATTTTGACAATCTTATCAACGCCATTAAAAGAAAAACACACCCAGACAATAAGAGACCCTCCACTATGCTTAACCGTTTTTTGGATGTCAAGTCTTTCAGAGGGTTTACACCAAACTCTTTCTAGATTTTGAGTTTTTTAACTCAAACTTACACTCATCGGATTAAATTATGCTTTCCCAAAATGTGATAACAAGTCATTTTCTAATATTTATCTGGCGAACCAATGGTTTTTTTCTTAGCTAAATAGTTTCTTAACCCGCTTTCATTTAGCCGCCTTTGAACACTGTCCTTGGTGTTATGGGAAGTTGGAGGTCTTCTTTGATAATTCTAGTTGAAGATAATGGATGTTTTCGGGCCTCAATTTTGATTCTTCGGTCATCAGCTGCTGACGTTTTCCTCCTTCTTCCACACCGACTTCTAAAACTGGAAGCAAATCCGCGTTCAATATCGGTTATAGAAACCTTCTTTGCTCCAGATATAGACAGTCCATACTTTTCTGCGAGATTAGGGAATGTCAACCCACGTTGACGGTCCAAAACTAAAAACTCTTTTAATTCGGCCGATATCTGTTTCATTTCAAGGCTATAGGCAAATTAAATTAAATTTGATGCTAGACAATTTATAAATGCACATTTAATATTATTACCTTTCGATTATAGTAATTTATTTTTAAATTGAGAACATAAGACAATTTTTAAAAGAAAAATAGCAAAATTGCAGCTTATTTTGTCACGTGTCTACCGTATGTGCTGTAATATTTATGTTATTCTGATTGAACGGAGAAAAAAATTAACGGAACATTTTTAGTGGTTTGATAAGAAATGAGAATATGTGACGATAGATCATTAAATAAAGTGATAAATCCCTGTCACTATTTAATCGCAAAATTTTAAAAGCGATGCAAGTGCATTTGCACTTTATTTTGTCTGACATAGTAGATGTAGAGTGCAGTGACTATTCGCAGAAGACTTCTAGAAAAACGTGCACGAAGCCCCCGTAAAGTACCGGTATTGACGAAGAAACATACCAAAAAGCGCCTACAGTTTGCCAAAGATCATATAAACTGGCCGGTGGAGAAATGGCGTAACATATTATGGACAGATAAAAGTAAATTTGTTCTTTTTGGTGGTACTGCATCCCGGCAGTACGTCCGTCGTCCCCCCCAACACTGAATATCAGCCAAAATATACTACAAAAACGGTCAAACATGGATGGTCAAAAATATTGGTTTGGGTATGTTTTTCTTTCTATATGGCCTATATATTTCATCGACTGTATAGTGGATATCTTAGATAGGACTGTGCTGCGCTACGCTGAGTATCACATGCATTTAAAATTGATCTTGCGGCAGGACAATGATCCAAAACATACGAGTAGAGTGGCTAAAGAATGGTTTCGGGTCAATGGTATTGAGGTTATGGCTTGGCCGGCACAGTCACCTGACCTTAACCCCATAGAAAATCTATGGGGTGACATTAAGAGGGATGTTAGGAAGGCTAAAACATTGAATAACCGCGAACTTTTGAAGGTGATAAAGGATGCCTGGGAAAACATACCAAGTTAGCATTGCGAGGGTTTAGTGGATTCCATGCACCGTCGGTGTCAGGCCGTTATTGATAATAAAGGGAACACAACAAAATATTAACCTAAATTTAATTTTGTCATACATTTTTTTGAAACTTTTTTGACTATTCTATCATTTTCGTATAAATCTTTCGAATACTATTATTTTTTTGAACAGTGTAATTCATGAGTTAATTTAGTTTTAAGGTTTTATTTTTCTTTAAAATAAAAGCAAATATTATAATATCTTTAAAATATGAAAGGACGTCTATGGTTTTTATTAAAATAAAATGTATCCATAGTTAGCTCAACATAACACTTTTATAAATCTTTTTAGAATTCATTCATAGGTACTCCTATTTTTTTTTAACACAGCTGTAGATGAAAATGACCAGCACAAGTTCGTGCGATAACCATCAGTATAACAGCTCGAACAACATTTTTAATGTTTTTTTTTTTTATTTCTTTACATGAAATCCAAGCCACATTGTAAAATAATAAACAGAGGTGATATTTAATCAGTTTATGGTGTTTTACCTTATGAATGTCTCATATGGTTAAAGGGACATTCGACTTCTTCAAATTAGTTTTTTGCTTCAGAAGCCCTCCAATATTTAACAGTTAAAAGCGAACCGTTATAAATCGGGTCCGTTCTTAAATATATATATATATGTTAGTAGCTAGTTAGTCTAGTTATTCTATGCAGGTTAAAGCTCTTGTGGATTGAAGAGATCTATGGGAAAGAAATTGGAAATATAATCTGATGTATTACCTTCAACGTTGGTAGATCTCATTTGGTCAATATGCCTCCGGAATGGAATTCCATGTATATCTACTACTCCTATGTAAGGTAAATGACTACCGAACTTCCATTTGCATTCTTTGTTTTGGTAATAGCGGATCCTCAATTTCTCTTGTGTTGTCTTGGCTAGTATACCACAATAAGTACATCCTGGTGCGAAGATTAAATTTCAGCATCATCTCTGCGGGACTTACGATAATACATAAGAAGTCGTTGTCATTTCGTATTGAGGTCGTCTGGATCCGTTTTACAGGATCTGAACAAACCACTCCACTTGTCCGTTTGTTGATGGATATGCTGGTGAAGTGAACTTGTGACAAATATTGTTGGCTTTCAGAAAAATCCAGAAACTCCTTCGACGTGAAATTTTGTCCGTTATCAGACACAATAGTCTGAGGAATTGCGAACCTAGCGAATATTTCTCTCATCGCTAGTATGGTGTAGAAATGAATGATCCGATTTATTGGAAAAACTTTCAAGCACTTCGCCTTTGCGTCCACCACTATTAGGAAATATCGTACCATAAATGGTCCAGCGAAATCTATATGAAACCGTTTCCTAGGTTGCCTTGAAATCTCCCAGGAGTGTGAAGACATTGTTACAATATTTTCTCTCTCTTCTATAGATTTCTATATATATTTTTGAATACCCGAATTAAATTGATTTTACGATGATTATAACGAAGAGGATTACTTTAAAGGCCGCGGACTAGGATTATGCGAATCCAATTAAATAAAATAGAACAACAAACAAATATTTATTTTTTAACTGGCACTCGCGGGGAATAATTTCAATCTGACCAAATGTCAAGCAATCGACGAAAGAAGAATAAAGCAAATACTGAAAATATTGCAACAAACTGCAAACGAAATGTGCAGCCAACTGGCTAGTCAGCTGGGGGTGAGTTCAATAGGTAGATAATTGGATTTATTAATCGGAAGCGATTAATAAAACCAATTAAACTAAAATAAAGTAAAATGTAATTAATTTATAAATTGTGAGGGTACAGGGTGTATCAAAATTAAATGGGCGCCAGGAAGTTTTATGGTACTTACCAGTGTCTAAATGAAAAAAAGAAATTATTTCCGAGCGGAATAAAAGTCTAAGTTTAGTTCAAAAATTTAAATTATTTATTCAATTAAAAGGAAAACCTTAGCCGAAGACTGTATTAAAAACCAGAATCTTTTCGAAAAAAAACCAATGTTAGTACAACTTGTTTCAAGATTGATAGAGGGTCAATTCTCGAAAATATAAAACGGAAAATCAAGCAAAACAAGAACAATTTTTTTGTCTAGAGTAACAAAGAAAATGACACAAAGGAAAAATTCTCGAGCGAACAATTTGGTAACCAAAGTAAAGAAACTGACGCGTGTCCCGCAAAATCGAGAAAAACTAGCGGATGAGCAGCGAAGGCCTACCGTAAAAATTTTCCACAATCAAGGCAACAAACAATATAAATTTAACTTTATCGAATATTAACAAATTACCACTATATCAAGAAAACAAGAAATACTTAGCTTTATCACCAGCTCCTCATGAGTAAAAGATCAAAGCCTTCGAAGTTTTACCCTTTGCAAAAAAAGGAATTTTAAATTTCTTGCAGTTTAAAAAAAAACACGAAAAAAATTATTTTATATAATTTTTGTCTCAAGCCAAATCCTTTTCTTCTAAAAAAAACCTTCTAGACAGTTCTAGCACTCCTACAAAAGTAAAAGAACAAAGGCAGGTGTTGGCTCGCCCATTTCGCCCGACCATCTCTTCATCCTTCTCTGATCTTTGCGTTGTGTCGTTCTGTTTCAGTCGTTCTGCAGCATCTAGTGATGTGCGACCGAGTGCAAATGAATCAAACATCACACGCGATCTATTACATTGGTGATGCGATCACCATGATCTCAGTGGACTAGTTCAGCCTCCTTTTTTCACAATTCCACTGTAAAAGATTTTGGAAAAAGTAAATAAAATTACATCCATAAGGCCCCAGCCCCATTCCGGCCCAGACTACTACATAGTAAAAAAAAACATTCGGGGACTTAAGTCGCGGTGGCAGCTAAGTATTTTTGTTATTATTATTAACATTTATTAACCATAAATTACAAATTTATAAGTTAATATAAGGAAAGAGACTTAGTTTTAATTTTTGTTTTTTATTTGTGTCGGTAGCCATCGACTAATATTTTGCGTCTTAGAAGGGTACTACCGCATATAACTGTAGTACCTGGGCGAAACGCATAATTTGGACTAAAGGTCACAAAAAAACAAAAATTAAAATTAAAAGCAGAGTCCACAAAAAAAAGAACAAAAGCAATACCTAAGTACATACGTTTGTATTGTTTTTAATTTTTTTCTTAAAAAAAAGAGACTTAGCTGCTAAGGCTTCTGACTCTTAAGGGTAGAAGAAAAAGGATACGGTTATTTACATAAATAATACATAATTGATTTATATATAGGACAAGTAAAAAAGAGAAAGATAAAAGTAATAATATTTACATAGATAAGTTTACATTTTAAATTTTAAAGTTATGAAGGTTAATATAATTGTGGACTTTTTGAGTATTTTTTGGATCCAGGTTACCTAGGATCTCTGCGGCTGATGAGTTAGAGTTGTATAAGCTTGTATTGGCATGTCCCAATGCCTAATATATGATTAATATCAATATTGGTTAGACCGTTCGGGCATATACATAGGTGGGCTTTCCTTTTTAAGGAGATGTTGATGTGTATATAGAGTATGCCCTAATCTTAGTATTATTAGGGTAGTATTCATTTTTCTCGTCGTAGATGTTGGGTAAATCGGTCGCGATTTGTCAGTGTTGATGGACTTGTATGGGTGTTGGCTATTGTTCCAGTTTGCAATTCTGTGTTCTTTAATGTTTTTGTTTATTTCTCGGGTTAAATATCGTTTCGTTAGTAAGTACACGGAGAAGACAGACGGGGTATGTGTGGCATTGGCTACTTCATCGACGCATTCATTGGCCGGGACCCACAAGTTTTAATTTATTAGTGTTTCTAATAAGCTGGTCTCTTATTTTGCTTATAATAATTGTGCAATTGTTTGGGTTTTGAGTTGCGCGTAGAACTAAAAGACTATCTGAACAAATAACGTATTTTCCGGATAGTTTTGAAATGGCTATGATAGAAATAAGGATAGCTGTAGGCTGAAGCAGTGTCCAGTGTGCTTGTGACCATCTTCATACGTTGATGCGAAAGAAGTGCTATGTCTGTTTTAGGAGCCATCAGTGAAGATCATTTTCCATTTTCTTGATTTTAAGTTGTCAGTAGTTTCAGAATACAATGAATGATAAAAGTAAGAAGAAGTGTTGTTTTTATTGTGCTCTGCCAAGTACATTATAATAGATGATTTTCCACCATTCAAGGCGGAAAAGAAGGCAAATATTTTTCGTATTTTACGGCTGGTAGGTTCCACGATTTAGCTGTAGACATGGCCAATGAAATGTCCGATGGTATAGGTTTGAGGCCGACCGACTTGTTGAGGGACTTTATGTCTTCACTGATAATGGAATTCTGACTCAAGGTCAATTTAACATATAGCTTTAGCTTGTTTTCGAGAATTCGTTCTTCTATTGAGGTAAGCCCCGCTTCAGCCATCATGTTGTAAATTGGAGTACTTTGGAAAGCGCTTAGACTTTTACGAACCGCTAGGTGATTGGGAGCTTTGATGGTGTTGATTGTAGTATTTTTACCTTTGATTACACTACAACGGTAGACCTTCGCGCAGAAATTTAATGGGAGAGAAACTAATCTCAACGTGATTTTCCTTGAATAATTTCGACACTTTATGGTGGGCACTCAGCCATACTAATTTTACGTTGGTGTGAGATATAATTCACACATTGTTGGACATGGGTAAAATCATCATGTCTTTTTCCTAGCGTGGATCGACTATCGCACACTCGCCAGATACGAGCAGCAATGGAAAAAATAATAAAATGGTTAGAGTTATACAAAAGGCAGGTGAAACTTGTGGTAAATTTTACCGCAAAAATATCTTTGCAGGTTCCTTCAGAACTTTGGCGCAATCTCTACAGCTTTTCACTAACTCTGCGATATCGCGATCAATTCCAATTTAATAGCCGTAGCTTCTACTAGCCAAAACTTTAATTTTAACGCTGTCAGTGTTTGCTGCATGTAACTCGTTAAATATATGTATGAGGGCCTAAATAGTATATATATATATGTAGGTATTCAGTGACATACGCAAAAACGCGTAAAAATAAAATATAATTAGGTAGAACTAAATGGATGATACACATTACAAAATATTTAGATTGCTTAGGTGTAATTGCTTTAGGGAAAAAGATGCCATTTGATATGTTGGACAAATATGTATATTTAAAAAAAATCAAAAATCGTTGCAACAGTTTTTTTTTTAAATAATTTTTTATGTAGGTATAAGATTTTCAAAACATTTTTATTAATGCAGTTTTGTTAACACTTTTACGGAGCGTTTGCATAAAAAGCAATAATTTTAATCTGTTTATCCAAGTCGAAAATATGAAAAGTGGTCCAATGGAAGTAGAATAAGTACTCAAAATAAAATATTTTTTGATTAAAAATGGACGGCACTAATTCAAGAACACACAATTTTTTTTATCAAAATTCTTGGAGCCGTTTTTGAGAAATACATTTTTTCCTTAACGGTTTTTTTTAACATTTGTATTGGAGGTACCATTGTTTTTTTTTTATTTGAGGAAAATGCTTTGTTTTTAATTATTCAAGATAATGTCAAAAAACTACCAAATACGAAGTTTAAAAAAATGCATTAAGTCGTTTTCGAAATTTTGAGTTTTCAAAAAAAATGTTTTTTTTTTAATTTCTAAAAGAAAACTTTTCATATCACATTAGTGTTTAAACTTTCTAGGAGTTTCTGCATAAAAAATGTCAAAAAAACCAAATGAACCCAAAATTCCAGAAAACCGAAAAACCAAAAATAACCAATTTAAAAAAAATACCTTTTCATTTCATTAATGAACTGATTTTTTTAAAAACCGTTTGAGAAAAATAATATTTACCTTCTTGCCAAAAAAAAAGTATGTCAGTTACCGTTATATTTGGTTAAAAAAATGAAAAAAACGTATGGGCATAGGTATAACGTTTCAAGAAAACTTTCATCTGTGTTCTTAGTCCTTCGATAGACTAGCTTGGTAAGCGACACTTACAAGAAATTTTGATTTTTTAATAGCATTTCGCACTTAGTCCACGGAATAAGTTCTAAATCTTCCCTAGTCCATCACCGAGATTAAGCTATTTCGGCGAGTGAAGTGAGATGACTCTCCTTACTCGCCGACTCATCTCACTTTCCGCCAAAAAGATGGCCGCTATTTAAGTGAAATGAGTATGTTCGAATTTAGGTTCGAACACCTAAATGTCATGAAGCAACAACAAAGAAAATGCAAAAAACAAATCAAAACAGGAAAATGTTCAATAAATTAAACCCAAATTTAATTATTAAGTACAAACGCACAAGTCTTACATTAGCTGTGTTTTATAATCTATCCATTGTACCGTAAGTAATTCCCAAAAAAAACTCATCGACCGTATTTTTTTATTTTTGTAAAAATGGTACCCCTGCACAGCAGTCACAAGAAATAAAAGATTCTGGCAAAGTAAAAGTAAGAAAATATCAAAATTATGAACAATAATTAGCTTTTATTCATATAAAATAGAAAGTAGAAAAACGTACCAATATTTAATTTATGTTTCAAACCTATTTCTTGTGTTAATTTTTTCTGCATTTGCAATTTTAAATTCGAACATTCATTTTGCACCAACAGAAAGGAAACGATAAGTGAATGGGTTTGTTCATAGACTATAGTCAAGTCCCTTTTTGTTCAGGGCAATATTTGTATTGTTTTAAAAATCGTTTATGCCTTTCACACGAGGAAACAAAATTGCCGGAGATTTGCTTGTTTCCATTTAATGTTTCTTGGTTTTGAACGCACACTACAACGAAGTTTAAATTGTTCACTCCCCTTATATTTCCCCTTTATATTTCATGCTTTTATTTTTTTTCTGAGTAGATCGATAGCTATAGTTTTATTTTTCAAGTCAATTTACAAATTTATTTTCTGAGTATGTTTTGCTTTCAATTCAATATTCACTTATCAGACTGCACTTAACATACGCGGAGTAAGGAACAAATAGTTAGCATTTGGTTTGACATTTCCATGCACATGTCCAGAAAAAAAACACAATGAGATCACAAAAATGTACGCTCAGTCCATGTCCATGTAGTGAAGCGAATACCGCCCAATGCCAACGTCCATTAAACAATGACGAAAAAGCACACTTTTTGAAGTTCAGTTGCCGCTTAGTGCGTTTAGGCTAGGCGCGCACATGCAATTTTTCCGAAACGAAATAGTTTATTCACTAGTCGAACGATGATCGCGCACATAAGCAACTTAAAATCAATCAATGAGATGAACCAACACATAGACAATATTTTGATTTAATGTGCGCGCAGTTACATTAAAGTTAGGTGTGATACAAACTGAATAACTTTTTGGGGCAATCGTTCGATTTGTGCCAAAACACAAACTTTTAAGTTGCTCGAATCGCGGACTGAATAGTTTTTGCATGTGCGCGCAGTCTCATATAAATTCATGGTATTCACTTTAGTAACCCAACTGTTGCAAAACTGAAAGTTGCATAAGTGCGCGCCTAGCCTTATAGCTCATAGAATTTTATACGAATAAATATTTTGCGGCGAAGTTTAGAGCGGTTCCTCTATAGTGCAGTTCTACCCAATGCGGCTTATCTTCTCAAATTGCTTTTTTGTAGATCTAAATAAAAAGATATTTTTTTCACCAAACTCCGTTTATTTATAACTATCAATAAGAATTGAACACATTGGTCTTTGTTAGTCAAAAATAAAAGTAAAACGGAATTTATTCAATAGATATTGATTTTTTAAAAATGGAAATCGAAATTTGTTAAAATTGATTAGTTGACATTAGGGGTATGCAAAATTGCAGATATAGATGGAATTTTAGATGTATTCCAGAAAATAATTGAGCAAAGAATACAGTTTTTAATAGTAAAAGTCAGAAACTTTTCAGAAGAATAGCTTATAATTTATTAAATAAAATGCACGTCTGGATCGTACGAATTAGTTCTTGTAACTAACAACTTTAGTGTAGCTAACTACTGACGCTGTGAGTAGGTATAGGTTGTCTAGTTATCCTTTGCAGGATTAAAGCCGATGTAGGTAAGATAACCCTGATTGTTAATATAATGAATTGTGGAATACATATGATTCAAGGAATGGTTACATAGGTACCTTATATTTAAAGGGGTTTGAATTATGAAAATTAGGAGGGTATTATGTACCTTCCTATCCATAGAGAACCTAGGTATATAGATATGTACATATATATGTATAAATAAAAGTGAATGCTGTATAGGTGGGTAAAAATCGTTTTTTAAACTTATAAAAACTGCCAAAACCATCACTTTAATCGGTTTCTCGAAAAACCATGAAAACCATTAGATGTCACCGATCAATGAAAATTTTATAAGCGAAAAGTACCGTTAATATACTTTTCCCGTAAACTTGGTTCATATCAAATGATAGCTATTACAAAAAAAAAAATTCTCAAAATTTTTTATCAAAATCGTTGGAGCCGTTTTCGAGAAAAATAAGGCCTAAAAATAAAATTTCAATTTCCCCTCTGATGAATGCTGCCAAAATAATTACACATACCAAATTTGAAGGTAATCGCTTATATCGTTTAGACTGCAGCTCGTTATACTACAGACGGACAGACTGACAGACATTTTTTGTCGATCACTTTTTTAGGCTTCTCTATGATCGTAATGTCATGTTTGACCGTTAGAATTTTTTTTTACGAATACTTAACTTGCCTTATAGTACCTATAACCGCAAGTAAAAATGGAGTAATCTAAGATTTTAGAAATATAAACTGGCCAACTATAAAAAAAAAAAGAAAAAAGAATCAAAAAGATCGATTTGTCTTACGAATGAAATTTATAATTATAACACTCCATGAACACATCCATCGAGATTCAATACAATTATCAATTGTACCAACAAAACTAACAAAATCAAATTCGAGACTCGAATAAACGTTAACCAGCCATCCACCGTAGCTTCTACTTTAGCTTTTTATCGACCGTAGCGAATCGTATGTAAAATGTTCGACGGATAAACTTACGGTGGATAAATTTCCCAATAAAACACATGTGATTTACAAGATTTGCAAATCATTTTTTCCATATTTTTTATAGTTTGTTGGATTCTTTTGGGCTAGTTCGTTGTGTTTGTAATTTTTATTTCGTGTACGTGAAGAGGTGTGAAACAATTAATTTGAGAAAAAAACAAATACTTAACCAAAACCGTAAATACACAAACAAATGCACCAAGTCACTGCTGAAATCTCAGGCGAGTAATCTGACATTTCATTTCACTCACTCACTCCCTCACTTTTACTAGCTGAATCGATTTTTAATCAAAAGTGACTCATCTCACTCACTCACTGCGGTCTCTAATTAGCTGAATCTCGGTGCATGTTTATTAATTTGGGTGTTTCAGATTAATTTTTAATCAAATTGCACCGACATACATATACAGCCATTGACAACTAATTAGAAGCGATTGCATTGTTGTTTATTACCCATATTCTGATTGCTTTGGATATCATAACGGTGCGTTTCTTGCTCTTGTTACCTTCTTTATTTTTTCTCTTTGAAACAATATGCATTAGTACTTTGACAGATTGCATCTATTGCATAACAGTAAAATTTTAGTTTAAAAGTGTAACATATGGGTTGACAACAAATTAGAAACGATTCAATTTATTTTAAGATTTATCGAAATATTTTAAATTGTTCACAAATATTTTAGTAAGTATTTATTGTTTTCCATTAATAAACACAAACTTAGCAAAAAATCTACATTTGTAAACAGTTCGACGCTGGGGAAGGGCAAGAACTGCACTCCGGAGACGCGAAAGACTATTGTTGAGCTTAACAGGTCTGGCCTATCATATAAAAGTATTATAAGACGGTATTCAATGCGATATGTCATTTTAAAAAAATATGAGACCACAGATAATGTCCCACCTAAAAAAAGGCCACGAAAAACATCAGCGCTCATTCACAAGAAAATTAAATGGCTGTCGAAAGCAGACCCCAGAAAACTCGCCAAGTTCGTTCAAGGTGAAATTATGGATGGAACTGGTGTCAATATAACAAAGCGAACGTTGGGTCGTTTGGTGGAAGCTGGACTTTACAGAGGACTCGCAGGCATGGAACTGCTTGTTAAATTGACTCAAAGTAAACGACGCACGCATCCAGTTTGCTAAAAATCATGGTAGTTGGACGACAAACAAATGGAAATTTGTATTGTGGAGCGACGAAACCAAGAATAATCGGATTGGTCCCGACAGCATAAAATACGTCCAACGCTCAAAAGGTAAACACCTTGATCCCAGATACACTTCACCAATAGTAAAACATGGCGGCGGATCAATTTTCGTTTGGGGATGTTTTTCTTGGAAAGGCGTTGGCCCAATTCATCTTATTGTTGGAATTATGAAGAAAGAACAATACTTATTTATTTATTTCACCATCTATAGAGTACATAACTCTCTTAGACTAAACTTAACCTATATAAACACAAATTTTAAGTTTTTACAATAATTTTATTAACCAAAAAAAATAATTGAATTTATTGATCCTACATAACCAGATTCAAAACAGTAGTCTTAAAAACTTCTCTGCTGAAACAAAAGTCTATGTCTTGATAAATCAAATTGAACTCAGAACTGGATCGTGAAATCGGATCGGATCTTCCGTAATTGAAAGGGGAACAAAAATGAGTATTTGAATCGTCCTCAACGGCCTTGAGGGAGCATATAAAAAGAAAAGAGAGAAGTTTAGGACAGTCAATACGATTACAGAAAGTATCTCTAGTAAGCATGATTAAATGATACCTACGTCTAGCTTCAAGAGATTTCAAGTTAATAAGGAGACATCTGTCACTATAACGAGGCAATATATTGTCAGCCCAATTAAGTTTTCTAAACGCGTAGCTCGAGAATTATTTCTGTACCGATTCAATACGATTAACACCTACCCTATACATTCGACACCATATAGAACAGGCATATTCTAGAATTGATCTTATAAGAGATGTATAAAAGATTTAATCGTATACGGATCCGAAAATTTTCTTGAGTTTCGAATAATAAATCCTAGTAACTTATTTGCCTTCGAAATGATGATGTCAAGGTGCATTTCAAAGGATAATTTCGAATCAAAGATAAAACCTAGGTCTTTCGGGCTATGCACTGACTCAAGCGTTATGCCAAAAATAAAGTATAAATGCTTAATAGCATTAAGCGACCTTGTAAATGTATTACTTTTACATTTAGCTATATTCAGCAATGGGCGATTTTCATTACACCAAGCTGAAATTTCATCTAAATCAATTTGAAGTCGATGACAATCTAACTCACATTTAGTAGACTTATATAGATTTAGATCGTCAGCAAAACCAGACAGTTCGAATATTGAATTCTAGTTCGAAGGTCATTAATAAATAGTATGAAGAGAAGAGGTCCTAAATGGCTACCATGTGGAACACCAGAGTAATTAAATAATCCTTTGATATTACTGTTCCAATTTTTGCATGTTGCTTGCGCTTAGTTAAGTAATTTTTAAACCACTTAAGAAGATTAGAATGAAAACCTAAGCATCTAAATTTCTTTAGCCGAATATCATGTTGAACTCTATCAAATGCTTTAGAAAAGTCAGTAGATTAGATTAGATTTAGATTAGATTTTTTATTCATTTGATAAAAACATTTTTTTATGACAATATTTGTAATTTCCTATCGAATAATATATAGAACATGGCATTAAGGCCGTCAGTCCGAGTGGTAGCTGCCATACAATATTTATTTACAGTTAGGTTTGAACATTTTTTTTTTATTTTTTGGAAAATAATTTGTATTTTACTTTACTTATTTATTTGAAGCGACTTTTAGTTTAGTTAAAATAAAAATAAATAAAGGTACTATATATTTTTTCAGGATTTCCAACCATTTTAGGAACTTTTAGTTTAGTTAAAACAAAGAACATCAGAGAACATTAAAACAGTAAGCATAGTTTAATGCAACAATTTTTTTTTCAACTATTTGTGTGTAACCTTAAGTTTAGTTAAGAAACAAAGTAAATTAAATGTAACGCAATTTAAAACATTATTATACTTTTTTGCATGAACATGCTCTAGCACTAGAAGCTCTCATTCATTATTTTGAGCCTATATGATGACGCATCTGTACAAAAATTATCAGCTGCATCCAGTTAAAGCCATTAAAAAAGTTGCAAATAACGTCTTCTCTTATCTCACTTTTGCCAAAGTGTAACCTTCTAATTTCCTTTAAGACAGGGCATGTTCCAATAAAATGTCCAATATCATCCCTCTCTCGTAAATTACACAAGCTGCAGATGTTAATAATTTCACTTCTGTGTGGCATATAGTTAAGATGCAAGAGCTCCCCCTAGTCCTAAATATGAGACCAATTTCTCTGCATGACAAATTTTAACGGAAATAGTTCAATTGATTGAGATTATAATTCAGCCTGGAGTAAAATACCCGCTCTGTTGAAGCTCGCGCCCGTTCAATAAATGAATACCTCTCGTTTTCATCAGTACTTTGTATTATTTCATAAAGTATTTTTTTTATCTGAGTTGAATCTTCCGCTATCAAATTAAAGGTAAATCCACAATCCGGTGCCAGCTTAATCCAGTCTTCGTACCATATTTTTTTGTATTGTACTGCATACATCCATAGAAGTTTAGGCAACCTTGAGTTTTCCATAGCCACAATTTTAATTGTGTAATCAGCGCTCATTTTCAAAGATGTAATAAAGACAGTCGGCAGACCAGTTTCCAGATAGTACATATACTTAGGCGTGTTTACTGGTAGCAAGAAAGACTTCCTCAGAAAAAACTTAACAGGTTATCCACCTCGTCATATTTTTTTGCTCCCCATACTTGTGCTCCATACAATAGAACTGATCTCGCAGTGGCATTGAAAACCCTGTACTTCGTGCTCATTGACACAAGTTTGTTATTGAATATCTTTTTCCAGTTAATGCATATAGCAGATTTGGCCAATTCAGCTTTCTGCTTGAGATGTTTTCCCATGTTAAGGTTGTACGTCAACTCTATCTCCAGATAAGTATACGTCTTAACTATTTCCAAGTTTCTTCCATCAAAACTTCCAGTTATCTTTCCTCGAGACATTCCCACTCCCATTTTGAAAGATCATCACTTTTGATTTAACCGTGTTTACCTCCAAACTCCATATCTAACAATAGTCTGCTAACCGATTGATCATCATTTGCAAGGATGAGGGTGACTCAGCTAAGAGCACGATATCATACGCATACATTATAACTTTGATCTGCATGTCACCACACCTTACTCCACATGGCAGATACACAGTCAGGTCATCAAGGAATAGGGCAAAGAGCAAGGGACTTAAATTGCAGTCTTGCCTTACTCCACGATTAACATCCAACGTTGCCGAGGTACCATTTCCATTAGAAACATAAGCTTCAGTGTGTCGATACAGTTCTTCCAGTGCTATTACAAATTTATAAGATACTCCCAGATTGTATAGTTTGCAAAAGAGAGCATTTCTGTTGATGGTGACAAAGGCTGCCTTAAAATCAACAAAGAAGGCATATAGTTTTTTATTGTGACTTAACTTAATCCGTGCCAGACTACATAGGACAAAAATATTATTATCAGTTGAATAACCTTTTCGAAATCCAGATTGGAACTCACTCAATTTATTATTAATTTCCACCCATCTTGCGAGTCTGCAACATAGTAGTGAAGTGTAAATTTCAAGGCTGCGTTTAAGAAAGAAATTCCTCTATAGTTGTTCGGGTCCTGAAGATTGCCTTTTTAATAGATAGGCAGGATAAGAGCTCGTAGAAGTGCTCAGGATATACGCCAAACTTGTAAATTATATTGAGTGCTTCGCTTAACTTTTCTTTAAATATACTTGAATTGTATTTATAAAATTCACACGGTATGCCGTTGGTGCCTGTAGCCTTACCATATTTAAGGTTGTTCAACGTTACTTCCACTTCGTCTATTAAGATTTCGGCATCTAAGATTTCGTTCTGCAAAAATGGCCTCGCATAACTTAAGCATATTGGTGAAACTGAACCGGATAAGAGTTTTGCCAAATGCTCATAAAAAACTGCTAAGTTAATGTTGCAACTTGTTTTCGAATATTTATTGCCATTAACTTTCCTTGTCAATGCCCAAAACTCTTTAGAATCTCTGCATTTACCTAAATTCATTGGCAGGTTTTCCTCATGCACTTTCTTTTTTTCCTTGCACCAAAGTTTGTATCTCTTATTAGCTTCGATGTATGATGTTTTAAGGCTTTGTATGTTGAATTTCCTAAACAACTTCAGGAAGGACATCGACTTTTTTCTTAGTTTTTCACAACTCCCATCATGCCATTTGTTTTTTCTCCTTGTGCCCGAAGATTGATGCATGAAACTTGCGGAATCACCAATTAAATGTTCCAGCTCAAGAAGAGGAAAATAGCTTACCATTAAGTTTGATACTTTACTTTGCAAGCTTCTCTCAACATTAGCTTGAAACTCAGCTTTTCCACTATTTTTCCAAGATAAAGAGTGGTAGATTTTGTTTATATCCTTTGGTTGGAAAACCAATTTTTAGAACAATTGGAAGATGATCCGATAAGTTGAGATCTCCAACCCGAAAATATTTAATGATGGAGTACCAATCTCCACCAACAAGACAGTAATCTATAGTAGAACTATCCTGCTTTCCTATAAACGTTAGCTCTCTTTCCAGATCTCCAAAAGAACACCCATTTAATATATTCACGCCAAAATCATTACAAAGCTCCAAAATTTGTCTTCCCCCGGCATTCATTTTTTCATCTTTTGCCTTTCTCAGTTGATTACCCTTATTACCCGTAGGTTCCTTGTTTCCTGTTCTAGCATTTAAATCACCTATTATTATAATATCATGTGATTTAAAGGAGCACACCATATCGTAGAAGTTATCATAATCAATCTGCCATTTTGAACAATTTAAATAATCGGAGTAATAAACATTTTATTTCGGTAGTTTTAAATTTCGATGTTAAAAAAAATCGTTGACTTGTTTATTCTCATAATCAACTTTTAAGTCTTTTAATTGCTATAAGTGTACCTCCACTTGCTCTTCCTTTGCTCGCTATTTTCTTTGCAGAAATCCAAAAACAGTTATAAGATGTAAAAAACTTTCAAAATTTACGTTTTTAGCTTCAACAACGTGTGTTTCAAATAAACATATAAAATTAAACGAGTAGAGAAAATTAATAAATCCTGGAAAAATCCATTTATTATTGAGTCCACCTACATTATACGCGACAATATCAATTTCACAAATATTTTTTTATTTTATCCGATTTCGCCTCAATGCCACCCCTGTGCCAATGATTAGATCTTTTAGGCTGTCCAGAGTCAGATTCTTGCTGGATGACGTTTCCTGTCAACGTTCTGTCATTGTCCACAATGATTCCATTCTTAGATGAAGATTGTAAACAATTTACGAAAGTGTTCTCAGAAAGGTCGAAAATTTGCAAAAGTTTACTAAATCCGCACATATTTCCATAGCGTAATCCAGTTATATCGTCCCAGACAAACTCCATGTCTTCAACATAGAGTTTCTGCTTGATTTGCCTACGGACGTGCAGCAAATGAGCTCTTCGTCTTCTCATACTCGATGGATAATCTTTTTGAATGGAAATGTTTGTGTTTTTTAAATTGTGTGTATTTTTAAAGATAGAATAAATATCATTTTTTACTATAAAAGCTAACAATAAAATTTTTATATCTTGCATTCCAGGACCATACTTCCTTGATGTTATTTAATTTGGTTATGTTGCCATTTGACAGTTTAGAACAGATCTCTGCGACTTGATCTTTTTGTTCAATGGTGTTATTAGCTTCAATTCTGAAAACTAAATTCTTTTTAGTGGTTTGCCTTTGTATGGATTCTATCTGGTTTTCTAACGTGTTCACTTTAGATGGTAATGATTGAATGTGTCTCTTGAGCTCATTATTTTCCATTTTAACTGCCCCTATATCCGAGCGTAGTTCGTCGATGTCGGTTTTAGTTGCAAGATCTTGCTGCTTTAAATCAAATAATTCCATTAAGTGCTCTACCGCCATATCCGCAACTCTACTCGGGATTTCAATTTGTTTCCTTTTTTTCTTACAATTTTCATCTTATCTGGTGAAGTATCTGAGATTGGACGTTTTACTACTTTGCTGTTCATTTACAGTAAAAGTCTTTTGTCTTCACAAAAATTCTTAATCTATGATATTTCGATGACTTAGTGAACTTGCCTGCAATTTTTTTATTCTGTAATTTTTTGCTTCAGTTAATAAATGCTCTTCGATCACTTTTTAAATGTATAATTACTTTGTTTACTTAAATATTAAAAAATAAAATTTGGACGTAATCTATAGTTAAACCTTTCGTATTCACACCAGTGTTGCCAGTAGAAAAGTCAGTATAAATGACATCAACATGGTTCCCATGTTCAATACCCTTAATAAAATTCGCAAATAAGGCTAGATTTGTTACTGTCGATCTACCACTGACGAAACCATGCAGGTCCATCGATATACTAGAACTTACCTCATCATAAATACGTTTTTTTACAATCGCTTCAAAAACTTTCGGTATTAATTTAAGTTGGGTCTGTCGGCAATTTGGACTTTTCAGCAAGACATTGACCCACATCATACCGCAAAGCTTACGAAAGAATTTTTTGATCGTAATACTATTCGGGTTAGGTTATGTTAGGTGGGCTGACAGTTGATGTTGTTACCGTCACACTTAGATCAATGTAGATCCATTGTGATACCCGATTGGAAGAAAACCCCATGCTGAAAAAACGTAAAGTAACATATCTCTTTCCGGCAAGCAGTAGCTTGAAATTTCGGAAGGGTGCTAAAAAGGAGGAAGTGTCCTTGTAAGTGTCGGTCGGAACAAAGGCACCGGGCTGAGGGGAGGCCACAATACCGCTGTCATTAGAGGGCGTGATCCTCTCTCCCACATCTACCGGATAGATCATCCCTCCATCAGGCTCGGGGGAGCGAGCGGCTCCCCTCAACGTCTGGTGTGTGGGTTTGATTGATCAGTGGTTAGTGTGTGTGTCTGTTTAGTTGCGTCAGATTGGCTGAGTAAGTCGAGACGGTCGACCCCTCCACAAGAGTATTTCACAGTTGTTAAGGAAAGGCGGCCACCTTCGTGTTCACTGCAGGATCAGCAAAGAATGGTGAATGGCTGGCTGCCCAAACTCCGTTCGTTGCCACTCCTACAGGAAACACGTGCGTCTTACCTTATAATCGATAGTCGTTATCATTGTCGTCCTTTACGGCTATGCTGATTCGGAACTTTCAAGCCATTTAGTAGTGTTAATGAATTTTAGTACATTCTTGCTAGGAATGGTAGAGAGTTACTCTAAATCTTTGCAGAAGTGACTCCCGAAGAGTCTGCTTCTCAGATGACAAAGCTCAGGGCAGTGACAAAGGAAGTGAGCAGTGTCTTCATGTATCCCCTCGTCACCACATCCTCTGCATAGATCATCCAGACTAAGTTTCATCCTTTTCATGTGGTAGCCCAACAGGTTGTGACCAGTGGTTATGCTCACGAAATGAAAGAGGGACTTTTTGTTCAGATTCGTAATATCATAAGTTCACTGTTTATTATAAATTGGCCATAATTTACTCGTTGTAACACAGTTATCGAGTGAGCTCCATCTCCTGCTTGTCAAAGATAGAACTTAACATTCGATTTCCTGTTGAAGATTGCATCGTGGGATCTGGACTATTAAGTTTGTTTGAACTAGGTCAATTGTTGAACCAATTCTTGCCAGTTCGTCAGCGCTCTCGTTGCCTGGAACACCACTGTGACCAGGAACCAAACAGAGCCTTACGGAATGTTGTGTGCCAAGAACCCTGAGATTTTCGCGACAGTAGTTAACAAGTTTCGATTTAATTTCAATGGCAGAAATAGCTTTTATTGCTGCTTGGCTGTCAATGATAAACGTGATATCCGCCTTTGGTATTGCCATCATTTAGATCTGTTTGACAGCTTCCGTCACAGCCAAAACCTCAGCTTGGAAGACACTGCAGTAATTATGCAGTCTGAATGAGCTGGCTAGTCCAAGTATTTCTGAAAAGAAGCCCGCACCAACCCCGGCATCCATTTTTGAACCATCGGTGTATATTGTTATCATTGATGCGTAGGTTGGCGGCGAGTTCATTTGCCAGTCCTCTACTAGGAAAGGCGGTAGTGAACGGTTTATGAAAGTCTAGACGGGGGATTAAGTAGTCAGTGCATACCTTATAACCCATGAATTTCTGTAGAATCTGTGCGTGACCGAATGCATTATGTTTCCAGCTACCTGTTTGGCTATGCCGAAGTGCACTTTTTGCTGCTGATCCTTGAACGTATAGATCAAGGGGCGTTAATTTTAGGATCGCTTCTAGACCCGCTGTGGGGTGGACTTCATAGCCCCAGTGATTTCAACACATGCCATTCTTTGAACCTTGGTCATCATTTTAAGGTTGGTAACTTTGTCTAATGCATTCCACCAGACTACATTACCATATGTCAATACAGGTCTAACTATGGCCGTGAACATCCATTTGATAATTTTTGGGCTTGGTCCCAAGGCTCTACCAAAAATCCTGTTGCAGGAGTAGAATGCAAACATGGCCTTGTTAGTTCTTTCTTTAATGTTGAGACTCCAGTTAAGTTTCTTATCTAAGATCACACCCAATACTTTGCGTGGTCAGAGATTTTAACCTGGGTTCCTTCTATAGACGGAATTTTAAAAATATGTAATTTCTTTTTGTTTTTAAAGATGACAAGTTCGGTTTTTTGCGGGTTAACCGCTAGTCCGCATTTCTTTGTCCAAGTATTCATAACCGATAGGGCATTTTCCAATAGTTCACTGATTGTGGAGGAAAATTTACCTGTCGCTAGTAAAGCTACGTCATCCGTGTATGCAATTAGCTTGACTCCACTATTTTTTAGTCTTAACAAAACTGCTTTCATCACGAGTAGAAGCGGAGAGAGAACCCCACCTTGTGGAGTTCCCCTGGAAGCAGATACCTTGATCTGTACTCCACCTAGCTCTAAATTAATTTTTTACCATGAACATGATCCATCTGATGATTACGCTATTCACATTAAGATTGACGGGCGCCTCTTCCACCGCTTCGTTTTGTACATTATTGAAGGCTTCTTCAATGTCGAGAAACGCAGCAAGGGTACATTCTTTGTCCTTGAGCGTTTTTTCAATTGTGCTGACGACATTATGTAGTGCTGTCTCTACACTTTTCCCTTCGTGTAAGCATGTTGAACTGGAGAAATTACTTCCGGATTCAGTGTGCTCCGTACATGAATATCAATTAATCTCTCGGGTCTGAAGTCTCTAACGCCCGTGTAACTAGGCTTCCAGCTTTCGGAATAAATACCACCTTGACTTCTCGCCACGCTTTAGGTACATATCCCCATTTAAGGCTGCTAAGGAATATGTTTTTTAAGTGTGGATCACCTGGTCTTGACATTTTCGTAACAACATGGGAAATATTCCGTCCAAACCAGGTGATTTATACGGCGAAAAGGAATTGATAGCCCATTTTATGCTTTCCTCTGTAATAAATTCAGTTGGTGTCATGCTCTTTACGCAGGCTCCACTTGGGGGTTATTATTCCCATTAGTGTTGCAGCCAGCAAAATGGGCGTTAACCAGGAGCCTCAGTGTTTCGCCGCACGATACTGTCCAACGTTCATTGGTTTCCTTAAGAGAACCTACAACAGTTGGTGCCTTAGCAAGTATTTTCCTGAGTCTTGCTGATTCATTGGTGTTCTCGATTTGACTACAGAAGTTTCTCCACTAGCTGCGTTTAGCTCTTTGTGTTTCCATTTTAAATTTCTTTTGACTGGATTTGTAAATTACCCAGTCACTGTCGGTTCTAGTGCCCTTGGCGACATTGAAGAGTCTCCTCGTCTCTTTCCTTATGTTGCCAAGTTCCCTCGTCCACCAGGGTGGTTTCTTTTTGCCCTGTCCATACGGTTTTGATGGACAACTTTTTCGAAAGCTTTACCGAGAATTTCGGTGAAGCTATCAGTAGCTATATCTATAAATTCAGGTTCTAACATCTCGTTTGTGCTAAGTCTTCGAATTTCAGTATTTATTTCCCTATTATAAATTGTTTTCAACAATATATTCAAATAGTAACTCCCTTTCATTGATGTCGGTGATGCCCCATTGTAAATGGTACGCGTTGGCGTCGCAACACACAACAGCGTCCCATTTCTCCGGTGCAACACGTTCGAGGAGCTTTTTTGTTAGTTCAGCCGGAGGTCCTTCAATCTCATCACCAGGCATATAGCATGATGCTATGATTAGTGGTGGGAGCCCAACACGATCGAGTTTGACCGTTGTTTGGTCTATACAACTGTATGTGGATAGAAGAAATAAATTAATCTGTTTTCTAGCTACAATACACGCTCGAATACTTCTGTTAATACCTACGTTTGTGGTCTTGTACAGTGTTAGTTCCTTAGAGTGTAGGCTCTTTATTCTGCCACCTGCAAACCAGTATTCTTGAATTAGTGCAATATCAATGCGTCTACTCTCCATTGACTGGCCATCACAAATTCCCTACTTGAATCCAATCGAACACCTATGGAGCAATGTTAAAAAAGGCAGTTGGTACGAAAAACATTACGAATTTGGATGCTTTGTATGAAAAAGTAAAGGAAACGTGGTATGCGTTTCCAGTGGAGCGATTCCGGGACCTGATCCAGTCTATGGAAAGCGATGTGGAGCTGTATTGAAGCAGATAGGATTTCCGACTAAGTATTAGCCATTATAAAATATAATACTTACGTACTAAGTTCAATAATTTTTTGGTACATTTTACTTTTGTTTCTTATTATTTTTTTTTCGCGTTCCTAATTAGTTGTCTTAGTCAAATCTGAGATCTTAACGTAAAATTAGGTTAAACATTAAATTTAAAAATAAAACCATTATAACTTTTGTGATATTTTTGTCAAAAATATATCAAATATATGTTAAAAAAAAATAATAAAACATTAGCTAAACAAATAAAGAATGCACTACTTTTCACTAACCACAATAATCGTTGCTTATTAGTTGTCAATGGCTATATGTATTTAACACCACGGCAATAGGAAAAGATTTTTGATATGCTTTGTTTAATTATTTCATTCAAACAAATAGGCGCAAAATTTTAGTCGATTTAGTAATATGTTAAATAATTTTTAGCATGATACTAGTTTAAACATTGTTTAATATTAGAAATATTTTAGTAAAGTGTTTTAATATTAGCGAATTGCTAAGTAGTATCATGCCAATAACCTATTGGGCCCTATAGGGAATATCCCAGGAATTATCTTTCCCACGGAATATATTATTCCCTCGAAATTTTCCTGCGATCGTGAATCTCCCACGGAATAAATTTCCCTCGAATAAAAAATTGTATGAAATGATGGCGAAATTCCCTGGGAAATTCCCCGATACCCATGATACAACTGACAAAATAGCGCATTGCGCATCATGAAGATATATTTTGTTGCCCAAACTATAGAGGCTGGCCGTGGTGCGATAGTTGTGTGCTCGCCTGTCAACCTCGTGGTTGCTGGTTCGATTCCTGCCGTTGTCTATGTCTTCTTATATTCCATTAAAAACCAATTCTAAAAATTGTCATAAAATAAGTTGCTGCTTTGATCATTACATACTGTTTAGGCATAACACTAACTAACATGATTGAGTAAACTAGCATACCCATAAAAAATATGACAGCGAAATAAATTAATGCGATTTATAAAGGACATAAATAAATAAGGCACTGTAATTCTCTCCGCATTTGTTCAGTCGCCATCCCAGGAGATTAATCTTAGACAACAACCAGCTCTAGTCTCAGAACATCGCGCCACACACCTTTCCTACCCTTCTTTCTCTTCTTCCACCGGATGTCCGCGCTGTGTTAAGAAAAACATAAAGGGTATTCATAATCCCTTCACCGCGTGCAAAGTTATAAGACAAAAGATAATAATTCTTTCTCAATAGTTGCATAATTTATCTCATGTTCGTTGGGGGTTCTTGATGCAAAAGAGATAGGATGATTATCCTGTGAAAGAACAGCACCGATGGCTTTATCTGAAGCGTCGGTTGTAAGCGTAACTTTTCTTGAAGTCGTAGTATTGTAGTACCGGATGACTCGTAATCAACTGTTTTAACGTCTCGAAGGCATTTATGTATTTTGTATCATTTTCATTGATCATATTACCTTTTTTTAAACATTTCGTTAATGGGATGGCAATTTTGGAATAATTCTCGATGAATTTCCTGTAGTAACCAGTTATTCCTAAAAAGGATTTTACTTGTTTCGTAGTTTTGGGTACACAAAGATTTCTTATAGTTTCTAGTTTGGATGGATTTGGCTTGATGCCTTTATCAGTTAATATGTGACCTAAATATTCCGTACTTTTGGAAAAAAAATTACATTTATCAATTTGTATTTTAAGATTGTTTTTTCTTAATTCTTTAAAAATAAGCTTAATATTCACTTCCATTTCTTGTAATGAAGTGGCGCAAATTAAGATGTCGTCGAGATACACAACACATATTTTTTGTATGTATTCTCTAAGGATTTCATTCATCATTCTTTGAAATGTTGCCGGGGCATTCTTTAGTCCGAACGGCATTCTTACAAATTCGCAATGGCCTTGAGGGGTGCTAAACGCTGTTTTATGTTGGTCTTTTGTATCTACCACTATTTGGTGAAAACCTTTAGCCAAGTCTAGAGTAGTGAAGTATTGAGCTTTATCAAGTTTATTGAATATTGATTCAATATTTGGGAGGGGAAACTTATCCTCATGAGTCTTTTCATTTAATTTGCTATAGTCGACTACTATTCGCCATTTGTTTATTTTTGAATTATCTTGTTTCTTGGGTACAACCCAAATGGGTGCATTATATGGGGAACTAGATTTTTGTTTGATACCTTGTTTAAGCATGTCCTGGACTTGTCTTTCTACTTCTGCCTCATGTATTTTAGGAAAACATTTTAAAATGGGTACATTATCTACAGTAGTTAATTAAGTTTTGTATTTGATGTATAACTTAAATTTGTACCTTCTTTATAAAAGAGATCAGTGTTATATTTTAGAACTTTTCTTATAGAATTGGTTTCTTCTTTATTTAATTTTTCATATAAGCAATCTAAATCAACTGCGTCTTCTAATGTTTCGGAGTAATTGATTTCTTGTGGACAAGCATAATTAAAAGGAATTGTTTCATTCATAATTTTTAAATAACCTTCTCCTATATGTAGTTCAGCGTTTAAAGGGTAAAGAATATTTTGACCTATTATAGCCTTGAAATTTTTTTGGGAAAAACCTAAAATTTTCCATAATATTTTATAATTTGTTGGTGCTTAGAATTCTTTAGGGAAATGGGTTTTAATTTGGTCGGTAATCATTGTTTTACCTATTAAACAGTTTAATTCTAATGGTTCATCTAATTTATATCTTGGAAATAGTTTAAGACAGTTATTATCTATGATAGTAGTTGGAGCTCCAGAATCAATTAATACTGGTATAATCTCGTTTTCAATTGTAAGATTTACTATGGGTATAGGACCTCTGAGGCCTCTTCCTGAAAATTTATATCTCGCTTATTGTTATTTGAAGTGTTATTATAATTTGGGTTTCGACTCTAATTATTATTTGCATTGTCTCGATTATTAATATTTTAAGCGTTATTATAATTTGGGTTTCGACTATAATTATTATTTTGATTAACAAGCTCTTCTATTAGTTTGACTATAAGCCCTACTATTATTTTGATTAAAACTATTGTTTTGATTATACCTCCTAATATTATTTTGATTATAAGTATTATTTTGATTGTACCTCCTAATGTTATTTTGATTATAATTATTATTATTGTTACTATGAAGTCTATTGTTATAATTGCTATGAGGGTTTGTGTATCTATATGTTGTAAGAAGTTCATATGTTTCTTGTATATTGCTTATGCATCTACTTTACACGAAACTTTCTTCATAGATATTTTATTGCGAACAAAAAATCCTAAAAAATATTGACTTAACGTTTCCAGGTGAAAACTCGGCGGATTTTATTGTATAAAAATTATATTTTATATTTATCCTATCCATAAATTCACTTAACCTTAAATAATAATTGTCTAAATGTGTATTTCTTAAACTCACGGCTTGTTGGTATATACTGATGAAACTTTCTTAGGGTCCATAGTGTTGAAATAACGTGTTTTTTATTGTTGTCCACGTCGTCATTGGTCCTGGCTTTCGGATTGAGTGCTGCGCTTTTCCTTGAATCAGTCCTCTGATGATATTTTGAGTGGCAAATGCACTGGTGGCTGGTGTGAGGTATTTTAAGTTACTGTCTACATCATATACGAATGATGCAACGTCCCGTGGGCCTTCTCCGCTAAATGGGTTGATCCTTTGAATAATTTTTACAATTTCCATCGCAGGTATCACGAATGAGAGTGGTTTCGCTTCTGGATATTGCTGTTCCTGATCTAGTTGTTGCTGCTGCTGATGATGTTGTTGTTTTTGTTGTTGTTGTTGTTTTTGTTGTTGTTGTTGCAATAGTTGTTGTTACCTGATGTTCCATGTTGAGAAAAAACATTTTTTTTTGTTTGTGTTACTTTTTATGTTATTTATTTCACGTCCGAACTGTTATGGGTCAACCTACCAGTCTCAGTAGGCGTTTTCAGAGTGCGTTTTAAAAATGACTTTTCCTTACAAAGGTCGCACAACCCCAATGAGTTCAATTTAAGACGATTTCACTTTATATTATTTTGTTACGTAATCTCAGGATTACACGATTTTTAAATTTCAATTTTGTATTTCGTTACGTAATATCAAGATTAAACGATTTTTAAATTTCGATTTTTATTTCGAGTAGATACTGGGTATCATACCGACTGCGCCGTTATGTTGGAAATCCTCTGGGATTTAAAAAAAAATATAAAAAAATATTCTTCTCCAACGTGGAGGAACAAAATACGAACGAGTTTGTATTTTGTGTTGGATCAAAAGATCCCCTTTATTGAATATATGAACTAGAACTGACCTATCTCTAAGATACATTTTATTTCTTAAACTACGGTGCCGAATATAGACATATATTTTATTATGAACGATCGCATCGTTAGATTATGCAGCATCATCAAATTGGTGGCGTCTTTCGGATGTTTATATCCTAAGTTCTTCTGATGTTTATGTTACTGATATGACTCTTTGTCTGTTCAAGGTTCCCAGCATCTTCAAAGTGCTGACTGTGGTATTTGTATTGAAATTAGCTGCGAAGTATTTGTTATGTGTATGGGGTGTGGTGGTACCTTTGTAACTTGCCCGATAACAATAAATTTCGAGGGAAACTTTTGAGCATCATTCACGTTCCCAAGATTCGAATTGGAGAAATATTTCTAGGCAAATTTTTATTCACGATAACCCCCAATATCAGGCTGTTTAAAATTTTGCGCATTAGTTTTTAAATTGACAAAAGTAAGAGGCTGAAAACTATTTTTTTTTCAATTTTTGACAGAAGCCCTCACTTGAATAAAAAGAGAAACTCGGAAGATATTGGTGCAACATCTTAAAGAGCCTGATGTTAACGGCTTAGCATGATAATTACTTAACAGTTTGCTAATACTAAATCACTTCACTATTATTTTCCTAATTTTTAACACTTGCGCCATTATCGTTAATATGGGTACTGTGATCGAATGCTGCGAAAAATGTACTAGTAACAACCCTTTAAAACGAGAAGACAAAAATATTTCTAAAATTCTTTTTTGTCTGTTTTCGGTTTTTTTTAAATTAACATGGACACAAGTAGATGATAAGGATAACAATTAGTTAAATTGTCAGAAGAATTCTAGGTGTTTTTTGTTACGCTTATCGCAGTTTTTTGTTTAGTTTTGATACTAGTTCTATTACCTTGAAATAAAAGACCTTATGGCTATTCCGAATGTTTTTCGGAACATACACATTTTTGCATTCGAATTGTTTATTAGAATCTTGTTTTTCGTTTTTTTATACAGTTTTGAATTGTTCAGTTAAAATATGCCTTCCAATGTGTTTTGTTTTATTTGCAAATTTTTTACTTAATCTTTCTAATAATATAAACTATATTGATTATTTTTACCAGCACGTTCACTTCCATGTTATGCCTCGACGTCCAAGAGACTTTGGGCACAACGATCAGATTTACACTCAAATTGAAAAATTATGCGAAAGTGAGAATCGTGATATCACTGAAATGATTGCTGAAGCAGAAATGTATCGCAATTTCATTGCTAAAAAACAAATTTAATAAAAAAAATGTTAATTTTAGTTGTTAAGCTTTGACCTTAAAATAAAACCATTAAACAAATATTCAACTGATATTTAATGACGGACTTGGAACTTAATTTGCTACTCGAAAAACATTTGCAGTTTGGTACGTATTACCGGGCAACATGAAAGGAACATTATTGTGCTCTGATGGACTGATTCTAGCTGGAGCTGTTTTTGACCTGCGATGTAAAAGCTAATTAAAACAAAATAGTATCATTAAGATATTTAATCAACTAGGTAAACAAATTTAAAAAAATACAATTACATTGAATGTTTCCTTTAGGGAATTCCATTGCCTTTTTTTACGTAATTTCTCAATTTTGTTATAATTTTCTATTTTTGAATTTTGAAGCATAAAATATTAAATAATGTATAATTATATTATTGGCTAACCATTCGATGCCGTTGCAAAGATTCTCCAATTCGTTCGGGTTGAAGGGAATCATTTTTATATTGGTGAAGTATCGATTCGCCAAATTTTCGAGTTGTTTTTGAATCGTTTCATTGGCCAAATCAGATTTAGTGCCAACCAAAGAATCATTTTTCTACGCATAAATTGATGGGACGCAATTTTGTTAAATAGCCTAAATGTTGTTTGAAGATTTTGAATGTCAATCGACATTTCGTAGCAAAATATTAGTCCCATACTCTGAGGAAAAAATATTATAAAATAAAACAAAGTAGCATAACTATTTAAAAAAGAACATTCATTCAATATAACATTGTTTTTGTTAAAATAAAGTTTTTACATTTTTTACGAAGCTTATTTTTTTGTTTACTGTATCTAAAATATATACTGTCATCCATTCCTTAAGATGTTTAGATTTGTTCTTTCTAACCGATCTTTTTGTACAACTATCAAGACAATAACCTAATTTTTCAATAAACTTGTCCTAAGCAAGTGAAGGATCACTCTCATTATAAACACTGTCCCAGAATTCAAAACGTAAAAGCAAATTGAGCCTATCAAACTCAATTTTCTTAACTTCAACATCTTCTACAGCTTTTTCTTTGTCAACCACAAAATCTAAATAATGTAAACTAGTCATAAAGTGATCAGTGAGACCCAAATCGGCCAAAGAGCTAACTGGGTTAACATGATGAGATAAACTGTTTCGACAGAAAATATGATCAATGCATGTCCTTGAGTTTTCATCGATTCTAGTAGGAACGTTTATATGTATAAGATTCCAAACCATAAGAGGCTAATAGCATTAAATAATTATTCACGTATTATGTTTTGGAGAGAAGATCTATGTTAAGGTCTCACAGAAAAATTAGAGTGTTTGTCTTTTCATTAACCAAAAGAATATTAAGCTCTTAAAGAAAGACATCTCTACTACCGTCATGAAGCCTATAGACACAACTAAAATAGTGTTTTTCGTTATTCAAACTGAAAGTTACTTTAATAAAATCCGCGGAGATCAAATTATTGCAAACCACATCACAATTGATGTACATATTCTTTAAAAAAAATACCAACACCACCAGCACAATAAGTATTGTTACATGTGGCAAAAAAAGTATACCCAGGAATTACAAAATTACCTTACTCATCGTCAAAAATCAAAATCTCCGTTACAAAAACAAATTCAGGCTTACTAGAACACGATTCGATATGGAGCAATAATGAATCAAAATTTGCACGAAGACTACGGATGTTTTGTTGTATAATATAAAAGCTGTTAGGATAAACATAATTATTCAGAAACACACTTAAGAACAGATCATTATCAAAATTATATGAAAGCACAACTTCATCTGGTTCACAATTATGTAAATTATCAAAAGACATTAATATTTAAAATTATTTAAGTCTTCTAAACACTTGATTTTAATAGCCTTTTCACCTTCTTGCTTTCTGATTCGAAGATTAGAATTTTGAAACCATACAAATTTGTATCCTTTATATTTTTTAATAATCTCGGCAGCTTTACGAAGTTCTCTATTATGATAAGATAAACTATTATTTATATAAATGGCGATTTTTTGGTTGAAATTATGTCCAAAAACCTTATCTGTCAAATTTTTTTCGAACTCCACTGTTTTCCTCATAAGCCTTCGTTTGGTGCTAAGAGAGCAGAATTTTACACACAATACACTTGTAGCTTTAGGTTTAGAATTATTTGCAGAAGAGCCACTCGGTTTTTTTACGTATAAGTTATCTATTTGTTCTTCGCTCATATTCTCATCCAATCCAACGGAGAAAAGCTTAAGAGCTTTATCTAAGGCATTCGCTCCAGTTAAATCTGGAATATCGACAATCTCCACAGTATTCTCCAATTGTATTTGTTCCAGCGAATTCACTCTAGATTGCTCACCCAGAACTTGCATAAAAATAAAAAATAACATTAATTTTATATGTCTTTCAGAACTTATGACGATTGATTTGGGGCCGATACAGGCCCAAATAAACATCCAGGAGAAGTATCGGACAATGGTTGTAGCAGCAGCCGACTTTGACGGTGACGAGGTCAACATTCCACCAACCGAGGTACAAAGGCTAGTGGACTACCGTAGCCAGAAAAAGCTTGCATTGCTGGTCGGATGTGACGCAAACGTCCACCACACAACATGGGGAAGCACCGACATTAACCGAAGGGGCGAATACCTTATAGACTAAATGTTTGTAAAAAATCTAGAAATATTTAATGTAGGGAATACACCTACCTTTGTTACTAGAACAAGAAAAGAAGTGTTAGACATAACTTTCGGAACTCCAAACGTAGGCTGTCTAATAAGGGATTGGAGAGTATGAACACTCAATGTCTGATCACAGAATAATAGTGTTTAACTTGGAAGGCCTTCTCACAGAGAATACCTCTGGAAGGAACCCCAAGAAAACAAACTGGAACCTAAAAATGTTCTTAAATTAAATCTAGGGAAAATAGGCCCGGTAAGCAAGGCAAATAGTCACCTTGAATTAGAATCTATAGTTAATGAGTTTATTGGGGCAATACAGGAGGCATTCGAACTCAGTTGCCCTATAAAACCGATTAAAAAACAGAAAGACGCCCCATGGTGAAATACAAACCTGTCAAAATTAATATCCAAGGTTAGAAAGCTCTTAAATAAGGCAAAAAGAACCAGGGAATGGGATAATTACTCCACAGAACTGACTAATTATAACAAAGAAATAAGGAAAGCCAAAAGAAACAGTTTCACTTCTTTCTGTGAGGGAATTTTCTCAACCCCTGCTGCGGCAAGACTACACAAAAAAATTGCATAATAGAAGACTATAACATCATTAGCGCTTCGCTATAATGATGGGAGCTTCATAGAAAATGAAGAGCAGAGTGCGACTCTACTACTTAACACGCATTTTCCAGACAGTCTACCAATAGTAGAAAACTTAATAGAGAGAATACCTCTCAAACCAAAGAAAGAAGCCTGGAAGACTGCAGCAACCATATGCTCAGGAAGAAGGATTGAGTGGGCGATTAGCACCTTTCAACCCTTTAAGTCATCAGGGGTAGTTTGTATCTTCCCAGCGCTTTTGCAAAAGGGCAAAAAAGATCTTATGCCCTACCTTATTAGTATTCTCTTAAGTAGCATTGCTCTTGGGTACATCCCAAGCCTGTGGAGAAGAGCTAAAGTAATCTTTATTCCAAAAATTGGGAAAAAGGATACAACCCATCCAAAGTCTTTCAGGCCAATAAGCTTAACATCCTTCATATTGAAAACTTTTGAGAAAATAATAGACAACTTCATAAGATCGGAATTTTTTAGTTAAACGGCTTCTCAATCAACAACAACATGCCTGTAGATCGGGTAGATCTACAGAAACCGCCCTATACGTGCCTACTAACATCTTACAAAAAGCTTTAGAATCAAAGGAAACGACATTAGCTGCCTTCCTAGGTATAGAAGGTGCTTTTGACAACATAATCCCATGATGCAGTCAACAAAGTTCTTGTTAGGAAGTGTGTACCCATCACCATAACCAGATAGATTAGAGGAATGTTAGTCAGTAGAACAGCAGAGGCAACAGCAGGAACTACGGTTCACAGCATAAGCACCACAAGAGGATGTCCTCACGGAGGGTATTATCACCCTTGCTGTGGAGTCTTGTAGTGGGCGAACTGCTAGAAAATCTGAACTCTTGGAACAAACATCTAGAATCAACCGTCGGGAAAGCCACAAAGGCCCTAATGATATGCAAGAGACTTGCAGGCAAATCTTGGGGTTGCAAGCCGAAAATCCTTAGATGGACGTACAGCATGATGGTAAGACCAATCATTACCTATGGTGCGGTCGCATGGCACAAAAGAACCGAACTATTAACAACTAGGAAATCCCTAGAGAAAGTACAAAATGTCATGCTTAGTCATAACTGAAGCAATGAGAACCTGCCCTACATCAAACATGGAGGTTATACTTCATCTGTCTCCTCTACACGAGGTTATTGGAAGTGCTGCAAAGGGAGCCATCATGAGATTTGCCAAAGAGGGAACTGGGACTGGCAAATGTATAAGTCTCAGGGAAAGAGAACATTCAGAAGTCTTCAGTAACAGACCTTATTGACATTCCTAGAGATGGCATGATTATTTTTATTTATTTCTTCTTATATGCGATGGCAATGTATTCCATAAGCGTGTTGAGTTAACAAAAAACTGTCTGTGAGATTAGACTATTAAGCGTGGGATAACTAAAAGACACGATCGATTCGAATTTATATATCGTATTTCTTTATACAGGTCATAGGGTTGATGATTTAAAAGTATATCCGAGAATAAGGTTAAGGCCCGAAATTTAAAAAAGACTTTCTGTAGACATCCTCAATAGGTGCTTTGTGTACTGTGAAATCCGGTCAATTCGTCGTAGACCAAAACCATAACGTACGACACTGTTGAAAGTTTTATTAAGTTTAATTTTGCTTTCGTAATCAAGATTAAAGAAAATTTCACAACCGTAAGTCATTAATAGTATTAAGAGTGTTTTTGCCTGTAAAGTTCGTAATTTAAAGGGTGTGAAGTACTCTGTTGCCCACAACGTCAGGGGAACACCATATGTCTTGCCTACTATGTACGCAATGTGATTTTTCCAAGTCAAGTTCCGGTTAAAAATCACACCTAAGTTTTTTGCAGTTTCAACAAACTCGATGGAAAAAGTATGAAAAAAAAACTGGGGGAAATCAAGACAGATCTAACTTACTCTTTGAGATTATTACACATTTTGATTTATTCGGGTTGATCATTAAGCCATTTTTGTTGGACCAACGCTTAACTTCTTCGAGGTCTTCATTAATACAAGTCACTGTATGTTCAATGAGACCCAAGGGATAGCTTATGTATAATTGAGTATCATCTGCGTATAATCAAGTTGAACAAAATTTAACTGTAGTAGGAAGTTCATTGACGTAAATTGAAAAGAGCAGTGGGCCAAGAATGGATCCCAGAGGAACTCCATTGTAATTTAACAAACAATCTGAAAGTTTTTTATTTAGCTCTACAGCTTGCAATCTTTCCGTTAAATATGAGTGTATCAGACGAACGGCGTTTGGGGAAAACTTGTAAAAAAGCAAAAGTTTTGCGCAGAGTATGGTATGATTAACCATGTCAAAAGCCTTGGAAAAATCTAGTAATACTAGGAATGTTACATGTTCCTGGTCGATAGCTTTTCTTATGCGCTCAGTTACACTTAAAATTGCAGTAATACAACTGTTTTTTTTTTACGAAAACCTGACTGTTTTGATGTTAATAAGTTTTCTTTATCGAGAAATTTGCTTTTGGACAACTTTTTCAAATACTTTTGACAAAAAAGGAAGTATGGAGATAGGTCTGAACTCATCGCATCTAGAATTTTTAGGTACAGGTAAAATTTTCGCTTTTTTCCATTGGATTGGAAAATCACTAGTGATAAGAATTCAATTTTAAAATTGGATGTTATACATGGTAGTACAAAGGGCAACAAAAGTTTGAGAAATACTGGATGTATTTCGTTCAAAATTGAACGATCGTATGCTTGATGCATCATTGATACCATAATCCACTGACGGAGTAGTAGCTAAACTTAAATTTGGTGAAATAGAGTGAAACGAATTTCTTATTTAGGTCATTAATGTCTAATGCTGAACACAAATTTAAGTTACGTTGCTGTCTTCCGATACGGGATTGTTTAAGAATTTGCCAAATTTTTTTACTACTTTGGGAGTTATTAAATCGATTCGAATATAAAGCAATTTTGGCGTTGCGTACAGCTAAAACAGTTTTGTTTCGTAAATAACGGTATCTTTGGTGAAATGTATCTATTTGAAATCTTTTCCAACGTTTGAAGGCCGAATCACGCTGTTGAATTAAGGTTTTGATTTCATTAGTGAACCAAGGTTTCCTGCTGGGAATGAAGGAATAAGAATTCAACGGCACATGTGTGTCAAAAAGCCTAAGCACACTTTTGTTAAACAAATCAACTTGTTCACTGGGTTCGGATTTTGAAAAGATAATATCCCAATAGGTATTTTGAACATCGGAAAGAAGTGCCGTATAGTTTATGTTTTTTAAAATCTCCATATTCATAGGTTTTAACGGGAATTTTAGCTTGGAAATCAAAAGTTAAAAAAATAAGTTCATGTCTTGAGCAATCTGGAGTAGGCAGTTGGTCATATAAAACAACTTTATTTTTATTATTTACCACAAACAAATCTAATAAGGAAGGCTCAAAATTAGAAAAATGCTTCTGAGTTAATGTATTCACTGGGTGTAAGTTAAGAGAAAAAAGATCATCAGTAATCGTGTTATCATTTAAGAAGTTGCAGTTAAAATCGCCACACAAAATAGTATTGGGATATAATGAAATTTCTTCCAATATAGACATGAGGGGGAGAAAACAAACATTTCTAGAAGGTCTAGTACAAGTTTTTCATCATCATTTTGCAATTCTATAAATAAATATTCCATTTCGCAGTTTTCGGCCGAAAAGCATTTAACCTTACCCTGTAATATTTCTTTAGCGAATATAGCAACGCCTCCACCTGTACAACGTTTCCTGTCAGTTCGAAATACTTTATATCCATTAAGTGCACATAGTTGATTATTATGCTCGATCGATAACCAAGTCTTGGATACACAAATCAATATCAGATTCTTCAAAAAGGTAACGAAATTCATCTATCTTGCATAGCAAACTTTGTGCATTTATGTGACATACTCGAAGACCTGCCATTCGTCGACTCAAGACTCTTATCATGGTACGTGTATTGCATGAAGCGATTTTCTCAAAGAAGAAATATCAGCAGTGCACAGAAAGTAAAAAAAAAAGCAAAAAAAAAAGCAAAAAAAAAGAAGCAAAATAATATGTATGTAAGTAAGAAATAAGAAATTAAATAAAAATAATAATGAATACAAATTTAATTAATAAATACGAGTAGTACGGAAAAAATACATTAATTGGTAGAGCTTACATCCCTGTTTAAATCCTCTAAGCATTCGATGTGCTCAGCAACTTCGTTGTTTTTGTGTCTTATGTAAACAATTCCTCGCGAAGTAAACACAGAAGATAATTGTTATTGTTGTTTTAAATTCATTGCACATTTGAAGATGTTATAGTTGTTTTTGGTAAGAGCTTCGCGCATGTAAAAAAGGTTATTTGAGTTCATATCAATATCATGGGAAGAAAGTTCTCTCCGATGTTGTTTACGAAATTAAGCGATAGACTTTAAAACGAAATTGTGCTCATGCGACGAATTAAATTTGACAAGAATTGGAGTGTCTTCGGAATTATGATTATGAGTCGACTTGGCGGACATGCGATATATATTGCTTATTGAAGGCGGTTTGATTTGTAAAACATTGCAAAGTAAATTGAACGTTGGTTTTAAATTTTCTCTTGGGGCATAATGTGGTATGCCAGAGAGAAGTGCATCGCAAGCCACGGTTCGATTTTCTTGCACTTGTAGTAGTTTTTTAACAGTGTTGAGTTCTTTTATTGTGAGCGACGATTGTTTGTTTACAGCGATGAGTGAGTGTTTAAACTCTATGATTTCGGAACTAAGTGTCACTATGTTTGTTTTAGCATTTGTAAGTTCTGGTTGAAGTTCGTTTACTTTAGTTTGAGTGTGTTCGATTGGATTTTTTAATTGATTTATTGGATAATTATTGTTATCCGAAATTCTCTTTTCAGAAACGATTATATGCTTAGACAATAGATATATTATATAATCATTTTGTTCTTTTAAACGTTGTTCCATTGCTTTTGCTTTGGAATCTTCACTTTTCGCGACGCTAAGATCCTTGTTTGGGGTACAAGCGGGGGAGTCCGTTGTGGGAACGTTGTTCTTGCGAGAGATTCCGGAGCGAGACATTATATAGTTGTTTTTTTTTCGTATATTGTATGAAATTATATGAAAATCGGAACACTGAATAAAATTATATAGTTATAATTTTCTTTTGTACCTATTATTTTAATTTTGCACTTTTTGGTATATTTTAGTTTTCACAAAAATAAAAAAATAAATAGTGATAATCAACGAAAAATAAGTTTAAATATATTTTATTCGTTCAGTACAATGCAAGCAGATTTAAAAAAGGAGCCAAACTCAAGCGCGTTTACTCAGTAGCTGTCATGTTATATGATTAAAATGATAATGATTAAAAGATTAAAAAATATAATATAATATAATACAACTTCGAGAAAAACTTTCAAACGAAGTTAAGTAGCAAGAAAGAGTGAGTAAGGGAAACTGTTAACTACACTCTGAAAGCAAACACCATCGTGGTACACTGATGGATCGAGAACATCGAAAGGGACTGGTGCAGGAATATTTGGGCCAAGAACCAAACTTTCTATACCGACGGGACAGTCTACTAGTATTTTCCAAGCTGAAGTACAAGCCATAGGAAAATGTGCAGATCGTAACCACGAAAGAAATTACAATAAACAAAATATTGCGATCATGTCAAATAGGCAAGCCGCACTCAAAGCTTTGAGCTCCTACTCTATCAGTTCTAAACTGGTATGGGAATCTGTAGACAGGTTAAATGAACTCGGCAAAAATAATAATGTCACACTTCATTGGGTACCTGGCCACGTAGGTGTCCAGGGCAATGAGGAGGCAGACTCCTTAGCAAAAATAGGTGCGTCGAGTCCCTTAGTGGGGACTGAACCATACTGCGGAATAGGAGAAAATGTGATTATGTGATGTGAAATAAAATCAAAAAGAAGAGGAGGCCATAAGATCCAACATGGTCACAGGTTCAATCCCTGCCCGTAGTCTATGTCCTCCTATTTTCCATTAAAAACCAATTTTAAAAATAAATGTCATACAATGATTTGCTGGTTTACTCATTACATGCTGTTTAGGCATGGAACTAACAACCTGTGATTGAGTAAAACTAGTATACCGATAAAATATTGCAAAGGATAAAAAATGAATGCGAATTATAAGGGACATAGATAAATAAGACACGGAAATTTCTCCGCATTAGTTCAGCCACCATCCCTGGAGATAAAACTGAGATAACAACCATCTACAGTCTCAGAACATCGCGCCACACATCTTTCCTATCATTCTTTCTCTTCCTTAACCCCACCCTCACGCTCGCGCTGTGTTGAAATATTTAAAGATATTATAATCCCTTGAGCGCGTGTAAAATATAAAAAAAATGGATAAAACTCCCCAAACTGAGACAGTCCAAACTACTACTTGGAAATTATAACCAACAATGATTCACAGACTGTATAACCTTAAGCAGAAACAACCTCAGAATAATAACGGGTCTCCTTACAGGACACTGTAAATTAAAAAGACATCTTAAAATCCTTGGCTTAGTTAGTAGTGCCACATGCAGGTTCTGTGATATAAAAGAGGAAACACCGGACCATATTCTGGGCAATTGTGATGCACTTGTTTATCAAAGGAAAAAACACCTTGGACGACACCAGGTGGAAAAGAGTGACTTAACATCTCTAACAATACTTCAAATACTCATATTCATGAGGGAAATAAATTTGGAGGAAGAGCTGTAAAATGAGCTATCTCCACCCAGCTCTAGGCGGGGACATAATAGATCTCTAGGTCGCAGTGCAACAACCCCATAGTAATATTCAATTCAATACCGCAAAGCTTACGAAAGATTTTTTTTTTTTGAAATTCATTTTTATTTAATATTAACTTATAACTACCTTAAAGCTAGACAAAAATGTTAAAAACTAGCCTAATTATCAATTACTTACAACTAATTTACAGGCCCTTTACGGGCGCTCTAAACTAAACAATAACTCTTAGAACTAATGTCTTTCGACCTAAAAACTATTTTAATTAAATCTAATTATTTAATTTTTTTTTTAAACCAAGAAAAGTTATTGCCAAAAAACTAGGTATCTTTTAATTATTTTCTTTTTTACTTATAAACTAAACCTAAAGATAGACTAAAAATAATTAAAACTAGATACAACTAATTTATACTAACTAAAAATAACTTAAACTACTTAAAATACCTAACAATACCCAAAACCACTTAAAACTACTTAAAAACTAGAACAGTCACAGCAGCACTTTTTTTCGTTTTTTAAATTTGTTTGTTTAATTTTTTTATATGCATGCAGACACACAACACCATGCAACCCATACATACATGTACATACGTACATACATATACGCACGCACATACATGTACAGTTACGCAGGCACATGCACATATGCCTCCGCATACATACATATTTTTTTTTTGGTGCCACCTATGTAAGTCGGCCAAGACATACCATCTTCATCGACTTTAAATATGATGCTGTTCATAGAGCCACCAGAACTGGTTCTCCTGTTTCGCCCTATCCCTTCGGTCCCGATCGGACACAGTCCTACTGAACCGAAGGCGCTCTTCTCCACCTTGATCGATGACGTCTCGACCGTACAGGAGTCGCCTATCCACAGTTTTACGGCTGACGTGGTATATGAGCGCAACCGCCCCTCCATCCTGTATCAGCCCTCGACTGTCTAAATAGAGGAATGCCTCGGGAGGGATGTAGCCACTTAACCGTGCACTCTCAAAATATTCGTTATTGGGGTAATAAGCCCCAAAAATTAAGCTGTTAGTTGAGGACATCGCTCTTGCAACGTGTCCCCGAATCAGTTTAAACAAAAAAATTATCTATTCTGTTTATGTTGGCTCCGTTGTATAGAACCTGGTTGGAATAATATTGTTTGTACTCCGACTCTGGTGTTCTGTGTAATCCAAGCCAACGTCGAAGACACTGCCTCTCAAACACCCGAATCTTTTCTATTCTCCCTGCTGAAGACCATTTTTAATATTAAAAATTGCGGTAGAAGTTACATTGCCACTCTTGACAACAAACTTTCTACCATTTAGCCTGTCCTAAAGCATATACAATAGAGATTTAATTATACCCAGTCTGGTAAGCTTTAGATAGAGGCCATATAACCATACGGTGTCGAAGGCCTTCTCCAAACCCACCAGACAGGCGCCCGTACATTGCTTTTTATATTTGTTCCATTGGATATCAGAAACCAGTTTAGACGCGGCATGAATTGTGTCATGTCCCGCCTTAAAACCGAACTGATTATCCGGAATGATATTGTTGTCCTCCGCCCACGTGAACAAAGCCTTATTAATAATCTTTTCAAATACCTTGCTAATACTCGGAAGGAGACTTATCGACCGTAGATTCGAGGAATTGGAGTTGTCCTTTCCCTTTTTGGGGAGAGGATGTACCACACCTGTCTTCCACCGCACTGGATAATATGCATTATTCAGCGCGTTGTTAAACAATCTGGTGTAAATGTCAACTGCTTCCTGAGGTAAATGTCGTAGTACAACGTTGGATATACCATCGACTCCTGCTGACTTCTTTTTCTTTAATGAATCGAAGATGATCTGGAGCTCATTCTTCGAAATTACCAGGGGACTGGGCCCATTTCGGTCGGCGATTATGGCGTTTGCCAAATCTTCATCATTAAACCCGGTAAAACCAAGGTTCTCAGATCGCCATTCGGTTATATTGTTCCGGAGCCATAAGTGATGAAGCAGAGCTCTGTTCTCCAGGTCATGATTCGGGCGAATGCTAGCATTCACCTTGTACACTTGCTGGAAAGCAGCCCCCACAGCCTCCACTTTCTCCAGCGGATCTTCGATTATATAGAGGTCATCGTCCAATACGGCATCCTCTGGGTCTATGCCTGCTGACAGGAGTACGTCTCTGTTCTCTGTCGTCCTCTGGATCTTAAGACAAGGAAGATCGTTTTGATCCTTTCTTCTAATAATCTTATTAATTTTTGGGAACATACTTGTATCGCTAGAGTTAACGGCACGAATTTTATTGTCCCAGAACAAATTAATAGCCAACCTATAATTTTCTTTGATCGATTGGTTGATGCTTTTGATGGACGACTTCAGTGTCCTAATCTCCAGATCTCGTGTATCAGTAAACCGTCTGTACAAGCGTTTTAGTCTTGTCAGTAGTCCACTTTTTTATCTGTGAAGTGCGTCAATTGTCGCGTTACGGTACATGTTGGTTGCGTTACGTTCTTTGTATTTCGGTATTGTTCTGTTCATTGTTCGTTGAATTGTTTCGTCCATTTGTTCTAAGTATCTGTCGATTTCCGTATTTGTCAGATTCCTGTCATTTGGTGGGAATATACCATTTTACTGTAATTGTAAGTATGCACAGGCACATACTCCTACAACTCCATAAGCTGGTTCGGAAGTTGTATTACGGCAGCGAGTCCGCAGAAGTCACTGTCGTATTCGATAGTTCGTAAACAATTTCTTGGCCGTTGACCCACAGCGTCAGTAATTGTTAGTCTTGCGTCTTTAAGCAATAGATCCAGATAGGCACCGCTTCTTGGAAACGATGGCCTGTCTGTGGCTAGAATATCGATGCGATACTCAAAATTGTATCGACCCATCGAATTAAATAGATGGTTACCTCGAGGATTTTGTATTTGATTTCCCCACTATATGCTTGGCGTTTAAATCACCAGCCAATATGTAGTAATTCTCTTCCGAGCTCAATCTTAAGCATTCAAAAAGCTTTTCAAACTCTGTTATAAACTGTGTGGGCTGAGGTGTTTCCGGTGCATAGGCATCGATCACATACATTCGCTTCCCCTGTTGGAGATGAATGCATATGATACATGCCTCTAACGTCCGAAATTTTCGCACATCACTATTATATATTACCTTATGACTAATGCCTTTACGTATAAAGATTGCGACGCCCCCTCCTTGAGTGGAGTTGGGTCGGTCTCTTTTTACGATATTATAATTGTTGTTAGTCAATTTTTGTTTCTGGTTAAGCTTAGTTTCGCTAGCCATAAACACATCTGGACTTATGTCTTTAAGCAATTGGAATAAATTCGCTCTACGTTCGGTCCTAATCAGTGAATTTACATTCACAGCTAGGATCTTAAAGGGCCTCTCCGGCAGCGCGCCCTTAACCTCTAAGTTGCGTTAAGCTCGGCAAAACAGAGTAGAGATAATCCACCCTAGTCGCCTCCTCCCTGATCTGGTTTTGGAGGCCAGTCAACTGGCCCTGGATGGCCAGCAAGATGCACATAATATCCGCCTGTGCCGCCGGCGCCTTAGGCACGGCGAACTTTGGTGTAGGCTGTACCGTGCTTTCCCTTCGTTGTTGTTGTAGGAGGGCGCACTGTTGGACGCTTTTCTACCACTGTTTGCTTTGCTGCTTTATTGTTCTTTATAAGCTGAAACGTCGGGCATCCCAGATAATTAGCGGGGTGTCCGTCGCCTCGGCAGAGTACACATTTAAGCTGGGTGCTATCTTCGACCAGTTCCTTCCTATTTTGCATTCATATGCATTGTGGTTCTCTCCACACTTAACGCAGCGTGACTGCATTTCGCAGTTTGCTGCGGCGTGGCCGAACCTTTGGCAACGCATGCATTGAAGCATGTCGCCGCGCCGTTTTAATTTGTCCCAAGTTACAACCTGGTAGTTGAGGACGGAGATACTCCTCAAACTATCCAGTTTGCTGCTGGGTGAGAGTTGAACAAGGAAGAAGGGGAGACCGCTTTTCCCGCCTAGTTCTAACTGTAGCGAACGGCGTGACCCCGATAAAGTCGAGGTCGTCATTCTCTTTTTGGCGGAGTTTACTTAAGAGCACCTATGGTTCCGTGCAGGAATCTATGCCCTTCAAAAGGACCGTTTGAAACTTTTCGTTTTTAGGGGTGAAACTAAATAATTCAGTAGTGGTTTCTTTTAGCAACGCTTTAATTTTTTTGTGCTGTTCCAGTGTGAAGCAATGGATAGCATGCCTATTATTATTTAACCTTTTTATAGTAAAGTTTTGACCTATGGCCAACTTACACGGATCTATGGTATCCTGTAACTCCATTTTATAAGTATTTATAGGTGGCACCTTTTCTTTTTTCGTAATCGGCGGCTGTGGCTGCTTCTGCTGAGACTGACTTTTCTGCTGCTGTTGATTCTGCTGCTGCTGTTTTTGTTGCGGTTGTTTCTGGGCTTGTGTCTGCTGCTGTTGCTGTTGTTTTTGCCGTTGTTGTTTTGGCTGCTGCTGTGGCTGTTGTTTTTGTAATTGTTCTTTTTGCTGTTGTTGTTGGTGTTCCTCGAATTCTTTCAGTTCTTTCGCTCGGTGCGCGCTTGGCCTTAACGGCGAGAACTATAAGATCCTGTCGTCTTTTCAAACTTTGGATTTCTGCCTCCATTGTTTCAAATTTGAGCGACCATTCTTTGTACCTCGTCCTCCTCAGATGACGTCTCTGATGTGGAGAGGTTCACGAAGGCAGTACTATCGCCCGTCGTGAAGTGCCCTTCTCCTTCCTCAGACATATATTCAATATCCTCTTCGGGTGAAGTGTCTAGCTGGGTTTGTCTTGCTGCCTCTGACGTCTCGTCTATATCCGACGTATTCACCCCAGCTGGCAGCTTTGCTGAGGTGGCCGTGGATCTCCTCTTTACCAAATTTTGTGCGCACTTGATCCTCTTTCTGCGCTTCTGGTTTGCATCGGATGATGTTGCCGTTGTTGTTATTGCTGTTGATGTTGTTGCTGCAGAATCACTGCTTGTAAGTGGAACATCTTTCGATGTTCCCTCAGCTGATGCCATCGCTGGCCTCATTGGCCCTAGGACACCTTTCGATGCCACGGTGTTTAAACTCCTCCTCCTTTGTTCGTTTTCCCAACCAATAAAGTTTTCCACTTCACGGTTGTGAAAAAAAGCTTGCAAAGTTCTGATTCCCGGCTGGGAATCGAACTGTCGACCCTCGGATTCTCGGTCGGCCACTCTACCACTGTGCTACTGCACCACTTGACAAATGTTGATTTAATATTACACTTAAACTCACACGCGAAATTTAATTTGGAAAAAAACTGGGAAGCCGAAAACGTGTTAACACCTCCACAGTACGAGATCGACTCAGATATTGGTACTCCAAGTAATGTAAACAATCTATATAATACAAATTATCTTAAGAATTTAACGATAAAAGCAATCATCGAGATCTACCGAGGACGGCAGAATTTGAAGCGGGAGCAGTTAACACCCTGTGCCATGACATGCTTGCACAGACAATTATATTGTTCTCGGAGAAGAGCACAATTTGCTAAAATGATTACCATTGAACAACAAATGCTAAACAAGTTACAAGTGGTAAACAAGTTACCGTTGCCCATCAAAAAGTTCGCTGTTCAGTAGTTTTCAACAAAAAAAAACTACTTTTTCTCATGCTGATGACCGCTGCACCAAATTAGTTCTGGAGTGCGTGACTAGCTGAACACTTCGGCTGTGAACCTATTATTTTTTTCCAAGCCAAGAACTTAAGAAATAATTAAGCTTTTCTAATTAAACAACTAAAAATATTGTTGTTCTTATTTACTTAAACAGGTTTTAAAATGTATACATACATTTTTTTTTTTAAATTTGTTTGTATATACTCAAATCTATTTGCACGAGAATTTAAATGATGATTTTTCATTTGAATTTTTTCATTATGAAATACTAGCAGATTCCCGTGCGAGTGCGATGCTACGGACTTACTATCCGATGGGAATCGAATGACATCATCTATCCACCTACAAAATTTAAGTAAAAACCGTCCAGTCGTTGTGGCGTGAAAGCGGAATAAATACACAACTCTCTCATTTGAATCGATATTTTTGCAGGATAACGCAGTTTCTCATCCATCTTGTTACCAAATTCCATTAAGATCCAATCAATGGTTAAGGCGTCAATGAGGCACAAACACCAAAGTTTATATTTTTATCATAATTAAGCCTCTCATAGGAATTTTATCTGGATAAATATGACATGTTGGATAATCCAGTGCCCCTATCAAATTTCATCCAATTGCGCTAATTCGTTGATGCGTTATGACTTATGACATTGACTCACTTTTTGTATATGTATAAGTAAATAGAGTTTTCATGTTGCTTTGTTTTACTGTAACACTGGAATACTGGATTGGATACTAGAACGGGAGCTGAACAAAAGATTTTTGAATGTTTATATAGAACGAGAAGATATGTTATGTGCTGTATGCTAAATTAAAACAAATCTATCCCACGGGAACCATATACAATTTACCGGGATAAAAAGTATCCTCTGTGCTATTCCAGACTATAATCTATTTCTGTGCATAAATTTCATCTAGTTCCGTTCAACCGTTCTGGCGTTATTGAGCAACAAACACCTACCCAAGCTTTCAGATTTATAATATTAGTAGGATTCCATTTTACATTAAAAGAATTCCAAAGAATTGTTTCCCATTATCCGCACAGTGAAATTGTTGTTACGGGCGATTTCAATGTACACAATTCAGACAACACCCGAAGGAAGTCGTCGAGCTCTTTTGTGAGGTAAACAATTTGAATCAGCTGGTTAACGAGCCAACAATAATACCTCCTGATGTTGCAAGTCACTCCGCCAACACGCTAGACTTATTCCTTACCTCTCAGCCTGGTAAAAATATATTAGTGTGATATCGCCTCTGGGCACATCTGACCATTGTGTCATATCAGCCAATTTCTATTGCTCGAACTTCTCTGTTAAAGAAAAAAATCCTAAGAGGACCGTATGGGAATACGAGAAAGCCAACTGGGACGGTCTTAACAATTTTTTCAGGATCTTTAACTGGTCGCTATGCTTCCTCGATAGGTACGTTGACTCAGCGTTGGTATGATTACAAACATAATTCTTAAAGGGATGAGGGCTTTTATACCGAACAGAACCAAAAGCATTTAACCAAAAAGAAGTTTCCGATGTTACAAAGCCAACCCAACTGAGGAAAACCGGAATAAGTTCAAACAAGCTAGAAAAACAGTCATATATAGCGAACCAAATTTTTACATTAGTAAAAATTAAGGCTAAAAATACTACAATGTACCAAAGGTAGTAAAAATTTGTGTTCATTTGTAAAAAACATAAGAAATTCAACCTCCTCGTCAGTTCCAACGCTCGTTTCGGATAACACTTCTGTGGTAAGCTCCTAAGAAAAAGCAAATTTGTTAGCAGTACAGTTTGCTGCAAATTCTACGCTTCCACAAAGTGATATGACTCCTCCTGTACTTTAGAACATTAACAACTTCATGGGACGTATCTACTTCCGTCCTCGTACAGTTGCCAGAGTTCTTAAAGACATAGACATACAAAAATCCGCTGGTCAAGATAGTATCTCCCCTATTGTTCTGAAGAGGTGTTCTTCTACGCTGGCAAAACCACGGTGTAAGCTTTTCCATCTGTCCTATTCTAGTAGTCTCTTTCCGAGTGGATAGAAAACAGCATTTGTCCAGCCTGTCCCAAAAATAGTCGAAGTTCACTCTGCAATTACCGCCCAGTTGCACTTACGTCCCTTCTTTCCAAGGTGATGGAAACGCCGATAAATTATCAGCTTAAGAAATATCTTGAAGACCGAAGGCTCCTTAATGACCGGCAGTATGGCTTTCGTAGCAATAGGTCCACTGGTGATCTGATGGTATATCTCACCGAACAGTGGCACAAATCTTTACATCGTTTTGGAGAAAGTAAGATTATCGCAATTGATATTTCAAAAGCAATGCGTGCATTTGGTATCGATGAATCTTTTTTTAGTTGGATTAGTAATTACCTTCAATTATAATATTCATAAAATAAATGCTGGTGTGGCCCAGGGCTCCGTTCTGTCTCCGACTCTCTTTCTCATTTTCATTAATGATCTTTTGTCTGGAACTTCTAATCCATTATACTGTTTTGCTGACAAAAGCACCCTCAGCTTTTTATATTCGTTTTTTAGATTCACACCCATGTCCTTCGGATGTGGAACTTGAACGGCAGCATATGTTGACCTCTTTAAATTCTGATCTCGACAGCATTGTCCAATGGGGAACAAAAAACGTACAGAATTTTATGCTTCAAAACCCCAATGATGTCTATTGTCGTTAAGGTGGGACCCTCCAAATGCCGTTATCCATGAGCGGCGCTGGCATCGAGGAAAGCGAACAACTTTCAGTTATCGGTGTGTGCATTACCAACAACCTTTTGTGGAATGACCACATATTTGATGTCGAAAAAAACGCTGCAAAGTGTTTGGGCTTTGTTCAGAGATGCAAGAAATATTCTTCCCCTTCTGATCTGGCTGTAATTTATGGGCAGGTGCTCCCATAACTCACTTAAGTCTTCTGGATAGGATCCAAAAAAGAGTTTTAAAATGATAGGTTATAGAACAATAACCGAAACAATCGCATCTCTTGAACACCGTCGCAATGTTTTATGCATTTCATTGTTTTATCGTTATTTGTATAAGCAATGCTCTAATGAAATAGCCATTTGCATTCCTTCCCCTAAAATATTCAGCCGTAATACTCGCGCTTCTAGGAATGCTTATCAGTTTACACTTGAGCCCAACTTCGGAAGTACTGTCAAGTATGGCTATTCTTTCTTTAGCCGCACCACACGAGTGTGGAACACTTTACCCGGTCTGATCCAGTCTATGGAAAGGCGATGTGGAGCTGTATTGAAGAGAGGATTTCCGACTAAGTATTAGGCATTATAAAACATAATCCCTACCTACTAAGTTCAATAATGTGTTGGTACATTTTACTTTTTTTTCTTATTATTTTTTTTTTCGCGTTTCTAATTAGCTGTCTCAGTCAAAGCTGAGATCTTAATGTAAAATTAGGTTAAAAATTAAATATTAAAATAAAACCAATATAACGTTTGTGATATTTTTGTCAAAAATACGAGTATATCTAATATATGTAAAAAAAATAATAAAACATTAGCTAAATAAATAAAAAATACACTACTTTTCAGTAAACAAAATAATCGCTTGTAATTAGTAGTCAATGGCTATGTGTATTTAACACAACTTAGCACTTCGGTAACAGGAAAAGAGTTTTTGATATGTTTTGTTTAATTATTTCATTCAAACAAATAGGCGCAAAATTTTAGTCGATTTAGTAATATGTTAAATCATTTTTGGCATGACACTAGGTTTAAACTGTTTAATATTTCGAATATTTTAGTAAAGTGCTTTAATATTAGCGAATTGCTAAGTAGCATCATACCAATAACTTAATGGGCCCTATCGGGAATATACCAGGAAATATCCTTTCCCACGGAATATTTTATTCCCTCGAAATTTTCCTGCGAACGTGAATCTCCCACGGAATAAATTTCCCTCGAATAAAAAATCGTATGAAATGACAGCAAAATGCCCTGGGAAATTTTATTCTCGATACCCATGATACAACTGAACAGATAATGCATTGCGCATCATGGGCATAAGATGACGTCATTGACACACAAATTTCATTTTTATGAAAATTAAAGCAATGATTTTTTGACGTAAATTTAATAATTAAATATGAAATATTTTTCATAAAAACAGTATTGTTGTTTTTTTTAATTCTAAAGACCAAGCATTTATTATTTTATTAATTTATGTGTCCATGACGTAGATGTGCAGAACGAAACGAAAATAAACACGGGAATGTGCTATCTTGTATAGATTTATCATGCCCGATACCAATAAATTTCGAGGGAAACTTTTGAGCATCATTCACGTTCCCAAGATTCGAATTGGAGAAACATTTCTAGAGAAATTTTTTTAATCCCCCAATACCAGGCTGTTTAAAATTTTGTGCCTTAGTTTTTAAATTGACAAAAGTCAGAGGGTAAAAAATATATTTTTTCCAATTTTTGACATATGCCCACACCTGAACAAAAAGAGAAACTCGGAAGATATTGGCGCAAAATTTTAAACGGCCTGATGAAACACTTTACTAATATTTTCCTAATTTTAAACACTTTTTAACTAGCACCATACTAAATCTATTTTCTTAATAAACTACAACAAAACACGCATAAAATAGTGCAAAAAAGTAAGCGAACATAACTTTTTGACGTTTGTAAATGTCAAAGCGGTATATGGATTTAGTACGAAAAAAATAAAGTAGTTATTTTGTGATTTTAACTTTAGTAAAATGTTAAGAAAATAGTACGATACTAAACTGGTTTAAAATTAGCAAAATCCTCTTTTTAGCCCAGTATCATACTAAACATTATTTAACATATTACTAAATCGACTAAAATTTTGCGCCATTATCGTTAATATGGGTGCTGTGATCAAATGCTGCGAAAAATGTACCGGTACAACCCTTTAAAACGAGAAGACAAAAATATTACTAAAATTCTTTTTTGTCTGTTTCCGGTCTTTTTTTGAAATTAACATGGACACAAGTAGATGAGAGGAATAACAGTTAATTAAATTGTCAGAAGAAGTCTAGTTGTTTTTTGTTACGCTTTTGGCAGTTTTTTCTTTAGTTTTGATACTAGTTCTATTACCCTGAAATGGATGACCTTATGGCTATGCCGAATGTTTTTCGGAACATACACATTTTTGTCATTCGAATTGTATATTAGAAACTTGTTTTTACGTTTTTTTTGTATACAGTTTTGAAATGTTCAATTAAAATATGCCTTTCAATGTGTTGTTTTATTTGTAATTTTTTTACCTAATCTTTCTTATTAATAAAAACTATATTTCTATTATTGATTATTTTTACCAGCACGTCCACTTCCATGTTATGCCTCGGCATCCAAGAGACTTTGGGCACAACGATCAAATTTACACTCAACTTGAAAAATTATGCGAAAGTGAGAATCGTGATATCACTGAAATGATTGCTGAAGCAGAAATGTATCGCAATTTCATTGCCAAAAAACAAATTTAATAAAAAAAAATGTTAATTTTAACCTTAAAATAAAACCAATAAACAAATACATTTTCAACTGATATTTAATGACGGACTTGGCACTTAATTTGCTACTCGAAAAACATTTGCAGTTTGGTACGTATTACAGGGCAATATGAAAGGAACATTATTGTGATCTGATGGTCTGATGCTAGCTGGAGCTGTTTTTGGCCTGCGATGTGAAAGCTATTTAAAACAAAATAATATAGTTAAGATATTTAATTAACTAAGTAAACAAATTTAAAAAAAAATACACTTACATTGAAAGTTTTCTTTAGGGAATTCCATTGTCTTTTTTTAAGTTGTTTTTCAATTTTGTTATCGTTTTCTATTCTATGCTTCAAATTTAAATAATGTATAATTATAGTATTGGCTAACCATTCGATGCCGTTCCAAAGATTCTCCAATTCGTTCGGGTTGAAGTGAATCATTTTTATATTGGTGAAGTATCGATTCGCCAAATTTTCGAGGGCAAATCGATTTTCAATGTCATACAATTGTATCGTTTCATTTGCCAAATCAGATTTAGTACCAACCAAAAGAATCATTTTTCCACGCATAAATTGATGCGACGCAATTTTGTTAAATAGCCGAAATGTTGTTTGAAGATTTTGAATGTCAATCGACATATCGTAGCAAAATATTAGTCCCATAGTCTGAGGAAAAAATATTATAAAATAAAAGAAAGTAGCATAACTATTTCAAATAGAATTCATTCAATATAATATTGTATTTGTTAAAATAAAATAATACCTATATTGTGTATGTATGAAACATAAGTGACATTTTGTTGCTCCTATTCCTATTGCAACTTGTCGTATTCTGACATAGAATTCCAATAACGAATTTGAAAGACGTGGTATATAAAAAATGATTTCAGATTTCAATGTTGAGCAGTTAATGAGAAAGTCGAAAATAAAAATGAATCTATGAAATGCAGACTATGGGCCCTAGTGAGGTAACCGTCAGTGAGAATCGGAAATATTTATTTCGAGGTAATCTTCCGAAAAGCCTTGTGGAACATTTCTCCGACAAAGTTTAACGCACGCGAGCCGGCGCGGACGATTAAGTGCATTTCTTCAGGTTTCTCAGATTTTAACATACAAGTTTATTTTCCGAAATCGACCAACAAAATTTTATCGCGTAATTTGTTAAATTGTGTAAAAAAAATAAAAAATCAATTGCTTGCAAAAAGTTATGTATATTTGTGTTTTTAATGCAGTAATGGTGGTTATTGTGAAGGTTAGGAACGTGAATGATGGTCAAGTTTCCCTCGAAATTGATAGGTATCGGGAATAAACATTCCCAGGAAATTTTGCTGTCATTCCATATGATTTTTTATTCGAGCGCAATTTATTCCGTGGATGATTCACGGTCTTAGGAAAATTTCGAGGGAATAAAATATTTAATGGAAACGAAATTCCTTGCGAAATTCCCAAATGAAATAAGAAATCTATAGACCTGCTTCTCTGCTTAGAGACTTATAAGAATTTGACATCTCTTCCTTATAAAATGTCAACATTTTCAGCAGATATGTGCAGTACTTTCTGAGTTATGAGTTAATTAAATGAGCAACCCTGTCGGAGAAAAATTATTTATACAGGATAACTGTTGGAAACACTAGTAAACATTGTCTTGTCAAAAATACCGTATTAATTGAAAAATACAGTTGCTTACAAATTTTTAGGTGGACTCTTTATATAACGACTTTGTAGAGTTGCTACATAGTGCGACGGAATTGCGGTACTCACTTTTTTCGTGTATCAAACATCTGTTTTCGAAAATAAGATCCATTCAAGTTAATTTTGTGCAATCGTTTGAAAACGAAAATTATTCGTTATAACATTTTGGCCGAACAACATTTTTATATAAAATTCCTTAAATGCTACCTGTCATATTAGTTTTTGTATTATTTTCCAGTTTCTCCATAACGACTCAACGGATTTTGATCAACATTCTTACAAAGGAAGTTTTTCTAATTCTATATAATACTGCGTAGCAAATTTTTCGAAAAATAATTGTATAGATTTTGGAAAAAAAAATTGAAAGTTGAATACTTACTTCGAAAAAAAAACCAATTATAAAATATTGTTAGCATTTATTTAGAATCCTTGGCTTACGACGTGAACGATCTGTTAGAAGTATAAATACATATACATATATTCATTTTATCTTTTTTTTGAATGTATGTAGTTTAATTCCGACCTTGCTATTAGTTTTATGATGGTGATATCAATCTGAACGTTAACAAGGTGGGATATATTTTTTATTTTATACATTATTATTGTCATTACCAATATTAGTTGCTATTTTCATATATTTATAATAATTATAATACAAGAATTTTGTATTCAATCTACAATTATAATTTTAATTTTATATTATTATATTTTTATTTAATTTTATCTTTTTTATAGTAAAAATACCAATATCTTAGTACATTTATGACTACCAAAAGTTTATGTTGAAGCACCGGCTAGTTGCTGGGTCTACAATTTTAGCTGGTATTATATTAAAATTAGGCGGATATGGTTTATTAGTTTTGTTTTTGTAAATTAGGTAACAAATTTAATTATTTATTTATAAGAATAAGATTAGTAGGAGTAGTATTAGTAAGTTTAATTTGGTTACGTCAAACTGATTTGAAAGCATTAATTGCTTATTCTTCTGTTACTTATATAGGAATTGTTTTAAGTGGTTTATTAACTATAACTTATTGAGGTATTTCTGGTTCTTATACATTAATAATTAACGGCAAGCCGCCTCACCTCACTCGAATCTTGGTGGATCAATTCCGGTCCCCTGGGTAGGAAGGGGGAATTTAAGGAAAAATTTAGATACTATTGAAAAAACAATAACACATCTTAATTTTAACATATAACTTCCTTTAATGTAATAATTTTTATAATAGTGAGCCGAAAGCCATGGCAGCCTGTGCTCTCGAAACTTAACACTAATTTGGCAATTTAAAATTACTATGTAAGTCTGTATAAATAAATAATTGAATAAATAAATAAAGAATAATAATGATAATAATAAAAATAACAATTTTAACTAAATATATGCCTGTAAGGCCTAAGGTGTTTTAAATGCAACCTGTATTGTATATCACTAGTTTTAATAGAAAAATTAGGAAACAATTATTTTTGTTGGCACAGTGGAATTTAAACTGGAAGTATAAAAAGAATGCTACCTAGCGGCGGGGTCGAAACTACACGTCTAAATTGGCAGTCCAGCGCCATTATCACCCACTAGTAATGTGAGACAGTATTGCATTTTATTATTTAATATTTTTGATTTAAAAATTTAATTTTTGTTGGTCTTTTTGAAAACCTAACAAAAATAATAATATATTTAGATACACATAATACCTATATAAAAGAAAATGACATGTTTAATTTCAAATGTGAAACCGAATAATGGACATTTTACCTATTATTTCGAAACAGAAAAAAAGATTGTTTTTCTGATAGGTTCCGAAGCCTTTAGACAACCAAACTAGCCAAAAAAGATAATTATAAATTACCTACAGAAAACATGGTTGTAATTTTTTTTATAAATTCCATATGAATATGCAAGTTGATTCTTAATTAAAAATAAAATACAAAATGTTTGCTCTTTTCGCCTTCAACTTACCCTTGAATAATAATGATGCCACAATTTTTGAATTTGTCTATTGCCGCCGATTTCGGTAATAGACAATGAACACTTTGGCAATTTTACTTGAAAGTCCTGCACGCCATTAGTTTTATCAAACATAGTTCTTTTCTTGCCAGCAAGTATATAACCAATTTCAGTTTTTCCAACATTTTCCAGTCCCAAAAGAAGAATTTTCAGATCCTGGCTTGAATATATAAAACGAAACGACTTTAACAAACATAGTATTATACAAAAGGTACTATACCTAACCTGTCAGAATCAGCAGAGTGTTTTCTTTTCCAACAAACACAACAATAACAAAAACATTTCCGAAGACTTAGCTGACCATTTATCATAATTGTTTTTCTTTTTCTGTTGTGTTATTATTTTGTTTCAGGATTGATCTTAGATTTCGGCATAATTTTTTGCTGCTGTTAGATTTAACATTTGTTTTAAAATTGTGATTGGTTAAATAAATCACATATTTTTTTTACTTGAGCAAACTTGGTACTCGAAAAAAAATAAACAAACCGTTGCCATGGTATGTACATAATCTATATTTCCTTTCACTGAATACTTTTTTGAAGCTTTTAAACATTTAAAGCTCTTTTTAATACCAGATTTACACGGCTAAGATTTATATTTTTAATTGTTTAGTCTTTTTTTTTTTTAATTATTATTAACTTAATGGCTTGGAGTCAATGAATATTCTAAGTCACCAGATAATAGGTACCTAAACAGTTAAACTATGATTTAACAGCACTTATATTTATCACAATCTAAACATACAATATAAAATTTTATATTCCTCAAAATCTAAAGCTTACGGAAATTAACGAACCCATATAGGCATTCGATTTTGTAACCCAGCAGCTACATATATTTTATAGAATACCATGTGATATTTTTCATAAAAGATATGGAGGGCATTTTATAGCATTATAATGTCCTTTTCAATTGGTAATCCGGAAGAACTCTCCGATCCGGGATTCCAATCAAACAAGTTAACACTTGATTCTGAATTTTAATGTGAGTGTATGTGTAAGGCGAATCAGATCAATGATATGGCGATGTTCATCGATGTTATACGAAAAAAAATATCGATGTTTCAAAAAAGCATGTGAAACATCGCAGCATCGATGTTAAGATTCAAAAAATCGACTTAAAATAAGCTGAAATCTTATGTCAATGACCTAATGCTTATAAAGGTTAGACAGCACTCGACGGAACTGCACTTCAGCGGAACTACGATTCAAAACTATTTATGTTCAATTGGCGCTTAGTGGGGTATATGTAGCTCATACACACAAAAAGGGAAACGAAAATTGCGATAAAAACATTTCTATATTTTCAAAACAATGAAGGTATTTTCAATTTATAATATATTGTATTTTTAATCGATTTTTGAACGTGCTATTATTTAAAAATAAAATGCATTAAAAAAACATCGATGTTAAATAACATCGATATTTCTGATATCGATAAAAAAATTTCGATGTCAACATCCATGTTTTTTCAATATCGCTCATCCCTACATAACATTGATTTTGACATTGAATTAGAGTTTGACTTTTAGTGTGTTAGCATGTACGTGTTTCGTGGATAGAAGAGAAATTTTCTTCTGGTTTTGAAGTCCAAATCAAAACCAGAAGAAAATGTCTCTTCTATCCAGGAGAAGAACTGTCATTTGATACCAATCGAACAGCTTCAGAAGTATTCCGGTCGACTAATAGAAAAGGCCATAACTATTTTATAAGAAGGTGTTTTTTTTATAATACAATTCTATATACTACTGAAATTACTCAGCCAAGTAGAAGACATAGCATTATATTTAATTGGACTTGTCGAATTATTGATTCAAAATAGCTTTTAACGGCCTTTAGTCCACAAAATTTGCGTTTCGTCCCGGCAATTTACTTGGACTCATCAGTTGGTTCATAGAGAAACTAACATAGAGGCACGACTTCGGGGGTTTATTCTCTTTCACCCTACAAGCTAAATTGAGAAGATTTCCTCCGTTTCGACAAGCATGTGTTAGTTGCCCGTGCATTTTAAATGGAGCTGACACCAACACAGGTTTATCGAAACGGAGGAGTGCGCATTCTCAATTTTGGTAGATATGGTGACCTTATTTATTTAAAATGGAGATCCGTTAAATTCAAAAATTGAAAAATTAATTGCTTTTTATTTAAATTGTATTTTTAAAGGCCTTAATCAAACATAAAACATACTAATAAAAGCTTTTTGTTGATTCTGGTTTACAAATTAAGCAATGTTTATTAATTTTATGTTCAAAATGAAGAAAATCCAATCAAAAAGTAGAAGCAAACCATAGCATATTAATGCGTACGTGTCTAAATTCCACCACAAGAAAAGACCAGTTTTCTCAATTCGAGGTGAGTATTTTGACAGATGACAAAACAATAAAAAAAAATATTATTAATTTCAAAACAAATATCGCAATCGGAAGTAAGTTAGTTTTATTTTGCTTTTCCGTATTTAAATCTGTACTGTAATTATAATATATTTTAGTTCTTGAAACTATACTACTCTGGACTAAGAAAAACGTGGAATAAGTTTCACGGGTCTGTCGTTCTGCCTAGATAAATTAGTCGCCGCAGTTGGTTCTGAATTTGATGAAGAATGTCGAGCTATTGATGTTGGTGTTTGTGTAACCGGCTCTAGCCCATTAGTAAAATATTTCACCCAAATAATGCGAATTTTATGGTCTGCTGGTATTCGCAGTGAAATCATAGAAGCACCCGGTTTTGAAGAAGCTCAAGGTCTCGCCAAAGAACTTGGTGCCATCCACACTATTTAAGTTGCAGAAACGGTTCACTTCACGTGCATTCATGAAACGCTTCGAAGAGCGACATGTAACACACATTGAACTGGTCTATGGTCTATGGCCTATGGTCCAGCTATTATTATAATCGCACCATCGTCCGTTCAGGTTGAGAGTATTTCTCGTCATTGTCGACGCATTTTGGCTAGCACAACACCAAAAATTAGTATTGTCCCAGCATATGGACTTCGAAACAACGAAGATGTTAAAATTGAACTGCACAATGGGTGTGGTGTGCTTGTAATTAACGAGAAGGTAAACTTGCTCAACATACGCCAAGTACAAACTTTAGTTATCGATGGTTTGGACAGCATAATGAATGAGAGTCCCGAGTTTCATGAAACCCTCTTCAAGCTTATCTCTCCAGTTCTTCGAGATGAAAAGATTCCATTTCAACTGGTGGTCACTTCCAAGACATGGACTCGGCGATTTATTAATTTTGCAAGGATTGCTAATCAGCCTTTGCTGTGCATTGCAGACTATTTAAAAGCTGCAGTCTATGCCAAGGCTAAAGTTTCCATTAAATTGCAAAGTAACTCCGAAAAGATGTCGGTTGTTATGAAATGTTTGGATAAGTGCGCATATCAGTTGGAGCGTTGTGCAGTCTTGTGCAATTCGGCAGATGAAGTACTGGAAGTTGAGAGATGCTTGCGCGAATCCGGATACATGTGTATGGTTTATACGGATCAATTGCCAGCTGATAGTACCGATATGATCAAGGAATGGAAGGAGAAGGTAAGTAGCATAGTATAGTATAGTATAAAAAACAAAAACTCCTGCTTTTTCTCCGTCATTATTAAATAAAATGCAAGACTGGATCGCACGAACTTGCTGTTGTAGCTAACAACTTTAATGTATCTAACCATTAAAGCTAGTTAGTAGGTATGTAGTCTAGTTATCCTATGCAGGTTTAAGGCCGATGTAGTTAAGATTACTTTAATTCTTAGTATAATGAATTGTCGAATAGATGATTAAAAGAATAGTTACTTAGGTAAATACCAATCTACAAATGTATATTTAAATCTTTGTTATGGATTTGAATTATGTAAGATAGGATAGTAAAATATACATATATATATATATATATTTATGGAAGCTAAGTATGTAAACATGTGCATATAATAATGAAAATGAAGGATGTAGGTGGGTAGGTAGCTATATGCATATAACTTTATATTTAGGTGCAATCTCATATTGCAGATTGCACCTAAATTATAAAGTTATATGCATATAGCTACCATACATAGGATTCATGTGATTTTTAAAGACACATGTGTATATATAAATGTATGAGGTCGTACATTATATGTAGTATTCAGTGACGTACGCAAAGGGAATACCAATGAGGTATAGAAATAAATGGATAATACACATAATTAAATGGTTTTATATTGCTTAGTCTTTATAGTTTGAGGCAAAACAAAGATGCAATTTGAATTCTTTAAGAATATATCAAAAAAAATTCAAAAATCGTTGGAGCGGTTTTTTAATAAATTAATTTTTTACGTATAAAATTTCGAAAACATTTTAAGATATTATTAATATACATATAAAATTCAAATTAAAAAAAAATTCTGTAACTAGTTTTTGAAAAATCGATTTTTCAACAAAAATTGTATTTATTTTTTAAAAATCGAAACATTTTTTTTTTTTTGAAAATTTGGTATGAAGTTTTATTAACAATTTTAGGGAGCATTTGTTAAAAAAAATCATTTTATTCAGTTCATCCAATGTCGAAAGTCGAAAATATGAAAAGTGGGAAGTGCCTTTAATAAGTACGAAAAAAAAATATTTTTATACTTGAAAGTGGACTAATCTAGGAACACACATTTTTTTATAAACATTCTTGGAGCCGTTTTCGAGAAATACATTTTTTTAAACGGTTATTTTTAGCATTTGTATGGGAGGTACAGTTGTTTTTTATTTAAGGAATATAGTTTTTTTTAACTATTCAAGATAATGTCAAAAAACTAACAAATACGAAGTTTCGCTTTTTATTTTATTGAAATGTATATGTTAAAGTTAAATTAGGTTTAGAAAATACTCTTTTTTTTCGGGTTGACGGCAAAAGCCAATGTTTTAATACTGTGGAAAATATAAAATTATGATCACCTAAAATTGTTAAATAAAAACAGCTCTACTACTACTTCTACTAGTTTTCTAACATCTAATTTTTGTTTTAAATGTTTATTTTAGAACATTCTACAATGTACATGGAAACTGAAGAATATGAGATTTGTAAGTACTTTAATTCAAAACTTGCAAAAAATTCATTCGCATCATTTCCCTAGCTATGCGTTTTTGAATTTTTTTTTATTTTCTGTTATAATATCAAATGAACACTTATATGATTTGATTTAATTAATAATCATTTCATTCGTGGCCAGAAATAGGGCAATCTCTGACGAACATGGCACAAGAGCTCATAGTACTCCAACAAAATCCACTACAACACAACCCACACCAACACAATCCGATATAACACAATCTACTACACACAAAGCAAGCCACAACAAAAAAACAAGTGTATTCTTAAATGCACGGGTTTTGATATCTTACACAGATGCCCTCAGGATGATGCTAGGTGTTGATATATTTATATAAAAGATATAAAGTTCTTAACTAGCGTAATTAGGGCGCTCCAACTTTTGTTTGAACTATGTTTTATTGACTCTTCCACGATTATTAATTGTATAATGTCCAATTTGCTTGCTTGCGCACTATTTTGAAAATATTAGGTTCACATATCTTTTTTGTTAATCTTTTATCTTGGAAATGGTGACTGAGAGGTATTTTCTTTAAAATTGACCGTAAACTATTGCTTTTGAAAAACTTTATTCACTTTTATTTAATATCAATATTTTGGACATTGTACATATAACAATTTGGGAAGGGTCATTTGAACATATTTCGAAAAAAAAATTGCAACGCCATAATTAAGCTCGCGAAGTAAACTCGTTCTAAGAATTAAAATATAATCTTTTTTATCAAAATAAATAAACGAACTTACGATTTTTTTTTAATAGAAAGCAGATTTCGTGATTCCCTGCGCATTCCCTTCCACTTTGTAGAAGGTAAAGGATAATATAATAAGTCCTAGTCAAAAAGTGTTTCCCTCAATTCCGTTTGTCTGTCTGTCCTCGAATCTGCAGCCTAAACGGTTGGATGTATTCGATTCACACTAGCTACCTACATATTGTTTTTTTTAGTAGTAGCTGCTAAACATCGTTTGGTAGTTTTTTGACATTATCATTATCTTGACATATTCATAAAAAAAACGGCACTTCCCATACAAATGGTAAAAAACCATTAAGACAAAAATGTATTTCTCGAATAGGGCTCCAAGAATTTTTATAAAATAAAATGTACTACTGGAACGTACGAACTTGATCTTGGAGCTAACAACTTTAATGTAGCTAAACATTGACGCTGTTTAGTATGTAGGTAATCTAGTAATCCTATGCAGGTTTGAAGCCGATGTAAGTATGATTACCTTGATTCTTAGTACAATGACTTGTCGAGTGGATGATTCAAGGAATAGTTACACATGTACCAACCTACAAAAGCATATATTAATTTATAGTATGGATTTTAATTATGTAATATAGGAGACTAATATGTAGGTACATGGAACCTAGATATGTAAGCATATACATATAATAATGAACACGAAGGATGTAGGTGGGTAGGTAGCTATATGCATATAACTAAAAGCCCTCATTATGAATAGCTAATCGAACTTAAAATCTTGCGAAATCTCTAATTTCGTGTTACTAATAGCGATTCGCTCAAACTTATCTAACCCATGTATGTGTCATATACTATCGAATTAAAATATTTAGTGATAACGTTAGCGAATTGTTGTGCCGGGAAATATTTTCTATTTATTGTTAATAAAAGTTTCGAATTTACTTGCATTAAACAGCCGCTAGTTATTTTTCGTAATGACCGACAAACGGAAAAGGTATTGATGTGCAAATTGTGAATATTAAATAAATAAAAATAATTATTTATCATAATGACCAATGCAAATCAATTTGCAAAACTAGTTATTTTGATGGAATCGAAAATGTACGTTTGTAGATATATAGATATATGTAATTTTATTTATGTTATTAAACAATTCTTACATGATATTATTACAAGAGTAAAATAAAATATGTGGGCAATGGCATTGGCGTCTGCCTGACATGTATGTTTGGTTCTTCGAAGAAAACCAAAAAGATTATTGCGAACAATTCCCTGTCGAATTAAATTCTCTTAAGCATCCGATTCGTGAGGGAAAAGAGTTGCATATAAGAAAATATTTTATTATTTGCACCTTTGATTGTTTCTGTACAAAGATTTGATCGGGCTATAAGTTAAACAAATTGCTCTTAACAAAAAAATGTGACATAATATTGCTTAGTTGTATAGTTTTGAGGGAAAACAAAGATGCCATTTGAATTCCTGGATAAATAAGATATATATTAAAAAATTTTGTTTTTGATTATTTGCTTATGTATAAAATTTTAAAAATATTTTTAGAAAAAAAAATGAAACGCCATTTTGAAAATATTATTAATATACATATAAAATTCAAATTTCAAAAATATTTACTAAATGGTTTTTGAAAAATCGATTTTTCAAAAAGAAAATATTATTTTATTTTTTAAGAATCAAAGAACTTTTTCTTCGAAAATTGTAGTATACAGTTTTATTAACACTTTTTGGAAGCGTTTTTATAAAATTAATTATTTTAATCGGGCCATCCACTAAGATGGTTCTATGGGAAATGCCGCTGATAAGTACGCAAAATTAAATATTTTTATAGTTAAAAGTGTACTGTACTAATTTAAGAACACACACATTTTTTTTAATAAAAATTCTTGTAACAGTTTTTGAGAAATACATTTTTTTCCTAACGGTTTTTAAATATTTGTATGGGAAGAAACGTTGTTTCTTATTTTAGGAAAATAGTTTTTTTTAACTATTTAGATAATGTCAAAAAAATACCAAATACGAAGTTTCGAAAAAATCTATTGATTCGTTTTTGAAATTTTGAGTTTAAAAAAAAAATATGTATTTCCAAATAACTGAACTGAATACTTCATACGATGTAGGCCGTCATATGCATATTGCACTTAAATTATAAATAATACAGTGAGGGTTTCCGTTACCTTTTTTTATTCAAAACATTCTCTTCGGTATATATATACATATTTATTTATCTTATGAAACATTAACGACCATACATAATATATATTAAATTATTCTAGTAATCAGTTAAATATTTTTTTATAATTCTGTTCTTATTAGAATGTCTTACACAATTAGATGAATGTTATCTGTTTTTCTTTTCAAGTTTTAGTTCTTCGTTTTGATTGAAATTTGTTCTGGGAATTGTTGTACACATAAAAAAGTTTAATTAAGAAATAATTTCCCATTGATTCAAGTGGACTCAGGAATGCAGAATCTGGCTGCAAGTTATGTAAATGGCTTCGCCAACGCCGGATTTGGACTGGACAAGCTTTTGAGCGAGATTGGCAACAAATGACTGTACAGCAACAGCTCATTCATTGCTTTCTGATTAAATTGAACAACAATTGCTCCATGCGTTTTGGTACAATTATGTGACTAAGAATTTCTTTACGCTGGATCGAATCGTTCCATCTTCATCGATACTGGGCTTGCTTTACTTGGGAAGACGGAAAGCCACCGAAGCTGTTATGAACGCTCTGGAAGTTGTGGCGTCACAAGTCTATATGGCCACTGCAATGGAGACATTTGTCCATGCGCTGCAGGAACTGGAAAAACTCCCACTCCACCAAAGCAAAATTTTCCAACGAATGTGCCTAATAATCCATTGGTGCATATACACAATAAACCGCCATATAGCTGTAGGTAAGTTAGTTGAAACTTTACACAAAAATAAAATGTTATATTTAACTTCTAACTCCCAACAGTTCCTTCATCTTCATGGCAATCGAATTCTCCAAAGAGAAAGCATTGCCAGTAAAAGAAATATATGCATGGATTGTCTAGCATTTTCCGTGCTTCAAAGCAACTCCCATCGGATGTAAGAATAGTGTGAGACATAATCTTTTGTTAATATAACATTTCGTAATATTAAACCTTTTCTACTAACATGTGATCGAACACAAGAGCAAGTACATACGATCCAACCGTGCATTTAATTTATTTATAAAAAATATGGAAGCAATTTGCCGCAAGCTTTTACTTTCCGATGAATTTCCATATCAGGAACAAAGCAAATATTTATCAACCAACAAAGAGGTAGAACTACTCAACGACGAAAAATGAAAAGAATTCATAGTAAGTATAATAAGTTAAGTTTTTTTTTTGTTTAATGGATTGCTAGTATATTTTATTATAATAAGTTATGTTATAAAAAAATTAATTACTATAACAAATTTACTAAAAATCAATAAAATCAATTTTTTGTGATCTAGAATTACGGATTAACTTTTTGGAAATTTTACACTTTAAAAAAATCGAACCCGAAATTTTAATCAAACTTGATATTCCGTCTGTCCCTCTATCGGTCGATATAAATATGTATATCCATTTCTTCTACCTAATTATATTTCATTTTTACGCATAATAATGACTAAATTACATACATACACATGTTCTTGCTATCTACGTCACTGAATACCTACCTACTTACAGTATATACTATTTGGGCTCTCATACATTTATATACCTATATATCATTAAAAATCAAATGAATATTATGTATATTGCACCTATCATATAAAATTATATGCATATATCTACCTACTTATCACCAACTTACACTTTCAATGTACATTGTATGTATACACATTTACATGCCTACATATTCATATCTGTATGTAGTGTAGGTACACAATTATCATCCTAATTTCCGTAATTAAAATCTATAATCTAGATTTAAATATAAATTTGTAGGTATGTAGGTACCTAAGTAACTATTCCTTGAATCATCCATTCAATCCATTATACTAAAAACTTACCTACATATTTGGACCTACCTACTAATAGCGTCAATGTTTAGCTACATTTAAAAATATTCAAATTTAGTTTAAAACTAATAAATAAAAATGAAAAATAGAAACTTGAAGTTATGAATTTGGATCGGGCCAGAGCAAATTAAATTTATAAACTTTAAACTTTAAATTTATAAAATTTGACTATTCTTTCAATTTCCATTTCAAAAATAATAAATTACGTACAAAACGCAAATCGAGTTAGTAGTTTCTGATATCTAGGTCACTGAATAGGTACCAACCTACATACATTATGTACTAAGTGGACTCTCTGACATTTATATAAATATATATCTTTAACAATCAAATGAATATTATGTATATTAAAACTATTATATAAAGTTTTATATGCATTTATGGATCTACCTAACCATAACCATCTAACACTTTCATTATACATTATTATGTACCTACATATATACATACCTAGGCTCCATATACATACGTATATAATGTAGGTACATTTTACCATCCCAATTTACAGAATTAAAATCCATAAGATAGATTTAAATATACATATTTAGGTAGGTACCTAGTAACTATTTCCTGAAACATACAATAATTCTATTCATTATACTAAGAACTTACCTACATCGGCTTTAAACTTACCGAATGATAATTGGATCTACATACTAACAGCGTCAAAGTTTAGTTACATTAAAGAAAATTCGAAATTTAAAACTTATAAATCGGCCCTATCACAGAATCCATCGCAATCGAAAATCTACTACGAATCTTGAAAAACCTATCATAGCATCCATTAGTAGTCCAAAATCATAAAATCGGATTTTAAATTCTCTAAATATTTACAGATTTTTAAATTTTTATTTTACAGATAGTTTTTGTTGGAAATTTGCTGCGTGTGAATCCAATTTCTATGAAACTGCTTGCCTATGCCATGGTGCCTTGTGTTGTTTGAGTCAGTTCAATGGAGAAATATCTGCTGCAGTCAATGAGACCGATGACGATACACACACCAACACCGACGACGAGAAGTACAGGCGACAACTGTTGCAGATGATTCTGCCTCACAAACTGCTACATAATTTTCAACAGAAGACACCACATCATCCAATATTGAAATAAAAGAGGATCATAATAAATAACATTGATTGTGTTCCTGGCAAAAATGAGATTATTCTATTCTTCATAATGTTCTATATATCTCTGTGAGCAGCAAACTTATTTGTACTGAATAATAATAATAATTTTAATTATTTTGTGTTGTCATTAATACAATATTTATATATATGATTCTTTGTTTATTTTCGGGAATGTTTGTTCAACTTCACCTTTAAAAAAAAACGGTCTAATTTTAAAAACACGAAAGAACTACTTTTATATAGCAATTTTTCGAAATAATTGTTTGATTATAAAATGATTGAAGGATTTAGAAGCTGAGGTTAATTTACACTCAGAACCGTTACAATCATCGAAATCAAGCAAGTAGTTTGGAAATTAGAGCTTAGCGTAAGTACTGATTTCAAGATTTTTCTTGATATCAGTAGAAATTTCTTGGATTTGCTACTTTGGACAAGCTGTCATTTCCAAAGTACTTGCTTGATCTCGATGATTGAAACTGTTGTGAGTTTTAATTTATGCCAGCTTGTAAATTCTTGAAACCGTTTTCAATTCGAGCAAATATTTCAAAAAAATTGCATCTGAAAGTAATTTTGTAATTTTTCATTTTTTTTTAAAACACGAAGAAACTACTTTTAGATAGCAATTTTTCGAAATAATTTTTTGAATTTAAAATGATTGCAGGGATTTAGAAGCTAAGGTTAATTTACACTCAGAACCGTTACAATCATCGAAATCAAGCAAGTAGTTTGGAAATTAGAGCTTAGCGTAAGTACTGATTTCAAGATTTTTCTTGATATCAGTAGAAATTTCTTGGATTTGCTACTTTGGACAAGCTGTCATTTCCAAAGTACTTGCTTGATCTCGATGATTGAAACTGTTGTGAGTTTTAATTTATGCCAGCTTGTAAATTCTTGAAACCGTTTTCAATTCGAGCAAATATTTCAAAAAAATTGCATCTGAAAGTAATTTTGTAATTTTTCATTTTTTTTTAAAACACGAAGAAACTACTTTTAGATAGCAATTTTTCGAAATAATTTTTTGAATTTAAAATGATTGCAGGGATTTAGAAGCTAAGGTTAATTTAAACTCAGAACCGTTACAATCATCGAAATCAAGCAAGTAGTTTGGAAATTAGAGCTTGGCGTAAGACTGATTTCAAGATTTTTCTTGATATCAGTAGAAATTTCTTGGATTTGCTACTTTGGACAAGCTGTCATTTCCAAAGTACTTGCTTGATCTCGATGATTGAACTGCTGTGAGTTTGAATTTATGTCAGCTTGTAAATTCTTGAAACCGTTTTCAATTCGAGCAAATATTTCAAAAAATTTGCATCTGAAAGTAATTTTGTAATTTTTCATTGTTTTTAAAACACGAAGAAACTACTTTTAGATAGCAATTTTTCGAAATAATTTTTTGAATTTAAAATGATTGCAGGGATTTAGAAGCTAAGGTTAATTTACACTCAGAACCGTTACAATCATCGAAATCAAGGAAGTAGTTTGGAAATTAGAGCTTGGCGTAAGTACTGATTTCAAGATTTTTCTTGATATCAGTAGAAATTTCTTGGATTTGCTACTTTGGACAAGCTGTCATTTCCAAAGTACTTGCTTGATCTCGATGATTGAAACTGTTGTGAGTTTTAATTTATGTCAGCTTGTAAATTCTTGAAACCGTTTTCAATTCGAGCAAATATTTCAAAAAATTTGCATCTGAAAGTAATTTTGTAATTTTTCATTTTTTTTAAAACACGAAGAAACTACTTTTAGATAGCAATTTTTCGAAATAATTTTTTGAATTTAAAATGACTGCAGGGATTTAGAAGCTAAGGTTAATTTACACTCAGAACCGTTACAATCATCGAAATCAAGCAACTGATTTCAAGATTTTTCTTGATATCAGTAGAAATTTCTTGGATTTGCTACTTTGGACAAGCTGTCATTTCCAAAGTACTTGCTTGATCTCGACGATTGAAACTGTTGTGAGTTTTAATTTATGTCAGCTTGTAAATTCCTGAAACCGTTTTCAATTCGAGCAAATATTTCAAAAAATTTGCATCTGAAAGTAATTTTGTAATTTTTCTAAAAACTACTTTTAGATATCAATTTTTCGAAATAATTTTTTGAATTTAAAATGATTGCAGGGATTTAGAAGCTAAGGTTAATTTAAACTCAGAACCGTTACAATCATCGAAATCAAGCAAGTAGTTTGGAAATTAGAGCTTGGCGTAAGACTGATTTCAAGATTTTTCTTGATATCAGTAGAAATTTCTTGGATTTGCTACTTTGGACAAGCTGTCATTTCCAAAGTACTTGCTTGATCTCGATGATTGGACTGTTGTGAGTTTGAATTTATGTCAGCTTGTAAATTCTTGAAACCGTTTTCAATTCGAGCAAATATTTCAAAAAATTTGCATCTGAAAGTAATTTTGTAATTTTTCATTGTTTTTAAAACACGAAGAAACTACTTTTAGATAGCAATTTTTCGAAATAATTTTTTGAATTTAAAATGATTGCAGGGATTTAGAAGCTAAGGTTAATTTACACTCAGAACCGTTACAATCATCGAAATCAAGGAAGTAGTTTGGAAATTAGAGCTTGGCGTAAGTACTGATTTCAAGATTTTTCTTGATATCAGTAGAAATTTCTTGGATTTGCTACTTTGGACAAGCTGTCATTTCCAAAGTACTTGCTTGATCTCGATGATTGAAACTGTTGTGAGTTTTAATTTATGTCAGCTTGTAAATTCTTGAAACCGTTTTCAATTCGAGCAAATATTTCAAAAAATTTGCATCTGAAAGTAATTTTGTAATTTTTCATTTTTTTTAAAACACGAAGAAACTACTTTTAGATAGCAATTTTTCGAAATAATTTTTTGAATTTAAAATGACTGCAGGGATTTAGAAGCTAAGGTTAATTTACACTCAGAACCGTTACAATCATCGAAATCAAGCAAGTAGTTTGGAAATTAGAGCTTGGCGTAAGTACTGATTTCAAGATTTTTCTTGATATCAGTAGAAATTTCTTGGACTTACTACTTTAGACAAGGTGTCATTTCCAAAGTACTTGCTTGATCTCGATGATTGTAACTGTTCTGAGTGTTAATTTACCTCAGCATAGGGCTATAATACTTACCTATGTGTCATTGAGACACACAACATTACATTTCCCTTAAAAAGAAAAGAATTTTTTTGAACACCCATACAGAAAATGTAATCGAAAAAAATTAATTGAATCACAATTCTTAAGCTATATACATATATATATATACATAGGGAGAACACTTTAAAATATTGAGATCAATGTATTTAATTATATTATCTGGCAATAATGACTTCCTGTTGGGCTTCATTGTTTGTGTGGTCTGACCTTGTTGTTCGTCATGATTTTGAGATGAATGGCAGGCGCTGTTTATCCTACAAAATTAAAAGAAAAACAAATACTTAAAAATACATGAAATTAGGTTTTTTTGTATTTAACGAACCTTATTTCTGCTTGACTGAATGCTGATCCACAGACAGACCAACAATCTGTTTAGAAGATACAGACCGAGGTTTTTCTGTCAACATGTGCATATCGATCTCGTTCATGAGATTGCCACTGACGATATATTTCTTCCAAAAAGATAATATGGCTACTTTCTCAGCGATTCCTTCTTTCAGTTTATCGAGATCTCTGAAAGTTTATAAGAAAAACATCGATTAGATATGAATTTGCACTTGCAAAATAAAGGTTTACTTACTCTGTCATTTTGCTGGGGAAATTGTTTCCGGTACCAAAACATGTCCTGTCGAAGAATAGTTTCCAAGAAAAGCTTTCTATATTTCTGTACTACAGCAACAACCCGCCACTACTAATGGCTCATTGTATTGTTGTTTCTCTTTACAACCGCTTATTCGTGAGATTTCACATTGTATCCGCCAATGTGAAGCCTCCTTTTCTAAATAACCAATTCGATCTTCACTTTTTGTTGATGGATTGGTTTTTGTGTAAAGTGGAGTGGTTGGTGGTATCACTTCCAGATGAACTAAGTACGTCTTCACTCCCAATCTAAAAAAAAAAACAACAAAACAATTATAGAAAACAAGAAACAATTGGGTTTGGTTTCTGAGTTTCCAATCTAAGATATACCTTTGGATGTACGCTTTCCATCGGATCTCCGTCATTGTGGCCAAATCTTTATCAAACAAACATAAAAAACAATTGTTTTTTATATATATATATTTCTGTTATTGAAAACAAGAATAATTAAATAAATATGAAAAAAAACTTACCAAATGCGAAAAAAAAACTATTATTTATGTTTTGGTAATTAGAAATGTCAGCTGTCAGTTTGAGCAATAGTTACTACGTTTATATGGAGAATTGAATCGGTATTGAATCAGGATTTAGGTCTTTGTATACTTGAATCGGATTAAAATAGGATTACTCGATCCGATCCCACTAGAAGAGCTGAATCGAATTGAAAATTCACTTATATACCTGAATCGAGGAATTGAAGAATCGAATTCACATCTGATTCTTGGTGTGTGTGTGCACCAATAGTGTTTTTTTTTTGATCAGTGGGTTTCCGGTTTCTTTGTATTTTTTTCTGTTCCATGTTTTTGTTGTTTATTCTGTAAGCTCAAATTGTCACTTCGATTCCATTTTAATTCAATCTACCGATCCCACGAGGCCATATACCTGAATCGAAATCTCAATTCGATTCGATTCCTCAATTCACTCATATAAACGGGGTAAGTGTTTTTTAATCCACCACTCACATGTATTCACGGATAGGAAAAAATGAGTAAATTAAGAGTTTTCTCTTACTCACCTAAAAAAAAATTTGCGGTTGTTTAAGGCAAGGGGGGTACGAGTCGCGCCTCTATGTAATTATTTTCTCTATGATCGAACTCCTGAATACCAATTATAAAATATCTTTTATGGTGGAAATCTGTTACGCATCATAACAGAAAATGCATAGCAGGATAACAGATGTGGCAGAAAAGGCCTAATTAAATTACCCAGAGTAATACCAATTCCAAAAGTCGGAGGATTCTTACCATTGCTTCATATTTTAGCAGGATTATCTGCTGTAGGTTTTCTAACTAGTGGTGTTGCAGGATTGGTAAAAGCTTTAAGCGATTCAAAGATCGGAAGAAAACAGTTAGAAGAAATTACTCGACATAATAAAGCTATGGAAACAATAAAACTTAAACAAGGAAACAAGGGTCTCTATCTAAAACCATATTAAGGTAGTTTGGGTTTATTTTTAAGTTTACAAGAATCAAAAAACTAATAAAAATGCCACCCAACGGTCCTCTCACTAACATAGATATATTTAATTTTGGTAAAAATTATATTCCAAATTTGCGAGGAGTTTTCATGAAGGATACATTGCCGGACAAACCCTTTAAAATTGAATGTGGGGTCGTAAATTTAGATAATAATAGCGGGGTCGGTACACATTGGGTAGCTTATAACAAAATAGAAATAAAGTGGAATATTTGTATAGTTTTGGAAATTTAAGACCTTCACAGGAGATAGTAAGATAATATCTATTACAATCATAATTGTTTACAACGTTTTAATTGACTCTATTCGGCGAGATCTTTTATTATGTTATTCTGCTATTCTGTTATGAATTTTCATACAAAAGTTTAAGTTGTCAAAAAATCTTTTATGAATTATAATTTTGGTATTCTGCATGCTAAATCTGCTATGAAATCTGTTAAGAAGTCTGCTAATGAGCTGTCAAAACTTCGAAATTCTCAACAAGTCTTTTACGAACTGCATTTTTGGTATTCAGCATGCCACAACCTGTTATGAAATCTTTTATGAATCATAAAAGAATAAAAGACCTATTTTTGTTACTTTTATCATAAAACATTTCAATATATGACGTACAAACATTTATTTTGTTAATGAATTGTTATTAAAATACATAATAACAAGCACAATCATGTAAATAATTTCAAACTAATTATTTGAATACACGGAAGTACAGAACAAATTTGATGGATGAAACGTAAAAGAAAGTGTCGCTTATCTTGCCGGAGTTCTTTTTACACAATTGTTTATATTGGATGTAATACATTCAGGAACTGTTATGGACAAATTGCAAGGGTTAAATATTATTTATCTACGTGAAACAAAACAGTTAGTGCCTACTGCCGAGAGTTTTTATTTACCTACTACAGCTGATAATTTGATAGCAGATTTTAGGTCTGTTCGTATAAATGCTTCTTTTTCGAAGTTACATAACAGACTTTTATAAAAGATCGAACTCCTGAATAACAATTATAAAATATCTTTTATGGATGGATAATATTTTCTTCTGTCTTGTTTTTATAAACAAGAGTTTCTACTCTTTCCTTGAAACAGCTTCTTATTACCTGGAAGTCATCGGATACAAGTGCGGCAACAAGCCTTTTATGATGATTTCGACGATTATGGTTTTTCCGATCACTTTCATTAAATTCTTGCTCGTACACATCACATCGTACTGTTTTTTCCAATTTTTGTTTAAGATGGTTTGGCTGATTACTACCCTTTTCGGAAAAATTATTTTCAATAATATTTAAATGCTCACTGCTTTTTATATGACTATCCCATTGGCAAAGGATAATATCTTTTTCACAAATTTCACATTTCTTTTTTGCAGGGCCAGCTCTTTCTGAATAATCCATGTTATTCGACAGTTCTTGAACCAACGTAGCATGTAATTTGGTTTCAATGTGAGACTTCCACTGCCCCACACCAACACTTTTTTCACATATTTCACAAAAGTTTATTTTATTTATTGGAGAAGCACTTTTATTTTTACTGATTACCGGTTTATTAATTGACATTGCATTTTTATATGTCTTTTTAAATTAAAATTTTTGGAAAACGAAATTCCGCAAACTTCACATAAAAACGACTTCATGATTTTTATTTTATTTTTTTTTTGAGTTTTCTAAAAGTTAGAGCGAACTAAATGTCAAGCGTATTGGACGAGAATTCCTTAAGAATAAAAACATCTAGAACAGGACAACAACTCTAAGCTCATTCTTATCAAAATAAATCCCATGCCTTTTAATGTTGCAGAACCCCCGCTAATTTATGACTTTTCGATAATAGAATGTTCTTGACAACTTAATGCACCAACCCAACCCATAAATTTAATACTTAACGGCTTTCTAAGCTTATATACTTACTACTGAATTTTCGGAAAGGACGTGACTCGGTAAATACCAACATTGTAACAGAAAAGTAAAATTTTTGACTTTCCGGTAAAAGAATCTTCTTGACATCTTGATTAGTGAATTAGCTCATACATGTTTATATTTAACGATTTTCCCACGAATAACAAAGGAAGCGATTCAGTGAATACAAACAATGTGACAGAAAGAATTGGAAAGGATTTATATTTTTAATTTTAATTTTATTAATCTTAAATATTTTATTCAATTCACATTTCATTATTTTAATAATCATCTGTTTCAGGGTGAAATCCTTCTGTCAATATGACTCTCGTATTCGGTTGGTTAGGTCGTGTCCATTCGTCAACAACGCTTATTGAGGGATATTGCCTCCTACGTCTGATGATGTAGACTGGACACAGGCTAAGGTTGAAGTCTTCCAATCTGATACCGAAACTGACACGATCTCCAAATCTTACAGTTGTAAACTGTCGATGGCTTATTATTTCACCGTTGACGTAGGTTCCATTAGATTTTTCACAATCTATGATTTTAACTCCATCGACGCACGTTTGGATCAATTTCGATTATAGCTTGTATAATCGAAACAACCCCTATGGGGATATTTATCCTGCTTGGGTAACCATTGCCAATTTTAATTAATCCCTTGCCCAAAGGGATTTCTATCCCAGACACTATATTGTATAGCAACCAATATGAATTAGGAATGTATGTAATAGATTCCATTTTTAAGTATTTTATTTTTTATTGTTTTTAGTTTAAAACATTTAGAATAACACTGAGCAGTCAAGCACACTCAGAGGGGATTTATTTTAAGAATAAGAATATTTTGAACAGCACAAACATTTCAAACTCATTTTTATCAAAATAAATCAAATACTTTTAATGTAAGCAGAACCCCAGTATTTTATGATTTTCCGATAATGAAATCTTCGCTTGACACCTTGATGCACCAACCTAACTCATAAATTTAACATTTAACGACATTCTAACATTATATACTCACTATTGAATTTTAAGAAAGGACGTTACTCTACTTACTACTGAATTTCAGAAAGGATGTGACTCAATAAATACTAGCAGTGTGACAGATAAGTAGAATTTATGACTTTTTTTTTTTTAATTTAATTTTAACTATAAATGCCTGTAAGACCTAAGGTCTTTTAAATGCAACCTGAATTGCACGGCACTAGTTTGGCACAGTGGGTTTGAGAACCAGGTATTGACTGTCTCATTTTAACCCATGGGTGGCATCCGATCAAAATTGGAGGTATAGAAAAGAATGCGCCTAGCGTGGGGATTGAACCCACTCGTCCTAGTTAGCAATCAAGCACTTTATCCACTGCGCCATTGCGCCAACTTTCCGGTAATAACATCTTGACATCTCGATGCACCAACCTAACTCTTAAATTTAATATTTAACGATTTTCTCACGATTATCTTTTGGATATTTAATATTCCAAATAATGAATACCCAAATCCGTTAACGACACGAATTGTCAAGCAAGCATTTAATAAAAAAAAAAGAAAAACAAGGATAATTTTTATAAAACACAAAATATATATGAATGTAGATATTACAAATACGATTTTTTCAATATTTTTTACAATTGTTCTTCAATTTTTATATACCACTTTCGTCCTAATGGCCACAAATATGTAAGATTAAATGACCCATTATTTATTTCCGCTATGCCAGCGTCTGATAAATTGTTGTACCACTGAGTTAAGAAAGTCTGGAAAGTAAAAAGTTTTAGTATAGTTTCTATATTCTATATATCTAAATTTTAATATACTATTAATATAAAATTACATCTTCTCAGATGAACATTTAAAATAAATCTCATTTAAATCTTCAATCGAACTACCCTATTTCCATATCGAAATGAACACATTCATCGGGAAAGTGAATTTTTCTCTTCGGTTGACATAGTGGAAGCTGCCTGTCTCACTTTTGCATCATAAGAGAAAATCAAACGATATATGCATTTTGAATAGTGCTGTCAAAATTAATCTACTTTTGGAGCGGTGGAAACACTTTTTGAGATTAGTAAATCTACAAGAGATTAAAGTTCGGTGGAAACGTAGTATAAAATCCAAAGAAAACAATAGAGTTGCATGCAATCCATTTGATATGGATGAAAACTTATACATACTTACAGATATGAATCAACAAATTTCAAAATAATTAAATCGAAACTTTTTTCAGTTTTATCAGAAATGTCCGAGTGAATAAACAAGCATTTAAATACCTACGTTTTAGAGGAGCTGCAACCGGAGTTTCAAGAAGTTAGATTTTCCTCATCAATAAGCTTGGTTTGTCGGATGGCTGTTGCGCTGATATTTTTGGGAGAAGGTAACAACCTGTTTGGTGCTGGTAAGGATTCCGAAGTTGACATGGCGCAGTCTACATTTTCTTTCAATTTAAAAAAAAGTGCTCAATGCACTGGAGAAAAGACTTAAATTTGAATAAAAATTCATTCAAAATACTATACAACCGTTTTCCACTTGTCTACGAGAAGAACAACTTGTCGTAGAGAAAAATTATTTTTAATTTCCGTTTCATTCGGATTCAGTGACACGAAATTCGTAGCAGATTTTCCACTACGAATGGATTCTATGATAGATTTTTCAGGATTCGTAGCAGATTTTGATTACAATGGATTCTGTGATGGAGCCGATTTATTAGTTTTAAATTTTGAGTATTCTTTAATTTAGTAAACTTTGACGCTGTTAGTATGTAGGTCCAATTATCATTAGGTAAGCTTAAAGCCGATGCAGGAAAGTTCTTAGTATAATGGATCGAATGAATGTTTCAGGCAATAGTTACTAGGTACCTAAAAATGTATATTTAAATCTATGTTATGGATTTTAATTTAGCAAATTAGGATGGTGATATGTACCTGCACTACATACATGTATGGAGCCTAGGTCTGTAAAGATGTGCATATAGTTACGTAATAATGTATAATGAAAGTGTTAGATGGTGATGATTAGGTGGATACATATATGCATAGGTATCAAACTTTATATGATAGTTGTAATATACATAATATTCATTTTTAAAGATATATATTTATAGATATGTATGAGAACCCACTTAGTGCATTATGAATGTAGGTTGGTATTTAGTGACGTAGATAGCAGAAACTACTAACTCGATTTGCGTTTTCTACGTAATTTATTATGTTTGAAATGGAAATTAAAAGACATCTCAAATTTAATAAATAGTAATAGAAAATGAAAAGGAAGGTAATGCTTTTTTATGTCAATTATAAGAAAAATATCAAGAAAAATTATGTTTCATTTACCCGACAATAATCCTTAGTTGCAACAAATTCGTATGTTCCTAGGTTTTTATTAGGTTCCTTTTTGGTGTTCTGACAATTTTGTTGCATATAGCTATATGTTTCTGCAACTAGACATACATTGATTATGATCAATGCATGCACCATCTTCATCAATATTAACATATTCAACAACGTCCTTGCCATATTCATGGCCATCATAGATATAGGATACATTTGGTTGGCATATGATATTCTCAGCTTCGGAATCATCTTGGTCAGCTTTGTTGTCTTTATCTTGAATTTAGAAAGATACAAAATAGGAAAATCAAACGTAAAGTTGAATAACAACTCACATCATAACTTAATGATTCAGTTTTAACTTCATATTCTTGTTTAATATGACGGCCCTCTTCTGGATCTGGAAGTACCTTGTGATGATCATTAGCATCTGCATCTGTTTATCTTTTGCTTCGTGTTCTTCTTCTTGGCCTGGCTGTGCAATAACTGCTGCCGTCATCGGCATCAATTGCGGGAATGTATTCGCCGGGCATTGAATTGTAGTTGCATTACTATTCAGTGGTACCTAAACGCTAGGGGATTGAATATTGGATCCTAGTGGTGCTGGTATATGAATATACGTCCAGGAAACATTCGATGGTGATTGATATCTGCGGGTGTGATCTAGTCGATTTAGTTTAAATAGATTTATATGTTTTATTGTTGGTTTTACTCTAATTGTGGGAATTGTTTCACTTGTCGTTAGTGCAGTAGCTGGCGTTGTCCCCGTTGTCAATTTTGGCACATTCTGAAGGAAATCACTTTCTAAGAGTTTAGTTTCTTCAATTTCTGTTGCACCATCAGCATTATGGGATTGACGTTGGTGTTTTAATAGAAATGGGGAATTTCATGGCTTTCTTCATTCGTCACTGTTATTTCAACCTTGGTTCCAGTACAATCTTCGTCTTAAGTGGATCGACATCGTCGGCGATGACAACCAATTGGGCTTTCTTTTGTTTCAGCAACTTAGTAACAGTGTTGGTTCACCGACTTTAGTTTAGTTTTAGTTTATATATTGAGCGGATCAGAAAAAAACTGCTTGTACTTTTGCGTGTACCGGCCAATGCCGGACAAACCTGAGTCTTCAGTCCAGTACGACATTTTGCCGGATACTTTAGAATTGGTTTAGCATTCACAGTGAAGTGTAAAAGTATATCGATTTTCTCTGGTGAAGTTAGTATGCCTGTTTGAGCGACACCATTGGCAAACTCCTCCAGAGTCATTGTGGGAATGGCAATTAAATGCAAAACTGGTCCTAGGACATTTCTTTTATTCTGTGGAATTGTATCGATTTCCATCTTTTGACAAGCATTTAATGTCCAATTGAGAGCTGCTTCGAAGAAATAAATCTCCTTGCAATTAAGAGTTTCTCGCGATAGAATTGATTCAAGTGTTTCAAATCGACATCTACGTATACCCTTCGGATTTAATGGCATCTGACTACTGAAATAGACGGGATTGACAGACAAGTAGACAGACATTGTCTACTTGGTTGCTTGCCAATTTGGATCTGCAGTATCAACTGCATAGGATGATCCATTACTTGAAGGGAGACAAAATGATGGTGAACTGCTTATAGCACCAGGCGATGCCAACGGTGATGATGGGACACTAGTTGGTTATGTGATTTAAATATTATCACGTTGATGATGTTGCTGCTGTTGTTGTTGCTGCTAGGGATTCTGCTTTTGTAGTAACAACAACAGCACAATCCCTGATGTGTTGCAGAATTGTAGAAGATTGTTAGAGCGAAGTAAGTTCCTCGTCGCAAACGGTTGCTTCGTTGACCGAAATAACTTGCTTGTTGGCTCCCATATACACAGGCTCAGTTGCTGACTATGTGTAGTATTATCTTTTCGGGGCTGGCAGCATTCACGTGAGAGGATGATGCGGCCGCCTCCTTCCACAGAATCCCCTTGCAGTTTCTGCCCTGTTACACTGCCTGCAGCGGCTGTTATATAATAGTAAAAAAATTATTTAATAGCAAAATAGATATGGAAACAATAGGTGTGTTTTATTGGGAATCTATCCATTGTACCGTAAGTGATTCCCAAAAAAAACGCATCGACCGTAGCATGGACCGTAGCTTTTTTATTTTTGTAAAAATGGTACCCCTGCACAGCAGTCACAAGTAATGAAAGAGTCTTTTGGAAAGTAAAATTAAGTAAATATCAAAATTATTAACAATAATTAGCTTTTATTCATATAAAATAGAAAGTAGTAAAACGTACCAATATTTAATTTAAGTTTCAAACCTATTTCTTGTTTTCATTTTATCTCCATTTGTAATTTTAAATTCAAACATTCATTTTGCATCAATAGAAAGGCAATAGCCGTGTTTTATTGGGAAATTTATCCGCTGTAAGTTTACCCGTCGTAACATTTTACATACAATTCGCTACGGTCGATAAAAAGCTAAAGTAGAAGCTACTGTGGATGGCTGGTTGACGTTCAGTCGAGTCTCGATTCTGATTTTGTTAGTTTTGTTGGTACGATTGATAATTGAATTGAATCTCGATGGATGTGTTCAGGGAGTGTTATAATTATTAATTTCATTCGTAAGACAAATCAATTTTTATGAATCTTTTTTTTTAATAGTTGACCAGTTTATATTTCTCAAATCTTAGATAACTCCATTTTTTAATAAATTATAAGCTGTTCTTCTGAAAAGTTTCTGACTTTTACTATTAAAAACTGTATTCTTTGCTCAATTATTTTCTGAAGTACGTCTAAAATTGCACATATATCTGCAATTTTGCATACCCCTAATGTCAATTAATCAATTTTAACAAATTTTGATATCCATTTTGAAAAAAAAAAACAATATTTATCGAATGAATTCCGTTTTACTTTTATTTTTGACTAACCAAGCCCAATTTTCGTTTTGTGTTCAATTTTTATTGATAGTTGTAAATAAACGGAGTTTGGTGAAAAAAATCATCTTTTTATTTAGATCTACAAAAAACCAATTTGAGAAGACAAACCGCATTGGGCGGAACTGCACTATAGACAAATGCTCCACAGTGCGCCGCAAAATATTCATTCGTATGAAATTCTATGAGCTATAAGGCTAGGCAGGCAAATATGCAACTTTCAGTTTTGCAACAGTTTGGTTGCTTAAGTGAATACCATGACACAAATAAGCCATACTAAGATCGGAAACCTTCGTACGTTTCACCCCCCAAAACCCATTTGCTTACATTGTTGTATTTGTACATTTAGCACCCTATCTGTTATCTATGTGTCTATACGAATAGGAATAGGAACAGAAAAGATTCTTATGTGCGTTTTTACAAATGTGTCTATTGGAAGAGGAACGGAAAAGTTACATGTGTGCGTATTTCAGCTTGTAAGCAAATGTCAAATTAAAGCAGAGGTTTCAGGTCTTTATGTTATTAGTTTATGTACCATGAAAGTGCGCGCAAATGCAGTAACAATTCAGTCCGCTATTCGAGCAACTTAAAAGGTTGCGTTTTGGCACAAATCGAACGATCGCCCCAAAAAAGTTCTTCAGTTTGTATCACACCGAACTATAATGTAACTGCGCGCACATTAAATCAAAATATTGTTTGTGTGATGGCTTATCTCGTTGATTGATTTTAAGTTGCTAATGTGCGCGATCACTAGTGATTAAACTATTTCGTTTCGGAAAAATTGCATGTGAGCGCCTAGCTTAAACGCACTAAGCGGCAACTGAACTTCACAAAATGTGCTTTTTCTTCACTGTTTAATGGACGTTGGCCATGGACGGTATTCGCTTCACTACATGGACATGGACTGGGCGTACATTTTTGTGATCCATTGTTTTTTTTCTGGACATGTGCATGTAAATGGCAAACCAAATGTTAACTACATGTTCCTTACTCCGCGTATGTTAAGTGCAGTCTGATGAGTGAATATTGAATTGAAAGCAAAACATAATCAGAAAATAAATTTATAAATTTACTTGAAAAATAAAATTCTAGCTATCGATCTACTCAGAAAATAAATAAAAGCATGAAATATAAAGGGGAAATATAATGGGAGTGAACAATTTAAACTACGCTGTAGTGTGCGTTCAAAACCAAGAAACATTTAAAGGTAACAAGCAAATCTCCGTCAATTTTGTTTCCTCGTGTGAAAGGCATGGACGATGTTTAAAGCAATACAAAAATTGTCCTGTGTAAAAAGGGACTTGACCATAGTCTATGAACAAATCACTTATCATTTCCTTTATATTGGTGCAAAATGAATGTTCGAATTTAAAATTGCAAATGCAGAAAAAATGAAAACAAGAAATAGGTTTGTAACATAAATTAAATATTTGTACGTTTTTCTACTTTCTATTTCATATGAATAAAAGCTAATTATTGTTCATAACTTTGATATTTTCTTAATTTTACTTTGCAAAAGACAATTTAATTACTTGTGACTGCTGTGCAGGGGTACCAATTTTACAAAAATAAAAAAGCTACGGTCCATGCTACTGTCGATGCGTTTTTTTGGGAATTACTTACGGTACAATGGATAGATTCCCAATAAAACACACCTAATATATTGTAAAATTAAATTACAAAACAAAATACAAAATAAATAAAATAAAACTCGCCCACTTCCGATATTTGTTTTGAAATAAATATCTTCTTTTTTATTGTTTTGTCATCTGTCAAAATACTCACCTCGAATTGAGTAAACTGGTCTTTTCTTGTGGTGGAATTTTGGCACGTACGCATTAATATGCTATGGTTTGCTTCTACTTTTTGAATGGATTTTCTTCATTTTGAACATAAAATTAATAAATATTACTAAATTTGTAAGCTAGAATCAACAAAATTTTTTTATTAATACGTTGTTTGATTGGTAAAAGCCCTTAAAAATACAATTTAACTAAAAACAAATTAATTATTCAATTTTTTAATTTAACGGATTTCCCTTTTGAATATAAAGCTCACTATATCTACCAAAAGTGCAAATGCGCACTTCTCCGTTTCGATGTGTTGGTGTCTGCTCTATTTAAAATGCACGGGCAACTAACACATGCTTGTCGAAACGGAGGAAATCCCCTCAATTAAGCTTGTAGGGTGAAAGAGAATAAGCCCCCGAAGTCGTGCCTCTATGTTAGTTTCTCTATGATTGGAACTTTAGGTGTGATCAGTTCCTAATAGTGGCCCTCCCACGGTAATCTACTCAGGTAAATACTCCCCGGTTACCGCCCCACTTAATGTCTACCTGCGATAACCCCTAATGTAAAGTCCGAATCTATTAATCCTGACTCATCTTCTCACCGACTGCACTATTCCCTTTTATATCAATCTCCCAAGCTCACTTCCCAAAAACTTATCGAATTGGCATCATGGATGTCATTAATACTCGCAAAATTTCAACTACTTCGTATAATTTTATTCAATAAATAAAAATTAAAAAAGAACTAAGAAATAAAAATTCATATGTGCTTAATATAATCATTCTAAATTCGATTCACTTATTTCGGCATTATAAAGTAGAAAAAGGATAAATTTATAGACATAATTGGTATTAAATGTTCATTTAATCTTCATAAATCTTTCAGATTCATAAACAGATTAAATTTTGAATACCTTTTTTATGTAATTTTGTCAGTAGTTATTAATGAGTAGTTTATTTACTGAGGTAAAAAAAAATAAACCAAGAAAAAACGTTATCGTCATCACTATCCGATTCATTTTCCTACGAATCCAATTCAATTATAAAATTCAACAAAATAAAAAAAAATGTATGGGTAGGTAAGGTACTCATATAAATTTGGTGTGTTATCTTTATCTTAATATTCTTTTAACTGACCTTTCTTAACAAATGTTCACTCTAAATTTTGGAATCCCTACACCAATTCTTTTATATGACCATTTGAGCAATAGCAAATATCTTTGCAATTTAGACTCACCGAACTCTCTCTCCTCCAGCGAAGTTGTGCGCACCACTTGGTTGAGCTTCGTTTTTAAAACTCTGGTACTGAAATGCTACTGCAAAAAAAAGGAAAATATTCTTTACCATATGCAAAAATTGGTGATCCTCATAGTAAGATAGAACATTATATACTTAACTTTGGTGGGTCTCGAGTGATTTCGATAACTCTACTAGAGTATCATAACTTTGTTCCATGTATACAAAAAAAACTCAAGCCTACTTAATACTAGGTCTAGATTAGTTAGCTGCTGGTCTTTGTTGATGATGGATGCTGGGGATGATGATGGACGATGAAGGTATTAGATGGGCAGGTATAACGGGTACGTATATAATAGGTAAGTGCGTATCGTACATGCGTGCGTATAGTACAAATTTCGTGACTTGGTCCAGGCACACTATTATGTGAATGTTTCCCTGTCTAGACCTGGGGTATGGTCCCAAAAAATCTACATAAAGGTGCTGAAATGGTCTATAAACTATAAACGCTTGTCCCATGGGTGGTCTCAGGGTGGTATTAGGCGCTTTAGATGTCTTGCAGACGTTGCAAACCTCGACAAACCTTTTTACTTGAGCCAGTAAAAACGTCTTGTCGCGAAGGCGATACAATGTCTTGGCTATACCACCATGAGCTGCGTGAGGAGGTTCATGTGCTAAGCGAATCAAACCGGTTGTCAACTTGGACGGTATCCAGAGCTTCCACACAAAGTCATCTTCTGGATTGACATTTCTGTCAAATTACATAGAAAGTTCGTTTTTAAGTTGCTCCCATGAAAAAAAGCTAAAATTGCCAAATAACTAAGTTGAATCAACCTTTAATGTGTATTAAATATAGTTCTGTTTTCAGACACTAAAACCATCTTTATCAATTCATGTGAGTCTTAGACAAATAAGACAAATTATAAGCCTTGTATATAAGTCCAAATATCACCGACGATCATACCTACAACACATAAATATATTTATGTCTGCGAACAATAAAAGGTCTATATATCAAACTTCTCCTGAAGCTTTTAGTTCAGAAAAAAGAAAACAATATTTTGATAAAATGCCTGAAGAATTAGTTGGTTCTATGACCAAGTCGGATCTTACAAAATTGCTTTGTTATCTTCTTGAAACAAAAATCAAAAATACAGCTTCGAAGAGTGACGTAGAACTTAACCACCAAATGTCCAACAAAATAATCGCTTTGGAAAAAAGAAACGAAAGTCTAGAGAACCAAATAGATGAAATACAAAAAAAAACACGGGAAACAATCTCATGCTCAGAATAACTCGACAAGAAGGCATGGATGAAAAAGAACACATACAAAATTCGCTAGCAAAGCTCATACAACCAACCCCGGCAATAGACAATCAAAATATTCGCGAAATACGATCAAATAACACAAATGCTAAAAACTTTATCATAAAACTAGAATAAAAACAACAGGTCATCACAGCACTTAAAGCATCGAAGGCATTGAAAGGTACAGGTGTAACCATCGCTAAAGATCTTCCCTTGTCAGTACGACATAAACGAAACAAACTTTTGAAGTAAAGAAGTAGCTTGAATGAAGTAAATTCACAGATTAAGGTATTGGTGCGGGATGACAGGATGTATGTAGAAAAGAAAGTTTTCAGATGGAGTTCAACGATGGGACTTATACAAACAACAACAATGGAATCGAAGTGCTTAATCAAATCTATAAAGTCGATCTTAGCAATCAGCTGTGCTTTAACGTAGAGGCGCAGATGACAGATGACAACAGAACCTTGCAAGAAGCGCCACCGTTTTCTAATGCAAACTTTACAGCAGAGACACCAACCAATTCTCATGTTATAACATAGGGTGTAGCTGCCGACTGCCAAAATAAAATTAAATCTTTAAAATTAAATAAAATTAAAATATTAAGTTATAATGTAGCAGGTCTTAGTAATAAGTCAAAATAAAGGAAACATTTTATGATTTTATAAATAATTATGATATAGTTTTTCTTTATGAAACTTTCTTAATAGAAGAAGAATATAAATTATATCTAGATCGTTTTAAGAAGTTTGAATTTGTATGGATACCAGCTTTGAAACAAAGCACAAGAGGAAGAGGAGGTGGAGGATGCTTCTTTGGATACAAAAAACAAAATAATAAACAAATTTATTGTGAATTCCAATCGACAGATCACTGCACACTTTTGAAAATATCCTTAGATTCAACCAAGCTAATTATACTACCGACATATACCAACTGCAATCATTGGGAAAGAGATTTTAGTGCTTTGTATGATTTAATCGAACAATGTCAGAAAGAAAACATTATGATCATTGGTGTTCTAAACGAAAGGATAGGAACATAAATAGGAAAAGAAAATCTATATGCAGGTACAATGCGAAATTCTGAAGATGAAACTATAATTTCAAAGTGAACAAAACTACTGGAGTTGTGTGATTCATTTGGATTTCGTATTGTGAATGGTACTAGCAGATCTGAATCTAATGGCAAATATACATTCGTAGGACCACAAGGCTGCTCTGTAATAAACTATTGATTAATACGGGGCGAATTGATATCTTTGATGGATGATTTTGAAGTGGTATCTGAACAGTATTCAGACCATATGCCCATTGTTGTGCAGTTTGTCTCACATCGGATTGAAAGAGAAGACACAAGATTCATGCAATTACCCCCTAAACTGATGTGGAAAAAAGAAAATGCAACTCACTATAATCTCGAACTAAATTTGAGGACTCAATCAGACTACAGTATAAGTGAAATTGAAAATCTTATACAAACATCAATTCCTACCGGCGGACATGAAAATACAAAAACGTGTTTTTACAAAGAAAAATGGTTTGGTACTGAGTGCGAAAGTGCAAGGCGTGAATCCTTCCGATGGCTCTGGTATTTCGACTATCTTCCCATTTTAAAAAAGGCAATTTAGCTGATTCATCTAACTATCGCGGAATATCCTTTCTTAATTCATCGTATAAGGTGTTCACAAAAGTTTTAAATTATAGAATGTCAAATTGTATTGAAAACAAAAAACTGATTAAGGAGTGCCAATCTGGATTTGGGAACGGTTATTCCACTGTAGACAATATCTTTGTGCTGGAAAACATCGCAGGAATATTTGTCGAATAAAAACAGAAATTATTTACCTTTTTTGTGGATTTCAAGGCAGCTTTCGACAACATCGATAGAAGGGCATTAATGTATAAATTATACAATGCGGGAATGCGTCAAAAGTTTGGAAAGGTTATCGAAAATATCTACCAGGATAACCAAGCAGCGGTATGGAGCGGAAGTGAAGTATCGGAATGGTTTTTCTGACATACAATGGGTGTAAGACAAGGATGTACTCTGAGTCCGTATCTTTTTTCGATGAACATTAATGATCTTACGGACCATCTTCCTGGAGGAATCGAGATAGATGGAGTTTTAGTAAAGGCCCTTTTATTTGCAGATGATGTGGTTTTATTTGCATATTCACCAGAATCATTGCAACTAATGATTAACCGACTTGATTCGTACTGCCAATTATGGAATCTGTACAGTTAATCTGGCCAAATCAAAAATACTGGTTTTTAAAAAGGGTTCCGGTAGAACTTGCAGTACCGAAAAATGGTATCTCAATAGGCAACCCATTGAAGTTGTTAAAACGTACAGGTATCTTGGAGTAACAAGAGCTAACAACCTCAGTATGGAAACTCACTTAAAACACAGGTTAGTGAAAGCAAAAAGTGCAATATCAGCAACCTGGAAAAGATGTTTCTCAAATCAACTGGTGGACCATAGTGTGAAATATAAAGTTTTCCTAGGAGTATCAGAATCTGTAATGTTGTACGCAGCACAATATTGGGGGTACTGTTAGTATGAAATATTAGAGAAAATACTGAGATACTATATTAAAAAATGTTTCAATCTGCCAAGCACCACGCCCAGTTATATGATAAATATAGAAACAGGCTTATCACCACTCTATATAAAATCCTTGAAACTGCATACGGATTATGTTTTAAAAATCTTAAACTTGTCAGATGATAGACTTCCAAAAATAATCGCCAAAAAGACAATAGGAAGAAAAATCCTATGGTATAAAAAACTGTATGAACGTGCTGCATACTGTGGAATTGAAATAAATTTGGAAAATGGAAACGGAAGTTAGGCTAAAGATTCTATAATCAATCTTATTTCAAAAATAGATGAACAATACAGAGCTGACTGTATAAGTCTAGCTACTTTTTAGGACATAGAGCAACATACAGCATTCTAAATCACAATTTGTGCGAAAGGAACTATTTCAACATGAACAACAGTAAGGAATTGTGGATTGACATCTGTCAAATATTAAAGAGTAGTTTTTAAGTAGCTCGGTAAAAAAGTGACAATAAAAATAATTTTACGTAATCTGGAGTGTCAATAAAATTGAATTATTAATTGCAATAAAATTGGAACATTGATACTGCATCCAAGTGAGTTTTTTATTAAATATTTATTGATATTTAAACGAAAAACCACACAGTGCACCGGGCATATGAACAAGCACAAAGTAGGCGAAATATCACCCGAAAACTTCAACAGACAAAAAAGAACACAAGTCTGTGACCAAATTTCGTAGTCTGAAGAATTTTTTGGAAAAGTGACAAAATCCGATCTAGCCAATATGATTGCCATCAAGCTTCAAGACATTGAAGCAATCGCAATTGAGTGCAAGAAAGTGCTGGAGCGAAATTTCAATTGTGCAACAAAGTGCTGGCCTTGAGGAAAAATGTGAACTTCTTTAATACCGAATGGACGAAATGCAAAAGAAAACACTGAAAAAAACATAATGATGAGAGTCGAGGTGCAATTGGGAAGAGATGCGAGGGAAGTGGTGAAAAGCGTATGCTCATTGTTAATTCAACCCCCACCTAGCACGGAAAGCTTGCTTATCCATGAACTTCGATCGGGGAATACAAATACGAATCAAAACAACAAGTTATCACTTCCCTAAAAGCATCGAAAACCTTACAGAATACGGGAGTCACCATCTTGAAAGACCTACCTATATCAGTTCGGCAAAAGCGAAATCAACTGCCAAAAATAAGAAAAAGTCTAATGGAAGTAAATTCTGAAATAAAACTTTTAGTTAGAGATGAAAATATGTTTATTGGCAATAAATTGTTCCGATGGAGCCAAACGTTGGGACTTTTATACACCAACAAAGCAGATGGAATTGCAGAACTGAATCATATTTATCAAACTGACTTAAGAAAACAGCTGGGTAAATTGAAGGAGACTGATGAATGTCAAAATCCAAACAGAGATATAAATAGATATGGGAGAGCGACACCTGGCAGTAAACTCGGTAACAGTTTAGCGATGATGCAAACCTATCCAACTTTTTCCAACTCGAATTCAGCATGGGGTAAAGGCACCGCCGGCCGTCTTCCAAATTAAAAAATTTAATTACGAAAAAAAAATTTAAAATAATTAGTTAGAATATAGCAGGACTTAATAATAAGTCATTATACAGAGATTTTTATGAATTATTAAATATTTATGATTTTGTTTTTTATATGAAACATTTGTGGTTGAAGAAGATTATGATTTGTACACCCAACATTTAAAAAATTTTAATTTTCATTTAATCCTATTGCTGGGATTAAATGAAAAGTTAAATACGAGGGGAAGGCCGAGTGGGGGATGTTACTTTGGGTTCAAGAAGTCTATAAAAAATATATCTTGTGAATTTATATCATGCGAAAAAGTAATTTGCCTAAAAATTATCACTAATCTCAATATTTAATAATACCATCATACATTAATTGCAATCACTGGGAGAGAGATTTTAAAGCTTTGAATGATTTTCTAGAACTTAATGGTGTAGATAATGTAATGATTATTGGTGATTTAAGATGGGAGAGGAAGCGGGCAAAGAAAATTTGTTTGCAGGCAAAGTTAGAACTTCGAAAGATACAACCCTAAATACAAGAGGAAAAAAACTATTGGAACTATGCGCCACATATGGACTTTTTATCATGAATGGTGTGCTTAAATCAGATAACGGTGGTGAACTTACTTTTGTTGGACAGAAAGGTGCCTGAGTAGTCGATTTCTGTCTTGCAAGAGGAGATTGGATGTCACAAATTCACGACTTCAAAGTGTTGATCGTGCCATTTTCTGACCATATGCCAATAACTATCGAATTCAATCCATACGTTACACCACAACTAGATTCGAAGAAGTTAAAACTTCCGCCAAAACTGATATGGAAGGAAACCAAAGCAACCGAGTATTGGCAGAATTTAAATGAAAATCTTGAAGAGGAAAGAGATATTGGTATGGATGATATTGGAGCACTTATAAAATCTGCATATCCGGTTGGTAGACAAGCGCATACGCTCAAAAAGAAAGCAAAGGAAAGGTGTCTTGATGGCGATTGCGATGAGGCACGAAAAAAATCCTTAGAATGGCTCGAAGCATTTCGAAAATATAACATGGCTTTAAAAGATTCTACATTGGAGCAAATACCCTTTATAAAAAGATATGTAATGAGAAAAAAATAAAATTCCAAGAGAACACGGCTTTAAAATTAACATGCTGTAGAGACGCGAAGGAATTTTGGAAAGCAATTAAAATCTTCAACGGCAAAAGTATCCAGATAAGCGATAAAATCTCTATAGCGTTACTAAAAGATTACTTCGAAAACCTTTTAAGTCCAGATATAGTTGCACCAGCTACACTCTACGCAAAACCTTTTTGCACTGATCATATTCTGCATTCTCCTATATCTGATGAAGAAGTGTATCTGACAGCAAATAGGCTAAAAGATGGAAAAGCGCCAGGACCAGTGAAACTGCTCAAAAAACTTAAAGAGGCCTTCAATGGAATACTAGAAACAGGAAAAGTACCGCCGCTGTTTAAGAAATCTATAATAATTCCGATTCATAAAAAAGGAGACTTAGCAGACCGAAAAAACTATCGTGGAATATCCTTTTTGAATTCCTCGTATAAATTGTTCGTTTCGATTCAAAACAATCGCTTAAGTGATTGGATTATTCATAATAAAAAGCTTAAGGAATTTCAGGCCGGGTTCAGGGGTGGATATTCTACATGCGACAACGTATTTACTCGAAGAAGTATTGCGGGAATATTTTTGGAACAAAAAAAGATGTTGTATGTATTTTTCGTCGACTTCATGGCGGCCTTAGACACGGTTGATAGAAGAGCTCTTTTCTACAAGCTGTACAACGCTGGAATAACAACAAAGTTTGGAAAGGTCTAAAAAAGTTTGTATGAGGGGAACCAGGCAGCAGTTTGGAACGGAGAAGAAATGTCTAAGTGGTTCAAGACACCAATGGGAGTCAAATAAGGTTGTCCCATGAGTCCATATCTATTTGCAATTCTTATAGACGATCTCATTGACTGTTTACCAGGTGGAGTAGAAATAGCTGGAATATTGATCAAAGCTCTGATGTTCGCAGATGACGTTGTGCTCTTTGCATATTCGCCTGAAGCAATGGAACTCATGATTAATCGTCTTGAAGTGTACTGCAAGTTATGGAACTTAACGGTGAACTTAAGTAAATCCAAAGAGATGGTGTTTAAAAAGGGAACAGGTAGAAAATCCAGAAACGAGAAGTGGTATTTGAATAACGAACCGATTGAAGCTGTTAGGGCCTATAAGTATCTTGGTGTTATAATAACAAGTAATCTGAATATGGAAAATCATTTAAAAGTTAAACTAATAAGAGCAAAAAGCGCAATAAGTGCGGTTTGGAAGGGATGTTTTGAAAATAACCATATTTTGCACAATGTAAAGTACAAAGTATGTACAGCGGTGGCTGAATCTGTGATGATGTATGCGGATCAAACGTGGGGTTATGAGAAATATGAAACGCTTGAAAAATTATTAAGATTTTATATAAAAAGGATTTTTAAACTACCCAGTAATACACCAAATTATATGGTAATTATTGAAACCGGAATGTCACCATTATTTATTAAAACACTCAAGTTGCATATCGATTATCTATTGAATGTATTAAACATGCCTGAAAGCAAACTGCCAAAAATTATAGTGCAGTATATTATACAGAGAAAAGGCCTTTGATTTGGAAAATTAAAGAACCTGGCAGACTGTTATCATGTAAATCTGAACTTCAATTTAAGTTTAAGCAATGGAACAAGGGAGGCTGAAAACGCTCTTTACGACCTAGTCGCAAAAGTAGATGAACAATATAGAATTGACTGTATCGGACAAGCTACTTCTTCGGTACACAGAGTCACCTACAGTATTCTACAGCACAACCTGTGTGCAAAAAATTATTTTCGGGCAGAATATAGCCAAAAACTTATCTCGGCAATATTTAAAATGAGAGGAGAGCTAGTAAGACTGAATTTTATTCCACACCGTGAAGATTTGCCTATTATATGTAGGCAAATTAATATGTCAGCGAGATAAGATGTCATACATTTCATTGGCATTTGTCCTGTCCTGAAAGAATTAAAAAGAACTTTTCTTGGCAGTGATCTGAAAACGTTAAAAGAAGTAGTAGGGATGCTCAATGCGAAGGAGAAGCTTTACAACTTCTATAGGAAAGCAATGTCTTACAGAAATCGAATATTAAATGAAGCCTTCTAAATCTAAAATCAAACAAAAACTCAATTGTTATTAATCTTCTTTCACTTTTTTCATATTTACTTTATATTTATAATAAAAAAAAACAACAATTACTTATTTACTTGAAAACCATAGTGTCAATCTGGCAGACGGCAAAGCTGTGTCTCAATTATATACCGCACCGGCCTGACTTACCAATTTACTGCAGCATTTGCAACTTATCGGAGAGAGAAGATGTTATCCATTTCATCGGCAGGTGTCCAGTTCTAAAAGAAATCCGGAGGCTTTACCTTGGAACCAACATGATTCCTGAAGCGGAAGTTCGAACACACCTCAACCGCGAAAACGATATTAATCAGCTTTTTTCAACTATACATCTGCAATTTCTTATCGAAATTATATTATTAATGAGGATTTTTAATCTTATAAAATCATACCAAAGCAAAATTGTATTTTAATGTCATAATACTTTTTTATACTAATAAAAAAAAAACAACTTAATATTCAATGTTTAATGTCAATGTCAATCAGGCAGACGCCAATAGTCATGCTTATCGATTTTGTATTTTAAAATTTGTAACATAAACAAGGAATCATAAATAAAATCTAATCTAATCTAAAAAATCTAAATCAGTCATCTTCTATAGGATTACCTGAACAGGGTTTCACCTTCTTATACACAAAACAATCTGATACCCGTAGATCAGGTAATTGGTCTTGATTTGTCTATATAGTGTTGATTAACTCTTCACATTCGCCGGACTTGAAAGCTAGATCTGTAAGATCAACGTGAAGAACTTCTAAACCCTTTGTCTCTGTTTTTAACTCATCGACACTATAGACGCGCGAAATTACATCCGGAACTATGTTTTGGGATCCTTTTCGGTGTTGTATCTCGAAAGAGAAGCGTTGAAGTCGGAGACTCCATCGTGCTAATCGGCCATTTAGGTCTTTTTGGCTCATCAGCCATTTCAGACTGGCGTGATCAGTAACTATTGTGAATTCCTGTCCCTCCACATATGAACGAAATTTTTCCACCCCGAGAACCGCTGCTAAGCATTCAAGCTCAGTAATACTATAATTGCGTTGTGCTGATGTTAGCTTATGTGAAAAATAATATATCCGCCTTTCGACCCCATTTTCGTCTTCTTGACATAACACACTACCTACTCCTGTCGTAGACGCATTGCGAAGTATTTTAAATGGCTTTCGAAAATCCGGATTTACGAGAATTGGAGCTGAAGTTAAAGCTTGTTTCAGTTCTTCAAACGCTTTTACAGCTTCTGGTGTGAAAATGAAAGACTTTCATTTTTTAAGTGTATCTGTCAAAGGTGTTGCTAGTGACGAATAGTTATTTACGACTGTACCACCCGGATAAACCTAAAAAGCGTCTAACTTTCTTCGCCGATTTTGGTATGGGAAAATCCCTTATCGCGGATACTTTATCGGGGTCCGTTTCTATGTATCCACCCCCTATAATAAAGCCTAAAAACCTTAACTCTTTAAAACAAAATTTTGATTTGGCTAGATTAATTGTTAATCAGGCATTTTTCAAAAGTATCGCAAGTTTAGCTACAATATTCATGTGTTCTTCAAACGTCGACGAAACCACTAACAAATCATGACGTTGTTACACAGGCTCGGCCTCACCTGTGTTTATTATATGTTCTTCCAGCGTCGTTTTTCCGAGCCCCAATTTAGCTGCGGACGGAAACAAGCCTATAACATTCTCAACCTTATTTGTCTGATCTGAAGTAAGTTCGTGAGCATTGGAATCATGAAAATTAGCTAGAGAAGAAAGTTCCGAAATGATATGTGGTGCAATTTCAAAGGACTTCCAAAAATTCACCCCTAAATACAATGATTGCTTTAATGAGGGCACTAGGTACAACAAAATTTGGTTCGAAATTCCTTTGTATGTTACTAATGTTAAGACTTCACCTATTATCGATTGAGTTTGACCACCTGCAGATTTTACTTTGGAATTAAAGGTTTTAAACAAGATACCTTCAGACTTTACAAGATCGAGACATCCGGCGCCTAAGCAACTAATGCTTGCTCCGCTGGCTGTCTAACAAATCTAGCATCTTTTTACCGAAAATCTTTACGCTTGCGTAGGGCCTTAGGTCTTCGCTGCCACACAGTTTGGTTGCAGAAATAGCTTGATGTGCCATGTATTTTCGTCTCAATTTTTCTCTAAGTTTTATAATACGCTTTGGAGGTATTTAAAAATACGATCACGTAAATTATAGTAATTTAACAACCTATCGTGTAGTGAAAGTTTATGACCTAGTTTTGGACAAGATTCATAAGATTCATTATGACTTACCACGGGTTTTACCATTGGTCTTTTAAGAACTTGGAGATCTAAATGGGAATTAGAATTTTGGTTACTGTCTCTAGAATTGTCTGGTGAATTTGGATATTGAAAATCAGGTAGTTTTTGGTACGAAATTGGTTTATTTAAACTATATGAGTGTTTGCAAGATTCTAAGTTTTTTTCTGTCCCGGGTCCACTTGTGGAGGGCAAAACTCCCCGGTTGGATTGCCCCGGTTCCGGCTTCCTGAACACTTCGGACATTTAGGCGATGTAGTGTTCTCTAATCCACACCGGAAGCCAAATAGGTTCCTTTGTCGACTATCACAATACTTATATATGTGGCCTTTAAGAATTAGTATCACCGATTCCCAGACCAGTTGATGTGTGTGGCTTCTTTATAACCCCAAATCACAGACGGTGTATGTGGAGTCGATAGGACCCCAGACTCAGACTACGGACAGAACTCCTAAATGCTGACCGAACTCTTAGGGTTATGTGGCCAGAGGTGCAGTTCTTCGCGCTCGCAGAGCTCGAATTAATAGTCGCTCTAAAGCGAATGTATTTCTCTTATGTCGATTGACTGTCGACTTCGTTAATTATACGACGACTTATTTAAAATTCCTTATATTAATCTTTTAATAAATTTACAAAAAGAAAATACTTTTGAACAACTCGAACGATACTTTTATTTTGTTACTATTACTTTTTTGTTCCCGTGATCAATTCCTTTTCTTTTACAAAGTGCCGATCGACGATCTTATCAGGTTGGTGGACAGGCCAAAAAGGAAGTACGGTGGCCATGTCGACAGTCTGGCTGGTCAGTTGGTACGATGAGAACATGAAACAATGAATCGATAACGCCAAATCGATACATACCTTGAAAGAACCCTTCGGTGGCAGAGTTCAGTTCCATGGCATGAAAAAAACCTGTATTTCACAGAAAAAAATTATTCTGGGTAGTGGCATATACAATCTCGAAAACGGGTCCAACGATTTTGATAAAAATAGCGTGTGCACTACTTTTGGTATAGTCTACATTAAATTTCGTATATAAAAAAATTAAGTAAAAACGACTTAAAAAATATATTTAGCCGTTTCTGCTAAGAGCTTTGGGGTTACGTGCAATTCAGTCGCGCATTTTATTTTATTAAACTTAGTAAGTTTTTTGTTTTCTGATCTGTAATCTGACCCAGTGATCAACATTATGAACTAGAGAATTTACAAATATATCAGCCCATGTTTAGGTCTTAAAAGTTACACGTATTTATTAACACCCATATTTAAAAAAAATGATTTAGTAACGGTTAATCTTTAACACGTAGACTAATGTCGTTTTTATTTGGCAATCCGGAATTATTCTGGACTCTTTTGAAAGTGTTCACTTGGGAAAAAAATGATAGTGCTGATTCTGAAAAGAAGAGAATCTTGCTTCTGGACTTGAAATCAGAATCGAAAATAGAAGCGCTCACACATTCATATACTTGAACGTCAAACTCGACTGTTGTCATTTTTAGTATCATAATAATTGTGCCACAAATATTTATTTTTGATTATTTTCACATATACAATCACATTAAACTTCAGGATCGAAAAAAAGTGTTTAGTTGGGATCCCGGATCGGAGACATATTTCGGATTCCTTCGCTAATCTATCGAAGACGGTGGTTTAGTCAAGGAATAAGAATTGACATTACATTAAGAACAAAAGTTATAGGATAGAGTTGATACTTATTTTCTCTTGTTGTTTGTATTTTGGCCCTCCGTATTTTGACGGAAAACAAGTGAAGTGAAAATCTACTTTAATATGTTTAGGAAATCGGAACATAATGGAATGTCAACAGTTGTTGAATATATATTACTGATCAAAGATATTCAGCCCTATCACAAGTATCCTCGTAATCGAAAATATGCTACGTTTAGCGATAAAACTATCACAGATTCTATCGTAGTGGATTCTTAGTGGAAAAATTGCTTACGATTTTCGAAGTTCTTAAGAATTAGTATCACTGAATTCGGAGGGAATAGAATGGAACAAACTTTTTCTACGACAAATCATTTGTATCGGACATTGAAGCTATGCAGTTATATTTAACGAAAATGTAAGTATTTTTACAATTTTGTTGGTTTTAAATAAATAGTATTCATAATTTTAAAGGGCAAAAACAACAAACAATGCTCAATATCAAAGACTATTTGAATTAATGAGCGATAATCCAGATTTGGCGCAAGGATTCACAAAGATGGCAAAAGAAGAGGTTCACGACTTTTGGGAAAAAGTAAAAGCAGAGCTGAAAAGTTTTGGGCCCCCTTATAAAGATGCTGGTATATGGAAAAAAGTAAGTGCAACATAGAAGTTAATTAATCACTAAAAATAATTTCTATTTAATTAGATTTGGTCCGATTAAATGTCCTACATAAAAAGAAAGTTGACAGAAAATAAAACAGAAATCAAAGCAACTGGTGGTGGGGAATATAAACATCATTCCTTCTCCAAACTAGAAGAACAACAGGTATCAAAAATACCTTTTCTTTTGGAAATGGAATTCCTCCCGACTTTGAAACTACAACGCAACCAGATCAAAAATTTCCCAGTCACATGAGAACACTGTGGAACTCATAGACATGTCCATGTCATCTGATCAAGGATTAACTCAGCGAAACATTCCTCGAAAAGTATATGACACTGCAAATCTTTTGAGGCAGCAACTTGATGCACAAAAACGTTTTTATTTCCAAACGGACAAATTTTATGAAGAGCAAACAAAAGTCGCAGAAGATCTTGCATCAAACACAAAATGGATATATAGAGCTCTTGATAAGCTCTCTGGTTTAAAAAATAAACAAATGCAAGAAACAATGCGTCACAATAAAATCCAAGAAGAGCTCCTCGAAAAGAAAGTGAAAATAAACTTGAAAATGTTTCAAATAGAGGAAACGAAGCTCAACCTTCACGAATTCGGCTAAACAGAAACGGACTTAAAATCCGTACCAAAATTGTAAGTACATCAGTTACCTATAATTATCCAACAAAAGTTCCTATTGCAATTAATTGCAAGCTTAAATTTCATTTAAGTTTTTTTCTTTTAAATAAATTGAAGTTATCATATGTATTGTTTTTTTTTTATATTTTTCATCATTTATTGCACAAATGTATTTTTTATGTTATCTCGCATAATTTTGCAGCATTTCGATGAGTATTCATCTCTTCTGCTTCTATATTCACTATAGTTTCTTCTTCTTCTTCCATCTCAGGTAGATTTATGTTCGTGTAGTCTTGAAAACGATAGTAAATGCATATGTTTTGCAAAGCACATACTACTCCATAATCTGTGCGGCTTTTCTTAGACTGTAATGAAGTTTGGCGTGCACCCAGGATGCACCGGAATCTATTTTTTTAAGACTCCGATACTCCTTTCTACAGCGTTGCGAGTCTTGCTGTGTCTTATGTTGTAGTTAATTTTGGCACTTCCTGCTTCCGCGGACCTATATGGTACCATGAGCCAAGGTTCAAGCGGATAGCCAGCATCACCTTAGGAATCATATCAAACTTTAGTAACATAAAAAACATGCAACAACACTATCTAAATACCTAATATCCAAGAATTTCTATCGCCTTCTTTGTATATCCTTTGAAAAAATGTGTTTGCGGTGCTCAACTTCCATATATGAGCATCATGGTTTGAACCGGGATACCGAGCGTCGACGCACCTTATTTTTAAATGGTTTTCACAAATCTAAAACAAAATTGGTACATACATATAGATATAAAGGAATATGTGTAAGTACTTAGAGCTTTTAAAATAGTTACCAACATAGCATTTATACTAAAGTGCCCTTTACGGTTATAGTATAATTCTTTTTCTTCTTTTGTAGCCACTATATTAATGTGAGTCCCATTAACGCACATAATGACACCCGGAAAACTCGCCCTGGAATAGAATTCCATCTTTGCTTCTCGTTGCTCTGAATCGCTCATCTCTAGTTTGATCCACAAAGGACATAGACGCCTTTCGATTACCCTTAAGCTTTTTTTCAAGGTTGATGAAAATGTAGACTGTGCCCTACCAACTTCGTAATCGTTTCCAACACCAAGTTGGTGTCCTCCTTCTCCGAAGAACCTCAGTACAGATGCGAGCCGACAAATCAATGATATTGAAGAAGAAAAAACTCCAGGGTCATAGTCACGTTTCAACATATCTGAGACATACTTGAATGCTGGTTTGTTTTAACGAAAATTTCTTTGAAATCTATGTATAAGATAGATATTCCAATTAGAAATTTGAAAAATATACCTAGAATGTACACAAATTTAACTTACATTTGTTCATTTAACTGAAATGGATTACAAGCATCTCTAACGACTTTTCTTTGAGCTTTGAGTTTTTTCCTTCTCAAGGCACCTTCTTCACCGCTGGCAATAATTGTCAAGGCCAATGAACCTATGTTCTTTAGATATTTACTTAAATACATGCAAAGAGAGCTTTGTTTATTTTTAAACCCAAGATCACTAAAGTCTTGTTTAAAGTCCGCACATTCAACTCTTTTTTCATTTCGTTTTGACATAAAACAGCTCATATCGAAAACAAGAATGAAAGCGTTCAATGTGGCAATGATTTTTGAAATTCCACATGGATTTTGTGAAGAGAATTTATCGTAGATCGGGGCGTAACTCTCCGTGCGGCGATTTGTTTCGATGGAATTTGTGATAGGGCTGATTGTATGAGTTCAGATCAAAGTTCCCTAATTAAAAGAGTGCATCTGATCTTTGAATATATAATTTTTGAATTAAACATAAAAATGGAATAAAAATAAAATCTTTTAACGAAAAAATTTAAAAACTCAAATAATTGTTTGAATAAAAAAAACGACATTACTCGTAGTGTTTGGCGGAATATGTACCGTTTCCGGGCTATTTAAGGCAACTATAATGAGCTTAGTGCTAGGAAATAATAGCAATTTTCTTTTCGATTGACAACCATAATAAGGAGTAGAGGTGGTAGTGGTTCTACAATTTTCTCGGGTGGCGTTTCTTATATGGACTCGTGTAATTTAAATATTTGTCTGCTTCTTGTATGGGTTTAAAATGTTTATTTTTTCAACTTATGTATGTACCGCTTTTTTTAATTTTTATTTCTTTATTAATTTTTTTTCTTTATTTAACGCTGGATTGTTGCTGTTCTGAATTTGTATCCACAGAGAATTCATCTAGCTTAAGTCTATATGATATTTATGCTCTTTGGGTTGTCAAAGAACAAGAACACCCCGTGTGTTGAAGCGTAAAGAGTGTATCCTATACATTTATATTTTATATATGTATCTACATTATATGGAGCACAGTTATAAAAAAAAACAATGGTTTGGCCAATAGTGCCTAGGGGGAGAACAATTTCAAAAAGAAAATAAATATAACAAATTCTAGAAAACGCATAACCCAACACTGAACTGATTTGGGGTTTAAATAAAAAAACAACTACAAAAAAAATAAAAAGTGCGTAGAAACACAATTTTACTAACGCACGCACCCTTGCTTTTGTTCTGTAAAAGAAAAATCTACTTTAGGGTTAACTTTAAAATTTCTGGACGTGTGGGTTAATGATTTTTTTTCTTAACACTTCGCCCTAACCTATCTTCACAATTTTTTTTTTGTTTAGCAAAATATAAGTGCGACGAAGGGTATGTTCCGGCAATGCAACGAAGGGACAATAGTAGTTTGAAGTTAAAAAAAGACAACGTTTGGGTTGTACCTACTTGCTCTTTAACCCGATCTAAAAATGTCCTTAAAACTTATATATTTCTATAAGCGTTCGCAAAGCTATTGGGAAGAGGAATAAATACCGATTTTTATTTAGCATTTTTTTCGGCCTTATTAAATATTCGCTTGTGACTTTTTTATGAATATTTTCTAGTTCGAAGTGCAATTAACTTATAGAACGCACATATATCGTCTGAAAACACCCGAAGTCTAAAACATTCCAAACATATCTCAATGGATGTTAAAAATGAATCCCAATCGGCTTATTGCAAAATTATCTAATTTGGCACACGACTGGGGTTTATTAAACAAATTGATTTTTATCCGCATTTTTAAGAGTGACATTTATGTAAACTTTTTTTTGTTTTTGACAAAAATAATAACAGATATCGAATTAATTATATCGAGTTTCATTCAAGAAAAGATTTGCTCTTTCTGTCAGAATATTTCATCTTTTTGAATTTTGAGAGTTTCATTGCAACAAAGAGAGCAAATCTAGATCAAATCTCAACACGAAAAATTTGATCTCATATGTGTTGGCAGGTTTGATCTAAATGCACACACATGCATGTGTCTTTTCTGTTAAACAGCAATTGGAAAATATTTTGTTCTTAATTTGTGCCAGTTCCTCCTAAAAAATAAAAAAAAATAAAACAAATATCGGACGAAGAAGTTAATAACATATATTTCATCAATTAAGTGGAGTTTTTGATTGCTTCGTCTGATGATGAAGATATCTTCTTTCCAGAAATGTGCTCATCAATGCTTCAATTAAATCTGGAAATAAGTTTCATTGAAAATATCAAATCTCGATTTTCAGAACAGATCTTTGCAATTTGCTAAATTTCTTTTTAAATCTCGAATTCCTAAATCCCATTGCACTTTTGTAATATTTTTTCCAAGAAGTTTTTAACAACATTTTTAATATTATTAATTTATTTTTTCTGTACACTGCTACAAAATAAAAACTTAGAACTAATGTCGTTTTCTATTTGTCAATAGGGATTTTGATCAGGTATTTGGGAATTTTCTTGGAAAATACAAAGCGAAATCTTTTTTTTTTTGTAATTGAATGCGTTTGTATTTATTTTATTTTTATATTATGAAGAAAATTTAGCTTTATTTTGTTGTGTGTGTAAGTGTGTGTTTCATGATCATGTAAATCCCTCTCTGCGATGCAGATCCGGGATAAGCAAAAAATCGTTATTGTCGTAGAATAGAACGCGAAAACTTGCCCTGGATCAAAAAATCCCTCAGGGATCGATTATTTTGGATGAATAGAAAAAGACTCGAATGAAGTTTATAAAGAATTTTATCAAATTTGATCTGTGATAGAGTGCTTTGCTAGTGTGGTTATTTTTTTTAAATATCGTCCAGTTATGCCAGATTTACACTAATAAATAAATCCTGATATCTTCACAAGTATAAATTGTGACAGAAATAATGACATTTTGTCAGTCTTTTTGCAATGCAACATAACCAAAGCGGTAACCATTGTGCGGGGCTGGGCTGGTTCAGTAGAAATGCAGTCACACTATACAGACTAGGGTGGCCTGGCCTGGCCATGGCTGCAATATACATACATATATTAATATTCTTTGAATGTTTTTTTTTCCTGCTTTCTCGTAGGTAGGTATATGGACTTGGATTCAGCATTCTGGTTTCTGTTGTGCATATTATCCTTTGAGTTTGTGCTGAGTTTTCTTTTGTTTTTCTTTTTTTTTAATTTTTTTAACCAAATATATATGTATATGTACAACTCAGTATGCAACTGGATTCTTTATTCTTAATCCTTATAATGCTTCCCCCGGTTCCATTTTTTGTTTTTGCGGTGTAGTAGCTTGTTAGTCTGGGTAAAGCTACACATGAATTCCCCAGTGCTATACCTTCCTTCCTTCAACTGCTTTGTGCCATATGCATCGTGCATGTGCAGTGTGTGTACCAATTTAAGGTGTGAATTGCATTCAATTACAAAAAAAAACGGAAAAATATATGCGTTACGCACTTTCTAAAATAAAGGGTTTGTTCTGTTACAGACAGGGAAGTTTATATAAATGCAACGAGTATGATATCTAGCAAACAAAAAACCTATGTAGGTAGTATACCCACATTTTAAAAAAGCAAAAAATGAACAATTGATGATAAGGACAAGAAAGCATATCCTTCATGCCAGCAAGAATCACGGATACACATGCACATGTCAACGACGCGACTGACGACGCACGATACCAGCAAAGGTTATCGATGCATTTTTCTATAGGTAGGTACAAGGTATAAGCATTTCTATGAATCGGTGACAAGAGGGGTACTTGAATAATACGCTAGCGTACTTGAGTTACCTAAATTTCTGGCGATATATAGGTAAGTTATATGTAGGTACATTTGTAAAAAAATTAAACTCAAGAATTTAGTGAAATACGACATTACAATGATATGAAGGACACCATACAAAATGGCTCGCACACAATTCTGCCAGTTGCATTTAAGCAACTAAATATGTAATAAAAGACTGGATCAATTCTCACCAATTTGGACCCTACCAGCCGTAAAAAGAAAAAAGTGCTTATTCCACCGCTAAACTCTTTACTAGACCATAGAATAAAAGCTAGTCTGCGGACTAAAATTTTGAATAAATAAAAAATCGAAATCCACGAACAAATTCTACTACTGCACTTTCTGTCAAAAGATTTGAACTTTTTTAATTTAACAAACAGAGCAACTCTCAATATGAAAGATTTGATCTCTGATGAGTTGGCAGATTTGATGTGAATGCGTATATACAATATGATATTATGTAATTTGTTGTGAACTTGTGCCAGTCGGTGCTAAAAAAATAAACAAATAGGGCGAAGAAGGTAATAATTTAGATTTTATGAATTTAGTATAGTTTTGGATTGCTTCGACTTCACCGATACTACAATTAAATCTGTAAACAATTTTCATTGATAAGATCAAATCTTGATTTTGAGAGATCTTTGAAATTTGAATGAATCAACTCTATTTCCTTTTTCTGTGTCCCTGTGAATTTTATTCTTAATGTCAATTATTAGTCCTTCACTAAACCACCGTCTTTGGTGGTCTAGCGATGGAATAAGTTTGTAAATGTCAAATGGCACAAATTCTGTTTTATAAATAGCATTTTGCACTTACGAGTAGTCCACGGAATAAGGCCTAGACCTTCCCTAGTCCATATTTATTAATTTGGGTGTACAAGTTTGACACATTTAATCGTATGATGCCAGATTTCTCGCCAGAGGAGTTGTGCTTTCAAAACTTCACCAATGTAATTTTATGAATTGTTTTTATTTTTTTTTTAATTTGGCAATGGGTACCTAGTTATATTTCATTATAAGTTCGGCTTTAAAGGACAATTCACATGGGAGCGACGAACGTCCGACGGATAAAAATAAAATTTATATTATTGTCCAGATACAAAAATTTAGTTTTTAATTGCGAAAACGAGATAAATTTGGGAAAACAATATTGGTCGTTTCGAATTACATCTGATTGTTACAAACATTAACACTATACGCGTTCCACATACCATCCATACTTCAATGAATAATTTGTTCGCCCGCGACTAACTTCGAAATCAGATTATCAATTTACATTCGTGACGAGTTAAAAAAAAAGCAATGTGAACGAATTGGTTACTCCCAAGTGAATATTACTTAAGTGCCATACTTCAGACAAGTGAATCAAAAATGACCATTTTAATAAAGCTGTATAAAGTTTGCATTTAAAATTTCTACACAAAAACTTGTTCTAGCCCAGGAATTCCTATTTTATTTTTAATTGGTAAGTTTTCATTTAAAAATTGAGTAATTAGGTAATAAAAGAAAATTTGCCAAGTAAATCAACACAATTAAAGTCAGCATTCACTAAATAACAGATTTATCTGATAATTTTGAGGTTCTTCCATATTACTCTACTTAAGAACTAAAGAACTACTTTTAGATCTCGCTACTTTTCACGGCTGACTTTTCACGCAAAGGTTTTTGTATGTAGAAGAACTTGGCTACTTTTTTAACATTTATGTTTTTGGTGTGATTTCACTATTATTTTTGCAAAGATTCCTCTTATCGGGAAAATTGTGTGGTATAAACACGCAAAAATGGATGGTTACCACGCCTACAGAATGTAAAATCGCCCCCCTTTGTTTGCATGTCAAATCCTATAGCTCTACCAAATTTCATCATTCTACGACAATCTCAAATTTTTAAATTTTTCCTTTGCCTGCACTGTGAGCCCTATCGCGCGCTGTTATAAATTCCATCAATCTACGGCAATCAGAAGTGCTCCAAGTAATTTATATCAATTCTATGAAATCAGGCGGGTGCCACGCCCCCTGAAGGAAAAATCTTAAATTTTCGATTTTTCGGGAAGTGTTTCATACCTTTGACGATATGTCAGTAAGTGAGTGAGTGAGTAATTGAGTCAATCAGTTACGCTTTTCTCGATTTTCGCAGTCTTATCTCGGGAACTACTAATGCTAAAGAATTGGAATTTTTTGAGTTGGTGCCCTCAGGAAATGCTACGGGTTTAAAATTTCTGACTTTTTTGGTACTGAAGTTAGATGGGGGTCGAAAATCGCCTTGGTTTGATCTTCTAAAAAGGGTGTAGTGCCAGAACTTGGCTGGGCACTAACGTGCCCTTTGATATCCACATTCCCTGAGCCAGGGTACGCGTATAATAAAAATGTAAGAAAGACCAACCAAAAGCTTATCTACAATAATTTTTAAATTATCTATTTTATAATTTCTTTAATTAAATAAAGTCAACGACTCTACTTTGTCTCCCCCTCATTTTTGTTTATAGTCGTAAATAAGCCACAGCTACGTTCAGCTTAAAACTTACAATCACTTCCATTATAATAGCAACATATAGCGAATATGTATAATATAGAAAGAGATTCACTAAGAATCATAATCCTCGATTATAAAATAAACTTGCAGAATGGATTTTCTATTGAAAACCCTTCGATTTTTGGACAAAAAAATAATTTTTTTTAAATCTTTCTAGTTGCGTTAGAATTTATCAGTGTTTAGAGAACCTATCAATTAAGTTCGTCGCCACTAAAGCACAAAAAAAAATTGATGTCTGGTGTCATGCTGGCCTGCTGGCTGATTTCCGCAAGTTGGTGCATAAAAAAAAAACAAATGCAATTCCATTATTTGGTAGTTCCCTGACATCAGAGCCCGTTACACTCATCATCACCTTCATCATCATGTTTCATTCTCTATCAATTATATTTCGTAGAAAAATAAAACATACTCATCTGTCTCATGGATTTGCTTGTTGGGAACAAATTTGATTTAAGAAACTCAATTATTCGTCTTCCAGAAATTACCACGTTTAAAACAGCATGTTTTAATTTATTTGAAAATAGACGTACGTTATGTGTTAATTGAACTTAAATTATGACTTAAAGCGATACCGAGCTTCATTCAAGAAAAGATTAGCTTTTTCTGTCAAAAGATTGGATCTTTTTCAATTTAGAGAGTTTCTTGCAATTAAAGGGCAAATCTACATAAAATCTCCCCAGGAAAGATTTGATCTCTGATGGGTTGGCGGATTTGATCTGAATGTGCACATAGGTACATGGAAAATGGCTTTTCTGTCAAACGTCAAATGGCAAATATTTTGTTATTAATATGTTGTGAACTTGTGACAGTCTGTGCTGAAAAATAAAAAAATGAACTTGTCAACAAATTAGCAATTAAGTCGACAATCGGTCTTAATTTTATTTCTTTATTAAATGTTTACGTTTTGAAATAAAACTGTTATGACTAATGTCAAATATTATTTAAGAAATCCATATTTCAATTCACTCTTAAAACATTTAATGAAATTTTTTTAGCATATCCGACTAGTCCCTTGGATTGGGACTATGTCAACAAAATGATATTTTTTTCGCGAACGCACCGCATGACCGTACTGTATACTCGGGGCAAGAGATAACATTTTGTCAAAAAAAAATCAGGCATGATAAAAAAAACTAACAAACATAGACGATGTGATTGACCTGGTACTTCGTATGTAGATAGATTTGCCAACATCATCGGTCATCTAGCCAACAAGGGAGCCATATTCTTCCAGCATCCATCTATTGCAATCGATACCATCTTAACTGTGTATAGGAACACGCGTGATAGGCGAAATAGATGATGAGGGTTGCAGATATTGTTAAAATATCATAATGAAATGTTGTTTTCCAAGGATATAAAAGATAGTCAATGACAAAAATGCACAACAGAGATAATAGAGAGATGGTGTTGCATTTATAAAGTGGTATTCTACCTCTGCCTCATTATAAGTACATACAATTATTTATTTAATACGTCAAATGCTAACGTTAAAATTACCACATTCAAGTGGAATATGTACTTCATCCAATACTATGAAGGACACTGTCCGCGTCTGTCGAACTCGATTCATAGTCATCGACGCCTACAATTCCATAGGTAACTCGCACCATCGCTTAACCTTATCAGAGCTCATTACCGTGCTGGTACGTTGCATATCCGCTATATCTTCTATGATAGTAGAGGTCCTACGTAAAGGGTGGTTCCAACTTACGCGATTCACATGTCGCGGCTGCTTCATTTTCCATCATCACTAAATCACCCTCGCTGAACTTAGATGCGGGATTTCGATGTCGTAAGTCCGATCTCCGATTTTAATCAAGGTGACCTTTCTTGCTGTTATGCAACGCAAGTTCTCTTTCCTACGACATCTCTTCGTTTGGAACTATGTATTTCGTTTTCCTGAAGTTCTAACAGCATCAGCGTATTTGCCTGGATGTTTTGTGGAGTGCATGAAAAAAGCAGCTCATGCGGAGCTAGCCTTTGTCCAGCCCACACTGAATCGTTCGTTTATGACCGGCACTTCAATGCCGCAAGAATGGTCCGATTACAACGCTTGACTTGGCTTTTTGCCCCGGATGTCCTTACAGCTCTTTTAATGTTTATATTACATTTTTCTCACAAAATTGTTCAAATACCCTTGAAGTGAAGGCTGTTCCACGGTCTAAGAAAATACGTCTAGGAACTCCGAGAGTATATTGAGCACCCCCTTTACAGAGCGCAAAAGCGCATACTTCGTGAAGTTGTCAACAATCGCTAGAACATATCGCGTTCCTCTTCTTCCCCGGGTGAACGGCCAAAAGTGATCGACGTGTATCGCATCCACTTCTTCGAACAGGCGCACTCAACACAGGCCTTTATATATTTGCGAGTGGGGAAACCAATGTGTCGCGCGTTTTCTGGTTAATGGCCTGAATCATCGTGGAAAAGTTTCATGAGTAACTACCCAATTCGCATCGCCTCCCACCAGTCGAAAAAGTCGTATACCTCTCACTTTGTATTGTATATTTCTGCAACATTTTTTTTTGACTCGTTGATTCAGGCAAACTCAGCTCGTTGATTATACCGCGTATTTTTTCATCTTGCACCATTGCATAGTCGCCAGCCAGTCGTTATCGGTGATGTGTAGACTCAGCACATACGAAGATGCGTCTTCCACAGACCTTTTGTCTTCAACCGGTTTCCTCCTTAATGCATCCGGCTGATGCACTGTCTCAAATAAAAATACCTGTTAATTCAGCCACCACCTACCCACTCGCGGTATCATTTTTGGTTTGTTTTCTTCGCGGTGTGTGACTGCTTTGAAGTCTCTCTCTAGCACATAGACACGAAATCTATCTAGACTATCTGCAATGGCTAGGACCTCGAGTTTGTAAGAATGGCATTTTCTGTCATTCTTGGAAAGTTTCCTGCAATAAAAGACAACAGGGCCTAATGCTGAATCTGCCTTAAATTATGTGCTTGTTTTTGTAAAATTTGATTCGGGTCGCATTCAAAGAGCAATATTCATGCGACGGGACAATTTTCGTTTTGCAGAAAGATATAACTTTAAGCTGACGCTTACATGAACACCCCCTTAAAAATGTGAGAAATAATCAGCTGTTCGTTAAACTTCTAGCGATTTCATTCAAATTTCAAAGACCTGCTCTCAAAATCGAGATTTGATCTTTAAAATGAAACTTGTTTAAAGATTTAATTGTAGTGTTGGTGAATGACTCACACAGTACATATAATAATAATACATATATATATATAAAACACATCTTCATCATCAAATGACAATTAAGACGAGGACGAAGCAATCAAAAACTATCCTAAATTTATAAAATCTAACTTATTAACTTATTCATTCATTATTTGTTTATTTTTGCTTGCGATATAGGTACTATACGGCAAGTTTTGCATTTGGAAAAAAAATCGAACTCGAGATTTTAATCAAAGTTAAGATTACGATGATTTGGCGTATTCTCCAATGACTTGAAGAAGTTGTATAGACGAGCAGAAAGAGGAGCATATCTCCCATCTTCTTTGCTCATGTCCTGCTCTCTCCCAAGAACGTGATCACACATGGGAGAATAATAATTCGGCAACTGAACACATAGTGATTCACCAGATACATCGCTTCATTTGAAGGTTCAAATGGTTCAATTAAAGAATAAATATCTCTTCACGTGGTATCACAATGGACCTATCTGTGGTCTAAGAGTGTCTGCCGTTTTCCTGAAAGCAACCTAACCCTGACTCAAGGGATGAAGTTTTGTTGGAATATAACTACAGGCACGAAATTGTACGAATTCAATAGTTTAAAAGTAGTTAAAATCGTATTCCATTAAAAAAACAAAATACTGATTCTTGTAGGACAAAGATACTAAGACTGATAAGACAAATTAGAATATATGAAACAAAAATTTCAAAAATCGTTGGAGCGGTTTTTTTTAAATAATATTGTATGTATAAGATTTTAAAATTTAATATAGATAATTCAAATTTCAAAAAAAATCAGACTATTTTTAAAAAATCGGAAAACTTTATTTTTAAATTTGAGATCAACATTTTTGGATAAAAAAATAATTTTAATCGTTTCAATAGTGAGAAAGTCGAAAATATGAAAAGTGGTTCTATGGGAAGTAACCGTTATAATTAAGTATGTTAAATTTAAAAGTGGACTTTACTAAACATTTTGTATACAATTTTTTGGAGCCGTTTACAAGAAATACGTTTTTTTACATTTGTATGGGTGGTACCCACCCTTGTTTTTTTTATTTTAGGAATATAGTTTTTTTAACAATTCAAGATAATGACAAAAAACTGCCAAATACGTAGTTTCGAAAAAATCGATTGAGTCGTTTCGAAATTTTGAGTTTTTATTTACGAAAAAACACTATGTATCAAGTCTGAAGCAAATCCATCCAACCGTTTAGGCTGTAGACTCGAAGACATACAGACAGAGACATTCGGAATTGCGAGGCGCACTTTTTTGGTGTTCTTCATCATCGGAATGTTAAGATTGATCAAAATCTCGTGTTCGATTTTTTTACGAATCCATAACTCCCCATCATATACATAAAATACCTATTAGTACGGAAGGCGGCTGCAAAATTACCTATCTCATTTGGAGAGGCCAAATGATGGGTACCAATCGATAGAACTTGTTAAAATCATTCACCAAACCACTGGTCGGGCAAACGTTTTCAGGGAAATTTAGCCGTGAGACGGCCACTTCCGGTATCGATTTTTGGATTAGTACCTACCTCATGGCAGTGAAAACACTTTTTACTAATGGTAGGAGTTTTGCATGCAGAATTTAAAACAATTGGTCGGGCGAAAAAAATTAGATAATAAATGCTTAACCGACCATTTAAAAAAAAAAACATTTTTTGATGAGAACCTATCACATCGGGAGAGTGAATAATATTGGTATTAACTGTCCTGACTTTCCTATTCACAAATCCGGTGGTGGCGCCAACTTTTTTAGGGAATAACTTGCCGCCCGACCACTTTTAATAAAAATAACGATTTTGATTCAAAATAAATTTTAACAGCATTTAGTCCAACAAAAATTGGCGTTTCGTCCCGCCGATCTCACATGGACTCATCAGTTGACTAGTGAGGACCTTTGACATTAATAAACTTAGAACTTGGCGTACTTTTAGATCTCACTACTTTTCACGGCTGACTTGTTACGCAAAGGCTTTTGTATATAGAAGAACTTGGCTACTTTTTTAACATTTATGTTTTGGGTGTGATTTCACTACTTTTTGCAAAAATTCTTTTTATCAGGAAAGGTGTATACAATAAACGCACAATGAATGCCTCATAAGGTTACGTAAGTTTTTAATGTATGCCTTTTGTGAAGTGATCTATTGAAACGGTAATAATTGATAAGAAGTGCGTGGACGAAATGCCCCTGCATGAAAAATTTCATAATTTCAACTTTTTCTTTGTAAAGCTGACTACTCTAACAAACATAATCCTGCACCAATCGGAAGTGCTCTCAATATATATATTATTAATTCTGTGAAAATGGGTTTTATCCTATTGCTCTACTAAATTTCATTATTCTACTACAATCATAAATTCTCTACATAGTTGATATCAATTCTATGCAAATAGGCGGGTGCCACGCCCCTGAATGTAAAATCCGAAATTTTAAAATTTTGCCTTTGTCTGCACTTTGATCCTTATCGCTGTACCAAAGTTCATCATTCTACAACAATCAGATGTGCTCCTTATAATTGGTATCAATTATATGCAAATGGGCGGTTGCCACGCCCCTGAACAGAAAATTCGAAATTTTAAAATGTTGCCTTTGCTTGCACTCTAAGCCCTACCGCTGTACCAAATTTCATCGTTCCACGGCGGTAAGAGTGCTCTTCATAATTGATATCAATTCTATTCAAATGGGCGTTTACCACGCCCCTGAACGTAAAATCTCAAATTTTAAAATGTTGCCTTATTTGCACTTAAAGCCCTGCCTAAGAAAATTACAAGATTCTACGATGTCGGGAAGTGCTCCATAATTTTGATGATCAGTGAGTGAGTCAGTCGGTTACCACTTAAGCTAAAGAATTGAAACTTTTTTGTTTTAAATTATGCGCGCACTCAAAGGGTTAAAATGTTTATACACAGTGCGAGCGATTTCGAAAATGGGATTGGGTTAGACAGGAGATACCGATGTACATTCGCTTTAAATGCCTGATTATCACAATGGGAGGGAAAAATTGGGTCGGGTAAGGCATCCACATTCGTGTGGTGCAGCTAAAGAAAGAATCTCTATACTTAACAGTACGTCCGAATTTGGGCTCTAGGGTAAACTGATGGGTTTTCCTAGAAGCGCGAGTGTTACGGTTGAATAGTTTATGGGGAGGAATGCAACTGGCTATTTCACTAGAACACTGTCTATCATAATACCGATAGAATAATAAAAGGCATGAAACATTGCGACGGTGCTCGAGAGGCTCAATTGTTTTAGTTATTGTTTCACCACCTATCATTTTTGAGGCTCTTTTTTGGATTCTGTCCAGGAGACATAAGTGCGTTAAGTCTCAGAAAACCCAAACGTCGAATATGTGTTTATTCCACAAAAGGTGACCGGTGATGCACATACCGAGAACTGAAAGTTGTTTGGTTTCCTGGATGCAAGTGCCGCTAATGGACAATTGTATAAGGAGAGGGTCCCGCTATAACGACAAAAGACAGCATTGGGTTTTTGAAACATTAAATTCTAATTCAAATATGATTTTATGTGAATTAAAGGATTTGGGTGGCAATGGCGTAGTTGATAAAGTGCTTAATTGCTAACTTAGGCGCGTGGGTTCGATCCCCACGCTAGCCTTATTCTTTTCTATACCTCCAATTTTAAATGGATGGTGCCCATAGGTTAAAATGAGACAGTCAATACATGGTTCTCAAATCCACTGTGCCAAACTAGTGCCGTGCAATTCAGGTTGCATTTCAAAGACCTAAGGTCTTACAGGCAAATAGTTAAATTTAAAAAAAGCTTGATTTTTAAAAGGATCACTTTCAAAACATTCTGTATAGCGTAATTCAATTGTGTTTTTGTGTTTTGGAATTCCAAAGTACTCAAAAGTAATAAAGAACATGATATTTTACCATAAGCAACTAAGTACACTCACGCTTTCAACTTCGCTAACTTTTTAAATCAAAATGAAAGACAGAATGCACCCTTCGAAATAATATTGAATATATTGTTCTTTGGGGAGAGTACGTACATTTTTTTAGTTTTAAAAACATTGAATTTCAGAAAAAAAAATCAAAAAAGAAGTATATTATAACTACAACATTTTTGCATACATCACTGAATACCTACATAAGTACTATGTTGGCCCTCATACATTTACATGCATATACATATGTATATGTGTATCTCTAAAAATCAAATGACTATAATGTATTTATTGCACCTATCATATAAGGTTATATGCATACAGTCCTACCCACATACATACTTCACTCTCATTATATATATGCACGTATTTAAATACCTAGGTTCCATCAAGGTAGGGAGGTACATATTACTCTCCTAAATTACAGCAAAGCAGAGTGTACACATATTAAAAATACAAGAACCTGTTTTATATAAAAGTAAAAGCAGAAGTCTGCTTTGGTGGATTTGTGACATTTATTCGAGTATCGAATGATATCATGTTGTTTAGTTGGTAGTTCCGATGACTTTGATGATTCTCGAAGTCGTTGTTCGTAGAGTTCTTCTTTCTGTCAATCGGCAGGTTCACCCATTTATTAGATAACTTAGCTCGGAAACCAACAATGCGATAATATTTGAGAACAATTCGGAAAAATTAGCTGAAAGCGGTCAAAAATCAAAAATTTTTTGGTAAATTATGTGTTCTTTTCTTTAAAAAAATGTTTCACATCAGGAAATAAAAATTACTAACTAAACAAACTGGGCCAATAATTTTTCGTTGTTTTGTGGCTTTAAAAATCATATTAATAAGCATATATAGGGGGCGCTCTTCCACTTTCAGTAAAAGTTAAAAGCCGTGTTTTATTATCGCCAATAACCCATATTCACACCGTGAAAATAAAACGATCTGGGTTATGTACTTACATGTACACTCTGTTTGCCGAATTTAATACTAATATTTGCAAACCCAGATAGAAACCCCGATAGAAACCTGTGTTGTTTTTGTAATACGTTTTAAAACATAACCCAGACCCAGACCCGTAGATAATAAAACGCAGCTAAAGTTAGCTTATTCGAAACTGCCAGATCAAAAATACTTTAATAAAAGATGTTTGAGTGGCTTTGTTTCAGCTGCTGTCAAATTGCCTAGAAATGAACCAACTAAAACGTGACCATCGCCCCCTACCAAATATCTCCAACTGGAATAGCAAAAAGCATTTAAGAAGCAAGTCAGTGCATATCTATTATTTAGCAATAAATAAGGACTCATTACCAGTACGTAAGTGTATGTTTCATATTATTTTAAATCGAGTTTAAGTATTCTTAAATGCCTTTAATCTGAATAAGTAAAACCAACTCTATTGTTGATTTTTTGCATTTAGTTATCAGACACACGGTCGGTATAACCAACTTAAAAAACAAAAAATCAGGCTGCTGCGGATCATTCTTTTGGAAAATCCTGCTTTGCTGCCGATAGATTTACCAAAAGAACATGGCTATTATTTAAATCCATTTAAATATACATTTGTAAGTAGGTACCTATATAGCTATTACTTGATTCATTCATTCGACAATTCATTATATGTACTAAAAATCAAGGTAATCTTACCTACATCGGTTTAAGGTCTGCATAGGATAACTAAGCTATCTACCTATTAACAGCGTTGAGTGGTTATCTAAATTAAAGTTGTAAGCTGCAAGAGTTGCCGTTGTTTTTAAATCGTTTTTTTTTTATTTTAGGTATTTTTTTTAGAAAATTACCCCTACCGCCTAAAAGAAGGGAGATAGATTCCCTCTTCCATAGGCAACAAAATTATTGTATTTATTTCCTATACAAAAGTCTGTTATTATTTTGCGGCTCCGTTATTATCGAACTGTCTCCTTAGAGTAAGATCACCGTTAATCCAAAAAAAAAAACAAGAAAAAAAAAATCTCATAAAAAAGTTTAGTAATTTTAGAATTTTCTCAAAAATAATATATAATTTTAAAAGTTTTGAAAAGGCACATTTTAAACTTTTCTTGTCAAAATTTGAGTTTCAGTTTGAAAATCAGTTTTTTTTTCAAAAACTATGCATAGATTAAAAATTCGTTAATAGAGTATGGTATTGACCTTATAGTTTTAAGTAAATGCATGAATAAAAATACAATACAATACAATACAATAAAAAATTATAAGTATTACCGTAAGTTTTTAATATTGCTTTTTTAAATGTTAGTACTTTTTTATGAAATTGCCCTTCCCGCCTAAACGGGGGAAGATAGACCACCCACCCATAGTAAAATATGCTTCTTCTGGACTCCTCTAAAAAAAACATTTATCAAGTTTTTTTGCCAAGCCCAAAGTTAACGTACTATTCCCAGAGAACAGTATATTCAATATTATTTCAAAAGATGCATTTTTGTCTTTCATTTTGATTTAAAAAGTCACTGAAGCTGAAAGTGTGAGTGTACTTAGTTGCTTATAGTAAAATATCATATCTTTATTAGTTTTGAGTACTTTGGAATTCCAAAACACAATTAAATTACGCTATACAGAATGTTTTGAAAGTGATCCTTTTAAAAACCAAGCTATTAATTCACATAAAATCATATTTGAGGCTAAATGAATAGTAACAAAGTGTTGTCGACTAGGATATAGAGAGCAAATTAGACTATCATTTAGCACTAATTTCATACTATTTTGTCCAACATAAAGTTATTTTTTGACTTTTTTAAAAATTATAATTTTCTTAAAAGTGGTCGGGCGGCAAGTTGTAAAAGTTGGCCCGACCACCGGATTTGTGAAGAGGACAGTCTAACCTTTCGTTTAGACCAATATTATATAAATAATATTGTCCACTCTCCCGATGGGATAGGTTCTCATCAAAAAACGGTTTTTTTTTAAATGTTCGGTCAAGCATTTATTCCCTGATTTTTTTCGCCCGACCAATTATTTTAAATTCTGCATGCAAAACTCCTACCATTAGTAAAAAGTGTTTTCACTGCCCCCATGAGATAGGTACTCATCGAAAAATCGGTACCGGAAGTGACCGTCTCACGACTAAATTTCCCTGCAAACGTTTGCCCGACCAGTGGTCTTGTGAATGTTTTAACATGTTCTATCGATTGATACCCATCATTTCGACTCTCCCGATGAGATAGGTAATCTTACGGCCGGCCGCCTCCCTTAATATATATGTACATATATCACAAGTACAAATCACTGCATTTTTTGACTTATTGCTTTCTCATTGTAAGCTCATGTAATGTACACACAAACACTACACAGAGTATAGATTTACTATGATATCAAGTATTTACGAAATAAATTAAAAACATACTTATGTATGTATTAAAGTATAAGTGTCAATTGCAAGTGTTTGCAATCATATGAAGTTGAATTTATGCCTAAAATCTGGAATGTCCTGTGAAAACTGTGGACGTCTGGTAACACTAATAGCAAGTGCAAACTTATAATTTTAAATGAAGTAAATTCTACCCAACTTACTGCCTATGCGAACGAAAATTCATAGAATTTATAATATTCTCTTGTTTCTACGTAGTATGTAAGTATATACCTCAGTTTGGTGCATTCCACCTACCCTACATCAGTTTCTCATAACTCTAAACTTATGTCACAAGCATGCAACCGCCCATTTGTGCACATTTATTACTTCAATGTCTCATATTTCTGCATGTTGTGTAAAAGCTATAGAAACCTAATATAATATTGTCCATTAAAGATCAAAACAATGGACAACGTAACCTCTTAAACACGTATGGGGTGGATTGGGTATGCGTCCCTCCACTAAAAAAATAAAATAAAAAGAAAAATAACCAGAACTAGAGCTCCTTAAATGCATCGCGATTCGCTATATAAACAAGCAGAAAGTACGCAATGCTATACGCATAATTAGAAAAAAAAAATCAAAAGTAGTTATAGGCATACTAACATACAAATATCCACATCCTGTCAGAGAACGCACTGAGATGCATTAAGGAAACAGTTGGCTTAGTCCTGGGGAATATACCTATATAGCATTCATCTATTATAATGACTTACTCGACATCTTTTGTTTTTTTTTTTGTTTTATTCTCTTTATGCTCGTTAACACTAAATAAACGTTAAAGTAAAATTGTATTCATTTTCCGTTCCATGCACAACCATGACAAGAGTGTTTTTTTATTTATTGAAATACTTTAAAAAAAAATAATAAAAAAAAAGAATTCAAATAAATTCACAAATGTCTGACAGCATTGAATAAAAAAATCAATGGGGGTATTCAAATGCCATCATGGTCGGTCAATATGTGATTTTTCTACGTACATAATGTAAAGAGTTTTTTCTGCATATGGACATACAAATGGCGGAGTGGAGATAGTGCTTGGCTGCTAACCTAGACCTGTGGGTTCTATCCCCAGGATAGGCAGCATTCTTTACTATACCTCCAATTTTAATTGGATACTACCCGTAGATTATAATGAGACGGTTAAGACCTAATTCTCAAATCCACTGTGCCAACAAAAAATTCTTTCCTATCTTTCTATTCCTTCTATTTATTACCGTTGAATTCAGGTTGCATTCAAAAGACCTTAAGTCTTACAGGCATATAGTTAAAATTATTTACAGAGCAAATGGTTTGAACAAAATTATTAATTATTTGATCTATTCTATCTAGTAAAAATTTCTATACATTTCTGGCACATAAAGGATATAATTTAGTCAACCAAAATGTTTAAGGACTAGGTATATGCGCATGAGAAAAACCAATGAAGTTTATCTTAATTCCCAAAAATTGCCTTATAATTTATATGCCCTAACCGAAACTAACCTTTCCGATAACAATGCAAGTAATGAGCTTTTCACCCCTGAATTCACAGTTTATAGTAAAGATATTTTAGTTCCCGATAATTCTAGCTCTATTGCAAACAACCTTATAAGTCATGGTCTTCTATTGGCACTTCATTCCGACTTTGACGCATCTGTAATTTCTATAACTAATATTATAAATTTGAAACTTGTATGTAATACGATAAACTTGACCAAACGTTCTCTTTATAGTCTGTGTTGCTATATCCCCCCATCTCAAAGAACTAGAGAATACCAAGTTTTCACTAATGCTGTTGACTTTATTGTTGAATCTCCTAACCCTGAGGACGATGTTATTATTGTTGGCGACTTCAATCTACCTCGTTTAATTTGGACCAATTCTGACAACGCAACCTCAGAAAAGGAAATCCTTTTCACAGACCATATTCAAGCTTCAGTTCTCGTTCAAATAAGTGATGTCAAAAATAACTTAGGGAGGCAGCTTGATTTAATTTATACGTCAGATGCCGATAACACCGTTGTCATGAAGAGCAACAATCTTCTCAGCAAACTCGACTCTTACTACGCTCCCATCTCTATAATTTTTTCTTATATGTGTAACAATTCTAACCCTGAAATCCTTACCCAACATTAATTCAACTTCCGTAAGGGTAACTTTGATAAGCTATATAATCTTACTGATCGCATAAATTTTGATTTCGTCTATGATCAAAGTACCCATATCAACATAACGATTACTCGATTCAATGCACTTATTTTTGATTACTTTTCTAAATCAATACCAATGCTTTCACAAAAAACATTACATCTTCCCCTCCCTGGTATACCAAAGAACTTCGCTCCATCCGCAATAAATTAAACAAACTTTGGAAACAAATTCTTAAATCAAAATCTAGCTCAGACTTTTCTAACTACACCTTAACTTATGAAAATTTCTCTGTTTTATGTGAATCTCTATATTCCAACTACCTTTCCAAAATGCAAACTGATCTGATATAACCAGAAATGGTTTTTACAATTTATAAATAGCAAAAGAAAGCTAGATGGTTACCCAGCAATATTGAAATTGGGTGAAACTTTCGTCTGCTGATCCTACAACTATAGCCAACCTTTACGCGGAATTTTTGGTACTGCTTTTTCTTGGAACAACACTGAAGCTGATTTAAGTTATTTTAGTTTCATGAATGGGTGCGCTCAGAAGTCATTAATTTCCATCAAAATTGATGCATCTTCAGTCACCGATAAGTTAAACCTCAAAAATGATTATTCTTCGGGTCCTGATGGAATTCCTTCAATTGTTTAAAAAAAAATGTATAAACAACCTAGCCCAACCTCGCACTGCCCTTTTCAACTGTCTACTGCAACTGGAGTTTTCCCTAAGCTATGAAAGGATTCTTTCATAATACCGATTCATAAAAAGGGACCTAAGAATGATATTACTAACTATAGACCTATAGCAAAACTCTCATGTATCCCAAAACTATTTGAAAGTATTATCTACGATTCCCTTTTCTTCTATTGCAAACGAATTTTCTCACCTAAGCAACATGGATTTTGAAGGGAAGGTCAACGACCACCAACCTCACTGAATTTGTGTCCAGTAAAATGTGTGCCTTAGAAGAAGTTAAAGAAGTAGATGAAATCGCTACCGATTTTAGCAAAGCGTTCGACAAAATATCGCATAATATTATTCTACTCAAACTTAAAATGCTCGGTTTCCCCCCTTTAATAATATAATAGATTACTTCTTAATTAACTAACCGTCCATATAGGGTTATATTTAGGTTTGTGTATCAAACTTAATCTGTGCAACGTCTGGTGTTCCACAGGGAAGTCACCTAGGACCTCTTATTTTTGTGTTAACCACAAATGATGTAGACAAATTCTTTTCTGATTCAGATGTTTTACTGTATGCAGATGATTTGAGAATATATAAACATATTTCCAATTCTGCAGATGCCCAATCACTGCAATTTTAATTGGACAAATTCTATATTTGGTGTCAAAAAAAATTTCTAGATCTCACGATCAAGAAATTCCAAGTCATAACCTATTCCCGTAACCGCACCCCCTCCTTACAAAGAAAATATACTCTAAATAATGAACTAATTCCAATAGTCACTTCAATCCGTGATCTAGGTCTTTTATGTGACTCCCAACTTAATTTTCGTGACCACATTGATAGTGCCATAAACAAAGCTAACTCTTCTCTTGGATTTATTAAACGCTGGTCTAAAAAAATTACCGATTCTTATGTCATTAAATACCTTTATATAACTTTCGTTAGGCCCGTTCTCGAATATTCATCTCGGGTCTGGTCCCCCTATTATCAAGTCCACATTAAACGAATTGAAGCCGTCCAGCGAAGATTCATTCGTTTCGCCTTACGTGGTCTGGGTTGGGATGATCCTTTCAATCTTCCACCATATTCAGAACGTCTTAAACTTTTATGCTTAAAAACTTTGTAAGAATGCTGACATCCTGTTCATTCATCAGTTATTAAATGGTTGTATTGATTGTCCTATTCTCCTCCAAAATATTTATATTTATACGAATCCCCGCCGTTTTAGATCCTTTACTTTGTTTCGACTCCAATACCACCGCACTGAATGCGGCCAAAATGAGTCCTTAACTAGAATGTTGAGCACAGCCAATGATTCCAACGTATTTGGCCTTTACTTTAGTAAGCCCGCCCTAAGGCATGCACTCCTAAATTCCTGGAAACCTTCCTTTAATATTGGTTCAAGACTGTTCTTTTTTTGTTTGTATTATACTGATTGTTTAGAATTTAAATCACTATATTGTATATAAGTTTTGTAATATATAATATTATTCTAGTATATAAGACCTAGTTTCTAAGTGGCTTGTATTAAGCTTAATAATAAATTAAATGCGAAATGGATGAACATTCGTTAATTATATTCAATTTTAGTATGATATGATTTAATTATATACTTGCTTTTTATTTTATATCATTTTAATGATTTTGAATGACCAACAACAACGAGTGTGCTACCATAAAGTTTTTCTCATATAATTTTTGGCTGGAATTATAGCTATTTCACCACTTGACAGGGTCGATTATCATATTCAGATTGGTGGTAGCACACTTAAGTTGTTGTTGGTCATTCAAAATAATTAAAATTCGTTAATTAGTTAGTCGCTGTCAGCGAATTGTGTTTTAGGGGCGGATTCACGACGGAGGGATGGCAAACCATGTCCTTAAGTTCTAATGAGGTAAATTGTTTAGCGACATTTCAAAGAATAACATATTTTTTTTCATTCATCATTGTAACAACACGGCACGACACGCTCTCAAAAAAAAAAATGTGTACCAACAATATTGTTATTTCTTTCTATAGCTTTCTCTGTTGTATAGCTTGAACCAAAATCAATTCTCTTGGCCATTCTACTGGACAGCTCTCTTCAAATTTATTTGCTCATCTCATTAATTTTGAAAGATACACACAATCACCTTCCAGGGATGGACTTTATTTCAATGAAGTATGATCGTGGTTTAATATGCAGTTTTCAGAAAAGTGTTTCATTTCTACCATTGCACTCATTAAATCTCTTGCGCATTTCTGTTCTCAAGTGATTTAGTTCAAGCTATACCCACTATTTTTGTATCTTTAATGACTTCTAACAAAATAATTTTAAGCATTCATTCGCTCAGTTCAAAGCAACTAAGCAACAGGCAAACTGCAAAAAAAAATGCACGACTGGATCGCACGTACTTTATCTTATGTTCGATCGCATTGAATGCAAACGATTCTCAATAGAAACGGCTAAATATTTTTCACTTAATTTTTTTTATAAAAAATTCTTAAATTTTTTATTAAAAAAAATTGGTATGAAAATTTTAAATATTTAATAATATAAATTTAATTTTTTTTTTAAAGTTGGCAACTCTGGTGTAGCTTAAAAGTTAAAATTGTTTAGCTCTTGAAAAAAAGTTTATTTAAATTAATCCAAACAAACAAAATAAATAAATTTTTTACAAAGTGCACAATTTAAGGAGCTAATGATCAAGTGAGATTGAAAAATCATTGAATTTTTTGTAATTTAAGTTGCAAGAGTTAGATAGGTATCTACCCTAACAAAAAAATCGCTCATTGGAAATAAGTATAAAATCAATACACAATATTAAAGGCTTGATGAACAATTCAAAAAGAAAAGTTCAAGAAACATCACCCGAAATACATCTTCAATCAATTTCAAAAACAGATAAAAGCATGTCGTTGGTTGGTTCTATAACTGTCGAAGAATTAAATCTGTTTGCGACTAATCTCACAAATGTTGCTACGAAGGATGACATTTCAGACTTGCGCGGTGTACTAAGTGAGGTAAGAAGGGAGAATGTGCAATTGAAGGAGGCGGTCGGTGCACTCTTCCAAAGATGCAATGTCCTTCAAACCGAGATTGATCTGTTAAAGATAGCTGCAAATGACAGCAACTTAATAATTCGAGTTAAGAATGGGCAATCGAATCCCATAGAACAAGCTCTAAACATTTGCAAAAATATATCCGACTCAAATACAATCATCTCTGCACAAGAACTGAGACAAATCGCTTCGAATAAAGAAGTAGTTACTATTTTGGCAGGATTCAAATCCAAACAAAACGCACAAAATGTTCTGAAAAATTTTAAAAAGCTGAAAGGAACCGGCATCTCCATAAGTCGAGACTACCCATTGAAGATTCGGCAAAAGCGCATCAAACTCCTTCAGCTCCGCAAACACATTTACGCCAAACAACCACGATCGAGATCGCCTCTACGTGATGATAAATTGCGTATTGATGATTTGGTGGTGGAATGGAATCATGACCAGCAAGTTTTTGTTACAAAAAAGGAGCATGGGCTGCAAAAATTGGAAGAAAAACACAAACTTGGGGAGAATTTATTTCAAAATTTTTGTTTACAGGTTTTACAAAATGATTCAATTGCCAAAAACGTCAATATCATCCATCGGCGAGAAATGTCAAATGAAGTTGGCGGCGGTTCATCAACATCAATTTCGGCTACAAACAAAATGAATTCTGCTCCTTCGGATCTAGGTGTTAACAAAATAGCACATTCTAATTATAACCACTGTAATTAGGTAAAAGCCGTCTGTCAAATTTTTAAATTAAGTAAAATTAGAATTATAAGTTATAATATTGGAGGTTTAAAAAATAAGATTGCAGTCTTAGATTTTATTCAATTTATAAATAAGTATGATATTATTATATTAATTGAAACACATGTAACTGAACAGCACACATAAAATTTTGAATCAAGTTTCGTCGAATACAAACTAAAATGGATACCAGCACTTAAAAATCACCGAAAAGGAAGGGCTATTGGAGGAATTCTCATGGGTTATAAACATAATCTTAAAGGCGTCAGTTGCCAATACAAGCAAATAGGAGACACACATTTCATTGAAATTAAAACTGATCGATCCTTACTTAATCTCATCCCTATATACTTAAATTGCAACAGCTGGGAAAGTGACTTCACTAAGCTTGGAGACATTTAATTTGATATGGACATTAACAATTTAATGCTTATTGGAGATTTCAATGCCCGAACCGGAACGCTAGAAAGTGAAAGTAAGCTTACAGAAAATAGGAATCGTAGTTCAAAAGATACAACAATAAAAGAGAAGGTAAAAAAGTTATCGATCTATGTAATTCCTTTGGATTGAGTGATTGCAATGGTACTGCGGAAGGAGAAAAATTAGGTGACTTCACTTTTATAGGACCACAAGGAAACTCAGTATTCGACTACGCAATGGTGTCAGGAGACTGGAGTGCTATGATGGACAATTTTTAAGTCATAACAGAAATACATTCCGATCACCTCCCAATCCAACTAACAATCAACCTAAACAGAAACCAGAGGCAACCAGAAGACTCAGTAACTCCGGGAAAATTCAGGTGGAAAAATGTTTTTGCCGATATGTACTCACATTCTTTGAATAATAGTCTTCTCCTTCAAGCGACATCATCTTCAACATTTTGTCTTAGCTTATCGGAGCTGGACAATATTGTCCTTAAGTCTATTCCGGTGCAATGTCAGGTAAACTACAATTTTATCCACTACCACGAAAAATGGTTTGATAATGATTGTATGGTAGCTCGTAGAAAATCTTTTGCTTGGCTAGGATTACTAAGAAGTTTTTCAGAGAATATCTTTTTTAAAGCGCAATATCGTGCAGTTAGCAAACAATACAAAGAGATACTAAGCTATAAACGTCAAACATACTCAAGAAAACTTGCTCAAGATCTTGCAGACTGCAGAAATGCTGCTGAGTTTTGGACAGCAATTAGAAAAATTAGTAAAAAGCGTAACAATCAAGTTATTTCACCCATTGAAATCGAAGACCTTGCAAAACACTTCAAAACGTTAACAAAAGACAATTTCTCTTCCACATTCCAATTTGCCAAACCTTTTTATGAGAACGAAGAGTTGGATGCACCTTTTTCCTATGCGGAGGTTCAACTTGTATTGAAAGAGCTCCAAAACAACAAGTCTCCAGGATCGAAAGGCATACCTCAAGAGGTCTATAAAATAGACACTTCTATGTTTATAGTGACTCTAACAAAAGCTTTAAACCACGCATACGATTCAGCTTATTTACCGTTCTATTTCAAAGAAGCCATCTTTTGCCCAATTTTTAAAAAAGGTGATAAGGAAGATGCTACCAACTACAGAGGAATATCATTGTTGAATTCATGTATGAAAATTTTTACGAAACTTCTCTGCAAACGGCTCTTTGATTGGGTTCATAACAACAACTTACAAAGCGAGTCGCAAGCTGGGTTTCGAAAGAATTATTCGACCATAGATCAAATCTATTTGCTACCAATATAGCTGAAATCTTTATAAAATCTAAAAGAAAACTGTACGGTTTTTTCATCGACTTCAAGGCGGCATTCGATACCATAGACAGGAAAGGACTTATGCTGAAGCTGTGTAACAAAGGAGTATCGTCAAAGTTTCTGAACGTTTTGGAAAACCTCTATAACTCAACAACTTCTGCAGTCGCTTTTGGATCCAAACAATCCGAACAATTCGAAGTGGAAATAGGAATGAGGCAAGGATATAATCTGAGTCCTTTATTATTTGCTCTATTTATAGATGACTTAGAAGAGGTATTGCAGGGTGGAGCACGTGTTTTAGCGGATCTTTTAATCAAGGTACTAATGTTCGCCGATGATATTGTGATGCTAGCGGATTCGCCTGGTAGTCTCCAATTGATCAATAGATTGTTCGAGTACTGCAACAAATGGAGGCTCCAGGTGAACCCAGAGAAGTCTAAGGTGATGATTTTTCGTAGAGGAGGCGGCCGAAACGGCCGCAGTGAAACCTGGAAATTTGGACCTCAAAACGTCGAAGTCGTAAAAGAATACAACTATCTTTGTATGCGGATATCTAGAAACCTGAACTGGCAAAATCATATGGTTGATAAGTTGGCCAAATCGAAGCATGCATTAAACGCAACATTGAGGACTGTGGTCCACTGTAAAGATGTTCACTACGAATCCAAATATCGTATTTTTGAAACCACAGCGAAAGCGATCATGTGTTATGCAGCTCAAGTTTGGGGCCATAAGGAGTTCGATGAAGTTGAGCAGCTTCTACGCTATTTCTTAAAAAGAAGCTTGAAACTACCTAATAGTACTGCGAATCACATACTAATGCTATAGACAGGTATACTATCTTTATTTATTTCAACTCTGAAAATACAGATAGACTATATTTTAAAGACTAGCAATGGATGATAGGAGACTACCAAAGAAAATTACGATGCTTGTGATTCAAAAACAAATATCATGGTTCGAGTCATGGAGAGATCTAGCAGAGTACTGTGGACATCCACTATTACTCCGAAGCGATAGGATGGAAACGCGGAGAAGCGAACTCTATAGCCTCATATCGTTAGTGGACGAAAGAAAGAGAGAGGATTATACTATCACAGCCAGAAGTTCTACACAGGGACATATATGCAAGGCTAAACTATAACCTGTTTCGAAATAACTACTTCAGGGCGGAGTATCCAACCGATCTCATGTCACTGGTTTTAAAAGCAAGAGGGGAGATACTTCCTCGAACTATTCTCCTCATAGGAGTGATTTGGAAGAAATGTGTGGATTATGTAATACTAGAGAACGCTAAAACGTGTTCCATATTGTGGAAAGATGTCCTGTTTTGGTGGAAACCAGAAGGAGTACACTTGGAAAAAACTACCTCAGTGAAGAGAAAGTCTTAGATGTTTTAAACGGAGATTTAGACTGGGAATCCCTTTACAACTACACCAAGCTAGCACTTAACTACAGAAAACGGATCTTAGAAGAACTTTTTTAATTTTATGTTTCAATTTTGTAACTATATTAAACAAAATTAATGATACACTAAACTTTTGTAATTTGTATGAAATAAAATCATTTGGAACCTATAAATTTAAAAACAAAATTTCAGAAAAAATCGTGCACCCGTTTTCGAAATATTGAAATTTTAGAAAAAAAAAAATATTTTGTTTTCAAAAATCCAAAAAAATATTTTTCGAAAATTTTGAAATGTAGTAGTATTTGGAATTCGATATTCGTTAAAAAAAGTTATAACACTTATTTGTAACTATTACCTTTATTTTTAAACGCCAAACGGGGGAGTAGACCACACCCCACCCCCTCCAATATGAAAAAAAAAATACTTGGAACTAACTGTTCTATAGGAATCCATTTTTATTTTTTGGCATCTAAGTTATTTTACTCTCTCGTCTCTCCCTAATCATCGTAACTGATCGGAGAAAAATTTGTACGATTTTTTTATCATGTAAGTGTTCCTATTTATCAATCAGACATTCTTCCAAAAAAAATTGAAATATGTGTTACAAATTTCAAAATTTATCATGCCATGCATTACGTCCCTTAGATTTGTTTTTCTTCTGATGGTATCCGACAACAAATTACATTGAGCAGAACTTTGTCCGACGGGGGCACGGCGGGCGGTCGTCTGTACTGAAAGTACATTTTTTATGCATTATGTGAGTAGATTTAGATTTTAGATTTTAGAAGTTTTTTTATGTTGGCATTTAAACAAATATATTGATATACAAAATTACAAAAATCTTTAAAGCATGGCTTTGCCGTCTGCCTGATTGACAATTCATTTTTTAAGATAAATAATAAAAGATTTAATATTGATAATTAAATAAAACATTAATTAAAAATCACCATTAAGTATTTTGTTTCTATAAGATAGAGCAATTTTGCAGAATTTAAACAATTTGCTAACATCCATTTCCTTCAATAGCCCTATAACTTCTTCATCTGTTAGTGTAATGTGTCCAAAAATATTTCTTCTAAATTCTCTCAAAATTGGACACTGCCTCAGGAAATAGAAAACATCTTCCCTTTCTCCCCAATTGCACAGACTGCATATAATTGGTAGGTCTTCCATGTGTGTTATATAGTTCAGGTTCAGTAGTTCTCCTCGCAAGCGAAACATCATTGCTATTTCCTCTACCTTGTGTGCATCTCTGAAGTTGTTATTTTGATTAAGGGAGTACATTAGTTGACCATAAATTATCCGGTGGAGGGAACCAGCTGCATCCTCTTGGAATTTTGCTCTTGATTGCGAATCCACACGCTTAATCACCTTATATAACTGTTGTTTCCAACTTCTCGTATCCTCCAGATTAATATATAGTTCTATGCCACATTTTCCATTTAAATTCAACCAATCTTTAAAAAAACCCTGATTTGCTTTGTAACATTTGTGCTGCTGTCTTTTTTGGTAGTCGATCATTAGGCATTTGCATAACTCTTAGCACATAGCCGACCAGCTTAAGCGTTTTTATAAACAATGGTGACAGTCCAGTCTCGATCATAACCATATAGTTAGGAGAGTTAGGTGGAAGGTGAAAAGAGCTCTTAACGAAGAACCTGAGAAACTTTTCCACAGTTTCATATTTTCTTCCTCCCCAAACTTGAGCAGCATACAAAAGGACGGACTCCGCAACTGCCTCGAAAACCCGATATTTACTGCTGTGAGCTACATATTTATTGTTCAAGCAAGACTTCCATGCAATATTTATAGTACTTTTGGCTTTTGTAAGCTTGTCTTTCAAATGTCTTTCCATACACACAGTTTTAGTCAAATAGACTCCAAGATACTTGTACTCTTTGACAATCTCAACAATATCACCGTTGTAATACCATTTTTCACTGGCACAGGCTCTGCCCCATTATTTTTTATGATCATCACCTTCGATTTTTCCAAACTGACCACTAGACCCCATACGAGACAATATTCATACAATTTATTAATCATCAGTTGCAGCGTTCCCGGTGAGTTAGCCATCAGTAACACGTCATCCGCAAATAAAATGGCTTTAATTTGGATTCCTCCGTACTCAATACCTCCTGGCAAAAAGTCGATGAGATCTTCCAAAAAGAGAGCAAATAAACTTGGATTCAGCCTAACTCCAGTTTTTGTTGGAAACCAGTCGGATCTAAGATCACCATTCCAAACAGTTGCTTTTGTATCTTCGTACAGGTTTTGAATTAAGTGGCCAAATTTATGGGATATGCCCATTCCGTAAAGCTTGTACATTAATGTACTGCGGTCTACCGTATCGAATGCTGCTTTAAAATCTACGAAGAAAACATACAGCTTTTTCCGTCGTTTGAGGTATGAATCTGCAATATTTTTAAGAACAAAGACGTGGTCTATTGTAGAGTATCCAGCTCGGAAACCCTCCTGAAACTCCTTCAAAAGGTTGTTTTCCGCAATCCATAATTTAAGATGGCTTTGTAGCACTGGGGCAAAAATTTTATATGATGCATTTAAAAATGAAATGCTCTCTAATTGGCTGGGACCGCTTTACACCCTTTTTGATATATAGATGGGGAATATTAGAGCTTCCTTGAATTGGTCCGGTATGACTCCGTAATCGAAAATATTATTAAACAAGCCAGTGAGTGTTTTAATTAGACTATCTGTCCCACACTTGTACAATTCGGAAGGTATTCTGTCGGAGCCAGCCGCCTTAGTCCTTCTATTGCTGATTCTACTTCACGCTGGCTGGGTGAAAGGAGTGTCCAAATTTACATCACAAAAACGAGGTGCTGCATAATAAAATTGCACCGGATTTAGTGCTGGTGGGTTTAGAAGTTGCTCAAAATGGTTCTGCAGTAACTGTGGTCCTAGGTTGGAGTTGATAATATAACTTTTTTCATTTAGTTTACGAGCCAAGTTCCAGAACTCTGAGCTACTCTTACTTAGAACTAGCTTACGACCCTCATTCTCGTAAAATTCTTTTTTCTTAATGTTGACAAGGATTTTGAATTTTTTGTTGGCTTCAAGATATTCGTTTGTTGTTGCTGCATCATTGAATTTCCGAAATCGTTTAAGCCACACGTTTGATGTGTCTCTTGCTTTCTTGGAACTTTCATCGAACCAAGGTTCTTTGAAGGTTGGAGATTTTCTATTGACAATGTTTGATACCGGATATGTTAACTTAATTATTTCCTCTAATTGACCAAAGCTAAAGTATGTGAGTATATTGTATGTTTTTTTTATCTTAGAATAAAATCAAAACAATACGACCGTCTGGTTGAAATTATGAAGGACAAGCCAGATTTTTTGTATGTCAACTACATGCGTTGATACGTTTCAATATTTCTTTTCCGTTCCGGTTAGCATGAAGCAAATAAATACTTCGGTCGGATGATAGGAGAACGTAATTTTTTCCCGGAAATTGCGGAAAAGTATTATTTCGTACTTATATAAAATATATTAATTAATTAAATATTTTTAAGATTTTTAATTTTTCTTGAAATAATTATAAAAAAAACTTTGTTACCAACTTTTTACTTTCGGTTATAGGTAAGGCACATTATGCATTCGTCGAAAAAAAAAGTTTTGAGATAACAATCAAACGTGGCATTACGATGATAGCGAAGACGAAAAATTCTGTCCGTCAGTCTGTCTGTCAGTCTGTCAGTCTGTCAGTCTGTCAGTCTTTCAGTCTGTCAGTCTGTCAGTCTGTCAGTCTGTCAGTCTGTCAGTCTGTCAGTCTGTCAGTCTGTCAGTCTGTCAGTCTGTCAGTCTGTCAGTCTGTCAGCCTGTCAGTCTGTCAGTCTGTCAGTCTGTCAGTCTGTCAGTCTGTCAGTCTGTCAGTCTGTCAGTCTGTCAGTCTGTCAGTCTGTCAGTCTGTCAGTCTGTCAGTCTATCAGTCTGTCAGTCTGTCAGTCTGTCAGTCTGTCAGTCTGTCAGTCTGTCAGTCTGTCAGTCTGTCAGTCTGTCAGTCTGTCAGTCTGTCAGTCTGTCAGTCTGTCAGTCTGTCAGTCTGTCAGTCTGTCAGTCTGTCAGTCTGTCAGTCTGTCAGTCTGTCAGTCTGTCAGTCTGTCAGTCTGTCAGTCTGTCAGTCTGTCAGTCTGTCAGTCTGTCAGTCTGTCAGTCTGTCAGTCTGTCAGTCTGTCAGTCTGTCAGTCTGTCAGTCTGTCTGTATGTATGTATAGACACTTACAGCCTAAAGGGATGGGCCGAATTGCTTCAAGCCTGGTATATAGAGTTGTTTAGGTATTGTGCAGATGGAAATTGAATTTTTTTTTCTTAGGTGAAAAACCAATGATACCTGCCTTATAACCGTTAAGTTAAAGCATATTTTTCTCGGAAACGGCTCTAACAATTTTGATTTAAAAAAATTAATGCAGATTTTAAGGTACGACCGATCATATGGTTGAAAAAAAAAAATTAAGGAAATGTCTAAAAACGGTACTTTCCATTTAAAAAAAAAAATTAATTATATTTTGAAAACTGCTCATCAATTTTTTCGAAAATTAGAGTTATATGTATTTGCTGAATACCTATGAATTGGCGTTTTTGAATTTTATTTTTAAATTGTTTTCAAAAAGTTTAAAAAAAAAAGACTTTTTTCTCAAAAACCGCTTCACAGATTTTTAAATTTTTTTTTTTTTTTTTTGAATAATCCGACTTAAGGTTTTGTTTTTAAATATTAACTCCGTACAGTGAGCAATCAAAAATAGTAGCAAATTTCCTTTTCGTTGATTCTGATTGGTTAGTTTCACAGATAAAGGTAGTAAATGCGGGGTATTGTCAATCGTAATACTGGTATTCGTTTTGCTGGAAATTGTTATGTTAGGTTGAAGTGGCCGTCAGGAAAACAACTGACACACTTAGACCTTAGATAGTTCCATTGTGATACCACATGAAGAGAATTTTACTCTTTAATCAAACCAGTTGGAGCCTCTAATGAAGCGGTGAAGTCGGTGAATCTCTATATGTAGAAGATGTCCTCGAAAAAGTATTCTCCCAGGTGTGATCTAGCAGGACATGAGCAAAGAAGTTGGGAGGTAGTCTCTTCATCCTCCTCATCTATACAGCTTCTGTGAAAATCATTGGAGAAAACGCCAAGTCTTTGCGTGTCTGCCTACGTCAACTTGGATATATTAAAATCGCCTAGGACCAATAAACCGTCACGAATCTCCAAATAGTCACAAATATAGTCTACTGCATTAACCAGATCTTGGTAAGTATCGACTGAGCTACAAGGTCTCAAACCATCCTTCGGATATACGTAAAATTCTGATGTAAAAAATTCTTTATTATTAAAATTACTATTTAAATTTGTCTCAGTAAGAGCAAAAACATCGAAAGGAAGTCGCGGGCTTTTGAACGAAGTCCCGTTACGTTTCGGTAGTAGGGGGATAAGCAAATTAGTTTCTTGAAGCTGCGTTTTTGTCCATTTTTGTTAACAAATTCTTGGATAAAGGTGTTAACGGGCCATGATGTTGGTGACAGTACTAAATCAAACATCGGTTGAGGAACTGTGAGTTTGAATGATGAAACTCTTCCATTTGTTATTGTTATGTTTTTACATTTTACTAGATTTAGGTCGTTAGAAATGGAATAATTATTTAAAACAGCCTTCAAGAGATCAATAATATCCGTGGAGGACGTTGCTAAATCAAATTTTGATATAATTATACTCTTGGGGGGCAGGTATCACTCTAGGATGAAGAGCTACATGGTGTGGAGCATTGGAAGCAGCTGTATGGACGATAGGAAGATTTTGATTTGGAATTCTGAAAGCAGTATTGAAAGACGAGTTAATTAAGGGGTTAATTTTAGAACTAATAGGACAATTAAGTTCATCTAGGAGAGTGGAGGGGGTTATAATTGGAGAGCCCAAAGCCTTAGCCTGGGTATTATTATGATATGTAGAACTAGAAATAACGTTGTTAATTACACCATCAAAACCATCTCTCAAATTTATAAACTCTTTCTCCAAAATCGTTATATTTTCATTAAATTCGTCAATTTTTTGTCTATTAAAAGTTTTCAAGATGTCAAAGTCTATTGAAAGCTGGAGAACGCATTCTGAGAATGTATTAATATGTGAAATATTAATTGCATTGATGCTTATTACATTATTACTAAGTGAATTTAGATGGTCGTTACTATTGCTTAGGACCCGCAAATTTTTGTCTATTTCGGTATTAATAATATTATTTTTATCGTCCAGTACTTCATTTATATTATTATCTAAGTTATTTAACGATTTGACAACTCTGGAGTGGTTTTTATCATTACTAAGGGTGTTTAGAGAAATAGCATTAGTATTTGAATCATCAACATTTTCATTTTTATCAACATTGTCGACCAAATCAACTAAATGGTCAAAAAGTAAACTTTTTTTCAACATTGAAACATCTATCTGAGTTACTATGAACTGAAGCATTAACCTCATCAATATTACGAGTGATATTTTCAAGGGTGAGATTTATAATTTGGAGTTGCAAAGAAATATTGTAATTCTTGCAATCGTCGCATACGAAAGAGAATTTTTGCAAAGCGATCGATTGCAACCTAGTGAATCTTTCTGATCCTTCTTTTATATTAGATTTTCAAAAACTGCATTTAATTGCTTCCATGGTAATACAAAAATAAAATAAAAATAATAATAATAATAACAGATGCCACATAAAGAAGAAAACACAGATGGTCACCCTAAAGTTTTGTTTATATATATATAATTTGATATATGTATATTAGGGGTAATCACGATCCGGTGTATCTGGTGTTGTATCATTGTAAAAGTGTAAAAGTGTAGCATTTTTTTGCACTAAAATAACAAAATATACTGAATGTCAAAATCTTACACTTTTACACTTTTACAATACCCGAACCCTATTGTAACAGAAAAATACAAGGGTGTAAGATTTTTTTAACACAAACTTAAGGCTTCTTCAGAACAAATGTGAAACAGATTTTGACATTTGCTTCAGTGTTGCTACAGATTAGTAAAGTTGTGTTCACAGTCTTTTGTAAAAAAATAAAATTTTTAACTTTTACAAGACTTGGTACACCAGATCGTGAATAGCCCTATTATATTTACATATATACGTACCGTCAACTCAAGCGAGATCACACATTAGATGAACAGAACGGAAAAAAAAAACAAGTAACAAACCAAGTTATTAATGTACATGCATAAAATGGTATTTATATGCATTAATAAACTATTTTGTTTTATTTTATTTAAATTAAATTGAATGATCACTTACCACAATATGTTAAGAACGCAAGATAAAAAGAAAACAGAAGACAAATTAGTTTTGGAAAAACATCATAATAAAAAACAAAAACAAATAATGATGAGAAAATGTAGATAGCATGCACTATGTAAGTCACCGGCAAGATATTTTATTATTTTTTTTTTGTAATTTAATTAAGTGTTTATCTACGGGATAACGGTGAAGCAGAAACAAGAACAGAGCGCTGACATGATTTAACACACATACTAATTGCATTTAAGGCAATGAAATTATTGAACTTCTTTTAAATTACTATTAAATTAATTGATTAATGACAACACAATATTGTGACAATATGAACACACAAATTAAATTTGAATGTGGGGAAAAAAAAATTAAATTAGTATAAACGAATTAATGGACTAACAATAAATTAAAACAAAATAAATAAAATTTAAAAAGCAAAGTAAAAGCACGACTACTCAAAAAGAGTGAGAGTGATAACAGTTGCTGGCAGTTATAGAGTTTGTGGAAACAGCGCCAAGTGATTTGAGGTGCTGCTTGACTGTCAGAGAATATACGGATATCCGATGTAGATATTACGTTTTCCTTAGCCAGGATAACACCTCTTTAATCGCCAGAATTTCCGCTTTGAACACGCTACAATAGTCAGGGAGACGGAAAGAGAGACTACGATTTAGTCTGTATGAGTGTGTACCACCACCCACTCCCTCTTCTGTTTCCGAACCGTCCGTATAAAAGTGGACTGACTCATCTTTTAAGAACCCCTCATCCTCCCAATCTGATTTTGGTGGGATGGCAATTTGGAAGTTCTTGTCGAAGATTAGCTGGTGTGTGGAGTAGTCGGAACGTCGTAATTTTGGTCCGAATTTGTTCAGAATATTAGAATGGCCTATCGAATTGCTAGTACATTGAGAGATGTCTTTGGGACGAATAGCTGTATTCGCGATTTTCGATTTTGTCCTGTCGAGGTCGTAAGTTTTGTATTGATGTTTCAACTGCCTTAACTTGTGATAACAGATTATTCTCCATGATCACGATGCTTTTACTCAATTTACCTCTCAGAAGTTTAACTTCAATAGCAATTCGACTTACAATTTTATCAGTGCGTCTAACAATTCGATCATCAAACTCTTTTCTTTTTTTTGTGCCATTCGAATGAACATCGCAATTATTTTCCAGTCCCGTTTCGTAGAGCATTCGACCTTTATGAGAAATACGCTGTGAGAAAGATGTGGTTCGCATTAAAGTCACCGCCCAGGATAAAATTTTGTTTAAATAACTTTAGCACGTTCATAAATTCATTCTTTTCAATTTTACATCGTGAAGGACAGTGTATGGAAGATACATTTAGTACAACTTTCTGAGTTCTAACCTGTACACCGATTAATTGCATTGATTCAGCCTCTATTTTCGGGCCTATCGTGTGTCCCATCATCAAACACTGCGAAGGATATGGCAGACACAGGCGTACATTTATTGCCAGATGACGTCTATTCACTTGGGCATTACTTTATATGGTGTCAGTCGTAAACAAAATAATTTTTATAAAAATAAAAGCTTCGTTGAGTTAAGTGATTTTGTCCAATACAGTCCACCATACAGCTACCCCGTAAGTAAGTATATTTCTGATAACCACTGTACACAACCAGTGGGTAATCTGTGGGGCAAAGCCCCATTTATTCCCAATGGCTTTTCTTGTATAATGGATTTCCAGCTTAGCTTTTTGTCTAGTATAAGACCTAGATATTTGGCTTTATCTGAGAAAGTCAGTGGCGTAACATTTATTGATGGCAGTATAAGTTGGGGAATTTTATATTTCCTAGTGAAGAGGACAAGTTCTGTCTTGGCTGGGTTAATATTCAGACAACATTTGGCTGCCCAAATGTTTAGTCGATTAAGAGCATTTTGCATTAACTATCCGGTGATAATTCCTCCTTATACCGCGATTTTAAAGCTGATTCTTGTTTAGTGCACCAGATCGGAAGGCTTATTCCTTCGCAGGCGGCGTACTAAATTTGTCTCATCGATAATTTCAAATATAGTACTATTACAGTGTTGTAATAGCAGTTTTCTATGATTTCTCGCAAATTTTTTTATTTCATCGCGATCCGTGGGAATCCCGAGATCTCTGTGGTGATCTTCGTTTCTAATATACCAATGTGCATTTACTAACGATCTTAGCAGTTTATTTTCAAATGTTTGCAAGGTATTTAAATTAGAATCTCGCGTAAAACCGCAGAGTTGTATACCGTAAGTCTAGACAGGCTTAAGCACCTGCCTGTACAAAATTAGCTTGTTTTCGATACTGAGCTTAGAGTGTTTCCCGAGCAACCAGTACATATCTCTGAGTTTATTATTTAACTCTTCGCATATCTTTTTAGCATGCAGTTCCGAGATATTTTGCTTCATTAGCAAACGGAACTCGAACAGTATTAAAAAATACCGGTAATCTATTAATTTTCTTATACGTAAAATCTACATGGACTGATGTTACTTCGTTGAGTGATATCCGCCATGTTTTTGTCCAATCCATGACATTATTCAGAGCTTTTTGTAATTTCGTCGTGGAATCATTTATCGTTTGGCCCACTGCTAGTATTGCAATGTCGTATTGAACAAGAGTGTGCAAGGCGGTTTCAACCGATTTTCCCTTACAGTATGCGTGTTGAGCAGTAGAAATGAGATTTGGGTTTATTGTACTGCCGAAATGGATTTCTATTAGTCTTTCAAAAGTTTGGGCAATCGTTACTCGGGAAATAGATTTCGGGCAATCGTTATTTGGGGAATTGTTTTCCGGGAAATCATAGCCAACTCGATAATAGACCTGACAGTGTCGGTATAATCTCCTTTTCATACGGCCATAAAATCTTATCGGCGCGTTAATCATACAAAAAATCTACATTCAGCCCCTTGGCTGAATAATGACAGCGTTAAATAATTTAATGCTTCAAAAACTCAAAGCTATTTGGTCCCTAAAATCTCTTAGAAAGGAATAAACAAAACTGAGCTCGGCGAAATGAAATTCGTGAAGATTTAAACAAAATCATACCTGTTTTAAGTACCTACATATATAACTATAGGTTAGGTTAAGTTAGGTGCGTTTTCATTAGAGCTCAAATAACATAATTTGACAAATTACATAAAAAGTTATTACAAAGTAGTTACAAATTATCTCATTTCATTTGACATCTGGCTGAATTTGGCTGAATTTGATTTGACATTTAAATTTAATGAAAAAACAAATTGGAAATAAATATTTCTGCATAAGATAATTCTGCTGTTGATATTTCGCTGAAATTGGTAATTTCTCGGGATGCCATCTTATTATACTGGCCCAACTATGTATATATAGCTGGGGCCCAACTATAGAATTCGATTCTACAAGAAAATTTGTTCAAATCAAAAAATTTCAACTTACTAATTCTTTAATTAAGCACTTATTAACTGGAAAGAACAGAGTTTATTCGATATTGTGTGACGAAAAGTCGAATACGCGAGCAGGTATGCTACTTTCCAATACAGTACCACTACAAATATCATTGAAAATAACTTTCAAGTAGATGCTAAAGTAGAATGAAGTTACATAATAGGGCCCCAGAAAATTTGTATGCCAAACCTTCTAAAAACATGGGGCCCCAGCACGTAACTTGATACAATCGAGTTTTGTCGATATAATCAAGAATTGTTTTGGTTCAATCGAGTATCCTCGATTGTATCGCTAGAGCAAACTCAATTGGGCCAAAATTGGTGCTTCTATTCTCGATTGTGTCGACAATACTCGATTGTATCAAGTTACCTGGGACCCCTGACAAGTAGAGAAAACGCGCTAATAAAAAAAACTAGGATACTGTCACCTTAGCCGACCCTAGGTTTGTAGCCAACCCTGTTGCGTTAATGAAACCATAAATATTTTAAAAGAACCAACCAAAAAAGTAAAGAAAATGGCGACTAGCTCAGGAAATATTTGCAATAGGTGCAACAAAAATGTGAATTTGACCGGTAAAATTATAATTTCTTGTGATGGTGAATGTAAGAAACCATTTCATAGCATTAATGCTTGTTCTGGACTATCAAAGCAAAATCTAGCTGAGATGATTAGGGATAAATAAATGTGGTTTTGACCAAAGTGCAAGGCAGCTAGAGATCGCCGACGTAGCAGTATTCAGCAACCATATACTCCGCGGCCAAACGATAGTACAGTTACAGGTAACAATAGCCCTAACAAAAATTTTTTATTCAACCCAATTTCACAGGTCACAAATGAAGATTTGTCTAATAAAATAGATTTAATCTTGAAAAATCAAAAAAAAAATTGAAAATGAACTCCAGGTCATGCAAATACCGTCCAAGAATATAAGAATATCACAAACACACTTATAGAAGAAAACGTTAACTTGCAGAATGAAATTGAATGCATAAAAGAACAGCTAACTGAATTGAAAAACAAAAATGAAAAAACAAGCAAAATCTGCTTATCAACCAATTATGTATTTCGGTTACAAACCAAAAAAAAAATGAGTCCCAATGATATAGCTGCTAAAATTTAATTTCTTTACACTTAAACTCGGAAATTGATATATCTGATATTAAAGAAGCTTTCTGCATACCAAACAATAATGCGACAGCGGCGAGGTCTAAAAGAACCACATGATCAGGCCCGATAAAATAATCGTGGAATTTAACAACAAAATAACCCGGGACAACATTATCACTGCATACAAGACCACAATTAAAAACAAATTATTCCCTAATAACTCTATTTTCATCTGCAATAGCCATAAACCTATATACTTGGAGAAACGTTTGACAAAACATAACACTTTTTTATTTAAAAGAGCACGAGACCTTAAGATAGAGGGCAAAATTGCATTTGCGTGAGTGAAAGATGGTAAGGTGTTAGTTCGAATTACACCTATCAGCAAAGTTAAAGAAATACAAAATATAAGCTCTCTTGATAATGTTCAATAACACTCATAGTGTTCTCTTAAAAACATGCAACACAGAATAAAATGATATTAACATGATAAGACTTAATAAGATTACAACAAAAATACTTTACGTGAACGCAAGATCGATAAGAAACAAAATTGAAGAGATGGAGATGCTTTTAGCACAACTCAGCTGTGATATAGATATTATATGTGTAAGTGAAACGTGGCTCTCTATTTATGATCAACACTTCTTTAATATACCGAACTTTGAGAAAGTATGTTCATGCAGACCATTGAAATTAGGAGGCGGATGTGCAATATTTAGCAACAAAAAACACGAGTATTCTGAAACCTTCAACGAAAGTGACGATTATAAAAGCGTGTGTGCATCAAAAATTATTATGAGTAACAGTTATTCTCTTAATATTATATGTGTCTATAGGTCTCCGATTAGAGCATTGCCAGCTAAAACAGAATTCCTCAATAAATTCGAAATATATTTGGAAAGAAATTTCTCAAGCAATACATTCATAGTTGGAGATTTTAATATTAACATATCTCAAAATAATGATAACTTTAAGAAAATCTATTTAAATACAATGAGTCCACTTGGATATTACATATGTAATGAAACAAAAAACAAAAGATTAGAAAAAAACATTGATCACTTATTTGTCAATAATCCAACTTTCGAAGTCAACTCCCACTTTGGAAGGCTTGACTGCTTCGATCACAAACTGATAGTAACAGAAATAAAAAACAATCACACTACTAAGCCCCAGCATTCAGACACTAATCCAACAGTTTTCAATAAAATAAACTACGATCAACTAAAGCGTATGATAGAAAATACACCTGTAACATCATATTCACATACATCTTGCACAAAACAACACAAAAATTAAAAAACCACACGAAAATCAAAAATACCATATATTAAAAATCAACTAACAGTAATTATTAGAACTAAAAACTTTTGGTATGGAAAACTCTGTAAAGATCAAAATAACGAACAGCTTTTGAGACAATACAAATACTATAGAAATTTTTTTAACTACCGAAAAACGAAAAACGAAAAAAAAAGAATACAATGGCAACATTTTTGCTAATAGCACGAACAACAACGCGAAAACTTGGAAATGTGTTAACGAAGTCATATACAACGGGAGAAAACAACAAAACAACTGTGCTCTTCTTTAAAACTGTTCAGAAGTTAAGAAGCAAAATAAAATTAAAAATATTAATAACCATCTGTCAAATGTAGGCACAAAAATCGCTGAACAATTCAGTAACACCACAGTAGGCTCAAATTTCAAGAGGTGTCTGAAATACATATAAACAAAATTATAAACAATCTAAGATCTTCTAAAGCTATCGATAATTCCGGTCCCTCAACACATTATCTATGTATCTGCATGTTCCTATAGCTAAAATAGTAAACAAATCCCTGCGAGAAGGAAACGTTCCAAATGATATGAAAATTGCTAAAGTCACGCCAATATTTAAATCCGGAGACACCAAGGACATAAACAATTATCGGCCGATATCAATTTTGCCTGTGATGTCAAAAATACTTGAAAAAGTTGTAAATGAACAGTTAATAAAAAATATCACAAAATACAAACTCGAATTCAAAAAGCAATATGAATTTAGGAAAAAATCAAGCACACACTCGACATTAATCCAACAAGGAAAAGGTCTAGGGAATATTGTTGGTTTGGTCTTTATCGATCTTTCTAAAGCATTTGATACGGTTCATCACAAAACACTTCTTAGAAAACTCGTATCTGTCGGTGTTAGAGGTACATCGCTCAACTGGTTTAAATCATATCTCAGTCAAAGGAAACAAATAACTGAAGTAAATGGAATAAAAAGTTTATTTTGTGATGTAAAATTTGGCGTACCACAGGTTAGTGTACTTGGTCCGACAATATATTGCTTATACGTCAACGATATAAAAGAATTAAAACTGAATGGTGAAATCTTCATGTTCGCGGATGACATATGTCTGGTGTATGGTGACAAGAACCCGAATCTTATTCAAGAAATGATGAAAGACGACATCGAAAAACTTCAAAACTGGATGGAAAGACAAGAACTGTGCATGAATCTCAAAAAAAAACAAAATACATGATAATAGATAAAAAAGAAGTAAACATAGTTTTGAAATGTAAAAACGAAATTATTGGGAAAGTGAACGAATTTAAATACTGGGGCCTATGGGTGGACTCATCATTAAGTTTTGATGTACACGTCGAAAAAACAACCAAACACCTCTCATCAATTGCTGGTGTATTTAGAAGAATCGCCTATTATATCCCCGACAACATTAAAAGACAGCTCTACTTCAGTTTGTTTCAAAGCCATATACAGTATAAATGTATGGAGTTGCTGCGGAGCTCAAAGAATTAAAGAAATCCAGATTATCCAAAATAAGGTTTTGAAAAATCTCTTTGGCTATAACTGGTACAAACGAACGAGAGAAATACACAAGGAACTTAAGCTTCTTCTCGTTAGCGACTTCATTGAACTTCATCTAGCAAGCAACCTACATAAAATAAGATGCATGGCATCTTATTCGACCGTCGAACTTATCAACAGAGCACAACAACACAACTTCAACACTCGGAACCGGAACAAAATTCACCAACATAAACCAAGAACTTCGCCTATTATATCCCCGACAACAATAAAAGACAGCTCTACTTCAGTTTGTTTCAAAGCCATATACAGTATAAATGTATGGAGTTGCTGCGGAGCTCAAAGAATTAAAGAAATCCAGATTATCCAAAATAAGGCTCTGAAAAATCTCTTTGGCTATAACTGGTACAAACGAACGAGAGAAATACACAAGGAACTTAAGCTTCTTCTCGTTAGCGACTTCATTGAACTTCATCTAGCAAGCAACCTACAAAAAATAAGATGCATGGCATCTTATTCGACCGTCAAACTTATCAACAGAGCACAACAACACAACTTCAACACTCGGAAGCGGAACGAAATTCACCAAAATAAACCAAGAACTTCAAAATTTGGAACCAACTCAATTTTATACAAATCTATCCAGCTATACAACAATCTTGAAGAAAACATTAAAAAACTATCACCACCTAAATTCATAAAAAGTTTAATTAAAAGTATACAAAATAATTATTAAATAAAGCTTAAGATATTATCAAAGTCTATTCTATTGTCATGTCATGTTTCATTTTAGTCTGCTAAAACATGTTTTTGTTTAATTTTTAATTCCTTTCTTATTGTTTATGCACTTTAAATATGAATGTATAGTCTTGTCAAACTTTTAAACTTTTATTTTCTTTCTTGCATTGATTGTCATCAATTATGTGCTTTTTAACTTGGTCAATTTATTTATTTGTTGAGTAACACCTATTGCATAAAATATATGAATCAATTATGTAAAACAAAATATGTACAGCCAAATATGAGAGGAATCTCCTCTGTCATCTATATCGATGAAATAAATATAAATCTATCCCAAGCTCACTATTTAATTTAGCATCATCTTTCCTCTTTGAAGTCAAAATCAAATATAATTATAAATATTTAATTCTTAACTTTTATTCTACAACTACAAATTTGTTCGTTACATAAACAAATACAAAACCAAGAACTTAACATAAAATAGTTTTAATTTTATATTTGACATATACGAGACCACGAATTGTAAACACAGATGCTATTTTATGTTGTTTTTTAATTGCAAGGCGGATCGCATTAACGAGTTGTTTTTGGAAGTAAGGCACTCGCGTAAATAAATTTGTGCAGTAGATTTAAGACCTACGTTCGTTAGTGAAAGTTGTGTGTTGTTTTCTTTATTATATTTAGATATAGACGTAAGTACAAAGTTCTTATCGTAAACCGATCGGAATTTAAGAATGATAGCTGTATCGTGTTTGTTGTTTGTCAACGGGCGTGTACGAAAAATGTCAAGCAGTGCGGGCGGTTTGATATGAATATCGTGGCATAAGTAATTTAACATAGAACGTGGATTCTCATCGGGTGTGCACGGTATTCCAAAGAGCACAGCGTCTCCAGAAATTCTTTTATTGTCTTGATCGTCTAGTGAAGCAACTGTCTTATTGAGTGTTGTTGTAAGATCAGCAATGACGTTTTTCATTTCGGCAATTTCTTGTTTGTTGGTATTAATATGTGTTTTTGTTTTTGCAAGTTCGGTGTTGACATTAGCTGAAGAAACTTTTAAATTAATGACGTCAGATTTAAGTGAATCTATGCGGCGATAGTATTGCTGAATTGATGATTCAATTTGGGACACTCTTTTAATGACATCAGAACTGTTTTTGTTTACTTCGGCAAATTGTGTTTGTAGTTTTTGTGCTAGTGAGTCGTACTCTTTTTTGAATTGTACGGATAAATTAGAAGTAATAAACTCACTTTGTGTTATGAATTTTTCATCCAAATTATTAAGCAAAGAGCCTTCGTCGGCCATTTTTGTAATTGGTTTAAAGAGGCTGTAGAAGTACGAGGGGAGTAATTAAACACTTTAAGATTTGATGTGTTGCATCAATTGTTGAAAGGGTATGATAGATTTTTTTATGTTCGAAGGCACAAACAAAGAATTTATTTATTTATTTATTTTTCTTTTAATTTTTCAAAGAGTTTTAAATGATGATAATTAAAAAACTTTGCACAATAATGTGGTTAATGTCACTTGTTTAGACTAAAATAATAAACAGCTTTTCTGTTTTTTTTGTTAAAGATGTCGATTTGGTACAGAATAATTGAAAAAAACTTTGATAGAATACCCTCCAGAGAAAAACACGACTAGTCCATTGAGCCTTTTGTCAGTCTCCCCTAGTAAATAATCTGTTTTTTCCTTAGAGGTTTCTCTTTGTTTAGTAATCTTAGTTTATTGCGGCAGCGGATCACTAGTTTTAACTTTGTGATAATCGAGGAAATATCTTTGATTACCGCCTGGCTGTCTACGAAAATATCTAAATTCCTGTTGAGCATTGTAAATGCGGAGAGATGTTTACCCACCTCACTTATTGCTGGCACTTCCGCCTGAGATACTAAGCAATAATCTGGAAGTCTATATGATTTCGCTAAGGGAGGATTTTTCGAACAGATTCCTGACCCTACCCCATTTCTGACTTAGATCCGGTTTTCCTTTCAGCTTCCTCTTATTAGGATTACTGTTGGTACGATGGGGTTAAAATCAATGATAGGAGAGATATTGTCTCTTTGAATAGTCGTATTTATAAAACTTATTATAGTTCTGTGACCGTAATGGCCCATTTTCCAATTCTTACATTCTCTTAGAGTCTTAGACGTAGAGCGCTCTTGGCCGCCAATTCTTTCGGTAAATAGGTCAAGTGGAGCTAAAGAGAGGAACGTTTCAAGGGCTGCAGTTGGTATAGTTCTCATAGAGCTGGTTGTACCTACACACGCCAGTCTTTGTATTTTCCTCATGGCTTTAAGATTGAATATCTTTTCCAATACCAGCCACCAGACCAAACATGCGTATGAATAAATAGGAGTAATAATGGCTGTGTACGTCCAATGTATAATTTTATCAAATAACCGACTACATGTGTAGGAAGGTAGAATCTTTTGGTTCATTGTGGGTGGGCTATCCAGCTTTTGGAATGAAAATGACATTAACTTCTCTTCAACAAGAGGGTATTTAAGTTATGTTAAGACAGCCCCTAAAAATATCTACTAGGATTGGAACGATAATATCTTTAGAACATTGGAGCATAATGTGAATTATACCATCGGGCCCTGCAGACTTGTAAGCTGAGAAGGAGTCGATGGCCCACTTCGCCTATGGTTTGTTATTTTAGTTCGAGAATTCACTTATGTGAGGCCCTGCGTTCACGGGAGCTAGATCAATGACACATCCTGGAAAGTGTGTGCTAATAAGTGATTAAAGAGTCTCAGAGCAGGAGTCTGTCCAGGTTCCATCCGGTCTTTTTAGGAAGCCGGGAGGAGTGTAGGCCATTGACATGACTTTTCTGAGCCCAGCAGCGTCTTTTGTACTTCCGATGTCTGAATAAAATTTTCGCCAAACTGAGCTTTTTGCATAAGTAGTTTTTATTAATTGAAAGTTTTTACACCTTAATGACTGCAAAAATCGTTTTATTTGTTTTAAATTTTAATTTATTTTATTTAGCACGTATGCATTTCGGTTCTCAGCTGCGGAACCATCATATGCGAGCGACTTTTAAACAATTACAAAACAGTATACAATTACAAATATATAGTTGGTATTTTATTTAGACTCTCGTTGGTCAAAAGAGAGTCAATAGCTCCAGCTTCCAAATTCATTAGGTTCTCAGTCAAGTGGATGTATATGGATTCGTAGGCGTCTAGTTTATATGGTTTTTTAACTTTCTCTATGAAATTGAAATGTTTGTCAAATGATGTGATGGAATGTGGATCTACATTACTTGTGTCAAATATGTGTGCTGCTATAGCTTTGCCAATGTCTTTCTTTTTCACTGATCGAAGGTGTTCATTGAATCTAACCTCGGCAGCTATCCGTGTTTGTCCAATGTATTTTTTGTCACAGTTAGAATAAGAGATTTCATAAATTCCACTGCACCGACGAGTTGGTGTGTGGTCTTTTGTGGATCCAACCGCAATTTAAGTTTGTTGTTGTTGGTATGAACGATGCTCATATCAGCTTTGGCAAATGGGAAAGGCTCGAAATACTATATTTTAAAATACTGTATGTTCAAAATTCTGTATGATACTCTATGGTCATAATGCTATATGGTTAATATTCTGTATTTCAAAATACTGTAAACTTAAAATACTGTATCTCAAAATGCTGTATTAGCAAAATACTGTATCCCATAATACTGTATCTCAAAATTCTTCATCTGAAAATGCTGTATGAGCAAAACACTAGCTATGTCTCAAAATTCTATATCCAAAAATATTGTATTTTTATATAATTCCGTTCTTAAACTTCCATTGCAAAGAAAAACAAAAAAACAGAAGTTGATTTATGTATATATCATTTATTGAAAATCCAAACAAATGTAAAACCAGAACACATTAGTCAATGAGAAAGAGAAAATAAGAACAAGATACCATTAATTTTGTTTTGGTTTTAATTAATTCGAAGACTTATGAATTATCATAGGTACATGTTATTGTCCAAGGGAAGTTTATCAGAATAGTATGCTAATGGAAAATTAATATAATATAAGTATGTATTCTTAAAAAGTATTCTGTTTTCAAAATTCTGTATTTCAAAATGCTGTAAATAGGCTAAAAAACAAAAATCGTTTTGATAACGTAAAAAAGTGCGCACTTTTTATTTTTCAGCCTATTTACAGCAGTTTAAAATACAGAATTTTGAGATACAGAATTTTGAAATACCGAATTTTGGTAAACCACAATTTTGAAACACAAAATTTTGATTAACAGTGTTTGATCATACAGTATTTTGTACATACAATATTTTGTACATACAGTATTTTGAAATACAGTGTTTTGAGATACAGTATTTTAAATACAGTATTATGACCCATATAGTATTTTGACCCCAAACCTTGGCAAATACATGTATCAACTTGTTGGTGATGTCCGGGTCGAAGGGCAAAGTTACGCGGTGTTTAGGTTTGGATATATTTTGTTCAAATAATGTTCTGATGTTGTCTCGTTTTAATTTTATCGAGTGCTTTTATTATTATTTTTTTTTATAATCTTACACGCGCTCAAGGGATTATGATTACCCTTTATATGTTTTTAACGCAGCACGGGCATTATATGAAAGAGGAAAAAGAGTGATAGGAAAGATGTGTGGCGCGAGGTGGTTGTTGTCTCAGATTTATCTCCAGGGATGGCAGCTGAACTAATGCGGAAAAAATTAACGTGTCTGATTTGTTTACGTCTCTTATAATTCGCATTATTTTATTTATTTCTTTATCATAGTTATGGGTATACTAGTTTACTCAATCACAAGTTGTTAGTGTTATGCCTCAACAGCATGTAATGAATAAACAGTAACTCATTTTATGACAATTTTTAGAATTGTTTTTTAATGGAAAAAAAGACGATATATACAACGGCAGGAATCGAACCTGCGACCACGAGGTTGACAGGCGAGCACACAACTATCGCGCCACGGCCACCCCCTAAATTGTCAATGATGGATTTCTCATAGCCATTGACATCAGCTATATATAATATTTGTTGGTATTCTTTAATGTAATTTTTAACCGATAAGGGTAGGCGGCATAATCTGTACACGATTGAATAAAAGGAAGCAATTTTTTGTTGGTATTTATAGATAGTTCTATTCTTATATTCATTTTTGCTGATCTTGTAATGATCCCAATCAGTAGATTCATTACTATGCTTGGCTTTATTGAAAAGCTTCCTTGAATTTCTCCGAAGGATAGTAAGTTCGTAAGACCACTACGCTGGGCTTATCTTGCTAATACCTTTGGCTATGAGCATGAACTTACGTAAGTTTTATAATAGCTGACATTAGTTTCTCTAGTTGCTTTTCAATATCCAAGCGGTTAAGCAAGGATGCATTATTAGATTGGCCCAAGGATGAGGCCATTCTTGTTTTGAAGGCGTCCCAGTTTGTTTCCTGCGATTTGTGTAGGGTTTTGGGCTTTCTAATTCATGTTCTATTTAAAATGTTTTCATCCTATGGTCTGAAAATGTTACCTTACTTGACACATTCCAGTTCCTGACTACAATGGAGTCGGAGTTACTGGAAAGCGTCACGTCAAGTACTTCTCTTCTATTTCTAGTGATAAAGGTGGATTCATTTCCTCTATTAATAATCAATATAATGTTCTTAATTATATATTCAAAAAGTGACTCACCTCTTGTGTTAGTATCGGTGCTTCCCCACTACAGATGATAGGAATTAGCATCGCAGCCGACCAGTATATTACACCTACTCTTACCTGCAGCTGTCACCAAGTCTTAAATAGCACTAGATGGCCAATGACCCGGTTCAGCACCTGCCATGTAGACAGAGGCTAAAATAAGTGGCGGGCACCCTCTCTTTCACACCTTACTGTCGTCATGTCCGCATTGCTGTGGGAAGATAGAAGAAAAAGACTTATATTTTTTTTCGATATTATACACGCACAATATTTACCTTCTGAATTTCCTTTATTAAAGAAAATCATGTGGTCTTTGGACCTAAGTCCGCATATTTTGCCGCTATTTACCCATGGTTCCTGGACTAGGGCTATATCGATATCGTTGTTTGTTACAAACGAGATTAAGGTGGCAGGAACCAATTTCCTGTTCTGGATGTTTACTTGTAGCACTTTCATCATTTTTACTTCTTCTTGTTGGTAAATTGGCTACATTAACAGGTCGCACCTTTACCTCATTTAATAAAAATCTTCTGAATCCCTTAGATGGAAGCATTGCCATTGTTTCGTCATTTAACATGACTATGACTTTTTGGCCCGTTGCTGTGGGCTCTTCCATCCTAGTAACCTGCTAATCTGCACTGGGAAGGCTGTATTTTTGAGCTCAAATGAGTCTTTCCAGGATTTCCTTCTAGATGCGAAGGCCCTGGACATTTATCCTGACTTGCGGTCTCCTAGGGAGGCTACTTTTGTGAGCTACATCTAATGTGGCCCCTTTAAGTAGATCTTTCATTTCTTTAATTTTGTTCTTTTGCCATATATAGGTAGGTTCGTCACTACCCTATACCTATATTGTATGATTCATATTCAATCACAAAAATAGAAAGAAACTTGATATAAATTAGAAATAGAAGACTGCCTATATTGCTATACGACTTTCCTGGCCGACAATATTCTTGTATGGCAATGTATGCAGTATTTTATCGGAATTTTTTTTATCGCACCTCTAGTGCAATACAATCAGACAAAGAAACTCGCACTCAATTTCTCCTATAATGTGTGTTTGAGTGAAGTATGGGTATATATGTAGATACTTACCTACATTTCATCCATGTTTACTACATGGAACTTCTGTATATAAAATCTGAAAAACTCAACTCAGAAAAGCGATTACTCTACCTTACAGTCTACCTACATATTTAAGCGAAGCAAAGTGATTTTCGTAGTTTCAGCTAATCATCGTCGTACTAATGATTGACATGTGAATTTATATATGTGGGTATACATATATATATCTACATATATATGAGTCCCTTTGCGAGGAAAAACTTTTGTATAAATCTCCTTGGCCTTTAAGGCGAGCTTAGTATTGGTTCCCACGTTTTGTGTAAAAACATATTTTGCAATTTTTATCCTGAAAGTTTTTATCATCATAGCGTCTGTCACCACTATAGAAGGGCAACTTAACTGATTGAGTGATGAAAATATAAACATATACATAAACTTTAACTTATCTAAACATTGATGCTGTTAGTAGGTAGGTAGTCTAGTTATCCTATGCAGGTTTAAAGCCGATGTAGTTAAGCCAACCTAGATTCTCCATAAAATAAATTGTCCAATAGATGATTCAAGGAAAAGTTAGAAAAGTTATTTTTATATAACCAAGAAAAATTTTTTAACAAATAACTGAGTAACATGTGCTTTTTTTAATTTTTACTTATAGACTACCTAAAGCTAGACTAAAAATAAATAATACTAAATAAAAATAACTTAAACTACTTAAGATAACTAGAAATACCTAAGACTACTTAAATCTACTTAAAAACTAGAATAGCCAAAGCAGCTTTTTTTATATTTTTGTTGTATATTTTGTATACGCATGCAGACACACAGAGAAATGCAACCCACCCAGCCATGTACATACGTTCATACATATTAATATGCACATACATACACAGCACTCAGCTGCATGTACATATGCCCCGCATACAAACATATTTTTAAAATTTTTTGTTTGTGCCACCCCGACTGTTCCTTATACCTAATTTCCCTAGATCTACGTAAGTCGGCCAAGACATACAATCGTAATCGACTTTATGTATCATAATGCTGTTCAGAGAGCCACCAGAACTGGTTCTCTTGCTTCGCTTTATCCCTTCGGTCCCGATCGGACAGAGTCCTACTGAACCGCAGGCGCTCTTCTCCACCTTGGGCGATGACGTCTCGACCATACAGGAGTTGCCTATCTACAGTTCAGTATCATCCCTCTACTGTCTAAATAGAGGAATGCCTCGGGAGGGATGCAGCCACTTAACCGCGCACTCTCATGATATTCATTGTTGGGGTAATGAGCCCCACAAATTAAGCTGTTGGTTGAGGTCGCTCTTGCAATGTGACCCCGAATCAGCTTAAATAAAAAAATATCTATTCTTTTTATGCTGGTTCCGTTGTATAGAACCTGGTTGGAATAATATCGTGTGTACTCCGACTCTGACTCTGTGTAATCCAAGGCATCGTCCAAGACATTGCCTTTCAAACACCCGAATCTTTTCCATTTGAGATGGGGCAACGTTGAACTACACCGGGCATCCATAGGCAATCATTGGCCTGATAAGGGCCATGTAGCAAATCACCTTCACCCTGCTGTCAAGACGACTGCTATAAAACAATCGTTTTGTCAGGGCAAAGGCTCCGCAGCCCTAGCCAGAGCAGCACCTATAGGTCTGTCGAAATACAAGTACTGATCCAACCAGATGCCAAGGTACTTTACTACACTTTTACTCGCCAGTGGATGTCCATGTGGCCCTGCGATCACCAGTTTGCGCCAGTTATTTCTCGTATCCCTTGAGGCGCTAGACAACGGAGTCCTAAACAGAATAGTTTCTGATTTCTGGAAGTTGATTTTCAACTTCCAGTCACCACAATATCGCTGAATCTTGTCGAAGTCACTCTGCAAAAGAGTTTTGATGACCTCAACTGTTGGAGCTGTTCTGTACGCAATTAGATCGTCGGCGTACGCAATTGCCTGAGTTAGACTACCTATCAGATCGCTGGTGTAAATACTGAATATAATCGGCGAGTTAACCGCTCCCTGCTAAAAACCATTTTTAATATTAAAGCTTACGGTAGAAGTTACATTCCCACTCTTGACAACAAACTTTCTACCATTTAGCATGTCATAAAGCATATACAATAGAGGTTTACTTATACCTAGTCTAGAAAGCCTTAGATAAAGACCCTCTAACCATACGGTGTCAAAGGCCTTCTCCAAATCAACCAGACAGGCACCCGTACACTGCTTTTTAGATTTGTTCCATTGGATATCAGAAACCACTTTAGACGCGGCATGAATTGTGTCATACCCCGTCTTAGAACTGAAACTGATTATCCGGGATGATATTTTTGTCCTCCGCCCACTTGAACAGAGCCCTCTTAATAATCTTTTCAAATACCTTGCTGATACTCGGAAGAAAACTTATCGAACGGAGATTCGCCGGATTGGAGCTGTCCTTTTCCTTTATCTAGAGAGGATGCACCACAGCTGTCTTCCACCGCACTGGATAATATGCATTATTCAGTGCGTTGTTAAACAGTGCGGTATAAATGTCAACAGCTTCCTGAGCTAAATGTCGTAGTACAACGTTGGATATACCATCGACTCCTGCTGATTTTTATTCTTTAAGGAATCGAAGATGTGCTCGAGCTCAGTCTTCGAAATTGACAGGGAACTAGGCATATTTCGCTCGGCGATTATGGCGTCTTCCAAATCTTTAACATAAAACCCGATAAAACAATGGTTCTCAGATCGCCATTCGGTTATGTCGTTCCGGAGCCATAAGTGATGTAGCAGAGCTCTCCTCTCCAGGTCATGATTCGGGTGAATGCTAACATTCACCATCAACACTTGTTGGAAAGCAGGCCCCACAGCATCCATTTTCTCTTGCGGATCTTCGATTATATAGAGGTCATCGTCCAATACGGCGTCCTCTGGGTCTATGCCTGCTGTCAGAAGTACGTCTCTGTTCTCTATCGTCCGCTGGAGCTTAAAACACTGAAGGTCGTTTTGATCTTTCCTTCTAAATATCTTGTTAATTCTTTGGAATATAATCGGGTCGCTAGAGTTAACGGCACGAATTTTATTGTCCCAAAATAAATTAATAGACAACCTATAATTTTCTTTAATCAATTGTTTGATGTTTTTGATGGACGACTTCAGTGTCCCAATCTCCAGATCTCGTGTGTCAGTTAGTCTGTACAAGCGTCTTAGTCTTGTCAGTAGTCCACTTTTTTGTCTGTAAAGTGCGTCAATAGTCGCGTTACGGTACATTTCAGTTCAGTTACGTTCTTTGTATTTCGGTATTGTTCTGCTCATTGTTCGTAGAATCGTTTCGTCAATTTGTTCTAAGTATCTGTCGATTTCAGTATTTGTCAGGTTGCTGTCATTTGGTGGGGATATACCATTTGCACGCAAATCGCTCAGTAAGGCGTTGGAGAAACGTGGCCAGCGCACCTTACTGTAATTGTAAGTATGGACAGACACATACCCCTCTAACTCCATAAGCTCGTTCGGAAGTTGTATTACGGCGGCGAGTCCGCGGTGGTCACTGTCGTACTGGATCGTTCGTAAACAATTTCTTGGCCGTTGACCCACAGTGTCAGTAATTCTTAGTCTTGCGTCTTTCAGAAATAGATCCAGATAGACACCGCTTGTTGGAAACGATGGCCTATCTGTAGCGAGAAGTTCAATGCGATACTCAAGGTTGTATCGACCCACCCAATCACACAGATGTTTACCTCGAGGGTTTTGTATTTGATTTCCCCAATCTATATGTTTGGCATTTAAATCACCAGCCAATATGTAAACGTTTTCTTCCGAGCCCAGTCCTAAGCATCCAAAAAGCTTTTCAAGCTCTGTTATAAACTGTATGGGCTGAGGTGTTTCCGGTGCATAGGTGCAGGGATCACATACATTCGTTTCCCCTGTTGTAGATGAATGCATATGATGCATGCCTCTAACGTCCGAAATTTTCGCACATCACTAAATGCCTTTACGTATAAAGATTGCGATGCCTACTCCTTGAGTTGAGTTGGGTCGGTCTATTCTTACGATATTCTAATTGTTGTTAGTCAATTTATGTTTCTGGTTAAGCTTAGTTTCGCTAGTCATAAACACATCTGGACTTATGTCTTTAAACAATTGGAACAAATTCGCTCTACGTTCGGTCAAAATCAGTGAATTTTCACAGCTAGGATCTTAAAGGGCCTCTCGGCAAGTGCGCCCTTAACCTCTTAGTTGCGTTAAGCTCAGCAAAACAGATTAGAGGTGATCCACCCTAGTCTTTGGGGGTTGACGGGCGTTGTTGTAGGAGGGCGCACTGTTGGACGCTTTTCTACATTTGCTTTGCTAGTTTATTGTTTTTCAATAGCTGAAACGTCGGGCATCCCCGATAAATAGCGGGGTGTCCGTCGCCTCGGCAGAGTGCACATTTTAGCTGGGTCCTATCTTCGACCCGTTCCTTCCCTAACTTGCATTCATCTGCATTGCGGTTCTCTCTAACCTTAACGCAGCGTGACTGCATTTCGCGGTGGCCGAGTCTTTGGCAGCGCATGCATTGAAGCATGTCGCCGCGCCTTTTTAATTTGTCCCAAGTTACAACCTGGTAGTTGAGGACGGAGATACTCCTCAAACTATCCAGTTTGCTGCTGGGTGAGAGTTGAACAAGGAAGAAGGGAAGATTCCGCTTCTTCCATCGTCATTCGCTTTTTGGCGAAGTTCAATTAAGAGCACCTGTGGTTTCGTGCAAGAATATATGCCCTTCAAAAGGACCGTTTGAAAATTTTCGGTCTTAAGGGTGAAACTAAAGAATTCAGTAGTGGATTCTTTTAGCAACGCTTTAATTTTTTTTGTGCTGTTCCAGTGTGAAGCAATGGATGCCTATCATTATTTAATCTTTTCATTGTAAAGTTTTGACGTAGGGCCGACATACATAGATTTATGGTCTCCTGAAGTTCCATTTTTAAAGTATTGATGTGTAGCACCCTTTCTTTCTTGTTTCTCGGCGTCTTTGGGTGCTGCTGTTGAGTCTGCTGCTATTGAGTCTGCTGTTGTTGATTCTGCTGCTGCTGTTTCTGCTGCTGCTGTTGTTTCTGATGCTGTTTTTTTTTTTGTTATGTTGTTGTTTCCGTTGTTCTTTTGGCTGCTGTTGTTGGTTTTGTTCTTGCAGCTGATCTACTGTCTGCTGTTGTTGTTTTTGTTGTTGTTGGTGATCATATTGTTGTTGTTCATTTAGTTCTTTCTTCTCCATTGCTCGGCGCGCCTCTTGTTTGGTTTTGAGGGCGAGAATTAGGGGGTTTAGCTGCTCTTTGAGGCGTTCGATTTCCGCGTCCATGGCTCCTATTTTGCTGATCATTGCTTGCTCCTCATTATCTTCATCATCAGATAATGCCTCTGAAGTGGAGAGGTTGACGAAGGCATTGCTGTCGCCCGTCGTGTAATGCCCTTCTCCTTCCTCGGACATATATTTGATACTCTCCTCTTTATCAGAGGGTGACGTGTCTAATTGTTTTGCTGCTTCTGACTTCACATCTGTTGCTGACGTCCCGTTCACCACGGCAGGCAGCTTCGCCGTTTTCTGAAAAACGTTTGATTTTTGGGAAATTAAAAAAACCTTTTTTTTTTGAAAACTAGGAGCGGCAAAAACTAAAAAAAACATAGGCAAGAATCTAGAAATAGATTTAAACGTACTCAATAACAATTTTGTTAACCTGTCTTTCCCGCCTCTGAATATCATGCCTTCTTGCTCCTCTGATGGGAATACTTCACGTTGTTTCGAATTCTTTTGTGTAAATAATCTGGGCATAGTTGATTGTATCTATGCTTTCAATAAAATCGAATGCCGTTAGCTTTGATGGAATTCATCCGAAATTTATCAAAATCATTCTTCCAATTATTCTCCCTGTCATAACACATATTTTCAACAGTTTAACAACAAGTACATACCATTTACAGTGGAAAAAATCTAAGATTATACCAAATCAAAAAAGTCCAAGCAGCAACGAATTCAGACCAATTTCGTTATTACCTTTTCTCTCCAAAGTATTTGAAAAAATACTTCAAAAACAAATTAACCAATATATTAATTCACATAATCTTCTCTCTCCTATGCAATCGGGATTCGGGAAATACCATAGCTGTACTTCTGCCGTCATCAAAGTCGTGGATGACATACGAGTCACTAGGCGAGGACAAAGTTCTTTTTTGTTACTACTGGATTATTCAAAAGCCTTCCATACGGTTGACCAAATCAATCTTTGTAAAAACTTTCCAAGATCTTTAGATTTTCGAACTCAGCAGTTGGGCTCATGTGATCTTATTTATGCCCAAGGTCTCAAGCGATCTCTATTGAAAATAAAATGTCAAATTTTCTGTTTAATAGCAGAGGTGTGCTACAATTCTCTATTCTTGGACCTCTTTTGTTTTACATGTATGTGAACGAGATTCCGCCAATTGTAAGCTCGTCATTACATATGTATGCAGATGGCGTACAACTTTATAGGAGCTGCTCACTAGGCCTGATAGAAGACTGATGCTTATGAAGTTAATAGGGACCCAGACGAAATTTATACCTGGTCTGTAAGAAATGTTCTCTTTCTTAATAGTCCAGGAAAATTAGACATTCACTTCGATAAAATTCCGACAATTCAAAAAAATGTAACACATTTCTTTGGTTATCAAATTTTATTTTAAATTTATTTTTATTCCTTAAAGACCGCAAAATTCGTAAATAAAAACACTTAACGTTTAATTAAAATTATTTTTATTTATTATTGGATGCACTCGTTTGAGTACTCTTTTGACGTGTGCTGAAGATGGTTCCTCAGATGTGAACCGAAATGCATTCAATAATAAATAAAAATAATTTTAATTAAACGTTAAGTGTTTTTATTTGCGAATTTTGCGGTCTTTAAGGAATAAAAATAAATTTAAAATAAAATTTGATAACTAAGTGTTCGACCACAAAACGGCTTAACTTTTTTAGTGATTAAATTACTAAATCTTCATTCATAATACATTTCTGTTTTGGAGTAGAGATTTTATTTGTTTATATTTTTGTTTGCAAAAACATATTCTATGAAAAAAACTAAATTTTAAATGTGGAACCAGAAGGGTAATGCCACCATCCTAAAAATCCTAATTTTTTTTATTTTGGTTAATAGCTCCCAAAATTTTTTTTTTTTGAAAAAAACTCTGAGACCAGATTTAAGACAGTAAAATTATCTACAAAATGACATATTAACGACTTTTGTATGTCAATTCGTTCTTAAGTTATACTGTGTCTAAATTTAATTGTTCGTTAAAATGTGAGCTATATTAAGTCTGGTTGCTTTAAAGAATGAATTTAATATATGTATATACATATCTATTTTGATAATTATTTTATTTAATAATTAAAATTTGGTACGCTATAACTTAAGAAGGAATTGACATACGGAAGTCATTAATATTTCATTTTTGTAGATAATTTTACTGTCTTAAGTCTGTTCTTAGAGTTTTTTTTTCAGAAAAAAGACTGGGAGTTATAAAGCAAAATAAAAAAAATAGGATTTTTAAGATGGCGGCATTACACTTCGAGTTCCACCCTTAAAATTTGTTATTTTTTCATAGAATATGTTTTTGCAAACGTAAATAAAAACAAAAAAATCCCTACTCCAAAACAGAAATTTATAAGTTTTTTTTGAATTAATGTACTACACCCCAATGTTTTTGACCATTTTTCTCCAAATCTATTAATTGTACGATAAAGAGTGTTTCAATCTTTTTTTTGTAGAATAAGATTAGCTAAAATGCGTACTTACAACTTTTTTCAAAAGAAGCTATAGTTTTCGAGTAATTTGGCAAACTGAATTTTTCCCCCTTTATAAAATTTTTGCTCCGCGCCAAATTAAGAGTACTTTTTAGGAAAGGCTAAGGACATTAAAATGAAGCTCTCCACCAAAATTCAGCTTTGTCGGAATTTTTTCGTAGTTTCATATTTTTTTTGTCTAATTTTCCTGGACTATAATCCGAAAAAGACAAAATGTTTGGTTATCAGCAAAAAACCGTATGACACTACCTATTTTCCGGATATCGTTCTTCATGGCTCAAAAATCGAGTTCATTGATAAAACTAGAAACTTAGGAATTATATTCAATAGGACGCTTACATGGAATGGCCATATTAATGCTACAGTAGGTAAAGTATATGACACAATACGCCAGCTCCGAGTATCACAGCACTTTACTCCATTTAAAACACGTATGCTGCTGGCAAAAACCTTTTTTGTGCCGAATTTGATTTGTGGATGCGAGATTTTCTGTAATTATGACTCAAATAGTAAAAGCAAACTCAACATAGCATTTAACAATATCGCACGATATGTTTTTAAGATAAACCGTTTCGACAGGATCTCTCAATTGTCTAGATTGTTGTACAATATGTCTTACGGTCACCTAATTCGCTATAGATCTCTTATCTTACTATCTCACGGTATTCAAACTACTCAGCCTACCTACCTTTTTAACATATTGCGATTTAGTACTTCAACAAGATCTTATCAACTCATTATACCTCGTTTTTAGTGTTTAACCTCAGAAAAAGAATGTATCAACCCATTCGTCTGTGGAATTCACTGCCAAGGTATGCTCCGGAGGTCGCGTCGGTCAGTGGCACTGTCAGTTTTCGGCGGGAAGTTAAAACCTTTTTTATTTAAAACAGCATCTAATTAAAAAATATAAACTTAGTAATATAAAGGGTTATCCATTTTGCGGTTTCAAAAGTATAGTGCTGGAATTCGACATCTGTCAAACTAAGTTGTAAAACCAATTTTTTTTTCAGTTGAAAGTCTGATATTTACGAAAATGGATTGCTAACTATCGCACAACGCATACAAATTTTTAAAACCTACTACAAAAATGGTGATTCTGCCACAGCCACATATCGTTTTTTAAGAGGAGATTATGGTTACATAATCGTCCAACCACGCAAGCAATTGGCAAAATTGTGAAGAAATTTGAAGAGACTAGATTGATTACAGATATTGTAAGGCCTGCGCATCATCGTTTCGCTCGTACCACTGAAAATATCGCTGCTGCAAGTGAAAGTGTTGCCGAAGATCCGAATGTGTTGATTCCTCGTCGTTCTCAGGAATTTGGACTGTCTTACGGCACACTATGGCGTATTTTGCCATTTGGACACTACACCTACATCCATATAACGTCCAGCTCACACAACAACTGAAGCCAGCTGACCATTGACAACGTCGTACATACGTCGAATGTGTGCTTGAACAACAGCCGATGGACGGCGATTTTTCGAGCAAAATTTTTTTCACCGACGAAGTACATTTCTCACTCGATGGGTATGTTAATAAACAAAATTGTCGTATTAGGGGCTCTGAGAATCCTCAAGTAATTGAAGAGAGGCCATTACATCCACAAAAAGTCACTGTTTGGGGCGCTCTTTGGTCCGGAGGTTTGATGGGACCTTACCTCTTCGAAAACGACAATGGAACGATATCACCGTCAAGTCGGAGCGTTATGGTCATATGACAACCGACTTTTTTTTCCTCCAACTCGAGCGAATATGGCTTTATTGCAAGAGACATTTCCTGGCCGCGTAATTTTTCGTCGTGGCGATATTAACTGGCCCAAGATCATGCGATTTGACACCGCTGGACTTTTTTTTGTGGAGCTACGCGAAAGACCGTGTTTATGCAGATAAACCTTTAACTCTTGAGCACTTGAAAACCAACATCCGTATGGCTGAGATACCGCCCAATATGTGTAAAAAAGTGGTCGAAAATTACCTCAAAAGAATCGATGCTTGCAACAATTCGCGTGGTGATCATTTAAATGATGTAGTGTTTCACACATAATGTCAACGTTCTATCTTTATAATAAAGAAGAAATATGAAAAAAAAATATTTTATATGTGTTTTATTTACGTTTACTTTTGAAATCGCAAAATGGACAAGCCTTTATAATATTATAATCTTGAAGTTCAAACTCTCGAAAATTTTTAATTGTTTTTTTTTCTTCTGTTATGTTAAATAATGTTTACAGTCGTTTTTACGAACCTAATATTAAAATCAAAATATGTACATAATATATAATAATAACAGTCAAATTAAAATAACATAATTAATCATCACTATCTATAAGAATATCAATTTTCCTATGTGTATGACCCTTTATAAATAAATAAATAAAGTCAAGACTTCGTACTTCGGAGTTTTTTGACATTATCTTGAACAGTTAAAAAAAACTGTATTCCGAAAATAAAAAACAACATTCCATACAATTGCGAAAAAAACCGTCAAGAAAAAATGTATTTCTCAAAAACAACACCAAGAATTTTTATAAAAATATGTGTGTATTCTTAAATTAGTATAGTCTACTTTTAGGTATAAACATATTTTATTTTGCGTACTTATTAACGGTACTTCCCATAGAACCACTTTTCATATTTTCGCCTTGCTCATTATTGCATGAATCTATTAAAATTCATTTTTGTATGCAAATGCTAAAAGTGTTAATAAAACTACATAATCAAATTAAAAAAAAATCGATTTTTAAAAAAATTAATAAATTTTTTTTTTTAAATCGATTTTTCGAAAACCAGTCTCTGAATGTTTTTAAATTTTAATTTCATAAGTAAATTATATTAATAATATCTTCAAAATTGCGTTTCATTTTTTTTTTTCTAAAAATGTTTTCAAAACCGCTCCAACGATTTTTGAATTTTTTTTCATATATGTAAATGTGTTTTTATTTGTCCAGGAACTCAAATCTTTGTTCCCCCCCCCCCCCCTATATAACAACTAAGCAATGTACAAATATTAAATCATGTGTATATATAGGGTTTTCCAATAAGAGGTGTTATTTTGATATTCAAAAAAAAGAAATGCGTTGTTGAAGCGTGTATCGTTCCATTTTTATTAATAGCGTAGTTTCTACTTGTCAAATGTCGAAAAATGACAGCTTCAAAAGTGACAGCTACCGAATTAGCGGGCTATTCAAAATAACACCTCTGATTGGAAAACCCCTTATTATCCATTTATTTCTGTACCTTGTTGCATTTCCTTTTTACGAAGTTTTGCGTACGTCACTGAATACTACATACAATGTAAGCACACATTTATATATACAAATATATCTTTAAAAATCAAATGGATCTTATGTATGGATATTGCACTTAAATTACAAAGTTATATGCATAAAGCTACCTACCCACATACATCCCCCTAATTTACTCCTTGAATAATCCATTCGACAATTCATTCTACTAAGAATCAAGGTAATCTTACCTACATCGGATTTAAGCCTTCATAGGATTTAGCTACAAGAGCAAGTTTGTACGATACAGTCGTGCATTTCATTTTATCAAAATTCTCGGATTCGGTTTTGAGATATACATCTTTTTCTTAACGGTTTATCAGCATTGTTATGGAAGTTACCGTTAATAAAATAAATTTAGCAAATAGTTTTTTTAATTATTCAAGATAGCTAGTCATAAAATTATCAAATACGCAATTTCGAAAAAATCTATTTAGTCGTGTTCGAAATTTTTAGTTTTCAAAAAATCAAGTTTTTTTTTTTAATTTTGGAATGCATTAGTGCTTAAGCAATCTTGGAAATCAAATGAATCGTTTTCCAGAAAATCGAAAACAAAAAAATAAAAAATAGTTCTACTAAATGTACCAAAAAAATAAAAAAAGTATCTTTTCTCTTCATTTACTGATTTTTTAAAATAAAAATCGTAGAAGCCGTTTTTGAGAAAAATAAGTTTTCTTTTTGGCGAAAAAATGTTTGTACGTAAATGGCGCTTATAAGAAACACGCTTATAAGAAACACGCGACACACTTCTTTCCTATCCCTCTTTCTCTTCTTTCACATGACGCCCGCGCTGTGTTAAAAACATATAAAATGTAATCATAATCTCTTGAGCGCGTGTAAGATTATAAAAAAAAAAACACGCTTAAAAGAGCCCATTTACGAAAATAGAAAAAACATACCTTTTTTCACACTGTCAGAATTGGCCGAACAGAGCTTATAGCAAGCTCCGTCTTCCGAGCAATGGTTTCCCAACACAGAAAACTGTGTTATACCACCGGCTCATCATTTAGTGCAGTGTTAGTTGTTAGTAGGCAAACTCAATATAAAAATAATATACTCAATACAAATAATATTGCGTGAAAAACAAAACAAGAATATAATATGAAACAAAACATTTAGGAGCGTGGAGCATTGGTTTTGAGTATATTTTTTAATTTAATTTTACTGATATTGAAATCAAAAATTTTTGAATTCCAATTTAAAAGTTTACCCATACGTGTCAAGGCCTCATGCATCCTATAGTTGGTCCTATGTGTTGGGACTGTAATCAATCCGAGGCCACGGAGATTATAACCTCCTCCCCGATAATTAAAAAAAAAAACTGAACATAGTAGGTCTGGTACATCTGTGAAGCCAATTATTATTTGATGGAAGAATACCAAACCATTGCTAGTTCTTCTCTGTGCAAGTGTTTGCATTTGAAGAATAGATAAAAGTTGGTCATTAGGGAAGCCATTAGAAGGATCACTCAGTTGAAGCCCTTTCAATGCGAAACGATTAAAGTTCCTTTGAACAGATTCTAATCTCTCAATATGAATATCGTAAAAAGGAGTCCAAATCTTCGATGCATACTCAAGATGGTGACGAACCAAGCAGTTGTATAAAGCATACCCGTGCATTGGGATCAACAAATTCGTTGGACCAACGCTTCATAAAACCTAACATTGAATTTGATTTGTTAATGATGATATTAATATGGGCAGAGTAATGGTCCAAGGTGGCTTCCCTGCGGAACACCTGATTTGGCAATAAATGGTCTTGAGTAAGAATTTCTGAATTTGACTTGATATAACCTATCTTCAAGGTACGAGGATATCCACTTGATGAATGATGGAGGAAATCCGTATGGATTAAGTTTAAACTTGATAATCTCATGAGATAATTGATCAAAAGCTTTCGAAAAGTCTGTGTATACACAATCAACTTCATGACCACTTCCTAGGGAGCTTAAACATTTATTCAAAAATACAACTACATTAGTAACAGTAGAAAGTTTCTGCATAAAACCATGTTGTTGTTTGCAGATAATATTTTTACATATAAATGTTAAACTAACACTAATGCAAGAAAGTTTAGAAATTGGTCTATAGTTGATAATATTGGTTTTGACTCCCTTTTTAAATACTGGGGTTATAAATGCATTCTTCCAAACTGAAGGAAATTTACCTAATTTCTAAGATAGTACAAAAATATTTCTCAGAGGAAGAGCTAAAGTTGACATACATTTTTTTAATACAACAGGTGGTATTCCATCAGGTCCAATAGAATAGTCCTCTTTTAAAAAGCTCAATATTTTTTTACTATTTCTATTGTAATATTGTTAAATGATACTTGAGTGCAATTTCGTAAAAAATGAAAATAGTTTTCATCAACAACTACTGGTGAATCACTGAATGATTGGCTAAAATTACTTGCAAATCCCTCACAGATTTCAGAAGTTGTACTCAAGATAACGTCATTATAATGAGATTTACTGGATACCCGTCACATTTCTTTTTAGAATTTATAAATTTCCAGAAGTTTTTCGGGTCTAACTTCAAAGAACGACCCATGGTTTCCAGATATTCGATATAGAGTTCGAAAGAGAGTTTTTTGAATTCTTCAAAAAGGGAAATGTAAACTACTTGATTCTCTACCGTCATGAACCTAATGTATTTTTTCCAAGCTTTATTTCTTTTATTTCGGATACATTTCAGTTCTTTTGTGAACCAAGGATGACTAGAAGAATAAGATGGAATAGATCTTTCAAGAAAAATGTCAAGAGGCGGGTGATAACCATCTATGTTAGATAAAACAGAAGTAGATTCTACCACTACTGTACTAACGGCGTCAGATAAGAATACAAGATCAAGTTGTCTATCTTTAAAATTTTGTATAAAGCTAACTTGATTTAAATCCATAGAGATATTATTATCCAACATTTGAAGCTCCTCTTAGGATGAACTCGTGGAAGCTTCAAAATAGGATTCGTCATCAGAGGGAACCCAATCAATGCGAGGAAGATTCAAATCCCTTAATAGAAGGACATTACTGTCAAAGCTAGCTAAGCTAAAAATAAAATCGAGTGCTAAAGAGAGTTCAGTGTATACTGAAACAGCCTTTCTAGGTGGAATATAAAGATTTAAAATACATAAGACTAAAGATTCCTTAGTTATTTTGACGCACAACAGTTCAATTGTCAGATTGAATGGGAAGACTAATTGTGTTGAGCAGAAATTACTTCTTACAACAATAAGTACGCCGCAACCAACTGAATTCATAATATCAACATGACGATCCTTTCGGTAAACTAAGAATCAAAAAGTTCTGTGTCTAAAATTGAGGCATTAAGCCAAGTCTCAGTCGGGGCATAAACATCATATTGCAAAGATAGAGGATTGTTATATGTCTTGGAAGTTTTGCTTCGAAGAAGTCCTACATTTTGGTAGTAGAGGCAGAACCTGGGCAGTTTTTTGAATTTCAATTTAAACTATAAGCCGAATTTATATTAGATTTCTTTCTCAGGGCGGCTATAAATTCTTTCACCAACGTATTAGAAGGCCAAGAACTACTACATATGGGTTCGAAGAGAGAATTTGGAGCAATTATTTTGAAAGAGGCTACGAAACTGTTAGGTTTACTTATTTTGGAACATTTGACGCATGATGAATTTGCAATAGCTTTGGTAGCAACCAAATGATCCAATAAGTCTACCGGCTTAGTTTCCGGTAAGACACGAGAAACAAATATGGCCCTAGGATTTGGAACAGAGGATAGAGTTTTGGGAACTGTGATGACGGACTCCTGCGATGGAGCAAAGTCAAACTGCTCGGTCACAGATAAGGTGGAATAGGTACAGTGGGTTCTGAGGGGGGTTCAATAACATTTTTGATTCGTTCATTAATTTTGGGTAATTCAATAACTGGTTCGGAAAAATTTATTGAAGTTATAAGAAACACGATTATAAGAAAAACATATATAATGAACTTTTTTTCCAACACCGATTCCCACTTTTGCTGTAAAATTGCATGTTTATAAGAAACTTTTGTATAACATAAGAAAATTCCCTCAGGTTCTTTAAATGTCAACACACCCTTATAGCGAGTTTCATTCAAGAAAATATCAGTTCTTTCCCACAAAAGGTTTCATCGATTTGAATTTTGAGATTTTCATTCAAACAAAAAGAGCAAATCTAGATCAAATCTTAACACGAAAGATTGGATCTCTGATGGGTTGGCAGATTTGATCTGAATGCACACATAAATGTAAAAAACCTTTTTTTTTGCAAGGGTCAAATCTAAAATATTTTGTAATTAATTTGTTGTGAACTTGTGAGTGCCCATCATGCTAAAAAATAAACAAATAATGGACGAAAAAGTTAATAACTTTTATTTTATAAATTCAGTGGAGTTTTTGATTGCTTCGTCTTCGTCTTACTGGTCATCTGATGATGATTTTTTTTCAGAAATGTGTGACATTCATTCACCAATACTACAATTAAATCTGGAAAAGATTTTCATTAAAAAGATCAAATCTCGATTTTGAGAGGAGATCTTTGAAATTTGAATGAAACTCGCTATTAGAATCACACCTGCATTTCTGTACTATCAAAGAAATGTCATAAATGTCAGTCTGAAATAAATCTAGTTTATGTTTTGTGAGAAACTGAAAACAAAATTTAAATGTTTATTTAGACAACAATGAGGAATATGAGGGGTTCCTCGAAAAAATTGAAGATCTTTTCCAACAAAGGGAATCTTGAACTCAAACCACGGCACGAGTACGATAACTTTGGCGCCAAGATATAATAACGGTTTTTGGTAGAGGGGCTCAATACAAGCATTTTTTACTATGGGAGGGGGGGGGTCTATCTCACCTCGCTTAGGCGAGAGGGGTAGTTTTATAAAATTTACTTAAAATCTAGAAAAAAAAATATTTAAAAACAACGGCAACACATACAGTTATAAATTATACTTTTTTAAAAAGTCAGAACTCTACAATTTATAATAAATTTTAAGTAAAGTTGTTTCAGTCAATAGTTTTTGAAATAATTGACTTCAAACTCAAAATTTATGAAAAAAAAGTTAAAAAAATCACTTTGAGTATTATTTTTCTCATGATTATAAATACCAATAAAGAAGTAATTGATGTAGTTAACTGTTCCAATTATTTTTTAATCAAACACTGAAAACTATTCGCGTCTATGTTTTCTAGTTTTTGAGAAAATTGAAAAACAAAAAAAAAAAAATTTTGTATCAGATGGGTGCATGTAAAGTTTCTTTTGCATTTAAAGAATCTGGATTAAAAAAAATAATTGATATTATATACATAAACGTATGTACTCGTACATAGAAAAAAGAAACACTTAATAACCGCATTAACTGTAATAAAATCACAAAGGTATATATGAAATTTACGATGCAAACAGTAAGATGCCTAAGGGGGGGCATGCTGCCCCCCTGCAACCCCCCTGCTTGGGCTCACTATAGGCCTTGGGGAGTGTGAAAATTTTATTCTTTTGGGTTTAAAGAACAAGTATAGTTTTACTATTTTTCAATTACATATCTTAAAAACTAGAAGACATAAAAAGAAGTAGTTTTCTGTCTTTAATAAAAAAATAATTGGAGCAGTTAACTACATCAATTGTTTTTTTATCGATATCCATAATCATGAGAAAAATAATATTCAAAGTGATTTTTGTAACTTTTTTTTCATAAATTTTGAATTTGAAGTCAATTATTTAAAAAAACTATTGACTAAAACAACTTTATTTAAAATTAATTATAAATTGTAGAGTTTTGACTTTTGAAAAAGTTATAATTTATAACTGTAATTGTTGCCGTTCTTTTTTAATATTTTTTTAAAGATTTTAAGTAAATTTTTATAAAATTGCCCCTCCCGCCTAAACGAGGGGAGATAGACCCCCCCTACCATAGTAAACAATGTTTGTATTAAGCCCCTCTACCAAAAACCGTTATTATATCTTGGCGCCAAAGTTATCGTACTCTCCCCCAAGCCACCATTGAGCGCTATTTTTAAGAAATCTATATGGGAGGAAAAAATAGAGCCGAGTAAAGCATTTCACATTCGAGTTGTACGGCTAAGGAAAAAATCTCTGTACTTTACAGGACGTCCAAACTTGGGCTCAAGGGTAAACTGAGCGATGAGCATTCCCAGAAGCGCGAGTATTACGGTTGAATAGTCTGAGGAGAGGAATGCAACTGGCTATTTCATTAGACATTAGATCATTATCTATAAAATAACGATAAAACAATGAAAGGCATGAAACAGTGCGACGGTATTCAAGAGATGTAATTGTTTCAGTTATTGCACTATCACCTATCATTATTATTTAAAAATTAAGAGTTTTTTTAAACATTTTTTTATAAGAAACTTCTGTTTCTTCTATCAGTGTTCTTTTTTATAAGAAACTTGTTTCTTATATCAGTGGTTAGGATATAAGAAACACACGTTTATAAGAAACAAAAATTGTGGCATTTTGCAGTTTCTTATAAGCGTCATTTACTGTATCTAGGTACCGTTATTTTTCGGCTTTCAAAAAAATAAAATAAAATGCATGTTTGGATCGCACGAGCTTGCTCTTATACTCGATGACATCAGTCTAAACTAAATATATTTTTTGTCGTTTTTTACTAAACTTTGTATATTATTATGTATATATGTATTTGTATATTATTCTTTAATTTTTTTCTCAAAAAAAAATGTTATGGCAATTTTATGTATTTATATATAATTCAGGTACCGTAAATAACAAAATATGTAAAAAAAATCTTGGACCAAACCAAGATCAAAATCGTTAGAGCCGTTGTATGGCAGGCATCTAACGTTAAGCCAATGTTTTTTGTCTTTACCCCATTTCACCCTATTAATTTTTGAAAAATATTTTGCTTGAAAGCCATCACCTATTCATGTGTAGTATATACCTATGAATTTCAAATATAGCAGGGCTTAAGATCCAAATAAATCAAGATTAGATAAGTGAACAATTTTATCCGCTATGACCTTATCCATAAGTAATAACCCCTCTCCATTTTTGATGCTACAACGGTATCTGTTATAGGTAGATCTCTTCATTTTCTTTTTGTATAAGTCTTTGGCTATGTGAATTTATAATCTTCTTTACAAAACCGTAATGATGGGTGGTAGGCGGTGCGATACCTTGTTTCTGAACGTCCGCGTCCGTCAGCTTCATCGTCTTCAAGTTCATCTTGTTAGTAGCCCATATAGAGTGTCCATCATGGCTTGCGCTCCTTTCTCATCATCACCATAGCTTCATAGTTTTTGACCTCGTTAATTGTTTGCTTGAATATGGGTTGTTTTATATCTTCATTGTTGCATTTTTCCGTTTACCAGCGCCTAACACACTTATTCAGGTGAATCAGCGGCGCTTTCATTTACCAATTGAAAATGTTTCACATTGTCAGCAGCTCTCAAGCCCCATCCGTACCACATACAGTCAAACGAAGCCGAGGGTTCATCCGAATGTAGGACACTAATCCTAGTATATGTTCGTTTTTTATCTCTATCTATACACTCCTCTTATATAGAGTCACTTTAATTTCTATAATTAAAAAAAATCATTAAAAAAAACACGCCTACACACGCACAATAGGGAAACTAAAAAATAATGTAGAGATATATATATGAGTGTTGCCAGTATAGGGTCTATTGGAAAAAGCTTGCGCTTTAAATTGGAAACGAGTGGGCGGGCGGTTAAAGTACAAGTGCATGCAGTTGTATTTTAGTTATTAATTTCATATGTATATACATACATACGACTCATGAAATTAAGTAAGGATCAGTTTAGAAGGGATGATGATACATATACTTTTAGTCGCATCATCTACCTGGGATTAGCCAATGAGATCTTACGTTAATGTATTCCTGTTTCAACCCAAAACCGAACACGGGACACCCACCGCCGCGCCGCCGCTGCGCCGCGCAGGCCGGAGTGTTACATGCTTTTAATCTTTTCACATTAAATTCACCTATTTAGAAATCAAGTTCAACTTTTTGCAAATCAAATTCAACTTCTTACAAATTAAATTCACCTTTTTAACTATCAAATTCAACTTTTTGCAAATTCAATCAAGATGATATAGAAATAAGTATAGGAAGTTCTTTTACTTGGGATATAGGTACTATAGGGAAAGTCAAACTTGACATTACTATGATAGAGAAAACCGAAAAAGTGGGTCCCGCAATTCCGTCTATCTGTCTGTCTGTATGTTTGTTTGTACAACACTCTGCAGCCTAAGCGGCTGAAGTGAGCGATTTTCGTCAAACTTGGTATTTAATTGTTTTAGGTGATTGACTCAAACAGATGTTAAAATCATTTTTTTAGACCCAAAACTAACGGTACCTGCCATGCAATTTTTTCTACCATCTTAAATATCTCGAAACCCGTTTTAACGATTTTGATAATAAGAAAAAAATCTTTGCACTACTATAGACATATTTTACATTTTGGCTTAATTTGTTTTAATATTGTGCTATTAACGGTACCTGCCATACAACCATTGTTTTGATTTTGGACTTTCTCATAAACGACTCAACGAAATTTGTTAAAATTTTTTTTTCTATTCTAATTCTTTGAATAAATATAAATAAAACTGCATATCAAAATTATTTTTTGGGTTTTTGAAAAAAATATATTTTTTTTGAAAATTCTATATTTCGAAAATGGGTGGAGGAATTTTTTTTAAAATCAGTTCTTAAATTTATATTTTTAAATACATAAATTTGTCAGACTAATATTTGTAGTGAAAAGATCGGGGTGAGTACAAATTTGCTAATTGGTTAATCCGAAAAATCATAAAATAATATCTATGACATTGTGCAATAGATTTATAACCAACAAGGTTTCCACTCTAAGTAAAGTCTTATTCCACTTCGCCTTACCCATGGGATCTGGTAAATTCGGATTGCTTAGTGCTATGCAGCATTAAAAAAGTCAAAAAGTTCTTTGTCATATTTTTACAAACAACTCAGTTGTCATTTTGACATTTGTTTTAGGCTGTAGATCGATGTACAAACAAACAGATGGAATATCGGCACTCACTTTTTTGGTGTTCTCTATCATCGAAATGTCATAAGTTTGATCTTAATCTCTAAATGCAAAACTTGCCATATAGCAGTGCCTACATATTATGCAAGTAAAAATATGTTTTATTTAATACACAATTTATTTAATACAGCAATTTGCTAATTATTTTTAAAAATTTAAATTATCTTAATAAAATTGGAATTTAATTTGAAATATTTCCACGTCAGTTAATCTCTCAAAAAAGTGAATGCTGCCAGCACATAAAAATCCCTCCTGCATTCGCAACTGCTTCTTTGCGTATAGATATAATGCATTTTCTCCTTATTTTCTATACCTGGTTAATTTTTAAACATCAAATACATATCCTCCCTTCACGCATCTTATTTTCTTTTGTGCAAAAAAATATAAAAAGAAAAAAAAAGGAAGTTTCTGCCAATGTTCGACCATAACACATCGATACTTTCAACATCACTGACTCGTTTCAAATTTCATACATACAGCTGCGGTAAAAAAAATAGCACCATTACGAGAACCAGATTTCGTTTAAAAATGAATTCCAACTTTTATTCATCAACTTATAAAAAAATAATTTTTTTTTCGAAAAACACTAATAAATAAGCGGTAAAAAAATATCACCATTGCTTCATAACACAACTTAAAACTAAAACATCATAAAAATAAAAAAATCTTTTTCTATGATTTAATTCTTTAGTGGTAGTCCAGCTAAATAAGTATATCGTTGAATAGACTTTGTTGGCTATTACGGCCTTACAACGTCTGGTCATTGAATTTACTAAATTTTGGCACCTTTCTGCCGGAATATTCTCCCAGGAGACCTTTACTGCAGCCCAGAGTTCTGTGTTACTAGTCGGTTTGGTTTCAGAGACTGCTTTCTTCACGTCAGCCTACAGATTTTCACGCGATTGGACTGGCCACTCCATCACATGAATTGAATGATCTCCAAACCATTTTTTAGCCTTCTTACTAGTTTGTTTGGGGTCATTGTCCTGTTGGAAGACAAAAGGGTCATATATTCCTCTGCATAAGGGAGCATAACACGGTTTCGAGTATATTAACATAAACGTGTTGATCCATGATGGGTGTAATCCAATATATGGGACCAACACCATAGTAGGAAAAACAAGCTTAAACCATTATGCTTGAACATCCGTGCTTAAATACTTTGTTTGTGTATTTGGGATTATATTCCTCTTTCGGAGGTCTTCTCATGTAGGAACGAGATCCTTTACCGCCAAACAATACGATTTTGCTTTCATCTGTCCATAGAACGTTGTGCCATTTCTCTACTGGCAAATTCAAATGCTGTCATGCAAATATTAGACGCTTTTTAGCATGTTTTGCAGTTAAAAGAGGGACTTTTCTTGGACTACAAGCAGTTAAATTATATCCACTCCATCTGCGGCGAACGGTTTCAGCGCGAGCTGTAACATTCAGCTCTTTTTTTTTAGCCCAGTTGCAGGCTTAAAGGGATTTTTATGGCTTTCTCGGGCTAGGTGCCTGATGAGAGTTGTCGTCATAACAGGTTTTCGTCCATGAGATTCGGTTTTAGGTGTGTATGTTATTGCATTTCGAATCATTTCCTTGGAACAGCCAACAAACCGTCGAAGCTTTCTCCATACGTTTTACCTTCTGAGATCATTATTTTAATAATTTCCCGTTTTTCGTTGGTACAATGCTTTCCACGAACCAATTTCCTTGGAAAACTGTAAATTTTGTGTTTTAAATGAAGATGCCAATTATATATAAGCAAATTCTAACACTTGACCGCCTTACCTTGAAATATGCACAAGAAAAAATATTTGTTTGTAACGAAAACTGCGACCAGTGCTATTATTTTTACCACAAAAAAATGGGATTTTCGCCAATATGGCCTCGTAAGAAAAGAACCGTTACTATTTTAACGCCAGATATATACAATAGAGAAAGGTTATAGTTCAAACAATAACATAATAATAGTAAAGGCTGTAAATATTTTTCTATTCACTGATTTAAAAAAGTTAAAATGAAACTAGTACCAGTGGTGCTATTTTTTTACCAGCACTGTACATACTCTTGCTTAATATTTGCCACTTGAACTGATCTGCATCATTTCATTATTTATTATAGCCAAGCAGCACCAGGCCAGGAGTCAGGTAACCAGCATTGATCTCATTTATGTAAGCCGACTCCCATGGCTAAAATCGACCAAGTCAAAAGTGCAAGCTTTGTAATCTTGCACTCGATCGTGCTAAATTTTTGTTGATGCGTGAAAAGTGCAGCACAGCATAAGGATCACAGTTTAAGTTAGTTAGTTGCATTCTGTAAAAGTATTTGTACAAGTGATATATTGTTTGGCCTGATTTTTTCAACTCCCAGTTAACAAAAAAATAAAAACATCTCCAATTACATTGCTAACAAAAAAGTTCTCATAATTTTTTGCTACTTGTTTTATTATAAAATTTGATACTTTTTATCTTCCTCTTTTCAATTCTTGCTTCAAAGGATAAATCCATTCCATTTATGCTATTGTAAATGGAAGAGTTGGCAAAAAAAAAACTTAAAGAAAACAATATGCTATAAAGTTATTAACGCGATATACCTATGTAGTATAGGGCTGTCTGGCTTACCACACATTTATCTCCAGAATTTGAAGGCACAGTCAAACTATTTGAAAAAAGTAATGAAGAGAGATGTGAACAATCTCCATAGAGCAATCATATTAAGATCATTGCAAACCAATGCTTCGCCATTCAGGAAATGGAACCAACTTGCCTTGTCCTATGATCTCACTTTGTCTTTATCCGAAAACAATACAAGTGATTGGCACAATATATTGGAGAAGATCATAGCTAAATTTAATGAGAAAATATATTGCCAATATCTCACTAAAGCATTATCATCGCCCTCCATACTATTTTTCAGAAACCTAAACCATCAATTGTTATCTGCGGAAAGTTATTTCAATAATAGCTTCGCACCTGAAGTTAAAAGCACAATGTTTAGAGCCACGGTCGAACTACTTAACCCTAATTTCATACCCCACAGAAACGATATCCAGCAAACTTGTGATTTATGCAACAGAAGAGAAACTGAAAACATCTACCATTTATATTTCCAAAAAAGTATTCTGTCTATAGATTATCTTTACGAAATTTTAAATGTCGCTTGAGGTTTTACCAATTTCTATAACTATTGCAATCATGCACTTAGTTATCTTAATAGCTTTTGAAACTTCAGGATCATAAGTACAAGACTTTCCAAAGTTACTTCTTTTTACCTTGAGGTTTATGTTTCAAATCATTTAAAATTGATACTTTTTATGTTTTAAATCATCCAAAATTAATATTATTCTGCAATCAACTTTAAATTTTTAAGATATCTGAAGTCTTTCGCTTTCTCATATGATTAGTTTTGTAGAAAAATATACACTTGTTAAAACCGACAAAAGATTTTCAAATATGTTCATGTTTAAAATCATCCAAGATTGTTTGCCCAATTTTACAAGAGTTGCGAAGATTATATTTCCAAAAAAGTATATCTGTCTATAAATAATCTTTACCAAATTTCTGGATCATAAGTACTAGTCTTTCCAAAGTTACTTCTTTTTACTTGCGATGACAGGTACTATAAGGCAAGTTATGCATTCGTCGAAAAAAAAAAGTTTTGAGATAACAATCAAACATGCCATTACGATGATAGCGAAGACGAAAAAAGATGGTCTAAAAATTCTGTCCATCTGTATGTCTGTCAGTCCGTCAGTCTGTCTGTATGTATGTATATACACCTTTTTGGCTCCTACCTTTTTGAAGAAAAGTTAAATCATTTAAATGATGAGTATGACCCCGATGGTATCCCTGCCATATTTCTAAAGAAATGGTCCTCCAGTCTTTCTTCTCCCCACTCAAAAATCTTTAGTTTGTCCATATCCCAAGGAAATTTCCTTCAAGTATGGAAAACGGCGTTTATAACCCCTATTCACAATAAAGGTCCTAAGTGTGACGTGAAAAACTATCGTCCCATCGCTAAACTATCGCATATACCCAAAATATTCGAAAGCATTTTGTATGAAAACTTTAGTTTTCATTGCAGATCTCTCATTTCCCCTAGACAACACGGGTTCCTCAAAGTCAGGTCAACAACAGCAAACCTGCTTGACTTTGTTTTTCCCTCTTAGCCTTGGAGAATGGAAAAGAGGTCGATGTTATTTCAACATATTTTAGTAAAGCTTTCGATAAAATCTCCCACAAACTTATTCTTTTTAAACTTTCCACCCTCGGCTTTGACCCGATTCTGTTGAGATGGATTTCTTCTTAATTAGAAAACCGTTTTTACAGTGTTCGGTTCAGATCCGTCTTATCAAGCCGTTTTTTAGCTACATCCGTTGTTCCCCAAGGCAGCCATTTAGGCCCTCTACTCTTCATTCTAAGTATCAACGACATTGAAATGATAGTCAAACATTCCTCCCTCTCACTCCATGCCGACGATACTAAGTTTTACAAGGTAATTTCTTCTTCTGAAGACTCTTCCCACTTACAACAGGATCTCGACAATTTTTTAAATATGGTGCTCCAAAAACTGTTTGGAACTTAATATTGCCAATCAATTACCTTCTCACGTAAACGCATCAAATATCCTCCCCGTCTCTATCTTCTACACAGTCAAACCATTTCCCCCGTTCAGGTGATTCGTGACCTTGGGATTATTTGCGACAATGAGCTGAATTTTCTCAAACATATCGACGATATAATTCTCAAGTTAAATTCAGCATTTGGCTTCGTGAAACGATGATCCAAGAAATGTTCAGACCCCTACTTTACCCGATCCCCTTACATATAATTTGTTCGCCCGCTTCTTGAATACGCTTGTCAAGTCTGGTCGCCTTACCTACAAGTGCACATTGCCAGAATTGAGAGCATTCAACGCCGTTTCGTTCGTCTTGCTCTTCGAGGTCTTAATTGGAGTAATCCTTTAATATTACCTCCTTATCAAGACCGAATCAAACTTCTCAACCTGAATACCCTGAAAGATGGAAGAGAAATATTTGACATTCTCTTTATTCACCGAATCTTTTCAGGTGCCATTGACTGCGTAGCCCATCCATCTTTCTAAATATTAACCCTCGTAACACTCGTAATCCTCACCTCTTCTATCTTCAGACCCATCGAACCTCTTATGGCTTCAATGAACCCATCTCCGAATGCTGAGGAGTGTCAATTCTAACTCTTCTTGTTTTGACTTCAATATCAGTACTCCCTGCCTAAAGATTCGTCTCCTAAGCCCCCCAACCAGTTAATTTAAGTCTTAGCTATTAAGTTTCTTAGTTTTTAAGTTAGATTGAGAAAATAGCTTGTATTAAGCCAAATAAATGGGGCTTTTGCCCCACCAAAATTTAAAATTTAAAGTCCAAACGGCCGAATTGCTTCAAACTTCGTATATAGAGTTTTTTTAGCAGAAAAAATAATGCTACCTGCCATATAACCGTTACGTTAAAGCCTTTTTTTCTCGCCATTGGCTCTAACGATTTTGATTTAAGAAAATCAGTGCAGCGTCTTAGGTACGGTCGATCATATGGTTGAAAAAAAAATATTTTTAAATATCTAAAAACGGTACTTTTCATATGACCGCTTATTTTGCTTTCGACTATTTCATAAATGGCTTAAGCGATTCTTTGGAAATTTCACCCATATATGGGCTTAGGTTGTCTAATTTATACTGCGTACTAATATTTTTAATTAATATTTTTTTTTGTATTTTAAAAGCATTTTTAAGAAAAAAATTTAAAAAAATATATATTTGGAAAACTGCTCATTTTCAAAAATTATAGTTATATGTATTTGCTGAATAGGCGTTAATTATAGGCTATGAATTGGCATTTTTGAATTTTTTAATTTTTTTTTTCAAAAAGTTTAAAACATTTTTTTTCTCAAAAATCGCTCCACAGATATTTAAATTTTTTTTCCCATACATTCCAATTTATCCTGGAAGTAAAATGGCGTACTTTTTTTGAGCTCAAATTAGTTTAAGTATTTATTTCAGAATTTTGAATTATTTTTTCTTTGATTAAGCCGATTTAATCTTGTGTTTTTTAGTTTATATTATTAAATATTTAATTGTCATATTAATATTATAATATATTAAAATATTTTGTATACATAAAAAATTAAGTAAAACACGACTTTAAAAATATGTTTAGATTTTTAATTGAAATATTTTGCATACGATGTGCTCAAAAATAAGAGCAAGTTCGTGCGATCCAGTCGTGAATTTTATTACTTTGAGGTTTATGTTTCAAATCATTTAAAATTGATACTTTTTAAGTTTTAAATCATCCAAAATTAATATTATTTTGCAATCAACATCAAATTTGTACGATATCTTAAGTCTTTAGCTTTATCATATGATTAGTTTTGTAGAAAAATGTGCACTTATAAAAACCGACAAAAGATTTTCAAATGTGTTTATGTTTAAAATCATCCAAAATTGTTACTTCTATAATTTGTCTAATTATATCTAATTATCGCTTATTTTTTTTTTTTTTTTGTTTTATGAAATATAATATCCGGCAGACGGCAAATGATTGTCAAGTCCTTATTCTTAAACTTAAATATTGTAATACATTTTAATTAAATAAAGAAAAAATCTTCTCTTATCTGATCTATAGGGCTGTCTGTCTGTAGGTCGCCCTACAGCCTAAGCGGCTCAAGCAATTTCCTTCAAACTTGGTACTTAAGCGTTTTAGGTACATGGTTGACTTGTTTTAATGTTTTTTAGCTCAAAAAATAACAGTACCTGCCATACAAATTTTTGGGGCAAAATGGTAAGTTTCAATTATATCATAAACGGTTCTAACGATTTTGATAAAAAAAATTCAGTGAACCATTATAGGTATTGTCTACATTCCCTTCAATAAAAATTTAATTGAATTTTTTTTAATTTAACTATATACCTGTAAGAGCTAAGGTCTTTTAAATGCAACCTGAATTGCACGGCACTAGTTTGGCACAGTGGATTTGAGAACCAGGTATTGACTGTCTCATTTTAACCCATGGGAGGCATCCAATTAAAACTGGAGGTATAGAAAAGAATGCGCCTAGCGTGTGGATCGAACCCACACGTCCTAGTTAGCAATCAAGCACTTTATCCACTGCGCCATTGCCACCCATTGACGATATCTGCCATATAACCGTTTTTTTTTCGATTTTCGACTGTCTCATAAACTGTTCAACATATTTTGATCAAAGCCTTATACAGGAGGTTCTTCAGATTCTTAATGATACTGCATACCAAAATTTTCGAAAAATATTTCTTGGATTAAAAAAAAAAAACAATTAAATGTTTTTTTCTGAAAATTCAATATTTTGAAAACGGATTTCATATTTTTTTGTAAATATGTTTTTAAGTTCATATTATCAAATACCTACTCAAAATTGCCATACCAATTTTTTGTACATGCTATATATAGGTAGGGGAGAAGAGGGAGACTTGATCTCCTTAGAGACTTGCCCCCCCCCCCTTTTTCCTTTTGCTTACTCTCTTATTACAAACACAAAACTCCCAGGATTTCTTTCCCTTTTCCCTTTCTCCTATTCTAAACAAACTTCGAATATGTGAAAAAATACTCGGGGAAAAAGTAGACATTCTAAATCCCAAAAAATGGACCATTTTTCCCATTTGGCGCTCGTTTTTTCCGACACATTTGTTGGAGAATTGAGACAAAATTTAAGTTTTTTACTTTATGCAACTAAAATATAAATAAAATTTTAATTATTTTTGATATAAAAAAACAACGAACATCCCATCTGCCAAACTTTTCTTCTTTTTTTTTTCAGTCGTTTTATACACTTTACACATTTATTGTAGACAGGACAGCTGCTCCTCAAACATTTGCAGGACTTAAGAAAGGATCTTGCGAGAACACGCAGCAAGTATTTTAACGCTCATGGCTGTCAAACAGCTGATTAGGACATTCAGAATTCACTTTTCCGCTTTCGAAAGGCAAATAGTTTCCCGGGAATATTTAGAATTGTGCTGAATATTTTGTACTGAAATGGGTAAAAATGTGAAATACCTATTGTTTAAATAAAAATAAGTAATTCCTAAAATTTATATACAAAAATTATTTCTCTTTATTAATGGAGAGAAATTGTTCGGAACTGAAATTTGATCATACACTTACTTTTGGGACTAAAATAAATAAATTATCTACTCTCACACCAAATTCATGTTCCACTCAACAAGTTCTTGGATTTCTTTTATAAGAAAAGGTATATACCAATGCCATTTCTAATATAATACTACCAAAGACTTATAACTATTTGTCTTTTCACCATCAAATATATAAACCCCCATGTAATGCGCAAGCGCGGCTTAAAGCTCTAACAGAAAACAATAAAAGGCATTAAGACATATACCATTTCATTTAAGCTAAAAGCAATCAACTTTTTATATACAGGGTGATTCGTATAAGATGTGGCAAAAAGCTAGGGCGTGTAGGTTGGACTTAGACAAGAAAAAACTAGTATGGGAGGGGGGTCTATTTCCCCACGTTTAGCAAGGAGTGGCAATTTTCTAAAAAATCGACTTAAAACAGAAAAAATATTTAAAAACAACGGTAAAACCTACAATGACATGCTATTCCCTAAGCAATAGCGTTCTACAGAATTCAGTCCTCAATACCTTATCATTTAATGTTAACTCTTGCACTGGGGTTAAGTGATATGGGTGAAGGCTATCGCTATGAATCACTCTCCAAACTCTACTCTGGGGCAATCCAAGCATAATTGCTATCTTCCTGGTGCTAAGGGTGCGATTACGTCGTACCAAATCCAAAATCCGTTCCTCTATGTGTGTTCACCCACCAGATGAACTTTCTCTCCTTCGAGTCTCCAGCACTACATGTTCCCAAAGACGAATGTGAAGTTTTGCAAAAAGTGAATGGTGAGGGCATCTCATATTGCGGAACTTTTCAGCGTACAATCTCTTTGCTTAGCCACTGGAACCAACCGCTAAACCGTAGCAATAGTGCATATCTGTCAATTCTTCCCGAGACAAACTTGCCATCGTTTTGTGTTGACTATTTGAAACGCAAATTAGAAATGAGTTTTAAACATAATGTCCTTCCATATTTATTTGTGGTTAGGTAAAACATATTTATTTATTTTTTTGGTATAATTAAGGCTTTTTTTATTACTTGCTAACTAAAGTAATGGTATTTATGCAAAGATATATCAAACAAAAAAGTGTTTTTGTTGCAAAAAAGTACTTCGAATTTTTTTTTAATTTTCGAAAACTAAGATACAATTTAGCATCCGGTTTTCTGTCGTTTTATTAAAAAATAAAAAGAGCATTGAATTTTGAAAACAAAAATTATATTTAATTACATAAAATTTTGAAAAAAATTAGTTTGAAAATTTTTTTAATTGTTTTTTTTGTTCAAAGTTTCTAGTTTGAAAATTAATTTTTCAAAAAATATTGCCTAGCAAACCTTAATTTAAAATGAAAATTAAAGAAGAGATTTCTGGCTTTCCAAAAAGTTACAGTTTATCATTGCAGGTTTTTCCGTTGTTTCTAAATATATTTGTTTCTGTTTTAAGTCATTTTTTTAGAAAATTGACCCTCCCGGCTAAACGGGGGGAAATAGACCCACCTCCTATACAATTTTTTTCTTGTCTAAGTCCAACCTAAATGCCCTAGCTCTTTGTCATATCTTATACGAATCACCCTGTATCTTACTAGATCTTATTATTAAATTAATTGCAATAGTCTATTCGCAATACCCCTTTGCAGTATAAAAAATATTTGACGGGTTCCCAGTTTTAAAACTTCGTTCTTTGTTGAAATATAAGGAAAAATATATTTTCGCCATACAGTTATAGTAAACACTTAGTAATGCAATTTTGCTTACAAAAATTCTATCAAATTAAAAACAATGACATGCGACATATTTCGAAAATACTACCGCAGCATTCAAATTCCTCACCCCCCAAAAAGACAACCGTGTCCCATAATTCTTCGATGTTAGCCCATTCAAATACGATCCTTGCATAGTATTAAAAACAGGGGGCGGTAGGCACTGAGCGTGCCTCAGGGCGCCGAGAAGATTAATCCGACACTGCACCCCCCCTTACTCTACTGATCCAAAAGAGCTAACAAATCTTGTTCGGCAGGATTTAGGAGAATCTTTTAAATGATATCAATGCGTCAATGCGTTTATACCAGTCAACATTCATTTCAGTGGGAGACGTGTTGTAGTTACTGTTTGGGCTGTTATTTTGTTTTGTAAGTAACACCAAATATTTTTATTATTTTCTCCGATTCTTTTATGAACAGTTTTAAGAAACCTAAGTTGAATTATGTGCCAGTTATAAATTGTGATAATTTTTTTTTCTAATTTACCCAAGTTGGGAGACTTGATCCCCTCGATCGTGAGGAATTGATGCCAGGGATCAAGTCGCCCCAGTGTTTTTAATTGTTGAAGTTTTGCATCCAAGGTTATTTTATGGTGAAAAAAAATCCAGTGAGAAAAAAGCTGTCAATTTTTTTGGCATGAATTCCAAAAAATGTTCCATGATGGCATTGTACTTTAGAAAATGAGTCAAAAGAATTATGCTCTATTAAGGTATCTGCATCGTCCTGTTAGAGTCTGAAATTTTGTTACCAAAACGGTTTTTTTTAAAATCTGGATACAACGGTGCGACTCCTGATGATTTTTTAGATTTTTTGCCAATAGATAAGCCAGCGTCCTTATAAGCTTTGATTTGTCCTATTGTTGCCTCACTTAATGCTTTTCATGATCAATCATTCAAAAATGTTACTTTTATCCTGCGGGTTTTAGCGGTACTACCATAACAACAGAAACTCCAGAACGACCATTTTCAACCTTAGCTGCTTTGAATATTCACTTTCGAATTCAACTGACTGAAGAAGAAATTCTTCAGGAATTCTTCAAAAATTCCAGAAAAGAATAGATTCTTAGATTGTTTTTTTTTAGATTTAGTAATGAGTATCTATTATATTTATATACTATTTTGTAACAATAATTTGTTGAAACAAGTCATTTTAAGAATAAAATAATATAAGTTTTGCTACATAATTTTCTTTTTGTATTATTGAATATTGCTTTAAAATGTAACTTTGGGATAATATGGTTACATAGGCAACTGTGCTGCGCGTAAACGTGTGCGGTGAAACGTGATGTGAGAAACCGTTTTGCGTGAAAAAAGCGGTAAGGAATATGGTGCACGCATATTATTATAGGTTTATTATTATATCAACTGCAGACATAATATTGCTCAGTTGTTATAGTATTATATGTACATTGGTGAATAAAAATATAATAAATAAGAAAACATTAAAGTAAGTTACATGAAAAACAAAGTAATTAACAAATAAATAGAGAAGAAATACAAGATAAAATATAATTTGAAATTGCTAAGAAGATAATCATAATCGAATCCGAAAAATTCTATCGAAGAATCCATCGTAATGAAAATTACATACAAATTGCTATTACGAACGGACTTTAACTTTTTTCGCCAAAAAAACTTTCCGATTGCGATGGAATTAATGATAGGACCGAATAATTTATTTAAGACATTCTTTAGATAAATTAAAAGCAATGGCTCAAAATTTTAAACGATTTAGTAATATGTTAAATTATTTTTATTATGATACTAGGTTAAAAAGAGGATTTTGCTAATTTTAAACAAGTTTAGTATCGTATTATCTTCTTAACATTTTACTAAAGTTAAAATCACCGAATGGCTACTTAAAATTTTTAGTATCGTACTAAGTTCACATGTCATTCTGATAGTATATCAGATTTGCACGCGGGAGACCCAGGTTCGTGTCCTGCTGGTGTCAATTTTTTTATTTTTGTAAATAATGAAGTTAAAATGATGAAAAAATAAACATCGAATACTTATTTAGAGCACATGTTGGGTTTCTATCAACATATAATCAATTTACAGCGCATAAACACAATAATTGTGTTCATCAAAATTCAAACCCTACAAATTATTTCCTCTCTGCTTAATTAGCATTTTACTAGTTAACAAAAGGTTTAAAAGTTGAAAAGTTAGTAGACTAATATGTAAAGACTAAAAGTAAAATGCTACTTAACCAGATAGCAAAGCATTTGTAGGCTTTTAATTTTGATGAACACAATTATTGTGCTTATGCTTTGTTAATTAATTATATGTTGATGGAAACCCAACATGTGCTCTAAATAAATATTTGATGTCTATATCTTAATCATTTAACTTCATTAATTAGAGAAAAAAATTTACATCAGCAGGATTGGAACCTGGGCACCTCGCGTGCAAGGCTGATATACTATCAGATGATATTATGGATTTCGTATAATACTTAAAAATTAAAGCAACCATTTGGTGATTTTAACTTTAGTAAAATATTAAAAAGTTAATACGATACTAAAATCGATTAAAATTAGCAAAATCCTTTTTTTAACTTAGTATCATACTAAAAGTGATTTAATATATTACTAATAGGGATGCAAATGATACGTCGATGTTTACAAAACATCGATGTTTCGTTGGCGATGATCGATGTAAACATCGATGTTTTGATAACCGACACATCGCCAATACATCGACGGAAAACCCTTCAAACATCGACATCGTTGATTCATTTCATTAAACATTGCCAAGATGTGTTAAACATAAAATTGTGATTGTATTTGTGTTGCATTAAACGGAGAACCATTTATACGTACTAGCATTGTCCACCTCAAATCTGAAGACTATTTTCAGTGTTGGGGAAAGTTAAATTTTTCACAAATGCTATGCATGTAGCAAGTAGCAACACTGCATCGGCATTCCCAACCACTACATGTGAACACCAAATTTCCAGACTTGAATTGTATCTAAAGTAGGGTACACATTATCGAGCCTGCGTGACGTTCTTGTAGGATAACGAACATGTGTTAAAAGTTTCGGGTACACATTTATCAGTTTTGTTGTCCGTCCGCAAAAAATAATGTTCATTTTCAATCCAAGATCTAGCTCAATAAACACATCGAAATATTATTTTTCTTATTCCATACTGACAAAGATTCAAAAGTGAACTAACTAAAAAACAAAAATGCAAAAATAAAATAAATAAAAATACAGCCAACAATTTGTGTGATGGAAATTACAATTAAACATGAAAAAAACATCGATGGGGATGTATCGATGGAACCATCGATGTTTTTAAACATCGGTGTTTTTTTAACGATGTTGCATCCCTAATTACTAAATCGCTAATATGCGATTGCCAATATGTTTACACATTACATTTAAAGGTTCATTTAATCCATTATTAGATATAGCAACCGACGTATAAAAAAATTCAGGATTACGGGTTGATCTAGGTCGAGAGTTTATATTTAGCATACTTACGGTGTGGGCAGAATAAATTGATCCAGATTATTGAAAAATTATTTAAATTATTTATAAAAATAATAATAATAATAATAATTTAGCTATATGCCTGTACGACCTAATGTATTTTAAATGCAACCTGAACTGCACGGCACTAGTTAGAAGGATAAGAACGATAGAACAGAATTTTTTGTTGGCACAGTGGATTTGAGAATCAAGTATTTGACTATATCATTTTAACCCACGGGCGACATCCAATTAAAATTGTAGGTAAAGAAAAGAATGCGCCTAGCGTAGGGATCGAACCCACACGTCTAAGTTAGCAGTCAAGCACTATATCCACTGCGTTATTGCCATTGCATTGCCTAAATTACAAAATTGAAAACAAAATTCAAAGACGCATGCAGTCCTATTTGTATTGTTTTTTTATTCTCCGAAAAGGTAATTCGGAGACCATACTAAGTTTCTTGAAAGAAAAAAAACCCGAAAAGGTGGGTATTTTCAAACTATCGCCGTTGCAGCATAAGAGCGCGGTTACGCGAGCGTAAAAAAGAATCAGTTTTGTAGATACACACAGAAAACAAATTGAGTGGGCATGCAAAGGATTTGGATGGTAAATTAGGAACCAAGTCTGTTACAAATACAACGGAATGTAAATGGTACGAGGAAACAAAGCTATTGGGCATGAATCAAAGTAAACAAGATTACGACACTTCTTCGTTTTTCGTATTATTTCCACTAACAAAAAACAACAACAATTTGCATATTTTGTTTCACATATGTCGTCAATAAAATAAGAAAAACAAAGAATTGGCGTAATCTTGTTTTTCTTGGTTCATTGCTATTATGTAGTATCTTTTCCTTCGGTGGCAAAATAAAAATATCTCAAAATCCATTAATCCACACCGGACAAAAAACAACAATTTCACTGTTTTTGATCTCTGATGACGTCAACAAAATAAGAAAAAAAGAAGTGTCGTAATAATGTTTATTTTATTCATGGATTAGTATCATGAATTTATAAAAGATTAAGACACTTCTTTGTTTTTATTATTTTATTGACGTCATATATGAAAAAAACCAATTAATCCACAAACAACAATTTGCAGATGTTTTTCACATATGACGTCAATAAAATAAGAAACACAAAGAATTGTTGTAATATTGTTTTAGTCCCTTTCACACAAGGAAACTGAGTTGCCGGCAACTGGGAGTGTGTTCGCGAGAAGGGCAAGAAGTAAGGGGAATGAAAAAAATCTCCCAGTCAACGATTTGAAGAGATTTTTTTGGCGTTTTGCTTTGCATTCCAATAAGCCGAACAAAATCTTTCCAGTTTCTTCCTCAGTTTCTCGGTGCCAGTTTCTTCATGTGAAAGCTACAAGAAAATTAAAGGAAAACGTCAAAAAAAATCTCCAGCAACTGGTTTCCCTGTTTGAAAGCGGACTTATATGTTTCATGGGTTAGACCCCTTTCACACAGGGAAACCTGTTGCTGAAGATTTTTTTGACGTTTTCCTTTAATTGCCTTATAGCTTTCACAAGAAGAAATTGCCACCAAGAAACTGAGGAGCAAACTGGGAAGATTTTGTTGGGCTACTAGGAATGCAAAGCAAAACGTCCAAAAAATCTGTTTAAATCATTGACCGGGGAGATTTTTTTCATTCTCCTTACTTCTTGCCCTTCTCGCAATCAAACTCCCAGTTGCCAGCAACTCAGTTTTCTTGTGTGAAAGGGGAATTAGTATGCAATCAGGAAGCAAACAAACAATTTTACAACACTTCTGTTTGTATTAATTTATTGACGTCACCAGAGATGGAAATCCATTAATCCGCAAACAACAAACAATAACAATTTGTAGATTTTTTATTCGCTGGTGCCGTCAATAAAATAAGTAAAACAAAGAAGTGTCGTTATCTTATTTTCTCTGATTCATTGTATCCACTTAATACTACGTTTTCACTTACCACTTAATCCAGATTTAAGTGGATTACCCATAAATCCTCTTTCAAAACTTCTAAATCTTGAAGATTTCCCATACAAATTTTAATCTCCTTAAATGAAGATTAGAAATTAATCTCGTTGAAATCTTCTTCGAAGTAGAAGATTCGCAAAAGAAACAAACGTTATTTCATAGAACGCGCCTATTCTAACGTCATATTTTCTCCATTGACATTCAATAAAAAAAAAACTGTCCAACATTATTTAATTTGTTTTTGTCTTTTATAATTTTTCGTTGCCTTCAAATTCTGTTTTTGTTTATAAATAAGTATAAAAATAAAAATGCAATCAAGCTACAAAGACCAAAGCGATCGGTGCCTCGAATTTTTAATGGAAAATATTTTAGCTATCCTACAGTAATACTTTGAAGTTGTTCTTTCCCAAATATATAAAAACCAAAACCGCGCAAAGGCGATTACAGTATTTATGTAAATATATCTATATGCTGCACGATGTTGGAATAACAATATTGTAAGGTTATTACTTATTTTTATTTATTGAAATTAAATTTGTTCACTGCACCGAAATTATTATTCTTCTTCCCAATTATTTTGTTTTTGTCTTGTTGTATTGACTTTTGAATGACAATTCATAGTGAAAACGTCAAACTAATCTTTTTATCACTGGTGAAAACACTTGAAGATTAATTTTTAATCTTCTCAATTTAAACCGGATTATCTTTAGGTGAAAACGTAGCATAAATGTGCCATGATAAATATCAAACAAGATTACGACACTTCTTTTGCTGTCTTATTTTATGACGTCATAAGAGATTGAAATACATTAATCCATAAACAACAACAATTTGCTAATTTTTGATCTCTGGAGCCGTCAATAAAATAAGAAAAACAATGAAGTGTCGTAATCTGTTTTCTTTGATTCATGGGTTTGTGCAATATGTTTTTGAAATATCTCATGGGATCCAAAAGTATTCCAACGTTTTTCGGATAGCTTAAGATTATTGTTTTTTCAGCAGCTGTGTTGTTACATGGGATTAGAACAACACCAACCTATCCGGATAGCTTGTGGTTCGATTTTTAAATGAGGCCAATATGAGCTACTGGATCTCACACGCGGTCTCCATTAGCGATAAATTTAAAAGCAAACGCAATAGCAATAGCAGAAAGCAGGTATCAGAGAGACAGACAAATTTTCATTGGTGGGCATTTCATAAAATTTCGATAAAGCAAGCGATGAAATGAAGCGATGAAAGCATGATTTCCATCGCATGCTATGAAAATAAAGCTGCGATTTCGGTACGTAAACAATTTACGATTGACTTGTTAAAGAAATATGTACAATGACCCAACACAATGTTATATATAAAGCATTTAACATTCTTAACTCCTTGCCAGAAAACGAATTTCAATATACATATTTATTATTAGGGCGGCTTTACATGGATCTGCATCTGCAGACTTGAAGAAAAGTAGAGCGGGCCAATAATATAAGACAAACATAAAAGTAAAACATGGTACACACTAATAACTTACTCGAACTCTGCTATAACTTTCTTGACACATCTCACAATCACAAATTCTTAGCGTTCAGGTATGTAGTTTTGAAAAGAAAATTTTCGCTATTTTCGTTGCTTTTAAGGCGGCTTTACATGGATCTGCATCTGCAGACTTGAAGAAAAGTAGAGCGGGCCAATAATATAAAACAAACATAAAAGTAAGACAGGGTACACATTAATAACTTACTCTAACTCTGCTATAACTTTCTTGACACATCTCACAATCACATGTTCTTTGCGTTCAGGTATGTAGTTTTGAGAAGAAAATTTTCGCTATTTTCGTTGTTTTTAAGCAAACTGAGGTGAAATGGTAAAAAAAAACTTTAAAATTCGTTATCTGAACGGAACAAATTATGGTGCAGATGAAAATGCTATAATGAAGATGAACATGTTCATCTTCACTATAATCTGCAATCTTCAGGTTCGTACTTCCTATAATCTTCATACATGAAGATGATCTCCATTTTAGTTTTCGCTCTCTATCGCACAAGTATGAATTTTTTATTTTGTTTCCTCTTTTTTTGCAGATTTCAATGCAGATGAAGATGAAGATGCATGTAAAGCCTCCTTTAAGCAAATTGAGGTGAAATGGTAAAAACAAACTTGAAAATTCGTTATCTGAACGGAAAAAATTATGGTGCAGATGAAAATGCTATAATGAAGATGAACATGTTCATCTTCACTATAATCTGCAATCTTCAGGTTCGAACTTCCTATAATCTTCATACATGAAGATGATCTCCATTTTAGTTTTCGCTCTCTATCGCACAAGTATGAATTTTTTATTTTGTTTCCTCTTTTTTTGCAGATTTCAATGCAGATGAAGATGAAGATGCATGTAAAGCCTCCTTTAAGCAAATTGAGGTGAAATGGTAAAAACAAACTTGAAAATTCGTTATCTGAACGGAAAAAATTATGGTGCAGATGAAAATGCTATAATGAAGATGAACATGTTCATCTTCACTATAATCTGCAATCTTCAGGTTCGAACTTCCTATAATCTTCATACATGAAGATGATCTCCATTTTAGTTTTCGCTCTCTATCGCACAAGTATGAATTTTTTATTTTGTTTCCTCTTTTTTTGCAGATTTCAATGCAGATGAAGATGAAGATGCATGTAAAGCCTCCTTTAAGCAAATTGAGGTGAAATGGTAAAAACAAACTTGAAAATTCGTTATCTGAACGGAAAAAATTATGGTGCAGATGAAAATGCTATAATGAAGATGAACATGTTCATCTTCACTATAATCTGCAATCTTCAGGTTCGAACTTCCTATAATCTTCATACATGAAGATGATCTCCATTTTAGTTTTCGCTCTCTATCGCACAAGTATGAATTTTTTATTTTGTTTCCTCTTTTTTTGCAGATTTCAATGCAGATGAAGATGAAGATGCATGTAAAGCCTCCTTTAAGCAAATTGAGGTGAAATGGTAAAAACAAACTTGAAAATTCGTTATCTGAACGGAAAAAATTATGGTGCAGATGAAAATGCTATAATGAAGATGAACATGTTCATCTTCACTATAATCTGCAATCTTCAGGTTCGAACTTCCTATAATCTTCATACATGAAGATGATCTCCATTTTGGTTTTCGCTCTCTATCGCACAAGTATGAATTTTTCATTTTGTTACCTCTTTTTTGCAGATGTCAATGCAAATTAAGCTATTTTATAACAATTTAAAAAAAATCATAAAAATAGTTTTAACAAATTCTTTTACATTTTGCCCATGTAAAAGAATTTGTTAAAAACCATTTTTTAAATTATTTAGAATTTGTCATAAAATAGCTTAATTTATGCTAAATTAAACGCATTATAATAACTAACTAAGTGTTTGAAAATAAATTTTATCACAAAACCCTGTCAAAAATTATATATCCAAGAATATCTGATATATTTCGTGAAATGGCAAGCCTATTTTGTAAAGAGGAGGAAAGCATACCACATAAGACAAGAACAAGAAATACCCTCCCTAGAGCGAGACAGATAAAGTTAACGGACTCCGATGAACTCAAAGGACTCCATTGTCCATTGCCATCATGAATCAAAGAATAAATCAGATGTAATTTAGCTACCATATAGGACGGTTAGAGGGTCCACGTCGTGTCGTTCTGTCGCGTGCATTTTTATCAAAAAATAAAAAATCGAGTACTTATCTCGTTAGTATTTATTGTATTGTATCTTTTATTTTGATATGAAAATTCTTGTTATCATTTTAATTTTAATGGAAAGATAGATTACTTATCACTCATTCATATTCGCGTGCCCATCTATATGCCTATTCGTGTGTTTCCCGAAGAACACTTAAAAAGAATAAAAGTATGTAAAAACCCCACTTGACAACACAAAAAAGGCAGAGGAATAAAACGACTGCTGAGTTGATAAATAAAATTAAAGAAGCAAAACATTTTACATAAACTAAAGTGATAAACTGGCTAAGATATTTAATTTTTCTGTAGATTAATAAAATAAACTAGTTTCGTTGAATTAATTTTTTTTTTCATTGAAATGAAAGAAAACGAAGGAAGAAGTTAAGAAAAAGGAAGTTGGTCATTATTTGTGTCTTCGATCCGTTCTTCGTTATATTTTAGCTGAATATGAAGAGCTCGCGCGTGTTGGTGCTGTATGCGCATGAGAGATGCATATGTAAAAATTGACAAGAGTTGCATGGATAAATTATAAAAAAGGAAACGCTATAATTTCAACACTATCTTTGTTTTTAAAAACAAAAAAAATGCAAAACTCATATTTTACACAAAACAGAAAAGAAGGAAAGATAGTAAGTGTATTTGGAAATTTTTGTCCATAAAAAAATACGACTATATTGTCGAAGTCGAAAAGGGTCGTACGTTCATCTCTTTCCAGTTTGTTTCGTCAAGTTTTTTTATGTACGAAAAATGTCTCTTCTTTGTGTCTACTGCTGCTACTCATACGATTGGAAAAATCTTTATTCGGTGCCATCATCATACCATCGCTAATTTAGTTGAGTGGATTTTCTTACTTTTAAACAAAACAACAAAAATAAATAAGAACAAAAATCGTGTACTATATTTTATAGTTTATTATTTGTTCGATTAATTGTGGTTCCCATCTTCATCGTCAATTGGCTTCCTTGAAGTTTTCATTTTGAGCGCTACCGGAGTTTTTATTTTGAATTTATTTTCGTATATGTATGGTTTGTAAATGTGTGTATGTTTATTGGAAAATATGTAATGTTGTTTTTTCCATTTTTCAATCGTCTCGTCACCTACCGTCGTCGTCCCTTGTGCAGTGTCGTCGTCGTTTTCTTGGTGTGGTAAAATTTTGGATAAGACAAACGAACCAATAAACAAAAAAAAAAGCAAACGACAATAAGTAAATAAAAAAACGTTTGATTTCTGGATAAACTCGAATAGAAAGAAGTGGACATATTTTTTTTTTAATTTGTTTGATGATCGGTCACACAATCCATTATCTCTTCACCATCAACAAAAAATAACTATCATTCTACAAATTTGCTGTAAATTTTTTAAGACTAAACAATTGGAATAAAATAAGGTAGGGTATCATTCAATTCGTATTTTATTTTATTTTTGTGAAAAAAAAATACTCTTAATAAATCCAAATCAAGAACTGGGTTTTTACCTTCCTTATTGTATTCCAATCCCAACTTCCCAACCAATCAACCCATTCTTTTATATATTTTCCTTCTTCATTTTTGCTGTTTGTTCTGTCACTTTTGCTGTTTGTGGTAGTCATTGTCGTCGTAGTCGCCTCCACCGCCACACTCAATAGAGATGGTTTTTTTTTGATTGGGATTTCTTTAGTTTATTTAAATGTGTTTGTGTTATGTTGTGCGTGCGTTCCACATATTTTTTTTTTAAGTGCACTTAATTTCTTCTGCCTTACAAAAAAACTAAAATGAAAATGCAAAACTGGATTTTTTTCTTCTGGATGTTTGATTTCGTCTTGGCGTGTTGGAGAATTCTTCAGCGCTACTTACGCCTTTGAATAAGAAACGATGCAAAATAATCAAGAAGTGCCTCGGAAAAAAAACATTCAGCTTCAGCTTAAACCTTTGTAGGTTTTTTTTAATATTACGATCTGCAAAGAAACCTTTTTAATTTGTATATAAGTATGTATAGTAATGTGATTTTGTATAAAAAAAAAAGAAAACAAAAAAAATAGTTGTAGCTACCTAATTATTATTTTCAGTTAGGTTTTCTTGATTTTCCACCTAGACACCTACTACTCTAGTGCTATCTAGCGGTGTTCTTTTGAGATTTTTTTATACACAATTATTACCTTTGATTCCTTATGTTTTTTTTGTTTGATAACTTTTGTTTTTTGCATTTTAAATCACATTAAAAGGCAGAAAAGTTATAAATGGAGTTATGTAGGTAGTAGGTAGGTACATTTATATCTACCTATATTATTAATGGTAGATGGGTAGGTATATCATATGTGTATACATAATGTATGCACGTACATACTTAATATAGGTATGCTTGAGAAAAGCACAATATAATTGACGATAATACAGGAATACATAATATTTTAACGATTCTCCATTCTGTGCAGTTTTTTTGTTCACAGAAAAGCAAACGGTAGAAAATATACATAATACTTAAACTTATGTGTGTACATATGAATTAACTAAACAAAAATGAACGAACGCCAAAATAAAAAGAAAACATCGTCACAAAATTCCTTTTCAAAAAGGCACACGTCAAATTTAAAATAAAACCATCAAATTAAAAAAAATATGATAGGTTGGTAGCTACGTAATAAAGTATGATAGGGGTATTCACGATCGAATGTAACTGGTCTTGTATCATTGCAAAAGTGTAGCTTTTTTTTGCACTACAAGAACAAAATATACTAGGGCTATTCACGATCTGGTGTAAAATTGTAATATTTTATTTTTTACAACAGACTGTGACTGTAGCAACACTGAAGCAAATGTCAAAATCTGTTTCACATTTGTTCTGAAATATCTCAAGTTTGTGTTAAAAAAATTTTACACTATTGTATTTTTCTGTTACAATAGGATTCGGGTATTGTAAAAGTGTAAGACTGACATTCAGTATATTTTGTTGTTTTAGTGCAAAAAAATGCTACACTTTTACAATGAAACAAGACCAGATACATCGGATCGTGAATACCCCTACTGAATGTCAACGTCTTACACTTTTACTATACGCGAACCCTATTAGGGGTATTTACGATCTGGTGCACCAAGTCTTGTAAAATTGTAAAATTGTAAAATTTTATTTTTTTTACAACAGACTGTGAACACACCTTTTCTAATCTGTAGCAACACTGAAGCAAATGTCAAAATCTGTTTCACATTTGTTGTGAAATAGCTGGTTGTGTTACAAAAATTTTATGTCGATTTCGTTTCAATAAAAACATCGATCTGCCGTCAATCCGCCGTCAATTTTTGTTTCTGAAAATCAGATTCGTTTCAAATTAAAACCAATTTTTGTCTGGAAAAACAGATCCGTATTGAATCTCTTTTTGAGACGGATTCAAAAAGGATTTGTACACAGATTCTTACACACTACAATATTTGTTTTGAAGTTTCTCAATTGTTGTGTTGTGAATTAATTTTTATTTTGTGGCAGTGTACAGAAAAAGTAAATTAGTTGTTAAAAAACAAAAATATTGTTTAAAACTTCTTGGAAACAGATATTAAAAAAGTGCAAGTGGACTTGGGAATTTCCCAGTGGCGGTATCAGCAAATAAAACCGAAATATTGATGTATTGACGAATTGAAGATTTGGTTTTTTTAGAGCTGCTAAGCAACACACACAGTCACAAAAACAGATTAGATCCGTCCCAGAAAACATTTTAATTCAGAAATGAACGATAATTAATTCATAAAAGTGAAGAAACCGGCCGAAAATGAATTCACTTTTGATGCAATTTGAATCCTTTTACATGGGCTCTTATACTACGTTTTCACCTAAAGATAATCCAGTTTAAATTGACAAGATTAAAAATTAATCTTGAAGTGTTTTTTTTCACCAGATAAAAAAAAGATTAGTTTGAGGTTTTCACTATGAATTGTCATTCAAAAGTCAATACAACGAAACAAAATAATTGGGAAGAAGAATAATAGTTTCGGTGCAGTGAACAAATTTAATTTCAATAAATAAAAATGAGTAATAACTTTAAAATATTGTTATCCCAACATCTTGCAGTATATATATATATCTACATAAATACTGTAATCGCCTTTGCACGGTTTTCTATTTTATATATTTGAGAAAAAACAACTGCAAAGTATTACTGTAGGATAGCTAAAACATTTTCCATTACAAATTCGAGGCACAGACCGCTTTGGTCTTTGTAGCTTTATTGCATTTTTTATTTTTATACTTATTTATAAACAAAAACAGAATTTGACAAATTATACCAGACAAAAACAAATTAAATAATGTTGGACATTTTTTTTTTTTGAATGTCAATGGAGAAAATATGACATTAGAATAGGCGCGTTCTGTGAAATAAGGTTTGTTTCTTTTGAGAATCATCTACTTCGAAAAAGATTTCAATGAGATTAATTTCTAATCTTCATTTAAGGAGATTAAAATTTGTATGGGAAATCTTCAAGATTTAGAAGATTTCAAAGAGGATTTATGGTTAATCCACTTAAATCTGGATTAAGTGGTAGGTGAAAACGTAGTATTAGACACCGATTTGAATCATTGTTTAGATTCATTTACTACCTGAAAATTCGTCATTTAAATGAACGTATATAAGGGCTCTATATATTCATTTAAATGATTAATGCCTGGATCTTTTCTAAATCTTAAAAATAATTTCAATAAAATTCAATTAAGTGAAGGATTTCTAAGTATATACCTTAACTTTATTTAATCGTATAGGAATCATTTTTGCGATTCAGAAAATGTTCAGGGAGTAATCATTTAAAGGAATATATGGAACCCTTATATACGTTCACTTAATTGCAGAATTTTCAGATCATAAATGAATCATTAAAATGATTCAAATCGGTGTCTAAGTGCCCAGGTAAAAGGATTCAAATTGCATTATAAGTGAATCAATTATTTCTGATTCATTTATTATTGAATATTTCATCGGTGAGCCTCTGAAACATTTTTTTGATTTGCCTCTTGTTGGGCTATTATAGCTTACAGGACTTCTTAATTGTTACACGATGCTATAATTAAAGAAGTGATTTTTATGTTTCTAAAACATTTTACACCATTTTTTTACATACCTTTATGTTTTATCATTTGCTTTTTTATATATATTTTTGTTAAGTAAGTAGGTACCCATTTACTATTTAAATACAAGCTGGTTATATGCCTATCTAAACCGATCTTTCGAAAAACTTTTCCGAACTGATATTCGACTATGTACACAAAACTTTTGTCATTAAAATGACCCGTCATCATTACCCCTTTGTTAAAAGAAAAATAAAAGGACGAACAAAAAAGGATCTCCATATGAAGGATCCAACAACAAAATCTGAGTGTTGTTTTTTTGACACAGAATATATATCTCTTTGTGTCTCTCTGGTAAGAATTTTTAGGATCTTTGTATATATTAATAATTCATTAAAAAAACTGAAGGTTTCCTTAATATTATTCTTCATTTTTGGTGATTAGAATCTGAACCTTCAGATAAATGTTTTGTATTGGTTTTAGTAGCGAATCCTATTTATTGAAACTAAATCGCCATTACACTCTTGTATTTTTCTGTTACAATAGGGTTCGGGTATAGTAAAGTTTAAAAGTGTAAGACTGACATTCAGTATATTTTGTTGTTGTAGTGCAAAAAAATGCCACACTTTTACAATAATACAGATCAGTAACACCGGATCGTGAATGCCCCTATTGTAACAGAAAAACACAAGAGTGTAAATTTTGTTTACATGGGGTCTCCACGATTTGAATTTTCTAGTAAGCTAGGTCGCATTCTATGAAAAATGCTCATGGAGACCACAAATAGCATTCTATAAAAAATTTCATACTAGATATTGTACTTTGGCTGACATTTTCACTTTGAGTTTTTTTTTTATAATTTACACGCGCAAAAGTTATTATAATGTTACCCTTTATATGCTTTTTAACACGGTGCGGGCGTGAGAGATAGAAGGATAGGAAAGATGTGTGGCGCAATGTTCTGAGACTAGAGCTGGTTGTTGTCTCAAAAATATCTCCAGGGATGGCGGCTGTACTAATGCGGAGAATTTACCGTGTTCTATCTATGTATGTCTCTTAATTCGCATTATTTTATTTATTACGTTGTCATATTGTATGTGTATGCAGTTTACTGAATCACATGCTGTTAGTGTTATGCCTAAACAGCATGGATGAGCAACTCATTTTTATGACAATTTTAGAATTAGTTTTAAATGAAAAATAAGACGACATAGACAACGGCAGGAATCGAACCTGCGGCCACTAGGTTGACAGGCGAGTACACATCTATCGCGCCACGGCCACCACCGTTAGCGTTTGTGGCTGGGAAAATTTTTTGGCGAGTGTTTTGTTATAATTCCTTTTTTTTGTTTGTTTAATTCCTTTTGTTACAGGTTTTTAAGTCTTATAATGCTACTAGAGTAAGAACACAGCGATATGAATGCCCAATGCCAAATTTTCTAGAATTCTATTTTTCTTTTCTATTAAAATGACAGATAGTATACTAAAAAATATAGAATAATATTTTGAAAAATAATAGAATTTTAAAAGGGTTTTCATGATAAGTGCAAAGTAAGAAAGCAAGTGGTTAATGTAGATTGGTTCAGCAAAACTGGTTGGTCGGTGGTGATAGAGATTGTCCTGAGAATCAATGACAAGTCTTCTTGTCGAACAGTCAAAATCTAGTGTGGTAGAAGATATTTTGAAACGAGTAATAAATAAAATAAGTACAAAAGTGATATTGTATTTCTTTATACCTACTTGTCCCAAAGAGGTATAAATTGAGTTTTTGTTATAATTAAGAACAAAACAATAAATAAAATATAAAGAATTCCATGTAGAATTAGATGTACAAAACAGCACTTGAAAACTTCAACTAGGTATGCGTACAAATCTTGAGCAATGTTATTTGAACCGTATTTCTTTATTTAATAATCACTTTTTGAAGTAAAACCGACGACACGACACGCTCTCTAAAAGAGTGTGCTCCCACAATATTGATATTTCTTTCTATGGGTTTCTCTGTTGTATACAGTGTGGCCAATTTAGCATTTTTACTGCTAAATTTAGCAGGAAAAGTTTACTTTTAGCAATTATTTTTTTCAAATCCTACCGGTAGTTTTTTTTAGCAGGAAATCTAGTAGGTTCTCATATTTCTCAAACCTAAAATAAAATGTTACTTTAAAAAATTAACACTCAATCAAACATAAATGCATATCGCTCATTACAGAGCTTCAATCGTGATCTCCACAAAATCTACGAATCTTGCAGCAAGTAAACTTCTTTTCTATTAAAAAAAAGTTTTTCGGATTTATAAGCAATCATTAAAAGATTTTTTTGAAGATAAAAACATGAATTCTGAACTTATTTCCAAAATTGAATCGCAATGGAACAACATAAATCTATATCGCTTTGGGGTTTATGTGCAATATTAGTTTTAAGTATTATATAAGTGTTTTTTTCTTGTAGCTTTTCCCTTAAAAAATGTATTATCTTCATTTCATTTCTATTCATTTTAACATTAATTATATTGAAGTTGTAAAGAATTTAATTTTCTATTTCTTTCAAATACCAAATACGTGAATGTATTCACCGATTTTCGTTTTTAGTTTTGCTGCAGTTGAAAGCGTGTTTAGTTTTAAGAATCTTGTAATGGATCAACGAAGGAATTGAATGCAAATTGATATGTTAAATAGTATACCTTTTAGCTGACATAATTTATATGAGAAAAGTTGTAATGTCTTCATTATTCCTCCGAATATAATCAAACAAGTTGCTTCATCAATATATAATTTTACCGCGAAAGAAGACACAGTAGTTAGTGATATTTTAGAAGATGCTTTAAATGAAGCAGACAAATTTTGCAGCACAAAATGTATATAAATAACAACTTTTAATTAATTAGATTAACAAACTCTCGATAACAGATTTTTTTGTTTCGTTTGTTGCAAAATTGATTAATAACTATGTACTTGTAAAGTTGTTTCCTTTTTTTAAATAAACTTAACAAAATAAACAACTTCTTTTTTGGGTTTGATTAGTTATTTAAAATCCAACATACGTAAGTAAAAAAAAACACAAAAAATATACACTCGGTATTTTAAACGTCACCCTAAGACAGGTTCGATTGGTTCAGGCATATATTTACGTTTTTGTGCGTTCTAATTACAAGATTTTCAGAGTTGGCGGGATTTTTGGCAGTTTTTTTCGTACAAAAAAAAATTAGCATTTTTTTTAGCAGTTTTTGTAATAAAAAAATCCTGCTAAAACCTCTATTTTAGCAGGATTTGAAATTTTTCATTGGTCACACTGGTTGTATATCTTGTCGATGGTCTCTGCCAATGCTTCAGTGTATCTACTTCGTAGATTTATATATACGGAGTAGTATAATGTGCAATGTAAAGTAAAATTGCTGAACCATGAATCAAAGTTCGAACGACGGTGACGTTTGTACAATTCGAAGATGGGGTCGTTATGGGGGATGTATTTATGCAAGTACGGAGTCGGTATCAAAAAATGTCAACTTCTTTGTTCTTTGACCGGTTTCTATGAAATTGAAATATATAATAATTATAAGTTGTAGCTGACTTATAATTTCGAAAGAAAAAATTGTTTCAAATTAGGGAAGTTTTACTTCTGGCAATTTTATTTTTATTATTCAGGTCTATTATCGTAACAGATCCTAGAAATCTCGCTCGGAGAAAATTTCCGATCGGAGTAGTTATTTGCTTCATGTTAACTGAATCGGAAAAGAAATAATGAAAGATAACGATGCATATAGTTGACATAAAAAAATCTGGCTTGGCCTTCATAATTTCAACTAGCCGTTCTTATTGCATTTGATTTTTGTTTTGTTTTCTAAACTAAACAAAACATACAATATACTCACGTATGTATGTTCATAGATATGCAAATGATAGAAATAAATACAAAAATTTATAACAGTTCAGACGACATCTCCAACATTTATAATTTTATTTGTATTTTTTTTTCATTTTTGTTACCGCCGCGGCCGCCGTCGGACAAAGCTCCGCATGTGATTTGTTGCTGGAGACAATCGGAAGAAAAACAAATGTAAGGACGCCATGCATCGGATGATTTTGACAATTAATCGTCAAGCTTCGGATGAGTTCGCAACGCGTTGCTATGATTTTAAAATTTTAAAGTATACTTCAATTTTTTTCGGAAGAAGGTCCGATTGATGAGTCGGAACGGTTACAATGATACAAAATTCGTAGATTTCGTATAAATCGGAAGAAATTTTTGTCCGATCGGTTACGATGGTAGGGCCTATTATTTTATTTTTTTTATTATTTATTCTTTTATTATGGCCAATTAGACAGGTATTGAAAACTTGCCAAGCAAACCCACCAACATTTAGTCAGTATTAAACTTCATGAAGTAAGAACTTGGTGTATACCTACCTACTTTTAGATCTTACTACATCTTAAGGCTAACTCTTACATAGAGGCTTTTGTATAAAAGAACGTGTTTTTTTTAACATTTATGTTTTTGGTCTGATGACCCACTCCTTTTTGCAAAGATTTAAATGCAATAAGTGTTGAGTATGCGATGATGTTTTTGTTGCAATTTTAGAAGCATTTCAATTAACATGCAAATATTTCATTTTTTCATTATTGTTATTATAGAAACTAAAAATTGAAGAAGTTAAAAATGTTCAAAATGGTGGTATTCTAATAAAATGTGACAAACAATCGGTAAAAACAATAGAATCTGAAATAAAAACAAAAATGAGTGATTATGATGCAAACATTCAAGAACATCGTAACCCGCGTATTAATATAACGGGTGATTTTTTTGCTACTTGGTTTTTGACGTTTATATTTTTGACAGACCACACATGACAAATTCCACGAACATTTGACATTTCGATTCAGTATTGTTTGCCATTTCATCATGAATAGACTTACGCCTGAACAACGTTTGCAAATTATTGAAATTTATTATCAAAATTCGTGCTCTGTGAAAAATGTGTTTCGCAAGCTACGTCCGTTTTATGGTCGTCATAATCGACCCACCGAGCAGGCTATTCAGCTCATCATTAAGCAGAATTGCCGTATTTGTAGTGAAGAGCAGCCAGAGGCAATTCAGCAGCTACCAATGCATCCCGAAAAATGCACTGTTTGGTGCGGTTTATGGGCAGGCGGGATCATTGGGCCGTACTTCTTCAAGGACGATATGCAAGAATTGAACTCGGTCGACATGTGGTTCCAACAGGACGGTGCCACATGCCACACTGCACGCGAAACCATGCATCAATTGAGGGGCGAATTTGGTGAGCAGTTGATCTCACGTTTTGGCGCAGTCAATTGGCCACCAAGATCATGTGATTTGACCCCGTTAGACTATTTTTTGTGGCGCTATGTTAAGTCTATTGTCTATGGGGACAAGCCAAACACGATTGCTGCCTTGGAAGCCAACATTGAACGCGTCATTGGTGAGATTCCGGCCGAAATGTGTGAAAAAGTTTGCCAAAATTGGACCTTCAGAATGGACCACCTGAAGCGTAGCCGCGGGCAACATTTAAGTGAAATTATTTTTAAAAAGTAAATGGCAGAAATTGATTTATCGATCCAAATAAAAATTTCATTCACTTTTTACAAGTTTCTGTGTTTTTTTGAATTTTCAAAAACCAAGCTCTTAAAAAATCACCGTTTATTTGGAATGAGCGAGACAATTAGTGAAATGATTTAATAGAATCCATTAAATGTCAAAACAAGACCGGTGATAGTGATATAAAATATGTCAAGATATATTTATCACACAAAATAAAAAAATATAATGCGATCATTGAAGCAAACAATGTTACCAACACCAATGTTATGAATTTGGGTAAATTAAATATTGGATGGGATAGGTGTACCAATACGTAAGAGTGCTTAAATGTTATAATTGTTGTGGATATAATCACATTTCAAAATACTGTAATAAAAGTAAAGTATGTATGAAGTGTGCAGGAAACCATGATATGAAAGATTGCAGAAGTGAATTAAATAAATGTATTAATTGTGCTTTCCTAAATGAACAAACCAACCAACATTTAGACACACAACATGCAGCATCAGACAATAATTTCCCTGTGTTTTTGCGAAAAGTTAAAGCCGCTGAAGAACGCGATAGGTTCTAGCAACTAGAAACTATTAATTGTTTTTTTCACTAATATTGAGGGTCTTTCAAATAATTTCACTAGTCTGCAAACAATAATTAATGAATCCAACTGTGATATAAAGTATTAACCGAAACCCATGTGACAAAAAACCATGACGTTGCTGAAATGCAGCTAGAGGGTTATTATATGCTAAACTGTGATAGTGAACCCAGTCACACCTGATGATTAAAAATGTTTAAATGCTCTATTGTTAAAATATATGTTGTTGTCATGAACTTTTGGTGTCTTATTATTAAAGCGCAATATGAAAAAATAGATCTGTGATATACCTTAGTGCAATATATCGATCTCATATGTCAACCAAGAACGCATTCTGTGATGACTTAGAACAATGGATAGACTCTCTACAACAGTGCAATAGTAATTATATAATAATGGGAGATCTTAACATAGACTGGTTGGATACAACAAATACATATACTAGGCGCTTAAAACAAATAATAACTGACAATAATTAACAATACTGAACACAGAACCAACACGAGTAACATCAACCTCGCGTACATTGATTATGCTCTAACTAACAACGAACACATTTACAGTGCTAAAGTTAAACATAATCTGAAAATAAGTGATCACGAGGCACTTGAAGTTTTCATTAAATGCACAAAAAAGAAAATAAATAAAAGAACTATCAAATACTGTAAGTACAATAGAGAACATTTTATAAATGAACTTAGAACTAACCATTTTTTCTCTAATTTTGACTGAATATCCACATAATATAAATGTTTTAAGTGGACAATTTGCACAAGAATTTAAAAATATAGTTAACAGCATGGTAGTTACCCGAGATGTCCCATATCAAAACGGAGAATGGTTTACCAGAGAACTAAGGAATGTAAAAACATGTATAGTATATTTATACAAAACAGCCATCACATCAAATACCTTTAGTAACTGGCAAGCATATCATCAGTATAGAAACTTCTACAAAAGACAAATTGAGACTGCTAAGTCTACTTTTATATCTAATCAAATACATAGTGCAAACAATCAAAAAGATACGTGGAGTCAATTAAAAAAATATGTACTAAAAACTATCAAAGATGAAATAACTGAAGTGCAATTTGAGAACTGTGATATAGAAAATAGTAGTGCAATAATCGCTGAAAAACTTAATAATTTCTTCATTAAAAGCGTGAATGATATAACAAATTCTGTGATATTTTCCGAATATATTAGTATAGTAGAAGAGTGCAATATAGAATTTAAGTTTACTTCAGTTGATACCAATGATATTACCAATGCCCTTACTGTGATAAACTCTAAAAATGACTTTAATTTTATGAATGTGAAAATGCTGAAAGATGCTTTAGAAATTGTTGGTCCTATCCTTATCCGTAAAGTAAATACTTCATTCATCTCTGGTGTTTTTCCCGAAACTTGGAAAGAATCTCTTATTCTCCCAAAAAAAGAAAGTCTCCAATTCAATTAAGTGTAGTGATCATCGTCCCATAAATATGCTCCCATTATATGAAAAAGTTGTAGAAAAAAATTGTATCGCAGCAACTTCTACAACGTCTCAGCAATAATAACATACTAAGCATACACCAATCTGGCTTTCGCTCGAATCATTCGTGTGAAACTTGTATCAATTTTGTGGTTACTGACTGGAAAAGTGAAATTGACAGGTAAAATTGTGTTATAGCCGTTTTCTTAGACCTTAAACGAGCCTTTGAAACAGTAAATCATATTATTTTGTTAAATAAACTGGAAAAGTGTGGTGTAAAAAATACAGAACTAAAGTGGTTCAAAATGTTTTTGTACAACAGAACCCAGAAAACAACAGTTAACAACAATGTGTCCAACCCGGCAACAGTGAATGTAGGAGTTCCACAAGGAATGATCTTGTAGGTCCTTCTCTTTACCCTTTATATAAACGATATGGAAAGAGTAATTCAATTCTCTAAGTTGGTGCTATTTGCAGATGATGGTCTACTTTATATAACTGGAAGAGACCTTAACAAAAAAACAAAAAAAACTGCTAAGTTTGTTACTGTGGATCGTCCCATTACTAAGTCATGTTGTTGTTCACTGAAACCTTGTTTAAAACAACATAGTAAAAAAGTCTCTTCACAATTGCCTCAAATATCTTAGGAATCAATTGAAGTTTTGATATTGGCCTATAATTTTTATTGTCTTGTTTAGACCCAGACTTATGAATTGTATTTATTAAAGAAAATTTCCATATATCTAAAAAATCGCCGGTAGAAAGAGATTTATTAAAGATCACAACTAACGGATAAGCTAATAAGTTTTTGCACATCTTTAAAAATAATGGAGCAATGTTATCAGGAGCAACTTTTGGGCTAACCTCAAGAGCACCGAGCTCTGATTCAACCTCTTGTTTAGTCAAGACAAGATTACCCATATCACATATTGGTTCAATTTTAAAATTCATTAACGACAAATCTGCAGAATTTGAACCAAAATTAGATTGAAAGTGAGTTGCAAACATTTCGCAAATTTCACGTTCTTTAAAAGAGATATTCCCATCTAAAAACATTTTCAAAGGAAGCCCAAAGGAATTCCGTTTTGAGTTTAAATAAGACCAAAAAGTTTTCGATTTTTTTTAACTTTAGATTCAATAGTCCATAAATATTGATTAAAAAGAAAAAGATTCAGTGATTCATAATCACTTCTGCATTTTTTGTATTCTTCACAATAGATGGTATTTAACTTATACTTTTTACGCAGTTTAAGCATTTTATTTTTTAAGCTTGACAACCGTTTATTTGACCATTTTGGCTTGCCCTTTCTTTTAATTTGTTTAAGTGGAACAAAACTCTTATACGCTTCCTCAATAACATTAATAAATAAGCTATAGGAAGTCTCTAAATCAACTAGCTCAAAGATATTTTTAAAATTTATTTGATTAAAGTACGAATTTAAGGCAGTGTATTCAAAATAATCCGAAGGTACAAAATTAAGCGAATTAAGAAGTTTAATTCTATTTCTAGTTCCTTATGATGACAACAATTGTTTAGAATTGGAAAGTTACATGCATTTTAGCTTCAAGTTCATTATTGATAAATACAAAGCAACATTACTTTTAGGAGGAATATATGAAATGAATACATAAATATTTTGGTGACTTCCTTTTAAAAGTACCCGCACACAAATCTGGTCAATTATTTTGACTATTTTCAAGGGCGATCTGATGACTAAGTAGCTCAGACCGTAGAGTAATAACAACACCGCCACCCTCGTCAATCCAGTAGCTTCAAAAGATTGTCTTTTCTATACACTGCATACGTATCATTAAACAGTTCAGATGAATAAATGTCATCAGTTAACCATGTTTCTATTAGACCAACTACAGCATACGAAGATGCAGCAGCTCCAACATTTTGGTAGTATAATCGGAAAAAAAAATTACTTTCACCTGCATTGGATAGAGTTGCAACATTATCAGCATCAGTAACAACAGAGCCACCAACCACAACAGATTGAATAGCAATATCAACAACATCATTTGCCCCAGCATCATCAGCGGCACCGATAAAAGCGGCACCGACAAAAGCGGCACATATGGAAACTCTCATCGTAAAGTCAACATCTGTGGTGGCCGTGGTGCTAGTTGTGTGCTCATCACTTATGGCTCCGGAACGATATAACCGAATGGTGATCTGAGAACCTTGGTTTTACCGGGTTTAATGATGAAGATTTGGCAAACGCCATAATCGCCGACCGAAATGGGCCTAGTACCCTGTTAATTTAATAAAGTATGAGCTCCAGCTCATCTTCGATTCATTAAAGAAAAAAAAATGTCGGCAGGAGTCGATGGTATATCCAACGGTGTACTACGACATTTGCCTCAAGAAGCAGTTGACATTTATACCACACTGTTTAACAACGCGCTGAAAAATGCATATTATCCAGTGCGGTGGAAGACAGCTTTGGTGCATCCTCTCCCAAAAAAGGGAAAGAACAACTCCCATCCGGCGAATCTTCGGGCGATAAGTCTTCTTCCGAGTATCAGCAAGGTATTTGAAAAGGTTATTAATAGGGCTCTGTTCAAGTGGGCAAAGGACAACAATATCATACCGGATAATCAGTTTGGTTTTAAGACGGGACATGACAATTCATGCCGCGTCTTAACTGGTTTCTGATATCCAATGGAACAAATCTAAAAAGCAGTGTAGGGGTTCCTGCCTGGTTGATTTGGAAAAGGCCTTCGACACCGTATGGCTAGAAGGTCTTTATCTAAAGCTTTCCAGACTAGGTATAAGTAAACCTCTATTGTATATGCTTTATGACATGCTAAATGGTATACAGTTTGTTGTCAAGAGTGGCAATGTAACTTCTACCACAGTTTTTAATATTAAAAATGGTCTTCAGCAGGGAGCGGTTAACTCGCCGATTCTATTCAGCATTTACACCAGCGATCTGATAGGTAGTCTTACTCAGGTAATTGCGTACGCCGACTATCTAATTGCGTACAGAACAGCTAATACAGTTGAGGTCATCAAAAATCTTTTGCAGAGTGACTTCGACACGATTCAGCGATATTGTGGTGACTGGAAGTTGAAAATCAACATCCATAAATCAGAAACTATTCTGTTTAGGACTCCGTTGTCTAGTGCCTCAAGGGATACGAGAAAGAACTGGCCCAAGCTGGTGATCGTAGGGCCATATGGACATCCACTGGCGAGTAAAGGTGTAGTAAAGTACCTTGGCATCTGGTTGGATCAGTACTTGTATTTCGACAGACAAATAGGTGCTGCTCTGGTTAGAGCTAGGGGAGCCTTTGCCCTGACAAAACGATTGTTTTATAGCAGTCGGCTTGACAGCAGGGTGAAGGTAATTTGCTACATGGCCCCCATCAGGCCGATGATTGCCTATGGATGCCCGGTGTGGTTCAACGTTGCCCCATCTGAAATGGAAAAGATTCGGGTGTTTAAGAGGCTGTGTTTTAATATTATTTTTGTTTTTGTGGACTGTATGGATTCAAGCCAAATTGAGGATTTTGATGACCTGTAGTCCAAAAAGCGTTTCGTCCAACTATCGCGCCTGGGCGAAACGCATTTTGAACTACACATAAGAAAGTTACGTGAAATTTTTGGGAGAAACAACGTGCCAACAAAACGCCCAAGCATGGACCACAACGTACTGCAAGATCGGCTGAAAACATTACTGCTGCTCAAGGAAGTGTTGAAAATAATCCATCAACCTCAATTCCACCCGTGCTTAGGAGCTTGGTCTTCAAAAAACAACTTTGGTCACAATTTTGCACACGGATTTGCATTTGTTTCCATTTAAGATTCAGTTAACTCAAGAGCTTCTTCCACAAGACCATTTACGCCGCTGTAAATATGCCTGTATGTATGTGCCCAGTAAACCGAATAGTCGGTTCTGGGCAATGGAAAACCCTCAAATTATTCTTAAGTCACCTTTGCATCCACTAAAAGTAACAGTCTGGTGTGCAATTTGGTCAGGAGGAATCATTGGACCTTATTTCTTTGAAAATGAAGACGGCGTAACGGTAACAGTGAATGGAACTGCATGCTTTGGGCTTGATTAACATGTGGTATCAACAAGAAGGTGCCACATCGCATACAGCCGGGATCACAATGGAATTACTGCGCGCCCTTTCCACAACAAGTTATTTCAAGAAATGGTGATATTGATTGGCCTCCACGGTCGCCTGATTGGACTGCTCCGGACTTCTTTTTGTGGGGATATCTGAAAAGCAAGGCTTATGCAAACAAACCAGAAACGCTTGAGCAACTCAAAAAAAATATTCGTGATGAAATTAATGAAATACCGCGTGAAATGTGTGCGAATGTAATGAAAAATGTGCTGAAAAGGGCTCCCATTTGTGAGACAGAACAGATGCGGACATTTACCTGATATTGTATTCCATACATAATTGCCGACATTAAAAAAAACATTTATCAATATAAGATCCATTCTCTTTCATTTAATAAAAAATTATAAACAAACAAAGAAGTATACCTTCCGGGCGGACACCCTGTATAACATATTTTGTGTTCTTAAGTATCTAAAAAATTGCACATTCAGGTTATTATTATTTTTTAATTATGTATATGTAAACCTCTTCTAGTTGCAAGCCTTCTACATAAATAGGTAACATGTTGTTTTTTTTGTTTTTGTTTTAAAAATAAAAATAAGTGTGCTCTCCTCTCTTTTTTACATTTTAAAACCGAAAGCATTATTTTATTTTGTAGCTTTTGTAATCATTCAAGCTATCCGGAATCTCCGATCCGGGATCCCAACTGAACACTTTTTGATTCTGAATTTGAATATGATTGTATATGTAAAAATAATTGTATAGGTACGTGAAAATAATCAAAATAAAAAAACAAGTGTGTTGCACAATTATGACACAAAAAATGACAGTCGACTTTGACGTTCAAGTACATATATGAATGTGTGAGTGCTTCTGGTTTCGATTCTGATTTCAAATCCAGAAGTAAAATTCTCTTTCTTTTTCAGAATCAGAACTGTAATTTTTCCCCAAGTGAAGTGATTGCCATATAAAAACGACATTAGTATATTTTAATTTGCTGTTGTGAAAAATGTATTCTGTTTTAGAAAGTTATTTGCAGCCGGAAAGAAATAAAATGCACGAATGCATCGCACCTACTTGCAAACCGCAAACCGCATAATATATTTTTAAAGTCGTTTTTTACTTAATTTTTAATATGCAATATATTTTTAAATTATTTTTTTTCCTATACAATGTTCGTATGGCAATTTAATAACTTCTGAAAAAATCGTCCACCTATTTTAAAGATAATTAATATTTACCATTTTTGGTCTAAAAAATTATATGAACCTAATGTTATATGACTATTATATGCACATACATATAATAATGAAGTTGAGAAGTGAAGTTTATTAATTACATATAAGTATCATATAGGTTAAGTACGAGTATATAACACAACTGTTAGTTTTAAGTAGAAGTTAAAGCCGTGTGTGAATTGCGTTAAAATGTTGGTTAAATTTTCTACCTTAGTTAAATTTTGAAGTTTGGTTTGTGATGGGATCAAATTTAGCTTTTTGCTGTGTGATTTCTATTAAAAGGGATTTATTAAAACACTATTTTGGCTAAAATTCCTTCAAGATTTAAGAAATTTCCCTAAAAACATTTTTTTTGTTGTTTAAGTTAATTAATTTCTTTCCTAAAATCCGACTTAGAAGATATAAAGTTAATAATTTGGCAAGAAAAAAGTAACGAATTCTCAGTTTTACTAATATGTTTCGGTTTTACATCGTTCATTTAATATTTTAAAACAACAATTCCAAATCTTTTCAAAACAATTCCCATTATGGTTAGTTTGTTGATTTAGTATGTAAACACTAGTTTTCACAGCTGAAGAATTTGACAAGCTGACAAATCAATCTATTTGTATTCAATTTGCAAAATGAAATACAATGAGTATTTTAATTAATTATTTTATATTTGTTAAAATATCAACGGATTATAATACTCGTATTTGTTTTTTCACTTGAGACCCTACACAAACAAAAATAATAATGTAATTTAATTTTTCAATTGAATAAATTAAAACTTACATTTATTATATGATTTCCCAGTAGATCTGAACTTTTTGGAATTCATCTTTCTTTTCGGTTATCGTTTACAGTTTCAAATTACTCGACTCGTTGAGAAACGTTAAATTTTAACGCAAAGCCTGCTCCACAGCTGCATACATTTTAACCCATTTTATTCACCACGCTAGTGTCAAATTTTAACCAAGTTACAAAATTTAACCAACATTTTAACGCAATTCACACACGGCCTAAGTTGATAATGAATAAACAGGCAGTCTTAACTCAACACTTGTTTCAACTGGTTTTGGTCTTCACTCCACTATAAGATGGTGTCAGAAGTAAAAAGTTAAAAAGAAAAAAAAATGTATATATACCTATACAATTAATATTAAAGTTTTAAGAACTTAATTATGGAATGAATAAAAATAATATAAAAGTTAAAATTCAAAACGACAATTTACTGAAATTAGAAAATATGCCAGAAAAGGGAGTAGGACACTAAACTCAACTGGGAACTGTCCCAATGTTAGCACCGTTAGACTTTTCCTCTGGTCATCAAAATTTAACCGATCTCCTGAAAAATTGGATCCTGCAATTTAAAATATTTCTTAGAGCTTCTACGAGTAATATGGAGAAGGAAACAGAATCTCGAAAAGTGGCTATATTTTTGCATTATCTCGGACCAGAATCATTGCCCATCTTCAGCTCTTTTGGCGTTGATATGGATACAATTAAATGTGACGAGTCAATAAAAAAATTAGAAGAATTCTGTTCACAAAAAAAGAATATCGCAATGGAGAGACATAAATTCTTTATGAGAAATCAAATAAGCGGTGAGTCAATAACAGAATTTGTCACAAATCTGAAAAATCTAAGCAAATCATGTGAGCTTGGAGACTTAGGGGATGGCATAGTAAAAGACATTTTTATCTGCGGTTTAAGTAGATAACATAATTCCATAAGATTTAAGCTCTTGCAAGATGGAACCATGCCACTGGACAAAGCTGTATAAATTGCACGGCTCATGGAGAACACGAAAGAACATGCAAAGCAACTTGAAAGTCAAACAACCGTAATTTTAAAATTAGAGAAGATGCCTACTACTACGTCGAAATCTAGCGGCAAATTCAGCAATGCAAAACAAGTAAAACACAGAAACAGCAACATAACAACGTCATCAGAAGCGGAGAAGTCTAGTCATTATATAAAATCATCATCAGTGAAATCCTGTTATCGTTGTGGACAGCAACACCACTTCAAATGTCCGGCATTAGGATCAACATGTAAAAAGTGAGGTAAACGTAACCACTATGCCAGTATGTGCAAGAGTAAGTTTCATGTAAGTGTAGTGAATGCTGAAGAGAGTGAAGAAAAATTGTTTTTGGGAACATAAAACGATCAGGAGGCGAAAGTACCGGTAATGATTTATGGACCGTAGAATTATATATAAATAATAAAAAAGTTTGTTGCTTGTTAGACACCGGTGCGCAAGCCAATGTCACATCGGAAAAAATATTAAATTCGCTAATGCTTAAAAATATTAAACTATCCAAGTATTTCTAAAATTGTTTCTTATACAGGTAAAAATATTGCTATTAGTGGAATTTGTAAATTAAAATGTATGTTAAGTAACCGAAAAGATTTAGAAATTGAGTTTTATGTAGTTAAAAAATATGATTGTGTTCCAATTATTGAATTAAAAACATGCAAAGAGTTAAATCTTCTTAAAAAAATTGCGAAATAAATAACAAAAATATTGGTAATGATTTATTAAAAGATTTGAATGATGTTTTCGAAGGGTTGGTCTTTTGCCAGAAAAGATAAATTTGAAAGTTAATCCAGATGTAAAACCTAAAATTGATGCGCCAAGAAAAGTGCCATTTAAATTAATGCAGCGTTGCAAACAGCAATATTATAGAATGGAACAACTTGGAGTAATAAGGGAAGTTCATGAACCAACTTCTTGAGTAAGTTCCATTGTTTTAGTGGAAAAATCAAATAAAGAACTCAGAGTTTGCCTAGATCCTAGAAATTTAAATGAAGCCATTGTACGCCCGCATTTTGAAATGCCTGATTTCGAATATATACGTTAACAACTAGCTGGTTCTAATTATTTTAGTCTACTTGATGCAAATTCTGGATTCTAGATGCTTGAGTTGGACAAAAAAAGTTATTTTCTTTGTACATTCAATACTCCTTTTGGAATAAAACGATTTTTAAGGTTACCATATGGCATAAATGCAGCTTCCGAAATGTTAAATGATTGCATGCAAAAACAATTCGGAAATTTACCTGGTCTATATGTATGTGTAATATATGTTGATGATTTTTTAATTTTTGGTAAGACAAATGAAGAACATGATCGCAATTTAAGATTAGTATTGGAAAGGGCGAAATTATTAGGACTTAAATTTAATAAAAAGAAATGTTAAATAGGTGTTTCACAGATAAAATATTTAGGGCACATTTTTGAACCTGAAGGAATATCTTCTGATCCCTCAAAGATTGAGGCTATACGAAGTATGCCTAAACCTTTATGTGTTAAGGATTTACAAAGATTTTTAGGAATGGTGAACTACCTTGGCTCATACATTCAAAATTTATCGGCAGAAACCTTAAATCTTAGATAACTTTTAAAGAAAGGTATACATTGGGAGTGGAATTCTTCACACCAACGAAAATTTGAAAAAATAAAAGACTTGCTTTGTAAAGCACCAGTGCTGTGCCATTTTGATCCGAAAAAGCCAATAACTCTATCAGTAGACTCATCTAAAGATGCGATGGGAGCAGTTATTCTGCATGGAAAAAGCCCCATAGCTTACGCATCAACAACGTTAAATGATGCTCAAAAGAATTATTCGCAAATCGAAAAAGAACTTTTGGCAATATATTTCGAATGTAATAAATTCCATAGATACCTTTACGGTCAATCATTTACTGTTGAAACAGACCATAAACTATTGGTTTCAATTTAAAAAAAAAATATTGTGTAAGGTCTCTCCACTGCTTCAAAGAATTTCAAGGAACGTCAGATGAGGTAAATGTGCATGTCAATCTTATATTATCAAATTTATCAGTCACTGAAACAAAATTGCAAGAGATTAAAAATAAAACAAATGCAGACATTTCCTTGCAAATTGTTAAGGAATATTGTTTAAACGGATGGCCGGAAAGAAATAGTTTAACGAAACAGGAGGCGCAACCATATTTCCACATGAAGGGGGAAATAACAGTCATTGATGACTTACTCTTTAAAAATAAAAGTCTCATCATACAAAAGTGAGAAAAGATATAGGAAAAGCTAGGTACGAGTATTGACCTTTTTTATTTTCAAAATGAAGTTTATCATTTAGCTGTTGATTACTTTTCAAAATATGTAGAAGTTGCGAATCTCAAAAGAAATCCTACAGGTAAAATGTTATAACTCACCTAAAGTTATTTTTTGCGAGACATGGTATTCCTAAAATTTTAATGTCTGACCGCCTTTTAATTCGATTGAATATAAAAACTTTTTATCTGCTTGGGACATGGACTATATAACATCGAGTCCCTATTATCCTAGGTCAAATGGCCTAACAGAACGTAAGGTCAGAACAATTAAAAATATTTTAAAAAAAATGCTTTGAATCAAACACAAACATAGGTCTTCTCCAGTATAGAAATACACCAAAAGGAAATTTTGAATCTCCAGCTAAGTTATTAATGTGCAGAAATCTTCGGTCTAAATTACCAGTAAATACAGATTATTTAACGCCTAAAACAGTAGATGCAAAATTGCACAGACAAAATATGAAAAAATATAATCAAAGAATGAAAAAATATTACGATTTACATTCACAAATATTACCAAAGGTTGTTTTAAATGATGAAGTCTTGTTTAAAAGAAAGCCTACTGAAACTTGGTCTCCAGGTAAAATAGTAGATAAATGTAAAGAGCCTAATTCATATATAGTTGAAGATCTCTCTGAGGGAGGACAATATAGACGAAATAGGGAGCATATTATTTTACAAAATAGTTCAAAAGAAACTATTGAAAACCTGCATCCCGATAGTTCTAATAAAAAGTCAAATGAAAATGTTCAAACTCCAAAATCTTCTGGCAAAACACCTTCGTCAATTGAAACAATCGATACTCCATCTACAAGTCAAAATTACAAACTCGAGGTGGCAGAATTGTAAAAGAACCTAAAAATAAAAAAAAAATAACAAAAAGAAATTCATTGATTCATGTACTATTTAAAATTTATAATAATTTATCTGAAAGATTTAAACAAATATATTTTTGGGAATATTACATGATTAATTTTATTATATAAAAGAAAGGAGATGTTATATGAATATTATATACACATATAATAAAGAAGTTGAGAAGTGAAGTTTATTAATTACATATAAGTATCATAGAGGTTAAGTATATAACACAACTGTTAGTTTTAAGTAGAAGTTAAGTTGATAATGAATAAACAGGCAGTCTTAACTCAACACTTGTTTCAACTTGGTCTTCACTCCACTATAAGACCTACCTATACCGTAATAAGTGGGGTAATGAGGTGGGCAACTCCATTTACCACCTTCCTTATTAACTTCAATAAAAACTTTGACTGGTGGGTACTGCACAATTATTAAATTATCAAATGTTTCTGCTGAATTCGACTGTTAACATAATATCTATGTTTTTGCATAGATATTATAAGTTATCTATGCAAAAACATAGCTATTAGGTTAACAGACGAATTTAGCACCCGCAACATTGTAATGCATCAGCTATTACACATTAAAATGCCTTCCACTGTTTTAATTTGTTATAATTTTAGCTTTTTGTTGTAAATAAGTTTGTGGAACAAAAAAAATGTATGTAAAATGAACATATCTATATGCATACCTTTTTAGGGAATGTGAACTACAGTTACCACAGATATATGTTTCCGGTTATTACTCAGTAACTAAAGTAGTCTTCACGTTTTTAATATCTATGTAAATAATTTCAGTCCAAGTTTGCCTTTTGGAAAATTTAAATTTCATTCGTTGTTAGGAAAACTTTTATAGTAATTAATGTTTGTTGCGCTGTTGTTATGCTGCGTCATGAAAGATTTTCTATTTACTATTATTTAATAAAACGTTTGGGCCACAAATTTTATTTTAAGTGTACAAAGAGGAATTTATAAAAAATTGTTTTTTCAAATAAATGAAATTTACAGATTAGCTTAAGAAAAGAAGGAGCTTTTGAACGTGAAAACATTTCTTTGTTAAAATTCAGAATTTCTGATTTTGACTGTGGCAGAGGGTTTTGTTATTTCAAGACATATTACGTATATATAAATATACCTAAGTTTTATTAACCGATTGAGATTGTAAAATTGGCGAAAAATATTCGCATAACGTTTAATTACAAAAGTTCTTCTATTGCAAACCACGCACTTCTTTAAGCTTACTTCAATATAAATGTAAGCTGTGTGAGTTTGATAAAACTAGTAACAGATGAAAGAAAATTGGATGAGTATGTAAGCTATTTCCTACAAAGAGATAGAAATGCTATCAATTCCGATAACGGCAATATATTGTCAAATATATTTTCTCTCATCTGATTACAAACTTAGAAGATTATACCAATTCGATCAGTCGTGATGCTGATGATGGTCGGCATGCATTACGAAATGCTTTCAGGTCAGGGTTTTTTATCGTTTGTTTGTTTTCTTACTTTTGTCATTAGTTTATTCGTCGTTACCAATTGAAATGTATATGAAAGTGCAAGAAAAAAATGTAAAAACATTAAGGTATTTAAATATTTGTTTATTGTGTAGGGTTTTTACGCATTTGTTTGAATTTAATAATTATGTACACATAACATAAACAATTATATGTAAGTGCTAGAAGAACAACTCATCCCATACTATGGTTGATGCCGCCCTCATCAAAAGTTACTTGACTATTCAGTTATAGATGCTAAATTTAAATTTTTCTCGCTTTCCAATCAAATTAATAACCAAAAAAAAAACACTTGTATAATTTTGTTCAAATATTTTAAGTGTACTCAACACCTTTTGTGTACAAATATAATTCGCAAGATTTGGTGAAGGAAAGAATGCAAACTCAAAAAGCAATTGAAAGTCCGCTTCATTTATGTATGTATATTAATTATACCTTCATAAGTTAGAGTTATCAAAGCATTTTTGTTGTAAAAAAAACTATCCACCGGCAAAAATATCACTTAAAATATTAGTGCCTAACTTCCAAACGTCATGTGCTATTAATTGAAAATTTGGATTTTTAACAATGTTTGTTTTTTAATTATATATAAAACAAAAACACTAAAATCCTACATCACAGTCCCCTGCTTCCCAAAATACTCCTATGCGGAAACCCGCCACATCATCCAAAACCAATGCTAAACAAAATACCATATCAACACCACACCAACCAACGATATTTCTGATATCAGAAATCGAATCTCTACTTTTAAGCAAAAAAAAAAGCAAACATCAACACCAACATAGAATCTGCTATCGGAATATCACACATAAGTCTAACACCTTCATCTACTCCACTACAACCTCACTCAAAAACCACCGTTGACAAAACAAACATGAATCTTATTACTACCACTCCAGCATCTATTAACCCTATATACACCCATCTCTCTTCCTTACCTATCTCAACTGTCACTCAAACACTTAAACAACGATTACTACATTGAACCCACCGAACCAGATGATGTCTCAATGCAATAACACTAATATTAACCCGAATAATGACTATGCGCTTCGGGAATTGAATCATTCAGGCCCTTCAGAGGGCCAGTGCCCGAGGCACAGAGTCAACCTCCTGAACAACTTATTATCACCAACCCAATAAATTCACGAAACAAAACAATTAGAACAGTCCTACGACAAACCCACACCTCTCTTGCCACATGTAAAAACATGTCGTGGAGCTCGATTGAATTGAAGTCAACTCTTAATATTCTACAATGGAACCTGAACGGTCTTTTCAACAATTACCATGAGTTGCAATTATTGATTAATGACCACAATCCATCAATTATCAGTCTACCAGAAACCCACCTGCCATATATTGTCAACCAAAACATAATCTCATCTCTATCCCAGAAACAATATAATTTTTACTTCCACAATCTCCCATCGAATACTACTAATAAACAAGGGATAAGCATTATGGTCCACAAATCTATTGCCCAAACTCCTTTCCCAATTAATTCAAACCTCACTGTTCTAGCCGTTGAAATAGAACTCAGACTCAAAATTACAATAATAAACATCTACATTCAACCAGACCAACTATTTTCAACATCCGACTTAGTTGCCATTTTGGATCAAGTCCAAACTCCATTACTACTAACTTGTGACTTTAACTCCAGAGGTAAATATATTGAAGATTTCCTCGCTAACTCCGATGTTATTTTAATAAACGATGGCTCCCCTACCCATTTCTCGACTCACAATTCCCTCACTCATGTTGACCTCACAATGGTTTCTCCACAGTTATTCCCTTATATTTCTTGGCTTGCCTTTGACAACTTACATGCAAGCGATCACTTTCAAAATCGCCACTGAACCATACAATGCAAAATTCAAACCCAAATTCTTTACTGACCGCGCTGACTGGAATTCTTTCCAATTGAATGATTTAAAATCACTTTCCACCAGACCACTTTCATCAAACATAAAACAAGAATCTTCATACATTACTAAATCTATCAGAGAAGCCGCCAACATTGCAATTCCATATATTCACATAATCGTCAAGGCAAACGACTTACTGGTAACTTCTCTCCGTACTTAATAAACATTATACAAACTGAGCAGTATACACTCAGATTCATCCGACATAGCCAATTATTTTGCCAAAAAAATGGTCTTCATACTCAGATGATAGTAATTTCCCCCCTGATGTTGTCCGTTCAAAAATTCAAAAAACTTTATGTTACAAGCTTATCCTGATTTAACCAACGTATCTCCTTCAGCCAACATTATTGAATTGCCGATAACTCAGACCGAACTCGATAACTGCCTTTCTCCTGTCAAAGGAACAACCCCTGGTTTCGACTGGCTCTGCTACCCTATGATAAAAAATTTGCCTTTCACTGCCAAAAATCGAATCCAAACTCTTTATAACAAAATCTTTATCGGTGACATTATTCCCCAGACAAAAACAACCTTATAACAACCAAGTTGCCTTTAAACAAGGGCTAGGCACTACCGATGCCCTCCTATACATAGATGAATTTATTGCATCAGCCCTTTCCACAAAAAATCACATCTCAATATTGTCAATCGACTTTGAGAAAGCTTTTGATAGAAGAGGGATTCATATAGTCCTAAAGAAACTGATTGAATGGAAAATCGGTCCAAAAATATTTAATTACATTGGCGCAAAATTTTAAACAACCTATTATTAAGGCTAGCACGATACTAATTAACAATTTTCTATATACATAGTAGTCTACTAACTTTTCATAAATTTTAAACCTTTTGGCGCATATGCGTATCATGCTGCAATCAGACTGGCCCTAAGAGCCTTCAGGACTACATCGATATTGAACCTGCATACCGATTCTGGCCACCCATCTATTGGAGATATACTCGGCTATCTCACATCTCTTCATAGCCACAAAATAATTGGGCAAATCAAATCTCGTCAGTTTTTTCCGCCAAAGCATTCGCAATTCATGCTGCAGTCAATTTAAATACCTCCGAGAAAAAGATTATATTCACAGACAGTCTCTCAACTATGAACGCGATAAGAAATCAACAATAACCACCCCCTCATATGCCAAATAGGGATAAGCTAATAATAAAAGACAATTCTCTTAAACTATTTTGGGTCCCTGGTCACACTGGGATTGAATGGAATGAACTCGCTGACAAAGCCGCCAAAAACGCATCATACTACTCTTATAACAACACATTTTAAGCAAAAAAGATAATTATATTAAAGTAAAACAATATTGGTCAGACTCAAGAAAGATCCAATGGAATACATACAGTCATCATTACGCCTGCGTTAACTCCAGCGCTGAACCAGTATATTATCCCTCTAGCTGTAGTAGCTCCAAGATTAGATGCTTCAGTCGGCTGCGTTTAGGACACTCATACCTAACGCACAGTAACTTGTTTGAAAACAAAACCCTCTATACATGTCACCAATGTAACAAGGGGCCTCACCATTCCGCTGCTTGTCTTCAACTGCAACTCAACAATAAAGAAAATATCTACCTATGGAACAATACTCCGATGCTGAAAATCTTGAAGCAGCCATCCATAGATAACATTAACCTGATTTATTCCACCCTAAAAACTTTAAATATTCATACTAACATTTAACACTTATAACCATAATTTTATCATATATATATATTTTTATCCATAGGGGCTAACCAGACGGTTCGAAGGCCTTCTCCAAATCAACCAGACAGGCACCCGTATACTGCTTTTTAGTTTTGTTCCATTGGATATCAGAAACCAGTTTAGACGCGGCATGAATTGTGTCATGTCCCGCCTTAAAACCGAACTGATTATCCGGGATGATATTTTTGTCCTCCGCCCACTTGAATAGGGCCCTATTAATAACACTTTCAAATACTTTGCTGATACTTGAAAGACGACTTATCGACCGGAGATTCGCCGGATTGGAGGTGTCCTTTCCCTTTTTTCGGAGAGGGTGCACCACAGCTGTCTTCCACCACACTGGATAATATGCATTATTTAGTGCGTTGTTAAACAGTGTGGTATAAATATCAACTGCTTCTTGAGGCAAATGTCGTAGTACAACGTTGGATATACCATCGACTCCTGTTGACTTGTTTTTCTTTAATGAATCGAAGATTAGCTGGAGCTCATTCTTGGAAATTAACAGGGGACTGGGCCCATTTCGGTCGGCGATTATGGCGTTTGCCAAATCTTCATCATTAAACCCGGTAAAACCAAGGTTCTCAGATCCCCATTCGGTTATATCGTTCCGGAGCCATAAGTGATGAAGCAGAGCTCTGTTCTCCAGGTCATGATTCGGGCGAATGCTAGCATTCACCTTGTACACTTGCCTCCACTCTCTCCTGCGGATCTTCCATTATATAGAGGTCATCGTCCAATACGGCATCCTCTGGGTCTATGCCTGCTGTCAGAAGTACGTCTCTGTTCTTTGTCGTCCTCTGGAGCTTAAGACACGGAAGATCGTTTTGATCCTTTCTTCTAAAAATCTTATTAATTTTTGGGAACATACTTGGGTCGCTAGAGTTAACGGCACGAATTTTATTGTCCCAAAACAAATTAATAGACAACCTATAATTTTCTTTGATCAATTGGTTGATGTTTTTGATGGACGACTTCAGTATTCTAATCTCCAGATCTCGTGTATCAGTAAACCGTCTGTACAAGCGTTTTAGTCTTGTCAGTAGACCACTTTTTTGTCTGGGTAGTGCGTCAATGGTTGTGTTACGGTACATGTCCGTTGCATTACATTCTTTGTATTTCGGTATTGTTCTGTTCATTGTTCGTAGAATCCTTTCGTCTATTTGTCCTAAGTATATGTCGATTTCTGTATTTGTCAGGTTCCTGTCGTTTGGTGGACATATACCATTTGACCGTTAATTCGCTCAATAAGGCGTTGGAGAAGCGTGGCCAGCGCAACTTACTGTAGTTGTAAGTATGCACATGCACATACTCCTCCAAATCCATAAGCTCGTTCGGAAGTTGTATTACGGCGGAGAGTCCGCAGTGGTCACTATCGTAGTCGTTCGTAAACAATTTTTTGGCTGTTGACCCACAGTGTTAGTAATTGTTAGTCTTGCGTCTTTCAGCAATAGATCCAGATAGGCACCGCTTCTTAGAAACGATGGTTGTATGTGGCTAGAAGGTGGATGTGATACTCAAGGTTGTATCGACCCATCCAATTAAATAGATTATTACCTCGAGGATTTTGTATTTGATTTCCCCAATCTGTGTGTGTGGCGTTTAAATCACCAGCCAATATGTACGTTTTCTTCCGAGCTCAGTCTTAAGCATTGAAAAAGCTTTTCAAGCTCTGTTTTAAACTGGGTGGACTGAAGTGTTTTCGGTGCATAGGCAGCGATCACATACATTTGCTTCCCCTGTTGGAGATGAATGCATATGATGCATGCCTCTAACGTCCGAAATTTTCGCACATCACTACGACTAATGCCTTTACGTATAAAGATTGCGACGCCTCCTCATTGAGTGGAGTTGGGTCGGTCTCTTCTTACGATATTGTAATTGTTGTTAGTCAATTATGTTTGCGCGGCCTGTTGGGCGACCTTTGGTGTAGGCTGTACCGTGCTTCCCCTTCCTGACGCTATTTGGGGGTTGACGGGCGTTGTTATAGGAGGGCGCACTGTTGGACGCTTTTCTACCACTGATTGCTTTGCTGCTTTATTGTTCTTTATAAGCTGAAACGTCGGGCATCCCCGATAATTAGCGGGGTGTCCGTCGCCTCGGCAGAGTACACATTTAAACTGGGTCCTATCTTCGACCCGTTCCTTCCCTAACTTGCATTCATCTGCATTGTGGTTCTCCCCACATTTAACGCAGCTTGACTGCATTTCGCAGTTAGCTGCGGCGTGGCCGAACCATGCATGCATTGAAGCATGTCGCCGCGCCTTTTTAATTTGTCCCAAGTTATAACAAGGTAGTTGAGGACGGAGATACTCCTCAAACTATCCAGTTTGCTGCTGGGTGAGAGTTGAACAAGGAAGAAGGGAAGATTCCGCTTCTCCCGCCTAGCTCTAACTGTAGCGAACGGAGTTCAGTTAAGAGCACCTGTGGTTCTGTGCATTAATATATGCCTTTCAAAAGGACCGTTTGAAACTTTTCGGTCTTAGGGGTGAAACTAAAGAAGCCAGTAATGGATGCATTTTTCGCAAGCTTGTTCAACATTGCCGTTTTATCGCGTCTCACACAGCGCTGCACTATTTTATGAGTTGCTCTATACTCATTCTGCAGATTTATTTTCCGATGCGCAACATTTTCGGCAATAATTTTCGCTTTCAATGATCGCCGGTGTGTGATTTTATCCCAGGTGTCTTGGGATATCCAGGGATCTCTAGATCGTATTTGCGTCGGAACAGTTGCGGAGCCGATTTCTATGAAAATATTCTTCACTTGATCCCACTTTTCGTCAATAGACAAATTATTGTTCACAACCATGTTCGACGCTGCTTCCATGAGTTTAACAGTGTAGGTGCGACAAATGTTAGGATCAGTTAAAGCGATTGTTTGAAATCTTGGTCTCCGTGCCGTTACCTCTGGGTGTCTCTGGACATCCGCTGTTCGAACGTGCAGCGTTGCTAATACGGGGTGGTGGTCGCTACCAGCATCAGCTCTACAAACATTCCGAACATCGCGAAGTGATTTCCTCCAACGTTGCTGAATAATGAAGTGGTCAATTTGGTTTTTTGTTCGACCATTAGGAGAAATGCATGTGACTTTGTGACAAGTCTTGTGCGGAAATAAGGATCCACCAACTACAAGCTGACGAGCGTTGCAGAAGTCGACAAGCATATCACCATTTTCGTTCCTTTGACCTAAACAATGTTTACCAAGAACGCGTTCAAGACCAACGTTGTCCGGATCAAATTTGGCATTAAAATCACCCATGATGATGATGATGTCACCATTAGGAACGCTACTGTACACCGAGTTTAAATGAATATAGAATGAATTCTTGTCGTCGTATTCTGCATCATTTGTAGGAGCATAACATTGAATAATGGTTATCTTACGAACTTTGTAGCTAAATCGGGCTGTCATAAGCTTTGCTGAAATTGGATTCCATGATATTAGACTTTTGCTAGCTTCCTTAGTTAACATAATACCCACACCATTCAATCTTTTACCTCCCACGTTCTCATCCTCACCAGAGTACAGCATTCTCGTCAGCCCTGAGTCAGCACTATATTCAGCTTTCCCCCTCCACTTCGTTTCACTCAGACCCCAAATACTGATATTAAATCTTAGCATTTCACGTTCAACTTGTTCGTACATTCCCGTCCCGTACAAAGAACGAACGTTCCATGCTCCAATATTTGTACGTGTTTTGTAGCCAAAAGTTCTTTTCCTCGAACCGGAAATATTTCTGGAATCTGTTGTTGATTCATTATTATTTATAGCGTCTCGATTTCCGCTGCTACATGATAGATGCCGCACCCCCAATCCGATGTGCGGTTTACTGCAGTTACAACTACAGAAATGAATAGTGCTTTACATGGGCGCCCGCGAACTAACGCTTATATCCCACGATGGGCCTACCCACCTCGGGTCTCATATTTAAGGCAACGGACGAACCTGTAGCCTTTTATCTAACTACCGGGTTGCCCCAGTAGCCATACGCGTATCTTGTATGGTATAACCTTTAGCCACTGCGAAGCTCTCACAAGGAGGCCAACCCAATGGTCTGTAATTTCGGGCAATTAGCGGGAAATCAGATGGGATACAGACCCCCGCAGTACCGAATTACGGTATTTCTGGAGTCTTCATCACCTAAGTGAGAATGCAATTCCAGGGTTTTTTGGCGAATTCTGCCTTATTTGGTTGTGCTACCTCAACTAGGAACAAGGAGACCTAAGTGAAAACTATTCCTCACCATCGGGTTAAATGGATCAGCGTATTTTCACTAATTTATACATGCACCACCATGTGTATTGGCTTAGTATCCCATTACCAGTCAATTTTAAACTTCTAATTATCCGACATATTTTCTTTATCGGAGTACCTCACCAGTAAACTTGTTTACTGGCTTCACCCCGATATCAATAACCATCTTTCGACAACTCAACTCTTTAGCATCCAATTTCCGTTAATTTAGATTTTATTACCTTGCTTGACAAGGTAATGATGGTACTCAATACCATACATATTTTTGGATCCAAACTTTTCTCTCATCACTCACTCATCCATACAATTTTACTTGTATGCATAATGAAGCGGCTATTCAGACAGACACCTTGCCCTCCATATACCTGATTGCCTATCCGAGCAGCCACTCCACTAATCACTCGCTACTTGCAATCACTCACTTTCGCTCTTCTCATCATACACACCCGTACAATATTTTATGCACGCATCCACTCCTTCCATGCAGTTTTACCTGCATGGCCTCGAAGAGGGAATGCCTGCTCAATAGAGCAGTCACGCCACTCAACTACTCATCGTCAGTTATCTTCAGGTCTCAGGTATTTTTACCATTTTGACCTGTCAAAAACTTCCATGCATTATTTCATACACGCACACACTTACTCAATCATACGGTTTAACCCGCATGATTCCATAGAGAGCGTCTACTCAAGTAGACTCCTTACCCTCCATATACCTGATTGTCTAGCTTCAGTAGCCGCCCTCTACTCCCAACGCTAATAGCAATCGGCTTTCACTCTTCATCGCTCAATCTTCAAAAACATCTGTTACATCTGTTACAGCATTATCCGACATCACAAACTTTATCATCAATTTCCTTCGTTCCATCTGAAACATCGGGATGGTCTCCGCAATCACTTAGATATAAACTCCGACTGCTTTGACCATACGGTTAACATTGTTCTACTCTAACCGCCTCTATTGAGGCGCTAAGCCTGTTAGATTAGCCGGTTGGGTTCATTGTATGTAAACATACCGCTACTTCCAACCGCTTCCCCCGGATACCTCGAGGAGGGACTAACTAGGCACGTCCAAGCTCCACTAGCCTTGGTTCATCCGAGGAGGATGATTCGCCAAATTTTGGTTACCCCTTGGGGAATTAATACCGTTTGTTGTCATTTTCTCATGCATAAACTTCCTTCGTTCCGCCGGTGGTGTTTTCCCAAATAAGATTAATAACATCCTAAGCCAAGAGTTCGACAGGCACACCAGCCTTTTGGATGGTCGAAGACATGCTAAAAAAGAGGCCTCCCACTTTGGGACACAGACGCCTTTCGTAGCAGCCCAATATAGGATACAGACGCTACTTGCTGCTACCGTTGGCCTTTCACTATAGGCTCCTCCTCCGCCACCAGACTTTCATGCCGTTGATCGCAACTTGCGATTCATCCGCCTTTTGGGAGCTTTTACCAACCCAAGGACAAGAAACGTGCCCTAACCAGCAGAACTAGCTTGTTTGCTTATACCGGCAGCCTTTCGGCCCCCTTTCACGTTAGCGTTACCCATCCTCTACCACGGGGATGTGTGAATAGGGAGTTTACTTTCATTGAGACTGAGACCACTCGCATGGCATTTCTCAGCTCTCTCCTGTGCTTCAGAGGACAAATCGATCTTAAGTTTATATTATTAAATATTTAATATTGTCATACCAATTTATTTTAGAACAAAATTAAAGAAATTTTGTATATATACAAAATTAATTTAAAAACGACTTTAAAAATATCTTTAGATTTTTAAAAGATTGCATACGATGTGATCGAACATAAGAGCAAGTTTGTGCGATCCAGTCGTGCATTTTATTTTTTAACTAAATGTTTCATAATGTGTGTCAATTGGATTAAAATGTTGATTAAATTTGATCAACAGACTAATTCAGTAAATAAGTCCATTATTTGATATGGATAAGTGTGTACAAATTCTTATTTTTTTAATCAATTGAATTCTTTAATATGAAGGATTCAGAAACAATTTATTTTTATATTATTTCCTTTATGCAGTCTTTTTTTTTTTTTTTTATTTAACTATATGTCTGTAAGACCTGAGGTCTTTTAAATGCAACCTGAATTGCACGGCAGTAGCTTAGCACAGTCGATTTGAGAACCAGGTATTGACTGTCTCATTTTCTTCTCCCATGGGCGGCATCCAATTAAAATGATGAAGGTGTAGAAAAGAATGCGCCTAGCCTGGGTATCGAACCCACACGTCCTAGTTAGCAATGAAGCACTTTATCCCACATTTCAAGTTATTTGGAAGATCATTAAAAATTTGTATACCCTTATGAAATAACATATTTTGTGTTCTTGAATTTCTAAAAAAATTGAACATTCAGATTATTATTATTTCTTAAATTATGTGTATGTAAATTACTTCTGGTTGAAAGTCTTCTACTTAAAGATATAGGTTACATGTTGTTTTTTTTAAAATAAAAATAAGTGTGCTCATAACTACTCTTTGTTTTACATTTAACCATTTAAGTGTTTCCAACATACTTTGAATAGATGTATATCTACTACATTTTAAAACCGAACGCATTATTTTATTTTGTAATTTTTGTAATCTTTCAAGCATACTTGAAGATCCCAACAATAGTATTGTTGGACAATACTCAAAGTGGGGTCTTACTATTGCATTATATATTTTGATTGCCATTGAAATGCTGAGTTTTTTTCTAATATTACGAAAGAAACCAATTTTTTGGCAATTTTTTTAGTTACATATTCAAAGTATTGTTTAAAATTTAGTTTAGTATCTAATATCACACCTAAATATTTTATTTCTTTAACACATTGAAAATCTTGTACTTGTGTTATCACATTATTTTCAGGCAAAAGCATGACTTTAGTTTTTTCAATATTTAATTTTAATTTGTTCATATTTAAGTACTTTTTAATTTTTTTTAGTACTTCAGTTAATTTTCTTAAACAATCAATAGTCATTATCATCAATGTACACTAGACCATCTATCAGCAAAAAATTTAATGTTACTATATTTTATCACTTTGTTAACATCATTTATATAGAGCAAGAATAACAGTGGACCCAGAATTGATCCTTGGGGAACTCCTAGCACAGATTGGACATCTTCACATAGCTCACCATTAAAGTTTACCACCTGCTTGCGATCTTCTACATACTATTTGAACCAGGCATGTTCAACTCCTCTTATTCCATATTGATATAACTTTTTTAATAAGATATTTCTATCGATTGTCTCAAAATCACGTTTGAGATCCAAGAAAACAGCAGCAATCTTTTTATTTTCATGAATTTTCACTTTCCAGTCGTCTATAACACAGTTTAAAGCAGTTTCACATGAATGATTTTGTCTAAATCCGGACTGTTCTTCCATAAGAACATCATTATCTTGAATAAACTTGCAGTTGAATGTGCACAAATTTTTCTTATATTTTCACATGTAGTGGAATCATATTTACCGGTCTAAAATTTTCACAATTTTTTGAATTTACAATTTTTTGCACAGGAACAATTACCAAAGTTTTCCATTTTTTTTTTTGGAAAAAATCCACTTATTAACGAATAGTTTATTATATTCAAGAGAGCAGGACCCACCCAGTTGAAACTATCTTTTATCATTTTTTTGACATTAAATTAAAATCACTTTTACTTGGCAATAAGTCTATTATTCTTAAAAGTTCTTCTATAGAATTTAAAGTCTTGAATTTAAAACTACTTTCTTTTCATTCTATGTTATTCGTCCATTGTTGAACAGATATATTTTTATTAATTTTTTTCACACTATTTACGAAATATTCATTGGATTTATTTGATATTAAGTTATTACCTTTAATTTTATTCGATAACATTTTGATTTTAATTTCACTTCCTATTACCAATGATTTTATGCAACTCCACATTGACTTTTGATCTGTTGATTCATTTATTTTGCATTGTATGTATTCACGTTCTGTTTTTATTAAGTTTAGTTTGTATTTATTTCTTATTATTTTGTAATTTTTCCAATCTGATTCTTGTCTTGTCATCAGAAATTTTAAATGACTTCGAACTTTAAGAGACTTGTTTCTATTGAGATCATCATGAACCATTTCTGTTTATTATTGTTAACTCTTTTTTCAATAGTAAATGATTTTATTATTCTTAATATTTCACTTTCAAAACTCACTCATATCGTCACTCCATTGTGTTGAAATACTTATTTCATTAATAACACTACGCCTAATTGCTTGCATAAATTGAAATTCGTTATATTTTACATAATTTATTATTTTTGGTACGAAACATTGATTATCACATTTTACGTTTAATTTAAATAAAACAGTTTCATGATCACTAATTTTTAAACTGTTTTCAACCTTAGCTTTACAGCTTTGTATACCAGTTACTACATAATCAATAAGTGAACTAGATGTATTAGTTATTCTTGTTGGGGAATCAATTAATTGTTTGCAAAGTTTTTCACTAAATAAACTCTGAAGTTCTTTTTTATATGCACTTTCTTCGAACCAGTCCACATTAAAATCTCCTAGTATAAATATATTTTTGTCTGGAAGTTCATCTATTACCTCTGGCAATAAATCACAAAATTGTGTAACTGAGGTACTGGGGATCTATATAGTGTTAGTAATTGATTTGTTTTCGATCTCCACTCGAATCACTAATATCCACATCATTAAACCAATTTGCACACTTTTGATAATTGTAGAATATTGTTCCCTATCTTTTAAATATATTACTACTCCTCCTGTATAGGATGATGTTGTTTCACATCTAACTATATGATGGTTGTTCAAATTTATTTCATTATTTCCCACATTAGTTCCTATATGGGTCTCAGTCAACACTATCATATCAAATTTGTTTTCAAAGACAATATTCTGTAACTCACCAAAGTTATTAATCAGACCTTGTATATTTAATTGCATGCATTCGAAAAATGCTGGTTGCTAATAAGCAATTTCCTCTTTTTCTTTCCCCACTCTTCTTAAATACACTGGACAATTTATATCTGTGGTGGCATAGCACGGGTCAATGTCAAGGTTCAGTTTATTAATTGAAAATAAGCAATTCGCGCACTTTCTTATTTCACTTTGACATTCTTCTAATTTGTGTTCTACAGTACATTTAGGACAACTAGGTTTATTTGTACACTGTTTTGCTAAATGGTTATAACCCCAACACTTAAATCATGTTCTGATATTGATCTATCATACACTATACACCTATTCCATCAAATATTCAACCTAGGTTTTCTGCTTCAATTATTTTTTTAAACAATTTATTATCTAACCCCTCTATAGCATTGTTTCATTGTTTCTTTGCATCGTTGTAATTATTATGTGATTTTATCACTTTTAAATTTCCATCTAATTTATTTTGTTTTTTTATAACTTCAATGAGATTATTTTCATTAATACATTTATCCACTCCTATGACAACTATTTTTGGGTCATGCAGAGTAGGTATATTCACTTTATAATTGTCCCCTAATTTTTCTTTCACTTCAGTTTCCATTTTTTAGACGACTCTTCATTTTCACATTTAATAAACGCAGATCCATTTTTGCTTTTAGAAACTCCACTAATTTTTATAGCAAGTTTAGTTGGATCAATCTTATCTTTTAAATCTTCTTTAGTTTTTTCACTATTTTGGCTTCACTATTAAAGGTGGGATATTGTTGTTCCCAATTACTGCATATGTTTTCTTTTTCACACTTTTTTCTTCACTATTTGCCTCTTTCTTACTCATTAACTTAATGCAGTTAATTAATTGTTTTATTTCATTTTCTTGTTTATTTAATCCTCTATTTTCATTTACTATCTTTAACACTTCCTCCATTTTATTTAAAGCTTTTTTATTTTCATTAACTACTTTAAGCACCTCATCCATTTTAGATACGAGTATTATTACATTTAAACTGTTTCTACAGTCGCCATATACTCGTATGAACATAATATTCTTGTGCTTCAAAACATTGCTTTCATATTGAACCAAGTTAGTCCACTTGTTGCAATAACTCTTTTGACAGAATGCATTACATACATATATCTTTTCTTGTTTGCCAATTCGTTTTTTGCATTGTTCACAGTCACTCATTTTTAAGTATTCTTTTCTGGCCGTTATTATATTTTCAGAGAAAAAATGACTGTCACCAGATATATAGTTTAAGATGTTTAACTTATTTTATGCGATTTTAAGTTCACTTTTCACAGATTTTATTTTTGAAGTGTAACTATAACATCATTAACCACTAAATTAATGCACTTGCAAAAAAAAAATGGTCGAAACCACCTCAACTTTATCTATTTTTCTTTTCCCAACTTAACAACACAACTCAACTCAACACTATCGAATTTTAAAATTAGAGAATTAATAATTAATCAATTAAATTCTTTAATATGAAGGATTCAGAAACAATTTATTTTTATATTAATTCCTTTATGCAGTCTACTTTTTAGTATTTCTCCTTTTTCGCAGTAGTCTTTGGTATGTTCGTAACTTCCCAAAACTATCAATTTTAGTCTAGAGTTCTGTCAATTTGTTTTATATGAACTTGACACAACTTTACGATTAAAATTTGTAGAAATAGGCAGTTTTGGGATGTAAACGAACAAGACTTGAGATTCGAATCCTACTTTAAAAAATCACCGACATCAAATTTCTTCGCAGAAAATACACTAGCGAACCTTATCATAATAAGCCTGTTTCTTTTCTCACCTTCGGGATCCCGTAAGATCCCAAATTTACCCAAAACGTGTTTCTTTACTTTTTTTCTGGCACGAAAATGCCAGAGCTTTTGACATTTTTCATTTCCCCTTCTGCAAGAATCTACCCGAACATTTTAGCTACTGCACTTTCTTGCTTGTCAAACAAGAAATCAGCTGATCGAATAATTTGAATTAGTGAAGTAGTGTAATTAAAACTCTTACAATTGTAAGAAGAAGAAAACCAAACCACCAAACAACTCCTCCGGCAAAGAATGGCGAACCACAAGTCAGATATTCTTCTTGTGGTTCGCCATTCTTTGCCGAAGGAGTTGTTTGATGGTGCCGATGTAGAAAAGACAACTCCGTCGGCAAAGACTGGCGAACCACAAGAAGAATATCTGACTTCGAGGGAGTGGAGATCCTCGCAACAGAAAAACATACATCTTAACGTTACATACTAGAGACACTGCATATAATTAACAAAAAAATAATATGAACCGCAAACAAGACACACAAAATATATCAGCCGTTTACTGTTCCTTAGTTTCGGACAGTAAATATCATTAAACATAGACTAATCTTCAAGTAAGAAGTGTTAAAAATCTGTTTTTTAAATATTTTAAACAAATCATTATTTAGCTTAATACAATCTTAAAATTTAACATTATGTAAGTCATATTTTGTTCGTTTACTTGTATATATATGTTCAAACATTATATCTCTTTTTAATATTGTATTTTGTAAATAAAGACACCCCTGAAGAAGACGGCAACCACCGTCGGAAAGTTGGGAAAATAAAATGAAAATTGCTTTCATTTAATCATCATAAAGACCAATAACGCCGATTAGAATCACTTTTTAAAAATTCTCCAAAGTCCACATAAAAACCAACTTGGTCAAAACTTCTAAAATATAAACTGCATTTCGTGAAAACATTTTTATACATGTTGTGTCCACCACATTTAATTTCTGTTGTTAATCGTAGCAGGTACCCAGAAACGACCCAAATGTGTTTCTCTACTTTTCGTTTCTGGTTAAAAATTTTGACAACATCATGAAAAAGCTGGAGCCCAAACTTTTTCCAAAGGTTTTTGCCAAACTTTTCCCAAAGGTTTTTCCCAAACTTTTCCCAAAAAGTAAACAAACAGACCTAATGAATGTTTATTTTAGAAATTATCAATTAACTTTAATTGTATTTGGTTTATTTCAACTATTGTAAAATAAATGGTTTTCCATTAAAGGCGGGTTGATTTTAAAATTGAATAAATCAAGGTGTATATATCAATAAGGTTTTATCTTTATTTGAGAGCCCTATCAATGACATTATGTGTGGAATATAGCATCGTTCAAATGGTCGCAGGCGGCTTCGATGGGTGGGTGGCGCGCATTTCGAAAAGTCCAGTTTTCGATGACTTTGGCGCATAAGTCGGGCTGAGTTTGACCTGCGACTGAAAAAGTCCCACAGGAAAAAGCATAAAGGGGTCAAATCACACGATTTTGATGGCCAATTCACGTCGCCTCGGTGCGAGATAACCATGCAATGAAACCGCTTGTGCAGAATATCGAGTGTGTCTTGAGCTGTGTGGCACGGAGCGCCATCCTGTTTAAACCATTGTCTTCGGCGTCCATATGATCCAATTCAGGTCACAAGAGAAGAAGAAGAAGAGAATATAGCGATCGCCGTTGACGGTGATGGCCTGGCCTGCATCATTTTGGAAGAAGTACGGACCGATGACACCAAACAGTAACTTTATTTGGATGCATTGGCACCTCGTTAACCTAGCGTGGATTGGTGTCGTCCCAAATCCGGCAATTTTACTTATTCATCCAAAAATGGGCCTTATCGCTAAGGAGGCGCAACGCGTGCATCGTAGTTACCAGAGAACACCCATTTTGATAATAAAGTTTTATCATTAGCATGTGTTGCTCGACGCTGTAACTTGCCGTGATGATTTGTCTTTAGTTACAGATTAAAAGACAATATTTTGACAGAAAGTAGAAGAAACAATATGGCCACGAGCAGTCAAGATCAACCCGTCCCTGTTTGAAAACCCCTTACAACAAACTTACCTAACTAATTTTTTTTTGTTTTTTAGTGGATTTTATTTCTAAAGGGAAAAAAAATGGGATTTTTTTTTATTGCTTAGGATTTTTTTAACTTTAATAAACCATCGCAGATATTATCCGATCTGTCCGAAAGGTCATTTCTTATTCGAAGTGAAATTTTATGGGCGAAACTAGCCCGAATCGCAGACATTATCCGACCTGTTCAAAATGTCATTTCTTATTCGAAGTGAAATTTTATTCCTGCGAAACTATTAATAGCTCTTAAAATTCCGGGTGAATACAAATATTTCGGGTGAAACTCACAATAGGGCTGAATATAAAATAATTTGAAAAAAATATGCGATTTAAGATTTTCTTTAAAAAAATCTACATTTTAACGCATTCCTTGTTCATTCACTCACATTTTTTGCAGAAACAAACTGCCAAACAAACTACATTAAATGGAGGTTTTTATTGTTTTTTCCTCCGGACATAGTTATATAAACCTTATTGATAAATTATAAAAGTTATATACAAACTATTTTAGTTGAAAGATACATTGTATCAAATCACTATATTGTAAAATGTGCGGTAACAACCATTGTAAAATTTAAACAAAATCAATAAACTATCTATCTATCTATCTATCAAACTGCCCCTATTTCACTGCTTTTGACATTAGGAAACGAGTTACCAGATAGATACCAAACTTTCGGAATTTTGAATCTGAAGTTAGTAGATTTAATCCCGCTTTCGAAATAGTGAGTACAAAATATTAATTTTCGGAACGAAATACAAGAAGGCCTTGTTTGTTTCATCGAAAATAAGTTGAATCAACTTAACGATGAATATCTTCCTGACCCTGATGGCCTCCAAGCAATATTCCTAAGAAATGCTCTTCAGTCCTCTCTTTTACGCTCTCCAAAATTTTCAGTCTATCACTATCTCAAGGAGAATTTCCTCAGTATGGAAAACCTCTTTCATAAACCCAATTTCCAAAAGGGTACCGAGAGCGATATTAAAAACTATGGTCCGTTACCAAACATTCAAATATTCCTAAAATGTTTGAAAGTATTGTACGAAATTTTAAGTTTCCGTTGCAAGTCCCTCATTTCCCCTAGACAACACGGCTTTCTCAAATGTACAACAAACCTAGTTGAATTCGTATCGTATACAGTCTCAGCTCTAGAGAGCGGAAGAGAAGTAGACGTTATCTCTACTGACTGTAGTAAGGCTTTTGACAAAATTTCGCATAGACTAATACTTTTCAAATTGTCCACCCTCGGCTTTGAACCCATCTTCTTAAAATGGATTTCTTCTTATCTGGAAAACCAGTGTTCGTTTTAGATCCGCCATTTCTACTTCATTCTTAGCAACCTCCGGGGTCCCCCAAGAAAATCACTTATTCTCTTTACTTTTTATTCTTACAATTAACGATATTGAATTGGTCATTAAACATTCCCATATCTCATTATACGCTGACGATACCAAATTTTTCAAAACAATTTCTACCTCACACAACTCTTCTCTTATCCAACTAGATCTCGATAGTTTCTCAATCTGGTGTATCAAAAACTGCTTAGAGCTTAATATTGCCAAATGTCAATCAATCACTTTCACGCAAACGCATACAATCTTCTCTCAGGAGCTACTTTCTTCACAATCAACCCTTAGCCAATGTTGAATCGATACGAGACCTCGGCATATTATTTGATCGAGAGCTCAATTTCATAACAAACATCGATAATATTATTTCAAAAGCCAATTCAAAATTTTATGAAACGATGGTCCAAAGAATTCTCCGACCCCTACGTCCCCAGATCTCTACATAACCTGTGTTCGCCCGCTACTTGAATACGCCTGCGAATTGTGGTCCCCATATCAACAAATTCATATATCTCGAAACGAGATCATTCAACGCCGTTTCTTAAGATTCGGCCTGTCTTGGAATAATCCTTTGATCCTGCACCCTATCAAAATCGTGTTCAACTAATTACCCTTAATACCCTGCAAGACGAAGAGAAATAATAGAAATCCTCTTCATTCACCGACTTCTCTCAGGTTCCGTTGACTCTGAAACCCTCTACAACTCTATCTTTCTCAACACTAACCCCCGTAACCTATGAAACCCTCGCCTCTTCTACCTGCCTACTCATCGTACCTCTTATGGCTTCAATGAACCTATTACCCGAATGCTGCGAAGGGTTGTTTTAAACGAAAACTGTTTCGAATTCAACCTTATCACTCCCAGCCTAAAACTCCTCCTGTTAAATCGTCCGCCCAAATCAAATCAATCTTAGCCCTAAGTTTCAGAGTTTTAAGTTAGGTTAAGTTATGAAACTTGTATTAAGCCAAATAAATGGGGGTATTGCCCCCATCAAAATCAAATGGACTCTAGCCAAATGCAGAGTCTATTTTTTTTCAATTCCATTGTCTTAAAAACGGTTTTTTTATAATCTAGACGCGCTCAAGGGATTATACTACCCTTTAAATGTTACAACACAGCGCGGGCGTGAGATTAAGGAAGAGAAAGAAGGATAGGAAAGATGTGTGGCGCGATGTTCTGAGACTGGCGGCTGAACTAATGCGGAGAAATTTCCGTGTCTTATTTATCTATGTCCCTTATAATTGGTATTATTTTTTATTCGTGGTCATATTTATCGGTATACTAGTTTTTCTCAATCACATGTAGTGCTATGCCTAAACAGCATGTAATGAGTAAACCAGCAACTCATTGTATGACATTTTATTTAGAATTGGTTTTAATGGAAAAATAAGAGGACATAGACTACAGCAGGGATCGAACCTGTGTCCATAAGGCCACGGCCTATTCGATTACTATTTCGATTATATTTGTAATGCCGCAAAGAGCAATATATAAATACATAAAATAGTTTGAATTAAATAAATTATTTTCATAGTATTGCACGCACTCTTGCATTAGGTAATGTTTTGAACCAATTGAATCTAACTTTACTGAATTAACTTTACTATTTTTTATTAAATAAACTATTGATAAGTAACGCAATTAGTTAAAAATAGTACTTAACTTAAAATTCATCTATTTTTTTAACTTATACTTTAGTATAAGTTAAAAAATATTGATAAATTTGAGTGTTGGAACTGATATTTTTACTTGCATATTTTGATGAGGTTAATATATTTCACAATTACCACAAACGCACCAATCGAATTCTGTGAGATTGACTGTAAGTTTCTTTGGTGTAGGCACACCTTTATATTCATAGTTCTTGGCAAGCAATGGTAAGAATGTTATTAAATTACAATATTTAAAAAATGGATTTAATATTGACACATCTGATAACTTCTTAGCAGATTTTAATCAAATTTTATATTCCTTATGTTTCCTTCTTCTACGTATTCTTATTAATATTTAATGATCAAAGTTTTAATTATTATATTTATTCAGGAATGACTTTAAAAAAATTTTTTTTCTACTTTCAGAGAGGCGAAATTGCTGGGAGAAAGAAAATATAAGGAAACATAATAACATAAACAACTGAAGATGATTTAATTATGATTTTAATTAAGTTATGTAAATACATATACAAATATATTAAAAATAAATAAGGAATTATTTATATAAAACTATAATTTATAAAAAAAAAACAACAACAACACACAAGAAAGCATACAACTATGTCGAAAAAAAATATTCAAAATGTAAATAAGATGGCAGTGAAAAATAATAACTACATGTTTGGAGGCAGTAAAAAGCGTCCACCCTCATCATCTACAACATCATCTCCACTTAGATCTCTATCACCATCAACAACAACAACAGCATCAAAGCTGCTGGGAGTAGCGGAACTGAGATCACAATACCTATTATCTAGGACATTTTTACCACCACCAACAACAACAACAAACTCTTCAACAAAAGCACCAATTATAACAAAACTATTCCCCTTAACTGGAACAGCAGAAACAATACCATGCATTGCTGTTACCACAACAATAACTAGTAAATCGCTATCTGAGCCGTTAGCATCACGAATTGTGTCGTCATCAATGCCAACGGTGGCGGCACAACCAATGACAATGAACTGCAGATCTTCAGAGCAAATATCAGCTGTTACAGCATCATCCCTGTTATCGGAAAGGACAAAATTATTACAACAGCGTTCGCGCCACCGCCAGATACAACAACAACAACAGCAACATCAATACCTTCACCTTCACCACCATCTTCACCATGCACCACAATTTCGTTTTCGAATTTTACCTGGACTTAAAGCCACTTCGTTTTTTACAATTTTGACACTAGTATGCTTAGAAACGGTGCTCTTGTCAACTGTATCGAATTGTGCCAAGACATTCTATATGCATTGGAATACATCAAATAGCATGTAAGTATAATCTTAATCTTGAAATTACCACTTTCTCAGAGAATTTTCTTTAAAATAAAATCCGTGCGTAATACAACACACCTACTCTTTAAAACATTTCAATGGTTGCTGTTTGAAGCAATTTACTAAAGATTGGCTTACCTACTTCTGACACAAATAGTTTTCTCACTTAGCTTGTTTTTCGTTTTAATGAAACAGTTATCCGTCCAATTTTTATATACTCTATAGTGCAATTATTGGTTCTTGCAAACAAAAATTTCTAGGCTTTAATTAAGTTTAAAGGAAGAAAACGTCTAAAACAGATATTTTTTCGCCACACACGAAAAACTTATTCGTCTATGATTCTGTCAGTGGAACTAGAGAAATTGGAAACCAAATCATTGGACTTATTTTTTTTCCACTTTGTGTCAAATCAATAAAATAATTGTTCGCGCAATCTGATGGGACTTTTAATTAATTTTTGTTATTTCTTGTTAGGCCTCTATCTCCCAAAAATAAAATGCACGACTGGATCGCACGTACTTGCTCTTATGTTCGATCACATCGAATGCTAAAATTTTTAATAGAAACGGCTAAATATATTTTAAAGTCGTTTTTTACCTATTTTTGTATATACAAAATTTCTTTAATTTATTACGAAAGAAAATTGTATGACAGTTTAAATTATTTAACAATATAAACTTAAAAACTAAATTTGAAAACAAAATATTTTACCCGTTTTCGAAATATTTTCAAAAAAAATATTTTATTTTCAAAATCCAAAAAAAAAATATTTTATTTTCAAAATCCAAAAAAAATATTTTTTCGAAAATTTCTTCCTATATAAAAATTTTGATCGAAATCCGTGATTTATTTATGATAAAGTCGAAAACAAACAACAATTTCGATCAAAATGTTTACGTAGTATGTCATTTTAATTATAAATAAATACTGCGTACCAAAATTTTCGAAAAATATTTTTTTCAAGAATTGAAAACGGGTTGATGATTTTTTTAAAATTTTGTTTTAAAGTTTATATTTTTTATTATTATTAAATATTTAATATTGTCATACCAATTTTTTTTTTAGAAATTTATTAAAGAAATTTAGTATTTTTATATATATGTACTAAATTTCTTTAGTACTCGTATATTTAAAAAAAAATCAGTAAAAAACGACTTTTAAAATATATTTAAATTCTTAATAGAAATTTTTTGCAGTCGTGCATTTTATTTTTTTTTTTTTTCATTTTTTCAATATAATAAATAACTGATCAGTGATCCCTCAATTATACTCCGATATGGAACGTCAACAATTCAGTTTTTTTCAAATTACTTCAAAACTATAGGTTCTTTTGAAAAAAGTTGTAGGTACGCATTATAGCTCATGTTATTCTACATAAAAAAGATAAACACAAGAATTGGTATACGAATTGGCAAAAAGAAGTATAAAACTTGTTTTTTTTTTAATAAAGCATGTTTTTCCAAACATAACTAAAAACAAAAAATTTCCCTACTCAAAAACATCAATTTAATAAATTTTTTTGAAAAATGTATTACACCCCAATGTTTTCGACCAACATGAGCGACAATGCGTACCTACAACTTTTTTCAAAAGAACCTATAGTTTTGAAGTAATTTGGAAAAACTGGAAGGATCCAAAAATCAGATAAATTTCGAATTTTCTGAGATAAAATTTGAATACACACGAATACGAATAGCTTTCCAGAATGTTAACTTTAACTCCAGATTTTGTTTTACTTTTAGATATATTAAATTCTGTTCCCCAGTGCCAGGTTACAACTAGTAATATTCTTAGTTTCCAATAAAACCCAAGCCAGGTTGATTTAACGGATAAATACATTCAAAAACTCTTTCCGATAGAACTAATTCGAATTGTTATGCCTTTTATTTTGTCACACTGTGTGATGGATGACACGATGAGGTAAAGTAGACTTGAACAATTTAAACCACCAGAGAGTTGTCTGTTCCTATTTTTTGTGTAGTCTAAGGTTATTGACTTGCACGCCCATTTAATACAAACAAAAAAAAAAAAAATTTTTGTTGGTGTCCTGCGCTTATGTCGCTCTAGTTGCCGCTTGTAATCATCATCACTTCGCATCTTCGTCACCTGCTCTCGCAATAACGTTAGTAAGGCAGGTAAAACAGTTGATGAGTGGTGTCTGGTGTTGGGATGTTAGGTTAGGATTTGAACTGAAAATATTATTATATTTTCATTGTACATGACGAAACAAAAAACAATAAAAGCATACATATGTGCATTCAAATAATTTTTTTCAACTATTCAATAAATAAAAATTGCTGCACAGCCTTTTGTTTTTGAGTTGCCTTCTGTTCAGCCTGATTTGAAGTAATTTTTTTTTTATAACTGCACGCGCTCAAGGGATTATGAATACCCTTCATATGTTTTTCTTACACAGCGCGGGCATCCGGTGGAAGAAGAGAAAGAATAATAGGAAAGATGTGTGGCGCGATGTTCTGAGACTAGAGCTGGTTGTTGTCTCAGATTTATCTGCAGGGATGGCGGCTGAACTAATGCGGAGAGAATTGCCGTGTCTTATTTATTTATGTCCCTTATAATTCGCATTATTTTATTTATTTCGTTGTCATATTTTATGGGCATGCTAGCTTACTCAATCACATGTTGTTAGTGTTATGCCTAAACAGCATGTAATGACCAAAGCAGCAACTTATTTTATGACAATTTTAGAATTGGTTTTTAATGGAATATAAGAAGACAGACAACGGCAGGAATCGAACCTGCAACCACGCGGTTGACAGGCGAGCATACAACTATCGCGCCACGCCTCCCCCAAAGTAATACATTTATTTAAGTTTTACAACTCTCTTTCGTAAATAATGTAGATTTATAGCCTTTTCACACCAAACCCAAAACAGGATTTTCGCGAAATTATCGATTTTGGCTGAAAACCTAAAGCGAAAACACAAGTTTTCCCATACATTTTTAATAAAGACCGTATGATACTTCTTTTTACTTGCGATTATAGGTACTATAAGGCAAGTTATGCATTCGTAAAAAAAAATTCTTACAATCAAACATGGCGTTACGATCATAGAGAAGCCTAAAAAACTGATCGCAAAAAATGTCTGTCTGTCAGTCCGTCATTCTCTCCGTCTGTATGTATAACGAGCTACAGCCTAAACGGCTTAAGCAATTGCCTTCAAATTTGGTATGTGTGATTACTTTGGCATTCCTCAGAGGGGAAATTGAAATTTTATTTGTAGGCCTAAAAACAACGGTACCTACCATTATGACCTTGATCTTATTTTTCACTAAAACGGCTCCAACGAATTTGCTACAAAATTTGAGAATTTTTTTTGTTGGTAATAGCTATCATTTGATATGAACCAAGTTCACAGGAAAAGTGTATTATCGGCACCTTTCATATAACGGTTTTTTTAATTTTTGGCTTTCTCGATAACAGTACATTGGATTTCTGTCAAATTTTATATCGGAGAAGATCTAAGTAGCTAAATTATTTTTGCATATCAACATTTTGAATAACTTAAATTTTATTTTTTGAAAAATCAATAATTTTAAAACTAATCAAAAAAAATAATTTTAAATTTTATATTCAGATGAAAATTTATAGTCTCTAAAAAATTGCATACCAAAGTTTCAAAAGAATTTTGTTTTCAAAAAACGAAAAATAAAAAACAGGATTTCATCAAAACCCGTCTAACAATTTTCGATATACTTTTTTATAAAATTTTCATTGATCCGTGGCATCTAATGGCGTTCTTCGTTTTTCCGAAAAACTGATTAAAGTGATGGTCTTGGCAGTTTAAATATGTTTAAGAAACGATTTATTCCCACCTATACACCATTCACTTTCATTATATACTTGTATGTACTTGTACATATTTACATTATTACCCTCCTAATTTACATAATTAAAATCCATTTAAATATACATTTGTAGGTACCTATTTAACTATTCCTTGAATCATGGGTTCCACAATTCATTATACTAAGAATCAAGGTAATATTACCTACATGGGCTTTAAATCTACATAGGATAACTGTAATAGACTAACTACCTACCAACAGTGTCAGTGAGTAACACTAAAGTTGTTAGCTACAAGAGCAAGTTTGTACGATCCAGTCGTGCATTTTATTTTCCTCATTTTTAATGCATTAAATCACATGAAAGTGTCAGTTTTCTCTGAAAGATAAAATATTTTTTTTTTACCGAAAGAGAAACATTGTATTTTTTTTTAAACGGATGCGCGCACTAAAGGGGTTTTGACGGTTTCTTCAATGCAAGTGCCCTCATGTATAGCGGCATTAGGGGTAGATTCTGCTATAACAACAGAAGACAGCACTGAGTTTTTGAAGCATTAAATTCTACGCATTTTTTTATTCCCCATTGAACAATGCTGTCAACATCAGAATTTAATGAGCTTATCATACGCTGCCGTTCCAGTTGCACATCTGAAAAACAAGGAGGTACTTCTGAAAACGAATATGAAAAGCTGAGAGTACTATCTTCAGCAAAACAATTAAGTGGATTAGAAGTTCCAGATAAGAGATCATTAATAAAAATGAGAAAGAGGGTCGGAGACAATACGGAGCCCTGTGGCACACCAGCATTTATTTTGTGAATATCGGACTTGAAACCGTCCAATACAACTTGTATTGAAGGGTCCGAAAGGTAGTTTCTAATCCAACGAATAAGAGATTCATCGATTCCAACTGCACGCATTTTCGATAAGAGAGCTTGATGCCAAACTCTGTCAAATGCTTTTGAAATATCAAGCGCAATAATCTTACTTTCTCCTAAACGATGTACAGATTTGTGCCACTGTTCGGTGAGATATACCATCAGATCACCAGTGGACCTATTCCTACGAAAGACATACTGCCGGTCATTAAGGAGCTTTCGTTCTTCAAGATATTTTTTGACCTGACAATTAATCAGCGTTTCTATGACGTTGGAAAGAACGGACGTAAGTGTAATTGCACGGTAATTAGAGGGTGAAGAAGACGCGCCTTTTTTAGGGTCAGGCTGGACAAATGCTGTTTTCCATCCACACGGAAAGTGACCTGTAGAGTAGGACAGATAGAAAAGCTTACGTAGTGGTTTTGCCAGCGTTGAAGAACATCTCTTCAGAACGATGGGAGGGATACTATCCGGGCCAGCGGATTTGTGTACGTCAAGGTCTTTGAGGAATCTAGCAACTGCACGAGTGCGAAAGAAGGTTCGTCCCATAAAATCGTTAACGCTCTCAAGTACTGGAGGAGTCATAACACTTTATGGCAGCGTCGACTTAACAGCGAACTGCGCTGCACCCAAATTGGCTTTTTCGCGAGAACTGTCAAAAGGGGTGTCATTAAAGACGAGCGTTGGAACCGAAGACGAAGTTGAATTCCGAATATTTTTTACAAATGACCAAAAATTCTTACTACATTTGGGACATTGTAGTATTTTTTGCCTTAATTTTTGGTCATGCAAAAATTTGGTTCTACGAATGTGAACGTTGCAAGTCTTTATAGCTTGTTGAAACTTTTTACGGTTTTCCGCAGTGGGGTTAGTCAGCTATTCGAGCTGGCTCGTCAACAATATGAGTCAGTTGGTTAAATTCAGCAAAGACCTCATTATACCTTCCTTCGGGTGTTGTCTGGCTCGAAAAGCGGAGCCAACTAGAATTGTGTACATTGAAATCGCCCGCAATGACGGTTTCAGTGTGAGGATAATGGGAAACAATTCTTTGAATGGAGTCTGGTACGCTACATTATTTCTTACTTATACGACTAAACCATGGTGGGAAAAGAATAATGGCACTAAGTTGTACCCAAACAGACGAAATTCCGATTGATCATAATTTTCGCCTATTTGGGTCTCACTCAGTGGCAGTTCATTCGACACTCGAAATTATTGAGAAAAAGTGGAATGATATAAAACAATTCACACAGATGCGAAAATCCCTTTTTATGGAAATACTCTGTTTTGGCATTATCGACAACAATTACGTTGAGTTTCAAACGAATATATATCAACAAAAACAAGGAGTACCTATGGGTAGCCCAATTTCACCGATATTTGCAGATATCGTAATGGAAGCGTTATTAGAGGATGTTTTTAGTAAATTGAACGTTAAGCCAAAAATCATCACAAAATACGTTGATGACTCATTTGCTGCTTTATATTCCTTCCATAGACGTATCCAATTCACAGTTGAGAGAGAGCAAGAAGGAAAACTACCCTATCTCGATGTTAAAGCAGTCAGACATAACGCCAAAATAATTTTCGATTGGTTCATGAAACCTACTTCCTCTGGCCGTTTAATAAACTTCCATATTCAATACGGCGCAGAATTTCATAAACAGAGTGCTTGAATATTCAAGATATAGATGACTATATAGTCATCCTAATTTTCGCAAAAAAACATCTACGTTATTAGAGACACCCTGTGTTCCAACGCATTCCCCACTTATGTTATCAACAAACTAATAAGCAACCATCAAAATAAGACCGATACTCATGCTACTCAAACAGAAGACCCCTCGCCTGTTATTTACGGAGTGCTTTATATATTCCATCTCTTTCTAATCGTATGAAAGCTGCACCTATTCATAACAAAGAGATGACGAGAACAGCTTTTAAATCGGCAAAAACTCTCAAGTCTTTGTTGTTCACGAATACAAAAGGAAAGATCAATACACTGGATAAGTCTGATGTTGTCTACAAGATAAACTGTTTGGATGGAAGGGGTATAAATTGTACATCTGTGTATGTATACGTAGGTACATCCAAACAAAAGCTTCGTAATCGGCTTTTAGACCACCGGTCTGATATCAAGAACGGTGGTTCTCAAAAAACTGTTCTTGCACAGTATTGCATAGAGGAAAACCACAAGCCTGACTTGGATATTGTCAGCATTTTGGAAGTTGAGCAACACTATAACAAGAGAATGTTGCTGAAAATGCTGCACATCAACAACACAAAAAATCCTATCGACAGAAGATCGGATTGCGATAGACTCAGCATCATTTGTAACCAGCTGATTAAAAAAAAAATAAAATCAGATAGAAAACAAGACAGCAGGTAGTAGTCAAAAATTTTGTGTGAAAAATGTAATAAAAAGTTATTGTTCTTATTATTATTATAATTATGTATTATTAACAATTTCTAACCATTTTTTAAACTTTTATAGGTTCACCTTTTAATGTTGTTATTTTGAACAATTGTCTTAATGCCGTGATATTAAATTTATTTGCTTTTGTTGTAAGTGTTATTGACATTATGTATAATTTTATAAAAGAATCTAATTTGTCACATTTTTTCAATAAAAGTCCTGATAAAGAGTGTATTCGCGCTCGAAACGTTGCACACCATATAAAATCTGTCTTTTTATTGACCTGGAGCCTACTAAGAAACTTCCATTTATATATTAACTGGAGATGTCACCCATACATTCCTATAATTATATATATATATATATACATATGCACATATCATATACGCACATACATAAACATATGCATTCGCATACATACATATTTTAAAATTTTTTTGGTGCCACCCATCCCAGAACATCGCTCCACACATCTTTCCTATCCTTCTTTCTCTTCTTCCACCGGATGCCCGCGCTGTGTTAAGAAAAACATTTAAAGGGTATTCATAATCCCTTGAGTGCGTGCAAAGTTATAAAAAAAAAAAAAAAACCCTGACTGTCTCTTATACCTAATTTCCATAAATCTATGTTTCCTGCTTCACCCTATCCCTTCGGTCCCGATCGACACAGTCCTGCTGAACCGAAGGGACTCTTCTCCACCTAGAGCGATGACGTCTCGACCATTCAGGAGTCGCCTGTCCACAGTTTTTCGGTTGTCGTGGTAGATTAGCGAAACCGCCATTCTATCCTGTATCAGCCCTCGACTGTCTAAATAGAGGAATGCCTTGGGGAGGATGCAGCCATTTAACCGCGCACTCTTGTGATATTCGTTGTTGGGGTAATAAGCCGTTGGCTGACGACATCGCTCTTGAAATGTGACCCGGAATCAGCTTAAACAAAAAAATATCTATTGTTTTTATTTTGGCTCCGTTGTATAGAACCTGGTTGGAATAATATCGTGTGTACTCCGACTCTTGTGTTCGGTGTAATCCAAGGCAACGCCTAAGACATTGCCTCTCAAACACCTGAATCTTTTCCATTTGAGATGGGGCAACGTTGCACCACACCGGGCATATTTAGGCAATCATCGGCCTGATAAGGGCCATGTAGCAAATCACCTTCACCCTGTTGTCAAGACGGCTGCTATAAAACAGTCGTTTTATTAGGGCAAAGGCACCCCTGGCCAGAGCAGCACCTATATGTCTGTCGAAATACAAATACTGATCCAACCAGATGCCAAGGTTCTTTACTACCCTTTTACTCGCCAGTGGATGTCCATGTGGCCCTACGATCACCAGCTTGCGTCAGTTTTTTCTCGTATCCCTTGAGGCGCTAGACAACGGAGTCCTAAACAGAATAGTTTCTGATTTCTGGAAGTTGATTTTCAACTTCCAGTCATAACAATATCGCTGAATCTTGTCGAAGTCATTCTGCAAAAGATGTTTGATGACCTCAACTGTATAAGTTGTTATGTACGCAATTGCCTGAATTCGACTACCTATCAGATCGCTGGTGTAAATGCTGAATAGAATCGGCGGGTTAACCGCTCCCTGCTGAAGGCCATTTTTAATATTAAAAATTACGACAGAAGTTACATTGCCACTCTTGACAACAAACTTTCTACCTATAAGCATGTCATAAAGCATATACAACAGAGATTTACTTATCCCTAGTCTGGTAAGCTGTAGATAGAGGCCTTCTACCCATACCAGACAGGAACCCGTACACTGCTTTTTAGTTTTGATCCATTAGATATCAGAAATTAGTTTAGACACGGCATGAATTGTGTCATGTCCGCCCTTAAAACCGAACTGATTATCAGGTATGATATTGTTGTCCTTTGCCCACTTGAACAGAGCCCTATTAATAATCTTTTTAAATACTTTGCTGATACTTGGAAGAAGACTTATTGACCTGAGATTCGCCGGATTGGAGTTGTCCTTTCCCTTTTTAGGGAGAGTATGCGCCACTGCTGTCTTCCACCGCACTGGATAATATGCATTATCCAGCGGGTTGTTAAGCAGTGTGGTATAAATTTCAACTGCTTCCTGAACTAAATGTCGTAGTACAATGTTGGATATATCATCAAATCCTGCTGACATTTTTTTCTTTAATGAAGCGAAGATGAGCTGGAGCTCATTCCTCGAAATTAACAGAGGACTGGGCCCATTTCGGTCGTCGTTTATGGCGTTTGCCAAATCTTCATCATTAAACCCGTTAAAACCAAGGTTATCAGATCGCCATGCGGGTATATAATTCCACAGCCAGGTGTGATGAAGCAGAGCTCTGTTCTCCAGGTTACGATTCGGGCGAATGCTAGCATTCACCTTTTACACTTGTTGGAAAGCTGCCCCCACAGCCTCTACTTTCTCCTGCGGATCTTCAAGTTTGAAAAGGTCATCGTCCAATACGGCGTCCTCTGGGTCTATGCCTGCTGTCAGAAGTACGTCTCTGTTCTCTGTAGTCCTCTGGAGCTTAAGATATGGAAGATCGTTCTGATCCTTTCTTCTAAATATATTATTTCTTTTTGGGAACATACTCGGGTCGCTAGAGTTAACGACCCGAATTTAATTGTCCCAAAACAAATTAATAGACAACCTATAGTTTTGTTTGATCAGTTGGTTGAGGTTTTTGATCGACGACTTCAGTGTGCTAACCTCCAGATCTCGTGTGTCAGTAAACCATCTGTACAAGCGTTTTAGTCTCGTTAGTAGTCCACTTTTTTGTCTGTGTAGTGCGTCAATGGTCGCGTTACGGTACATGTCACTTCCGTTACGTTCTTGGTATTTCGGTATTGTTCTGTTCATTGTTCGTTGAATTGTTTCGTCCATTTGTTCCAAGTATCTGTCGATTTCAGTATTTGTCGGGTTCCTCTCATTTGGTGGGGATATACCATTGGAACGTAATTCGCCCAGTAAGGTTTCGGAGAAGCCTGGCCAGCGCACCTTACTGTAGTTGTAAGAATGCACAGGCACATACTCCTCCAACTCCATAAGCTCGTTCGGAAGTTGTATTACGGATGAATGCATATGATGCATGCCTCTAACGTGCGAAATTTTCGCACATCACTACTATATATAAAGATTGCGACGCCTTCTTGAGTGGAGTTGGGTCGGTCTCTTCTTACGATATTGTAATTAATGTTAGTCAATTTATGTTACTGGTTAAGCTTAGTTTCGCTAGCCAAAAACACATCTGGACTTAGGTCTTTAAGCAATTGGAATAGATTTGCTCTACGTTCGAAGCAGAATGCCCATAATATCCGCCTGTGTCGTCGGCGCCTTAGACACGGGGGCCTGTTGGGCTACCTTCGGTGTAGGCTGTACGATTATCCAGCGCGTTGTTAAACAGTGTGGTATAAATTTCAACTGCTTCCTGAAGTAAATGTCGTAGTACAATGTTGGATATATCATCAAATCCTGCTGACATTTTTTTCTTTAATGAAGCGAAGATGAGCTGGAGCTCATTCTTCGTAATTAGCAGAGGACTGGGCCCATTTCGGTCGTCGTTTATGGCGTTTGCCAAATCTTCATCATTAAACCCGTTAAAACCAAGGTTATCAGATCGCCATGCGGGTATATCGTTCCACAGCCAGGTGTGATGAAGCAGAGCTCTGTTCTCCAGGTTACGATTCGGGCGAATGCTAGCATTCACCTTGTACACTTGTTGGAAAGCTGCCCCCACAGATTGCGACGCCTTCTTGAGTGGAGTTGGGTCGGTTTCTTCTTACGATATTGTAATTAATGTTAGTCAATTTATGTTACTGGTTAAGCTTAGTTTCGCTAGCCAAAAACACACCTGGACTTAGGTCTTTAAGCAATTAGAATAGATTTGCTCTACGTTCGAAACAGAATGCCCATAATATCCGCCTGTGTCGTCAGCGCCTTAGACACGGGGGCCTGTTGGGCTACCTTCGGTGTAGGCTTGCTCCCCCTGCCTTACGCAATTTGGGCGTAAGAAATTTGGGGGTTGACGGGCGTCGTTGTAAAAGGGCGCAGTGTTGCGCGTTTCTCTACCACTATTTGCTTTGCTGCTTTGTTATTTTTCATTAGTTGAAACGTCGGGCAACCCCGCTAATTAGCGGAATGTCTGTCGCCTCTGCAAAGTGCACATTTTAATTTGGTTCTATCTTCGACCCGTTCCTTTCCAAACTTGCATTCATTTTCATTGTGGTTCTCTTCACACTTAACACAGCGTGACTGCAGTTCGCAGTTCGCTGCGGCGTGGCCGAGCATTTGGCAGCGCATGCATTGAAGCATTTAGCCTTTTTAATTTATTCCAAGTTGCAACCTGGTAGTTGAGGACGGAGATACTCCCCAAACTATCCAGTTTGCTGCGGGGTGAGAGTTGTACAAGGAAGAAGGGAAGATTCCGCTTCTCCCGCCCAGCTCTAACGGTAGCGAGCGGCTTGACCCCGATAAAATCGAGATCGGCATTCGCTTTTTGGCAGAGTTCATTTAAGAGCACCTGTGGTTCCGTGCAGCAATCTATGCCCTTTAATAGGACCGTTCGAAACTTTTCGGCCTTAGGGGTAAAGCTTAAGAATTCAGTAGTGGGTTCTTTTAGCAACGCCTTGAATTTTGTGTGTTGTTCCACTGTGAAGCAATGGATAGCATGCTTATCATTATTTAAAATTTTTATTGTAAAGTTTTGACATATGGTCGACTTATATTGAATAATGGTCTCCTAATGTTCTATTTTAAAAGTATTGATGGGTGGCACCCTTTCTTTCTTGTTTTTCGGCGGCTGTGGATGCTGCTGTTGATTCTGCTGCAGTTGACTTTTCTGCAGTTCATTCTGCTGCTGTTTTTTCTGATGCTGTTGTTGCCGTTGTTCTCTTGGCTGCTGCTGTGGCTTTTGTTTTTGCAGCTGATTTATTGACTGCTGCTGCTGTGATTGTTGCTGTTGCGCTACTTTTTGACGAGAATTAGGGGGTTCAGCTGCTCTTTGAGGCGTTCGATTTCCGCCCCCACTGATCCAATTTTGCTAAGCATTGCCTGCTCCTCATTACCTTCATCATCGGATGATGTCTGAAGTGGAGAGGTTGACGAAGGCATTGTTTTCGCATGTCGTGTAATGTCCTTCTCCTTTCTCGGACATATATTGAATACCCTCCTCTTTATCCGAGGGTGACGTATCCAATTGTTTTGCTGCCTCTGACGTCACATCTGCTGACGTCCCCTTCACCACGGCTGGCAGCTTCGCTGTAGTGGTTGTGGAGCGTCTCTTCACTAAGTTCGGCGTACCCTTGATTCTTTTTCTTCTCTTAGTAACAACATCGGCTGATGTTGCCGTTGTTGCTATTGTTGATGATGATTCCGTTAATGGAACATCCTTCGATGAACACTCAGCTGATGCCATCGTTGTTTTTATAGGTCCTAGGACACCTTTTGATGCCCCGGTAATTAGGCTCCTCCTCCTGAGCTGATTTTCCCAATCGATAAAATTTTCAACTTCACGATTTGGAAAAAAAGCTTCCAATTTTTTTATGCCCGGCTGGGACTCGAACAGGCGACCCTCTGCACTACGGTCCGCCACTACTTCCTTTGTGCAATTTCAATTATTAAAATCAGTTCACTTAAAGAATTACTAATAACACTCGGTATATTAACTGAACACTGGGAAAGCCGATAAACATTCACACACTTCCACAGTTTAAGATCGACTGAGCAAAACTAGTATACCGATAAATATGACAACGAATAATGCGAATTATAAGGGACATAGATAAACCAGATACGGAAATTTCTCCGCATTAGTTCAGGCGCCATCCCTGGACATAAAATCTGAGACAACAACCACCTCCAATCTCAGAACATCGTGCCTCACATCTTTCGTGTCCTTCTTTCTCTTCCTAACCTAACGCCTGCGCTGTGTTAAAACATTTAAAGGGTAGTATAATCTTTTATCCAACAATCCAAGATTTTATTGATTTATCCCAGGCTTTCACGACTCTGGCGGTATGTATGGGGGCGTTATCCTGTTGAAAACTCCACTTAATGGGCTTAAATATTTCACTGAATTTCGGAAAAGCCCTTTCAAGAATTTTCTTGTATGATTTGCCGTCATTCGTGATGATGAAAGCTCTAACTCAATCGCTCCAAAAACGATATTGCACCCCAGCATAACACCACCTCCGGTGGCGGCGCTATGCTGATGCTGCAAAAATAATTTTTCTTCTCTCAGATCACAATAATAAAAATTAAAACCATCCGGGCCTCTTACAATGAAAAACTGCAACTCTTTTTCCATGTCGTGTGTGGCGCCTGCAGAATTCAAGCCGGTTTTCCTTTTTTTGGCGGGTTAAGTGGAGGCTTCTTGTTTAATTTCATGCGCTTGATGTGTGAGGCAATCATAATCACTCTCTTAATAGTCGAAATGCTTGCTGTTCCAGACGCGGTCCTTATTTTTAGGAGCTGACTGGCAAGAATTAGGCGCCGCCAGTGGCGAAATTAATCTCTATTCAGCAGACGATGTTACTTTTGTTTGTCCTTTCATATTCTTGCCATAGTTTTATTAATATTTTAAGAAATCGCTCACAACATTTTGTGATCTTCAATTTTTTTTTGCAATTAAAAGCGCACTTAAACTTTATTCCATCGCATAAAGAAGGAACAAAACTGGTGTAAACTGAAATTTTCAGAGAGAAGATGTGAATTTTTTGTGATAAATTTTATTAAAATTGAGTATAAATATTTTCTTGAATTTGTATAAGAATAATTATCCAAAAAAAATGACAGCATTGTATTAGGAATAAAACATTTTTTTTTTTTATAAACCTTAATTGATTACTATAGGGATATGAAAACATAAACGAGAAATAAACAACAAATAAACACATGTTGAAAAAATATATTTATTAAAATAAAAACATTAAGAAAAGTTGAAAAAATGTCCCCAACCGTGCGAAGCGCGTAGAATATTTAACACTTCCTGACATTGTAGAATCTTGTAATTTTGGAAAACATTAGGTCTTGTGATGCAAGCAAGGGAATAAATCGAATATTTGAGAATTTTCGATGCATGGGGCGTGGTATCCGCCCACTTAATAAGAATGGTGATAATTGAATGGACCACTTCCGATTGCTGCAGACGATGATATTTGATAGAGCGGTAGAACTTAAATTGCATAAAAAGGAAAAAAATAGAAAATAAGAGTAAATTGTGAAACTGATGATTGATTAATTTGGGTGATGTTTCATTTCTACGAATTTAGAAAAGTCAGCTTGAAGTAGTTGAATATCGTTCAGTTCCACAATTTAGGAGGGGAATAGAAACATTTCTGCTATTAAATCATAAATAGCATGAGCGCAAATTGGAAAATTATCATTTTTCTGCAATTGCAAGCCCCTCCATTATATACATATATTTATACATGTATAACTCAACTACATATGAGTGATAGAGCTCAAGATGTTCCGTTCTTTGTTTTCTTTAAAAAAAATTAATGCGTGACACATTTTTTCATTCTACGCCTGATCACACCACCAACACTCAACACTGTGTTCTCGTGGGTGTTACTCTAAATTCCTCACTCCTAGTCAGGGAGCCATAAAAAAGGTGGTAAGTTTTCCTCATTTTTTTCCACTTGTCTTCCTATTTCAAATATTTTAAACTAAAACATTTCCATAAGCATTTACCGCCACCTTAGTATAGGTAGGAGAGGCTTTTGCGTATAATCATCAGCACCTACATTCATATAACTCTCATATCCCTATCCGTACCCTACTGCATATATACAATGCACCCTGAGACTGCCGAGACACCGACATCACAGAAACTGCAATCCCTCGACCTCTTAGATTTGCCATACTTTTATGACTGTTAGAAATGTGTACGACTAAAGATGAAGAGGATGATGAGTTCTTGCTTTTATTTTCAATTTTTCACTCCTCAGTCACTGTTATTTTAATATAATCTTTTACGGGGGGAAACATAACCTCTATATACGGTATACGGATAACATAGGCTGATGTCGGGGCTCAATTTTGGTGCACTTCTTTTCATAGTCGTTGTGGTCGTAGCAGCCATTGAGATATTAATTAGATGTTGATATATTTTACCCAACCACCCATCGTGTTCTTGTTTTATTCATTTTACGAAATCAAATGAAAAAGGCTGCATTAGCAGCAGCAGCTGATTCACCAACACAGTTTCTTCTTCCTTATCTTCGAGAGAACGCTGTGCAAAGTTATGTCGGCAGCGACGGATTGGGAAGGGAACTATTTTAGATGCGTAGGTTCAATATTTATTAGATAAAACACGACTGTCATACAATTCTAAAAAGAACGTACATTATATGGTCACGGACATGGCACGTTACACATTTAACAATTTTTTTCTTTTTTTTTTTGCTAGGACCTCTATAAAACTACCATGCGTATAGTGAACAATTTTTAAGTGTCATTGTACATGAGACAAAACCAGCATCGAAAAGTGATTAGTTGTGAATTTTGACTTTTCAGGGAAATGAATGAATTCGTACAGTAAATTTATTGTCGCAAAATTTTAAACAGCATGATGTTAAGGGCTTAGCATGATACTACTTAACAGTTTGCTAATACTAAAGCTCTTTACTAATATTTTCCTAATTTTAAACACTTTTTAACTAGCACCATACTAAATCGATTTTTTTAATAAACTACAACTAAACACGCCTAAAATAGTGCAAAAAAGTAAGCGAACATAACCTTTTGACATTTGTAAATGTCAAAGTGGCATATGGATTTAGTACGATACTAAAAAATTAAAGCAGCCATTTTGTGATTTTTAAGTTTAGTAAAATGTTAAGAAAATAGTAAGATACTAAACTGGTTTAAAATTACCAAAAACGTCTTTTTAGCCTAGTATCACACTAAAAATAATTTAACATAAACGACTAAAATTTTGCGCCATCGTTTTTAGGTTAGTTGTATGCTTTTATAATTAAATGTCATTAATGTCATCAATTGGTAAAACATACTAATATTATAAATGTGAATGAATGTTTGTATGTTTGATCCGAAATTTTGCATCAACGACTTAACGGATTTGTATGAAATTTGATAGGTGGAAGGATTGCGCACTGGGTTATCACAGGTCAATTTTATCCCGAAAAGAATTAACCGTTGCTATGAGAGAGGCTTAAATATGAAAAGAAATACAAAAAAAAAATAAAAAATTGCACGACTGGATCGCACGAACTTGCTCTTATGTTCCATCACATCGTATGCAAATATTATAAATATAATATATTTACTTAATTTTTTTATATAGAAAATATCTTTAATTTTATTCTAAACTTAATAACAAATTTTCAAAGAAAAAAATCATTAACCCGTTTTCAAAATAGTAAATAATTTTTTTTTTTCAAATATCCAAACAAAAATATGTTTCGAAAATGTTGGTACGCAGTATTACTTATAATTTACTCCATCAGTTCTAAACTAGTATAGTATTGTGTAGGCAGGTTAAATGAACTGGGCAAAAATAATACTGCCACACTTTTTTTTTAATTAACTATTTCATTCCAAGATCTTAAAGCTATAATGGAACAAATTTTATCGAAAAAAAAAATCATTAAACAATATTTCATATGGCTTCTAAATAATCAATTAAGTATCTTTTTTCCTTTTTCCTTTTATTGTATTATATTTTTCGTATATATAAGATCTACTAGATAACTTAGCTAGATTTAAAATGAAATAGTTAGGTTACTACTATTATTCCAAAGAATGTGTGGCGAATTAACCTTTGATAGAAGAAAAATTATTACAATATTGTTGTGGGTATTTACACAATAAATTTTAAATAAAGATCAATATTATGTATTGTTTATTTTAAATATACATATCATAATATAAACAAGATAAATAAAATAAATGGATTAAGAATAACATCTATTTCAGAATTACCAAAAGAAAAAATAGAGGCTAAAAACTTTGATTCGTTTCCCACACATCAGAATTCATCAGGCAAATTATTAAATAAACGGGGCGCAGTAACCGCATAAGAATTTCTAAAGTGAAATTTAAAAATTCTAGGAACATTCACGAGACGACGTAAATTAGAGCTCATACTATCTCTGGAGCTCTTATCTTATTGTAACCTTTACTTTAAAAAAAACTGAGTTTATATTATTATAAAAATAAAAATGTTTTATAAGAAAAATACCAAGGTTGGAGAACAAATCGAAACTGGGTGTCATACGCATACGAGAAACCTTATATATAATACGAATCGTGTGTCTTTGACAAATGAGAAATGGATTAATTTTACAGGAATGAGTTCCACCCCAACAAGAAATACTAAATTGAATTTTTGATTGCACTAGGCTATAATACGCAAGTTTCAAGTTTTTTTTTTAAGGGCAATACAGACTAAGGAGGTAGGTCTGTCTTACAACTTTATTAAGATAAAGATAGCATTACATCTTTGGCATATACCGTAGGTATGCACTTACAAATTTAACTTCCCTCATGTTACAAATTTTAGCGGTTCATCTAAACAAATTTACATGTTTATAAGAAATGGTATTTACTACAATATAGCTGCGTTTTATTATCTACGGGTCTGGGTTATGTTTTAACACGTACTACAAAAACAACACGAGATCCAGGTTTCTATCGGGGTTTCTATCTGGGTTTGCAAATAGAATAATTAAATTCGGCAAAGAGAGTGTACATGTAAGTAAATAACTGTTTTATTAGAGGTGTTCAAAATAATAATAGTGTAAGTTAATTTTCATGAATTCAAAGCTATTGACACATTTTACTATTTTTTTTTTAATAAACAGTAAGTAGAACAATAATTTTATAAAAGTAACAGAAAAAAAAACGAGTATTTTCATCTTAATATTTGATACAGTGGGCAGAGGAAAGCATTGCACAACTGAAAAAAGAGAATTCCCACTAAAATTGAGAAAAAGAGAAAAATTATATGCAGAAATCCAAACCATAATAGGCTGTACAGCTCCAATGATAGCGAATGCCATAAAGTTTAGCGAAAGAACCGAAATCCGCGGTAGAAAGAGAAAAACGGTCGCCATGGACGACAGGCGTCCGGTATAGCAAACTTCAACCTACGTCGTTTGAAATCCAAAAGGGCTTAAATTTAGATGTTAGTGCAGTGACTATTCGCAGAAGACTTCTTGATAAACGCACGAAGCACCTTTGTTGGCGTGGATGCCTGGGTTGATTTGTACTTACGCTGGCGGACGTGCGTCTGTCTGATTCTGGTGATGTCTTGCTGGCGGACGTGCGTCTGTCCGAATATCTGATAGATGTCTTGATGGCGGACGTGCGTCTGTCCGAATTTGGCCTCGGCTTCAGACTTAGCCAAGGATTAAAGCGACTAAATATGTAAGCCCAAATGTGCCAGCAGGCACTCGAGCAAAAGCTGAAGGTTTCTTGGTGGCGGACGTGCGTCTGTCCGAATTTGGCGTCGGCTTCGGGCTTAGCCAAAGACTAAATCGACTAAATATGTAAGCCCAAATGTGCCAGCAGGCACTCGAGCAAAAGCTGAAGGTTTCTTGATGGCGAACGTGCGTCTGTCCGAATTTGGCGTCGGCTTCGGGCTTAGCCAAGGACTAAAGCGACTAAATATGTAAGCCCAAATGTGCCAGCAGGCACTCGAGCAAAAGCTGAAGGTTTCTTGATGGCGGACGTGCGTCTGTCCGAATTTGGCGTCGGCTTCGGGCTTAGCCAAGGACCAAAGCGACTAAATATGTAAGCCCAAATGTGCCAGCAGGCACTCGAGCAAAAGCTGAAGGTTTCTTGATGGCGGACGTGCGTCTGTCCGAATTTGATCGTGATGTAATCCCAAATTAAATAAAATCAAAATCATTCGCAATTTTTCTTAAAACAACCAATAATTTATATCCAAGTTTTGTAGGTGCACACACAAAAGATATAAGTACGACTTGAATATAACAATAAAAAGTTTTCTTTATTAGAGATGCACGATGTGCATCGTTCGGCAACCAACAACGAAAAGGAAAGAATTAGAGGCAAAGCCGGAAATGCCCACCAACTTACAATGGGGGTTTTTCCTTTTTACGTTGGCTGCCATCCTCGATTGTAGTAGATGATGTGTGCTGCCAAATTGTCATATGTGCGGTAGCACAGTTTAGCACTAAATCAGTGCGGTGGCACAGGCTAAATTAATCTGGCTACAATCGAGGATGGCATGAACATACCGGCCCTCCTTGGCAGACTATGCCAACAAATACTTTAAGTAAGAATAGTTTACTACTAATTATCGATACATTTATTTATTTTTTTTTTTTTTTTTGAAATTTTGAGCACCCAAGTTTTAGGTTACTTCAACCGAAACGGGAAAGGCGGAAACCCCATTAACTAAGTTAAGGGCAAGGTAAAACGCAAAGTTTAACTATTGGTCGTGTGATTTCGCCGAGTTGAGTTTTGAGTGTCGCGACTCTTACCCTCCCGTCCGTGCCAGGGTTTACTTTTTGTTACGCGTCCTAGCCGCCATTCCGTTGACGGTAGGTTCTCTTGCTTTATAACTACTAAGTCGTTCGGTTTGACATCCTCTTTTGGCTGTTGCCAATTAATTAAGGGGAACCGAAAAATGAAAATTATCTTCTTTAGCATTCCAACGAATGCCTAAAGTTTTGGTTGTGCTCTCTTTATCGAGCTTTAAAAAATTATCTCTTAAGATATAATTGCCTGGAAGGCAGTTTAAAAGCTCCGGGGTGTTAGAGGTCCATTTGCACAGAGGAAACCCTCCAGATCCCAGCAGTTCTATTAACTCACCTTGTGCCTGTTGAGCAGTGGAAATCTCATGAGCACCCGAAAGGACATCGTCGACGTAAAGATCTTGTAATATAATTCTGGACGCAAGTGGGAATCTTGCTTCGTTGTCGTTCTGTCAGTACCTCTGTGTAACAGGGTATGATGTCGTTTTCCGCACGTAATGCATGAGAACCGACTCGTACATTTGTGTGACTGATGGTCCGGAGAGAAGCAATTAAAACACAGATTGTGATTAATTGAAGGTTTGAGCAGTGGACTGTAAATTTGTTGCGGTACCAATGTCGGAAACATGTGGCAGACTTGAATTTGGCGAAAACCTAACATGCGTAGCCTGAAATTATTTGAAGTATTATTGTCGGGGACATGTGAAAAACTTGGCTTTGACGGAGTAAAACTGGTTGTTCGATTGGGAGTATCAATGCTGGAAGCATGTGACACTCTTCCATTGAATGGGACTACTGAAACTCTGTTGTTCTATTGCTCCATAGTCGTACTGTCAGTACCTCTGTGTAACAGGGTATGATGTCGGTTTCCGCACGTAATGCATGTGAACCGACTCGTACATTTTTGTGACCGATGGTCAGGAGAAAAGCAATTAAAACACAGATTGTGATTCTGAACAACCTCAGCCTTATCCGAGACAGGCATCGCTAATAATTTGTTACAACATCGAAGATGAAGATGAATTTGGCGAAAACCTAATATGCGTAGCATGTAAATTATTTGTAGAATTAATGTCGGGGACATGTGAAAAACTTGGCCTTGACGGAGTAAAACTGGTTGTTTGATTGGAAGTATCAATGCTGGAAGCATGTGACACTCTTCCATTGAATGGGACTACTGAATCTCTGCTGTTCTGTTGCTCCATAGTCGTACTGTCAGTACCTCTGTGTAACAGGGTATGATGTCGTTTTCCGCACGTAATGCATGAGAACCGACTCGTACATTTGTGTGACCGATGGTCCGGAGCAAAGCAATTAAAACACAGATTGTGATTCTGAACACCTCAGCCTTATCCGAAACAGGCATCGCTAAAAATTTGTTACAACTTCGAAGATGTTGTTTATTGGAAAATTGAAGGTTTAAGCAGTGGACTGTAAATTTGTTGCGGTACCAATGTCGGAAACATGTGGCAGACTTGTATTTGGCGAAAACCTAACATGCGTAGCATGTAAATTATTTGTAGAATTAATGTCGGGTACATGTGAAAAACTTGGCCTTGACGGAGTAAAACTGGGTGTTTGATTGGAAGTATCAATGCTGGAAGCATGTGACCCTCTTCCATTGAATGGGAATACTGAAAATCTGCTGTTCTGTTGCTCCATAGTTGTACTGTCAGTACCTCTGTGTAACAGGGTATGATGTCGTTTTCCGCACGTAATGCATGAGAACCGACTCGTACATTTGTGTGACCGATGGTCCGGAGCAAAGCAATTAAAACACAGAGTGTGATTCTGAACAACCTCAGCCTTATCCGAAACAGGCATCGCTAAAAATTTGTTACAACATCGAAGATGAAGTTTATTGGAAAATTGAAGGTTTAAGCAGTGGACTGTAAATTTGTTGCGGAATATTTGACCAATTGATCAGCAGCGTGAATGAATTCACGTAGGTCATGGTTGCTAGCCATGTTAATGGAGACTAGGTTTATTAAACGAAGCTTACGTTTAACAAAAAAAAAATTAAGAATCAACCGGTCAAATTTATTAATGTCACAGAAGGTACTCTGGTTGAGTTCACGACCGCTAAACGAAAAATGGAAAATGTGTACCTAATCGCAATAACGTTGCCGAAGCCCGGTTGTCTGGCCAAATCCACGAAAATTGTGTATACAACAACACTTAAAATACCGTACCGAATGAAAAGAAAGAAAAACCTAAAATCACCTGAGCGAAAAAGCACTATTTTGATGTCACGGATTTCAAACCGACCGACTCGTGGTACATGTGCAAACAGAGCGAAAACTTTCTATCAAAATGGGTACGACCCGAGCGAACCAAAATCACCGACCAATAACCAAAGAACGCGTTTATCAAATTTCTAGTAATTATTGCCACGAAAAAAAAAATAAATGTATGTACATTTGATATTGAAAATGTAATATATATGTAATATAATAATATAATTAGAATATATAATAATATATAATAATATATAATAATATAATAAAGAATATACTCAATGCAATGACGATCTGATGATCCGGCTCGAAGGACCAAATGTTTGGCGTGGTGCCTGGGTTGATTTGTACTTACGCTGGCGGACGTGCGTCTGTCTGATTCTGGTGATGTCTTGCTGGCGGACGTGCGTCTGTCCGAATATCTGATAGATGTCTTGATGGCGGACGTGCGTCTGTCCGAATTTGGCCTCGGCTTCAGACTAAGCCAAGGATTAAAGCGACTAAATATCTAAGCCCAAATGTGCCAGCAGGCACTCGAGCAAAAGCTGAAGGTTTCTTGGTGGCGGACGTGCGTCTGTCCGAATTTGGCGTCGGCTTCGGGCTTAGCCAAAGACTAAATCGACTAAATATGTAAGCCCAAATGTGCCAGCAGGCACTCGAGCAAAAGCTGAAGGTTTCTTGATGGCGGACGTGCGTCTGTCCGAATTTGGCGTCGGCTTCGGGCTTAGCCAAGGACTAAAGCGACTAAATATGTTAGCCCAAATGTGCCAGCAGGCACTCGAGCAAAAGCTGAAGGTTTCTTGATGGCGGACGTGCGTCTGTCCGAATTTGGCGTCGGCTTCGGGCTTAGCCAAGGACCAAAGCGACTAAATATGTAAGCCCAAATGTGCCAGCAGGCACTCGAGCAAAAGCTGAAGGTTTCTTGATGGCGGACGTGCGTCTGTCCGAATTTGATCGTGATGTAATCCCAAATTAAATAAAATCAAAATCATTCGCAATTTTTCTTAAAACAACCAATAATTTATATCCAAGTTTTGTAGGTGCACACACAAAAGATATAAGTACGACTTGAATATAACAATAAAAAGTTTTCTTTATTAGAGATACACGATGTGCATCGTTCGGCAACCAACAACGAAAAGGAAAGAATTAGAGGCAAAGCCGGAAATGCCCACCAACTTACAATGGGGGTTTTTCCTTTTTACGTTGGCTGCCATCCTCGATTGTAGTAGATGATGGGTGCTGCCAAATTGTCATATGTGCGGTAGCACAGTTTAGCACTAAATCAGTGCGGTGGCACAGGCTAAATTAATCTGACTACAATCGAGGATGGCATGAACAACCGTAAAGTACCGCTATTGACGAAGAAACATATTCAAAAGCGCCTACAGTTTGCCAAAGATCAAATATACTGGCCGGTGGAGAAATGGCGTAACATATTGTGGACAGATGAACGTAAATTTGTTGTTTTTGGTGGTTTTTTTTTTTTTTTTTTTTTTTTTAAATTCATTTTTATTTCATTTTAACTTATAACTATCTTAAAGCTAGACAAAAATGTTTAAAACTAGCCTAATTATCAATAACTTACAACTAATTTACTGGCCCTTTACGGGCGCTCTAAATTAAACTATAACTCTTAAAACTAATGTCTTTCGACCTAAAAACTATTTTAATTAAATCTAAATTTTTTTTTTTTATTTTATTTTATATTTCAAGGAAATTTCACAAAAACTTGATATCTGATCATTTTTTTTTTTTTTTTTTTTTAACTTATAAACTAAACCTAAATATATATTAAAAATAATTAAAACTAAATAAAACTAACTTATACTAACTAAAAATAACTTACACTACTTAAAATACCTAATAATACTTAAAACTACTTAAAAACTAGAACAGCCACAGCAGCATTTTTTTGTTTTTTAATTTTTTTTTGTTTATTTTTTATATGCATGCAGACACATACAAACATGCAACCCACCCATACATGTACATACGCACGTACATATACGTACGCACATGGTGGTACTGTATCCCGGCAGCACGTCCGTCGTCCCTCCAACACCGAATATCAGCCAAAATATACCACAAAAACTGTCAAACATGGAGGGTCAAAAATATTGGTTTGGGAATGTTTTTCTTACTATGGCATAGGGCGTATATATCTTATCGACTGTATCATGGATCAGCATATCTATGTGGATATTTTAGATAAAACTATGCTGTCCTACGCTGAGTATCAAAACATGCAAGTTAGCGTTGCCAGTGTTTAGTACAGTTCCGCTGTTTCTACTGTTAAGACAGTAGACAACTGTTTTTTTCGGTCGAAAAAAATCAGATTCACTGTCTCCTGTTTTTACAATATTTTTGCCTTAATTCTCCTTTTTTTCCGATTTGTCTTACTATTACACTTGTAAGCTTCTTAATAAAAAAAATGTTTACTTAATACAAGTTTCCTAGAGTTTATGTAACTTCTAAATACATTATGCGTCATTTTCAACTCCAAGAAACAATGTTACTATAGAACATATCTGTTCAAGTTCTTCCTCAAGTTCATCCCTGTTTTGAAGTATTTGAAGTTTTGGGTAATCGAACGTTCGAATTTTTGGAATATTTAGAACATATTCAATTCAGAGAAAACTCGGTACTCAAATCAATGATATTTGATTGTAAGTAATTACTTGGAAATTTCCAATAAAAATATTGAAAGGGAGTTATTGATAATACTGGCGGAATGGTCACTAAGGAATTTGAGTTCAATTAAACGTTCGATTCACCCGCCGTAATAGGTGGTTTTATGTAAACAGTAATCTGTAATACTCATTGAACAGGAAATCTTCTGTGTTTCCAAAATCATCGGACGGCAGCACTGCTTTAGTAGATTCCATTGACCGTCGCACAGTGGGGCCGTTTGTATCGGAGAGCGAAAAAGCTGCGTAGAAACTAAATCACTGTACCGATTTTCTTGAAATTTTGAGGAATGATAATCATTGGCAAAAGCAGTTTTGTGTATCAATTTCCGCCTACTGATAATAAAAACTAAAGCACTAAACCAATTTGAATGACATTTTTAGGAATGGTAGTCAATTATAAGACAAATTTACACTAATAGATTCCGTCCACTGCCCCGCCTAGTTTTTTTCTGGTTTTAGTACAAACATTTTTTAATTTTGTTTGTATAGACTTTTTCTTAGTTCAATAAAATTTGAACTACTTGAACGATTCTTATGAAAATTTCAGGCATGTGGAGAATAGTATAAGAAACAACCAGTGAACATTTCAACATACTTCTAAAAAAATGGTTTTAATCCAGGTTAATGTTTTTGGAACAAATGGGGGTAAAACGGCAAAAAAATGGAACAACTATTTCATATTATTTGTATGATTGTTGTTGAATGTGTTGAATATAACAACAACCGTTATATTAACAACAATTTGGTTGTCTAACACTACGGTACTATAGTTGGGCTCATCAGTTAGATGCTGTAGTACCTTTCTAAGACGCAATATTTGTTGGTCGATGTTTACCGACTTTAATAAAATTTAAAAACATCGACCAACAAATATTGCGCCTTAGAAAGGTACTACAGCGTCTAGCTGATGAGCCCAACTGTAGTACCTGGGCGAAACGCATTATGGACTACAGGGGATAAAGGTATTCAATGTGGCTTTAATCCACACAGTCCGCAAAAACAAAAATAATATAATAATAATAAGTGGGTAAACATCGACCAACAAATATTGCGTCTTAGAAGGGTACTACAACATTTGGGGGTGGCCGTGGCGCGATAGTTGTGTGCTCGCCTGTCAACCTCGTGGTCGCAGGTTCGATTCCTGCCGTTGTCTATGTCTTCTTATATTCCATTAAAAACCAATTCTAAAAATTGTCATAAAATAAGTAGCTGCTTTGCTCATTACATGCTGTTTAGACATAACACTAACAGCATGTGATTGAGTAAACTAGCATACCCATAAAATATGACAACGAAATAAATAAAATAATGCGAATTATAAGGGACATAAATAAATAAGACACGGTAATTCTCTCCGCATTAGTTCAGCCACCATCCCTGGACATAAATCTGGGACAACAACCAGCTCTAGTTTTAGAACATCGCGTCACACATCTTTCCTATCCTTCTTTCTCTTCTTCCACCGGATGCCCGCGCTGTGTTAAGAAAAACATAAAGGGTATTCATAATCCCTTGAGCGCGTGAAAAGTTATTAAAAAAAAAAAAAATCTAACTGATGAGCCCACCTGGGGGTCAATTCCCGATCTGTGAAATTATGAAGTGATAAAAAAAATATCATTTCAGTTTTCACAGAGGTTATCATTTTCCAACTTCACACACACGCCTAATGCGATTCTAGAACTCATTGTGATAAAGTTTGTACTAAAAAGTACTAAATGATAAATTCTGTCATTTCTGATTAGATTTTTTGTTGGGAAAGGTAAATATTTCATTTCAGTTTCTAAATTTGCTTAAGAATAATGTCCGGAATAATAATTCGTTTAATAAATTAATTAAAGACTTCGTACTGAACAATTGTGGGTTTTATATTATATTCAATAGTATCTCTGTTTTAAGTAAGATTTATTATTTTTTCATGTGACGATATTGAGGCTTTACCTTCGAGATGGGCAGAATCTATTCGAAGTTACAACTACGAGCACTTTATTGGACTTTATAGATTCCCAAAACATTTATGCAGGGATTTAATACGTGAATTGAGAGCATTAATGAAAAACACTCAACTTATAAGTGCGCTCCAAAGCCATTTAAATATGGTAAAGTGCTCTGCATTTTTTTGCAATGGGTAGTTTCCAACGATCTGTCGTGGGAATGAGCACCGTCGCGTGCTGTTGTTAATCTGTTTAACAATTTGACAAAATGATTTAACAATTTCTTTATTTACTCGAATTAACACAAATATAACTTACTACCAAAATAAATGTGTGTATAAATATAATTGTTGCTTAATTGTCATGAGCCAAATCCTGTTTTTCTTCTTAATATTCGATTAGAAATATTTTCTTCACAAAACAATTGACTGTGATAAAAAAAATTATCATATGAAAAATGTTTGGCGTTTAACTTCACTTTTTCACGAATCGAGAATCGAATTAGACGTGAAAGCGTGATAAAATTTATCACTTCACATCTTCACAGATCGGGAATTGACCCCCTGGTGTACCTGGGCGAAACGCATTTTGGACTACAGGTCATAAATGTATTCAATTTGGCTTTAATCCACACAGTCCACAAAAACAAAAATAATATTAATTTATTGTTTGAGTTTTCTTCAAGACAAAAGCAAAATTGTAATTTAGCATATAATTTCAGGTTTTCGCTTGTTTTTAAAGTCCGAAAAAATGATTTTATAGTTTTTTGAAAAGTCGCTCTCAACTCTTATTTTTATTACTTTGTCTGCAGTTGTAGTTGTGAATGAAATTTATAGAAATATTAGGCAATAGTGTAAGTTTTAAGAAAATGACAATCAATTTCCTGCAGGTTTTAGGTCAATAAAATATGTTATTTTTTACGACTGTCGGGTGCTTGTTGTGTGTGTGCTAAAAAGTAATTATGTTAAAAGATTTACACTTGTCAATTAAACTTTAAATTTGTTTGTAAAATTTGCAGTTGTAATATTTTTTTTTACTACAATTTTTAATTCTAAATGTGATGTTGCTGTAACAAATTAAAATAACTTCTTTTTAACTTTTGTAAGTTAATTGACATTCCACATCATATGGTGTACTAATATATATATATATATTTTCTGTTTTTATGTTTGACCCATAGAAATAAAGCCTGATGAAGAATATACACATGTTCGAAAAATCGCAAAAAATAACATCTTTTATTGACCTAAAGCCCACAGGAAATAGTTTCTATTCAACTAAACGAAAAAGGTCACATACCAAACAAACTACACGGAGCTTTTTTGTAGGCTTACTTAAAAGTTCACAATATATTTTTACTTTTTCCTACTCGCTCTATTATTTTTTTTAATGTCATTTAAAAAAATTTGTGCTATTTTACAAATATAATGAGATTCATAATTGTATTTTTATAAATAAAACCACAGTAAGCCAAATTGTTCATTAGTAAAAACAGATGATTTTTGGGTAAAATAATATTGTCGAACTTATAAGTCCCTCAGAGCCACACACAAAAATGATTGAATATCAAACACCGCAAAAAATAAATAAAACAAATTGGAATTTTTTCCCTGTTTGTCCTACTGTGCGTAAGGCCGTTATTGATAATAAGGGATATACAACGAAATATTAACCTTAATATAATTTTGTCACACATTTTTTCGAAACTTTTTTGACTCAACATAACATAAAACATAACATTTATTCAGCTCAACATAACACTTTTATAAACCTTTTAGCATTTATTTAAAGGTACTACTATTTTTTTTGAACGCAGCTGTAAATGGTGCTCAAAAGTTTAATAAAAGCAGTTTTGGTGTTTAAAATTCGTGTAGTACTGTAGTAGTAGCTACCCGGTTATTTTCAGCTTGAAAAATTATATATAGTTCATTTAAGTCTTGCGCTACTAGATCAGCTACATCATAAGGTGTGTCCACACCAAAGAAACATTTCAGGAAAAATTGTTTATAAACGTTTCTGAAATGTTTGGAATAATGTTTTTATTTTTGCGATGAATACACTTTGCGCTAGTCTCCAGCAACAGTTAACAAAATTCTGTGCTGTATTAATTAGTATTTGTTTGGGTTGCTTCGAGTGGAAATTTATAAGGCGTCCTGATGAAGTGGGTTTCTTGTACCAGTCAAATATTAGTTTGTTATTACTCCTCAGTACTTTAACATCCAAATATGGTAGTTCTCCATTTTTCTCAATTTTCACAGTGAATTGAATCTTGTGGTTGAACCCATTCAAAGCCTTTAGTGTATTTTCTATTTCATCTAATCACCACGAAGATACCAAATATGTACACGATTGGTTATGATTTTTGGCTTATTATCCAGCTTAGCCAGAACATCACCTGAGAGAGTCTCCATAACTAAGTCCGATAGGTACCCCTTGTTTTCGTTGGTAGACAACACCGTCGTACTCTAAGTAATTGTTATCTATTACGCAAAATCTTATTATATCTATGAATTTATATTTCTTGATTTGAGTATATTCCTTTATATTGCACTATTTCTTCTTTATAACATCCAAAATCAAACCTATAGGTATACTTGTAAATAAAGAAACAACATCGAATGATACCAGTATCTCGTCATTTTCCAATTCCAGCTGTGAGACTTTTTCAATAAATTCTTTGGAATTTTCTCTTGATATGACACAATGGTCTGATGTGCCTAGAAATATGCAATAATACAATTACAGTGAATTTATCAGAATCAGTGGTAAGAAACAAGTCTAGAGTGTTGGCGGTAGGACCCGCAAAGTCAGGAATTTGAGTTGGCTCATCAACTAACTGAGTCAGTTGGTTTAACTCAGCAAAGACCTCAACATACATTCCAGCTAGGAGCCAGCTAGAATTGTGTACAGTGACTATTTCAGCGTGAGAATCATGGGAAACTATTTTAATCCTAAAGAGCGTTAAGAAAGAAGTTTTGTTGTGAACAAAAATACACTATAATTTACGACTAGAATCTCGAGATCAAAATTGTCTCATGAAAGTCCAAATCTTTCTATAATAAAAAAAACTTTTATCCTTAGACAGCGGTAATGCAAGTAGAGTAAACCAGAGTAGGTGTAGGAATGAGGATTATTGGGAATTAAATATACCTATATTATGTGAGTTGTATGGTAGTGTATCTGGTATGCCTAGTATCTGACATTAGGGTGGAGTGTATACAACCAACCCACCCACCCACATTGGAGTTGGTTTCGTTGGGTGTTGTAGGGATATTTCTGCCTTGATGAATGGATTCGTTGGCTTTTTGTTCTTTGCTCTCGCATCTCATTAACCTAATTTTCAAAGAATTCCGTCGCGTAGTATCCTTTTTTAATTTGTTTCTACTATTTTTTCTATTTTTTTTTTCTTGTAGAAAAGTTGTTTTTGTTTCAAATAATAATTCTATTAAACAAAACTCAGGAAACGTTTAAACAGAACAAGAGCTTATATTCAAGTGAAGAAAATTTATGAAAAATTTTGAAAGATAAAAAATAAAATTTATTAAAGCTTCTTAGTTTACAACAGTGGTGACAGTAGGTAAGGATATTCATGTGGGCTGAAGGACTCGTAAGAGGTAAAATTATGAAAAAAAATTCCCAACGACGCAGATAGAGATTGATAAATACAGATATGCATAGTAAATTGTGTGTCTGAAAGGGGGAAGGTTGGCGATTCCGGTATATCGAATTTTATGTTTGAACGTAGGTTTTGTGGAAGTGTCCAATGTTGGGTGATCCGACAACTCTCTTTGGCTTCTTAAATCTCGGCATTTTCCTTTCACTTTTCTCTTAACTGAAGTATTTTTGCTGAATTTCAGGTTACAATTTAGAAATTTTATTTCTAAAGATTTTTGTGTAAGCTTTCAATCCTTTCTGAATCAAAACATCTTGTGGGTATACTTTTCACTACCTAATAGAGTACGATAGGCAACAAGCTATTATATGCACCCTATTCGAAATCTTAATCATCTTTCAATGGAATTCGTTAGGCGCCAGTTATAGCTTTCATTGAAACTCATCATTTAAAACTTTGACTATCAAATCGGAGGCACTTAAACAAATAAAACTGCTGTCGTTTTGGTAACAAAATAAAGATAATAAGATACATAATATTCTTTGTCAAAAAAATATTTTATTTGCTCTACTACTTTCTTGTAAATTCACTTTTGATTTTTCAATGATCATTGAATGATCATTGAAAACGCCTTCTATCATTGAAAAATCAAAGTGAATCTACAAGAAATTTTTAGAGCAAACAAACTATTTGTTCGACAAAAAATATTATATCTTATTACTTTCATTTTGGTACCAAAAGGTCATCAGTTTTATTTGTTTAAGAGTCTTAGAATTGATCAAAGTTTTCAATGATGAGTTTCAATTAAAGCTATAACCTGTGCCTTAGTCTATGTTTTGCACGTCTTATAATGTTCTATATGATGAGTGCTTATTTATTACAAAAAAAAAATATACATTTACTTGCTCCTTGCTTAATGCTTTTTCAATTATTGTAAAGCTTTGGTAGAGGGCGCTACTCAAGTTTCAGTTATTTCATTTGTTAGAGCAATTTGGCAGTACCTGACACAAACAAAAAATAAGAAATAAAATAGTGCGAATTATAAGAGACAAATAAGACGCGGTAATTTTCTCCGCATTAGTACAGCCGCTATCGCTGGAGATAAATCTGAGACAACATCCAGCTCTAGTCTCAGGACATCGCGCCACACAGCGGGGCGACTTTCCATTAAGGGAGCACGCGTAGAACTTTGATTTTTTTTTACAGTGAGCTAGGGGTCTCTAAAGAACAGCTTTAAAATATTACGGTGAGGAAACACTGTTAAATATGATTAAAAAATGCTTTAATTTTCAATTTTTGCCTTTTTAGTACAACACATTTGTTCAATTTGTCTTTAAATAAGAACGTATTTCAACACGGATATTTATGTTCGGTAGATTTATTATTAAAGATAATAATTAAAACTGTTTTAATATGGAAATATAAGTTTTCCTATTTTTAACATATTTAAAGTTTACAATATTAATACACAATAACGAAAATACAGCGGCAAAGAAAAACTGTTTTGACAGTTCTTGTTAATACTTCCCTCTGGTAGTGTTCTGATAAGTTTTTTTTTTGTACCTAAGTACTTTTTTTTGGAGAAGTTTTAATGAAAACCGTTTTTGGATTAAAACTACAAGTGTAGTTTTTTCAATAATAAAACTTACGTGAAAGCTTTTAACTAAATGAAATATCATATTTTTCGAAAAGTAGTTATGCATCACTTTTAAAATACATAAAATACTTACCTATTTACTTTCAGTAAAAACCAATTGCGAATTAAAAAAAAAACATTAATCAAAACGTATGTATAGAAAAAACCTACTTGTGTGAAGTTTTTCTCTAATTAAGTTCACGGCGTACAAAAAGTTTGGCTGGTAAGGGGGGCATGCTGCCATCATGCAACCCCCTGCCGGGCCAATTATAGGATTTGGGGTGGGGTCAAGGTTGGGTGTATGCAAAGTTTTTTTGGGATTTCATATGAAACAAAACAACAATAGTACATAGTTTGAAATCAATTTATATTATCCCAAGAAAAATGCACATACCACAACACTTACCATACTGAAGTTGCATACAGTCATATGTGGATTGGTAAACAACTGCGAACACAAGAAAAAAAGTTGTCGGTAGTCATCATTTGCATACATTTTGTATAAAAAATGAAAACTTTAAAAATTAATTAAAAATAGAAATAAAAGTTTCCTCACTTTAAAATTTTTATATTTATTGTTTTTAAGCATAAATCTACCGAATAAAAGTATCCGCGTGTTAAAATTCGTGCTCCCCTAAAGGAAAGTTCAGCCCACACATCTTTCCTATCCTTCTTTCTTTTCTTTCACCTGACGCCCGCGCTGTGTTAAGAAACATATAAAGGGTAATCATAATCCCATGAGTGCGTGTAAAAGTATTAAAAAAAAGCCACACATATCTTTTAGTAAAGTATCTTTGATCAGGTAGTTTCGCACGAACAAGCGAATTTTGACTTTTACTGAAAGTGGAAGAGCGCCCCCTAACTTAAAACTACACTCAAAATAACCCTTGCCTCGGACACCGAACACAAATAACAAATTATTTAAAAAACATATTAAGTTTGTCCATTCAATCAAAGAAATAAATTTGTTAATGAACTTAACTTACGAGTAATAGACAAACCAGAAATTTAAAAACAAAATGTAAATATTTTAAATTAGTGTCCTGAATTCTGAGAATTTCGTTAGTCTCGTCTCGGTCTCGTCCAAATCGATCGAAAAAATTTCAAATTTCAGTCTCGTCTCGGTCTCGCCTAAACAAGTCTCATCTCGATCTTGGTCTCGCGTTTTTCTCGTGAAAATTTTAATGTGCAGTCTTGTTTCGGTTTTGGTCTTGGTCTCATTCTTAATTAAAAAAATTTCGAATTTTCTGAGGCAAAATTTGAATTTTTTAGAGGTGTTTTAATCCTTTTAAATAGGAGCCATCCCTCAATCGATTTTGACAGTTCACGGCTTAATAGGTAGGCAACATACTATATTTTGACGTTTCGATAACAATTTTTTCCAAATGTCATCTAAAAGGCTTAAGGTCACATTTGTCCGGAGGGGTAAACAAATGTGGATTTCGTTTCAATAAAAAACATCGATCTGCCGTCGATCCGCCGTCAATTTTGTTCTGAAAATCAGATTAGTTTCAAATTAAAACCAATTTTTTTTCTCGAAAAACAGATCCGTACTTTATTTTTTTAGTATCGTACTAAATCAATATGCCCCTTTGACATGTACAAACGTCAAAAAGTTATGTTCGCTTATTTTTTTGCACTATTTTAGGCGTGTGTAGTTGTGTTTTATTAAGAAAATAGATTTAGTATGGTGCTAGTTAAAGTGTTTAAAATTAGGAAAATATTAGTAAAGTGCTTTAGTATTAGCAAACTGTTAAGTAGTATCATGCTAAGCTCTTAAGATCAGGCTGTTTAATATTTTGCGCCATTGTAATTAATTAAAATAAAGTACTGTGAATAAAATTAGAAAGGTGTTTTTTTTCAATTATAAAGAAATGAGAAAATCATGCACTTGATTATTAATACATATACTACAAAAAAGAAAACAAAACATTAATTAACGCTCATAATTTTTTTTCATTCACAGATTTCGCATAGACAACACAGATCATATAATCGATGTGAATAAAGGCAATCTAGCCTTTGAATTCGATCAAGTGCATATAATTTGTCCTGTTTATGAGCCTGGCACATTCGAAAACGAAACCGAAAAATACATTATATATAATGTATCAAAAGTTGAATACGAAACATGTCGAATAACAAATGCCGATCCGCGTGTCATAGCAATTTGTGATAAGCCACAAAGACTTATGTTTTTTACAATAACGTTCCGGCCATTTACCCCACAGCCAGGTGGTTTGGAGTTCCTTCCTGGAAATGATTACTATTTCATTTGTAAGTAAACAAATAATATTTATTCTAATGTTCTTATTATATTGGTTTTTATTTTTCTTCAATAGAATAGAAGTTCGAGACAGTAACCTTTCCTGCGTTCTTTCAACGTCAAATAACTTTCCTCTTAAATCGATCAATCAAACTTATCCGTTCATAAGGAGATCTATATACATCAGCCCATAAAAAAATGGTCACAGTCATACCATAGATTATATTCGAAGAAAACGCAAACAATATTTACATATTATTATGTTTTTTGTGGACTGTGTGGATTAAAGCCAATTGAAATATTTTGTGACCTTTAGTCCAAAATGCGTTCCGACCGGGCACGATAGTTGTGCTCATCAGTTAGATGCTATCGTACCATTCTAAGACGCAATATTTTTGGTCGATGTCTACCGCCTCTAATAAAATTTGCAGCGTATATATACTGCAAATTATATTTTTCTAGGGGAATTTGGTCAAATTCATGCACCTAGAAATATGTATGGATTTTATGCCCGTGGTCTGGCCAGTAATTATATTCGAAGAAAACGCAAACAATATTTACATATTATTCTTGTTTTTGTTTTTGTGGACTGTGTGGATTAAAGCCAATTGAAATAGTTTGTGACCTTTAGTCCAAAATGCGATTCTCCCGGGCACGATAGTCATACAATTGAGCTATAAATGAAATGGTTTCTTAGTCCGAAACAAATACTATTTGCAACAGTAAATCCTTTTCTTATTCTTGTGCAAATTAATGGCCGACTATTTTTTTCTGTCTCCGCTTTAGTACTTTTTTTTTATGCGCCAATAGCAGCTCGCTTCGTTCTCCGGATTTGATATCATCAGCATACCAAATGATGAATTAACATTTGTACATGAATATACTGTATTTCGTTTCAATTTGCGAATAATTGCTTCAATTACAGGTGGAATTCATGATAACGTCGACAAACCGACATCAAAGTAAAGATCAAATCTTTAAGAGAGCACATCTGTTGCTTCGATATCTGGTGTAAAGAATAGACCATTTCCGAATATAAAATACAAATAGCGCAAACAAAATCCATTTGCTCTTAAAAAAATACGGCCCTCGTATTACGAATAGCGATTTTCTCAAATTAAGCTCGCTTCCAATGTCGAAACTTTACCGAATTTGACTACCGAGGGATTGCAAATATCGAATCGTTGCTAACCCGTGTATCTGTCAAATACTATCTAATCAAAATACTTATATCGTTTTTCTTTGGCAATCCGGAAGCCTTCCAGACTCTTCTGAAAGCGTTGACTTGGGAAAAAATTACTGTTCTAATTCTGAATAGAAGAGAATTTTGCTTCTGGATTTGAAATCAGAACCAGAACCAGAAGCACTCACACATTCATATACTTGAACGTCAAACTCGACGGTTGTCATTTTTTGTATCATAATTGTGCAACAAACATTTTTTTGAATTTGAATATTCTCACGTAAACAATTATTTTCACATATACAATCTCATTAAAATTCAGAATCGTCAGAATCACACAAAAGTGTTCAGTTGGGATCTCGGATCGAAGAAGAATTCCGGATTGCCAAATAAAAACGCCATTATATCGAATTTCATTCAAATTTCAAAGATCTGCTCTCAAAATATAGATTTGATCTTTTTTCAATGAAACTTTGTGTCCAAATTTAATTGTAGTATTGGCCGCGTTCGGTGGCATACCTTAAGCAATCCGGATTGCTTTGTAACGCCTAAGGAAAAACCAGATGACGAATTAAACATTAAAATTGTTCAGTGAAGAAAAAGTTGGAACAGAATAGAACAGGACAGAACAGAACAGATTTGTGAGAAACTTCAGAACAAGATAGAACAACTTAAAACAGTCAATCATCTGACCGAGATTATAAAAAAAAATTATTGTTGTTTGCCTACAATTCAAGTTCGTTTATTTTGCAGAAATAACCTTAAAAATAATCTGAAATGGAGTTAAATTTATTTAAAAAAATATTTTTCAAGAAATTGAAATGCTTCCGATACGAAAAATGATTTATGAACTAAATCTAACACCGTAATGTTTTTTTTTTTTTACAACAACAATTGATTTTGACAGTTTCACAAATCTGTTCCAACCTGTTCTACCTAAACAGCAAGTGCAGAGTATCCTGTTGTAAAGTGTTCCAAACCTAATGACTGACACACACATTTCTGAAAAAAAAACATATCTTCATCATCAGATGATGAGGAAGATGAAGACAAAGCAATAAAAAACTCCACTAAGTTTATAAAATTTAAATTATTTACTTATTTTTTAGTTTAATTTTTCAGCGGGGACTCGCACAATTTCACAATAAATTAATAACAAAATAGTTTCCATTTGATGTTTGACAGAAAAAACGTTTTACGTGTGTGCGTGCATTCAGATCAAATCTGCCTACCCACCAAAGATAAGATTTTTTGTGTTGATATCTGATCTAGATTTGCTCTTTTTGTTGGAATGAAACTCTCAAAATTCAAAAAGATGAAATCTTTTGTCAGAAAGAGCAGATCTTTTCTTGAATGAAAGTCGCTATTAGTGATAGCTAGCGAATTCTTGTCCGGAAACAATTTTTTATTAAATGTTGATAAAAGTTTCGAATTTACTTGCAAACTGTGAATATTGTTAAATAAATAAAAATAAAAAACTAGTTAATTTGATGGAATCATATCCGAACGTATGTAAACTTATTGCTGTGTTTCGTTATTCGAAGACAAACCAAAAAGATTATTGGGAACAATTTCCTGTCCAATTGAACTCTCTTGCGGTTCAATTCGTTAGTAATTTATTGTTTGTACCTTAGATTGTTTTCGTACATAGGTTTGGTTGGATTATAGTTTAAAACTGAAACAAAAAAATGTGACTGCTACTGGTGGAAGGCCATACCGCCAAATTTCCTTGTCGCCTGACACAGTTGACTGTTAAAGTCCCAAACCGAAATCATTGAAGACACAGTTTTAGTAGCAACCACTTCCAAGAAATCGCAATGTGCAATACAATTTTATAAGAGATGGAACTGCTTAGGAAGTTGTTGGCTTTAATACATGTTTTATTATTTCGTTGAGGACATACAAAAAAGCCTTGTTCAATGGGAAGCACAAAATGAATGAAATCGACGACAAAATATTGATTTTTTTTGGAAAATTAATTAATTTTTGAACGCTTACAAATTGTTCGGTGGAGTTCTAAGGGATTAGAAATATTATTCAGATATGTTGAGTATTTCTGGCTTTATTGAGTAACAAACATTCATCCACCCGAATTTTCACATTTATAATATTAGTTTGATTGCTATTGGTAGCTCAATGCTTGAGAAGTACAAACATCCAGGTTGCCGTGTTATTCGTTTTGAGTAGTGAATGGTGAATAAAAATATCATTTTTGCTAATGTAACCTTACGGAAATTTTGCGATGGTGCTTAGCGAAAAATAATTAACCATTCACTTTTATTTCTCACTTTTATATGCTGAACGTGTTATATATTGCATATTCAATACAGATTTGTTTACCTCTCATTTCAAAATAAAGTATTCATGTACATAGATATATAGTTTTGCAACAAACAAAATGAAACATTTAGGTAGCTTCAAGTAATTAATATATTTAAGCGTCGTATTTATATGAATATTAAGAGAAAATTTTTGAATTAATATACATTTCACTTTTCTTTTTTTTTCAGCGACGTCATCAAAAGACGATCTCTATCGTCGGATAGGAGGTCGATGTTCAACGAACAATATGAAAGTGGTTTTTAAAGTTTGCTGTGCACCAGAGGATAAAAACAATCGAACGAATGGCAACATGGCTGGAGGGAATGGCAGTAGCGGTGGTGGCGGAGGAGGAATTGGTAACAATGGCGTTAACAGTGGCAATAGCGGTAACATAAATAGGAATACCGCAATACAACAACAACAGCACAATAACAATATTAATATAAATGGTGGCGGTCAATTGCCATTACCTAAATTACCTGGAATGGCTGGTGGTGGCGGTATTGGCATGAATAACGGTGGGGGTAATGGCTTAATGATTAACGGTAACAGTGGCACATCGATCAACACCAATATCGATCAATATAATCGAATACCAATGCAGCAGCCGAACAACATCGGTAATGGTAACATGGGCATGAACGGTATGGGCATTGGCGGCATCGGCGCTGGAATCAATGGAATAAATGGACAACATCCGACTGGCATTAGAATCAATAATGTGCCGTCATCACAGCAACATCCATCACAAAAGAATGGTATGCATGGGGGTTATATTGATCCAATGGCAAATATTAATACAAATAACAGTAACGTTGTGCAAAGCACAATAAATTGGCCCGACTGGGGCAGTCATAATAAAAATCATAATGAAAACCTAGGCGGCAGCAACCCAGGCGGTATTAATAATACGTCAGTTTCATCAATTGGTATACACCCGCATTTCTATCCACTTCATAAAACTTCACGACCTCCTAATATAAATAGCGCCACTGTAAATAACAGTAGTAGCAATTATTTACCGTCCCATAAGCCAACTAAAAAAACAAGTAAGTAGAGTAGTAACAAAAAAAGTACAAAAAAAAAACAAAACCCAAACAAAAATCAAAACAAAACCCATTTAGGTTTTCTACTGAGTTTTCCTTAAAAAAAATATTTGTCGCTCCCTACTTTGGTTGAAAAAAAATTAAATTAATTAAACGCATGTAGGAAAAAGTTAGAAGGAGTAGCTGAAAGATACAGAGATAGAAAGAAAGAGATAGATAGTAGCTGGTGTGCTCAAATAAACAAAATTGAATTATTAATAATACTTACAAAAAGAAGTATTATTTAAAATTTGTTATAAAATTTCAGTTTATGATTATTTCCTCTCACTTTTGCTCTATCACTCTCGTTTTTTTTATTAATACTCCTTAAACATCCTCCTCCATGCAGATTTATTTAAACAAACTTTGATTAAATTGCTTTTGGACAGCATTTGTGGCTATGAATTTTGAATGCATCTTCTTTTTTTGATTTCTTTTCTAATTTTTATTTATATTACAAAAATAAAACTATTTTGGCTCTGTTCGATTTGATAACTTTGATGAAACTTAAAAAAAAATGAATAAAACTTTTGTTTTTTTTTCTTTTATTGTTAACTCTTTCCGACAGTGGGTGCGCTATGGGATGGGTAATATTTGCATATTGGCTGAAAACATTTTAATTTAACAAAAAAAAAATGAATATACATAATTTTGTTTCATATCGTGAATGTTTCAAAACTTTCACGCTAACCAATTTTAACACTCGCCCATCAGAAAAAAATATATATAATTATAAATAATAATATTAATAAATAATAATAATAAATAATAATAATAAATAAAAAACGTATGGTAAGTTACATAAAAAAAATGCTCAATTAATTGCATCACTGCCGTCTGCTATTAAAAAAAAAAACAAAAAGATTTCATATTTAAATAATGCGTGTTCCATTTTGGTGCCATGATGAGAAGCACCTAATTTATTATTAAATAAAAAGAGAGGAGAGCCATGCTTTACTGTTTTCCCTCGCAATTGAGGTTTTACAGTAATATCTTTAAGTATCAATTTTTTAAACGATTTGTATATTTTAAAATTCTTTATTATTTTAATTTCCTTTTGTATGTACATAGATATAGATTTAGATATAAAATTTAGATTGATTCCAATTTTGGCTGCAACGATTATACAAAATCACGATAAATGATTCAATCAAAACGGTTCGTTCGTAATTCCAATTTTCGCATAAACGGTTTAATGGCGCGGCGGCGTGCGGTTGTAAATTTACAGTAGGAGAGTTAATATAAAATAACTATTGTCTTATATAAAGTGACAATTATAACAAAAAACAAAACGGCTACACTTGTCTTAAAATTTTTAAGTTTGTAAAATATTGACATGTGATATTCAACCTTATTGTGAGTTTAGCCCGAACAACATTCCACTCGGAAAATTTGACTTTTTTAGCTCAGAATTTTAAAAGTTATTGCGACTTGCGACCGAATAAAATTTCACTTCGAACAAGAAAAGATTTAATTAATTAAAAAAAAGTAAGAATTTTGTACACATATTTATCCATATCATATAATTGACTTATAATTTAGGAATAACGAACAGTTATTGTAAGTTTTGCCCGAATAACATTCCGCTCGAAAAATTTGATATTTCACTTTTCCCTTATTGTGAATTTTACTCGAAAAATCGTTCATGTTCGAAAAATTCACCTTATTGTGTGCATTCATTCCGAGCGGAATTTAACGCCATAATAGGTTAATATTTTCACTTAATTTTTTCAGGCGAACGAAAGAATAAGTATTTCTTTATTTTTGTCCTAAAGAGGTATAAATTGAGTTTTTGTTATTATTGAGAACGAAACAATAAATAAAATATAAATATAAATATAAATGAATACCATAGATGTAGAAAACAACACTTTTTAAAGCTTCAACTATGCGTACAAATCTTGAGGAATGTTATTTTAACTATCGCCGTGGCGCGATAGCTGTGTGTTCGCCTGTTAACCTCATGGTCACAGGTTCGATCCCTGCCGTAGTCTATGTCATTTTATTTTTCCATTAACATGTTCCAACGTATCAAAACTGTCAAATGTCAAGTCAATCAAAGTCAGTGATGGTTGTTTTACTTTTTTTTTATAATGAATCGATTTCAAAGTTTTGATTAACGTGTGTTAATTGGATTAAAATTTTGATTGAATATGATAGTGAATTATGTAAATTCACAAGCGCATAACTGCAGTGATGCTCGGCCATTTTCATCCAACATATGTCCACCTTAGAATTTAACTGTTCATTAAATTAAATTAACAAGTAACCGTTAAGAATATCGTGATTAGCTGATAGAATGGCTATTCATGCAACAAGATAGTTTTTTTGATTTGCATAAAAATATAACTCCGCTATAAATTTTCATGAACACCTCTTCAAAAATACTTGCGTAAGTGTGGGAAATAATTAGCTGTTCGTTTAACTAACTTTATGAGGTTTATTTCTTATCTTTCTATATCAAATTTGTGAGAGAAATGTATATGCTTCTGAATATTTTTCCCATACAAACTTTGACAGTTAATTTCTGCGGAGATAAAATGATGTGGTTTCTAGGTTGCATGATATCCTTATATTCATAATAAATGTGGCGAAATAAAATGAAAATTATATGAATGAAATATGTATAATTTTTTTAGAGTATTTGCTCGTTTACGCATCATGGTGTAAACAATTATCCCTTATCAATTATCTTTAATAACGCAAAATTGTAAACAACCTACTATTAAGGCCTTAACACGATACTAGTTAACAATTTACTATATACAGGGTGGCGCACGAATCGTGCTACAATAAGAAATTTAAATAACTTTTATTTTAATCGATGTAATTCATTAATTTTATTTTTATTGGATTAAAATTTAAATATTATTTTAAATAACTAATGGTTTTTAAAGATGATAGACCGCAAATGACCTCCACGCTCATCGGCACCTAAGCAGAAAATTTTTCATTGCGGCCTGATGGGTTGAAATTGGTATCGCCTCGATTATTGTCTTAATGGACTGCTTCAATTCAGTCAAATTCCTGGGTTTCGTTTTGTACACTTACTGCTTGACATAACCCCATAAAAAAAAGCCTGGTGCAGTCAGGTCAGGTGACCTTGGGGGCCAGCGGAAAGTGCAGTTTCTGGATATCAATTTGCTTGAGCATTTTCGTTAGAGCTCCGCCATAACTTCTGTGGCTACGTTTGCACTTGCTCCATCTTGTTGAAACCAAATCCTGCTGAAAGGAATACGTCTTCGGCGAAGTTCTGGGTAAAAAAAACTCCTTCAACATCGTTAAATATCGGTCCCCATTGAAAGTTTCTTTTACACCGTTTTCTTCAAAGAAGTATGGCCCGGCAATACACCTTGATGAAACTGCGCACCACACAGTGACTCCTTCTGGGTGCAGTTTCGTCTCATGGAGCATTTCTGGATTAGATTCACTCCATATACGGCAATTTTGCTTGTTAACATTGCCGTTTAAGTCAAAATGGGCCTCATCAGACATGAACAAACAATTTATCAATGTGTTGTCTTCTTCGGCCATTGCAATCATTTTTCGCCAAAATTCCAAGCGACAGGCAAATCCTGAGGGTTTAACTTGCTTGTAATTTTGACTTTGTACGGAAACAAGTTTAAGTAATCATGAAGTATCCGTTGTAATTACCGTCTGCTAACTCCAATTTGGCCCGATAAGTTTCGAGTCGAAACACTTGGATTTGCCTGTATTGCCGATGCAACAGCCACGATTGTATCCTGAACCCGAACATTGGGATCTCGATGATACGGCCTTCGTTCGATGCATCCAGATTCGGCAAACATATTCACCAGCCTCATAAGGGTCCATCTACTCGGGGGGAGTACCGCCAAACTCCAGCCTAAATTACCTTTGGACGGAAATGACGGACTGCAAAGAATGGTATCTCGCTGCACTATCCAAATCCTTTTTTCAGTATCCCAAGCGTTCATTTTGATAAATCTAAATAGTAGCCTATAAAATAAAAAAAAATAAGCCGATTACTCACACTGAAAAAGAGTTACTACGTTTTATTTTTGTAGCACGATTCGTGTGCCATCCTGTACATGGTAGTGTACTAACTTTTAATAAATTTTAAACCTTTGTTAACTAGTAAAATGCTAATTAACCAGATAGCAACGCATTTGTAGGGTTTGAATTTTGATGAACACAATTATTGTGTTTATGCTTTGTAAATTAATTATATGTTGATGAAAACCTAACGTTTGATCTTAATAAGTATTCTATGTTTATATTTTATTGTTTTAACTTCATTATTGGCAAAAAAAAGCAAAACAAAAAAAAATTATACCAGCAGGATTCGAACCTGGGCCTCCCGCGTGCGAGGCTGATATACTATCAGATAACACTATGGTTTTAGTACGATACTTAAAAATTAAAGTAGCCATTTCGTGATTTTAACCTAGTATCATATTAAAAATGATTTTACATATTATTAAATCGTTTAAAATTTTGCGCCATTTATTTTTTAACGTTTGTGAACTTACGCATTACCTTTATGCGAATACAGTTTTGCAGTTTTGGGAACTAGACAATTCACCAACTGCTAATTTCTTCGCGGAAAATACATGGAGGAACCCTATTATAATTTATATTTATTTCAGAAATTATCAATTAACTCGAATTGTCTCCGGTTTATCTCAAGTATCCTAAAATACAACAAACGTACCGAAATAATTTTGTTTTTGTTCTTTAAAGGTTTGCTCAATGGAAAAAATTGGGATTTTTTTGTATTCCTTAGGATTTTTTCATGTTTATTCGAAATGCATTTTTTATTCGAAGTGGAATTTTATTCGGTCGAAACTCACAATAGCTTTCGGGAGAACAAAAATATTTCGGGTGAAATATATTCTGGGTGAAACTCACAATAGGGCTGATTATGTTTTGTACAAACGTAATATTATATGAATACATCATATTTCATATTATTTTCACATTATAAACTAAAACTGTTCAGATATCGCATACTTAAACTAAATTTACAGTAGTAGGTAGGGATCTTGATCTGAAACGCTCAAGTGTTTGATATCCTTAAGCAGATTGCACATCAGCCCCGTAATTAGAGCCATAACCGGAAACTTCCTCATAGGCAACGAGCAACGAGGTTTGGCATTTATTCAAACGATTTTTGGAGAACTTGCATGGACGAAGAAGATGTGGAATCTATTCCTAATCTTCTGTGTAAATGCCCTGCTCTAAATCAGAGACTTAAGCTGGCTTGGAGACTTTTTCTTCGATGATCTCAGCGATCTAAGCCAAATAGACATATACACTATACAGTCTTACGCTTCATTAGGAGCTACAAATGGTTCAAAGAATAGGAAGATTATCTCAGGATTCATAATAAAGCATAATAAAGTGTGGAACTTAGGTTCTAGTCAATAACTTATTGTATCTAATCTAAACGAACTTGGGGCTTATTTGATTTTGATTGGCCTTCTTTTTCAAATTCAAGCGAAGGTTTTTAGAATCGTCGGTAGATGGAATCGTTGATCGTAGTTCGCATACAGTTTAACCGTATGTATATCATATATTCGACTTATTCGATTTTTTCACAGTTTTTTGGTATATAACTGGAAAATAATTTATTTATGAATTTCACACAGAAGTATAACCATCTAGTGTTCTAGTAGATCACATTTATTTTACATAACTTATGTGTCCCTAAATAGTATCATTGTGTATATTTTATTTTTGTTTTTAAGCAGCTATATAAAAGCGCTACCATTTAAAAAAAAAGTGTCGATCTTTTATGATTCGACAAGAATTGAGATACACTGAAAACGGTCGAACGATATCGTTTTGACGGTTCCTGTCCCTATATTTGTCTGTGGTTATGACAGAAACAGATATTGTCAAAAAAGTATCACTTTCGTTTTACGTAACAAGCCCTGGCATTTGCCTCTCTTCCGCGTATATCTTGTCGGGTCGAATTGGAATCACTGTGTTTACATTTTTACTATGGATATTATTTATATACACGTGGGAAAACGTGTAGTTTGTATTGTTTTGCTGTAGTTTTGATTACCATATATTTTATTCATGTAGTTAAGTATAATTGGAGCTGTCCTTAATAAAAACGGACCATATTATCTATACAAATGATATGAATATTGTTAGTATCTAGTATTATATTTTTTTTATTTTATTATTTATTTATTTTGATTGGAAGCTGATATTTTATTCTTTTTTTTGATTAAATCGGAATGACATTGCGGCGTCTCAAGACGATGATAATATAGGAACGATTTTCATATCTATTTTCTAAAAAATAATGCCTCAATTTGACCGAAACCCTTTGAGCCATTCTAAAAGTGAACATTTACGATATGTATCCTTTACATTTTTTTCACTTAATTGTGCCAAATATTTGTAAATCATTCATTAATCCAGTCATTCCATTTAAATATCATCTACCCATAATTTCACACTTGTCTTTGTCTTCCTTCAAAACTATTAATTCGAAGATGTTTCGAATTGAACTGAGCTTAGATTTTTTTTCTAATCTGAGTTTATTATTTAGTGATTTAGTACTTTTATTAATCCCAAGTCATAAGGGAAACGAAAGGTAGCAAATAGTATTTTTTAAAACAATTTTTTTTGTTAACATAATACATTGTATAAAACTAAGATCAATCAATGCTCAATATCATCTCTGTCTATTGTTTGGGCGAATTCATTTAGATTAAAGTTAATTAGTAGTTCTTTTTAAAAATAAACAATAATAATAATTTTAACTATATACTTATAAGAACTAGGTCTTTTAAATGCAACTTGAATTGCAGTGGTGCATCGATTTTTGTTGCCGCTGGCTGGGCGGATTTTGTTGTTGTGGACAGGGTAAATAAACACATACGATATTGAGTAATAAAATTGCACCTTATCTGGATATTCACATCTACATGTTTTTACCATTAGAATTTCCGGAATTGAAACCAAGTGGTTGCTTATGTCCTTACCATATATTAACACACTAGGAAGAAGTTCTTCTTTAGATTTTCGTGTATCTATGTATTCTAGATCCATGAAGGCTAATTTTAAATTCATACATAATTTATCCCCAAATATAGTGGCTAGAAAGAGATTAAAAACTTAACTCAAACCGATCTAAAGCAGCCACTAGTTAAAATTAATTCTTTTTTTTCTTACCACAGTCTTACAGGCTCCAGTTGAATGTTCTAGACAAAGCCGTGGCTAGTTTTTCTTGTCAATATTCAAAACTAGCCTTTTTTTCTTATTCTGCATTCAGATGACAGGGTCGTCTTGAATCCAGAATGTAAACACATTTTTGTTGTTGCTGGTGGCAATTGCGCAGGGTATATAGTGCTTGACTGCTAACTTAGACGTGTGGGTTCGATCCCCACGCTAGGCGCATTCTTTTCTATACCTCCAATTTTACTTGGATGTCGCCCGTGGGTTAAAATGAGATAGTCAATACCTGATTCTCAAATCCACTGCCAACAAAAAATTATTTCCTATCGTTCTTATCCTTCTAACTAGTGCCGTGCAGTTCAGATTGCATTTAAAAGACCTTAAGTCTTACAGGCATATAGTTAAAATTATTATTATTATTATTTTTTTTGTTAGCTAAAGTGTCTTATAAAAATTCATTATATTCCACTTGGCTTTGATGTCGACCACTCGTACTCTTCTCGTATTATATGTATCTGTTCCGTCCAAACAACCAAATACCCCTGGAATTCCAAACTTTTCCAAAAAGAATGTATTTTTGCATCTTGTTCTTCCCCCTCTGTACTCTGTAGTTTTATCTATTTGGAACATAATTTGAGTTGCAAGGCATCAAGTATCTCTGAAAGTACTTTGCAGATTATAGACCGTGCCAACCCTATATCAAAATCCAACTGATCCTTCCCTCAGCTAGAAAACGAATTGTTTCTGCAAGTTTATGAATCAAAAGATTTGACGATGACTTCACTACAGGATGTATTTCCTACGAAACGTGAATAAATGTTTCTTTGTTCAATCTAAAGCTGCTTTTGAAACTACAAATAATTTAATTTAATATAAATTAATTGAGTAAACTTATTTTCACTAACACTGTTTCTAGCAAAATATTCGCTTTCTCTTCGATTTTCTGCACTTCTTTCTCTTATTATTTATTATTGGAAGTAAAATTGGATCCATATTTAATCAAAAATATATATTTCAGTTTTTTTGCAAAAAAAATAATGTAGGGTTTAATTATACAAATTGTCTGTAACAGCTGATTTTGACAATTCGAAAATGAATTCGAAGTGAAGTGGAAGAAGTTGAATCCACTCGAAATGCAGAACACGTTATTTCATTTTAAGTGAAATTAAATTTCGATTTCAATTCAAGCAATTTCTAAATCATTACATTTTTAAATTTAAATTATTCAAAACAAATTCAAACTTGTAATTGCACGTGCATTCTTGTTCATACACTACCAGTTAAATTTCACCTGCATTGAAATAGTAAAACTGCGGAGACTGTAAAACACGAACACATTTTAATGGATTCCTTCCCTGTAGGTTCAAATTTTTAAAGTAGTCTGCTTACATATGGTTCGTTTTTAACTAAATTTATAGTTGTATTTTTTTTTTCAATTGTGTAGTTTTTAGGACTAAATTATTTGTTTATGAAATAAAAAATAAAGCTTGAAATATTTGCCATGAATGTGCTAAAATTGCGCCATGAACTAAAAAAAAAAGTAATAAAAAACAACGTAACTTGCACAACTTGATTTAATATTTGCCACCAACAAAAATATTTAAAATAATATTTTTATTTAAAAAAAAAAATGTTTTTCAATAATTCTCAAATTGTCTTCCAATACTTTTTTTTTGTTCTTTTTATCTCTTTCCACAAAAAAAATACAATACAATTTCACTCGTATATTAGATGATTATGACAAACATCCCAATGAAGTGGTCAAAAATGAAGAACTCACCTACAACAGTGCAGCACCATCTTTATATAAAATGCGACGACGAAGGGTATCGCAACAACAACAAGAAGCACCAAATGAATCGGCAACATCAACTCTAATACCACCACTGACGACGACGCGAAGCAGTAGCAGCAAATACAGCTGGCGATTTAAAACGAAATCCTCCTCATGCAAGAGTATTTATCAGAAATTTAAATCATTGCTGCAACTATTGCTATTCACAAGCAATCATCGTAATCGTATTAATACAATCAATACCTTTATGAATTTTGTTTCTAATTGTAATCCTATTATTCTAACAACCACAGTCCTAGTTACTTTAATAAACTTATTTCAATATAAATTATCATCATCGTGGAGTGTGATGCGGCTATGTCATTCATCATCATCATCAAGATCATCATCATCGAAAGTGCCACCTCCGATGAGGACGTCGTCTAATAAGTTTACGCCCAAATTTTCGTCCTCATCTCCACCAAAAAAAATACTCTCTTCACCTGTAGATTGTTTTATTATGGATGAGAACCTACGGTGAACTTTAAATTAATTTTTTTATTTAATCATTTTAACATTAACAAAAAAAAAAAAACGGAACAAGAAAACAACTTAAAAAACATTTGAAATAATGTTTTTTTCTTTTTTTTTTTTAAATTTAAATAAATTTAATTTAACAAAGAACATACAGTTTATGAGGAAAAAAAAAGAAACAAAAACAAAAAAGAACACGAACAAATTTTTATTAATAAAACTAAAATTTCTTATCATTAATAGTATTATAAATATTACCATAAATTTAAGGAACACAATTTATATATACACATTAATTATATATACATATATATATTATGTAAGTATATATACTTTATATTTGTGTATAGAGTATGTATATATACATATACGTATGAGACCGTGGGTGCTAAAGCGGTGTAACTCTTATTTTAAGAAAATCCTATAATTTTGACGTTAGTCTCATAGAGAGGTGACGACCCCGTTTGAAAATATATATAGCATATGTATTTTTTTTGTATCGAATTAAAATGAAATGTAATCAGAACAAGAGTGTGGGTTATACCGCTTTTACACTAAGGTTCATATTGGCGTTGGTAAAAAATCAACTATTTTTTGTCTTTTGTATTTAAAATTAAATTGATTGCATTTCACCTAAATAAAATGTAAAAGTTAATATAAATAGCATTAATAGGCACTCGAATTTGTCATCATTCAGAGGTTTCTCACATTAAACCGGATACATTGTATTCAAATTCAGTACTGCTAAAAATTTCATTCCCTCATTAAGCTACAAGAAAATAAATAAATAAAAATGTATTCACCCCTATCACAGATTCCCTCGTTGCATAGTTCCGAATGTTTTGTTACACTGCGAATACGAATAAACACAGTATACGCCCGAATGAAATCAAAACAGAATTGTCTTACAGAAGACCCTTTTACGGAGTTTCAAAGTCATCTGATTTACGTCAAAATATGAGAAGAAAAATCGATTTAATTTTTTTTTGTCTAATTTTTGATTTAATTATTTTGTTAATCAAAAATAGATTCAATAGACATTGCAGTTTTTAAAATAAATGAAGAAAATACCCAAAGAAAAACGAAAAAGCCCTTTATATTGAATGGGGTTTGTAATGGGCCCTATCGGCAATCTTCTATGCAGATGCTTCCCACGGAATATTTTATTCCCTCGAAATTTTTTCTGCGACCGTAAATCTCCAACGGAATAAATAACCCTCGAACAAAAATTTGTATGAAATGACAGCCAAATTCCTTGAGAATATTTATTCCCCATAACAATAAATTCCGAGGGAAACTTTTGACCACCATTCACAAGATCTTTCCCAAGATTGGAATTTGAGACAAATTTCCGGGAAAATTATTTACGATAACCCACAATTACTTTGTGTGCCCTTTTAAAATTAAAAGTTAATACATAATTTTTACATAGCTTTTAACGGCCTTTAGTCCAACAAAAATTGGCGTTTCGTCCCGCCGGTCTCACATCAGACTAGTGATGACTATTGTCAATACACAATTTTTGCCAAGTTCAGTTCATCTTACATAGATTTCGTGAAGAACATCTAGTGTGAACTATATCCAACAAGACTAGAATTCGTAATCATTTAATTGGAAATTTTTGTTGTTTGCCCGTGGCCTGGCATTATTTATATAAATAATATAAATACAAATTTATATAAATAATGCAAGGCAACGCAAAAATTGCGTGTTGACAAAGGTCCTCACTAGTCCACTGATGATTCTAAGTCCAAATATTATAGTGCTAAGTCTTCTACTTGGCTGATGTATTTCAGTAGTATATAGAATTTGTATTATTAAAAAACCTTATTTTTTACATTTAATTTCGTAATAAAACTTACATTTTTCTTTTAGTTAAATATTTTTGCTCGTTGTCCCTTTGGTCTGCAAGTATTTTTTTATGTTTGCTTCCACTTAGACCACTATGAAAATAATTGTTCATAGAAAAAAACACTATATGGAGTGCACTAAATGTGAAATAGAAAAATAATAAAATATAAGAAAGTCCATCGTAATAATTCCCCACAGTTACGACCCTACGACAAACAGCTTTCACAAAATCCGAGTGGAATCTTCTTATTTTCGAAATCATTTATAACAAAACAGTGGCTATTTTAAATTTCAATTAAGTTTACACATATTATTTGAAAATTTAAAACAACCTAAAATAGTCTTTCATATTGGACCTTTTTCGTTGGTTTTGTCCTTTAAAATCAAATACTATTTATGTGTAAAACCACAGAATTTGTAAACATACTTACATTTTTCTTTAAAATAACTGTTAACCGTTTATAATAACTGTTTGTCGTAGAAAAAGTTTGTTCCATTATATTCCATTCGAATTCAGTATTACCAATTTATACAAACTTTCGAAAATCGTAAACGATTTTTTCATTCCGAATCTAGTAAAACAGAATTTGTGATAGTTTTATAGGAAAACGTAGCATATTTTCGATTGGGATGGAATTTTTAAAAGGGTTGAGACGAAGAAATAATTTTTTATTTCATGAGGTGAAAATATGTAAAAATGAATACATGTGTCATTCTGTTTGATTTGACCAAAACAATCAATTGGCGTGAATATTTTATATATTTTGTATTATTTGCTTGAAATATTATTTTTTCATTTATGGTATTTTTGGCGGTTATTTATTATTAATTTAAAATGTAAATTAACATCTTTTTTTCTGGAACATTTAGCGCAAATTAATATTTTCTGAACGATTAATTTTACCAATTATTTAAAGTATTCAGTTTGTTATACTTTTTGTCAAAGAACTACTCCCAAATTCATCGGTTAGTGACTTATTTAGTTTGATAAAACTGAACAACTTGCAAAACAAGTTCTCTTGTTGTTAATATGCATTAAAATTAATATATTAATACAATTTTATTAAGGTGTCAAGTAATCAATATGAACTTATATAAAAAGAAACAATAGCTGATTTTTTAGTGTACCCACACTATTATAGATATATATTGTGCCCTATCATAATATTCGTTCGGAACGGAATTTTCTCAGAATCTTAAGAAATATTAGAAATATAAGAAATATCACTTCAATGTTACCCTTTTCAACAGCACGTTGAAATAATTTTCCGGAGGTGTAAACGATTTATGAGAAATCTGTATCATTAAAATGAAAAATAAAAAAACATTTTGTATTAGTCGGAGAAATTTCCGTTCCGATCGAATAAAATGATAGGGCACATTAATTTAACAAAAAAAAAATGTGTATAAGGAAAATGCATTTACGTTGAAACAGATGCTAAAAAAATTATAAGCGAGTGCACAGTGCGGTTCACTTAGTTATCAGGCGCACTACTAAAATAAAATTACCTACTTCTTATTCCTGAGAATCTAAAGAATTAAATCAACCGTCGTCATTTAATTTCCGCGTGCGCAAGCTTGGCGAATCAAATTGTTTAAAAACCAATAATTTTTATGCTTATATATATTGTGCTCTAAATATTTTTTGTCTTGTAGTAATTTATTTGCAAATAATTTTAATCCTTACAATAAAAAAATAACACGGTGTATAATGAAAATAACCGATTGTTCAATGTAAACAAGTAATATTTTTTAAGATACCAAGTGCTCATCATATAAAAAATAAAACCTAAAATAAGCTGATTCGTCCAACTCTTCATTAAAAGAAAATGTGCCGCTGATTAGGAAATGCGAAACGAATCGTTTTTAATTCCATATCTCATTTTAGACTCGCTTCGTTTTGATCAATTAACGAATTCCAAGCGTGTCGTACATTCTACTGCCAAGATTTTCATATAATTGACAGCTGATTTCTAGTTAATATTTATTTTTTTAATCAAAGCCATTTCTGTGCGAAGTGCATTAACTTTGTAATAAAATATTTATTTATTAATAGCCCGTAATCATTTATAACTGCAGTTATGCTTTCCCAAATTCCAATCGTTTTGCCTCATAAATTCTATGAACTGCTGATTCGTGTGTTGCTGTCTTGGACTCCTAAACGTTTATTATTAAAAAAAATTATTGTTAATTTCTTTAGTTTGTTTTTATAAAAAAAATAATAGTTACACTCACATTTTTATTTATTTAAAAAATCCCAGCAAAATATCACTTCTTTGGCGAATTGGATTATCGACATGTTCGAGAGAAACCAATCCGCCAAAGAAAACCTATCGGAAATTCACGCTGTAAAAATTAAAATGTCAAATCAAATTCGCTTTGGATTTCGAAAATAGGGCGAATGTAAAACGAAAGAGACGAAAGCGAAAACAGTAGTACCAAATCTCATTTTCGCCACCTAAAACGATTCGCTTCGTATTCCCTAATCAGGAACCTGCTTGAAATAAAAAAAAACGTATTATCTAAAACTATCATTGTGGAATGAATTAAAATGTTGGCACAAAATTTTTCAGCTTTCAAATTTCACCTTGATCGTAGATATATCTTCAATACAAACGTTTCTAGAGCTAAGAATATATGTATACGCATACAAATTGCCATTTTGAATGTATTATTGAGAAAAGCGGAGTGAAATGATGTCTTTTGAACTCTTTAAAAAAACATTCATACAAAGTTTGAGAGTGCATCTTTTGTATATACTAAGTTATGTATGTGTTATAATTATAATGGTTATTATAACGAAGTTTAAAAAAGGTAGACTAAAATAATTGTAATCAAAAAACTTTACCAATTTTTCAAAAAAAAATTCAGAAAATAGAATTAAGGTGAGAAGTTTCTATTGTTTGTTATTGGTTGTTTTTTACACATGATACATATGTATGTACATACTCATATATACATATGTATACAGTACACTTGTTTAAGTGTGAACGCTGCCTATTGTCAATATCCGGAAACATAAATATTTATTTTTATTGGGCCCTATCGGGAATGTCGTTTAACACGGAATATTTTATTTCCTCTAAATTTTTCCTACGATCGTGAATCTCCCATATGAAGTAAAAGCAAAATTCCCTGGGAAAGCTTATTCCCGATACCAATAAATTCCGAGGGAAACTTGATAATCATTCACGTTCCCAAGATTCGAATTAGAAAAATATTTCCAGCGAAATTTTTATTCACGATAACCCCAATTACATTGAATCAAAAACCTCAACTAATTAAAAAAATTGTTCACGGTTTACAGCGTTCATAAAAAATATAACAATATATAGCTTTCAGATCTTATGCAAGGATAGCTAACTAAGACTGTATTGTTAATGTTTTTTGTGAGAAGTGTATCTCCAATAGGTCGTTACCTAGATTCTTTTTCAATTTTATAATTACACAAACAATTCCACAAAAACTTGATTTTTTTTTGCAAACACGAACGGGCATGGTTATTAATTGGTCACACATATTATTATTCAAAATTGTATATAATTATTGTAAATTTTTGCTTTAGCTTCTCTTCAAATTGCAGATTTTATTTAATGCACACAATAAAGAGTCGCCAGCCAGTTCCAGTCATGTAACCGTCGGCCTCCTTAGGCCAATTTTTCTAGGCCCTTATTACATATCGGCTATATATATATACATTTAAAATTTTTTTAGGATCGTAGAGAGTATTTATTTTTATTTGTATTTAGTATTTTAATTGATTTGGACTTGGAACCTCCCGATTCACTAGGCAATGAGGACAAGGGGTAACGATTAAAAATACTGTTTATTTACACCTTCAAGAAATTACTTTATAATAGACTATAAAAAAGTTAGGTTTTTGTAGTGTTACCCCGAATTTTTACTTTCATAACCTGGCTTTTATTCCAAATTATTAAAAAAAATTTTACACATGATACATATGTATGTACATACTCATATATACATATGTATACAGTACACTTGTTTAAGTGTGAACGCTGCCTATTGTCAATATCCGGAAACATAAATATTTATTTTTATTGGGCCCTATCGGGAATGTCGTTTAACACGGAATATTTTATTTCCTCTAAATTTTTCCTACGATCGTGAATCTCCCATATGAAGTAAAAGCAAAATTCCCTGGGAAAGCTTATTCCCGATACCAATAAATTCCGAGGGAAACTTGATAATCATTCACGTTCCCAAGATTCGAATTAGAAAAATATTTCCAGCGAAATTTTTATTCACGATAACCCCAATTACATTGAATCAAAAACCTCAACTAATTAAAAAAATTGTTCACGGTTTACAGCGTTCATAAAAAATATAACAATATATAGCTTTCAGATCTTATGCAAGGATAGCTAACTAAGACTGTATTGTTAATGTTTTTTGTGAGAAGTGTATCTCCAATAGGTCGTTACCTAGATTCTTTTTCAATTTTATAATTACACAAACAATTCCACAAAAACTTGATTTTTTTTTGCAAACACGAACGGGCATGGTTATTAATTGGTCACACATATTATTATTCAAAATTGTATATAATTATTGTAAATTTTTGCTTTAGCTTCTCTTCAAATTGCAGATTTTATTTAATGCACACAATAAAGAGTCGCCAGCCAGTTCCAGTCATGTAACCGTCGGCCTCCTTAGGCCAATTTTTCTAGGCCCTTATTACATATCGGCTATATATATATACATTTAAAATTTTTTTAGGATCGTAGAGAGTATTTATTTTTATTTGTATTTAGTATTTTAATTGATTTGGACTTGGAACCTCCCGATTCACTAGGCAATGAGGACAAGGGGTAACGATTAAAAATACTGTTTATTTACACCTTCAAGAAATTACTTTATAATAGACTATAAAAAAGTTAGGTTTTTGTAGTGTTACCCCGAATTTTTACTTTCATAACCTGGCTTTTATTCCAAATTATTAAAAAAAAATATGTTCATACTACAGAGATGGGGAATGTTTTTTCCCTCTGGTGCTCAATACATCAAGTTGTTGTTGATTTTCAAACTGCCCCCTCAGTCTTCGAAACTGTTTGTTTTATATTTTGTTCAATCCACTAGTTTAGTTAGAAAACAGATACATTGGCCGGTTCAATGTAAAAAAAGGACTGTACCGTTTATTTCAGCCAATTTCCAATAACTCCAAGATATCAAGATTTCACTTTTTGATAAATGATTTCATCAAAACTTCTTCTACTGGAGTTTTTTATTACTGAAAATAAAAAGTTGTAGTTATTAATAATAAGGAGGACAAATCATAGCAGGTTCAAAATAAATCATACCTACATACAAAATTTCGAACGGTACTTTGTCCTAAAGCTAGTATTAGACGGTCCTTGTAGTGTGTCATTGGCGTGACACTCTGACGTCACTATGACGTAATTGTCTGTCCTAAAAGTGTCACGTCGTGTGATCGTCATTCTTTTGCCGTTACTAAAGCAATGACTGGCACCGTGACACGTCACTTTTAGGTCATTGTAATGACAAATTGCCGTGACCGTGTGATAGCTCTTTCATTGTTGATGGGACACCGTGACACGTAGCCTGTCGCTGCAAGGACTGTGTCCCAACCATGACACGGCAGGAATTTCTGCCATGTCATTGTAACGGGTGGGCATAGTTACATAGGTACCTACCTACTAATGTATATTTAAATTGATTTTAATTATGTAAATTAGGAGGGTAATTTTTACCCACCTGCATAGATGGAACCTAGGTATATAAATATGGACATATATAAAGAAAGCGAATGATATAGGTCGGTAGGTAATTATATATATGTGACGTTTGCAAAAATGTTATAGTTATAGTTTGAGGGGAAAAAAGAAGCCATTTGAATTCTTGGGCAAATACCGTAAATTTTGTTCTGATTAAATGATAGCTAGTACCATCTCAAAATTTTTATCAAAATCTTTGGAGCCGTTTTCTATAAAAATAAGAACCAACAACCAAGGCACAATGACTCGATTGATCGATGCCGTGTAATATTCACTGCTAAAAATGATAAATGTGATTGTAGTATAGGCTCACCGCCAATGATCATCTGCGTGAGAGTTGTCACGTCGTGTGATAATCATTGTTTTGCTTGTCATTGCCGTGACACCGAGACACAAATATCACCGTGACACACTTTGACGTTCATTGTATTTTGGGACAACAATGACAGACATGTGTCATTCGTGTGATAGTCATTGTAGCTGACCAGGACACGATTACCTTTGTCACGCAATGACGGTGGTAGGACCTATTTTGCTGTGACGTCAGAGTGTCACGGCAATGACACATTACAAGGACCTTGTAATACTAGCTTAACCATAAACGTGTCCGTCAGTAAGGAGTGCGTCCGATTTAGAGAAACTAATATACTTGAATTAAATAAAATAAAAATAAATAAATGATTTTTTTCTAACTAAATCATAGGACTAGTCGCTTCGAATTATAATATAATATTGGAAGCCATTCGCTTTGTTTGCTAGAGGATTTTCTTTTTGGTTTAGCTTGAAGTCGAAAGCTTCCTAGATGTGAGATATCACTTAATACTAAATATTGCAACTATTAGCTTAGTGCGTGGGACGATGCAATGAATCCAATTTGAAATTGGACGATTCATTTTGAATTTCATAAGTAGGTAGATCGTATATGTTTCGTGATATAATAAAAGATTTTTGTGTTTCCTTAACATTGAAATTTAAAAAAATCTTCTAGTGTGTCCAGCTTACAGTGAACCGCACTGCATTTGGAAAAAAACTGAAAGAAAAACACAAAACTTGTAAAAAGACAACAATTAAAAAAATTTCAACTCATCTCACATGATCAGCCTATGATTTAAGCACGTTAACTTGTGTCACATGCGTCTGTGTAAAATAGATAAATATAGAATTAAAATTATGAAGAAAAATATGTAAACTAAGCAAAAAGAATATAAAAAATAAAACAAAAAAAAATAATTACGAAAACTAAAAAAAAAAAACACTACTATTTCGATTGAGGAAACAAAAAAAAACTTATTTTTTAATTGTTTTAAATTATCTTAAGGTCTAGGAATAACCCGTTTTTTGACTGAAACTAGAAAGTGATTGATATAAAAAATATCTATATATAAATAAATTTAATAATTAAGACACTAAACAAAATTAAAAAAAAACTAAAACGATAAAAAGATGTATTTTATTGCAATGAGGAGAACAAGATTCTTTTTAATAAGTAAATACGAAAAAACACAAACATGAGTAACGGATGAATCAACTTAAATTTATATAAATATATATGTACCATGTGTTATACATATATATATACGAGTATATGCGTTTATAAACTAAACGTAAAAAAGTGTTGAAACAGAACAAAAAGAAAAAAATTGTTGTGTCGTGATCGAAGTTAAACTAATTTACTTTTTAAGAACAAAAACAAATTAAATTTTTGTTAAGAAAAAACATTAAAACACAAAACGATAGTATTCCTCTAATATAAAAAAATTTAAAATGAAATATAAAGAACAATATAATGAAAGAACATCTCTGTAAAAAAAATAAACTCTTAACTTTCGTTCTTTTTCTCTCTCGTTTAGAAAAAAATAAAATAGAAAGAAAACAACAAAAAAAGCCATTATCACAATATTTTTTAAGCCTTAATGTATTTTAGTTTTTTAATCTAATTTATAAACACTTATCATTAAATAAAAAAAACTGCAATGTGCAGGCATTGACAACAATATTATAAAAAAAACAACAATAGATTTATCTGTTTGATTGTAGAAATTTTTAAATAGACAAAACTTTTTTTTTAAAGAAAATTGCCTTTTTTCTACTGAGGGAAAAGAAGCTGATGTCTGTTTTTTTCGTAGCGGGTTATTCATTCGCTCTTAACCACCATCATAAATGAAAAAATGCGACGAGACAAAATCTGGGCCCTATTGCAAATTACAAAACGAAAGGTATCTATAAAAACCGACCGCCAAAGGCGGTTGAATAGTTGCAAAATAAATGCTCTTATTTAAAGTTTCAAATGACAATGGCGGGTGGCAATGACGCCGACAAAATAGTCGCCCCATCACGAATTACACCGTAATTTGAAAGTTTTACGAATTTGCGAAAAAATTTATTGCAGAATTCGAAATTAGCTGTGTTACGTCAAATCAGCTTCAATTATGTCGATTTCCTTCAATAGAAAAATTGTTCCGCGACGGATCTGTACCAATTTTTTTCCCTTAAAGGAATTTCTTAGACAAAGAAATTTGATTTTTTTCTAAAAGAATTGAATTCTCTCGAATCTCTTTTAGAAGACGGATTTACACAGATTTTTTTTTTTTTTTTTTTTTTTGTAAATTCATTTTTATTTCATATTCACTTATAACTATCTTAAAGCTAGACAAAAATGTTTAAAACTAGCCTACTTATCAATAACTTACAACTAATTAACTGGCCCTTTACGGGCGCTCTAAACTAAACAATAACTCCTAGAACTAATGTCTTTCGACTTAAAAACTATTTTAATTAAATCTAATTATTTTGTTTTTTTTTTAAACCAAGAAATTTTTTTTACAAAAAACTCAGTATCAGTATTTTTTTTTCTTTTTTTTTTTTACTTAAAAACTACCTTAAGATAAACTAAAAATAATTTAAACTAGATATAACTAACTTATACTAACTAAAAATAACTTAAACTACTTAAAATACCTAATAATACCCAAAACCACTTAAAACTACTTAAAACTAGAACAGCCACAGCTGCATTTTTTTTCGTTTTTTAATTTTTTTTTTATTTTTTATATGCATGCAGACACACAACAACATGCAACCCACACATACATGTACATACGCACATACAATACATCCGCACATATATGCACAGACGTGCAGATACATGCACATATGCCCCCGCATACATACATATTTTTAATTTTTGTTGGTGCCGTCCCGACTGTTGCCTATACCTAATTACCCTAAATGTATGTAAGTCGGCCAAGACATACCATCTTAATCGACTTTAAATATGACGATGCTGTTCAGAGAGCCACCAGAACTGGTTCTCCTGTTTCGCCCTATCCCTTCGGTCCCGATCGGACACAGTCCTACTAAACCGAAGGCGCTCCTCTCCACCTTGAGCGATGACGTCTCGACCATACATGAGTCGCCTATCTACAGTTTTACGGCTGACGTGGTAGATAAGGGGAACCGCCATTCTATCCTGTATCAGCCCTCGACTGTCTAAATAGAGGGATGTAACCTTAACCGCTCACTCAAAATATTCGTTATTGGGGTAATAAGCCCCAAAAATTAAGCTGTTGGTTGAGGACATCGCTCTTGCAGCGTGAACCCGAATCAGCTTAAACAAAAAATTATCTAGTCTGTTTATGTTGGCTCCGTTGTATAGAACCTGGTTGGAATAATATCTTGTGTACTCCGACTCTGGTGTTCTGTGTAATCCTAGGCAACGTCTAAGACATTGCCTCTCAAACACCCGAATCTTTTCCATTTGAGATGGGGCAACGTTGAACCACACCGGGCATCCGTAGGCAATCATCGGCCTGATGAGGGCCATGTAGCAAATCACCTTCACCCTGCTGTCAAGACGGCTGCTATAGAACAGTCGTTTTGTCAAGGCAAAGGCTCCCCTAGCCCTGGCCAAAGCAGCGCCTATATGTCTGTGGAAATACAGGTACTGATCCAACCAGATGCCAAGGTACTTTACTACACTTTTAGTCGCCAGTGGATGTCCATGTGGCCCTACGATCACGAGCTTGCGCCAGTTCTTTCTAGTATCCCTTGAGGCGCTAGACAACGGAGTCCTAAACAAAATAGTTTCTGATTTCTGGAAGTTGATTTTCAACTTCCAGTCATAACAATATCGCTGAATCTTGTCGAAGTCACTGCAAAAGATTTTTAATGACCTCAATTGTATTAGCTGTTCTGTACGCAATTAGATCGGCGGCGTACGCAATTGCCTGAGTTAGACTACCTATCAGATCGCTGGTGTAAATGCTGAATAGAATCGGCGAGTTAACCGCTTCCTGCTGAAGACCATTATTAATATTAAAGATTGCGGTAGAAGTTACATTGCCACTCTTGACAACAAAAGGCGTGTTTTTTTCTAAGCCCCGGGGAAATTGGACGAAAAAAACGATGAGTAGGATTAACAATTTGCATACTAAATCCAACAACAACTAATCCCCGGGGGTGCTTAGCTTAAACTCAGAGAATTCTCGGGGCTTAGCTATTGGAGAGGATAAAAACTGTGCTACCAAAAACTTTTATCGATAAAATGTATAGAAACTTCAAAACTGACATTTTTATATGTCAGATAATTATCAATTTTGTTTGGTTTGATTGAGCATTTGGTCTAAGTGTGTCAGTTATTTTCCTGACGGTCATGTCAACCTAACCTAATCTACTTTTTAATATAAATTCCGCAACACAACAACAAATCAATTTTAACATTTTTCGCTTTTGTATTGCCTCTATGGTTTTTTCCACCTCGCCATGAGCACAACCTTCTACAGCGATTTTCATTTTTGCGTATATTTTTATTATAGGTGTATTAAAACTTGACTGTAAAATTATTATTAAATAAAAAAACATTTCCTGGAGTTGATATTCGTTTAACTAACAAGAATTGAATGAACAACAAAACAAAGGTTTCTCTGAGAAGATTGTTTTCGGCTGCGTTTTGTTGTACACGGGAGCAACCCAATACAGATTCTCTGCTACATCCTTGGCATACTTCAATCTTCTGGATCGTCGTCTGGTCTTGCTCAGGCCTATATTCCTAATTACATAGGGACTGAGCGTCCCGCCCGAATATGCAACTCGTCCAGTAATATCATGTCACCAGTGACCGACGAATGGGGTAGTTTTCAAGTAGATATGTATCATCTTATTTACATTTACTTTACTAATGAATTACTACAATTATTATGCTCTTGTCAAATCCATCAAAATAATTTCTGCACTCTTGGCCGCAGAAATTAAAATGCACCATACAAAACGATACCTGTTAGGCCGTATTTGATTGTGTATTTGTAGATTCTGGTACTTAGACTAGCAGGGGGGATCTCCAGTATGGCTGGTATCTGGCCAGATACGCAGTACGCATCCGGGATTTTTGTGAATCTCTTCAAAAGCACGACGAAACTCACCAACAGGTGCCATACCAAGTTATGTATCTAATTGTGCGCTCATATGTAGTAGGAGGATAACAAAATTCCAGAAAAAGTGGGTCCCGCAATTCCGTCGTCTGTCTGTCTGTACAACGCTCTACAGCCTAAACTGCTGAGTCTATTTTCTTCAAACTTAGTATTTGAGCATTTTAGGCGATTATCTAAAATAGATTTTTGAATCGTGTTTTAGGCACAAAACTAACGGTACCTGCCAACAATTTTTTTTTTTGAAAATTCAATATTTCGTAAATGGGTGCACGATATTTTTTTTAATTCACTTCTTAAATTTATAATATTAAATATTTAAAATTGCCATACTAAAAAAATTTTTAGAAAAAAGTTATGAAATTTTGAATGTACAAATTTAGTAAAAAAGAATAAAAACATATTGAACTGTTTCTACTAAAAATCATGTGCCTAAGATGTGATCGAACACAAGATCAAGTATGTGCGATCGAGTCGTGCATTTTATTTGTATCATAATTAAGATATAAATACATTTTTAGCCATCGACTCAGATTTGGAGTTCTCAGAAAATAAAAATATAGTAGACTTTCAAAAGAATGAATTACTTTAGCTGGATTAAAGTTCCTTGCTTCCTCTAAGTGTTTTTTCATTCAGTTGTAAAATATGAATACATGATGGACATAGTTCAACCATAACAATATCCGGCCGAACATTGCGAATAATCTAAAAAAAAAAGTAGTAATAGAAAGTTAAATAAATTCTTGACATGAACATCAATATTTACTTACATATGAAACTTAATCTTGTATTGTATTGTATTCACTAAAATGAGCCGTACCTACAAGATAGACTTTACCACCAAACGGAGTTGTAAGCACCGTCATTGTAGGAGGTAGATGCTTTTGAAATTCCTCAATATCATCGTAAACATGAATTGAATTCCTCTTCTCGACAGCAACGTCGCCATTTTTTGATAGGTTATTGCCATTTTCAATGGTCTTCGATGGCGATGGTGAAGCTGGTGATAATGGTGATGTTGCAGCTGTTGTCGATGATGGCTCTCGTGGGATATTTAATCTCTTTTGAGCTGAACACGCCCCTCCTAACCTAACCTAACAGAAATTGCTTGATAAATATAAGAAAATTACATCTACTCGTGAATCACAAAAGTACCAATTTATGTTTGTATATTTAGTATAATTCAAGAACTTAAGTAATTAATCTTACCTTATGTGGACTTTCAACTAAAGTCCTGCATTCTGGGCATGCATCCGAATTAAATCCGTATCCGTATTCCCATCTGATCTTAGGGCTGCATTTGGTTTGTGCGATAATCTCGGAGGACCACACACTATCGTGTCCGTAATAGCTGCAGCTAAGTTGGGCGTTACAATTCCAGAGAGTATATGACCTTCTACTTCCCGTTCATTCTTATCAATTTCTTCATTTTGTGTTGTTTCAGGCGTAGTTTGCATATTTGGCGTTGCAATATAACTTGTTGTATTTTTTACAACAGTTGATGTTGTTGTCAAACTAATGGGACTAGTTGCCCAAACTGTAGTCACTGAGGCTGTAATTGGATTCATTGTTACTGATGGCGGTGACAATGGTATTGCAATAGATGTCGGCGAAGTTAGTGTACTTGATGTTGTAGTTTTACTGACGGGATTACTAGAAATAACACTGTGATTTAGAGTTGTAGTCAATGTAGGGATGACTGTTGCTTTGCACGTTATCTTTACTACGTACAACAATGCGTTTGATCATTGTCTCTCGCAAAAGACGTGGAGGCTCAATGGTTTTCTGGTTGTTGTTATGAGACGTTGTAATGGTTGATTGCTGGTTTACAACAACTGTGACTGAAGGTTGTGTTGGGAAGGTAGGTTTTATAGAAACAGAATGTATTGAAGAATCGTCATCCGAAAGGACTTCGTTCTTCAGTCACGACCTAAAGTAATTGAAAGAGGGTCAGCACTGTCGTGTTTTTCCTATTGCAGTTGATGTTTTTAATTCTTCATCATAAGTTTCTAGTTTTATGTCTTCAAATGGAATCAATCCTTTCGGTGGGACAAGTCTTTCCAATGTTTTTTCCTTTGGTGTTCTCTTTTTTGTATTGTCTTTTTTCCATAGGCGATGGGAAACGATTCAAAGGCGATTTACTCCTATTTGTTCGGATAAAATAAAAAAAAACATTATAAATCAATTTATTAAATTTCATTGGAACTCACTTAAATTGTCCCTCGGTACTATTTATTGATTACATTGCATTTTAAAATAGATGACACCTTGCAAATCTGAAATAAAATTTAGTGTAGTTAGAAAAGTTTCTTAATTTAATAATTAATTCATGGAGACAAATATAAAAAAACGACTCCCCAAATTGAAAAAGAAGTTATTTTCAACGCCATCTTGGCACTTTGACATTTAAAAATGTTATAAAGTATTATAAGGTGTTATAAAATTATAAAACCCGTGTGACTACGCATAGGTCAAGTTGCCTCACTTTTTTGTATGAATGCGCTATCCAGTGTATTATAGAGATCAGGGGTGAACGCCCGCATTGGTATTCAGGAGTTCGATCTTTTATAAAAGTCTGTTATGTAACTTCGAAAAAGAAACATTTATACAAACAGACCTAAAATCTGCTATCAAATTATCAGCTGTAGTAGGTAAATAAAAACTCGGCAGTCGGCACTGACTAATGACAATATAAAATTAACCTGCGGATTTATCGTGTTCTGTTTCGCGTAGATAAATAATAATCAATCTTGTAATTTGTCAATAACAGTTCTTGAATTTAATATATCCAATATAAAAAGTTGTACAAAAACGAAATCCGGGAAGATAAGCGACACTTTCTTTTACGTTTCATCCATCAAAATGCGTTCTGTGCTTTCGTGTATTGAAATAAATAGTTTGAAATTACTTTCATATTTGTGTTTGTTATTATGTATTTTAATAATATTTTGTTATATCTGTCCTTTTAAGAACAATTCATTAACGAAATAAAAGTTTTTACTTCATATATTGAAATCTTTTATTATAAAAGTAACAGAAATGTGTCTTCTATTCTTTTATGATTCATAAAAGATTCCATAACAGATTGTGGCATGCTGAATACCAAAAATGCAGTTCGTAAAAGACTTTTTAAGAATTTCGAAGTTTTGACAGCTGATTCCTTAACAGATTTTATAGCAGATTTAGCATGCCGAATACCAAAATTATAATTCATAAAAGATTTTTTGACAGCTTAAACTTTTGTATGCAAATTCATAACAGAATAGCAGAATAACAGAATAAAAGATTTCGCCGAATAGGTCTAAATATTATCGCCAAATTTTAAAAGATTTTGTAATATGTTAAATCATTTTTAGTTTGATACCAGGCTAAAAAGAGGAGTTTGCTAATTTTAAACCAGTTTAGTATTGTAGTATTTTCTTAAGATTTTACTACAGTTAAAATCACAAAATGGCTACTTTATTTTTTTAGTATCGTACTAAATCCATATGCCACTTTGACATTTACAAACGTCAAAAAGTTATATTCGCTTACTTTTTAGCACTATTTTAGGCGTGTTTAGTTGTAGTTTATTAAGAAAATAGATTTAGTATGGTGCTAGTTAAAAAGTGTTTGAAATTAGGAAAATATTAGTAAAGTGCCTTAGTATTAGCAAACTGTTAAGCCGTATCAAGCTAAGCCCTTATTATCAGGCTGTTTAAAATTTTGTGCAATTGTGTTTCAAACGTTTTTTTTTCAAATTATTCTTTTGTTGACAGTTCAAACAGAAACAAAACACATAGGTTTGCAAATAGGGAAGGGACTTTATTCGATATTTTGATTATAAAATCGACTTCTCTGTCTGAAATTTATATCCATCACAATGCGCGTAGTCGTATTCCTTTAAAATTCTTCCGATGAAAGCCACTGCTTCGAACTGAAATTAAATTTCCGACGAAGATGCGCTGCGGAAAAAATTCCGTTCTGACGGGTACCTCGACAGGGCAGAATATATACAAATATTTTGGGTGAAAGATATTCCGGGCGAAACTCATATTAGTTCTGAATATACATTAGTGTTCATTTTTGTTATTTACACATAAAATAGATTCCATAGCTATTGCAATTATTGCTGCAAATATCGAGGCAAAAGCTTAAAATCCAAAGAAACAACTTTTTTTCTTATAACTTTGCACGCGCTCAAGGGATTATGAATACCCTTTATATGTTCTTAAACACGGCGCGGCATCCGGTGAAAGGAGAGAAAGAAGGGTAGAAAGATGTGTGGCTCGACGTATTGAGATGGTGGTTGTTGTCTCAGATTTTATCTCAGGGATGGCGGCTGAACTAATGCGGAGGAAATTAACGTGTCTTATTTATTTATGTCTCTTATAATTCGCATTATTTTATTATATTTCCTTGTCATATTTATGAGTAGTTTACTCAATCACATATTGTTAGTGTTATGCCTGAACAGCATGTAATGAGTAAACCAGCAACTCATTTTATGACAATTTTTAGAATTGGTTTTTAATGGAATATAAGAAGACATAGACAACGGCAGGAATCGAACCTGCGACCACGAGGTTGACAGGCGAGCACACAACTATCGTGCCACGGACACCCCCAAATTACTAGAATTTTGTTGGAAACAAATTGATCAATGAATAATTCGAACAAAAATTAATTGGCCACAAGTAATGTAAAGCAAATATTCATCAATTTTACATAACGTGTTACGAATACTTAAACCATTGGGATATATCTTTTAAAGAATATGAAGTTTTTAGGTGGGTAATTCTTCGAAAAATTTCTCTTTCCAACTTATTTGACGAATTTGTTCATCACTAAAGTATAACAAAATGGATAGAGAACAAAATAACTGTGGCCGGGAAATTGATAGACATTTTTTAGCATTTTTGTCGAGGTAGGCCTTTGTCTGCCAGGTTCAAATGCTCCAACTAGGGCTGGCAACGAGACCGAGACTAGTCTCGGTCTCGTCTCGGTCTCGTCTCGGTCTCGGTCTCGTCAACGAGACGAGACTCCTCTAAAAGTACCGAAGACGAGACCGAGACGAGAGCGAGACGAGACCGTATTTTTGGTACCGAAATTCGACGAGAGTCTCGCTGGTCTCGGCGGTCTCGGTGGTTTGGTTTCGGTTTTCGCTATAAGAAAATTTTGTTTTTATTTCATTATTGTTTAGTATATAATCATGTTCAATTTTTATAATATTCACAAGTTTTTTTTTGCGAAATATTAAACCATATATGTATGTACATAGTTATACAGAGAACAATACGTACGATTTATGTATGCATGGCGTTGCTTCCTTTTGGGTGACATTTGGTAAAAAATATTGTCAAAACGTCAAAATATAGTTCGTTGCCTAGCTGTCAAGCTATGAGCTGTCTAAATCCAATGAAGGATGGCTCCGATTTAAATGGATTAAAAAACCTCTTCAAAAGTCAAATTTTACCTCAGAAAATTAGAAATTTTTCCGATTTTATTTTTGGCTTCGGAAAAAGGTGATTTAAGGCCTTTTGGGTGAGGTTTGAAAAAAAAAATATTTTAAAAACGTCAAAACATACAGTCCTATTCTGTTAAACGTTCACGTGAATATTTGTATTCTGCTATCCGACGGAAAAAAAGAATTGTTTCAAAAAGTATATAAATTTCGATCAAAAATTAATTTTAACAATTAGATTCTCTTAAGAACTAAACAAAAAAAAAATATTTGTAAGGCTTTGGATTCAAAAGATAGAAGACATTTGAAAATATCTAAATAGTCAAAAATTGAGTGAAATATTCACGTGAATCGAAAGATAGCAGAATAGGGCTGATAGTTTATTGCCTACCTGCCAAGCCATGAACTGTCAATTTCATTGAAGGATTGCTCCAATTAAAATGGATTAAAAAAACTGTACAAAATTCAAATTTCATCTTGGAAATACGGCTCTTGTTGTCTGATAACGTTACTTCACAGCCTATTTTTTACGTTATCACACACCTTTGAAAACTAAATTAGCACAAAATGTAAGCCATTCGGAGCGCTTTCATACGTAACTTAATATCATAGTTTTCGATTTACACAAGTAAAACTTACTTGTTTCAAGTGAAGTCTATGGCCTTAGCTTCATGGACCTACGTAGTGCAGAACAAAATTTCTAGTTTATGATTTGTTTTTTTTTTTTTTTTTTTTTTAAATTCATTTTTATTTCATATTAACTTATAACTATCTTAACGCTAGACAAAAATGTTTAAAACTAGCCTAATTATCAATAACTTACAACTAATTTACTGGCCCTTTACGGGCGCTCTAAATTAAACAATAACTCTTACAACTAATGTCTTTCGACCTAAAAACTATTTTAATTAAATCTAAATTTTTTTTTTTTTTTTTATTTATTTTATATTTCAAGAAACTTTTATACAGAAAACTTGGTATCTGATCATTTTTTTTTTTTTTTTTTTTTTTTTTTTTTTTTTTTTTTTTTTTTTACCTATAAACTAAACTTAAATATATATTAAAAAATAATTAAAACTAAATAAAACTAACTTATACTAACTAAAAATAACTTAAACTACTTAAAATACCTAATAATACTTATAACTACTTAAAAACTAGAACAGCCACAGCAGCATTTTTTTCGTTTTTTAATTTTTTTTTGTTTATTTTTTATATGCATGCAGACACACACTAGCATGCAACCCACCCACACATGTACATACGCACATACATATACGTACGCACACACATGTACAGACACGCAGATACATGCACGCATGCCCCCGCATACGTACATATTTTTAATTTTTTTTTTGGTGCCACCCTGACTGTTACCTATACCTAATGCCCTAAATCTATGTAAGTCGGCCAAGATATATCATCTTCATCGACTTTAAATATCACGATGCCGTTCAGAGAGCCACCAGAACTGGTTCTCCTGTTTCGCCCTATCCCTCCGGTCCCGATCGGACACAGTCCTACTGAACCGAAGGCGCTCTTCTCCACCTTGAGCGATGACGTCTCGACTATACAGGAGTCGCCTATCCACAGTTTTCCGGCTGACGTGGTAGATGAGCGGAACCGCCCCTCCATCCTGTATCAGCCCTCGACTGTCTAAATAGAGGAATGCCTCAGGAGGGATGTAACCACTTAACCGCGCACTCTCAAAATATTCGTTATTGGGGTAATAAGCCCCAAAAATTAAGCTGTTAGTTGAGGACATCGCTCTTGCAACGTGACCCCGAATCAGCTTGAACAAAAAATTATCTATTCTGTTTATGTTGGCTCCGTTGTATAGAACCTGGTTGGAATAATATCTTGTGTACTCCGACTCTGGTGTTCTGTGTAATCCAAGGCAACGTCTAAGACATTGCCTCTCAAACACCCGAATCTTTTCCATTTGAGATGGGGCAACGTTGAACCACACCGGGCATCCGTAGGCAATCATCGGCCTGATGAGGGCCATGTAGCAAATCACCTTCACCCTGCTGTCAAGACGGCTGCTATAAAACAGTCGTTTTGTCAAGGCTAAGGCTCCCCTAGCCCTGGCCAAAGCAGCACCTATATGTCTGTCGAAATACAGGTACTGATCCAACCAGATGCCAAGGTACTTTACTACACTTTTACTCGCCAGTGGATGTCCATGTGGCCCTACGATCACCAGCTTGCGCCAGTTCTTTCTCGTATCCCTTGAGGCGCTAGACAGCGGAGTCCTAAACAAAATAGTTTCTGATTTCTGGAAGTTGATTTTCAACTTCCAGTCATCACAATATCGCTGAATCTTGTCGAAGTCACTCTGCAAGAGACTTTTGATGACCTCAACTGTATGAGCTGTTCTGTACGCAATTAGATCGTCGGCGTACGCAATTGCCTGAGTTAGACTACCTATCAGATCGCTGGTGTAAATGTTGAATAGAATCGGCGAGTTAACCGCTCCCTGCTGAAGACCATTATTAATATTAAAAATTGCAGTAGAAGTTACATTGCCACTCTTGACAACAAACTTTCTACCATTTAGCATGTCATAAAGCATATACAATAGAGGTTTACTTATACCTAGTCTGGTTAGCTTTAGATAGAGACCTTCTAACCATACGGTGTCGAAGGCCTTCTCCAAATCAACCAGACAGGCACCCGTACACTGTTTTTTAGTTTTGTTCCATTGGATATCAGAAACAAGTTTAGACGCGGCATGAATTGTGTCATGTCCCGCCTTAAAACCGAACTGATTATCCGGGATGATATTTTTGTCCTCCGCCCATTTGAACAGGGCTCTATTAATAACCTTTTCAAACACTTTGCTGATACTCGGAAGAAGACTTATCGACCGGAGATTCGCCGGATTGGAGTTGTCCTTTTCTTTTTTGGGAGAGGGTGCACCACAGCTGTCTTCCACCGCACTGGATAATATGCATTATTCAGCGCGTTGTTAAACAGTGTGGTATAAATGTCAACTGCTTCTTGAGGCAAATGTCGTAGTACAACGTTGGATATACCATCGAGTCCTGCAGACTTCTTTTTCTTTAATGAATCGAAGATGAGCTGGAGCTCATTCTTCGAAATTAACAGGGGGCTGGGCCCATTTCGGTCGGCGATTATGGCGTTTGCCAAATCTTCATCATTAAACCTGGTAAAACCAAGGTTCTCAGATCGCCATTCGGTTATATCGTTCCGGAGCCATAAGTGATGAAGCAGAGCTCTGTTCTCCAGGTCATGATTCGGGCGAATGCTAGCATTCACCTTGTACACTTGCTGGAAAGCAGCCCCCACAGCCTCCACTCTCTCCTGCGGATCTTCGATTATATAGAGGTCATCGTCCAATACGGCATCCTCTGGGTCTATGCCTGCTGTCAGAAGTACGTCTCTGTTCTCTGTCGTCCTCTGGAGCTTAAGACACGGAAGATCGTTTTGATCCTTTCTTCTAAAAATCTTATTAATTTTTGGGAACATACTTGGGTCGCTGGAGTTAACGGCACGAATTTTATTGTCCCAGAACGAATTAATAGCCAATCTATAATTTTCTTTGATCAATTGGTTGATGTTTTTGATGGACGACTTCAGTGTCCTAATCTCCAGGTCTCGTGTATCAGTAAACCGCCTGTACAAGCGTTTTAGTCTTGTCAGTAGTCCACTTTTTTGTCTGTGAAGTGCGTCAATTGTCGCGTTACGGTACATGTCAGTTGCGTTACGTTCTTTGTATTTCGGTATTGTTCTGTTCATTGTTCGTAGAATCGTTTCGTCAATTTGTTCTAAGTATCTGTCGATTTCAGTATTTGTTAGGTTCCTGTCATTTGGTGGGGATATACCATTTGAACGTAATTCACTCAATAAGGCATTGGAGAAACGTGGCCAGCGCACCTTACTGTAATTGTAAGTATGCACAGGCACATACTCCTCCAACTCCATAAGCTGGTTCGGAAGTTGTATTACGGCTGCGAGTCCGCAGTGGTCACTGTCGTACTCGATCGTTCGTAAACAATTTCTTGGCCGTTGACCCACAGCGTCAGTAATTGTTAGTCTTGCGTCTTTAAGCAATAGATCCAGATAGGCACCGCTTCTTGGGAACGATGGCCTGTCTGTGGCTAGAAGATCGATGCGATACTCAAGGTTGTATCGACCCATCCAATTAAATAGATGGTTACCTCGAGGATTTTGTATTTGATTTCCCCAATCTGTGTGCTTGGCGTTTAAATCACCCGCCAATATATAGTAATTCTCTTCCGAGCTCAATCTTAAGCATTCAAAAAGCTTTTCAAGCTCTGTTATAAACTGCGTGGGCTGATGTGTTTCCGGTGCATAGGCAGCGATCACATACATTCGCTTCCCCTGTTGGAGATGAATGCATATGATGCATGCCTCTAACGTCCGAAATTTTCGCACATCACTATTATATATTACCTTATGACTAATGCCTTTACGTATAAAGATTGCGACGCCTCCTCCTTGCGTGGAGTTGGGTCGGTCTCTTCTTACGATATTGTAATTGTTGTTAGTCAATTTATGTTTCTGGTTAAGCTTAGTTTCGCTAGCCATAAACACATCTGGACTTATGTCTTTAAGCAATTGGAATAAATTCGCTCTACGTTCGGTCCTAATCAATGAATTTACATTCACAGCTAGGATCTTAAAGGGCCTCTCCGGCAGCGCGCCCTTAACCTCTAAGTTGCGTTAAGCTCGGCAAAACAGAGTAGAGATAATCCACCCTAGTCGCCTGCTCCCTGATCTGGTTTTGGAGGCCGTTCAACTGGCCCTGGATGGCCAGTAGAACGCCCATAATATCCGCCTGTGCCGCCGGCGCCTTAGGCACGGGGGCCTGTTGGGCGACCTTTGGTGTAGGCTGTACCGTGCTTCCCCTTCCTGACGCCATTTGGGCGTAAGAAATTTGGGGGTTGACGGACGTTGTTGTAGGAGGGCGCACTGTTGGACGCTTTTCTACCACTGTTTGCTTTGCTGCTTTATTGTTTTTTATAAGCTGAAACGTCGGGCATCCCCGATAATTAGCGGGGTGTCCGGCGCCTCGGCAGAGTACACATTTAAGCTGGGTCCTATCTTCGACCCGTTCTTTTCCTAACTTGCATTCATCTGCATTGTGGTTCTCTCCACACTTAACGCAGCGTGACTGCATTTCGCAGTTTGCTGCGGCGTGGCCGAACCTTTGGCAGCGCATGCATTGAAGCATGTCGCCGCGCCTTTTTAATTTGTCCCAAGTTACAACCTGGCAGTTGAGGACGGATATACTCCTCAAACTATCCAGTTTGCTGCTGGGTGAAAGTTGAACGAGGAAGAAGGGAAGACTCCGCTTCTCCCGCCTAGCTCTAACTGTAGCGAACGGCTTGACCCCAATAAAGTCGAGATCGTCATTCGCTTTTTGGCGGAGTTCATTTAAGAGCACCTGTGGTTCCGTGTAGGAATCTATGCCCTTCAAAAGGACCGTTTGAAATTTTTCGGTTTTAGGGGTGAAACTAAAGAATTCGGTAGTAGTTTCTTTCAGCAACTCTTTAATTTTTTTGTGCTGTTCCAGTGTGAAGCACTGGATAGCATGCCTATCGTTATTTAATCTTTTAATAGTAAAATTTTGACCTATGGTCAACTTACATAGATTTATGGTATCCTGTAACTCCATTTTATAAGTATTAATGGGTGGCACCTTTTCTTTTTTCATGATCGGCGGCTGTGGCTGCTGCTGCTGAGACTGATTTTTCTGCGGCTGTTGATTCTGCTGCTTTTGAATCTTCTGCTGCTGTTTTTCTTGCGGTTGTTTCTGGACTTGTTTCTGCTGCTGTTGCTGTTGTTGTTGTTGTTTTTGCCGTTGTTGTTTTGGCTGCTGCTGTGGCTGTTGTTTTTGTATTTGTTCTTTTTTCTGTTGTTGTTCTTTTTCTTCGAGTTCTTTTAGTTGCCTCGCTCGGCGCGCTTCTTGGCTGGCCTTAACTTTACTTTTTATCTTTTCTATTTCTGCCTCCAAAGCATCAATTTGGGCGAACATTCTTTGTTCGTCCTCCTCAGATGACGCCTCTGATGTGGAGAGGTTCACGAAGGCAGTACTATCGCCCGTCGTGAAGTGCCCTTCTCCTTCTTCAGACATATATGCTATACCCTCTTCGGGTGAAGTGTCTAACTCGGTTTGTCTTGCTGCCTCTGACGTCTCGTCTATATCGGACGTATGCACCCCAGCTGGCAGCTTTGCTGAGGTGGCCGTGGATCTCCTTTTTACCAAATTTGGTGCGCACTTGATCCTCTTTCTGCGCTTTTGATTAGCATCGGATGATGTTGCCGTTGTTGTTATTGCTGTTGATGTTGTTGCTGCAGAATCACTGCTTGTAGTTGGAACATCTTTCGATGTTCCCTCAGCTGATGCCATCGCTGGCCTCATTGGCCCTAGGACACCTTTCGATGCCCCGGTGCTTAAACTCCTCCTCCTTTGCTCGTTTTCCCAACCAATAAAGTTAACTACTTCACGGTTGTGAAAAAAAGCTGATAAAGTTCTGATGCCCTCCTGGGAATCGAACTGGCGACCCTCGGATTCTCGGTCGGCCACTCTATCCCTGTGCTACTGCACCACTTGTGAAATTTTGATTTAATTTAGAACTTAAGCTCACACACGAATTTTAATTGGAAAAACTGGGAAGCCGAAAACGTCTTAACACTTCCACAGTACGAGATCGACTGAGTTTATGATTTGTTTAGCACAAGCAAAGACAGCTCATGGCTTGATAGGTAGACAACATACTATATTTTGACGGTTTGATAATATATTTTTCCAAATGTCCTACAAGAGGCTTAAAATCAACTTTTACCGGAGGAAAAATTGAGGTAAAATTTGAATTTTTGTAGAGGATTTTTAATCCATCTAAATCGGAGCGATGCTTCAATGGATGTTGACAGTTTATGACTTGACAGGTAGGCAACTTACTATATCTTGATATTTGGATATTATTTTTTTTCCAAATGTCACCCAAAAGGTTTAAAATCAACTTTTTAGGGAGCAATAAATTAAATCGATAAATTTCGATTTTTTTGAGGTAAAATTTGAATTTTGTAGAGGTTTTTTAATTCATTTAAATCGGAGAAATCCTTAAATGGTTTTTGACAGGTCGGGGCTTGACAAAAACGGTTAATTTATGTTTTAAGAAATCGAGCGTTGTATTTTTTTAATATTTTATTTGTTTTTGCTATGAAATATATTTACTTACACAATTCTTCCAAAATGTTATTTCCACTTAACTCAAAAGACAAAACAGACTCACGAGTTTGTTTCATACATTTTCCCGCATTTTTCTTACCGACGATCTGCTGAGATACCATAACCATACTCTATATTTGCAATCCAAACAATGCGTCTAATCTTTATCTTACATCTTTTTACTACCAAAAAAACACGAAAGAAACCAAGACTAAGGATGATACCGAGACCGAGACCGAGACGAGATCGCACATTAAAATTTTCTCGAGAAAAAGGCGAGACCAAGGCCGAGACGAGACTTGGTTAGGCGAGACCTGGACCGAAACCGAGACGAGACTGAAATTTTTCGATTTTGACGAGACCGAGACGACATTTACAAAAGTCTCGCCTGGTCTCGTCCCGTTGCCAGCCCTAGCTCCAACCGAAAGAGTTTTTTCCATAAGGAATAATATTTGGACAAATAGAAACACACAACTGAATGTTGAAACTCTTAGAGCCATGTTAATGGTAAAATAAAACTAAGCTGCCAGGAATTTAAAAAATATTTATTAGGAAACGATAATATCATCAAAGAAATGTGTTATGCAAAAAAAGTACCAATTACCAATTTTATTTTTTTTTTTCAAAGACTTGGTAAAGAAATGGTTGAATATTAAAAAAATTAAAGTTTTTGCATTTTGTGCTGTTTTTTTTTGTTTTTGAGAATTTTGTTGATTTTTCACCAAACAAATTTTTCAATTTTCAAATTTATGTCCCCGGTTTTGCTCAGAGAAATATGTACTTACGATATGAATGAACAAATTTAAAAATAATAAAATCGAATTTTTTTCAGTTTTATAAGAAATTTTAGACTGAATAAATAATATATCGAATAAGTGTTTAAGTACATTTCAGAGGGTACGTTACGAGTTTCAAGAAGTTAGGTTTTCCTCATCAATAAACTTGGTTTGTCGGTATACCAGCTTGGTGCTGTTAAGGAGTCCGAAGTTGACATTGCGCAGTAAACTTGGGGATGGACTGCGCCATGTCAACTTAGACAAACCGAGTTTATTGATGAGGAAAATCTAACTCATTGAAAGTCTTAACGTACCCTCTTTCAATTTAAAAAAAATGCTCAATGCACTTTTGACCATTTTTAATTGGCAAACGTTTTCCAACTGACTACGAGAAGAATAACTTGTCGTAGAGAATGCTAAAATATTTCCATTTCATTCGGATTCAGTAATACGAAATTCTACGAATTTCGAAATTCGTAGCAAATAGATTGATGGTTACCATGGATTCTGTGATAAGGCCGAATATGTTCTCCATTTTATCTTCCTCAAAACCACGCTACTGTGCATATTTTTTGTTTAAGTAAGACTTCTGTTGGGGCGTTGTGGTTAAAAAAGTGTCTATAGATGCAACGGGAACGACAGATATTTGGATTTTTTTTGTTCATTTTTTAGATATTCATAGATGAGTGCAGATAAGTATATATATACTGTGAGGATTCGCTGAGGATTTATTTGTTGTTGGTAGGTTTATATATACAGAGTAGTATAATGTGTGTAATGTAAAATAGCTGAATCATGATTGTTTTTTTTTATTTTGAGATCTTTCTCTACATCCAAGGAATGCCAAAAAACACGGCTATTAAGTAGTAAATAAATTGTCCGTTTTATATTTGTCATTATAACTGGCTAAGTTCACAAAAGTCAACAAAAATTGTTCTTAGGACATCATTGGAACACAAACTCAATTATATTAGTCATCATTAATAAGTCAGTTTAAAAGCCTTAAAGATGCAAAAAAAACTTCAAAAACGGCCATTTGGCAAAGGGATAGGGAAGCATCTGCGAAATCTGGTTGTTGAAATATTTCAATACAAAGTTATTCGCATGATTTTCCACCTTTGCTTTGAATGGTGATATTTTTGCACCAAAGCTGCCAGTCCTCGAAAGGGATTAGACAGACCTTTCCATTTCGTCAAATTTGTTGTACATTTCTTAACTTCAAATCAAAAATTCATTTTCAACAAAGTTGCCCAGACATCAAATATATACATCAAAAGAATGGTCTGTTCAATACCTATCCATAGCTGATACCAAAAGGCATCTGCTTTCGAATTTATTATTACAAAAATAAACATACATAAATGTATAATGGTTGCCCATAGTAAAAAAAAACAAGTTGTTAAAAAGTAAAAAGAAGGTTATTTAAAAGTAAAGGTTAAATGTACGTTTATTAACTCCTAAAAGTATACAAATTAGTTTTATAGTCTAGTATCAGTTGGGTTTTTTTTCTATATCACCTAAACATGTGCAACGAAAATATATCAACAATGTCTTATTGTGCAATCAATAGTTTAATTCAATGCCAGTTTATTTTTAAATGGAAAAAAAATAACGAAAATGTATACTTCCGTTGAACTTTAACTTTTAGTGCACGTGTTTAAACACTAATATAGTAAAACAACTAGAATTTATTTTAAGATTAATAAATAGGTTTGGTTTTATTACTTAAGATTGAAAATTCTTATAATTGATTTTTGACACAAAAGTTAGGTATACGTACGCACCAGCTTACAGAACTCTACTCTGAAAATGCAGGCTGGATTCTTCATTTATATTCTCATCTGGCAAATGGATTCCTGTTGCTTTTCTTGTTGAGCGGTGAGTGCCGGTTTTAGTCGATCCACTGACACGTTCACAGCCTTATTATTCATTCGTATAGTGAAGAGGCGGTCAGTTAATCTTGCGGTTATTTCAAATGGTCCAGTGTTAGGAGGCTCCAAAGGCAAGATCTGTGCCAACGTTCAATCAACCCATTTGCCTGTGGATGATATGCTGTTCTTCGAGCATGCTTTGTTTCTGTTAAGTCAGTGCATTGAAGACCACTGATTCAAATTGCGTACCATGACCTGTAGTTATTGTCTTAGGACAGCCGAATCTTGCAATCCAAGGAGTCCAAAAAGCCCTAGCCAGAGTGTTAGCAGTCATACCTTTTAGTGGGATAGCTTTCGGCCATCTAGAATATCTGTCAATCATCGTGAGGCAGTATCTGCTACCTTGTACAAGTGGTAAGACAACCAAATCCAAATGAACATGCTCAAAACGACTCTTTTTTATAATTTTGCACACGCTCAATGGATCATGAATACCCTTTATATGTCTGGCATGTTAATGTGATCAGGTTACAGCTTATTTTGCGATTTTGGCTGTTTGGTATGGAAGACAGTTGCGAGCCCATTCAATGATATGTTTCCTCATAAATGGCCAAACATATTTTTGTTTGATTGGCTGAAGAGTTACTTTCTCACTTGGATGTGAAAGACCATGCACGGCGGTGAAAATGCATTTAATGAGTTTTTTTGGAACATACGGTCTGCCATATCTCGTTGACACATCGCAATAGATCGGTGTTTTTTTCATGTTCTAGATGGACTATTTGAAGCTTTAATGAGTTGGTTCCTTCAATGAGAACCTTTAGATCTACGTCGTCAGATTGTGAGTCGAATAGTGTTTTAATATCGATGTCTGTAGGCATAGCAATCTCGTTGACATTCGGCTGAACAAGACTGTGTTTCTTGAAACCTAGGGTCGCCATCAACTCACTCTGAAGTAGATCTAGGTTTTTAGCTTGGGCAAGTTGAGGTAAATGAATAAACGTCAAAGTCACATGCGATCTGAATTGGTTTTTAAAATGGAAACAAATGAATACTCAAATTAATTTTCAGACCCCGACATGTAAAATGCAAACCTTTGAAGTTGTGGATTATGCATAGGGCAACAAAAATATACTAAGATGCTAAATTTAATATATTTCAAGTTTTAATTATTAAATTACTGGCTTTCCTGCAACAAACAATTAGTGGCCCTCGGGTGTTTTTTGAGAACCGAAAAACCCAGGCTTTTTGACAACTTTTGGGATTGTCAAAAAAATCTTTGTCGACTCTGTGTAAGGATCAACGAACGAACCTTGTGACAGTTTGAAAGGTTGATATATATTCCAGGTATCTGAGCTGCCGTTTGCAAGCTCTATCCAATTTATTGCCACCAGTATTTGTGGCAAGTGTTTTGTGATCGGACTTGATCACAAATTGTTGATTTGCATGTGTTCGAAGTGTTTGAAATCGTCATAGGTGGCAAGAAGTTCTCTTTCTTAAGCACTGTACTTAATCTCGGTTGGAATCAGCTTCCGAGAATAAAATCCCAGTGGTTTCCAGCTGTTGTTCGTCTCTTGTTCCAAAACAGCTCATAGTGCCATGACGTGAGACGCGTCTGTAGTCAAGACTAAGGATGCTGTTGAAACTGGGTGAACTTAAAGTGCCTTTTCACTTAGGCTTTTTTGTTTCTTCCGTCCATGGAACTTTTCGCTTATCACTTCTCTTGGAATTTAGATATTCGTTGAGTGGAGCTTGGAGATCTGCTGCATGTGGTAAGCAACGCCTATAGTAGTTTATGATACACAAAAATCCAAGTAATTGGCTGATGGTTTCTGGACGCTCGTAGTTGACGATGGCGAAGACACGCTGTGGGGCCTATAACACAACGCTATAAGTTTAATTCATTTGCCACACTATACTTGTACTACTAGGAGAAGTGTATTCTTTAATACAGCGCAAAACTGATGCACTTGTCAGAATTATAAATTTCCCTTGACTTGTCCACATTGTGTGACACGTGCTCAAAAATAAAGTATGTTAAAAATTCCGGAAGGAAAAAAATTGCTGTTTTAACAAAAATAAGATAAGAATAAATACTTTTTTTGAAAATTTTAGCAACAGCTTAAAGCCTAGTTCGCTGCTGATTCGAAACGAAATCCCATACAAAAATGACACGATGAAATCATGAACGAAAAATTTCGCTCTACTTTTCGTTTTCCAGTACGCTGCTGAATGACGAAATGTGTAATTTTTGTGGATAGCTGTACTAGATTTCTTAGTACAATTCTCCACTCTTTTTGTTCTCAATTTAATTAACCTGCACATTAATTGCATGCGAGATTTTGACGTTTAATTTAAAAAAAAAAAAAAAAAGCCAAGCTTACTTGTTTTGTTAATTTGATTTTTCTTTGGCTTTGGGTTTTCTGTAGTGTCTGGTTTTTCTCTGCATTTTCTGTATTAAATAAATTCAATTCTAATTTTGTATTAATACCAATTTCAAAATCGACTAAACTAAATCTTCAAAATGAAAATGTGAGGTTGGAAAGAAGCAAACCCTTCACATATCTTATCGGCGAACAAGATATAGCGGATCTTTATTTGGAGTGCTTATTATAACCAACTATCGACTTTTCTTATACCTAGTACTAGTGCTTAGATTAAAAATTACCTATGTTCTTTTAAAATTAATTTATTTTACGTGACTACTAAATACAAATATTATAAACGATATTCAGTAGTTTGTTCTGCAATGAACTGTCCATTTCAAGATTTTTAAAATCCATTTGTTACTCCGACTCTTAAACCCTATGCGACCTTTGACACCATATATATATCAAAACACTCACCATTTCTAACTACATACTTTCATCACATAAATTAACTTAATGACCACAAAGAAAAAAACCAAATCGACCGCCCGTTACTATCAGTACGAATATGAATTTCCGACGGACCAGATGTATCCAGGTCAGAAGCCAATGGTACGCGGCCTACCGCAGCACCAACTACAAGTAAGGAAATCATCGTTACCACAATAAAGTTTGGTTGCAAAAAGGCCATCTTAAACGAAACCCACCTCAAAATAGCTCTCAATCTTCGAAGCCTGTTTCTGATCTCATTGATTGGCGATTTTAACTATACACCAGTGCAGTGGTGGAGAACTATCGATAGTTACTGCCATCGATAGTTTGCAAAAACCAACGATAATTATCGATAGTTTTCAATAGTTTTTTTTCTTTTATTATTAGATAAAAATGGTTTTCTGTTAACTTTTACTCTTATGTATTACATGATTTAGCATGTCGAATACCAAAATTATAATTCATAGAAGATTTTTTGATAGCTTAAACTTTTATATGCAAATTCATAACAGATTAGCAGAATAACAGAATAAAAGATCTCGCCGAATAGGTCTAAATATTATCGCCAAATTTTAAACGATTTAGTAATATGTTAAATCATTTTTAGTATGATACTAGGCTAAAAAGAGGTGTTTGCTTATTTCAAACCAGTTTAGTATTGTACTACGTATTTTCTTAAGATTTTACTACAGTTAAAATCAAAAAATGGCTACTTTATTTTCTTAGTATTGTACTAAGCCCATATGCCACTTTGACATTTAAAAACGTCAAAAAGTTATGTTCGCTAACTTTTTTGCACTATCTTAGTTGTGTTTAGTTGTAGTTTATTAAGAAAATAGATTTAGTATGGTGCTAGTAAAAAGTGTTGAAAATTAGGAAAATATTAGTAAAGTGCCTTAGTATTAGAAAACTGTTAAGCGGTATCATGCTAAGTCCTTAACACCAGGCTGTTTAAAATTTTGCGCAATTGTATTTCAAACGTTTTTTTTCAAATTATTCTTTTGTTGACAGTTCAAACGGAAACAAAACACATATGTTTGCAAATAGGGAAGGGACCTTATTCGATATTTTGATTTTAAAATCGATATCTCTGCCTGAAATTAATATCCATCGCAATGCGCGTCGTCGTATTTCTTTAAAATTCTTCCGATGAAAGCTACTGCTTCGAGCTGAAATTGAATTTCCTGCAAAGTCCTTCACAAAACGGCGATGATACGTGGCTCGACCAAGAAAGGTTCGGAGTTGGTGTTTGTCTTGAGGTGTTGGCCAGTTCTTGGCGGTGTCAACTTTTCCTGGATGAGTTTTTACTCCACCGGACGAGGTAATATGACCCAGGTATTTAACTTCGGTCTTGAAAGCGCACATTTATCTGGATTCAATTTAAGGTGAGCTTCTCGCAGTCTTTTAAATACGAATTTAACGTTCTCACAATGTTTATCAAATGGTTTTCCGTAAACGATGACATCGTCCAGGTAAACAAGGCAAGATATACAAGTAAGTGCTTGCAAAACGCACTCCATCAAACGCTCAAATGTTGCCGGTGCGTTACATAGTCCAAACGGCATCACTTTAAATTGCCACAGACAATTTCGTGTGGAGAAAGCTGTCTTCTCCCGATCTTCTGGGTGGATTTCTACCTGCCAGTAGCCACTTTTCAAGTCTAAAGTGGAGAACGATTGAGCTCCTTCCATTTCATCCAAGGTATAGTTAATTCTGGGCAGAGGGTACTTATCTTTCTTTGTCACATCATTCTGCCTGCGGTAGGCCACACAAAATCGAGTGCTTCCATCTTTCTTCTTGACAAGAACCACAGGTGATGCCCAAGGGTATTTTGAATTTTCAAATAGCCCATCTTTCTTCATGGTATATCATTTCTTGGACATCTGCTTGTTTAGCCAATGGGAGACGTCTTGCTGGTTGACGAATCGCTCTCGGGTGTCCTGTGTCGAGTCGATGTTGCACAAGTTGTGTTCGACCATACTGCCCGTTTGATGAAGAAAATATGTCACCGTACTCATGAAGGTGGCGCTCAGCAATACTAAGCTGATGTTCACTTAGATTGGATGACTTGAAAATTTTAGCTTTTATGGTCTTCAAATGTTCGGGGCTTACCGACTTCTGGCTGTCCACTTCTGTGATCTTTGTTATTGCTGACACAGATTCACATTTCCCAACTACATCTCCTTTTCTAAGCTTAACTTCGTACGGTTTGATGTTCAATATCCGTACAGACACAATGTTGTTCTTTGGTGCCACCAGAGTTTTCCCTACCGTAAAGTTTTGGGAACATTGCTCAGAGTCTGGTTCTACCATTAGGTACCGATAGCTACCCGAATCACCCTTTGATTTTATCCAAACAAACACTTCGGAAGAAGGAGGCAAACGTGTGTCTTATTTGATTACAACAGTCCTTAGAGTTGATGAGTTTTCATTGCCGTAGATCATGGAATTTCTATATTTCTGTACTTAAGAACTTACTTACCGATATCCAGAATTACTCCGTGCTCTTGCATAAAGTCGACTCCAATGATGCACTCATCACATATATCTGCTACTAGAAATAGATGTGAAAACTCCAATTCTGCTAATCGAATCTTCAAACGAACTTCTCCGCAAACTCTTGCTGCCTCTCCTGTCGCTGTTTTCAGACGATAGCTATTGGTGTGGTGAAGCCATGTCATCTTGCCCAAGTCTCTATGCACAATCGAGGCAGTGGCAAAAGTGTCAATTGTAGCCACGTGTTTTCTGTTGTTCAAAATTGCCTCTACTGTCAGACTTATGTTGTTGCGTTTAGTCTGTGAGACTGGATGGTGGTTCTGGGGACATAGATATCAGAAACCAGCTTCTCGTTTCCCGTCTGGGAGACAGGGCGAGAAGGAATGTTGATGGCTAGGTTTCTTCTCTAATGTTTCCGTGTCCACAATGTTGACACACTCCTTTTGGTGGTAATCTGCACTGGCGTTGGAGATGTTCGGTCTTGTTATAATTCCAGCATCGAGCAGGCCCATTTCGTTGATTTCTTTGGAACTCAGTTCTCTGACAAGAGCACTCCTCAACTTCTAGTTCTCTGACCCGATGTACCTCTTGAAAAGCCTGCTCTGCTGCTTCCATTGTCAATCAAAGCGAACGACAATGCTTCAGGAAGATTACGTTTTCCAGCTGTTCGGATTGCTCGCTGAAGGTTTCTTTCAGAAACGGCACGGACAAATGCTTCCGTTGCAAACTGGCTAATGATTTTGTCTCCTGCGGTTGGATATGCCAGGTGTGCCAGTAGTACGATGTCTGCTTGGAGTTGTTGTAGGCTTTCACCACTTTTCTGGACTCTGGTATTGAGTTGGACTCGGAAGACTTCTTGCATATGGCCATCTCCAAAGCGTTTGTCTATGGCTTGAACAAGAGCACTGAAGTTTCCATTCTTGTCTGCTGGTATAGTTTGCAAAAGTTCAGCAGCAGAACCTCTTAGTGCTAATGTCAGCGCAATAAACTTGTCTTCGTCATCCCAGCCATTTGTTGTTGCGGCTGCCTCAAATTGCTTTTTATAGATCGACCAAGAATTTTGTCCATCAAATGTTGATGGATGCATTTCTTTTCTCTTTGGACAGTCGCCAGAACTTCCTCGAAACCTTATCTTACTTTGTCCAATTCCTTTATTATATTTTCAATTTTGTATTCAACTTTCTCAAGCTTTCCACGAACATTTTCGAGTTGTGCGTCTACTTTCGAAAATTGCTTTGCGACGCCTTCCATACGTTCGTTAAGAGCAATGCATTTGTTCTCAAATGCAAGTAGCTTACCTTCGATTAGGTTTTTCTGATCTTCTAGAAGGTTCTTCTGGTCATTGCGTTGTTCTTCAAATCGTTCGAGAAGATTCTTTTGCTCGTTCTTTTGTTTATCAAACTTTGCAGGCAAAAAAGCCATCATATTTGAGAAGACAAATTGAAATGTGTCTAGAATTCTTTTGCCTTAAATGTTCTCCCAAACGAATAAAACGTCATTTTTCGATCCAGCAGTAGGATGACCTCGTTTGTTTCGTTTTGCCATAAGTTCAACCAAATTTAATTCGTTCAGAGTCTTACCCATTTTTCTTCAGACACATCCACTTTGTATATTAAAAATACACGATACACAATTTTCTTGTCTAACTAAATTATCTCAATGTAAATGCACACATGAAATAAGTCTTATTCCACTTTTTTGACACCAATATAATGTTTTCACTCGGGTTCGCAAATAAAACCTATTTCCTTTTAACGAATTTACTTCACAATTAATTAAACACCACTTTTCTTTCTAACACACTAAAACGCTTTATTATTCCACTTATAATAAAAGTATACCAATTACAAACTTATATCTTTTCTTACAACCAATTCTACACTTGCGCTTTCAAAATATAAGCTGTCCCGTTTCGCAGTTAGTGGACCGGTACTTATACTTGCTTAAGCTTTCTAAATATACCATGAAAGTTCTCGTCAAACGGTTCTAGCAAGTTCCTTTCCAATGGCTTATTGGGTTTGCGTCTTCTACTATTAAAAAGTCGCCACCAAGCGGAATAGGTATGTAGTTTGTAGCATACGTCAGTTGTTGTTTTGGTTAGAATTTGTAGCATACTTCAGTTGTTGGTTGGAGTTTGTAGCATACTTCAAGTATTATGTTTTTTATAAAAATAGTCCGTTCGGAATTCAATTTTAATTAATTAGCACAATTCGTACAATATCTACAATAAGGTAATAACTTAATTTTTAAAATGAATGATTGCGCCTACCCTCTTTACTTGGAATGGCATATACATATATCGATTTCTTAAACTACTTCATTCTATTGAGCTCCTCCCCTTGGTGAGTCTGACGGAGTGTTATAACTCCACATTCGAAGAAAAAAAGAAAGCACAAATAGAAAATTAAATATTTAGAATTTGATCAAAACAAGACATTAGTCAATAAACCTTTCTCCACACTTATATCCATTGAAAATGATATTGTATAATACATAATTTTTTAAATCAAGAGAAATATTCTCCAAATAAGATAGTTTGTTAAAAAAAATGTTTTTAAAAAAAAGTGACTTAAGCAGGTTTTTAACAATGGGAAGAAATTGAAAATCTAAAACCAACGAATTCTTACGCCCTTGAACCGCAACAAGAATTACAATAGAATTGAATGATTAGAAAAATAAAAAAAACGGAACATGCATATACCTTTCACCACTATCATATTCTCCACTTTCGCTGTTTTCGCTTCGTCCTCCAGCTTCACGCCAATTTTCACTTTGCAAATTCCTTTGACATTTGTTATATATTAGCGGAAAAAAGTTTTATAAAACATTTTTATTTTACATTAAACTGAAACGTTATCCAAATTTAAATCGACAGAAGGTTTTCGAAGGGGTACCATATTATGAGGGGTACCATAATTTTATGTGGTTGTCATTCTAATGTATTCTGAAGCTGGGGTCAGTTTATTAAAGTTTACTTTCAAGTAATTCTTGTCATTTCACCAAGTTTCTTTATATATAAAAAAATGTTGTCAAAAACGTATGATGCTAATGATTTCAGTTGACATTCGACCATTTTCAATATCCTTTTTTTATGAAAGATATTTTTTTTATAACTTTGCACGCGCTCAAGAGATTATGAATACCCTTTATATGATTTTCTTCACACAGCGTGGGCTTCCGGTGGAAGAAGAGAAAGAAGGATGGGAAAGATGTGTAGCACGATGTTCCGAGACTAGAGCTGGTTGTTGTCTCAGATTTATCGCCAGGATGGCGTAATGCGGAGAGAATTACCGTGTCTTATTTATTTACGTCCCTTATAATTCGCATTATTTTATTTATTTCGTTGTCATATGTTATGGGTATGCTAGCTTACTAAATAACATGTTGTTAGTGTTATGCCTAAACATCATGTAATGAGCAAAGCAGCAACTTATTTTATGACAATTTTTAGAATTGGTTTTTAATGGAATATAAGAAGACATAGCCAACGGCAGGAATCGAACCTTCAACCACGAGGTTGACAGGCGAGCACACAACTATCGCGTCACGGCCAACCCCATATGGTCGAAAAGAAGGTTTTAAGTTATGTGCTATGTGCTTATGTGTATTGGCTTTCGGTTCATGGCTGTTTTTTGAGCTATTATAATTTGAAAATGCTTACTAAAATTGTTTAATCTCATGAACTAATACACATAAACAATAAACATAAACATATATATATAAAGAAAATATTGTCAAAAACGTATAATTCCTGATTTCGCTTTTGTTAGTTCAGCCGGTGTATTTCTTTTACATAAACTACTTTGCGTTTGTTCAATACACATCGTTTGACGGCTGAGTGAAAATTCGTTTTTGTGTTGCGTAAGAAATTAAAACGATTTCTAAATAATACGTTAACACTGATTCCGATCAACCTTGGATGGCGTACACATCTTGCAAAAATTATTCAGAATGTCCGTGATGGTCAAACGCAAGAGGTACGTGCTGAGGAAATAAATGGAGACGTAAGTGGTAAACATAGACTTCAATCGCGCTGCATTGGAATATTCGCAATCGCATTACTTGCTCGATGCTCCCGGTGGGAGATGCAAGACATTCGTCATTTATTTGATTCTAGCAATAATTCGGCCAAGATTTCTTTCATTGGCAAACCAATAACGTGGACAATGACCAAGGATTCGGCGACAGCGAAGTTGATGCGAGAATACAAAATCATAACTTGAGATGAATGCACGAATGCGCATAAACGAGCCTTGGAGGCAGTTGACCTAACAATGATGTATTTACAAGGTGATTCGAGATGAGTTGGTAGGGATATTTTATTGCTCAGCGGAGATTGTCGTCAAACGCTTCCCATCATCCTGAAATCTACTGCTGCCGTCTTTGTGCCGACATGTCAATAAGTTGAAATTGACCACAAACATGAGTGACATTGCAGAACGACCCATCGGCTACTGAATTCTCAAGACAACTGCTGGCACTTTGCAATGACCAAATTTCTGTTGATGTCTCGATTGGATTGATATCATTCCCGACAAATTTTTGCGAGTTAACACCGTCGAAGGAGAAACTCATCACCAAATTAAGGTGTGCCCCGGAATTCCAAAAAATTATTAAAAAAAACCTCGATTGGATTTGTGGACGGGCAATACAGGCAGCGAAGAAAAAGAGCGTCGTCGATAGCTTGGTAAACGGTCTTTGTTGTTTTTTTGCACCGAACAACAAATCCAAAAACATTGTTTATCATATCACTCCTTATTTTTATTCCATTCAAATAAATCACATTGAAATTTGACCTATCTGTGTTTTATTATAGCTCTGCAGTTCATGTGAAGGCGTTAAACTGTGGTAAGGCAATGCTCGACTGGTCCGCTAGTTTGTCAATAAATAGGTAAGTTTTCAGAATATCTGTTTTTTTCTTATTCACATCCATTTTAAAATAACAGTTTATAATATTTTATTATAATAAATAAGCTCTTTATAAAAACAAAAACTGAGATGGGAGGTTCTTCAGAGGATGGACACGTTAAGGCCAACTAGAAGTTAGTAATCCATAATGGGCAATTTTGTTAACAAGTAAAAATTAAAAAAACAAGTTTTTGAAATATTCAAAGTAAACAAAAAAAGAAAGAATTTTAAAATGTACACTAACATCATTGTTTAAAGTTTCCAATAGTTTCCTTTTTGCTTCTTCACCAATTCTGTTTAATTGTCTTTGTAGGTTGGTAGTTGTTTTTCTAATTCGCGATCAACTGTGCTACCCTTCAGGTCGAATTTTCTAAAAAAAAATAAAATTAATGAAATTGAACGTCGTCGTGCTCTTCAGGTCATCCGAAGTTTCACCCCAACCAAAACTAAATTGCTACTTGCCAAAACTCTTTACTACCTATAATGTTATAAGCATGTGAAATTTTTTGCAACTTGGACTCTGCCACTAGCCGTAAATTAAATGTTGTATATAATAACATTGCCCGCTACGTCTATAATCTGTGACGGTATGACCACATATCCAATTTCGTATTACTTGTCTCTGGCTGTAGTCTCGACAATTTACTAAACTTCCGTTCGGTGAGCTATCTGCATGAAATCATTCAAACTCAACAACCGGATTATCTGCATGATAAGCTGAGCTTTCTTAGTTCAACAAGGTCTTTTGTTCTTATACAGGGTCCGCCAAATAACTTTTTTTTTTTAAATGGGCGCAAAACATCGAGTGTAGCTTCGGGTGTGTGGCACGTAGCGTCATCCTGTTGAAACCAAATATTGCCAATATCCTCCTCCTCAATTTTTGTGAACAAAAATTCGTTCAACATGGCCCGATAACGATCGCCATTGACTGTAACGGCCACTCCTTGCTCATTTTCGAATTATGCTTCTGGACCAAAATCCGCACCAAAGAGTGATTCGTTTTGGGTGTATCGGCTTTTCAGTGTATGCGTGCGGATTTTCTGTGCCCCAAATGCGACAATTTTGCTTGCTACATACCCGCCAAGATCAAAATGAGCTTCATCTGAAAAGAGGATTTGTTTGGCAAAATCGGCATCTTCTCTAAGTCGATCGCAAGCCCACTTAGCGAGCATTGTTCAAGCGTATGCACAACCATATTCGTTAAGCGCAAGGATAAGACTAATTATCTGTCGAATCAGACATGACCTAGGTGTTACGATTCACGAAATAAGAACTAGTTAAAAAAAACGTTAGATGGTGGACCCGTTACAATTTCGATTTAAGTATCTTAGTCCCCTTTCACACAGGGAAACCAGTTGCTGGAGATTTTTTTGACGTTTTCTTTAATTACTTTTTAGCTTTCACACGAAGAAATTGATGAGGAAACTGAGTTCCTCGTTTTTTGAATTGCCTTTGATTTGACATTCGCTTTTTGTAAACAAACAATTTGCTTCGCGGCTGGAAAATTCTACACAATTTTGAGTTATAAATTAACCGCAGCTTATTTTTAGAAAAATACATTCAAAATAAAGAAACCTGGTGCGATCATATAGGTAAATGTTATTTTTTTATTGTGGTTGTTAATAATGGTTTGCTAAATTAATATATTAAAAGGTCACGGAAAAACAATGAACCAGGGGAAAATTGATTTGTGTGCAGATTTGTTGTGCGTTTCTCTTGCCATCCAAATCTTGGCCCAGCACATGATGGTGATGATGGGAAGATTATATTGGGCTTATTGAAAAGCACCGAAGCTTTATTGGTACAGGTGGACACATAAACCACTGATAGGATTATATGACTGATACCTGTGGTGCTGGCTGCTGCTGCTCGCTAATACAGGAACGTCATTATAAACCAAATGTGATGATGAAGCCACAAGCTGAGAGCTTACTTGGTCTTTGCGTTTTTGTTGTCGATTTTCCATGTCTTGGCGCATAATTGTATGTATGAAATGTGTACCAACTCGTGATGGATTGAATTAAATGCCTTGCCTACAAGAATTATAACTTAAAATTTTCTTTCACAATGAATTTATTTAAGTAGCTCACTTGGTTTGGTTAATATAATAATAATATAATTGTAAAAAATAATTTCTCTTTAAAAAAAATATGTTTGACATCTATCAGAGACAGAATTCAAAATGAAAACCTAAGAAAATTTCAAAGCATGCCGTCAAAAAAATCTCGTCAAATCGTTGACCGGGGAGATTATTTTCATTCCCCTTACTTCTTGCCCTTCTTACCAACAAGCTCCCAGTTGCCGGCAACTCAGTTTCCTTGTGTGAAAGGGGTCTTATTACTGAGCGTCAGTTTTTTGTACATGGTACACGCCTTTGGAACTCCCTGCCCATTGCGATGAGAAGTATAAGAAGCGCGAAAAGGTTTAAATCTTTAGTTTTCAATTATTTGGCAAATCATTGATAATATTTATTAGTTAAGTTCTCATTCCTCATTTTGTTTGTTTGTTGTTTTTTTTTCTCTCTCTTTCTTTCATTATTTTCAGTTTATTTTCTAGTTTATTTAAAGGCTTGCAAAACTTTATAAGACTTATGTCCTACTTTGTAAGCGATTTTTAACAAATAAAAATAAAATAAAAAATAAAAACGTGTGCGTTTTCAAATAAAAAAAAATTGTGTGTACTTATGTCCACCCGCCAAAAGTAAAACTTCATAATTTGAAACAATTTTTCCTACTAGTGCATTAATCTATGCGAATCCGCAACGAACCTACAAAAAAAATTTAATCAACAAAAAACAAAGCAACACAAAACAAAAACTGTTTTATTTTTTTTTTTTTTTTATTTTTTTTTTAAATTCATTTTTATTTCATTTTAACTTATAACTATCTTAAAGCTAGACAAAAATGTTTAAAACTATCCTTATTATCAATAACTTACAACTAATTTACTGGCCCTTTACGGGCGCTCTAAATTAAACAATAACTCTTAAAACTAAAGTCTTTCGACCTAAAAACTATTTTAATTAAATCTAATTTTTTTTTATTTCATTTTATATTTCAAGGAACTTTCACAAAAACTTGATATCGTATCATTTTTTTTTTTTATTTTTTTTTTATTTTTTTTAAATTTTTTTTTTACTTATAAACTAAACCTAAATATATATTAAAAATAATTAAAACTAAATAAAACTAACTTATACTAACCAACAACCCAAATCACCTAAAATACCTAATAATACTTAAAACTACTTAACAACTAGAACAGCCAGAGCAGCATTTTTTTCGTTTTTTAATTTTTTTGTTGTTTATTTTTTATAAGCATGCAGACACACACCAACATGCAACCCACCCATACATGTACATATGCACATACATATACGTACGCACATACATGTACAGACAAGCAGATACATGCACGTATGCCCCCGCATACATACATATTTTTAATTTTTTTTTGGTGCCACCCTGACTGTCCCCTATACCTAATTGCCCTAAATCTATGTAAGTCGGCCAAGATATAATATCTTCATCGACTTTAAATATCACGATGCTGTTCAGAGAGCCACCAGAACTGGTTCTCCTGTTTCGCCCTATCCCTCCGGTCCCGATCGGACACAGTCCTACTGAACTGAAAGCGCTCTTCTCCACCTTGAGCGACGAGGTCTCGACCATAAAGGAGTCGCCTATCTACAGTTTTACGGCTGACGTGGTATATAAGCGAAACCGCCATTCTATTCTGTATCAGCCCTCGACTGTCTAAATAGAGGAATGCCTCGGGAGGGATGTAACCACTTAACCGCGCACTGTCAAAATATTCGTTATTGGGGTAATAAGCCCCAAAAATTAAGCTGTTAGTTGAGGACATCGCTCTTGCAACGTGACCCCCAATCAGCTTAAACAAAAAATTATCTATTCTGTTTATGTTGGCTCCGTGGTATAGAACCTGGTTGGAATAATATCTTGTGTACTCCGACTCTGGTGTTTTGTGTAATCCAAGGCAACGTCTAAGACATTGCCTCTCAAACACCCGAATCTTTTTAATTTGAGATGGGGCAACGTTGAACCACACCAGGCATCCGTAGGGAATCATCGGCCTGATGAGGGCCATGTGGCAAATCACCTTTACCCTGCTGTCAAGACGGCTGCTATAAAAAAGTCGTTTTGTCAAGGCAAAGGCTCCCCTAGCCCTGGCCAAAGCAGCACCTATATGTCTGTCGAAATACAGGTACTGATCCAACCAGTTGCCAAGGTACTTTACTACACTTTTACTCGCCAGTGGATGTCCATGTGGCCCTACGATCACCAGCTTGCACCAGTTCTTTCTTGTATCCCTTGAGGCGCTAGACAGCGGAGTCCTAAACAAAATAATTTCGGGAAGTTGATTTTCAACTTCCAGTAATCACAATATCGCTGAATCTTGTCGAAGTCACTCTGCAAGAGACTTTTGATGACCTCAACTGTATTAGCTGTTCTGTACGCAATTAGATCGTCGGCGTACGCAATTGCCTGAGTTAGAGTATATATCAGATCGCTGGTGTAAATGCTGAATAGAATCGGCGAGTTAACTGCTCCCTGCTGAAGACCATTATTAATATTAAAAATTGCGGTAGAAGTTACATTGCCACTCTTGACAACAAACTTTCTACCATTTAGCATGTCATAAAGCATATACAATAGAGGTTTACTTATACCTAGTCTGGTTAGCTTTAGATAGAGACCTTCTAACCATACGGTGTCGAAGGCCTTCTCCAAATCAACCAGAAAGGCACCCGTACACTGCTTTTTAGTTTTGTTCCATTGGATATCAGAAACTAGTTTAGACGCGGCATGAATTGTGTCATGTCCCGTCTTAAAACCGAACTGATTATCCGGGATGATATTTTTGTCCTCCGCCCACTTGCATAGGGCCCTATTAATAACCTTTTCAAATACTTTGCCGATACTTGGAAGAAGACTTATCGACCGGAGATTCGCCGGATTGGAGTTGTCCTTTCCCTTTTTTGGGAGAGGGTGCACCACAGCTGTCTTCCACCGCACTGGATAATATGCATTATTCAGCGCGTTGTTAAACAGTGTGGTAGAAATGTCAACTGCTTCTTGAGGCAAATGTCGTAGTACAACGTTGGATATACCATCGACTCCTGCTGTTTTCTTTTTCTTTAATGAATCGAAGATGAGCTGGAGCTCATTTTTCGAAATTAACAAGGGACTGGGCCCATTTCGGTCGGCGATTATGACGTTTGCCAAATCTTCATCATTAAACCCGGCAAAACCAAGGTTCTCAGATCGCCATTCGGTTATATCGTTCCGGAGCCATAAGTGATGAAGCAGAGCTCTGTTCTCCAGGTCATGATTCGGGCGGATGCTAGCATTCATCTTGTACACTTGCTGGAAAGCAGCCCCCACAGCCTCCACTCTCTCCTGCGGATCTTGGGTTATATAGAGGTCATCGTCCAATACGGCATCCTCTGGGTTTATGCCTGCTGTCAGAAGTACATCTCTGTTCTCTGTCGCCCTCTAGAACTTAATACACGAAAGATCGTTTTGATCCTTTCTTCTAAAAGTCTTATTAATTTTTGGGAACATACTTGGGTGGCTAGAGTTAACGGCACGAATTTTATTGTCCCAAAACAAATTAATAGACAACCTATAATTTTCTGTGATCAATTCATTGATGTTTTTGATCGACGACTTCAGTGTCCTAATCTCCAGATCTCGTTTATCAGTAAACCGTCTGTACAAGCGTTTTAGTCTTGTTAGAAGTCTACTTTTTTGTCTGTGAAGTGCGTCAATTGTAGCGTTACGGTACATGTCAGTTGAGTTACGTTCTTTGTATTTCGGTATTGTTCTGTTCATTGTTCGTAGAATCGTTTCGTCAATTTGTTCTAAGTAGCTGTCGATTTCAGTATTTGTTAGGTTCCTGTCGTTTGGTGGGGATATACCATTTGACCGTAAATCGCTCAATAAGGCGTTGGAGAAGCGTGGCCAGTGCACCTTACTGTAATTGTAAGTATGCACATACACATACTCCTCCAACTCCATAAGCTCGTTCGGAAGTTGTATAACGGCGGCGAATCCGCAGTGGTCACTGTCGTACTCGATCGTTCGTAAACAATTTCTTCGTAGTTGACCCACAGTGTCAGTAATTGTTAGTCTTGCGTCTTTCAGCAATGGATCCAGAACCGCTTCTTGAACGATGGCCTCTCTGTGGCAAGAAGATCGAGGCGATACTCGAAGTTGTATCGACCCATCCAATTATACAAATGGTTACCTCGATGATTTTGTATTTGATTTCCCCAATCTATGTGTTTGGCGTTTAAATCACCCGCTAATATGTAAAAGTTTTCTTCCGAGCTCAATCGTAAGCATTCAAAAAGCTTTTCAAGCTCTGTTATAAGCTGTGCGGGCTGAGGTGTTTCCGGTGCATAGGCAGCGATCACATACATTCGCTTCCCCTGTTGGAGATGAATGCATATGATGCATGCCTCTAACGTCCGAAATTTACGCACATCACTATTATATATTACCTTATGACTAATGCCTTTACGTATAAAGATTACGACGCCCCCTGCTTGAGTGGAGTTGGGTCGGTCTCTCCTTACGATATTGTAATTGTTGTTAGTCAATTTATGTTTCTGGTTAAGCTTAGTTTCGCTAGACATAAACATATCTGGACTTATGTCTTTAAGCAATTGGAATAAATTCGCTCTACGTTCGGTCCTAATCAGTGAATTTACATTCACAGCTAGGATCTTAAAGGGCCTCTCCGGCAGCGTGCCCTTAACCTCTAAGTTGCGTTAAGCTCGGCAAAACAGAGTAGAGATAATCCACCCTAGTCGCCTGCTCCCTGATCTGGTTTTGACAAAAAATTGTTTCTCGTTGAATATACACAATTTATGTAGGTACCTACAGAAAGACAATCCACAACACGTAGCAACAAAAAAAATCCTCAGCGAATACACATACTGCAGATACATATATATCTGCACCCATCTATGAAATCCACAAAACGAACAAACATGGCATATATCGGGTCACGTCAGATTAGGGCTGTGTCAATCGTTCATTTTTAATGCAATTCATTTTGATTAAGAGTAAGTGGAATTAACGAAATATGATTGCCTTGCGTTCAATCATTTCATTGAAATTGTAGTGTTGTGTTGAACGATTGGTTTTGAAATAGATTGATTCGATTTACTTACTCTGATTGCAATCAATCAATCTTTTTAATGAATGGGTCATAAAGACCGAATCAATCACAGTTGGCACATCTCTAGGTCAGATGTAGGGTCACGTTAGATGTCAAGTCACATCACATGTCGGTCGTTTTGACAGCTCCATAGACATTTTTTTTCCCCAACGCCGCAAAAGAAGTTTTGCTTCTAAAATATACTTACGGATGGTTAGATGTGAGCTGAATACATGTGGAATCTTTGTCTCCAAAGAATGTTTTAAACCGAAAATTCCAATCAATTTCAATTGTATTTCCCCTATTAAACATTTTTCAAATTTAGTAGCTGAAGGTCTTTTTCAGGAAATAGATAATGAGTGAAGAATGCTTATTAATTCAAACATTAAACTAAATGACAAAGTAATAAACGACATAGAAGAATTCTGGCAATATGTTGAAGATATTAAACTGGTCGACGATAGCCTTGGCACATCCATTCTGACGAAATTTGTTTTTGAAATCTTTTCATTACCACATTCTTCAGCTAATACTGAACGAATTTGTTCAAAGGTTACGCTTCTCAAAACCAAAATAAGAAATCTACTTGAGGTCCATTCAATCATAGGGCTTATTCATACAAATGAACTCCTCAAAAATCAGGACTGTTTTGATTATAAAATATTTTTGATTGCCAAATATTTTAGCAAAGCTTATTTTTTTTACTTAAAAATTGTCTAATTTCTCTGAATCATTAGCATAGACAAATTATTATAAAGAGGGAGATGTGCTTTCTTTGTACAATGCCCCCAAGCCGAGCTGTCAAATCAATGACGATTTCGGACAAATGTGCGTAAAAACGCCCAATCGTCATTTGATCATAGAACAGGAATAAGACGCAGTGATTTTTGTATGCTTAACGAAGAAAAAGCAATCTCATGATTTTTTTTGTAATCTCATGAAAGAAATCATGATATTTTTTCTATTTAATCGGCAACACTTAGAGAGTCTTCGAACAGGGAGCTTCGAAGCAATTTTAGAAATTCTAACAAAAAATGTTATGAAACTGAAGAATGAAACGTAGGTTGATTTATTTTTCATTTTGAAATAAATAATCCAATTATATCAAAATCATAGGTTTACCAAAAACTTTCAGTATGTATTGGATATTTTTGTACAACAGACTGTGAACACACCTTTACTAATCTGTAGCAACACTGAAGCAAATGTCAAAATCTTTTTCACATTTGTTCTGGAGAAGGTTTAGTTTGTGTTAAAAAAAATCTTATACTCTTTTATTTTTCTGTTACAATAGGGTTCGGGTATTGTAAAAGTGTAAGACTTTGACATTCTCTATATTTTGTTGTTGTAGTGCAAAAAATGCTACACTTTCACAATGATACAAGACCAGATACATCGGATCGTTAATACCCCTAATGATATTTTGACGTAAATATAATAATTAAATATGAAATATTTTTCATAAAAACAGTAACTTAAACTTATTTTTTTTTAAATTCTAAACACCAATTTATTATAAAAAGTGCTAAAATATAAGGCAATTTGTGTGTCCATGACGTACTTGCGCAGAACTAAATAAAAATAAACACGGGAATGCGCTATATTGCTTAATTGTATCGTACCCCAAACCCATCTATATATACATCAAAAGCAAAGTTCAATACCTATCCACAGCTGTGAACAAAAGCATCTATAGCATAGAGAAAATAATTAAATAGAGGCGCGACTCGTACCCCCCTTGCCTTAAACACCCGCAAATTTTTTTTAAGGTGAGTAAGAGAAAACTCTCTTAATTTACTCATTTTTTCCTATCCGTGAATACATGTGAGTGGTGGATTAAAAAACCCTTTTGCTCAAACTGACAGCTCATTTTTTTTGTTGATTTGTCATAAGTCAATCTGACAGTTCTCAAATAGCTTACGAGAAATAAAATTATTTACTTTCATTTTCTCAATTGTTTCTTTTTATTTATTAGTTATTTCACAATTTTATTTATTTTAATCAAAAAAAAATAATTAAATAATTCCGCGGAAAGTTTTTCAATTTAATGCGAAACTCGATCCTGTAACATCACTCTCACAATACTGTGTAGTTAGGCGGTACTCGGAATTTACAAGTACATAGTGTTATGTTAATCAAAGCACGTAAACTAATGAGTATCCTTATGAGAATTTGGCCAAATTCTGTTCATTGAGGAGCATTCTTAACTGAAACATCTACACATGATAGATCTAATTTCGGAGGCCGAAATTGAAGCCTACACACTTGGAACCGATTAAACAACCATACCATAGTCTTAGAAGTATTGGATTATGTAACTCATTGTGTGTCGAGAACAAAGATTTGGCCTCGTCTTTTTGGAAGAAATATATCGTGAGTGGCAATATCCTGAACGAGATAGATATGCACATGTTGACCGAAACACCTTGGTCTGTATCTGTAGCTTCTAAGCAGATTTTTGGTCTGTCTGTGGATCAGAATTCAATCAAAGAGAAATAAGGTAAGTTAAATAGAAAAAAAAACCTAATTTGATGTATTTTTGAGTATTTGTTTTTCTTTTAATTTTGTAGGACAAACAGAGCCAGGCATTCATCTCAAAACCATGACGAACAATAAGGTTCGACCACACAACAATGAAGCCCAGCAGGAAGTCATTATTGCCAGATATTATAATTAGATACATAGGCTCAATATTTTAAAGTGTTCTCCTTTTATATATATATATGTATATAGCTTAAGAATTGTGATTCACTTGATTTTTGTCAATTACATTTTCTTTAAGGGTGTTCAAAAAAATTCTTTTCTTTTCAAGGGAAATGTAATGTTGTGTGTCTCAATCACACATAGGTAAGTATTATAGCCCTATGCTGAGGTAAATTAACACTCAGAACAGTTACAATCATCGAGATCAAGCAAGTACTTTGGAAATGACAGCTTGTCCAAAGTAGCAAATCCAAGAAATTTCTACTGATATCAAGAAAAATCTTGAAATCAGTACTTACGCTAAGCTCTAATTTCCAAACTACTTGCTTGATTTCGATGATTGTAACGGTTCTGAGTGTAAATTAACCTTAGCTTCTAAATCCCTGCAATCATTTTAAATTCAAAAAATTATTTCGAAAAATTGCTATCTAAAAGTAGTTTCTTCGTGTTTTAAAAAAAATGAAAAATTACAAAATTACTTTCAGATGCAAATTTTTTGAAATATTTGCTCGAATTGAAAACGGTTTCAAGAATTTACAAGCTGACATAAATTAAAACTCACAACAGTTTCAATCATCGAGATCAAGCAAGTACTTTGGAAATGACAGCTTGTCCAAAGTAGCAAATCCAAGAAATTTCTACTGATATCAAGAAAAATCTTGAAATCAGTACTTACGCTAAGCTCTAATTTCCAAACTACTTGCTTGATTTCGATGATTGTAACGGTTCTGAGTGTAAATTAACCTTAGCTTCTAAATCCCTGCAATCATTTTAAATTCAAAAAATTATTTCGAAAAATTGCTATCTAAAAGTAGTTTCTTCGTGTTTTAAAAAAAATGAAAAATTACAAAATTACTTTCAGATGCAATTTTTTTGAAATATTTGCTCGAATTGAAAACGGTTTCAAGAATTTACAAGCTGGCATAAATTAAAACTCACAACAGTTTCAATCATCGAGATCAAGCAAGTACTTTGGAAATGACAGCTTGTCCAAAGTAGCAAATCCAAGAAATTTCTACTGATATCAAGAAAAATCTTGAAATCAGTACTTACGCTAAGCTCTAATTTCCAAACTACTTGCTTGATTTCAATGATTGTAACGGTTCTGAGTGTAAATTAACCTTAGCTTCTAAATCCCTCCAATCATTTTAAATTCAAAAAATTATTTCGAAAAATTGCTATCTAAAAGTAGTTTCTTCGTGTTTTAAAAAAAATGAAAAATTACAAAATTACTTTCAGATGCAAATTTTTTGAAATATTTGCTCGAATTGAAAACGGTTTCAATAATTTACAAGCTGACATAAATTAAAACTCACAACAGTTTCAATCATCGAGATCAAGCAAGTACTTTGGAAATGACAGCTTGTCCAAAGTAGCAAATCCAAGAAATTTCTACTGATATCAAGAAAAATCTTGAAATCAGTACTTACGCTAAGCTCTAATTTCCAAACTACTTGCTTGATTTCGATGATTGTAACGGTTCTGAGTGTAAATTAACCTTAGCTTCTAAATCCCTGCAATCATTTTAAATTCAAAAAATTATTTCGAAAAATTGCTATCTAAAAGTAGTTTCTTCGTGTTTTAAAAAAAATGAAAAATTACAAAATTACTTTCAGATGCAAATTTTTTGAAATATTTGCTCGAATTGAAAACGGTTTCAAGAATTTACAAGCTGACATAAATTAAAACTCACAACAGTTTCAATCATCGAGATCAAGCAAGTACTTTGGAAATGACAGCTTGTCCAAAGTAGCAAATCCAAGAAATTTCTACTGATATCAAGAAAAATCTTGAAATCAGTACTTACGCTAAGCTCTAATTTCCAAACTACTTGCTTGATTTCGATGATTGTAACGGTTCTGAGTGTAAATTAACCTTAGCTTCTAAATCCCTGCAATCATTTTAAATTCAAAAAATTATTTCGAAAAATTGCTATCTAAAAGTAGTTTCTTCGTGTTTTAAAAAAAAATGAAAAATTACAAAATTACTTTCAGATGCAATTTTTTTGAAATATTTGCTCGAATTGAAAACGGTTTCAAGAATTTACAAGCTGGCATAAATTAAAACTCACAACAGTTTCAATCATCGAGATCAAGCAAGTACTTTGGAAATGACAGCTTGTCCAAAGTAGCAAATCCAAGAAATTTCTACTGATATCAAGAAAAATCTTGAAATCAGTACTTACGCTAAGCTCTAATTTCCAAACTACTTGCTTGATTTCGATGATTGTAACGGTTCTGAGTGTAAATTAACCTCAGCTTCTAAATCCTTCAATCATTTTATAATCAAACAATTATTTCGAAAAATTGCTATATAAAAGTAGTTCTTTCGTGTTTTTAAAATTAGACCGTTTTTTTTTAAAGGTGAAGTTGAACAAACATTCCCGAAAATAAACAAAGAATCATATATATAAATATTGTATTAATGACAACACAAAATAATTAAAATTATTATTATTATTCAGTACAAATAAGTTTGCTGCTCACAGAGATATATAGAACATTATGAAGAATAGAATAATCTCATTTTTGCCAGGAACACAATCAATGTTATTTATTATGATCCTCTTTTATTTCAATATTGGATGATGTGGTGTCTTCTGTTGAAAATTATGTAGCAGTTTGTGAGGCAGAATCATCTGCAACAGTTGTCGCCTGTACTTCTCGTCGTCGGTGTTGGTGTGTGTATCGTCATCGGTCTCATTGACTGCAGCAGATATTTCTCCATTGAACTGACTCAAACAACACAAGGCACCATGGCATAGGCAAGCAGTTTCATAGAAATTGGATTCACACGCAGCAAATTTCCAACAAAAACTATCTGTAAAATAAAAATTTAAAAATCTGTAAATATTTAGAGATTATGAAATCCGATTTTATGATTTTCGACTACTAATGGATGCTATGATAGATTTTTCAAGATTCGTAGTAGATTTTCGATTGCGATGGATTCTGTGATAGGGCCGATTTATAAGTTTTAAATTTCGAATTTTCTTTAATGTAACTAAACTTTGACGCTGTTAGTATGTAGATCCAATTATCATTCGGTAAGTTTAAAGCCGATGTAGGTAAGTTCTTAGTATAATGAATAGAATTATTGTATGTTTCAGGAAATAGTTACTAGGTACCTACCTAAATATGTATATTTAAATCTATCTTATGGATTTTAATTCTGTAAATTGGGATGGTAAAATGTACCTACATTATATACGTATGTATATGGAGCCTAGGTATGTATATATGTAGGTACATAATAATGTATAATGAAAGTGTTAGATGGTTATGGTTAGGTAGATCCATAAATGCATATAAAACTTTATATAATAGTTTTAATATACATAATATTCATTTGATTGTTAAAGATATATATTTATATAAATGTCAGAGAGTCCACTTAGTACATAATGTATGTAGGTTGGTACCTATTCAGTGACCTAGATATCAGAAACTACTAACTCGATTTGCGTTTTGTACGTAATTTATTATTTTTGAAATGGAAATTGAAAGAATAGTCAAATTTTATAAATTTAAAGTTTAAAGTTTATAAATTTAATTTGCTCTGGCCCGATCCAAATTCATAACTTCAAGTTTCTATTTTTCATTTTTATTTATTAGTTTTAAACTAAATTTGAATATTTTTAAATGTAGCTAAACATTGACGCTATTAGTAGGTAGGTCCAAATATGTAGGTAAGTTTTTAGTATAATGGATTGAATGGATGATTCAAGGAATAGTTACTTAGGTACCTACATACCTACAAATTTATATTTAAATCTAGATTATAGATTTTAATTACGGAAATTAGGATGATAATTGTGTACCTACACTACATACAGATATGAATATGTAGGCATGTAAATGTGTATACATACAATGTACATTGAAAGTGTAAGTTGGTGATAAGTAGGTAGATATATGCATATAATTTTATATGATAGGTGCAATATACATAATATTCATTTGATTTTTAATGATATATAGGTATATAAATGTATGAGAGCCCAAATAGTATATACTGTAAGTAGGTAGGTATTCAGTGACGTAGATAGCAAGAACATGTGTATGTATGTAATTTAGTCATTATTATGCGTAAAAATGAAATATAATTAGGTAGAAGAAATGGATATACATATTTATATCGACCGATAGAGGGACAGACGGAATATCAAGTTTGATTAAAATTTCGGGTTCGATTTTTTTAAAGTGTAAAATTTCCAAAAAGTTAATCCGTAATTCTAGATCACAAAAAATTGATTTTATTGATTTTTAGTAAATTTGTTATAGTAATTAATTTTTTTATAACATAACTTATGATAATAAAATATACTAGCAATCCATTAAACAAAAAAAAAAAACTTAACTTATTATACTTACTATGAATTCTTTTCATTTTTCGTCGTTGAGTAGTTCTACCTCTTTGTTGGTTGATAAATATTTGCTTTGTTCCTGATATGGAAATTCATCGGAAAGTAAAAGCTTGCGGCAAATTGTTTCCATATTTTTTATAAATAAATTAAACGCAGGGTTGGATCGTATGTACTTGCTCTTTTGTTCGATCACATTGTGAGTAGAAAAGGTTTAATATTACGAAACGTTATATTAACAAAAGATTATGTCTCACACTATTCTTACATCCTGTGGGAGTTGCTTTGAAGCACGGAATATTTCTTTTACTGGCAATGCTTTCTCTTTGGAGAATTCGATTGCCATGAAGATGAAGGAACTGTTGGGAGTTAGAAGTTAAATATAACATTTTATTTTTGTGTAAAGTTTCAACTAACTTACCTATAGCTATATGGCTGTTTATTGTGTGTATGCACCAAGGGATTATATGGCACATTGGAAAATTTTGCTTTGGTGGAGTGGGAGTTTTTCCAGTTTCCGTAGCGCATGGACAAATGTCTCCATTGCAGTGGCCATAGACTTGTGAAGCCACAACTTCCAGAGCGTTCATAACAGCTTCGGTGGCTTTTCGTCTTCCCAAGTAAAGCAAGCCTAGTATCGATGAAGGTGGAATGATTCGATCCAGCGTAAAGAAATTCTTAGTCACATAATTGTACCAAAACGCATGAAGCAATTGTTGTTCAATTTAATCGGAAAGCAATGAATGAGCTGTTGCTGTACAGTCATTTGTTGCCATTCTCGCTCAAAAGCTTGTCCAGTACAAATCCGGCGTTGGCCAAGCCATTTACAAAATTTGCAGCCAGATTCTGCATTCCTGATTCCACTTGAATCAATGGGAAATTAATTCTTAATTAAACTTTTATATGTGTACAACAATTCCCAGAACATATTTCAATCGAAACGAAGAACTAAAACTTGAAAAGAAAAACAGATAACATTCATCCAATTGTGTAAGACATTCTAATAAGAACAGAATTATAAAAAAATATTTACGTACTAGAATAATTTAATATATATTATGTATGGTCGTTAATGTTTCATAAATTAAATAAATATGTATATATATACCGAAGAGAATGTTTTGAATAAAAAAAGGTAACGGAAACCCTCACTGTATTATTTATAATTTAAGTGCAATATGCATATGTACATAAGATCCATGTGATTTTTAAAGATACATAATTATGTATATGTAAATGTATGACGGCCTACATCGTATGAAGTATTCAGTTCATTTATTTTGGAAATAAATATTTTTTTTTTTAAACTCAATTTCAAAAACGAATCAATAGATTTTTTCGAAACTTCGTATTTGTTATTTTTTTGACTTTATCTTAATAGTTAAAAAAATGTTTGCAAGTTTTGAATTAAAGTACTTACAAATCTCATATTCGTCAGTTTCCATGTACTGTAGAATGTTATAAAACAAACATTTAAAACAAAAATTAGATGTTAAAAAACTAGTAGAAGTAGTAGTAGAGCTGTTTTTATTTAACAATTTTAGGTGATCATAATTTTACATTTTTCACAGTATTAAAACATTGGCTTTTGCCGTCAGCCCGAAAAAAAAGAGTATTTTCCAAACCTAATTTAACTTTAACATATACATTTCAATAAAACAAAAAGCGAAACTTCGTATTTGTTAGTTTTTTGACATTAACTTGAATAGTTAAAAAAAAAACTATATTCCTAAAATAAAAAACAACGTACCTCCCATACAAATGCTAAAAAATAACCGTTAAAAAAATTTATTTCTCGAAAACGGCTCCAAGAATGTTTATAAAAAATGTGTGTTCTTAGATTAGTCCACTTTCAAGTATAAAAATATTTTTGAATTTTATTTTGATATATTCTTAAAGAATTCAAATTGCATCTTTGTTTTGCCTCAAACTATAAAGACTAAGCAATATAAAACCATTTAATTATGTGTATTATCCATTTATTTCTATACTTCATTATCATTCCCTTTTTACTAATCTTTGCGTATGTCACTGAATACTACATAAAATGTACGACCTCATACATTTATGTATACACATGTGTCTTTAAAAATCACATGAATCTTATGTATGCATATTGCAGATTGCATATTTACGCATATTTAGAATGATGTATGCGTATTCCTGGAGCAATTTTTTTTAATACAACTTCTTTACAAAAAATGTTGATGCTTTCTTTGAAAGTATGAAGTGCTGATTCTAAAAAGATATCGCTCACCTTTATTGGACAACCCGTTGCAAAGATATAGTTGAAAATCTATTCACTGTTCACCTTGAAATACATAATCTGAAAATACTTTGAAGTGTATCTTTGGAACGGGTTATCCTAAAAACTTGGTTGATACCTTTTTGTAATCTACTCTTGATACTCTCAAAATCAGCATCAAAAGTTTTTATGTAGAAGCCTTATTGCAAAAAATCACTCTTGAAATACGCATATTTAGAATGATGTATGCGTATTCCTGGAGCAATTTTTTTTAATACAACTTCTTTACAAAAAATGTTGATGCTTTCTTTGAAAGTATGAAGTGCTGATTCTAAAAAGATATCGCTCACCTTTATTGGACAACCCGTTGCAAAGATATAGTTGAAAATCTATTTACTGTTCACCTTGAAATACATAATGTGAAAATACTTTGAAGTGTATCTTTGGAACGGGTTATCCTAAAAACTTGGTTGATACCTTTTTGTAATCTACTCTTGATACTCTCAAAATCAGCATCAAAAGTTTTTATGTAGAAGCCTTATTGCAAAAAATCACTCTTGAAATACGCATATTTAGAATGATGTATGCGTATTCCTGGAGCAATTTTTTTTAATACAACTTCTTTACAAAAAATGTTGATGCTTTCTTTGAAAGTATGAAGTGCTGATTCTAAAAAGATATCGCTCACCTTTATTGGACAACCCGTTCCAAAGATATAGTTGAAAATCTATTCACTGTTCACCTTGAAATACATAATCTGAAAATACTTTGAAGTGTATCTTTGGAACGGGTTATCCTAAAAACTTGGTTGATACCTTTTTGTAATCTACTCTTGATACTCTCAAAATCAGCATAAAAAGTTTTTATGTAGAAGCCTTATTGCAAAAAATCACTCTTGAAATACGCATATTTAGAATGATGTATGCGTATTCCTGGAGCAATTTTTTTTAATACAACTTCTTTACAAAAAATGTTGATGCTTTCTTTGAAAGTATGAAGTGCTGATTCTAAAAAGATATCGCTCACCTTTATTGGACAACCCGTTGCAAAGATATAGTTGAAAATCTATTTACTGTTCACCTTGAAATACATAATGTGAAAATACTTTGAAGTGTATCTTTGGAACGGGTTATCCTAAAAACTTGGTTGATACCTTTTTGTAATCTACTCTTGATACTCTCAAAATCAGCATAAAAAGTTTTTATGTAGAAGCCTTATTGCAAAAAATCACTCTTGAAATACGCATATTTAGAATGATGTATGCGTATTCCTGGAGCAATTTTTTTTAATACAACTTCTTTACAAAAAATGTTGATGCTTTCTTTGAAAGTATGAAGTGCTGATTCTAAAAAGATATCGCTCACCTTTATTGGACAACCCGTTGCAAAGATATAGTTCAAAATCTATTCGTATTCTATATTAAATAATATGTGTCTAAGAATCACATGAATCTTATGTATGCAGATTGCACCTAAATTATAAAGTTATATGCATATCGCTACCTACCCACCTACATCCTTCATTTTCATTATTATATGCACATGTTTACATACTTAGCTTCCATAAATATATATATATAAATGTATATTTTACTATCCTAACTTACATAATTCAAATCCATAACAAAGATTTAAATATACATTTGTAGATTGGTATTTACCTAAGTAACTATTCTTTTAATCATCTATCCGACAATTCATTATACTAAGAATTAAAGTAATCTTAACTACATCGGCCTAAACAGCTTTAATGTCTAGATACATTAAGGTTGTTAGCTACAACAGCAAGTTCGTGCTATCCAGTCTTGCATTTTATTTAATAATGACGGAGAAAAAGCAGTTTTTTTTGTTTTATTCTTTACTATACTATACTATGAGACTTACCTTCTCCATCCATTCCTTGATCATATCGGTACTATCAGCTGGCATTTGATCCGTATAAACCATACACATGTATCCGGATTCGCGCAAGCATCTCTCAACTTCCAGTACTTCATCTGCCGAATTGCACAAGACTGCACAACGCTCCAACTGATATGCGCACTTATCCAAACATTTCATAACAACCGACATCTTTTCGGAGTTACTTTGCAATTTAATGGAAACTTTAGCCTTGGCATAGACTGCAGCTTCTAAATAGTCTGCAATGCACAACAAAGGCTGATTAGCAATCCTTACAAAATTAATAAATCGCCGAGTCCATGTCTTGGAAGTGACCACCAGTTGAAATGGAATCTTTTCATCTTGAATAACTGGAGAGAGAAGCTTGAAGAGGGTTTCATCAAACTCGGGACTCTCATTCATTATGCTCTCCAAACCATCGATAACTAAAGTTTGTACTTGGCGTATGTTGAGCAAGTTTTCCTTCTCGTTGGCCTCTAGCAAACGCTGCAGCACGGTGGTGTAATTAGAAGCACACCACACCCATTGTGCAGTTCAATTTTTGCATCTTAGTTGTTTCGAAGTCCATATGTTGGGACAATACTAATTTTTGGTGTTGTGCTAGCCAAAATGCGTCGACAATGACGAGAAATACTCTCAACCTGAACGGACGATGGTGCGATTATAATAATAGCTGGACCATAGGCCATAGACCAGTTCAATGTGTGTTAAATGTCGCTCTTCGAAGCGTTCCATGAATGCACGTGAAGTGAACCGTTTCTGTAACTTAAATAACGTGGATGGCACCAAGTTCTTTGGCGAGACCTTGAGCTTCTTTAAAACCGGGTGCTTCTATGATTTCACTGCGAATACCAGCAGACTATAAAATTCGCATTATTTGGGTGAAATATTTTACTGGTGGCCTAGAGCCGGTTACACAAACACCAACATCAATAGCTCGACATTCTTCATCAAATTCAGAACCAACTGCGGCGACTAATTTATCTAGGCAGAACGACAGACCGGTGAAACTTATTCCACGTTTTTCTTAGTCCAGAGTAGTATAGTTTCAAGAACTAAAATATATTATAATTACAGTACAGAATTAAATACGTAAAAGCAAAATAAAACTCACTTACTTATGATTGCGATATTTGTTTTGAAATTAATAATATTTTTTTTATTGTTTTGTCATCTGTCAAAATACTCACCTCGAATTGAGAAAACTGGTCTTTTCTTGTGGTGGAATTTAGACACGTACGCATTAATATGCTATGGTTTGCTTCTACTTTTTGATTGGATTTTCTTCATTTTGAACATAAAATTAATAAATATTGCTTAATTTGTAAGCCAGAATCAACAAAAAGCTTTTATTAGTATGTTTTATGTTTGATTAAGGCCTTTAAAAATACAATTTAACTAAAAAGCAATTCATTTTTCAATTTTTGAATTTAACGGATTTCCATTTTAAATATATTAGGTCACCATATCTACCAAAATTGGGATTGCGCACTCCTCCGTTTCGATAAGCCTGTGTTGGTGTCTGCTCCATTTAAAATGCACGGGCAACTAACACATGCTTGTCGAAACGGAGGAAATCCTCTCAATTTAGCTTGTAGGGTGAAAGAGAATAAACCCCCGAAGTCGTGCCTCTATATTAGTTTCTCTATGATCTATAGCCTGTGGTTCTAGAGATTTTTCAAACCAAAGTTATTCCCAAACTAACTGCATTTGACTTCCGTTATATGGTTATATCTCCGCAACCAAGCCCCGCAAAAAGCTGTGGCTGCCAGTGCTCCAGAGGGACTCGACAGACCTTTGCATTTGTGTACAACTTGTTGTACAATTCTTGACTTAATTTTTTTCTACATTTTAGAAAAAAAAAACATCAAGGCTAACCTTTTTCTAAATTAAAGTTGATACAAGAGCAAGTTCGAACGATCGATTTTATTTCTAGTTAAATCAGGGAATGATTTTTTTTTTATAACTTTGCACGCGCTTAAGGGATTAGGTTAGGTTAGGTTCCAAATGATTTTATTTCATACAAATTACAAAAGTTTAGTGTATCATTCATTTTTCAAACATGGCTTACGCCGTCTGTCAGTTGATAATTATTAATACTTAAACAATTAATTTTGTTTAATATACAAAACTGAAACATAAAATTAAAAAAGTTCTTCTAAGATCCGTTTTCTGTAGTTAAGTCCTAGCTTGGTGTAGTTGTAAAGGGATTCCCAGTCTAAAACTCCGTTTAAAACATCTATGACTTCCTCTTCACTGAGGTAGTTTTTTCCAAGTGTACTCCTTCTGGTTTCCACCAAAACAGGACATCTTCCCACGAAGTGGAACACGTTTTCGCGTTCTCTAGTGTTACATAATCCACACATTTCTTCCAAATCACTCCTATGAGGAACATAGTTCAGGGGAAGTATCTCCCCTCTTGCTTTTAAAACCAGTGACATGAGATCGGTTGGATACTCCACCCTGAAGTAGTTATTTCGTAACAGGTTATAGTTTAGCCTTGCATATATGTCCCTGTGTAATGCTTAAGGGATTATGAATACCCTTTATATGTTTTTCTTAATGCAGCGCGGGCATCCGGTGGAAGAAGAGAAAGAAGGATAGGAAAGATGTGTGGTGCGATGTTCTGAGACTAGTGCTGGTTGATGTCTCAGATTTATCTCCAGGGATGGCGGCTGAACTAATGCGGAGAGAATTAGCGTGTCTTAATTATTTATGACCCTTATAATTCGTATTATTTTATTTATTTCGTTGTCATATTTTATGGGTATGCTAGTTTACTCAATCACATGTTTTTAGTGTTATGCCTAAACAGCATGTAGTGAGCAAAGCAGCAACTTCTTTTATGACAATTCTTAGAATTTGTTTTTAATGGAACATAAGATGACATATACAACGACAGGAATCGAACCTGCAATCACGAGGTTGACAGGCGAGCACACAACTATCGCGCCACGGCCACCCCCAAATGATGGTGAATTTGAGGGTGGTTGAGGTGATGCTGATAGTTTCAGTGATATGATGATGGTGGTTGGGTTGTTGGTGTTGTCTATTTCGTCTAGTGTTTGTTACAAATCGTCTGTGGTGTCTTTTCGTCATGGAGGTGGATTTAGCCTTTTGTCGGTATGTTCTTTCCTTAATTTTTGAAGACCTCCTGGAAGTCGATAATACTACATGCTTATTCAGTAGGTATTGTTATCTATAAATGTTATTTGAATTGATCTCAATAACAAACCGGCGAATAACTGCAATTTTGTCTTCTTTTGACGCTTTTTCTACAAAGCGCATCACTTTGCGCAGTGCGAAGCAATTGTTCCGGATTCAAAAGCAAAGTTTGGAAAATTCCCCCAAAAACAAAAATCAGTAAAACACTAAACAATGATACAGATGCAGACTGCAGAATTGAGTAGTACATTCTGTTAATTATTATTTTCCAAGAAAGAGCGAGAGAAATAAAAGAAAAAAGAGAGAATGAAAATATGGTTCGTGTATCCTTTAAGAATTACATCAATAACAACACCTACCCTAACGCACACACATTAATGCAGGCAGATGCATTAGAGACAGAGAGTTCTGAACAACTGAAAATGAGATAGTAAAATTACCCACACCCACATCCCACCCGTGCATTTTCGATTTGTATTCTGATGTGGGTGGTACCATTTGTATATGTATTACAAAGAGTATAAGTGCATGATTCTTCTGAGTTTTGACTGCCGCTGCTGACTGTTAGAAGGTTAAAATCGTACCAAATGGGCGGGCATGATTTGGATGAATTTTGTATTTTTGCTGCTGTGTGTGTGCTATTGTTATTGTTATTTTGTTTTCTGTTTAAGTGCGTGCTTGGCGATATGGGTGTGGTTGTGTGTACTATTTATTTGGCTTGTGAGTGCAATATATTAAGCGTTACCCTAGATTTAATTCCTCGGTAGTGGAAAATTCCATTCTGTTTTACAAAATATAGTACATAAACATATGACTTAAAAATGTTTTTTTTTTCTTTTTAAGCTACTACCTGCATTCGTAAATAAAAGTGCAAAATATATATATGTAAAATGTGTAATAAATGTGCCCATATGTATGAGACATTTTAGAAAAAAAAACAAGCAAAGAAAATTCTACCTATCCTTATAAAAATGTTAAAGTTGGTATGACCTTTAATCTTATATAAGTTATATAGGGACAAATGTACATAAATATCATCGCCCTTTTCTTTTTAATGATGAAATATGTAGATTTTTTCATTTTACAGTTAGGTAGTTACAATTTCGGTTATTGCAACCCTTAATCGTTCTGGGTGGCTATTCACATAATATAGCCAGCGCCTTAATGGTTCTGGTCAATAATACAAGGAACCAGGGCCAGACCCATCATATGTGCTGGATGTACAAATGCACAGGGCGCCTAGCTTTTTCGGCGCATTTTCAAAAAATAATATAAAAAACAATTATGGATACACATACTTTCATTCCTCTAATTTATGTTCGTCTAACCAGCTACATATGGTTATGTATGTATTTCTAAAAGTTATTTGAACGCAATAATTATTATCTTCAATTAAATCAAGTTAAGTCATTTCATCTGCTTACACGAAAGACTATTCATATAATTACACGAGAAACAACATAGTGTGAATAGATTAAAAATTTTAAAAATCCCATCAAGATTACGTTGACGCAGGCTTGCAAGGTAAATTCATGCACAAAAACCCAACAAAAATCAATAAAAATCAGCTTATTAACCATTTATACAAGAAAAAAGTTCATATGAGCAAAAACAAATAATCGCACAAATGCTGTGCAAGATAATTTCTCGCACGCACAAAACCCAACAAAAATCCATAGGAAATCAGCTACCTATCCATTTACATAAGAAACAAATTTATATGACCCAATCGCACCAAGGCAGAGCAAGATTCATTTCTTGCACAAGCACAAAAATGTTCATAAGATAAAATCTCAAAATAATAAACTCATTCTACAATTCCTTTAGAACCATTTGAGTGAAACGTACAGATTTTAATTCTGCACGTATAGGGTGGTTCACATTCTCAAACATCCTGGACAAGCTTGGCTTGATTGACTCGAATTTGAAAATGTGAACGTTCAATCAAACGGCTTGTCAAGCATGTTGGATTGATATCAAAATATTTAGATATTTTGGCTGCTTGACACACATGTTGGAGAATATGAACGCATGCTTGTCAAGTCACTAGGAAATTTCATTCGGCTTCATGGTTAAGCTTAATTTACTGTTTTTAAATGACAAAACTAAGAACTTAATTTTTCTGGGTGGCATAAATATTGACCATCTTTCAAAAACCCAACACTTGGATAACTATTTAATGCTATTAGCCGCTAATGGCTTAGTCATTTATAAATGTGCCTACTAGAATCGCTGAAAACTCCAAAACTTGCATTGACCATATTTTTTACAGGGGAAGTTTATGTCGAAATATTAAACAAGTCAGTTCTTTAGCTGATTTGGATTTAACTGATCATTGCATGACTAGCCTTCATTATTTATTTTTTGAAGCCAATAAAGAAACTAATGTTACATATTTCGACATTTAAAAAATAGATTTTGTCAAGGTTTGAGTTCTGGGACTGTTTATATAATGAAAATAATCCTTCTATTGCGTATGACAAATTTATAAATAAATTAGGCTTTTTCCTTGAAAGTTGCATAAATAGATTGGTGAGAACTAACAACAAATCTAATCGCCTAAAAGAATGGATGACGGGGCATATTTTGGAAAAAGTACGAAAAAAAAACAAAATAAGCAAAAAATGTAAACAAAATCCAAATAACACTCAACTCAGATCGGTATTTAAAGAAGTATGCAAAAATTTGTCTAAAGAAATAAAAACCTGTAAGGAAAATTATTATTTGGCTGAGCTAGAAAAAAATAAAGGTGAATGGAATGTAGTCAACAAAATTTTAAATCGTAGTTCCCGATCCCAACAGCCATTGGTTATAGAAGATAATAATGTTAAAATAGCTAATCGTTTTAATATTTTTGTTTCGTCTATAGCTGAAAATGTTTCTAGTGAAGCATTTAGGAACAGTAATACATCTTTTTGTACAGAAGGAATAGTCAATGACAGTGTTTTGAGTGATAGTATTTTATTTGATCCTATTTCATCTCATGAACTACTTTCCATCATTAAATCATTAAATAACTCTAGTTCTGTCACCAACGACAATTCATCAAGTTTATTATTTAAAAAAATTGCTTACAATATTGTTGATGTGCTTTTTCAATAAAAGTGTTCTTGGAGGTGTTTTCCAAGTGCGCTTAAGATTGGTGAGGTCATCTCCTTTACAAAAAGTCCAATCCCTGTAATATGAACAACTATAGGCCTATATCTCTTCTTCCCGTTTGCTTTGTTGAAATTAAGTTGTGAAATTTATGACTACATTAATCATAATCTCTCTACGGCTGGACTTTTTATTGACTTAACAAAAGCATTTGACTTAGTCGACCATGGGATTCTGTTGAAAAAATTATATTATGCAGGTATGCGTGGATTTATCTATAATTGGCTTAACTCTTACTTGGCAGATAGAAAGCAATTAGTTAAAGTAAATGGTAGCTTAAGTAATTTATGCAACGTAAGCATTGGTGTTCCACAAATTTCGGTTATGGGGACTTTACTATTTTTGATTTTCATCAATTCTATTTTTGTAAGAAATTACTAGTTATGATCTACTATGGTATTGTTCATTCTAAAATTCAGTATGGAATTACTTGTTGGGGGGGACATATAAAAATAAAGTTTATCCAGTTCTTATCCTTTAGAAAAATATTGTACGCATTATTTGTAAAGGAAGCCGTTTTTATAATAGCTTCATTTTGTTTCACGAGTTAAAAGTTCTTCCATTAAGACATCTCTACTATTTTCAGGTGCTAAAAATGTTTTTTATTAGAAGCGGATATCTTTCCCTAAGGAGAAACTCCCTACATAATTTGAGAGTGAACTACAGGAAAGTGGTTACTATCTCTTCGTATAATAAAATGCACTTTAGAAGATTGTATACAATAGTGGCTCCCTCAATCTATAACAAATTACCTTTCTCGATTTAAAAGAGTTGTTTCATCCTTCCTACACAGGGTAAAAGCATGGCTTTTTGATCACAATCACATTCAAATCGAAATCTTTATTGTTTTTAATATATTAATTACGAAAATTAAAAAAAAAAAAAAATCTTTTATTCTTTTTTTTCCTACCTTGCACACGAATAAGTTGGATTTGTTGTTTGATGAGTACTCGCCACTAGCTCTGGTTTCTAGCCTAGCTAAAAAGTTTCTCTTACTTTGTTTTGTTGGATTACTGAAAATTTATTATGTAGTACCTTTACTGAAAATTTATTATGTTATTTGGAAGATCACTACAATAAATATTTTGCATTAGTAAACATTTTATAACATTTTTGTGCCTGTTTTTTTTTAGGAAAGTGAAGTGAAAGGTGGAAAATAAAAAGAGTGTGCTGTGAAAAGTGTTATTAATTTGAATATTTAAATTGAATAATGGGGCGCTAAATGTAGAGCTTGTACAGGGCGCTCATTTAGCTTGGACCGGCCCTGCAAGAAACGATACTATTTTTGATGCGTTTTTGATTCTTACCTCGAGAACCGCTTAATGTGAACAAATTGTAATATTATATTTTCTATAAGCAATTTCACTATTTTGTTTCAGTAGCTACATTATGTAGTAGAATGTATAGGTACACACATTTTTTTCAAGTGAAGCTCCTCCAAAGGCTTTAGAAAGCTGTTTTTACAAGCAGGTATAGATATATGAATGCATAAGCAACATATCAAGGGACCTATAACACAGCGTAACAAGTCGACAAGACTAAATTCACTTCACAACGCAAGACTGTTGCACTTGTCAGAATAAAAAGTTTCCCCTGACTTTGCCACATTATGTGCCAAGTGGCCAAAAATATAACATGGCAAAAATTCCGGAAGGAAAAAAATGCTGTTTAAACAAAAATAAGAGAAGAAAAAATTCTCTTCTTAGAACTTTTAGCGATATTTAAGTAAAAGAAAAAAAGCGAAAAGTCGACTGAGTCGACTAATTCACACTTAATATTATTTCACAAGGCAAATACGAATTATTATTCGGCAAGAAATATACTTCGGCGTTAATTTTGACATTCGAAATTTATTTAAAAACAAATCAACTACAAAATTTATTCTCGGCTTAATAATTTTTAATCTGCATAAAGATTCATTCAGTCCTGTGACGAATTCCATCGTAAACGGAAACTTGTTATGAAAAAATCTGTCAAAGAATCCATCGTAGTGGAAATATTCATACAAATTGCCAATACGAACGGATTCTGTTATAACTTTTTTGGGGATTCGTAAGACTTTCCGATTACGATGGAACCCGTGATAGGGCTGATTATGTTTTCGTTTTCATTGTCAATATCAAATTCAGAATAAAATAAAATGCACGACTGGATCGCACGTACTTGCTCCTATGTTCGATTACATTATATGCAAAATATTCTTAAAAGAAACGGCTAAATGTATTTTTAAAATCTTTTTTGACTTCATTTTGTATATATGACAATTCTTAAATTTTTTCTAAAACAATATTGGTATGAACTTTTTAAGTATTTAATAATCTAAATTCAAAAACAAAATTTCAGAAAAGTCGTCCACCCGTGAATTTTCAATAATCCAAAAAAAATATATTTTGAAAATTTTTTATTTCAAAAATTATTAGAAATTAAGAATTTGAAGGAGCTTTTGTATAAAAATTTTGATCTTAATCGGTTGAGCCGTTTATGAGAAAGTCGAAAATCAATAAAATGGTTGTATGGCAGGTACCGTTAATAACAAAATATTTAAAACAAATTTTTGGACTAAATGTAAACCATACCTTAGGTAGTACATACACCAATTGTTGTCAAAATCGTTAGAGCCGTTTTCGAAATAATTAAGGTGGTAGAAAAATTTGTATGGCAAGTACCGTTATTTTTGGGGCTAAAACAACGGCTAAAAATCTATTTTGGGCAATCACCTAAAACGCTTAAATGCCAAGGTTGAAAAAAATCGCTTTAGCCGCTTAGGCTGTAGAGAGTGGTACAGACAGGCAGACAGATGGAATTGCGGGACCCACTATTCTGGTGTTCTCTATCATCGTAATGTCAACTATGATTAAACTCTCGAGTTCGATTTTTTCCAAATACTAAACTTGCCTTATAGTACCTATATCGCAAGTAAAAATACATTTTAAATTGAAAATATGTTGAAAACAAATTTAGAAATTATTTAGGTGCATACCTATCTATATTTTAGCCACAATTTAAATTCTATATTTTCAAACAGTTTTTACTCAGAAAATACAAACGCTTAAACTAAGCACTAGCAATGCTTATGCCGGATTTACACGAGTGACAAGTAGCCATTAGTTCATGCCATTAAATTTTCAAAATAATGGTAAAATTAAATTAATAATGATAAGCTTTATATGGGGCCAAATAATGACTGTTAGATTGATAATAGCAATCTGCCATTAAAGAAGGAGCAAGGTTATTCTTCCTCGCGGTGTGCCATAATTTTCAAAATAATATCATTTTAAAATTTCCTGACTCCATTTTAATGGCAATATTTAATGGAAGTTTTCCCTGCCATTTTTTTAATGACGAAAATAATGTTAAAATTTTAAAACCATTTACATCATTAAATGTCAATAAAATGGAAGATATAATGACAATTTGTCACTCGTGTAAATCCGGCATTAAGCAAAATTTCTGTGACACGTCACTTTGTGTTACAAAAAGAGGGAAATCCAACAATATTGTAACTTAGCTTCCAGACTTGTCGTTTTGTGTTTGCGTATTTTTCTTGTCCTACAAGTACTTGTCGTATTGTGTTGTAGGCCGCAGGACGTAGCTACATCAAAAGAGAAAAAAAGACTTAACTATCAGAGCATTTAGTAGGTAAAGAAATAAAATCTAATGAACCTTCATATTTATTTTATTGAAAACAAATCAACCTGGTCTTGTACATTAAATCGATCTTGTTCATCAATAGTCAAGCAAACTATCATTCAGTGAAACACATTATTATATGTTAGCAAAACTGTCACATCATCGATAAAGTGTACCCCGTTTTAGTGGAGAAAACTTGTTTCGTTCCGAAACCTATTTTCATCGCACGCTGTTATTTAGTTGCAAGAAAAAAGAACAAATGAATTATTAAAGCGTGAATGAACGCAAATTAAACTAAGATGCTAAAATAAAAATGTCATATAATGAGTTGTTGGTTTACTTATTACATGCTGTTTAGGCATAGTACTAACAACATGTGATCAAGTCAAACTAGTATACCAATAAAATATGATAACGAGTAAAAAATAATGCGAATTATAAAAGACATAAATAAATAAGACACAGAAATTTCTCCGCATTAGTTAAGCCGCCATCCCTGGAGATAAAATCTCTGACAACAACCACATCGCGCCACACATCTTTCCTACCCTTTTTTTTTGCTTACTTAAACGCACGCCTGCTCAGTGTTGTAGCGTTTAAAGGGTAGTAAGTCTCTTAAGCGCGTGTAGATTATATAAAAAAAAACGCAATAAAATTGCAACCTTCATGTGATATTTCTTACACTGAGGGTATTATCAAGTAAAATTCCAAAAATTTGAATTTAAAATTTTAAAATATCAATCCATAAAATAATGGCACAAAACCACACCTGAATCAAGTTAGCTGCAAACCCAAACACATACAATCACATATCGTCGTAGTACCCCCATGAATTAAATACGAATATACAAAAAAAAACAAACAACCCAACGAATGGAAGTCCTAAACATGAAAGTAATTTAAGCATCATTCTACCCATTGCACCACCCCAGCTTAAGGTGGCAAAGAAAACAACGCCGTTGTCGGCGTCATCGGTTACTTAAATATCTATAAAGCGTAAACCCACCCACGCGACAAAAAACCACGGGCTCCCTTATAGTATTGTAGACATATCCTTGGATGTAAACTTAGTAATCAATCCGGCGCGCGTTCATTTTGGTGTATGCGTGTGTATTATGTATGACTGTGGGGAAGGTATTTCGTTTTATTTGTATCGTTTATTTTATCTTGATGCATTGAATGTATAGATTATAATGTTTTTTTTATAGGGTGATCAAATTTAAACCGATAAAATTCTAGAAGTTTTCTCTGCCCGAAATTTAATGTAATCCTGAAGGTGCTTTGCATGCTCCTTTTCAAAGATTAGTCAAGGTGAATCATTGGTATCAATTAATTATACATATTTCAGCCATTTGGTCCTTTAACTTTGCTATTTTGGTTAGGAAGCTTTAATTAAACACCCAGTACAGTTCGTCCTTAATATAACTTCCCGTATATGTATGTTGCGGGCGTTTACTCATTTATTTTGAGGATTTTGGAATAACTTTCTGTTGTTGTACCACGTGCAAAAGCACATCTGATAAAATAATAGCTGTTTTCATGAAAGTTGTCTTGACTTATCCCAAAAATGTAAATGTATAGAACAGTTGACTGTAAATTCCAATTGATATAAGTTTTATTCTGATTTTTTGACAGCTTTCAGGTAACCTGTCATTTCACAATACTAGGATAGCTTATTATTCGAGATCATAAATCTCTAATAAGTAAGTGGCCGCCCCCATTGTGTTATCTCATTTACTCGAGCAATTATAATAATAATATGAAGAGAAACATATCAACAATGGCACCACAAGAAATATCTTGAAGAACGAAAGCTCCTTAATGAGCGACAGTATGGCTTTCGTAGCAATAGGTCCACTGGTGATCTGATGGTATATCTCACCGAACAGTGACACAAATCTTTAAGCATTTGATAGGGTTTGGCATCATCTCTTATCGAAAATGCGTGCATTTGATATAGATGAATCTCTTCTTGGTTGGATTAGAAATTATTCCGTTCTGTCCCCGACTCTCTTTGTTATTTTCATTAATGATCCTTGTCTGAAACTTTTCGTTTTGCTGACGATTTGGAACTATAACGGCAGAACGGCAGTGTAGGTATGATAAGCTCATTAAATTCTGACCTTGATATCACTGTTAAATGGGGATGCTGTATATTATCGTTAAAGCGAGACCATCCCCCAATGCCGTTGTCCATCAGCGGCGGCGCTTGCATAGAGGAAACCGAACAACTCTCAGTTCTCGGTATGTGTTTCACCGCCCACCTCTTGTGGAATGATCACATTTTCGATATTGCCAAAAACGCTGCAAGATATTTGGGTTTTCTGAGACGGTGCAATAAATATTTCTCCCCTTCTGATCTGGCTGCAATCTATAAAGCCTAAGTTCGCGAAACCTTATGTAGAACTGGCATATATGGGCTGGTGCTCCTAAAACTCACTTAAGTCTCTTGGACAGAACCAAAAAAGAGCTTTCAAAATGATAGGTAATAGAGCAATAACAGAAACTATTGCACCTCTTGAACACCGTCGCAATATGTTTCATTCCTTTCCTTTCTCTTATGAAATAGACAGTTGCATTCCTGCCCTTAAAATATTCAACCGTAATTCTCGCGCATCTGGGAATGCACATCAGTTTACACTTGAGCCCACCTTCGGACGTACTGTTAAGTATAGATATTCCTTTTTTAGCCGCAGTACACAATTGTGGAACGCTTTACCCGACCCTATTTTTCCCTCCCATTATGATATTCGAACATTCAAAACGAATATGCATCGGTATCTCCTATTGAACCCTCTCCTATTTTCCTAGTCGCTCGCATTATGTACTTACTCAGGTACTTGAATGACAAGTAAAATACGACAAGTCTTAAAAAATTGTAACACAAGCTAACTGACAATTGAATTTTAAAATGTGACTAGTGGGAAATTGTTGGATTTCCCTCGTTTTGTAACATAAAGTTTGTCACATAAAATTTGCTTAAGTATTGCAAAGTTATTGTAAAAACAGTTTGAAAATAAGAAATTTAAATTGTGGATGATTTATAAATTTGTTTTCAACACATTTTCAATTTAAAATATATTTTTTTGATTCTGATTTTGATAGTGACAGTTATTTAATTTAATTTAATTTTAATTATTTATCCGTCCGTAATGGCAATTTGTATGAGCATTTCCGCTTCGATGGATTCTGTGACAGATTTTTTCTTAGCAAGTTTCCGATTACGATGGAATTCGTGATAGAACTGAATGAACACTTTGTGCAGATTAAAAGTGATTAAACTGAGAATAAATTTTGAAGGTGATTTGTTTTTCAAAAAATTTCGAATGTCAAAATTAACGCTAGAGTATGTTTCTTTTCGATAAATTATTCGTCTTTGCCTTGTGAAATAATATTCAGAATGTTTCCCAAAGTAAATATCTCTGTCGACATTTCGCTTTTTTTCTTTTGCTTAAATATCGCTAAGAGTTCCAAAAAACATTTTTTATTCTCTTACTTTTGTTAAAGCAGCAATTTTTTTTTCTTTTGGAAGTTTTGCCATATTTTATTTTTGGCCACTTGGAAATTTTGTATTCTGACAAATGCAACAATTTTGCGTTACAGATAACTACACTTGTCCTTGTCATACAAGTAAAGTTCGACAAATGAATTTAGACTTGTCGGGTTGTGTTGCAGGCCATTGGTAATCTTATATATATAATATATAATTAGAATCTCTTAATCACCCTTGCCGCCTTTATTTCGGGGTATGCAACGTTTTTATAAACTCTTTTAGCTTTTGGTAAAACTTAGGCTTCCAAATCGCATTTTTAAAGAATCATCTTTAAGCGCAATTCACATAGAACTGGCTTAAGGTTATGGTGTGGTTCTGGCGTGGTGCATACATTTGCCACTTTGTGCAGTTTACATGTTCTCTTATCGGACAATACACAATAATATGAAGAGGCGAGGGTATGGTGTGCTCTGTCATTGCCGCGCCATATTGAAAACTCTAATGGCCTACGTAAATGTCACGCCACAATGAAATCACTCATTCAAATGTCAAATCGAGATAAAATGAAAATCCAATGCAAATGGTATTTTTTTAATTAATTTATTTTTATTACTTATGAAAGCCATTTTAGCAAAGAGTGTTTCTGTGAATAAGAGTTAGCTAGTTGTTTATTGTTTTTTCTCTGTTGTTTGTGTTTTTTTGATTTGTGTATTGAAATTGAAATTCTATGTCATTTCTGTTTAAATTGAGTTCATCACACCCAGTCCACGCTCGTAACAGACCTTAACCATACCAGCACCATAAGCCAGTTCTGTGTGAATCGCGCCTTATATCTTATCAATCATTCAACCTCGGGAACTAACGTCAACACCAGATATACCAATATTCACTTATTGGAAGTGAAAGGAGAAAAAGATTTCGGCTGTCTTTTCATCCCCGGAAATAAGATACGTTGTTTGTCGATTTGAATTGGAGTCACCCTATTTACGTGAACTCTCGTGCATACATAAACTATACAAAACGAATAAATAGTAGTTTCTCATATATACCGCAGGGCGGTAGGGGGAGCACTGTTAATCCCAAACTCGTGCCACTCATCATCAGAGATGATGCACCCACGAACCAGAGGAAAGAAGATGGTATGGAGTATGCGCATTAATGTTTGTACATAGGTACAAAAATGTATGCACACGGCAACAACAATTAAAATAAATACTAAAACATAAAACAGAAAGACAAAGGATAAGAAACAAGAATCAGGTATTGGTATAGGTATGGCAGTCGATTTCTCATACTTTTGTTTGTCTATCCTTTGCAATTTCAGCATTCATACATACTCACTCTCAATAATACACATAAACACACACACACAAATACAAATTTAAGGGAATGTATTTATTTGATTTTAAATGGTTGTGTTCCTGACGACAAAAAAAGTTGATTCTTTGTACATCTATTGTTTTGATTTATTTTGCATTTTAGTTGACGATTGTAAAAGAGTTACTCATACGCCACCGTTTCCTTTCCTTTTTTTTCAAGAAAATAGCGTGAGATTTAAAGGAGATGTATTTAGCGATTTTGTTAATGGTTTATTTTCTAACAAAATGTAATGTGTATAAAATGGAAGGTATACGGTATTAGTTAAGATGTTTGATCAATTAGTTAGCTAGCGTTTCCTTTCCTTTTTTTCAAGAAAATAGTGTGAGATTTAAAGGAGAATTATTTAGCGATTTTGGTAATGGTTTATTTTCTAACAAAAAGTAATGTGTATAAAATGTAGGGTATACGGTATTAGTTACGATGTTTGATAAATTAGTTAGCTACACAGGTAGACAGTTTCAGTCTTGGCAAACAAATATCTATTTTTCAGTACGATTTTACTTGACACATAGTACGCTGTTATTTTTATAATTCTCGAAATATTGTTTTTATTTATTTTAAATTTGAAAAATATTTGTTTAAAATAGGAAAGAAGTGTATTGTATGTATTGAATGTTATTTTAAACGAACTTGCTCTAATAGCTAACAACTTTAATGTAGCTAAATATTGAAGCTGTTAGTATGTAGTTAGTCAGTTATCCTATGAAGGTTTAAGGCCGATGCGTAGGTAAGATTACATAGATTGTGCGTATAGTGAATTGTCCAATGGATGATTCAAGAAATATAGTTACATAGGTACCTTCCTACAAAATGTATATTCACTGGGGGCCCACATATTATATGTGGGTATTCCAGTGACGTAGGCAAAATCAAGTAAAAATATAAATATAATTAGGTAGAAATATATTATGATATACATAATAAAATATTTTTAGATTGCTTAACTGTTAAAGTTTGAGGGAAGTAAAAGATGCCATTTAAATTCTTACACAAATATGAATATATCAAAAACGTTTAAAAATCGTTGGGGCTGTTTAAAAAAAATATTTTTTATGTATAAAGTTTAAGGAAAAACATTATTAGAAAAAAATTACAACGCGATTTTGAAGTAATTATTAATATACATACATACTTATAAAATTTTAATTTGGCAAGAAAGCCAAGCTTTTTGATTTTTTGTTTTGTAAGTTATGTAATTAATTTTGATTAATATCAATAAAAATCGAATCCAATCTAATCCATAAAATTTTAATTTAAAAAAAAAATCAGTTACTGGGTTTTGAAAACTCGATTTCTCAAAAAAAAAATTATTTATTTTTTTTCAAAAGTGAAAAACCATTTTTTTGAAAATTTGAGTTTTATTTACATTGCCAGGGAGCATTTGAATAAAAAACATAATTTTAATCGGTTCGTCCAATACTGAGAAAGTCGGAAATATAAAAAGTGGTGGTGGGAAGTACGGTTAATAAGTAGAGGAAAAGCTGGTAATATGGAACCTGTTGTTAAATATTAACCCCTTTATAAAACTAAAACTGTTAGTGCCATCTTTTATCAAATATGTAAATCTCGCGAAGGGTCATAGCAAATACTCATATTATCCAGATACAAAGCCTTCGCTTCTATCATTTAACCGTAAATAATTTCCCATTATAAATCGAAATGGAAAACTTTTTTTCATTATTTTTGGTGGTCTCGGACGTTCATGTCGCGTCCTGATTTTTTTTCTGTAGAATATTCAAACAAAATATTAACTTGTTGGAGTAAATTATTTTCAGTTAAATTTTTTTAAAAATTTGTTTGCATAAGTCATGAAAATCTATTTTTTTGTTAAAAAAATCAAATGAACCGTTTTCCCAAAAAACCGAAAACCAAAAAAATGGCTCTGCTAGAGGGTTTTTTCCAAAACAAAATATACCAAAAACTACCTATTCCCTTCATAATGAACAAATTGTTTTTAAATCGTTGGAGCCGTTTTTGAGAAAAAATTGTCTTTTTGGCCAAAACAAAAATGTATGGCAGGTATGTATGTATGTATGTACAAAGTTTGAAGCAAATCCATCCAGCTCTAAGCTCGAGGCCAGACAGACGGATTTGTGGGACCCAGTTTTTTGTCTTCGCTATCATCGTAATGTCAAGTTTGATCAAAATTTCGAGTTTGTTTTTTTCCGAATCCATACTTTGCCATATAGTGCCTTTATACAATTACAAGTAAAAGAAGCTGAAATCGACACACTGGATTGTGAGAGCGACTTTTTCAATTTTTTCCTATCAGAGGTATTGCAAAGATGGATCAAAGTATCGAATTCTGTGTTTTTTTAAAGAGTGAATAACATAAATGAAATGATAGTTGGCACAAAAACTACTATAAAGTACTCAAACCAAATTTCAAATCATCGTGAAGGGAAGAGTTAGGACACTCGTATTGGTATGATAAATATGTGTGACATAGGGAGACGTCTAATAATACGTAGGTATAACTGAATAAAATTTGGGGAAATACTAATTAATAAAATTCATCAAATGAATGCCTACAAATTGGAGTAATAAAATGCTGAAAGTGTTGAAGAATACAAATTCTAGAATTGGGTTCAAAAAGTGCTTTTCGAATTCAGTACAAAAATTATAGGTCACGTCCTCTTGAACATTTCATGGTAAAGTCAATGAATAAAATTATCCTTTGTAAGAAAAGCAATTATCATAATCTAAGGCTATTTTTTAAATCATTCTTCGATTAAAATGACTATTTTTTAAAGTTCAAAATATTCTCTCTAATTAGGTATAAGGAAGATGAATTATTTAAGTGACCAAAAATCTATGGATGTATTTACAATCAGTCGTGGTAGAGCGGTGCGAACCAAAAATGTTTTGTCTTTTCTTTGACATCTTTTTAGGAGGGTTGATTTAAATCTAAAGTTAAATATTTTTTATGAATTCAAAACTATAGCCAGCTTATTTCTAAGAATTCTGTAGAATTCAAAATAATCGCAACGAAATGAGTTTATAATAGGTGCTAGTCTAGTTTTTTGTATACTATAAGCGAATGGCATGGGTGTAGAATATTGAAAATGCAACTTTATTCTGATAAAACTTTACATAACAATTCTTCTTCTTATTAATTCCAACATGTGTGCGAGAGTTGCTTATGTAAAAGCTTTTGCAATATTGTGTAATCTTCTATTTCTTTTTATTGTTTGTATCTACATCTGTGTTTTTGTGTTTAGAACAGTGTTCTATAATATTTTTTGTTTCGACATAAAAGCACACAGAATAAAATGTGAATGTGTGTGAGAAGGTACGTATGGGTTTGGGGTATACAATTCGCCATTCTTACCGCATAAGCTGGCATTCCAGGGTGTAGGTTGCAAGTTGCAGGTGGATTTGACGGTTGCAGAATAATAAAAGCCACATACATATACCAGATACATAAGTGTATGAGTAATACGTATAAACAGGTTCCTATCTTGCTCAAATGTTGTAAATTATATTTTATATTTCATTTGATAGTTTTATTTTATTATTGTTTATAAATAGTTAATTATTCAAATTGTATGCATATCAGCTTACATTTTACGTACGTACATACATGGCTACAAAGCGAATTTATTTATTTTGGGGGAAAATAATTTATACTTCTTGCCCCAAGGGTGAATTATTGGTTTCGAGGTTTTAATCTATATTTGTGTTTTTGTCATTTACCTCCTATATTCGCAGTTAAGAATTTTGAAGGAATAATTCATTTCCTTTAGATTTGGTACAAAGAAAACTCATTAATTTCAATAATTAATCAAATCATAATAATTGCAAACTAATCGAACAAGTTTGAGTATAGAATTTACTAATAGTAACACTTCCTATTAATAATGTGTTAAATGATTTGACATATGTGATTATGAATATATAACTCATAATACCTAAATAAATTCCTCAAAAAATTAAATTTCTTCATTATTAAATTTATTAACGAAAAATTTTGTTAAAAACATACAACCTACTAATTGACATTTTGACTCTTTTTTTGTAAGATGTCATAAGATTTTGAAATTTGTCATTAACGTTTTTCAATGGCAACTATTGAACTGATTTTGTATACATAACGCGGAAAAGTATATCAATTATTGACATATTGTAACTTTTACATGGAAGACTAGTAGGGCGCTGATCAATTCAATTCAATTTTATTTAAAAATGGTGCACAAAAAAACATAGTCATAAATCCTAAACGAAATTGTTGTTTGGTATTCAAATATCTTCGAAAATGCAGCGAAATCGAGTTTCACCAATTTTTGAAAAAAAAAAAAAAATTACAAACCAATCATAACATCAAAATTCAAAACTAACAGTTGAATTATTGTTACTTTTTCCCACACAAAATTAATTGAATAACTTCTTAATCTTGCACAATAATCACTTATGTTTTTAAACATTTATTCTTTTGAACTTTAAAGAGTAACAAACGAAAATTTGTTATTGTAAATATTCTGTCGTTAATTTTTGATCAGTTTTTAATAAGGAACTGGACCTGACGGAAAGAGTTTCTCTCAGTGAATGCTGATGTAGCCATAACATAGAGTAAATTACGTATTTACAATTTCCTTATTAATTAAGTTTTGTATTAACAATTAGCGCTGGTTGATTTTGCACAAGGTCTTCGTTCTGTTACAATTATGCATAATTAACTTTGAAGATCCTTATCAATTCGTTATGGTGTTTTCGTCTACAGTTATGTGTGTATATATGAAAAGTAATTTCGGAATAAGCATTCCATCATCGGGCTATATTTTTTTAACTCATTGAGGACTATTCAACTGGAGCTTACCAAGAAAACAATTTTAGTATGATAATGGTTAAAAAGTGTTTAAGATTTGGAAGATTTTAGTAAAGTGCTTTAATGTTAGAACATTTTTAACTAGTATAATACTAGGCGATGACTATTGAATTCCATGAAGATAGCCAAAATCAGTACTAGAATCGAACCGGATTTGATTAAAAAAATGAAGAAGAATCAAAAGAAGATAGTGGAAAAATAGGTTCAAGAAATAGGGAGACATTTGCTTGAATTACGTAAGGCTTTATAGGTAGCGCACAAAAGTTAAATAAAAAAACCGAATTATTTCAAAATATTTCTTAGGGCTAAGTGAGCAGTGAGCTTAGTGCACACAAAATATAACTATTAATGGAAAAGATTTAACAACAAGAAATATTGAAATTATTAAGTCTGTTTTTTTTTTCCAATATTCATATATGTATTTATTCAACAACGCCCGCCCCCCCGCTTTATAGTATTTTAAATTTTGAGTTTCTGGGGAATCCTTCAGCTTTCTATTTGCATTGCCTCGTCATCGTCCTTCTCCCTGTTCTGTTGCTACAACTACGAGATGAGATTGTGTATTCTCTATTAGTTTTCTCCACTGATCACTAAGGGTTGGTGTACCGCTGGCTGCTAGTAGGTAGTTGGTTTGGTTCCGTTGCTTGCTGTTTTTGCAAGTGCAAATTGTGTGTATATTGCAAAACTCCGCCGCCTCCCCCCGGCCCAATTCCATGAACCAACCCTTTAAAATTTAAATGCAATTCAGCTTCATGGTAATGGTGATATGGGGAATGGGAAATGGGAAATGGGAAATGGGAAATGGAGATGGAGTACTTTGTGTTTGGAAATTGTTAGTATTTTAGTAGGAGCCAGAGCTAGTCCTGTTTATGTTGCTGCTACAGATATTGCAAACTGCTGTGCGGCAGAGTATAGCGGGAAGAGAGTATAAATCGGCAGTGGTGTTGGCAGAGAGATATATAAGCTGCTACCTCTGTACGTCCCAAAAGGATAGCAATTTTAATGTGTACAGGGTTGCAAAAGGATGCGGATGGTTGATGGCGGATGGATATAAAGTTAAATGCTATGTGTATACTGAAACAACATAATAATAAAACAAGGATGGTGAGGCAAGGAAACATGGGACTACGACAACGACATGGATGCAAGAAACGATACGACAACGTTGGCTGATGCAGGATTGCAGGCAGAGGTACAGAAGAGGAGGATCAGAAATAACCGACGAAGATGGAAAAAGCAGTAGGGGCAGACATCAGGGTGCATTGGAAAAAAAACAGTTAAGGCTGCTCTAAAGGAGAAACAACAAGTTGTAACGTCAGCAACGACAACGACAAGGCACTGTTGGGTTGAGTGTTGTGTGTTTGGTGCTGGTGTAGGAATCTGCACATATACACTATGCAACGGAACTTCTGCTGAAAACCCTGTTTGTGCAGGGCAAAGTCCCATAGTCCTTTCTTAACTTCTTCGTCTCAGTTTTTCCTCTTTGTTTCTTGCTTTTTTTATGTGATTCTATTTTCCTTTTTTTATTGCCATTTTTGTTGTGAACTATGTTTTCCTATATTTTCGTTTTTTTTTTTTTGTATTCGTATACTGGAAAGTTGTGCATTTTTATAGTCAAGGAAAACTACAACACTACTGCATTGTGTTATTGCTTCAGTAAAGTGAAAACGGTAAAGAATCCCCTTTTATCGCGCTATGAGTTGCCTCGGCGTGTAGTTTAGTGTATTGCTTAACAGCTTTCTAACAAGAACATCAATTTATAAACAAAAAAAACAATATTTATGTAAAGTTTAAAAATAAAAAAAGGAAATAATAATTTAGTAATAAAAATATTTCAAAAAAAAACATACAACACTAAAGGAGTCGCCTTCCTTATAATCAATGACCCCCAATAACCCCCCCCCCCCTCTCTTCATTACAACTCCCTTCCCCTAACTCTTTTTGTTCCAAATCCTTGCAATTTGATGATGCTTTTACATGAATTTGTTGTAGGCAAAAAACAAAGAACCGTTTACTGTCGCTGCCTTATTCCCATTGCTGCTGCATTTAAAATAGTGTTTACAATAATTACCGAGGCAAACTATCAATAAATAAACAAATACCTACCAAACAACTTTTATTTAGAAACATTAACAAATTTTAGAATTTCGCATCTTTGTTTGGCTTACCTATTTATAATTTTATTTTATTTTGATTGATGGTTGCAAAATATTTAACAAACAATCATTTAAGATTATGTTTGCACCATATGTACCTATTTAAAATTTGACTGTGTTTCTAGTGATGTTCAGTAAAAAAAATAATTGTTGAATTCAAAAAAAAAAAAAAAAATATCACGAACTTTCTCATAATTAAATTTGATAGCAATTCCTGTGAGAAAAAGTTGCCTCAATGGATGTGATAATAAGCCGAGCCCGAAAAGAGGTGAGTTTTACAATCGTCCAGTGGAAATAATATATATATAGTTTTTAATATTTACACGTATGCTGAAGTATTTTGTGGATTATCGCGCAGAAAACAATGTAGAGAATTTAGTCAAATTTAATGATGACTGAGAATGCTAAATACGTTATTTTCGTTGAACTTCCGTTGCCGTCGGTTTATGTGTCTGAAGGATGTTCGTTTAAATAAAGTCCTTATGATTTTCTTTAATTATGGTTGTAAAAAATTTGTTAAGTTTTTTAAAGGAACAAAAATGGTGTTGATGATTTCTTCCAGACAATTTCCAATTATTGACCGACTTAACCCTCCGTCGGATGTTTATAACCCGACGTTAGTTTTTTTTTTGTTTAAATTGTGATTGTAAAAATGGGTTATTTTTTTTTAAAGGAAATAAATAGTGTTGATGATTTTTTGCAGACAATTTCCAATTATTGATCAATTTAACCCTGTGCCGGAAGCTTATAACCCGCCGGAAGATTTTGTTTTATAAAATATCTACAATATCAGGAAGCTGTTTGTGATACAAAAAAAAATAACTGAAAAATGCCAATCAGATATTTTATCCAATATGTTTTAGAGGAAGATAAAAATTTCATAATTACCTACTAAAAAAACTTGATTTTTGCTTAGAAAAATACATTAAATATTTATTAAAATTTAGAGTACAATATTTTTTTCAATTATACTTAAACTTGCCTTTTTGCTAAATTTAAAGATAAGCGAAGCAGAATAGTGGTGTATAATGGGTGAGCTATGTATCTCCCAATCAGGAAATAAGTCACATCTTTTCATAATCAGATTTTTGCTTAGAGTTTTGTAATAGAATTAAGATACATCGGAATTACCTCGTAAGTAACATATTCTTCTAAAGCCTTGCTGCACGAATACTGAACGTTTCACTTATTAAAGCTTTTCCCATCTTCGTAATAACATGTTTGTTTGAATATTTAAAGACTATGCTCAAGCCCTTGAAGGGAGCGCATAATATCAAATACTCGCGATCACATCGTAAACACAAAATTCTTAGTAGAAACAGCTAAATATATTTTTAAAATCATTTTTTACTTAATTTTTTTTATAAACAAAAATTCTTCAATTTTTTAAAAAAATATTCGTATGGCAATTATAAGTACATATTTAGCAATATAAATTTAATTTATTTAATTAAAATTTGGCAATACTGTATGTGCTGTGTTAAGTTTGTGTAAATAATAGCTCATTTCAAAACTATTTATTTATAACTAATTAGAGCACGAAAAATATGGAAATTGAAACCAACCACCTAAAGAACAAAGTGAGTTACAAAAATTGACTTGCGGGGCGACTTTCCATTAGGGGAGCACGCGTAGAACTGTGATTTTTTTTACAGTGAGCTAGGGGTCTTTATAGAACAGCTTTAAAATATTACAACGAGGAAACACAGTTAAATATGATTAAAAAATGTTTTAATTTTCAATGTTGGCCTTTTTATTACAACACTTTTGTTCAATTTGTCTTTAAATTAGAAAATATTTCAACACACGGATACTTATATTCGGTAGATTTATTATTAAAGATAATAATTAAAGCGGTTTTAATATGAAAATATAATTTCTTCTATTTTTAACATATTTTTAAAATTTGCAATATTAATACACAATATACAAAATTGGCGGCAACGAAAAACTGGTTTGACAGTTCTTGTTAATACTTCCCTGTGATAGTGTTCTGATAAGTTTTTTTTTGTACCTAGGTACTTTTTTTGGGGGAAATTTTAATGGAAAAATTTTTTGGATTAAATGTACTAGTTTTTTTTCAATAATAAGACTTACGTGAAAACATTTAACTAAATGAAATATCATATTTTTCGAAAAGTAGTTCACTTTTAAAATACATATGTACCTACCTATTTACTCTCAGTAAAAACCAATTGCAAATTAAAAAGACATAAAACAAAACGTATGTATAGATAAAAGCCTACTGTGTGAAGTTTTTCAGTTTTTTTTTTTTTTTTTTTTTTTTTTTTATAACTTTGCACGCGCTCAAGGGGTTATGAATACCCTTTATATGTTTTTCTTAACACAGCGCGGGCATCTGGTGAAGAAGAGAAAGAAGGATAGGAAAGATGTGTGGCGCGATGTTCTGAGACTAGAGCTGGTTGTTGTCTCAGATTTACCTCCAGGGATGGCGGCTGAACTAATGCGGAGAGAATTACCGTGTCTTGTTTTTATGTCCCTTATAATTCGCATTATTTTTTTTAATTCGATGTCATACTTAATGGGTATGCTTGCTTACTCAATCACATGTTGTTAGTGTTATGTCTAAACAACATGTAATGAGCAAAGCAGCAACTTATTTTATGACAATTTTGAGAATTGTTTTTTTTAATGGAATATAAGAAGACATCCCGTCCACGTTCACAGCGTACAAAAAGCTCGTTGGGTAAGGGGGGACATGCTGCTCCCTTGCAACCCCCCTGCCTGAGCCAATCAAAGGATTTGGGTTGGGCCCAAGGTTGGGTTTATGCAAAATTTTTTAGAATTTGACATGAAACGAAACAACAATAGTACATAGTTTGAAATCAATTTAAGTAAGTAAGTAAGTAAGTAAGGAATTCATTTATTGTTTCGTTTTCGTTTTTTGATATAATGTTTATAATTTTTGATGAATCTTATAGCTATGGCATTGCCGTCAGCTCGGTTAGCAAATTAAGTACAAACATTAATACTGATTTTTTTCTTTTTTTTAATAAATATTTAAACAAATTCGGTAAGAAGTAACATCCTATATTTATAAATAACTTTCAAAAAAGAATAGAGTCTTTTCCAATCGGAATCATTTAGCACTGAAATAGTTTCGTGGAGCGTCATAGTTTCCATTCCAACGAATGTTTTTCTGTGGGAAGCAAAAATGGGGCATATACCTATGATGTGAAAACAGTCCTCTTTGGCTTTCAAATTACATAACGTGCAAAATCGGTTAAAACTGTTGTTGTAAGGAGATCCGTTTAGCGGAAGAACTTCACATCTTGTTTTAAATATTAAAGATATTTCCCTGTAATTAAGTGAATCATTAAAGTAGTTTGATTGCATAAGGTTAAGTTCCAGTTGTGAGTAAAGTAGTCTGCTATCTGATTTTCGAGCTTGTATTATAAACCCATCGCGTTCAGAATTTTCGTGCGCTTGTATTATTTTGTAAAGCTGTTCTTTTACATGACTCAAATTTTGTGAATTTAACGATACTACTTCACCACAATTGTTTCCCAGATGTTTCCATTTTGACACCCACCAGTCCTCGTTTCTTAGCTCATATAATGCCATTCGTTTAGTCAGTCGGTCATTACGATGAGACAACACCTTGACAATGTAGTCTGCCTGTGATTTCAGAGTGCCAGTAAAAATTTTGGGTAGCCCAGTTTCCAGATATAAAGCATAATTCGGTGTGTTTAAAGGTAAATTAAAAAGTTTCTTCAAAAAGCTTCTGTGAAATTTTTCTATCGACTCGTATTCGTTAATTCCCCATACTTGGGCAGCATAGCAAAGTGAACTCCTATCTAATATAAATCAATTTATATTATCCCAAGAAAAATGCACATACCACAAAACTTACCATACCGAAGTTGTATACAGTCATCTGTGGATTGGTAAACACCTGTCAACACAAAAAAAAAGTTGTCGGTAGTCATCATTTGCCTACATTTTGTATGAAATATGGAAACTTTGAAAATTAATTAAAAGTAGAAATAAAAGTTTCCCCACTTTAAAATTGTTATATTTATTGTTTTTAAACATAAATCTACCGAATAAAAGTATGCGCGTGTTAAAATTCGTGCTCCCCTAAAGGAAAGTTCAGCCTGACTTTCTTTTGATTTAAATAATAAAAATAGATAGAAAAATCAAATTCGTAAAACATAATCTACCGCAATATATAAATCAAACTTTTTGTTGAATAGCCATAATCGCATGGACTTAAGTGTTAAAAGAAACGCTGGAGAAACGTCACCCGTCACCACCTCAACGTCGAAAAAATATGAGTAACACGAACTCCGTCGGATCATTGTCGATTCCGGATCTTGAAGGATTGTTTGATTTCAAACTAAAGGGTCTTGCCACGAAAGGCGACGTAAAAGAAATCCGAGATGATTTCGCCGAGTTGAAAAATGAAAATGTAAGGTTGAAGTCTTCACTAGCAGAACTGGAAAAAAAGTGCAAATATCTTCAAAACGAAATTGATAACATCAAGCTTTCCAGCTGCGAAACAAATCTCATTTTTAAATGCAACAGGAAAATAGTGATCAGCTGTATGAAGTCGAACAACCTTGCAAGAGCCTCGCAAATTCTCAAACGATAATTTCTCCCCAACAAATCGAAGAATTAAGTACCAACGGCAATGGAGTTGTGACCATCTTAGCGAAGTTTAGCAGTAGAAATAAGGCTATCCAAGTGCTTAAGCAATCAAAGCGATTAAAAAGAACAGGAATCACACTCAACAGGGACTACCCACTAGAAACTAGAAAAAGACGCGGGATGTTCTTCCTGCTACGAGCACAACATCAAAAGATCGGAACTTCACTTCGCGACGACAGATTGATTATTGATGGCGTTGTAGTTCGATAGTGCGATGAGATAGGATTCTTTTCGGAGAAGGGAGATGGTCTGAAGTTTACTCCGAATAAATTTAATTCATCTACTAACTTTTTCACTGAAATCGTCAACCAAAATAAACAACGTGCCAATCATCATCAAAATGGCCTCGTTCGTTGCGCGGCCGATAGGCTATCCAAGATACATTTGTAGCGGATTTATTTTCGAACGATTCAGGTAGCTTTCTCGTTATGTCAGTTGTATTGCATATACATCTGAAGTTTTGAATCAGCTGTTCCTCACATTTCCAAACGAATCTCAACGAATCCAATAATTTTTGGTTAGCTTGAGATTTGAGTTTGACAACATATGTTTAGTTCATCAGCTGTTTTTAACTTAGGCGTTACAACAACACCAAGCGATCCGGATCGGTTAGGTTGTGCCACCGAACGAGGCCAATAATAACAAAATAGTAGAACTGTCAAGGCAAGCACAAGGAAGTGAAGTTGGTTGAAGTCATCGTATAGTCGAAAATGCTGGCGGTGGAGCTGGCGCTAGTTCCGCAAATAGGGTGATACAAAACTTACAAATTAATTAGGAAATTGCCGACTGTCATACTTTAAATATTAATATTAAATTTATTAGTTATAATATTTGTGGCTTACAAAATAAAAGTAAGGTTACCGAATTTATGAACTATATAAAAGAATGTGATATTATTGTATTAATAGAAACACATATTACCGAAGAATTTTGCAAAGTTTATCAATTGTATTTTAATGAATATAAGCTATCATGGATACCAGTACATAAAGCGATTACTAGTGGAAGAGCCAGTGGAGGTGTTTTGTTAGGGTTTAATTCAATAATACAAAATATTGAATGCGTCTTGAGAAATGAAGATGAACTCGAATATATTGAAGTTAAATTAGGTCACCACAAACTTACTTTAATCCCAATTTATATAAATTGCAGGCACTGGGAACAACAATTCAATAAACTAGTCGACAGTCTTTTAAGAATGATTTGAAGAATGTTTTACTTATTGCTGATTTCAAAGCAGAATTGTATCTGAAGCAAGTGAAACAAAAATGTGAGGGGAAAGAACAACGATCAAGGGATTCAGTTGTTAACACCGAAGGAAAGAAACTAATTGATTTGTGTAACTCTCTTCGCCTAAGTATCTACAACGGCTGCTCACCCGGTGATAAGGACGGAGACTTTACTTTGATTAGACACCAAGAAAATTCAACCATAGACTATGCGATTGCTGGTGGAGATTGGTGTACTTTGATTGAAGATTTTAAAGTTAAATCGCAAATATATTCCGATAATTTACCAATACAACTAATAATAAATCAAACTAGTAATGTGTATACACACTCAAGTGCACAGCCATCAGTGTTAAGTAAATTCAAGTGGAAACCAGCATTCGCTGAAAGATATAATATTGCTTTGACAGAAAACTTACACTCTCAAATGACAGCAACAACTCACTTACTGTGGAAGAACTCAATGATGTTTTAATAACATCGATTCCCAGTACATGCAAGGTAACAAAAAAGAGTACAAGTCTGAAGTTTGGAGAAAAATGGTTCAATGAGGAGCTGGTTGAAGCAAGGAATAAATCTTTTGCCTTTTTGAAAATACTGCGCAAAAACACACACAACGAATTCTTAAGACAGAAGTATTTAAAATTAAATAGCTACTACAAAAACACGTGGAAAGCTAAGCGCCTATCATATTAGCATTGCAAATTGCATATCCGATTGTAAAAATTCGTCTGAATTTTGGAAGTTAGTACGGGAATTAAACAAAATTAATAAATTAATAAAATTAAGCGGGCCGACCAGGTCGATGTTTATGTGATCGAAACGGGCTTCTGGTGGCGAATACGATCCGTAATTTTGTTGCTTGTGTCGCTGGATCTTGCTTTTCTGACATTGCATACAGTTTTTGATAGCTTCAGTGACATCTTTTCGCATTCTTCTTTCGACCTTTTGCCGGGGTGAGATAGTTCATGTAACTGCTTTATAATAGACCCTCAAAGCGTTTTTGGAACGATCGGTCAGATTCTCGTAGTACTTGTATCGCATTGGATCTGTTTTTTGCTACCTGTAATGACAAAAGGTTTGACAGTTAGTGATGTTGAGAAAAACTCATCCCTAATAAGATTCAAGAAATCTAAATCATTTAATTGCTCATCGGCGATAGTCTCTGCATCGATAACCGAAGGTGTGGATTGTACTTTTGCTGTCCGAGATAATGTATCAGCGACTGTATTTTTGTTTCCATTTATGTATCTTACGCCCGTATGCAGAATTCTGTTCCTTCCAGGATATATCTGAAGTGGTTCACTGCTTCGTAGGTAACTAGTAGCTCTCGATCGTAGACGCTGAATTCTTTCTGTCTATCTGTTAGCTTCTTTGAGAAGAAGCCTAGAGGTGTTGTACTACCGTTTTTAGTTTGACAAATCACAGCTCCGATGGCAACATCTGAAGCAGGGTGAGCGAGGAGTGTTGCCGCCGCCAGATCATTTTTGCAACTATCGAATGCTTCCTCTACTTCTTTTGTCCAATCTATTTCTGTTCGATCGTTTTTTACATTTCCTTTTACTAATTTTTGGAAGATCATTTTGTTTTTGGCCGCCTGGGGTATGAAAGACCTATAAAAATTGCCAAAAATCTCTTCAATTCCTTGGCTAAAATAGGTTTTTAAAATTCCCGAATTACCTTGATTTTCGAGTCAAGGGGCTTAATACCTTCGCTGTTAATTGTATGGCCGAGAAATGTTACCTCGTTCTTTCCGAGCACGCACTTCGGTGGATTGATTTTGAGACCATATTCTTCCAGGCGCAGAAAAATAAGCCTCAGATGTTGTTGGTGTTCTCTCTCGTTCTCTGATGCTACGATAATATCGTCTATATAACAGAATGCGAAGTTTTCATAACCTCTAAAAAACTTCGTGCATATGTCTTTGAAACGTCTGAGTAGCGTTTCTCAGACCAAATATCATGTATGATGATGGTCTCTGGCTGCTCCGATAGATCTTCCATTGTGAGATTACGCGTGGATTCGTCCGTTCTCGTTTTGTCATCGTGGTTAGGCATTTTTTGCACATGTATTTGCGTTGAACGGGGTCACCAATTATGGATTCGAAAAATAAATTATTAAAAGCTTTGAATTAACAAAATCCACTTTATAAAAATCCTTACACCTTAACCTACTTACAAATAACCTAAGCTTTTGTGATCGGTGAATGATTCGCAGAATCCAAAGAAAAAGAGAGCATCTATCGATGAGACACTCGTAGTTATAAGATTTCTGTTTTAAGCTTAAAAAGGAAACGAAGCAAAATGTCATATAGATGTTGTACATTAAAAGTAGAAATAATAAATTGTTATTTTGAAGTGTTGAAGTAGGAATGGTTATTACGAAGAATATGAATATGAAAAAACATATGACGGTAAAGCTTGCAAAATCTAAACTAAACGCAACCTGGGGGAGTATTATGGCCCATAAGGAGGTAGGTGCTGACACAAAGTACTGAGTGTTTTAAGCAACGTCACAAGCAATTATGTTCTACTCGGCACAAATCTGGGGTCATAAACAATTTGAGGAAGTTGAACAACTCTTACGTTACTCTCTGAAAAGAAGTTTCCAAGCACAAAACCAACACACATACTGCTACTAGAAACTGGAATTTCCCCCCTATTTATAGCTACTTTTAAAATCCAAGTGAACTATATTCTCAAAACACTTTGGCTCGAAGAAAATAGGTTACCAAAGAAAATAAGTATGAACATAATAAGGAAGCAAAACTCTTGGATGGCAGAGTGGAAGCGCTTGGCGGATTATTGTAACCATTCTCTTGATTTTCAAAGTAATAATTATGATTCTTAGGAAATAAAGTTGTATGACCTCATAAATGCAGTCGATGCAAAGAAAAGGGCTGATTTCGAATTGAAAGCCAGGAACTCGAATCATAGAGTGATCTATTCGCAACTAAACCACAATTTATAACAACAACAATTATTTTAGTCCCACTTACCAAAAAGTCTTGATTACAACTGTCTTGAAAACCAGAGTAGATTTACTTCCTCTAAATTTTATACCAAATAGGTGTGATCTGCCAGAGCTTTGTGGACTATGCAACCTGAGGGATAAAGAAGACGTGCTGCACTTCTTAGGAAGGTGCCCCATTTTGAAGGAGATTAGAATGAACGTTTACGGGAAAAACCAACCCACAACCAACGAAATGTATAGCATACTAAATGGTGAAAATTGGAAGACATTATATAACTATATTAGATGAGCTTTTCGATATAGAAAAAGCATAATAGGTGAAATGTTCTAGAATATAAAAAAATATACGTTTTGTATTATATTAATTTAATTTATTCTTCGAATTAATTGTTGTCACTCTGGCAGACGGTGCAAGCCATGCTATAAAATGAACTGTTAAACTATTTCTTAAGAAGAAACCCGATTAATAAAAGTCATTAAAAATGAAAAAAATAATAAGTAAACATAAAAATAATTAAAATTTAATTTTTTTGTTCGAAATCCAAAAAACTATTTTTGGAAAATATTGGTGTGTATTGTATTTAGAATTTGAAGGATTTCCTATATAAAGAAGTCAGTGGCGCCATTTATTAGAAAGTAAGAAATCCAAAAAAATGTTTGAACCTATGACAGGCCGCGTTAATAACAAAATATGAACTCTAAGTCATGTTGACTTCTTTCTTTTTTATCTAACTTCTATTCCTTGGTAAGAAAGAGAATGCGAGATGAGTTGAGAATTTTCAAAAAAATTTAAATATTTCTGCTTAAATTAGTCATTGAGGAGCTTTTGTTTTTCAAGATATTTATTGTTAACGAGAGTTGGAACTGATGACGAAGTTTAATTTCGTATGCTTTTAACAAATAACTAACAATTTTTACTACCTGTGGGACATTGTAGTATTTTTTGCCTTGATTTTTGGTCATACAAAAATTTAGTTTGTCGAATATGGCCCGGAATTTTGTCCGATTTTCTTCAAGGGGTTGGTTATGTATCATCGGAAGCTTACTTTCTCTGACCATGTTAATGCCTTTACATCTCAAATCAAGCCATGAGTTCTCTGTGAGCTTAATGCTTTGTTCAAACCCTATTCGGAATGAAGATTTGTGACCATATTTGCGCTCGCATTTACAAATCACTATCGAGGCATCATAGTAACCAGTTATAGATCTTGAGAAAGTTGTTGAGACCGTCCCAGTTGGCTCTCACGTATAGCCATACCGTGCATACTCGAGTACAGACAGACATCCGGACATACGGAATTGGGGGATCCACTTTTTTGATGTTCTCTGATCGTAATGTCATGTTTGATTGTTAGAATTTTTTTTGCACGAATCCATAACTTGCCTTATCTTACCTATAATCACAAGTAAAAGAAGGTAATCGAAACAAAAAATTAAATAATCGAAAAACTAAATAATAAAAGGCGGAATGAACTAAATAAAAGACCTAATAATTTTTTTTAAAACAAATGTAATTGAAAAACATTTTGATTAAAATGCTGAATGTTAACCACATCACACGAAAATTTGTGTTTAGACTTGGACCGTATTTTGGACTTGTGATAGAAGTTGACGGCGTCCGCGGTGAGAAAAGAATAATGGCACCACGGTATACACGAATAAGTTAAAAATAAGTTCTTGTTTGAGTTTCATCAAAAGCAAACTATGACTAGTGTTATGCCTTAACCATAGTTTATATTAAATCCACCCGTTGTACTTAGCACAGACTAATAACAATCTATCTATTCAAGCACTGGATTATTTTATTTTTGTTATATTTTTTCTTTCTTTTTTTCTTAAGGAACTAAAATTCGGGTAACGATGAGCTATATTAACTGGATCACAGGGGTTTTTATGTTGAATATATAGAGGAAATACGAGATACACACTAGAAAGCTAAAGAATACAAGAATTAATACAAGAAACAAAGCACTGAACAGAGAAGAAGACAAAGACAACAGAAAGTCGAACTATAGTGTGGAACTGAAAAATGTTATGTGATATTAATATTTAAGTTCTTGTCTGTTTTCGTGTTAAGATTTGTATTTATTTTTGTTGTTCTTATTAATGTGCAAAGTGAACGTACAACACAATAATATGTACAAAAATGATATTAAAAAATAAGCAAAACTATAGGACAACAATATTGAAAATTGATTGTATAATCAAATTGTTTTCAGCTAAATAAAGACAATCTTTGAAAAAGTTGGAAAATGCTAACGAAATCTCGGAAAAGAATGAAATAATTTTACTCAAGTCCAACGTATAAATGTACATTCGAATAAAGGGTTTCCATTAAGGGCGGGTCGATTTAAAAATTGAATAAAACAAGTTGTATATGAGATATTATTTGAGGCATCAGTGCCTTGCGGCTTATTCGCAAAGACCTGTGACTTAAGAAAGCCCCACAAGAAAAAAGTCTAAAGGGGTCAAATCACACGATCTTGGTGGCCAAAGCCGTCTTGGCGCTAGATAACCATGCAATGAAACCACTATGAAACCGCTTGTGCAGAATATCGATTGTGTCTTGAGCTGTTTGGCACGTAGCGCCATCCTATTGAAACCATATGTCTTCGGTGTCCATATGATCCAATTCAGGCCACAAGTGAAGTTGGTGATCATCGACCTATAGCGATCGCCGTTGACCGTCATTCAATCATCATTTTGGGAGAAGTACGGACCACAATGAAGCCTCCAGCTCAAAATCAACACCAAACCGTAACTTTATCTGGAAGCATTGGTACCTCGTGAATCTCGCGTGGATGGGTGTCGTCTCAAATCCAGCAATTTTTCTTATTCACGTACCCATTCATCCAAAAAAAGACGTCATCCCTAAAGAGGTGCAACGCGCGCATCATTGCTCCTAGAGAACACCCATTTTGACAATATGACCACCACGAGCTGTCAAAATCAACCAGTCCCTATTGAAAAACCCTTTATAATAAAAACACAACATCACAACTATTTTCAAAAAATATAGGTCTTTATTTTTTAAAAATCGAAAAAAAAATATTTATTGAAAATTTTAATATGCAATATTATTTATACTATTTTTGAAGTAAAACTTGTTTTGCGGTGTTGGGGGTAAACAAATTTCTTTGGAGCTGTCAAACCGACCGACATGACATCTGACTCGACGTGACCCGAAATATGAGATTTTTGTTCGTTTTGTTAATGTCCATTATATGAATGCAGATATGTAGATTATCTGCATTGTGCGCATTCGCCGAGGATTTTTTTTGTTGGTACGTGTTGTAACTACATTATAGATTAACTCCACTGGCAATACTTTTTCTCATAATACTCATCCTGACATGAAATCTCCAATGTGTTGGGTTGTTTCCAAATATCAAATTTGACGGCTGTGTTTTGTTTTCCATTTTTTGTGTTGATGACATTTTATCTCATTATTTTTTGTCTCTCATGCCGGCAAGTAATGTTTGCTTGTACTTAAATTCGTAAAGTACACAATTTTTATTAGTTAATGTTCATTAACAGAAATACATCAGGTCATAAAACATTTTTTTTTTCATGAAATTCATTTTTTGATAAATCTTTTTAAACGGCCTTACCTACACCTCAACCTCTATTACTTAAATGAATTTTCAAGACATGAACTGCCCAGCCAAGACAAAAAAAAATGCTCAGATATTTGACGACAGATATTTCGTTGGCGATACAGATATCAAGTGGAGTCGGCCTGTTAATTGTGTGTAAAGGAATTCTTTTTTTGTAGCTTTTCTTTTATTCAATTTTGTTTGTGGGTTCGTTGAGGATTCGCAATATTAATGTGATAGGTACGCATTGTAGTGTAACAAAACCCTTCATTCATCAAAGTAAAACCATTCCTCATTTTATTGATACCCGAAACCATTCAATCCAAATTAACTCATTTGTTTTTTTTTTTGGCAAACGAAACTGAGTGTTGTACTCAGGGCAAACTTGCTCTTGTAGCTAACAACTTTAGTGTTACTCAATGACGCGGTTGGTAGGTAGCTAGCATACCTATATACGAGTAGTTATCCTATGCAGATTTAAAGTCCATGTAGGTAATATTACCTTGAGTGGTAGTATAATGAATTGTCGAATGCATGATTCAAGGAATAGTTACATAGGTATCTACCTACAAATGTATATTTAAATAGATTTTAATTGTGTAAATTAGGAGGATAATAATATAAATACGTACAAGTACATATATACATGATATATTGATATATTGAAAATGTGCCATGATAAGTTGTGAAGTAAGTGCTACTTCACTAACTGTGTCCGAACCCGGCATTGAATCAACCCAAAATAATGAGCCAGTAAATAATGATATTTTAGCCCCCTCAGAATCCACTGTAAATATTCCACTTGTGTCTGTGACCGAACAGCTTGAGTTAGCTCGATCGCAGGAGCCTGCCGTTATTGCACCCAAAACTCTATCATCAGTTCCAAAGCCTAGGGCTATATGTGTTTCTCGTCTCTTACCCGAAAGTAAGCCAGAAGACTTATTGGATCATTTGGTTGCTACAAAAGCTATTGTAAATTCATCATGCGTCAAATGTTCCAAGATTATTAAACCTAGCGGTTTCGTAGCATCCTTCAAACTAATTGCTCCCAGTTCTCTCTTTGAACTCATATGTGGTAGTTCTTGGCCTCCTAATACATTGGTGAAATAATTTATAGCCCCCTTGAGAAAGAAATCTGACCTAAGTTCAGCTTCTAGTTTAAATTCAAAAAACTGTCCAGATTCTGCCTCTTCTACCAAAATGTATAGGGTCTTCGTAGCAAAACTACGAATATATTATAATAATTCCCTAGCTTTGCCATACGATCTTTTCGCCCTGACTGAGACTTGCCTTGATGCCTCAATATTAGACACGGACCTTTTTGATAACGAGTTCTTAGTTTACCGAAAGGATCGTCATGTAGATATTACAAATTCAATTGGTGGCAGAGTACTTATTGCTGTTAGAAGTCTTTCAATTCCATCTGACAATTGAACTATTGTGCGTCAAAATAACTAAGGAATCTTTAGTCTTATTTGTTTTAAATGTTTATATTCCACCTAAAATTTCTGTGTCAGTATACACTCAAATCTCTTAAGCACTCGACTTTATTTTTAGTTTAGTTAGCCTGGACAGCAATATCCTTCTCTTTTTGGGGATTTTAAACTTCCACACATCTGATGATGAATCCCATTTTGAAGCTTCCACAAGTTCATCCCAACAGGAGCTTTATCTAACATAGATCGTTATCACCCGCATCTTGACATTTTTCTTGACTTACTAGAAAATAGTAATCCTCATGACTGTTCCCATACTTTTGACTTTCGCTAAGGTGATTTTCAACAGCTCTTGGATAGTTTAATAAACTCCTGTATAGAACATTTACCGATTTCTAATGATCTCAACTATCTCAAGCTTCTATTCTATTTTGATGAGATGCATTAATAAAACAGTTTCAAAAAAAGATCTTTTCCCTCTTATTCTTCTTGTCATCCTTGGTTCACAAAACAACTTTAATGTATTCGAAATAAAAGAAGTAAGGCTTAAGAAAAATACATTAGGTTCATGACGGTAGAGAATCAAGTAGTTTACATTTCCCTTTTTTAAGAATTCAAAAAAATCTCTTTCGAACTCTATAGCGAATATCTGGAAACCATGGGGCGTTCTTTGAAGTTAGGCCCGAAAAACTTCTGGAAATTTATAAATTCTAAAAAGAAATGTGACGGATATCCAGTAAATCTCATTTATAATGACGTAATCTTGAGTACAACTTCTGAAATCTGTGAGGGATTTGCAAGTAATCTTAGCCAATCCTTCATTGATTCACCTGTAGTTGTTGACGAAAACTATTTTCATTTTGAACGAAATTTTCCTCAAGTATCATATTACAATAGAGCGTGAAAAAATTTTGAGCTTTTTGTATCATTTAAAAGAGGACTATTCTATTGGACCTGATGGAATACCACCTGCTGTCTTAAAAAAATATAGGTCCATTTTAGCTCTTCCTCTGAGAAATATTTTTGAACTATTTTTGAAATTATGTAAGTTTCTTCAGTTTGGAAGAACCAATTTCTAAACTTTCTTGCATTCCAAAGTTGTTCGAACAAGTTGTATGTGATAGTTTGACATTTATATTTAAAAATATTATCTGCAACCAACAACATGGTTTTATGCAGAAACGTTCTACTGTTGCTAATCTATTTGTATTTTTGAATAAATGTTTAAACTCCCTAGAAAGTGGTCAAGAAGTTGATTGTGTATACACAGACTTTTCGAAAGCCTTTGATCAATTGTCAAGTTTAAACTTAATTCATACGGGTTTCCTCCATCTTCCATCAAGTGGATATCGTCGTATCTTGAAGATAGTTTATATCAAGACAAATTTAGAAATTCTTAATCAAGACCCCTTATTGCCAAATCAGGTGTTCCGCAGGGAAGCCATCTTTGACCATTACTCTTTACATTGGCTATTGATGATGCTCCTCTTTGTGTACGCAATAGCGAAATTCTTATCTTTGCAGACGATATGCTGATTTTTAAAAATATATCATCTCCGAAGGATCGAACTCTATTGCAAGAGGATATTAACCACTTTGGCTTGTGGTGTGAAAAGAAAAGTTTGAATCTTAACCCGACAAAATGTCAAACAATGACATTTTCAAAAAAACGTTCTCCTTCTTCTCATGAGTATGTTATCTCACGGCACATTTTAACTCGTGTTATAAATGTAAGGGACCTTGGAGTTCTCTTTATGCCCAATTTAGACTTTTCTGCCCATATTAATATCATCGTTAACAAAGGCAATTCAATGTTAGGTTTTATGAAGCATTGGTACAAAGAATTTGTTGATCCAAATGTTACCCGTGATTTATACAACTGCTTGGTTCGTCCCCATCTGGAGTATGCATCGCAGGTTTGGGCTCCTTTTTACGATATTTATATTGAGAGATTAGAATCTGTTCAAAGATACTTTACTCATTTCGCATTGAAAGGGCTGCAGTGGAGTGATCCCTCTAATGCCCTCCCTTATGACCAAAGTTTATCTATTCTTCAATTGCTAACACTTGCACAGAGAAGAACTAACAATGATTTGGTATTCTTCCACCAAATAATAACTGGCGTCACAGATGCAGCAGACCTACTATGTTTAGTTTTTTTTTAATTATCGGGGACGAGGCTATAATCACCGTGGCCTCGACTTGATTAAAGTCCCAACACATAGGACCAACTATGGGATGCATGAGCCCTTGACACGTATGGTTAGACTTTTAAATTGGAATTCAAACTTTCTTGATTTTAATATCAGTAAAATTAATTTAAAAAATATACTGAAAACCAGTGCTCCACGCTCCTAAATTTTCTTGTTTCACATTATGTTCTTGTTTTGTTTTTGACGTAATATTATTTGTTTATATTTTCATTTTGTACTTGTGTAAGTGTTAACTTAACTTACACTGCACTAAATGATGAGCCGGTGGTATAACACAGTTTTCTGTATTCGCAAACCATTGGTCGGAAGACAGAGCTTGCTCTTCGGCCAATTCTGATAGTGTAAAAAAAATAAGGAGGAAAATGAATGAAATAATAATAGCAGCAAACACTGCAGTTGTAGAATTAACGATAAATCTTTATCAGAGATAAAACTGATTCTGAGGAAGCTAATATTCAAAATGAACAATGCAGTTGTTAAGAGACTAGCGCTAGCAAGAAATAGTGTTATATTTAATAAAGTATGCATACAAGAATTTAAAAATATATTTAATAAGCTGCAAGAAAATATAAAAGAGGATAAATGTCTAGACATAATTTTATATGAACCCCCGAAAAAAATAACAGATGAGAAAGAAACGCACAAATTAATAGAAGAAAATCAAAATTCGAAATTAGGAGGACATAGCGGTATCAGAAGATGCGTAAGCAAATTTAAACAAAGAAATGTTTGGAACAATATGAATTAAACGGTTAACAAACTTGTAAACAACTGCGAGACATCTAATTAAACAAAGATTACTACATATACAAAGGAAAATATTATTATTACAGCTACACCCACTAAGTCATTTGAAACGGTAACAATTGATAATGTAGGACCATTAAGACCATCAAATGGTTTCAGGTGTATACTAACGGTATAATGTGATTTAACAAAATTTGTAGAAGCATTTTCCATAGAAACTAAAGAAGCAGATACAGTAGCAAAAACCATAGTTGAAAAATTCATTTTAAAACACGGATGTCTTAGAAAACTAATAACTGATAAATTAATGAATTGCTGAAGAACGTTTCTACACTTTTAAAAATCGATAAGATAGTATCGACATCCTTTCACTACGAAAAATTGGGATCAATTGAAAGAAATCATAGAGTATTTAATGAATATATTATTAACATAAAAGATAAAGATAATTGGGAAGAATGGTTGCCATACTATACATATTGTCAGGGCCTGACCCACTATATGTGCAGGATGTGCAAATGCACAGGGCGCCAAGCTTTCATAATATTAGAAACAATTATGGATACACATACTTTTATTCTTCAAATTTAGGTTCGTCTAACCTGCTACCCATTCCTATGTATTTCCAAAAGTTATTTGAATGCAATAATTATCTTACAATAATTTAAATTAAGTCATTTCATCCGCTCACATGAAAGACTATTCATATAATTACACGAGATACGACATAGTGTGAATAGATTAAAAATTAAAAAAATCCCATCAAGATTACGTTGATGCAGGCTTGCAAGATAAATTCATGCACAAGAACGCAACAAAAATCCATACCAATCAGCTTATTAACCATTTATACAAGAAAAAAGTTCATATGTGCCAAAACAAAAAATTCCACCAAGGATTTGCAAGAATATTTTTCGCACAAAACCCAACAAACATCCATAGGAAAATAGCTATCTATCCATTTACATAAAAAAACTAGTTCATATAAGCGAACCGCACCAAGACAGTGCAAGATTAATTTCTTGAGCAAGCACTCAAAATTTTTCATAGGATAAAATCTCAAAATAATAAACTCAATGTGTTAGCGCTGGAGCTTGTGAATGTAACACGGTTTATAGTTCTGGACAATTTCGTTAACCAATCACCAAACGTTATGAGATTTACATCCTGCAGAGTTTCGATATACGTAGCCCACTGTAGTTTAATGCTAGGTTTTTGATCAGGGAACGCAATGCTGATGGGTTGTAGAAGTGGTCGAACATGGCGCAGGCTTCCATCGTTGAACAGATTTTGTCGACGGCTAGAGCAAATGGAATGATTGACTCCAGTTTATCTGCTCTAGGAGGCGGTTCGTTTTGCACTCTTATGATTAGCGATTATAAGACGAGCTGCGTCCGGCCAGCCATACGTTTCCTTAAGAGTTTGGTTGCGTGAGTCTGTTGCGAACTGCTTCATATGCTTTACTTTTGAAACATTTTTGGAGACGTAAGAGGTTCTCCACGTTTGCTTATGAAGACGGGCGATTCTTCTAACTCTGTTAAAATTGGAAGTTCATTTGGCAAGGATTGCCTGGCAGCGAGTTGATATGCAGTCGGAAGTTTCGGTTCAAAATAGTAACTCCCTGGGGGCTTAGAAAAATTATTACCTCTTTGCCTCTGACGTTGAAAGTGATGTTCGGGAGTAAACGTATCTGCATAAAGATTACCTAGGTGCATATAGTTATTTTGTTGAGGGTTAGTTGATTTTAGTGGCCTACATTGTTGCTGTTGGTATGTGCGTATATTTGGTGGTGCGACTCCATATTGAGCTGAGTTGCAGTGTGACTAAAGTTGGGCAAGTTAAATACCAGTTTGTCAATTTGCTTTTCGTTTGCCGTGTCTTGTTCTTTTTCTATCCACTCAGTTACGCGACATTTTGCTGAAATCTCTGAAAGTTTATCTGCTTCTTCTGGTTCTGATACTCTTGCAAAGCTTACAGGATTGAAAGAAGGTACACAGTTTTTACTTTTATTTACAAATGCCAACAAGTTTCAATGAAATTTTAAGAAATATTGAAAATCAACGAAGGGTTTTTTAAAAACAACAGTGCTTGCTTCGAAAATGTTTATTGAAATATTTCACAAATCAAAAATCAAAAACAAAACTACAAGAATACTTCAAATTTCGTTTTTTTACACAACTGGCTTCGTCGAATCGCAAATAAGAAGTGAATAAAATTGTACCTTCAGATGGCCGTTGGGGTTAATTTGTAGCTCCAGTCTCTGTCACTTGTGTGGGTTGTCTCTCTCTATAGGCGTGATGTCGTTTTTGATGTTATTCGCATCGTTGCTAAGAGGGGGCATGCTGCCTCCTGCAGGCCCCCTGCTTGACCCACTTATAGAATTTATGGTGGGATCCACTTTGATTGTGTACAAATTTAAGTTGGCATTATGTCAGAAATTTATTTGGCGCTATGACGATTTACTAAAGCTGCATTATACCACATGTTAATATTTGGCATAATGTCGCTTTCGAAAGCGTCATTACAAAATAACGGTACCTGGCATATATAACCGTGAAGGGAAAGCTTATTTTTCTCGAAAATAACTGAAACGATTTTGAATTTTTTGTTGGCACTAGTTATAATTTAATCAGAACGAAATTTATATGAAAATTCTATAAGCGGTACATTTCATATAACTTTTTTAAAAATGTTTCCTTTTCTCGCTAACGGTAATTTGAATTTCTGTCAAATTTCATATTTAAGAAGATCTAAGTAGCCAAATTAATTCTGCATATCAAAATTTTGAATCACTTTTTTTTCTAATTAAAATTAATTTTGCAATTTTTTGAAAAATCAATGACGCAAAATTTTAAACGATTAAGTAATATCTTAAATCATTTTTAGTATGATACTGGGTTAAAAAGAAGATTTTGTTAATTTTAAACAAGTTTAGTATCGTATTATCTTCTTAACATTTTACTAAATTTAAAATCACTGAATGGCTACTTTAAATTTTTAGTATCGTACTTCGTCATTTTGATAGCATATCGGCTTTGCACGCGGGATGCCCAGTTCGAGTCCTGCTGGAACTGGGTCAATTTTTTTCTCATTTTTGTAAATAATGAAGTTAAAATGATGAAAATACTACGAAAACTTATTTAGAGCACATGGTTTATTTCTATCCACATATAATCAATTTACAACGCATAAACACAATAATTGTGTTCATCAAAATTCAAACTCTACAAATGCTTTGCTATCTGCTTAATAAGCATTTTACTAGTCAAATTTATGAAAAGTTAGTAGACTACTATATATATAGTAAATTGCTAACTAGATCGTGTTAAGGCCTTAATAATAGGTTCTTTAAAATTTTGCGCCAATATTTTTAAAACTAATGAAAAAAAAATATTTAAAATTTTATAATCACATGTACATTAATAAACTCTAAAAAAAACTGCATAACAAAACTTCAAAAAAACTAATAATAAAAAAACAAGATTTCATCCAAATCCGTCCTACAATTTTTTAAGATACTTTTTTATAAAATTTTAATTGATCCGTGGCATTTAATGGTGTTCTTTGTTTTTTTTTTGAAAACAAATGAGTAAAGTGATGCTTTTGGCAGTTTTTATAAGTTTACAAAGCAATTTTTACTTCGACGAATATTTTGTTGATATATTCATATTTGTCCAAGAATTTATTTAAATGGCATCTTTTTTCCATCAAACTATAACATTTTTCAATACGTCACTGAATACCAACATATGGAATATTTAAGCCCTCATAAATGTATATATATCTTTAAACCGTTATGTATATTGCACCTATCCATATAAGGTTTTATCTATATAGTTACCTTCCCACTGGCATCCTTCACTTTCATTATATACATATGTACATACGAGCCCAAACGCAAAAATAGTTGGACTACCTATTTAAATATTCAAAAACCTGCTGATTTATAAATTCCAACGGAAATAAACTCAATATTTTTTGTATTTGGTATTTCTTAAGGTGCATTTATTTTGAATAGGAATAAGTAACCAAAACAAAAATGACTTCAATTAAATAACGGTACAGAGTAGAGTTGGGTAGTTCCGGACCTAAATTGTTCCAGGAACTATATAATCTGTCGGATACATTGGATACGGTTCAGTTTATTGAAAGTAAACATATCCACATAGTTCCAACTTCACAGATACAAAACATACGTTCGTTTGAACTTATTCTCTCTTTCTTTTATTTCATATTCCAGTATACGGGTAAACATGCACAGGTACTACTACTTACCAAACCATTAGCACAAAGCGCGAGTTTCACCACCCGCACGTTTGTGTGGTGAAATTGAAATTGCAAATATAACGTTTGTTTTATTGTATATTTAGTTTCATAATCCATACATTGTATTGAATGGGTTCAATGTTCCATTCCACATCTTTTTGAGATGGAACTTAATAGAGAAATTCCAAAATTGGATGGAACTAAATAGAGAAACGGAACTATCTTTCGGTGTTAGTTCCATCTGTTTGGTTAGTTGTATCTTACATGCATCTTGTTGTTATTGAATATGAATTCATTTATATCTACATATATAGTATAGAACAACTATAGAAAAATTAGACAAAAATATAAATGTATGAGCTTTTGATATCTAACATTTCATTGTAGGCAGGTACTAGGTGCACCTCTAGGGAATTTCAGTGGGTTTTTTTGAATATGAATTGAATGTCCGATTTCTTGCCAAAATTCGTTTAACACAAGAGATTTATTTTTCGTAGTGCATCATCATCTTCATATTTCATTGTAAGATTGGGTGTCGTGACATTGTGCCAAGATTCATTGGGCGAAATTTAAAAATTAGTCAACGTAATTTTGACGTTGACAATTAAATAAAAATACTAAAACTTATTTGTTATCTTTTTAGTTTTTTTATATTTTCCTTACAGTTTAATACCTAGTTATTGATACGGAACTTATGCTTTTAAGTTCGAAATTCTATATTTTTTTCTATTTGAAGTTTTTGTAAGACATACATATGTAGATATGTATATGGTGTTAAAGACAATAGTTACTGTTTGCTTTCTTGTCAAAATATAATAAATTTACAAAGAAACTCCAAACTACTGAACACAATTTTAAACCAAATAAAATGCGCGACAGAATCGCAAGTACTTGATCTTATCGTCGATCACATCTTATGCACAAGATTCTTAGTGGAAACGGTCTACAAATTTTCTTTATTTTTTTTTTTTTCTAAAAAAGGCGGTGAATTTTTGAAAAATACTACAAAATGTGTCCAATTTAAAATGAAATAAGCTATTTATATTTAAATTTCACCTACATGTAAAGGATTTTTTCTTCTATAGCTTCAACCATATGAACAGGCAGTGTGTGTGTATAAAAAAAAACTAAATCGTTCCGCGGAACTACTCGTAGTCTCCGGAGCTAGTTGGGAGGCAAAACTAAACGTTTCGTGTTCGTTCCGCCCGTGGAACTGTTTTGCGCAAATCTAGTACAGAGCAGTCTTACAAAATAAAATAACGATTGATACATATTTTTAATCGCAAAATAGTTGGACTATGGGTCTTAATTTTTAAGTCGCCTTTGGCATTGACAAGTGCTCTTATGCGTCGTGGAATTGTGTCAACTAATTTTTGGCATTCTTCGGTAACAAAAGATTCCCAAATATTTATGATTTTAGCTTTTAGATCTTGAAAAGGCCGGTATGGTTATTTTCGCAGTTTTTGTTTCATTTTATGCCAGACAGATTCCATTGTTATGTAAGGTCAGGGCTGCTGGAAGGCCATTCCAATAAAGGAATTGCTTCAGCAGATAACCACGCAATTGTAGTCCTTGCTGTATGGGACGAAGCACCATTATGTTGGAAATTAAAGTATACATCACCAGCTTGAAGTCGTGGTGTTGATGGGAGAAGCTCATTTTCCAGAATATGCTTGAACTTGGCAGCATTTGACATTTACAACTCTACACTTACAAAAGGTAAGTTATCCAAACCCCGCCCAATTTTATTAGAGATCATGGAAACTTAACTGTTTTCTTAAGGCAGTCTTTGTGAAAACTTTCTTTTGACTTTGTAATCTCGTTTTCGTTCGTCGCCCACGCAAACTTCAAACCTATACTCATAACTCCAAACAACGGACCGTCATTGACTTAAAGTCCAGTTTTTATGTTGTTTGGCCCGCTCTAGTCACCTTGTCTATGGTTTAGATGTTAAAAGTGGTTATTCTTTGGCCTATGTGTTTAACGAATTAAAACAGCTCTAATTTAAATAAATCTAAAAAAAACTTATAAATTTGTATCCAATTTTGTATTGTCTGCTTACAAGTCTCAACTGAAACACATTTGGATTCTTTATCTCCATTGAACAGTTAATGCGGCCGCAGTTTGATGTCGATTCTCTTTTATTATTTTTGTTTTAAACTCGGCAATCTCGATGTTTCGCAATTGGTGGGTGTTCCGTTTTTTACTAATCTTCACATTTCTACTAGTTTTGAACCTTGAGATAATGTTTCGTATAGATGACTGCGGCAAATTGAATTGTATTGCGACTTTATAGCTCGAAAATCCCGTTTCGAAGGCTTTAATTGTGGATTCCCTAAGACTTCGTGATAATGCAATGCCATGCATCATGGATGACATTAAACTGTTGCTAGCTTGCTAAAACAGGAGATCAGTTAACAACAATCAATTCCATGTTATTTTTTTAATAACGGTTAACTGAAAATCTATTTAAATCGTCATAGGCCAACTTATTTGCATCCCAGAGAGAGTAGAGAGTAGTCCAACTATTATGCTCTATCTTTGTTTAAGAGAATGCAAAAGGGGATCCATATGTGCTTGCTGAAATCAAGTTCTGTTTGGTCTAATTTACTTATTAAATGTAATTTATTACGTTGATAAAAAAAATTAAACAAGAACTGCTTGGGACCATAAAATATAGGTATATTAAAAAAATTTAACTTGTTAATTGAGTAGGCCAACTATTTTGCGTTTGGCTCGTATTTGCACATGTATGCATAGATGTTCCCTCTATATGAAGGTAGTTACATATTACCTTCCAAATTTACCTAATTAAAATGCAATTAAACATACATTTGTATTGTAGGAAGGTACCTATGAAGGTTGTTAGCTATAAGGACAAATTCGTACGATGCAGTTGTGCATTTTATTTCTATAGCATCTGCAATCATATTATAAATAGGGAAGCTTATAACTGAATATCGGTTGTGTAGATATAAAACTGACAGTATGATAAAACAAATGACAATTAATGAGCATAGTTGTCAAAAAACTACAATATACAAAGTTTCGGAGAAATCGATTGAATTGCTTTTTCAAAAAAAGAAATGTTTAAAAAAAATTGGTTTACAATGTTCATTAATATTTTTGGGACCTTCTTCATAAAGCAAACATACAAAAAACCGTTTACAGAAAATCGAAATCCAAAAGAATGGTTATATGTATTATGGGTTGGGTCAAAATTCTGTTGAGGTCAAAATTCTTTTAACAAAATTCTGCTCTTTAAAATTCTACTTTTCAAAATTCTGCTCATCAAAACTCTGCAAATAATAAAGAAAAGAAAGGTTTAGAAAATGTTAAAAAGCGCGCGCTTTATAACATTTTCCAAACCTTTCTTTTCTTTATTATTTGCAGTTTTGATAAGAAGAGCATACTCTTTCTTTCTTAATAGCTTAATAAAAAAATATTTTTTTTTGTCGGTGAGCTTCTTAAGTCAATTATTAGTGTTAGCGTAGAAAAAATAAAAACTGTTTCAAAAAACAAAAAATAAAAAGAATTATAAAAAAGAGAACCGAATAGAACTAATAGTAAGGGAGGTAGCATTCAGTTTTTGCGATTCATTTTACACCGAATAATTTCTATCAGAATTGATAGATAAGTGTCAAATAATCATAAAAATGTGGGTCAGCCGCTGCGCCCGAGGTGGAATTACGAGTAACGGCCGGCGCGCGGTTCCAAGTGGTACAAAATTTTTTTTCAAAAAGTCATTTTACACCGCTCCGAAATTTGAGGGATGGTTATTGATGTTGTAATTAATATAAAAATTACCGTCAGCCGCATGGATGGCGGTGGAAAGACCGTAAGCCACGTCCCTAAACTTGTAAAAATTAAAAAAAAAGTAATTTTGCACAGAATGAATTTTTTACAGATGAATCTTCAACCTTTCAAGATAATAAAACAGCGGTGGAAAGACCGTCAGCCGACACGTCATCAACACGACGCGAACCCAGTTGGTCTAAATGTTCCTCGATATCTTTAAATGATAAACTGATGCATATTAACCACAAACACATTCGGCTGATAGCTTATTTTTATTTGTTCATACGCAAACAACCTGAAAATTAAAATTTTCATTGGTATAATATTAGTTTCATATTAATTTCGCCACTTCTTTTCGGAGATAACTGAATTAGATAAGTAAACGGAACTCTAAAAAGAAGATATTTACGCTAAAAAAGGCCGGATAGTCCTAAATTTTGTACATGTTTTTAGATATTACTCGCAGATAAAAATCTAATAAATTACATAACCACGCCCCTCCGCCCCTTCACTATCCACTAAAAACCAATCGCATAGAACACCAAAAATTATCGACCTTTTTCAAGTTTTTGCCAAAACCTCAAAAATTGCACATTTTTGGCATCACCACAAAAATAAAGTACACTAAATTTTCTAAAAAAATAATATCTCAACCAATTTTGTTGGTTAACTTGCTTGGCCGCTAGAGCCCACTGAAAAAAAGGAAAAATTTGCCTATTTTTTTTAAACACATTTTCTCGACTTTTTTCACTCATAATTCCAAAACTAAGCTTCTAATTACAAATATGTCTGAATTAAGTAAGACTGCATTAAATTTTCTATGAAACGAATACCTTTATCACTTATTTTGAATAAATCGTGTTACCGCTAGAGCACTTTGAAATTATATTAGGCAAAACTAGAAAACGAAGTTTTTTCATATGACCACTCTCTTGCAGGAAAATAAAATACACATGTAAATAATAAAAAAGTAAATATGTATATATAGTGTATACCTAGATACATATATCACACCAAAAACATAAATGTTAAAAAAGTAGCCAAGTTCTTCTATATACAAACACCTTTGCGTAACAAGTCAGCCGTGAAAAGTAGTGAGATCTAAAAGTACACCAAGTTCTAAGTTTATTAATGTTAAATATCAAATATTTGAAATAGATATGGAAGAACCTCAAAATTATCAGAGAAATCTGTTATTTAATGATTACTGACTTTAATTGTGTTGGTTTACTTGGCAAATTTTCATTTCAAAATTGAGTAATTAAGTATAACAAAAGAAAGTTTGTCAAGTAAACCAATACAATTTAAGTCAGTAATCATTAAATAAGAGATTTCTCTGATAATTTTGAGGTTCTTCCATTTTACTCAACTTAAAATATTTGATATTTAACATTAATAAACTTAGAGCTCATAATTCCAAAAAAAATTGGCGCACTTTTAGATCTCACTACTTTTCACGGCTGACTTGTTACGCAAAGGTTTTTGTATATAGAAGAACTTGGCTACTTTTTTAACATTTATGTTTTTGGTGTGAGTACTTTTCTCAAAGATTGTTTTTATCAGGAAAGGTGGGTGGAATAAACGCCCAATGAATGCCTCATAAGGTAACGTAAGTTTTTAATGTATGCCTTTTGTGAAGTGATCTATTGAAACGGTAATTGATAGGAAGTGCGTGGATGAAACGCCCCTGCATGAAAAATTTCATAATTTCAAATTTTTCTTTGTAAAGCTGACTGCTCTAACAAACATAATCCTGCACCAATCGGAAGTGCTTTCAATATATCTAATATTAATTCTGTAAAAATGGGTGTTTATCGCTATCCAATCGCTCTACCAATTTTCATCATTCTACGACAATCAGTAGTTCTCTACATAGTTAATATCAATTCTATGCAAATGGGCGGTAGCCACGCCCCTGAATTTAAAATCTCAAATTTTAAAACTTTGCCTTTGCCTGCACTTTGAGCCCTATCTCTCTACCAAATTTTATTATTCCACGACAACCAGAAGGGCTCCAAATAATTTATACCAATTCTATGAAAATTGGCGGATGCCACGCCCCCTGAATAAAAAATCTCAAATTTTTAACTGTTGCCTTTGCTTGCATTTAAAGCCCTACCGCTGTACCAAATTTAATCATTCCATGACAGTCAGAAGTGCTCCAAATAATGTATATCAATTCTATGAAAATGGGCGGGTGCCACGCCCCCTGAATGGTAAATCTTAAATTTTTGATTTTTTTACTTTGTATATACCACAATGCCTACCGTTGTGCGAAATTACAAGATTCTACGATGTCGGCAATTGCTCCATAGTTTTGATGATCTGTCAGTGAGTGAGTGACTGAGTCAGTTACGATTTTTGCGATTTTTGCAGTCTTATATCTCGGGAACCACTAAAGCGAAAGAATTGAAATTTGGCGAGTTGCATAAGCCTTTTGAGCTTAGCAAATACTGAAAGTTTAAAGTTCCGGACTTTATTGCTAGTGAAGTTAGAGGAGGGTCGAAAATCGCCTGAGTTTGTTCATGTAAATAGGGTGTAGTGCCAGAACTTGGCTGGGCACTACCGTGCCTTTTGATATCATCTACAGTTATCGCAAGCCTTGGATTTGCCATTTGCCTTATTATTTACATATTTAATTTTCCTGCATGAAAGGGGTCAAATGGAAAAACTTCGTTTTCTAGTTTTGACACATATAATTTCAAAGTGCTGTAGCGGCAACACGGTTTGGTCAAAATAAGTGATAAGTGAAGGTATTTATTTCATAGAAAATTTAATGCAGTTTTAGTAAATTTAGACATATTTGTAAATAGAAGTATAGTTTTGGAATTATGAGTGAAAAAAGTCGAGAAAATATTTTTTTTTTTTTTAAATAGGCCAATTTTTCCTTTGTTTTCAGCTGGCTCTAGCGGCCAAACAGGTTAACCAACAAAATTGGTTGAGGTATGAATTTTATAGGAAATTCAGTGTACTTTATTTTTGTTGTAGATAATAATGCCATAAATGTACAATTTTTGAGTTTTTTTCAAAAACTTTTGGTGTTTTATGCGATTGGGTTTTAGTGGTTACTGAAGGGGGCGGGGGAGCGTGGTTATGTAATTTATTTTACTTTTATCTACGAGTAATACCTAACAACATGTCAAAAATTTAGGACTATCCGGTTTTCTTTTTAGAGTTCCTTTTACTTATATAATTCAGTTATCTCCGAAAAGAAGTGACGAAATTAATATGCAACTAATGTTATACTGATGAAAATTGTAATTTTTAGGTTGTTTGCTTATTAACAAATAGAAATAAGCCAACAGCCCAATGTTTGAGTGGTTAAAATGCGTCAGTATATCATTTAAAGTGACTAAGTAATATTCAGATCAACTGAGCGCTTGTCATGTTAATGACGTCGGCTGACGGTCTTTCCACCGCTATACGGGCGGCTGACGGTTTGTTTTATTATCTTGAAAGGTTGAATATTCATCTGTAAAAAAATTATTCGGTGTAAGATTATTTTTTTTTCAATTTTTTTTACAAGTATAGGGGCGTGGCTGATGGTCTTTCCACCGCCATCCATGCGGCTGACGGCAATTTTTATATTAATTAGAGCAGGTTTAAAATGACTTTAAAAAAAAAAAATGTGTACCAGTTTGACCCGCAGTTACACCAAGCTCCACCGCTGGCGCGGCTGCTGACAGCCAGATGCATTATGTAACGGGTGATTTTTTTGCTACTTGGTTTTTGACGTTTATATTTTTGACAGATCACACATGACAAATTCCACGAATATTTGACATTTCGATTCAGTATTGTTTGCCATTTCATCATGAATAGACTTACGACTGAACAACGTTTGCAAATTATTGAAATTTATTATCATGACAAATTCCACGAATATTTGACATTTCGATTCAGTATTGTTTGCCATTTCATCATGAATAGACTTACGACTGAACACCGTTTGCAAATTATTGAAATTTATTATCAAAATTCGTGCTCTGTGAAAAATGTGTTTCGCAAGCTACGTCCGTTTTATGGTCGTCATAATCGACCCACCGAGCAGGCTATTCAGCTTATTGTGACCAAATTTCGCACCAGTTTCACTTTATTGGACATTAATCCACCAAATCATATCCGTAGAGTGCGTACCGAAGAGAATATTGCTGCTGCATCCGTCAGTGTTGCTGAAGATCGCGATATGTCCATTCGGCGCCGATCGCAGCAATTGGGTTTGTCTTATTCGACCACCTGGAAGATTTTACGCGAAGATCTTGGTTTAAAGCCATACAAAATACAGCTGGTGCAAGAATTGAAGCCAGGCGACCTACCACAACGTAGTATTTTCGGTGAATGGGCCTTAGAAAAGTTGGATGAGGATCCTTTTTTTTATCGCAAAATTGTCTTCAGCGACGAGGCTCATTTTTGGCTAAATGGATAAGTGAATAAGCAGAATTGCCGTATTTGGAGTGAAGAGCAGACAGAGGCAATTCAGCAGCTACCAATGCATCCCGAAAAATGCACTGTTTGGTGCGGTTTATGGGCAGGCGGCATCATTGGGCCGTACTTCTTCAAGGATGATGAAGGCCGCAGGGTTACGGTCAATGGAGAAAGGTACCGTTCGATGATAACAGATTTTTTTTGCCGAAAATGCAAGAATTGAATTCGGTCGACATGTGGTTCCAACAGGACGGTGCCACATGCCACACTGCACGCGAAACCATGCATCAATTGAGAGGCGAATTTGGTGAGCAGTTGATCTCACGTTTTGGCGCAGTCAATTGGCCACCAAGATCATGTGATTTGACCCCGTTAGACTATTTTTTGTGGGGCTATGTTAAGTCTATTGTCTATGGGGATAAGCCAAACACGATTGCTGCCTTGGAAGCCAACATTGAACGCGTCATTGGTGAGAGTCCGGCCGAAATGTGTGAAAAAGTTTGCCAAAATTGGACCTTCAGAATGGACCACCTGAAGCGTAGCCGCGGGCAACATTTAAATGAAATTATTTTTAAAAAGTAAATGGCAGAAATTGATTTATCGATCCAAATAAAAATTTCATTCACTTTTTACAAGTTTCTGTGTTTTTTTGAATTTTCAAAAACCAAGCTCTTAAAAAATCACCGTTTATTAGGAGAAAACTAACAATGCTATTAATTTCAGCCGTTGTAATTATCACTTTTGCAAATTAGCGCTACCACCCGTGCTATAAGTCACTTTGGCTGTTTTAGGTTCTTAGGCGCATTTCAAAAAATATTGTTCCCTTTGGTTTTTGCTTGTTTGCTAGTTTTTTTCTGTAATTTTTTTCATACCTAATGGATTGTTTTGTTTTAATTTTGTTTCTCGTTTTCTTTTGTAAATAAATAAAATGCGCGACTGGATCGTACGAACTTGCTCTTGTAGCTAACAACTTTAATGTAGCTAACCATTGAGGCTGTTTAGAAAGGCCGATGTACGTAAGATGTAGGTAAGATTACCTTAATTTTTAGTATAATGAATTGTCGAATGGATGATTTAAGGAATACTTAGTTACTTAGGTACCTGACCTAGAAAGTTTGTTGTCAAGAGTGGCAATGTAATTTCTACCGCAATTTTTAATATTAATAATGGTCTTCAGCAGGGAGCGGTTAACTCGCCGATTCTATTCAGCATTTACACCAGCGATCTGATAGGTAGTCTAACTCAAGTAATTGCGTACGCCGACGATCTAATTGCGTACATAACAGCTCATACAGTTGAGGTCATCAAAAATCTTTTGCAGAGTGACTTCGACAAGATTCAGCGATATTGTGATGACTGGAAGTTGAAAATCAACTTCCAGAAATCGGAAACTATTTTGTTTAGGACTCCGTTGTCTAGCGCATCAAGAGATATGAGAAAGAACTGGCGCAAGCTGGTGACCGTAGGGCCACATGGACATCCACTGGCGAGTAAAAGTGTAGTAAAGTACCTTGGCATCTGGTTCGATCAGTACCTGTATTTCGACAGACATATAGGTGCTGCTTTGGCCAGGGCTAGGAGAGCCTTTGCCCTGACAAAACGACAACGGAGCCAACATAAACAGAAAAGATATTTTTTTGTTTAAGTTGATTCGTGGTCACATTGCCAGAGCGATGTCCTCAACCAACAGCTTAATTTTTGTGGCTTATTACCCCAATAACGAATACTTCGAGACATCCCTGCCGAGGCATTCCTCTATTTAGACAGTCGAGGGCTGATGCAGGATGGAATGGCTGTTCCGCTAATCTACCATGTCAGCTGAAAAACTGTAGATAGGCGACTCCTGTATGGTCGAGACGTCATCGCCCAAGGTGGAGAGGAGCGCCTTCGGTTCAGTAGGACTGTGTCCGGTGGGGACCGAAGGGATAGGGTGAAGCAAGCGAACCAGTTCTGGTTGCTTACTGACCAACATACAAATGATATATAAAGTCGAATAAAATTTTGTCTTGGCCGACTTACATAGATTTAAGGTAATTAGTAAGAAGAACAAAAAAAATAAAAAATATGTATGTGTGCGGATCGATGTAGTAGTACGTGCGTATATATATATATATTTATGTATATGAATGGACATATGGCTGTATGTGTGTCTGTATGCGGATACAAAACAAAACAACATTTATGCCGCTGTGGCTGTTCTAGTTTTTAAGTAGATTTACGTAGTCCTAGGTATTTTTGGGTATCTTAAGTAGTTTAGGTTAATTTTAATTAGTATAAGTTAGTTATATCTAGTTTTAATTATTCTTAGTCTACGAGTAGCTTAAGGTAGTTTCTAAGTAAAAATTTTAAAAAGTGATATGATACACAGTTTTTTCAAAAAGTTTTCTAGGTGAAATAAAAAGTAAAATATTTAGAATTTAATTACCGGTTTTTAAGGTCGAAAGACATTAGTTTTAAGCGATATAGTTTAGCTTAGAGCGCCCGTAAAGGGCCAGTAAATTAGTTGTAAATTATTGATAATAAGGCTAGTTTTATGAATTTTTGTCTAGCTTTAAGATATTTATAAGTTAATAATAAACAAAAATGAATTTAAAAAAAATCAAAAATTGTTGCAGCGGTTTAAAAAAAAATATTTTGAATGTATAAAATTTTAAAAACATTTTTAGAAAAAAAAATTGAAACGATATTTTGAAGATATTATAAATATATGTACATATAAAATTCAAATTTCAAAAAAATTAATGAATGAAAAATCGATTTTTCGGGAAAAAACAGACTGACTGAATGATAGACAGACAGACAGTCGGAATTCAGGGACACACTTTTTTGGTGTTCTCTATGATCGTAATGCCATGTTTGATTGTTAGAATTTTTTTTACGAATTCATAACTTGCCTTATAATACCTATATCACAAGGAAAAAAGTTAATTACAAATTTAAAAAAAAATAAGCAGAATTTCTTTGTTTTTTTTTTTTGACGGACAGAATTTTGAGAAGCAGACTTTTGCAAAGCAGACTAAATGAAAAAAACAGAATTTTCATTTAAAAGCAGTATTTTGAAGCCAGAATTTTAACCCGCTCCCTTATTATTATATTAGAGGTACCAAAAATAACCATTTTTTCCAAAAAAAAAACATTTTCGCTTCATTAATAAACTGATATTTTGTATGAAAATCTTTGGAGGTAAATATGTATTACCAATTTGTATAAATATTACACTTAATATTGACAATTATTTCCTAGGTAACTAATTTTCTTCCAACAGTTGCTTAAGACTCTTTTTGCTGTTCATTTTGCATAAACAAAAATTCTTGAACACTTGCATTTGCAGGTTCTGTTTGATTGTATCAATATTATATTTCCTGCCTTAAAAAATTGGTTCCAATGCCCAAAAACTCCTATTTCATTCATTGCAGTAATAGTGTTGCTATTATTTTCAGCCTTGTGGGCTTTATCGATCAATAAATAATAATCGAAAGAGCTAAATGCAGCCAACATGTGCGAGCGGCTGTTGGGTAGGTATATATTTTTGTAAACATTTAAACATTAAACAAACAGCAATAAATACTTAAGTGATAGATGATCGCGTATTCGCCCCAAGCAAACCGACCAGGGCTTGGTAAAAAATCAGACGTGGTGCAAAGTAAACAAAGGAAGAAACATTTCTGCGAAAGAATTATCATCATTATTATGGAAAACAAACAAAAAATTTCTTAAGGCGATATATGATGTTTACATAATATATGTGGCTTAGAAGACAAACAAAATAATTATTACAACTCGTCAACAGAAACTAAAATGTATATACATGTTTGTGTATGCGGATAAAACCGTCCGTGTGTTGTACATCGATAAGCAGCACAGTGGGGCAACTTCAATAAAACCACGGAACATTTTTAATAATATTATACATTTGTGCCGCAGAGTTCACCAAGCAACTGAAATATTGGTCCTTAGACAATGAAATCAATTTTCTTAATTTAATGACATTTTATTCAATTGAAAAAATTATAAACAATTTAAGAAAATGTCTAAGCCAAATCAATATTTTTAATCTATAAGTTAACTACAAAGTCTTATTAATAAAATAAAGCTGAAATTAAGTAACTACTCGTACGTCGTAGAAATAAAGTTTACATAATATGGTAATCTCGACCCTACAGAAAGTTGTTGCAAGCATCTTAACCACCTCGCGCACGTATTAACATCTACTTGAAATCACCTATTATTGGAATGCAGATGAATCATAACCATTATTTCCTCTCGTTGGATATTCTTAATTTTGCTCTTACTGAAAGAAATGCTAAATTACAGTTATTGAGAATCGTGTACCTTATTACTTCTTCCTCACTGCCATCCTCACAATTTTAAATTTCAAGTTTGCATTTGCAAACTATAGTACTTTTCTTTTTTTTCTTTTCGTATCAATTTCAATGAATTTTTCCTAATAAAGGGTCCGCCATCTAACGTTTTTTTTTTCAACTAGTGCTTATTTCGTGAACGGTAACACTTAGGTCATGTCTGATTTGACAGGTAATTAGTTTTATCCTTCCGCTGAAAGAATATGGTTGTGTATACGCTTGAACAACGCTGGGAAATATTGCGACATTACATTGAAAATCATGGTAATGTTGCAGAATGTGTGCGAAAATTGCGTACGGATTTTGGAAGAAGAGAAGCACCGTCAGCTCCGTATGTTCGTTTTCTGGTGAAAAAAGTGAAAGAAACTGGCATCCTCATCGATAAACCAAAGCGTGAAATGCCAAAAACAGTTCGTTCACACGAGAATATTGCTGCTGTGGCAGAAAGTGTGCGTGAAGCGCCATCAACATCAATTCACCGTCGTTCTCAACAATTGAACATTACGGAGACATCATTGAGACGAATTTTGCATAAAGACCTTGGTATGACGCCATACAAAGTCCAATTGGTTCAGGAGTTGAAGCCAACTGACCATCCAATGCGTTTTCGCTTCGTAAGTGGGCCTGCGATCACTTAGAGAAGATGCCGATTTTGCCAAAAAAAATCATCTTTTCAGATGAAGCTCATTTTGATCTTGGCGGGTATGTAAACAAGCAAAATTGTCGCATTTGGGGCACAGAAAACCCGCACGCATACATTGAAAAGCCGATACACCCAAAACGAGTCACTGTTTGGTGCGGATTTTGGTCCAGAGGCATAATTGGGCCATTTTTCTTCGAAAATAAGCAAGGAGTGGCCGTTACAGTCAATGGCGATCGTAATCGGGCCATGTTGAACGAATTTTTGTTCACAAAAATTGAAGAGGAGGATATTGGCAATATTTAGTTTCTAGAGGACGGCGCTACGTGCAACATAGCCGAAGCTACACTCGATGTTTTGCGCCCTGTTTTTGAAGATCGCATTATCAGCCGCAGAGCTGATGTCGTTTGGCCACTTCGGAGGTGCGATTTGATGCCGTTGGACTATTATTTGTTGGGTGCCGTAAAAGATAAGTGTTACGCCGACAAGCCAGATAGAATTGACGCTTTAAAGGACAATATTCGTTAAGCCATTGGTGAAATACAGCTGCACACAATCGATAATGTGCTTGAAAATTGGACCGATCGTGTAGGCTACTGCATGGCCAGCCGAGGCAGACATTTGAATGAAATTATTTTCCATTATTAACCGGAAGGATTGTACGAGTACTTTCAAATAAAAAAAGAAATTTGAGAAAATATTCAGTAGTTTTTTTATAGCATTTTCAAAAAAAAAAAAGTTATTTGGCGGACCCTTTATATTGTTATATTTTAATTATAAACATTAATCTAAAATTAGACAGATGGAGTTATAATAGTTTGTTAAAAATATAATTATTTCTACTGTAGCCTGCAATTGGCTTTTCAAACTGTTAGCTGCACATTAAAAAAAAAAAATAAATAAAATAAAATAAAATAAAAAAGTAGTTAACCTTATTATTTTTGCAAAAACCGAGAGATAAAAGTAATCAAAGCTATTCACAATCCCAAATGACAAAACAAAAATTGATTACATAAGAAAGTGTGTGCAAAAGTCAAAATTTTGCCGAGAGGGCATATATGTATGTGCAATCTTATTAATACATTTTGCTGACAACAGATTTTATGTCGATATTAATAATAATAATAATTTGATAATAATGTGATAATAATTTTGTAAATTTTTGTATGAAGTTTATATTTTTCTTATATGAAATAAATTTTAAAACATGGATTTTGCAAAAAAATAAGCATAATGAACCTTGGTAAATTTATAAATCTGTAAGTGTCAAATAAGGCTGGCAACGAGACGAGACCATGCGAGACTTTTGTTAGTCTCGTCTAGGTCTCGTCAAAATCGGTCTCGCCTAACCAAGTCTTATCTCGATCTTGGTCTCGCCTTTTTTTCGTGAAAATTTTAATTTGCGGTTTTGGTCTCATCATTCGTCTTGGTTTCTTTCGTGTTTTTGGTAATATAAAGATGTAAGATAAGACGTGTGCTCAGATTGAAAAGATAGACTACGATATCTCAGCAGTTTGTTTTGGCAGCTCATGGCTTGACAGTCAGGCAACGGACTATATTTTGAGGTTTGGATAATATTTGTTTTCCAAATGTCAACCAAAAGGTCTAAAATCATATGAATTTTGTAGAGGATTTTAATCCATTTACATCGGAATGATGAATACATACTTTGTTTCCCCCTCCGGAAACAAAGTCTGAAAAATGAGCGATTTCTATTCCAACGCCAGGCATACATAAATCGTATGTATTTTCCTCAGGATTTTCGCAGTACACCTATCTGAGTATAACTATGTACTTACATATGTTGTTTGATATTTTAACCGGCATAGAATATTTCGCAAAAATAAAGCTTGAAAATATTATAAAAATTGAACATTAACATGATTACTAAAAAATAATTGAATAAAAAAATATATCTTCTAGCGGAAACCGAAACCAATCCACCGAGACCAGCGATAATCGGCAAAAATACGGCCTCGGCCCCGTCTTGTATCGGGTGCTTTTAAGTTAGTCTCGTATCTCGTAGCCCTAGTGACAAACAATGGACTTCGCTTATGATACTAAATAAAAGTAAAATTTCTATTATTTGATATTAATTTGAGGTTTGCATTAGTCCGGGGTCCAATGAAATATAAATTTTATGTTGAAAGTAAAGTAATCGGATCAAAATCGGAGCTTATGTCCAAAATCAGGTCTTTTTTTTAAGTTTAAAGTTTTCTTTTGCTTTAAATTAGGTTCTTTAAAAACAGAAATGAACATTTATTATGAAATTATATTATTATATCGTCTCACCAACGAGATACACTGTATATCCTGCTTCCTGTTCATGTTATTTTTGTTATTCAAAATGTGTAAAGTTTCTAACGTATATAGTTTCGATGTATGTTTTTCCGTTTGAAGAATTTGCACATTCTTAGAGTCTGGAGCATGATTTCTTTCAAAGCTGTGACTAGCAAGAGCTGCTTTTTGAAAAGTATTGTACTTTATATCAGATTTGTGATTTGAGATCCTTTGTTTTAAAAGTTGCTTGGTAGTGCCAATGTAACATAGTTCACAATTTTCTGTTTCGTTTCCTAAGCAATTGATCTTATATACAACGTCTGTACTTTCATCCTTTTCACTTTTCTTGATAAGTTTTGTAAACAGTGTTTTAAGTGTTTGGTTGGATTTTTAAGCAACATTGACTTCTTTCGCTTTGCTAGCGATGGTTTCCTTAAAGCTTTCAGCAAGGTCTTGCTAGTCACAGCTTCGAAACAAATCATGCTCCAGACTTTAAAAATGTGGAAATTCTTCAAACGGAAAAACATACACCGAAACGATATACGTTAGAAACTTTGCACTTTTTGAATAACAAAAATAACATGAACAGGAAGCAGGATATACGGTGTATCTCGTCGGTGTACTGTTCCCTAGTCTCTACATAACTGCGATACGTACACATATACATTAATAGTTTTGTTGCTCCTTTAAAAGAATTTTTTAAACAGTTGTTGACTAAACTTCTAACTAAGAAGAAATGTTTTTCATTTAAATATTTAAACTTCAATTATAAACTTTCATTTTTTTTTAATTTTTCATATATAATATATGTAGTTTGATAATAATAATTTCGTTTACATAATTGTAAGTGTTACATCTTAACAACTAAATGTAAACATACAAATGTTTTTCTTATTTTGGTTCATGGTTAATAAAGTGACACTGAAGAGGACTGAAAACTCAGTCGAAACGTTGGGAAAACTAATGAATACCTTTCATTAATAAATTATCACGACCAAAAAAGCCGAAGAAGTGAAATCTTCAAATTTTAAAATTGATAATTAATAATAATAATAAAACATGAATGAACATAAATTTTCAAAAACAATTTCAGTGTTTCTATACATTTGTTTTGAAATGCAGTATTCAACAAAAACTTTTACGGAACCAATTTGTTTTCCTTTCGGATTATTTTACACTTCGATGGTTAATCGGAATTAAAATATCTGACTAAGACTTGAAAACAAGAAACATCTGAATAATAATGTGTTTTTTTTATAATACAATTCTATATACTACTGAAATTATTCAGCCAAGTAGTAGACTTAGCATTATATTAATTGGACTTGTTGAATTATTGATTCAAAATAGCTTTTAACGGTCAGTCCAGAAAATTTGCGTTTCGTCCCGGCGATCTCACTTGGACTCATCAGGAATCATTTTGTGGGCTAAAGACTGTTAAAACCTATTTTGAATCTTCTGAATAATAGTGATTACACAAAATCACATAATCGTAGACCTAGATGACGAGAAATAATCAATTATTTTTGTTTTTATTAAAAAAAAATATATAAGGGGGAATTATTGAGCATTTTGGATTAAGATTATACCATCTTTAGACGGAAACCATAGCGACATTGGAAAAGCTTGCATTTAAGATTTTTCAATTCAACTTGATTTTTTCCGAGAAAAGTAATTAAGCTCCCAAACGGTAATGATATATGATGGCAAAGGAATCCAGAAAAATCGTCTCCAAATATATTTTGGCCATCTCGTTAGTTTCACAAAATCATAAAATTAAAATATAAATGTTTTGTCTTATTTTAAATAAGGTGTGATTTATTTTATTTTATGTAGATATTTTATTTTATTTTACTTTATTTCATTTAATTTTATTTTATTTTATTTTATTTTATTTTATTTTATTTTGTTTTATTTTATTTTATTTTATTTTATTTTATTTTATTTTATTTTATTTTATTTTATTTTATTTTATTTATTGGAGTTCGTCGTATTTTATATCAAAATTGAATTTAATTTAATTGAAGTGTCGGCAATCATATTGGTAGTAGTAGAAACCTATTTGTGTTGTTGATGCAACTGGGCGTTTCTCCTCTAAAATCCCACCCATAATTAATTTTCGATAATGGGATTTTGTATCGTGTCGGTCGGTAGTTTTGTTTACACACATACACAGCCACATATTCGTGCATATGAACATTCACATAAACAAAACGCCTCGGCGGCCGCGCGGAATATAAACATCACAGAAAAAAATTCAGTTTAGTTCACGATCGGGTGACTTACGAATAAGTGATGACCGAAGCGGCGGCGACACATTGGCCTACCAATATCTATAGCACTTGTTGTAGGTACGAATACAATAATATTTTTTTCCAAACTTCTTCTTGTCGGGTATTTTCTAACTTTCGTGGGCAATCGTATTACCGTCTCCCTGTTCATGTCCACATCGAATTGTTATTATTTCGGAGTGAAAATAGTAGAAATCCTCTTTCCGCGCGCTACCACGAAACAGACCAGCCAGCATCAGCATCCTTGAATGCGTGTAACTCCATGTGTGTTAATTCAATATCATTTCAACACAAAACACCGGCCTTTAACCCGAACATCTAATTAAATGTTACCAGGTCGCTGGAAAGTTTATTGATACGGACACGCTGTGGCATTTCCTCAAGCTTACTTAGCCCCCTTTTAATCATTTCACCTCATTTTGAGGATTCTAGTTATTCTTGTTGTTATCGTGTCGGCTTCTTCCTTACCTTAACGTTCCGCCGTTTAGTCTGTAATTAAAGGAGTTATCCCAATTTCTGCGTGCGCCCTTCACGTGCGGCGTCGTATCGGTAGTGTTGTTGAAAAAGGACCTTTATGGATTTCAAAAATATGGTTTCCTTTAAATGGCAGAGGATATGGAGAAATGCACTGCATGTTCAGTGCGTCGCATTTCCGCCCTCAAGTAATTTGTTGGTTTTTTTTGTTTTATTTTTATGAAAATAAATAAACACCCTCGTTATTGAATTGGTGTGCTAGCCAACTCGTTAGATCTAAGCAAAACCTTTGAAGCATACAATACATTCACATCCTATTACGATGATTTTTGTGCAATTATTAGGTAATTGTGTGGAGCCGGTTATTTGTGCGCATCTTTAAAATTTATTAAATATTGTGCTCGTTTTAGATGGCGTTATGGTTCGGGATTAACGCAACGCTCGGTCTCAACCGACAAAGCCACTAAAAGTTGCCTTTGTTTTGATTAAACCATTTTTTACATTGTTTTGTCCAAATTAATATATAAAATAAAAAGTTGACCAAATGCAACAACATTTATTAAAGGTTTGGGACGATTTCCTTATCAAGCTTTATATAGCTAATAATCTCGTCTTCGTCCTTGTTATCGCCGTACCTATCTTTGCACTGACCGTTGCGTATCTGTCGTCGAAGGGTCGAAGCCCATATACCTTCTTAAACCTACCCTACCAGTAAGAGACTTTTTTATGTTGTGGGATACAAATATCACAATTGTCTGTTGTCTCGTCCTTATTTGAAATTCGTGCGTCTAGACACTTGTTAGCCTAGCATATATAAAAAAAAAAAACAATTTAGATATGTATCTCGATAAATAATAAACAAACAGTGGGTTCTGTCTGGAATCAGTGGAATTTTTCTTCACGAGCAAGGATGAGTTCAATATAAACGTTATTCTTTAAATTCACTTACTATTTCTTGTTTAAGGCATATAAATTGTTTTGTTTAAAAAAATATAAAATCATCAGTGATACAACAAAATTAATTTGTGATGAATTAATAATTATTTTTTGAGAAAAAATTACATATGTACATACAACATACTTCTTGTGTATAGTCAAATTGAATTGGATATTTTTTTGTACTTTTGGGTAAGTTGAAGATATGATTGAATGTAATTTGTAAATATTTTAATTTTAAGGCCGAGAACATCAGATTGGTTTATTGAAGTAGATAGATAGATATAGATGATTTTTATTACAAAAAATGTTATAAACCTACAATAGTTCTGTTTTGGTTGGTATATAAAGTTGATAATAAATGTGGTTTGGAGGTGGCATTACCGTTTGCCATATTGACTTGTGTTTTCAAATTATTTTAAACAAAAATATTTACTATATAACAGAATGTATATGAACAAGTGCAATAATTATATGCATACACAAAAACTTGTGTTTATCAAAATAATTCAGATGCAAATACTGCTTCCAGTTCAGATAAACAAAAATAAATAAATTAGCACTCACACAAAACTTTAACAATGCAAAATAACGTTATCAGACATCCTTAGTCAAAAACGCGTTTCGCTCGGGCACGATAGTTGGGCTCATCAGTTAGATGCTATCGTACCCTTCTAAGACGCAGTAGTTTTTGGTCGATGATTACCGACTCTAATAAAATGTACAGTATATACACACTGCAAATTATATTTTTCTAGGGGAATTTGGTTAAGCTCATGCACCTAGAAATATGTTATATGCCCGTGGTCTTGCCAGTAATTATATATGTAGAAGAAAACGCAAACAATATGTAAAATATTATTTTTGTTTTGTTTTTGTGGGCTGTGTGGATTAGAGCCAAATTGAATGAATCTTATGACATTTAGGCCTTCCAGGAGCCATGTTTCCAAGATAAAATTTGAATTTTGTAGAGTTTTTTTTTTTTAATCAATTTAAATCGGAGCCATCCTTCAATGGATTCTAATAGTTCATGGCTTGACAGGTAGGCATAAAACAATAGGTACTTTGACGTTTTGATATTTTTTTTTCCAGATTACACCTAAAAGGCTTGCAATCAACTATATCCGGTGCAAGAAATGTAATCGGAAAAATTTAGAATTTTCTGAGGTAAAATTTGAATTCTGTAGAGGTATTTAATCCATTTAAGTCGGAGCGATCCTTCAATAGATTTTGACAGTTCATGGCTGAAAGGCAGGCAACAAACTATATTTTGACGTTTCGATAATTTGCTTTCCAAGTATCTCCTAAAAGTCTTAGTCAACTTTTTCCAGAGAAGAAACAAAGTCTGAAAAATGAGCAATTTCTTTTACAACAACATGCATACATAAATCATACGTTTTCTTCTCTTGATTTCGCAGTGCGCCTATTTTTTTTTTTTTTTGTAAATTCATTTTTATTTCTTAAAGCTAGACAAAAATGTTTAAAACTAGCCTACTTATCAATAACTTACAACTTATTTACTGGCCCTTTACGGGCGCTCTAAACTAAACAATAACTCTTAGAACTAATGTCTTTCGACTTAAAAACTATTTTAATTAAATCTATCTGCGCCTATCTGAGTACAACTATGTACATATAGTGATGGACAAAACAATAGGACCATTTTTATAGTTCTTAATTATATGTAAAAAAAATATGTTTTTAATATTTTTTCATAATTTTGTTTTATTGTACGACTTATTTTAACGAGTCTAAAACTAAATTAATTCATAAACTTTTTAAAAAATATATACTTACTTACTAAATTATAAAATAAGAAAATAAGGTTATTTTTAAATGGACAAAACAATAGGACCATTAATTTTATTTGTAAATTTGTTTATACTTTGAAAAGTTTTCACTACCGAAAGTCAATATTTTGTAGTATAACCCTTGTTTTGAGTCACAGCTTCGACTCTCCTTGGCATTGAATCGACAAGTTTGCTGCAGGTACTTTGCGGTATAGCGTACCAGGCTTTTTTGAATTTGTTCCACAGTTCATCTTTATTTTTTGATTTTTCACCAGCCAGAGATTTTTTTACAATTGCCCATAAGTTTTCCAATGGATTTAAATCGGGCGATTGAGCCGGCCAGGTCACTAGAGCAATCTTTTTCTCTTCTAACCAGCTTTTAACTTTGCGAGATGTATGCTTCGGGTCATTGTCATGCATGAACTTCCACCTTAAAGGCATTTCATACACGGCATACGGAAGCATGACCTCCTCTAATATTTTTGTGTATAAATGCTGATCCATATTTTTTTCGATCCGAAAAATTGGACCTACCCCGTACCACGAAAAACATCCCCAAACCATGATGTTCCCACCTCCGTGCTTCACTGTTTTGGTTGTGTACTGTGGTTTATGCGCAGCATTCTTTGGACGTCTTACCCACCTCTTACCGTCTGACCCTACCAAATTTACTTTGGTTTCGTCAGACCATAGAATGTTTCGCCATTTTTTTCCATTATCTGGGCCCACCCAATCTAAATGTTGTTTGGCAAAATAGATTCTATTTTTTCGATGTCTTTTGGTAAGCAGTGGTACTTCCCTAGGGCTTCTTCCGAAAAGATGCTACTCCTCAAGCCGTCTCCTAACCGTTCTTTCACTGATGGGCAAGTCCAGTTCCTTTTTTATATCCCTAGAAGATTTAAATGGGTCCTTCTTGGACAGGCGCTTAATCTGAGCATCAAGTCTTGGGGATGTTTTCCGTGGTCCGCCTGTTTTTTCTTTTGCTTTTTGGGGTTGTAGTGCGTTATACACAAATGTTTTGGATCTCCCAATTATTCTGGCCACTTCCCGCTGCGATTTTCCATCCTGCACCAGTTTGATGATAGTTTCCCTCATAGTTTCGGAACAATGTACGCCGCGACCCATGTTGCGTTTATTCTTGTGAATTCGCATATAATTAACAATATGTATAATATTCCAAGAATGGAGTACTGTATAATGTTTTATCAAAATCTTATTAATTTCAACCTAAAAACAAACAAATTCACCTGGTCCTTTTGTTTTGTCCAGCTCTAATAGATATTTTTTTTTATTTGCTTACCTTTTCACAGTAATAAGCAGTTTATTCTTAATTTTAGTTGCTAGCACCAAGAATTAACCGTTATTAGCTGGACTTACATAAAGAAAAAATTATAACTATTTTTTTTTTAAGAAAGAGAGAGCTAATTGTTAAGGCATCCTTACTGGTCTTATTGTTTTGTCCGTCACTTATGTGGTTTGAAGATTATAAAAACCGCCGTTTTAATACTAAAGAACTCGTACGTACTTGAATAAAAAAAGATTTTTAGAGGACAGCCAGAGGTAGCGTCACAATCGACCTGTTGAAGAAAGAGAGAAAGTTTTTTTAAATTTTGTTTCAGACATTTCTTCTAGATCGGAAAAGAGAGCACTTCCAAAGGATTGCATTCTTAGCGTGGCCAAAGAGGGACAGTTGCAAAGAAAGTGGACCACTGTTTCCTTTTCCATCTGGTTCTTACAGCTACGGCAGTTTGTGTTATGGGGAATACCCATGAATCAAAGAAAACAAGATAACGGCAATTCTTTGTTTTTCTTATTTTGTTGACGTCATATGTGAAACAAAATCTGCAAATTGTTTTTTGTGGATTAATGGATTTTGTTTCACATATGACGTCAATAAAATAAGAAAAACAAAGAAGTGTCGTAATCTTGATTTCTTTGATTCATGGGGAATACCCAGCTCTGCTGCGTACTCACCCAAGGGCCAGTTCCCAGTGCAAGTAGCGACTACCCTAGGTATGTCCCGCCTTGGTCTCCAAATCAGATAATTTGTGCGGGATTTATTGTATGTAGGGAATATCATTCTTGATATCATACAGTAAGTAAGATTGTTCCATCTTTTACTGGATTCCGTGAGGTAAATTGAAAAAAATTTACCCTTAATAGCAGCGAGTGGAGACGCTGTCTGCAAGAGAGCTATGAAGGGACGATCTCTGTCAGACCAGCTCGTCTGTCCGTTCATTACCCTCAATGCCACTGATTAAGATGATTTTATAGTTAACGTCCAAGTTAGCAAGCTTATTTCGGCATTGTTGGAATAGTTTTGAAGATGTTTGTGTCGAATTTTGGGCTTTGATAGCCACTTGGCTGCTTGTGATCATTGCCAAATTTAGATTTTGAATTCGATTTAATTTAAGAATTTTGCATGCTTCGATTATAGCTAGTGCTTCAACTTGAAAAAAGTTAGCAAAATCGGGAAGTCGGAAAGATCTAGACTTTCAGCGATTCTGAAAAAAATACTAGTCTTACGCGGCACTCCATTTTAGATCCGTCGGTAGAAAATCAAACGTCGAAATCTTTCCAACTCCTTCTGGATGGAAAGATAAACGTAAGGCTTTTGCTAATACTCAGAGTAGGAGTGCATTAGTCGGTGTTTGTTGACAGAATATCTGGTGGGATCAAATTTGCTCTGTTGCTGTGACCGTAAGATTTGGCAGAACAGCATTTTGTTTTTGACTCTTTAAGTCTTAGAGCGCTGCAAGATAGCAGATGTTTAATGCGGAGGTAAAGAGGTATAAAATAACACTTACGGCATCCGTTGGACAAGATCTTAAGGCCCCTGTGGCGCCAACGGTAGCAGTTCGCTGAACTTTCTTAAGTTTATTAATGTTGTATTTTTTCCTTAAAGCGGGTCACCTACACGAACCATAGGAAAGGATTTGTCATACTTCCGCTATGTATGTCCATAGAATTATATTCACTTGAAGACCCTACTTCTTACCAAATGTTTTACAACAAGCGTAGAAAGCAATGCTAGCCTTAGTTAGGGTCAAGGATGACTCCTCACAATAAAACCGTTAAAAGCTCTTGGAAGAACGAAACTAGGGCACCCTTTTTTTGTTGTTGAATCGATTACATATACAATATTCATATGTATATTCATATAAAATAATTTTTTTTAATTTGTTTAAGTTTTAGAGCGAACAATTTAATAGGACAAGTTCGCTTTCGTTTCGTAAGTTTCTGAAATAGGTATATTTTTTAACAATCGAATGAAAAATCAACTTTTTTAGCATTTATGAAGCCTTAATACATCTGACATTTTTTCCATAACGTCTTAGCAAATATAATTATGATAGAATTAGTTTCTATAATTTTGTAAATTGAATTATATATGTAATTTAAGTGAGCTATAAGAAGTAAATTATTGGATATTGATTTTTTTGTTTTCTTTTGAACTACCTAAAACACTTTCTTTTTAAATAATGTATGTTTGTCATTATATTTTGAAATGTACCTACCTCACATCATACATAATTCACAACCAGGCTTGAAGCTTATGCGATCTAAACTGCATTTTATTTACATATGTTGTATATATGCGTACCTTTATTTAAATAAATGATTTTTTTTTAAATAATAATAGATACTAACGAGTTTTGTGTTGATTTTTATTTTTTTTTTGTTTTGCGTTTCTTTGTGCATTTTTATATTTTCAGAACACGGAATGAAACGTTTGCATTCGACACAAAAACAACAAATTCATTCAAATTATTCCAAGAGATTCCAGAAAAAGCAGAAAGAGCATTTTCAATTGAAATCCTTACTTAGTGAAAATCTCCCACCATATCAATATCATAATAGAAGATTTATTAGGCACTATCGGCGAAAGCAACAAATTTTCGCTCCAAAAAGCTACAAATTACTCTTACCCTCATCACTAGCATCACAGCTGTCAAAATCAACATTATCTCCATCAATATTGTCATCATTTTATTACTTTTTAAATGGTGAACAATTTGAAATTACATTGCAGCAATTGCAAGAACGTTTACAACTTAATCTTTTGCAACAAGCCCATTTACTAAAACAACAACATCAGAAATTGAACCTTCAAGCAGGGAAAAGTGAATATAAATCAGGGAACACGGCTTCGTGGATCGACAAAAATCAATCAAATCTGGAAGACCATAACAAGTGTTTTATTAAAACCGAAATAGATCCAGATGAGTCACCAAATGGGATATTAGCAACAACAGCAACGAAATTTGTATCCATAATTAGGAGCGAGGAACTGCAACAAGAAAATGATGCCAACAACAGCCCAAATTCTGCAACTCGTATTGAAACTGAAGCTTTTTATCACAGAAATCTTATGGATTATGAATATGAATTTAAGGATTTTGAAAAAAGTTTAAATAGTATTTTGTATTACGAACAACAAAATCAATTACCGTTTCAAACTCTGGCCTACAATAATCATTATCATCATCAATCCCCGTCACGGGCATCAACAAATCATTCCACTATGCAATTGCAACATCACTTAAGCATACAGCAGCAGGAGTTGATTCAGCAGCTGCAGCTGGTGCAGAGACAGTATTTAATACATCAAGGTGAGTGTTCGAATATAAGAAGCACAAGCATCCTTCATATTAAATGCATATTTTTTTTTATTATAATCAAAAGGTTTTGGTAAACCTTTGCAACTAGATTTACAATCACATATCAACCGATCAATTTCACCAATTAATCCTATGTCAGCGATTGTTCAAAATCATCATAGCAATCAAAATAGTTCACACCAGCAGCACTCCAATCACCACCATCATCAACAGCAACAGCAACAACAACACCAGCAGCAACATCCGCAACAACATCAGCAACATCAACATCAACAAATGGCTTCCCATCTTTTACAACAACATCCTAGTCATATAACACATAACACGAATCAATTGCATTCTTCGCATCTTGCAAATCATCAACTTCACCATCATCATCAACATCATAATCAGCAACAACAGCAGCAACCCTCACCGAAATCGTCAACATCATCAACACAACAAAATAATTCCATCGATGATTTGAGTATGATAATAATAAATTCTCATGAAGATGAACATAGACTATCACCAGCTCCCAATGAGGTCAGAAGCCCCGGTTCTATTAACACGCTAAATAACAACAATAACTGTCAAACGGCTCCCAACAATAATATTGGTAATGTTGGCAACATCACCAACGAATCTGACAATATCACAAAATGCAAAAGCAACGCCAGTGATGATTTTGTTCGTTGCAGCAGCCCTCCAGACATAAAATCAGACATTGACCGCGACCAGCAACATACGCCATCTAGGAACGGTCATGTGAATTCATCCGTTCCCGGAAATGGTGAATCTACATGGTCCACCGAGACATTAAATAGCGATATTATTGCATCAAGTAATTTATTTAAAAAAAAATCAAAAAAAAATCAGCGCAGTGTTAATTATTTATTATTTTTTTTGTCTTAATATCTATTATTCCAGGATTCGTGGCATCTCCCCTGCAACAGCATCATCAACAACATCCGCATGCTGATGGAAGTAATTTGGGTGGGAGCAGTGTGGGATGTATGGTGGGATTAGGTGGGATTATTGATGCCATTGGCCAAATGGGTGCCGGTGGTAATCCTGCGACGAGAAACCACCTTATCGATGACTACAATACGAAAAAGTATTACCATCCGCTTTATGCACATGGAGTCTGTCGCTGGCCTGGTTGTGAATTAGTTTTGGATGATGTGGCCTCCTTTATAAAGTAAGTATAATAGGAGATAATTTCTTCTCTTAATTAAATGCAATTTAAAATCTTTAAACAAAGAAAGAGATAATTTAAATATATTATAAAATATTTTTCTTTAATTTCTTTCCTCAAAAAATTTAATACTCGTACTAATTTAAGTTTAGCACAGCTCATCCTCATGGTGATCGTGATCTCATCTAGAAGCTTTCAATCTTAATTAAAAAAATTTTTAATAATTAATTAATTTTCCTTTTCAGTTTATTAATTCCAAACAATATGGAATTGGTGGGTGGTTCTATTTCTAACGCATTGTTTTTAATTATTACGACATTTTCCAACTTGCTTAAGTGTTAAAAATTAAGGCTTTTTAATAAATACGAAAAAAATAGTAAATAAAAAAACAATAACTGCTTGTGGGGCTTTTTAACATGTGTTTTACTAACATTATATTATTTATTAATGTTATTTCTTTCTATTTTTTGTGACAAAAAATCAATTATTTAATTTTATGAAAGATATGTAATTTGAGGAAACACAACGAAACAAAATTCTATTGAATTACTGCCATGTGAATTTAATGGAATTTTAAAAATTTTAATATTAATAAACAGTTAGAAAAAAAAATTATACCCACAAATTACATTCTCTGATAAAATTAAACTCCCTTTATATTAAGAAAGGAAATTAAAAAAAAGCACGCAAGGGTAAGTTTTCTATTCGGATGACGAATGAACCCGTTAATGATGGTGAGATTATCTATTAAATACTTTTTTTTAATAACACTTAATACTCATACGATATCAATTAGTTTTAGGTACTGAATCATTACTATTTAGGTCATTCAAATCAAAGGGAAGAAAATCTACAATAGTGTATTGACGGTCGATAAATTATTCCCTAGTTATGTTCGATTTACTTCATACGACAACCTAGTTGTCATAATTTATATCTCAAAGCTATAGATTTAAAAAAATACTGTACTAACACAAATTGTGATATTTCGCACCCAACTTTGTGTGATATCATACAAGCATTGCCAGTATTTATTATAAAACATAGATAGGTACATATTATCAAATAGTGTTACTCATTATTCATTAATGAAATTGTCCTTTTATCGAAATAAAAAAAAATATGTTCTTATAATTATTGCTTAGTTAGAATACTGATGGAAATATGCAGGGAAAGATTTTTTTGTTTTTGTTTTTAATGTCATCTTTCAGTTTTGATGGTGTCTTCAGGGAATTGAACAAATCTATCATAAATTAATTTTAAATATATAATAAAATACTGTAGTCTATTTTATTAGAGGGGTACGTTTAACTAGTTTTAGATTTTGTCAAGTCATGGCCATTTGTCCTTTTCTTGTGTAAAATTAACTTCTTTGGAAGAAGTCGCGAATTAATATTTAAGGGGTAATTGAAAGAATTTATTCTTTTTGAAATAATGTACTTATAATATATTATAAATACATAATATGTAATAATATTTTTAATCTGATCAGGTTTAATTAGTTCACGCTATAACTAATTTGTTGCGGCTTGAAAATTGTATACCAAATTGTAAAATCTAATTAAGGTACGGTTAAAGAAAAAGTATACCTAATTGTAAATTTTCATGTTTATAATAAAATTGAATTTAATTCCAAGACTTGGAAGTTTGAAATATTTATCATTTGGATCGGCCGGCGCAGCAGCAGTAGTTGTAGTAGTAGTAAGCAGAGCTGCCAATGTACTTCATATGTAGTAGATCTGCTTCATTAAGTTTCTTGTATATGCATCTGCTACGTAGCAATTTTTTATTTATTTATTTATTAATACATAAATATACAATTATAATTGCTATTACTAACAAAGGAAGAGCAACCAGCAGATTAGCAAACTATTTCTACTTTGACTCATTTATATATAAAGATCTAAGACAGATGTTTTTTGGATTGAAGTCAAATTTGTATGAGAAAAAGTTAAATTGGAATAGGGAAACTAATGTAAATTTATTTCAGATTAAATTACATTTAAATTTGAATAGTGTGAGCAATTGAAACTTCGATGAAAATTACGCACACTGTTTACCTACATACCAAAATTGTTAACGTATAATATAATTGACAGCCCTCTTTACAACTTTTCTGAATAAAATTTAACCCAATGTATTAAATATGATTATTGGGTACAAGATTGAATGACGCTGAAAGAAAAAACAAAAATAGCAATGCATTTTAAATTAAGAACTGCACAATAAGACAAGTTTATAATGAATAACGTCTATTGAAACTTTCTGGCTTAATTATTTTGACTGATTAGTTAAAAAATTTTCATACAACTTGGCCAGCCTATACATTAATGTGGTTTTTCATTGGTATAAGGATCAATCGAATTTGTCGTAACACGGATTTGACAGTTAAATCCTTCTATTGATTTTTTTTTTTAAATTATAAATCAAGTTCGCAAATCCGTATTTTTTTTGGAGAATCTACGAAGAAAAAAACTAATTCGGCATCAAATTCTTACCAATGGAAAATCCCAAAAGATAAAAGGATTCAATCACTTTCGCATAATTGTGGGCTTCTTTGTAAGGAATAACATAAACTTCACCCAATTCTTTTAATGTGTTTGTTAATATATTAGCTTAATATTCTATATAAATATTATTCGATTCTGACAACTACTTATACTGGGAAAGCAGCCATATTCAAACTCTTCAGCATAATTACACAGAATTTTACGGAGAAAATGCATTGTGCAAACGAAGCTTCTATTTGAATTTTTTTCTGAAAGAATTGAATTCTCTAGAATCTCTTTTTGAAGACAGATTAACACAGATTCTCACACGGATTTTCACACACATCGCAAATTAAGCATTTCGGATATGTAAATTCTTGTGATTATTAGCACAATATTTTGATGCAAGTGTAATTATTGGTTAATACGAGTATATTATAATTGTGAGAAAAATATATATAACTGAATATAATATTAATAACGCAACGAACTGTGTTTCAAAGTGGTATGACCTATAACATTTCGTATTTTGAAAGAGCTATGGAATCGTTTCACACACACATTCAAAAAATACATTGCTACGTTTATTTCAATCAATATTTCTTCCAACTCAAAACGAATTGAATTTAAGCAGCGATCCGTCTTCGTTGAAATGGAAACAATATAAATTTGTTGAGTAAGGAAAAAGTTAGAACAGAACAGATTCGTGAGAAACGTCAGTACAAGATAGACCAACTTAGACCAGCCAGTCATCTGACAGAGATTTTATAAAAAACTATTGTCGATTACCTACAATTCGAGTTCGTTTGTTCTTGCAGAAAAATTCTTAAAAATAATCTGAAATGGAGTTGAATTTAATTTTTAAAAAAACAATTTTTTGATTACAATTAATTTTTGTATGATTACATACTTGCCTTTTAAGCACTTTTTATATCCACCAAGTTTTTCTCATATTATTTTTGGCTGGAATTATAGCTATTTCACGACTTGCCAAGGTCGAGCGTCAAATTCCTTTGCTCTAGTGGTGCTGGTCTACTTTTTCATTTAATTGAAATAATTTTTGAGCTTTTATCTAGTATTGAAGCCTGACAAAGCTGCTTTGAAGCCAACGCACTACACATCACGCCCCAGAGCATACATGATCAGATCCAACCCAATGCAGATTTTTGACTATATTCAAGTATGGATCTATTCTATGCTTGGTGCAGGATGATTATAACTTCGTTAGGAAACTCTCGGAGTTTTGTCATTGCTTCTGTGGCCATAAGGTCGTGAACAAAATTCAGTTTAAGCTGAGGAACAGTGGTGTGAAAGCGGTAGCGTACGCAGATGATTTAGTACTTTTAGTGTCGGGAAAACAGTGATTAGTGGGATTAGCAGCTGGGCCACTAGTTGTGTATAGCCGTTAGCCAGGAATAAGGTACCAACTTTCACCCTACCTCGATTGAATGGCTACAGTCTATCAATATATTCCAGTGCGGGATATGTAGGAGTCATCCTTGACCCTAAACTAAACTGGAAACTCAAAATTGAAGAACGCGTTAAGAAGGCTAGCATTGCTTTCTACCCTATTAGTAGCACATGCGGTAAAAAATGGGGTATTCAATCGAAAATAATCCTATGGACATACAAAGCGGTAGTACGACCAATCATGTTCTATGGTTTGATTGTCTGGTGGCCCGTTTGAAACAAACAATACAACATTAATAAGCTTAAGAAAATTCAGATAACTGCTACAAGTACTGTTGGGTCTGAGGCACCTTAAGATTTTGTCCAACGGGTGCCGTAAGTGTTATTTTATATCTTTTACCTCTTGACCCCCACATTAAACATCTGCTACCTTTCAGCACAGCAACACAGCAAATTTAATTCCACCACATATTCTGTCGGCAAACACTGACTACTGCACGCCTACTCTGAGTTTCAGCCAAAGTTTTAAGGTTATCTTCACATTCAGAAAGAATTGGAAAGATTGCGACGTTAGTATTTCTACCGACGGATCTAAAACGGAGTCTGGTGTAAGACTAGTAATTTTTTAAGAATCGCTAAGATTTTAGATCTTTCCGACTTCCCGATTTTGCTAACATCTTTCAAGTTGAAGTACAAGCTATAATAGAAGCATGCAAAATTCTTAAATTAAATCGGATTCAAAATCTAAATTTGGCAATGATTACAGACGGCCAAGTGGCTATCAAAGCCGTAAATTCGACACAAATATCTTCAAAACTGGTCCAACAATGCCGAAATGAGCTTGCTAACTTGCACATTAACCATAAAATCACAGTAATCTGGATTTCAGGATGCAATGGCATTGACGGTAATGAACGGGCAGACGATCTGGTGTAACAGGGGTAGGCACTTCATAGCTCTCTGGCAAATAGCGTCTCTATCCCACTCGCTGCTATGAACGGCAAATTTTTTTTCAATTTTCCTTAAAGAATCCAACAAAAGATAGAACAATCTTACTTACTGTACGATACCTATAATGATATGGCCTACAAAAATAAATCCCGCACAAAGGATCTGATTTGTAGACCAAGGCGGGGCATAGCTAGGGTAAAAAAGTAAAAAAAAGTAAAAAAGAGATACAAAAGGAAACAGTGCTTTACTTATTTTGCAGGTGTTTCTCTTTGGTCAGGCTAAGAATGCAATCCTTTGGAAGGTTACTTTCTTTTCCGATCTAAAAGAACTGTCTTAAACAAAAGTCAAGCTCCGCTTGAGTGGTTTCCCTCTCGTTGTCCGCTAAACATCTCTTTTTTATTCAGGTCCATACGAGTTCTTTGGTATCAAAACGGCACTTCCGGTGCTAATTGGTTCTCGCATGAGGAGCCTCAAAATATTGTCTAAGTTTCATCCTGAACCGAGTGCTGCACCCCATTATCCTTATGACCAGAGGAAGAGATTCCACAACCTTATCGCGTGTACAAAGAACTGTCGACTAGAAACAAGGTAGGTGTGGCGTAATGGAGTCAAATCAAGAGTTCTATTTGCGTGCGGAAACTGAATTTAGCTGTAAAGTTATTGTGTTTTTTTTTTGTTTGCAGAATACTATTGATTAATAATACAGTTCAAGAGGCGAATAAGTTGTTAAGAGACACACGATTTATTTTCTTAGAGTATGCAGAAATATGTTCATATCTGCGCAGACCGAAAATATACCTTACCACACTATTATAGACAAAATTTGGCTTGCTTTTGTCCCTGAAATCACAATTACTAAAAATTTCGCAACCATATAATAGCAGGGGAATGAGCAGTGATTTGGCTAATATCATTCTTGTTTTTAATGGCGTAATTTGTTGTGTCGCCCACAACATTCGTAAGCCTCTATACACTTCCGACAGCTATGTTTATATGATTAGGTCAGGTGACGGTTCTGTTAAATACAACTCCCAAGTTCTTTGCTGAATCAACAAACTGGATAGGAATGTTGTTGGGTAATAATGAAGGAAAATATGCCGTATCTACCGAGCTTCTTGAAATAATCAGCCACTTGGTTTTGGTTGGATTTAAGCATAGTCCATTAGATTGGGACCATTGTAGGACCGTATTTAAGTCTTCATTTATCACTAAAGCTCCATTTTCAATTAAACCAAGAGAATAACTGTATAGAAGCTGAACGTGGCGACGTCAGCATACATATGAAAAGACGAATTGAAGCCTGGAAGGTTGAAATCTATATCAAACCAAAAGAAAATCATGGTTTGATTTGAGCTGGTAGATTAAGTTAGGTTAGGTAATTGGGCTGACAATTGATGACGTTATCGTCACACTTAGATCAACTTAGATCCATTGTGTTACCCGGAGTGTAGTCGCTCTTTACCGATATAATCAGTCAAGCCATTTGGAGGCATTGACGAAGTTCGATATGTTAATTCCTGAAATATAAGAGAGCTCTAGCAAATTATTGAAGAAGTGACTGCTTAACAGATTCTTTCTCTGGTGACAGAGTGCAGGGAAGTAGCAGAAAAAATGTGAGGTGTCGTCATTCACCCCTTCGTCTCCACATCAACTGCATAGATCGTTTGTAATGAGTTTCATTTTGAATTTATGATATCCAAGCAGGTTATGTCCAGTGATTATGGTTATAAAAGAGCGAAGGGATCTCTTGTTGAGTTACATAATTTTGTGTGTCCTCTGCTTGTTGAAGCATGGCCATATTTTTCACAAGTGTCAAGTGGGCTCCTTCTTGTGTTCGATTTCTTTAGGATCATGTCAGAAATGTTCGTTTTAATATATCAGGGTGGTATACTTACCAGCTCTGCTTGACTGATGTCAAGCGCTGATCCCTGCCTTGCCAACTCGTCGGCATTTTCATTACCCGATATACCGCTGTGTCCCGGACCCAGCAGAGTCTAACATTGTGTTGCGTACCAAGAACCTTTAGCTCTTCATGGCAGCAAGAAACAAGTTTCGATTTTATCACAGTGGCCGAAATCGCTTTTATTGCCGCTCGGCTTTGTTTATAAAAGCTGATATCAGACCGTGGTAGCGCCATCATTGTTACCTGTCTATCAGCTGTTTTCACTACCAGGACCTCCGCTAGGAAGAAACTACTATAGTCTGGCAGCCTAATTGAGTTACTTATCTCAACAGAGGCTGAGAAAACGTCTGCACCAACACCAGTGTCCATTTTAGAGCCATCAATATTGATTGCTATCGCTGATTTACTGGTGTAGGCTTGTGGTATATCCACATGATAACTTTTGGACTCCGTCCCCAAGATTTCCCAAAAATTCTATTACAGCAATAGAATGCAATCATTCCTTTTTTAGCTCATTCCCGAGTGTTCTGACTCCAGTTTAATTTTCTTTTTAGAATCACTCCAAGATACTTTGCCTGATCTGAAATTTTGCACGGGGTATCATCAATTGAAGGCATTCTGAAACTTGGTATTTTCCTTTTCTTTGTAGAAAGGACCAATTCAGTTTTTGGCGGGTTAGCCATCAGACCACACTTTCTAGTCCATCTACTTACTTCAGAAAGAGCTTATTCGATGTGTTTGCTGATAGTGGATAAGAATTTACCTGTCGCTAATACCGCAAGATCGTCAGCATAGGTTACTACCTTTACTCTACAGTATTTGAGAGTAAAGAGGATTGCGTTCATAACCAGCACCCAGAGGAGTGGTGAGAGAACACCCCTCTGTGGGGTACCCCTGGATGTGGATACTGTCATATGTACCATTACGAATTCGGAGTTAATCTGTCTGTTCTTCAACATGCACCTAACCCAATCTGTTATTGAATTATCGACCTTATTGTCTACAAGAGCTGTTCTTACTGCTTCATTATTCACATTATTGAAAGCTCCTTCAATATCAAGAAACGCAGCAAGGATATATTCTTTGTCACTCAGTATCTTCTCAATCATGCTGATGATGCTGTGAAGTGCCCTTTCTACACTCTCTCCCTTTGTATAGGCATGCTGAGCTGGAGATAAATCAACCAATTTCAGAGCGCCGCGAATATGTAGGTCTATCAGTCTTTCGAACATTTTAAGAATAAGCGATGTCAAACTGATAGGCCTGAAGTCTTTTGCTTCTGTATGGCTGGGCTTGCCAGCTTTTATATTGAAAACCACTTTGACTTCGCGCCATGTTAAAGGAACATATCCCCATTTTAAATTGTTAAGGAATATGTTTTTCAGGAGCGGTATTATTCAGATTTCGCTCTTCTGTAGCATCATTCGGAAGATGCCGTCTAGGCCAAGGGCTTTATAGGGAGAAATGGAATTCATCCGTTATAATATCCGATGGTACAGTATTTTCCGTGTAGGACTCCGCCTCCGGGTTGCCGTCATATGACCCGCATCACGCGAAGTGAGTATTTATCAAGTGCTCAAGAGTATCATTGCAGGATTCGGTCCAGGACCAAGTGGGTGTTTTAAAAGATCCCAGAGGAATTGAATCCTTGGAAAGAAGTTTTTTTATAGCCTGGCCAATTTGTTTGTACCTTCAATTTCACTTTAAAATCTCCATGAACTTCGTTTCGCTCGTTACGTTTCTGCTTTAAATTTTCGTTGACTAGTTTTATATACCTCCTAGTCATTGTCGTTTCTAGTGTTTTTTTTGGAGCATTGAAGAGTCTCCTCGTTTCTTTTCTCAAGTTACCGAGTTCTGCGGTCTACCAGGGTGGTTTCTTTTTTCCCTTCCCTATATGTTTCAGAGACAACCTATATCAAAGGCGTTATTTAGAATCACCCTGAGTTCTTCAGATGCCTGATCAATATAGTTGGGTTCTTGAATCACAGTGTTATTGAAATTTTTCATTCTTTTCTCTAATTCTTTATTGAAGAGAGCCCAGTAAGTATACTTGAATATTCTATAAGGTTTTGGAGTTTCCACTATATCACTTATGAATAAGCATATAAGCTTATGGTCTGAGAATGATTCTTCTTTCAGAATTTTCCATTGGTCAATTATAACTGTACTTGAGTTACTAGTGACAGTAATATCGATTACTTCTTCCCTATTCTTAGCTCATTGCCCCTATTTACTACTACTAAATTATGTTCTATAATAAACTTGAAAAGAGACTCACCCCTACTGTTAGTGTCGATGCTTCCCCATTGTGCATGATGTGAATTAGCATCACATCCTAGGACCACATCCCATCTTTCATGTGATGCTCGCTTTACAAACTGGCTTATGAGATCTGCAGGTGGTCCCTCCGTCCCGTCGTATGGCATATAACATGATGCTAGAATCAGTGGTGGGCGCCCTTTCCGCTCTAGCTTCACGGCAGTCTGGTCTGGATTACTATATGTAGATAGAAGAAAAAGATTAAACTGTGTTCTAGCTACAATGCAAGTTCTAAAGATACTGTTAACTGCCACTTGTGCAGTTTTGAACAGTGCAAGCCTTTTCGAGTGTAGGACCTTAATTTTCCTCAAAAGTGGTATAGACTTGTGACTAAGCTGCATAACCACTTCTGTACCGTCCTTCGTCTCTTCCCCAATTTCGAGCACTTTCCAGTTCTTACTAAGCTGCTCGGTATTCCGGGATTGCAGCTATCTTTCAAAACTGATTAGCGTCAATATGGCGGCGTCCAGTGATGCAACGAATACTACACGTCAATTGTGCTTATTTTGCCTCCATGTGGTAACCATCAGATACTGGTCTCGTTCATCCGAGCTTGACTTGTTAAACTAATAAGCGCGAGTGTTGAACAAAAGACAAAAACAGCAACAATATAATCTTCTGTCGGAAATAACTGGCTGTATAATTCGGCTGAAGTCTTGGACGAGCCTATCAGAAGGACGGTGTGCGGCGGATCAATTCACCACAGAGAATCAACGGTGCCATCAACAGTACTGAGGACAGAAATTGAGAGAAGTGTTCCCACTAAGGCACTTCTTCTACAAGGCGGCAGCGGAAGAATTCCCCAGATGGAATCATTGGTGGTGTCTACAGTTCCATTGAGGCTGAACTACTTAACGAACACCTTATACGGGCTACTACGACCTATTCGGAACTCAGACCTTTAAGGAGCGGTAAACCCGGCTCCCCGCCCTTGGAGTTATATTGTAAGGGTCTGGTCCTCCATGTTGGGGATCGTGGCGCCAGGGTGACTTACCGGCCTCGTAAAGCAACTTTTAGTTTTGAAGCAACAATAAGCCTCGAATATGGACGGATTTACTGTTGACGAACCCAGTAAGCGAAATAAAGACAACGAACTTCGGATTTGCACGTGGAATGTTCTGTCTCGCGATAGACCACGTGCGGGCGATCATTTAGCGGAGGCCCTAAGCTGCTACAAAGCAGATATCACCGCAATCCTAGAAGTGCGATGGAATGGCCCACCTAAAGGAAATGCGATATATACTACGGTGACTGTTACCGACCACAAAGACAACGCCTTTTTGGATGTGGATTCGTCGTTAGAGGCAGAATTAGACAAGACATCTTGAGTTTCAATTGTGTGAACTAGCGCCTCACGGCAATTCGTATCAAGGCTAAATTCGCCAACATCAGCCTTTTATGCGCGCATGCTCCCACAGAGGAGAAAGATGACGGCACCAAGGACGAGTTCTATGAGCTCCGGGACAGGACGTATGAGCAATGCCCTAGCTATGACATTAAAATTGTTTGGGTGATTTTAATGCCAAACTAGGAAGAGAAGACGCCTTTGGTGGCACAATCGGGAAATGTAGCTTGCGCGACACCACCTCCGATAACACACTCAAGTTAATCGACTTTGCTGCGGGGCTTAACGTTGTGGTAGATAGTACGCAGTTATCGCATCTCGATACACACAAAGGGACATGGCGAACTCCTGGTCAATCGACCACCACCCAGGTTGACCACATAGCGATCGACGCAAGGCGCTCCTCCAGTATCAAGGATGTCCGAACTTTTCGAGGAGCCAACGTGGACTCCGACCACTACCTCGTTGTAGCTAAGGTAATGCTACGGATATCCGATCAAGTCTGTCGCGCCCTCTTAAATCGTCCTTTGCCGCCAACTGCAAGTATCGAAGTTGAAGAATTTCCAGTTGAAGAATTTCCAGGAAGCCATCAGAGATGCCACCTCTAACGTTGTTGGCTTCGCACGACAAACACAGCGAAATCCCTGGTTCGATGAAGAATGCCAGCAAGTACATGCAGCCAAACAACAGGCATATAAAGCGGCGCTGCATAGAAGGACCAGAGCTGCTCGCGAGCTCTACGAGCAGAAGAGGAGAGAGGAACACAAGCTTCTAAGAAGGAAAAAGAAAAAGCATGAGAAGCGCGCGATCGATGAAATAGAGGGATGCCATTGCAGGAATGAAATTCGGAAGTTTTACCAAAAAGTAAGGATATGGAAAAATTATTTCTGCAAATTGTATAACGGCGAAGACGGACCGAATCCCGCTATTATGCAAATTGTGCCATTCAACGTGGACGACGTGGAAACTTAAGTCAAATAAAGCGAGTTGTTTAAAGCGACTGGCGATGAATTGGTTAGGAGTATGCACCAGCTCATCTGCAAAATATGGTCGGAGGAAAGCATGCCCGATGAATGGAACCTCAGCATTGTTTGCCCGATCCTCAAGAAAGGCAATGCTCTGGCCTGGACTAACTACAGAGGCATCAGTCTACTAAATACCGCCTACAAGATCTTCTCTTCCGTACTTTGTGAGCGCCTAAAGCATATCGTCAACAACCTGCACCATCGACCAAATATTCGCACTACGGCAGATCTAGGAAAAAACCCAGGAATTTCAAATCGATACTCACTACCTTTTCACCTGTTTCAAGGCCGCGTATGACAGCATTTACAGAGACGAGCTATATATAGCCATGTCTAGTTTTGGCAACCCTACCAAACTCCTCCGTGTGCAGGATGACGATGGAGAATGCACACTGCTCCATCAAGGTCGGCAAAGACCTCACCACCACCTTTGATGCCAAAAACGTTTTAGGCAGGGCGACGCCGACATGCTGAGATGTGACTTCTTTAACATCTTTCCTGAAAGAATAGTGCACAACTCTCACGTCAACACTAGAGGCACAATCTTTCAAAAGTCCGTCCAATTACTCGCTGACGACATTTACATAATCGGACGAACAAAGCGTGATGTCAGTGGTGCTTTCGTAAGTATTAAGAAGGAAGCCAAGAAGATGGGTTTAACGGTGAATGGAAGCAAAACAAAATATATACTGTCAACAAGAAAGGACACCCAGCACTGACGTCTTCGAAGTTGTCAGAGATTTTATATACCTAGGATCCAATATAAATTCAGCGAATGGCACCAGTGCTGAGATCAAACGTAGAATTACTCTTGCCAATCGCTGTTTCTTTGGTCTATTGCGAAGCAAAGCCCTCTCTTGAGCAACTAAACTGTCGTTATACAGGGTGGCACACGAATCGTGCTACAAAAATAAAACGTAATAACATTTTTTCAGTGTGAGTAATCGGCTTACTTTTTTTTTATTTTATAGACTACTATTTAGATTTATCAAAATGAATGCTTTGGATACTGAAGTAAGCATTTTTTTAGTGCAGCGATACCATTCTTTGCAGTCCGTCATTTCCGTCCAAAGGGAATTTAGGCTGAAGTTTGGCGGTACTCCCCCGAGTAGGTGGACTATTATGAGGCTGGTGAACATGTTTGCCAAATCTGGAAGCATCGAACGAAGACCGTATCATCGAGATCCCAATGTTCGGGTTCAGGATACAATCGTGTCTGTTGCATCGGCAATACAGGCAAATCCAAGTGTTTCGACTCGAAACTTATCGGTCCAAATTGGAGTTAGCAGTCGATCATTACAACGGATATTTCATGATGACTTAAACTTGTTTCCGTACAAAGTCCAAATTACAAGCAAGTTAAACCCTCAGTATTTGCCTGTTCGCCTGGAATTTTGCCGAAAAATAGTGCAATGGGTGAAGAAGTCAACACATTGATAAATTGTTTGTTCATATCTGATGAAGCCCATTTAACATAAACGGCAATGTTAACAAGCAAAATTGTCGTATATGGAGTGATTTTAATCCAGAAATGCTCCATGACGGAACTGCACCCGGAACGCGTTACTGTGAGGTGCGCAGTTTCATCAATGTGTAATGTCGGGCTATACTTCTTTGAAGAAAACGGTGCAACACAAACTGTCAATGGGGACCATTACTTTAAGATGTTGAAGGAGTTTTCTTACCCAGAACTTCTCCAAAGACGTATCCCATTCAGCAGGATTTGGTTTCAACAAAATGGAGCAAGTGCACACATAGCCACACAAGTAATGACAAAGCTCCAACGAAAATTCCCAAACAAATTGATAAGAGAAACTGCACTTTCTGCTGGCCCCCAAGTTCACCTGACCTGACTGCACTTTTTTTTATGGGCTTATTTCAAGCAGGAGGTGTACAAAACGAAACCCAGGAATTTGACTGAATTGAAGCAGTCCTTTAGGACAATAATTGAGGCGATCTCGATTTCAACCCTTCAATCCGCAGTGAACAATTTTTTGATCAGGTGCCGCATATGCGTGGATGAGCGTGGAGGTCATTTGCGGTCTATCATCTTTAAAAACCATTAGTTATTTAAAATAAAATTTAATTTTTAATCCTGGACACTGTTACGGGGCATGAGAACGCGTTAGGGTGTTTTAAGAGCAAGATTCTCCGGGTGATTTTTGGTCCCGTCTGCATAGATGGGGAATGGAGAAGACGATATAAGATCGAACTGTACGGGCTGTACAGCGACACGGACCTAGTCACAAAATTAAAAAGACAACGACTGAGATGGCTAGATCATCTAGAGCGAATGATAACTAAGGCTCCGGCCCGGAAAATCTTTGAATCCAAGCCCGTGGGACAGCGCAGTAGAGATGGATAGCGGAAAAGGTGGAGCACGCAAGTGGAAGAGGACCTCAACCAACTTGGAGTACGAAACTGGAGACAGATAGCTAGAAACCAAGCCGACTGGAAGAAACTTGTTGGTTGAGGCCCTGGTCCACCCCAGACTGTAGTGACACCGTAAGTAAGTAAGTAAGTTTAATGCGAATGTCTGTTTATATAAGTCTTTTGTCACTGGTGACTTCTCCCCTCCTTCTATTGTAGAGGCCAAGCCCGCGCCGGCCAGCAGCCGTGACTACTGTCGACCTTTCAGCGTATATCCCCGCTGGAGTTTTATTTGTTGTTTGTGTCTTGTTCATGTTTCATATTGGTTTTGAGTTCCTCTTATTTGGCTTAAAACCTCAGCTGATTGGCTGAGAGATACAATACAAATCCTCAGCCGATCAGCTGAAGTCCCAAGCGTAAGCCCCCGACCACTGAAAGGTGGAAACCCGGCGGGAGGGACTTGAGCTGGTAAGAGAATATCTCTAACCCTAGAGAAGTAAGTTTCCAGAATTTTTAGGCCAACTGAGAGAAACCGGAAAGTTTCAACAATCTAAAAATACCAAGGCAAACAGAACTAAAATATACCAATGGTAGTAAACATTTGTCGTCATTTGTAAAAAAAAACATTCGAAATTCAACTTCGTCCTCGGTTCCAACGCTCGTTTTGATTTTATTGACACTTCTTTATCAGCCCCTTTTAAAAGCCAATTTTCCTTGCAGCGCAGTTCGCTGGTAAGAAAATTGCCAAAGTATGGCCTTTAAAAAAATTAAGGAATTGTCCGGGCTTATTACCGAAAAAATAATATGTAACAAGTTTGAAGCGTTGCCTATGCAAATAATTGGCGGGCGATTACAATTTGTTAGATAACTTCTACGGTTCAGGGGATAATTAATTTAAATAAAATTAATTATTAAGGTAATGAATACAGCTTAAACATGACATTTTTTTAATTTTATTTGTTGGCCATGAAAATAAAAATACCGACTAAATTTTGGTAAGCCTAGACTGACTTTCATTGGGAGTGTGATTTTGCTAAACCACGCTACTTTTTATTTCTTTTATATATTTCTAAGCAAGAGCGATGTTATATTTGATTTTTTTTCAAATTTTTATTCCTGCAAAAAAAATGTTCATTCTGAGGTTATTTATCGTTTTCAGACTTATAAAAACAAGTGTAGATCCTTCAAATTTAAACACAATTTAACAATTTAAAAAGATTTATAAATCTTATGTTTAGTGTTTTCATGTTGCAAAATAACGTTCAACTTTTTTAAAATTGAAATCTTTGGTAAAGGAAGAAAATCAAAAATTTCGCATATTTAATCTTTTGACAAAGCCATGGCTACTAGTTTTTATTTTTATACATGTTTTTTTTTTGTTTAAATATATAGTTTACTTTATTGCCTTTTGTCCTATTACTTAATTTTTTTTTTATTTATTTAATTTTTTTTTATTATTTTAAATATTAATTCAAAATAACCAAATTAGCACTCGCTTTTTGAAATCGAAAAATCCTATTAAATATTTATTTAATTTTTAAAATTTGTGTTTGTTGTTTTTTAAATCAGTTTTAATTTACAAAAAATAAATTGGAACCATAAATTTAATTTTAGAAAAGAGGCCTCTCTTGTGTTTTTAACAACAAATTTCTTTGTACACGTATTTTGCAATATGTGGGAGGCTATCTCTTCCCGTTTAGGCGGAAGGGGCAATTTTCTAAAAAAAAATGACTTAAAATGAAAATAGATACTAAAAACAACTGTCCCACTTACAATAGAAAAAATATAGTTTTTCTGAGGCCAGAAACCTGTTCTTTTATATCTTGTTTCAGTAAAGTTTCTTGTGTTAACAGTTTTTGAAAAAAAAAATACTTTCAAACTCAAAATTTATATTTTTTTTTAATGAATATTACTATTTTTACTTGCGTAGTCTATAAGGCGATTATCCATTAAAAATTCTTACAGTCAAACAGGACATTACGATCATAGAGAACACCAAAAAAGTGGGTTGGATGGATTTGCTTCAAATTGGTACATATTGTTTTTTGGGTAATATGATCTCACTTTTTTTCATTTTTTTAGGATAAAAAATAAAAAATATTTTTGGCCAAAAAGTTAAATTTTGTTTTTCTCAAAAACGGCTCCAACGATTTTTATACAAAAAAATCAGTTAGATAATTAATGAAGGGAAAATGTAACTACATTTTGATATATTTTTTTTTTTTTTGAAAGAAAAAATGGTTATTTTTAGCATCTCTAGTAGAACCATTTTTTTGGTTTGCGATTTTATGGAAAATGTTATTTAGTTTTATTTTTATTTTTTATGCAGGCGCTCCTAGATTGTTTAAAAAAAAATCGAAAATGACTCAATCGAGTATTTCGAAACTTCGTATTTAGCAGTTTTTTGACATTATCTTGAATAGTTACACAAAAAACTATATTACTGCAATAAAAAACAACGGTACCTATCATCCAAATGTAACAAAAACCGTTAAGAAAAAAATGTATCTCTCGAAAACGGCTCCAAGAATTCTTATAATAAAATGTGTGTGTTTTTAAATTAATACAGGCAACTTTTAAGTATACAAAATTTTATTTTGCGTACTTATTAAAGGCACTTTTCACTATTGGATAAACCGATTAAAATTATTTGTTGTATGCAAATACTCCCTGACATTGTAAATAAAACTGCATAAGTATTCGAATTGTCAAATTTTTATTATTACTTAATTATTTATTATTTTTCGATTAAAATAAATATATAATTGTTTTTTTGAAAAAATCTAAAAATGTTATTAAATTTTATAAATTAAAAAAATATTTTTTTTAGTTTTATCCAACTATTCATATTATCCAACAATTCAAGTGGCATCTTTTTCCCCTCAAACTCTAATAAATAAGCGATCTGAAAAGATTTTATTATGTGTAATGTGTATATTAGGTATCCATTGATTATTGATTGAAAATAGAGGTCTGCATGAATACATTCATTTGTCTTCCCTTACCAAGCACAGTACTTCGCTGTATTCTGTTCGTTGCATGCATAGAAAGTAGTGTACACTGAAAATGAATACACTATTATAAAAAAAAAAAAAAACACTGCACACCATTCGATACATTTATAATAGAACGAATACACTGTTTGGTTTCTCTCCAAGGCTTGAATGCTTGAATCAAATAGAACAAAACAAAGTTAATGCTCGTTTGTTTCTATTGCAAGTTAAAAAAAATTCCTGAAATTTATTTAATAATTGTTTAAATGGATTTAAATGATGTAATTCAATTTAAATGCTTAACTATAGAAATATATTTGTATGTATGAAATTTGCATAGCTTTCAGATTAAGGTTATCATCACTAACCTATTATGCTCCCACTGTGTCTTGGCATAATAAGGGTAGCAAAAATTCCCTTGAGTGTGTGATCATTATAATAAAAAAATATATACATATAATTATGTATACACATAATAGTATATATGTACATATAATACATGTTATAATAACTCGTATCATAACTCCATAAAATAAAATCTCTTTTGACGACTACTTTACTATGATCTTGAACTTAAACGGGTGAACCGTTATGCTTCAAATTTACATATATTTATATACTCGTAAAATAAGATTTCTATAAAAATTATCTAAATAGCTATTTTGAAAAGAAGAAAATTGTTTTGATTATTGTTCACAGGGATAATTATTAAATCACTGTGGATTTCACTCAGCCGTTAAATATGATCAGCTTTAACCCTTCCCAATACTGTTTACTCCAAAATCTAGCCTAAGATTTTCACTTTCTTTATTCACCTTGACCTTGATAAAAAACGTTCAGACATTTCAAACGTTCTTTACTTTTTTTTTAACCACGCTAGCAGTTTCCCAAAGAATCTTTAGTTCTTTTGTTTACCCTTACATGCTGTAATAATTGAAAGTTTTCAGTTCGCTTGGTGTGTTAGTATATGATTTGGTGTATTCGATGTCTTCGATATAAACTCGCTGTTTTCAATGCATTTGAGAAAAGAAATCAAATTGCGTATTCATTTCGAGTAAATACACGATTCTATTATTTTGGTATGAGGTGATGATTCATTAGTTTTGTTTTTCAAGATGTGAATGCAGGGAATAGTGTATTTGAAAAAAATATAGAACGGCTTGGAAGTGCTGTCAATCCATTCGTTGCAGATCTCTAACTGAAAAGCTATTACCTACGAGTATAGGTATAGTATGTAGCCCTCCCACTCAGATTTATATAAACACACCTAGGTATATCTTTAACAATCACTTGAATATTAGGTATGTATGTAAAGCCAGTCAGTCTAATAACGCGTTTTCATTAGAGCTCAAATTACATAATTTGGCAAATTACAGAAAAAGTGGTTTCATTACAAAAAATCTCATTCCGTTTGACATCTGACAAATCTCATTTCAATTGACAGTTTATTGACATTTAAAATTTTATAAAATATCTTGTAAAATTATAAAATTACAAAATCCTTTTCCTGGATCTACTGTTCCCCTTAATATTAGAAACAGCGGAATAAATTTGGCATTTCTGCAAAACAAATACAACCGAATTCTAAATATTCGACGGGAATATTATCCTCCGGGAGATGTGTTTTCCAGTGCGTAGAATTCTCCAATTATGAATTCCCCTGGAGTTTAGTTTTCCTTTCGAAATCGGGAAAGAGATTTTGAATGTTCGCCGTTTCGCAGTCAGCCCTACCACGAGTTCCAGCGTAATAGCAAAGTTTTACGAATCCAAAAAAAAATTAACGCAGAATCCGTCCGCTAATGGCAATTTGTATGAGCATTTTCCACTACGACGGATTCTGTGATAGATTTTTTCGGGATTCTTAACAAGTTTCCGATTATAATGGAATTCGTGATATGACTGAGTATTTGACATATAAAAAATACTGGAAAAAAAATAAAATATAAACCAAATCCACATTTTCAAAAATTCTGGGCAGGACCCAGCCAATAATTAGGCGACCGTTGTCATACCTATCTACTTCAATACTTACCACATACCACATAACATGCTACAATGCATAAGCAAGTGTCCATTGCTCAAGGCAAGTCGCTTCAATTAATGTCACCATAGTACAAAGTTTGAAAAAGTTCGCTTCAGGAGTTTCGGCTGAACATATACAGATGGACACCAACGACCGAAATGGGCCCAGTCCCCTGTTAATTTCGAAGAATGAGCTCCAGCTCATCTTCGATTCATTAAAGAAAAAGAAGTCAGCAGGAGTCGATGGTATATCCAACATTGTACTACGACATTTGCCTCAACAAGCAGTTGACATTTATATCACACTGTTTAACAACGCGCTGAATAATGCATATTATCCAGTGCGATGGAAGACAGCTGTGGTGCACCCTCTCCCAAAAAAAGGGAAAGGACAACTCCAATCCGGCGAAACTCCGGTCGATAAGTCTTCTTCCAAGTATCAGCAAAGTATTTGAAAAGGTTATTAATAGAGCCCTGTTCAAATGGGCGGAGGACAAAAATATCATCCCGGATAATCAGTTCGGTTTTAAGGCGGGACATGACACAATTCATGCCGCGTCTAAACTAGTTTCTGATATCCAATGGAACAAAACTAAAAAGCAGTGTACGGGTGCCTATCTGGTTGATTTGGAGAAGGCCTTCGACACCGTATGGTTAGAACGTCTCTATCTAAAGCTAACCAGACTAGGTATAAGTAAACCTCTATTGTATATGCTTTATGACATGCTAAATGGTAGAAAGTTTGTTGTCAAGAGTGGCAATGTAACTTCTACCGCAATTTTTAATATTAAAAATGGTCTTCAGCAGGGAGCGGTTAACTCGCCGATTCTATTTAGCATTTACACCAGCGATCCGATAGGTAGTCTAACTCAGGCAATTGCGTACGCCGACGATCTAATTGCGTACAGAACAGCTCCAACAGTTGAGGTCATCAAAACTCTTTTGCAGAGTGACTTCGACAAGATTCAGCGATATTGTGGTGACTGGAAGTTGAAAATCAACTTCCAGAAATCAGAAACTATTCTGTTTAGGACTCCGTTGTCTAGCGCCTCAAGGGATACGAGAAAGAACTGGCGCAAACTGGTGATCGCAGGGCCACATGGACATCCACTGGCGAGTAAAAGTGTAGTAAAGTACCTTGGCATCTGGTTGGATCAGTACCTGTATTTCGACAGACATATAGGTGCTGCTTTGGCCAGGGCTAGGGGACCCTTTGCCTTGACAAAACGACTGTTTTATAGCAGCCGTCTTGACAGCAGGGTGAAGGTGATTTGCTACATGGCCCTCATCAGGCCTATGATTGCCTACGGATGCCCGGTGTGGTTCAACGTTGCTCCATCTCAAATGGAAAAGATTCGGGTGTTTGAGAGGCAATGTCTTAGACGTTGCCTTGGAATACACAGAACACCAGAGTCGGAGTACACAAGATACTATTCCAACCAGGTTCTATACAACGGAGCCAACATAAATAGAATAGATAATTTTTTGTTTAAGCTGATTCGGGGTCACACTGCAAGAGCGATGTCCTCAACCAACAGCTTAATTTTTGGGGCTTACTACCCCAATAATGAATATTTTGAGAGTGCGCGGTTAAGTGGCTACATCCCTCCCGAAGCATTCCTCTTTTTAGACAGTCGAGGGCTGATACAGGATGGAATGGCGGTTCCGCTCATCTACCACGTCAGCCGGAAAACTGTAGATAGGCGACTCCTGTATGGTCGACACGTCATCGCTCAAGGTGGAGAAGAGCGCCTTCGGTTCAGTAGGACTGTGTCCGATCGGGACCGAAGGGATAGGGCGCAACAAGAGAACCAGTTCTGGTGGCTCTCTGAACAGCATTATGATACATAAAGTCGATTAGGATGGTATGTCTTGGCCGACTTACGTAGATTTAGGTAAATTAGGTATAAGGAACAGTCGGGGTGGCACAAAAAAAAAATTTTAAATATGTATGTTTGCGGGGGCATTTGTGCATGCAGCTGCGTGCCTGTGTATGTATGTACATACGAATATGTATGTACATATGTACCTGGCTGTGTAGGTTGCATGTCTCTGTGTGTCTGCAAGCGTATACAAAATATACAAGAAAAAATTAAAAAAACGAAAAAAATGCTGCTGTGGCTGTTCTAGTTTTTAAGTAGTTTTAAGTGGTTTTGGGTATTTTTAGGTATCTTAAGTAGTTTAAGTTAGTTTTAGTTAGAATATAAGTTAATTGTATCTAGTTTTAATTATTTTTGTCTAGATTTAGGTAGTTTGTAAGTAAAAAATTAAAAATGATACGAGACCAAGTTTTTTAAAAAAAAGTTTTCTTGGTAAAACAAAAATAAAATAAAATAATTAGAATTAATTAAAATAGATTTAAGGTCGAACAACATTAGAATTAAGAGATATAGTTTAGTTTAGAGCGCCCGTAAAGGGCCAGTAAATTAGTTGTAAGTTATTGATAATTAGGCTAGTTTTAAACATTTTTGTCTAGCTTTAAGATAGTTATAAGTTAAGATTAAATAAAAATGAATAAAAAAAAAAAAAAACAGATGGACACCAATTTTTTTGTGTTCTCTATCATAGTAAATTCAAGTTTGATCAAAGTTTCGAATTTGATTTTTTTTCAAGTACAAAACTTGCGATTGGAAATTACTTTAGATTCGACATGGTACACATCTCTGTTAATAACGTTCTCAGCTATTTGTTAATTGAAGGAAAGTACATTGATATTGATATAAGGTTGTCTCTTAAATTATCCTTATGCCATACACATCAAATATGTCCAAAACTACTGCTCCACAGGTTTCTATGAAAAAAACAATTTCATCTTAAATATTCACAGGCACTTTCAAAAACAAATACGTCGTCTAATTAGATTATTTGTTTTAACCTTAAAAAAATCTTAGCGTAGATTAATTCATACAATTAAAAAAACTGATACGCCTTAAACCTAAATTGATATTTCCAAACTTATAAACTATCCTTCTAAATCTTCCCATTTAATATAAGTACTTACGAGTACCTCAAGCAAAAAGATCTTTCCTATTTGAAGAGAGCTACCTTGTTATGCAATTTATGAAATCCAATCAATCAAACATCCATTTGTTAATTTTAATTATTGCGTAACAACAACGCCACTTCAATTACATCAATTACCGAATTAGAATTGTCAAACAAAATTTAGGCTTAATACCTAACAATGGTTATGTAAATTAGGCAATTATCAAAGATTCACCATAAATTCCAAAACAGCCAGGTAGACAAAATAAAAAAAAAACAAGTTTGGTTTAACTCGAAAGGTTCTATTGGTAGGGTATAGGTAGGTTTAGGTATCTTTGAAGTTATTCCAAGCTGCACTGACAAATATATCTGATTAGATTTATAACAATTTAAATAATTAAGTTCACCAGGGCCAAGCTTTCACTAATAACTCATCGATTTCGTTAATATTAATCAATATCAATTTTTTTCCATGGTATTATGAAGAATTTTCTTCTCATAATTTAGCTCGTGTTTTTCCCAGGTATGATAGGAGGTATGATGCTATCACATAGCCGATTCTACCCTTAGTTTGTAGCCAACTCAGTTGCTCTACTGAAACCGTAAATAGTTAAAAGAAAAAACAAACCGTCATCTTTGCCCTGAAGTCAAAACCAAATAGGTTATAAATATATAATCTTACTTTTATTCTACAAACTATTTATAATATAAAATTAAAACTATTTTATGTTAAGTTCTTGATTTAGTATTTGTTTATATAATGAAGGAGAATGAATGCATACAAAAAAGCACTTTTTAGGCTAATCATTTGTCCCAACTCCAATCCACTGTATACTTTTTAGTGAGTGGATACCGACACTTGCCAAAACACGGATGGCCTTGTCCGAGTAACCAGCGAGTAAGGTTTGGCCATATCGGCGGACCAAGCCACCGACAAGCACTGTGGTGGATCACCCTTGGCGGATCGCGAAACAATCTCTGAGCAGAGTTCCTCGACAGTCTTCTTGAATGCCAAATCCCAGACGCACAACCAGTAACGGTTGGGCGAGAAGCACCGGAGCATTGATGTTGTCGTTGTGATCCAAAGTGTAAAATAAGTTCTTGCCGTCACTGAGATCCCACAGAAGACCTTTGACATCAGTGCCACCGGATGTGCATAGAAAACCGCCAGGGAAAACCAGGTCCACCGGCGAGGAGTAGAGCATGTCCTGCCATTTTGATCAGATCTACCAAGATGCCGGCCGCCTCGCTGGCATTTTTTCTGAGCAACCAATCCGACAGCGATAGCAATTGTTATTTCGCTATTATCGAGTCCTATGCCTTTCACGTATCTGTGGGCAGCGATTCGTTGAGTACGGCAGTGCTTTTGACTTCTTCAATTTTCTTTTGAAACCAAGAACCTAGAATTTATACTTTATTTTCGTATCGACTATCGATCAAACAAATTATTCTGCAAAAATGTTGCTTTTCCTAAAAAACAGGCATGTGTCAAGTTTGAAAATTTGAATCAAGTGGTGGTCCAGTTTGTATTCTATTTTGATTCAATTTATTCAGCAAAGGTGTTCGATTTGTATTTTAGTTTAACTGAATGGATTCGTTCAATTTGCGTGATAATTTCGTGCAAATTATGTCAATTTGAATTTTGTATGGGAAATGATATAATTTCGGACTCAATTTGCAAATTGTCAACGAAATTTCGTAATTTGCCCTAATGAAAACGGGCTATAAGGTTGCACAGTATCTACCGTTATCAAAAAAAATTTATTTGCATCTTAAAACTAGAAAAATAAAACTTTGGAAACGATTTTTGTTTCATCCCACTACGGCTTTTAACCAAGCTATATCTCTCTAAAGTGTCCCATCCCTTGCTCTATACATCTAGTGACACTTTGAGGGAAAACAAAACAATTTGATATAGAGAATCCAACAATGTTTTCCCTCAAAATGATTTATCTGCCATTTTTTTGCCATTGACGTATTCCGCCAGTACCCTATACGACAAATTTTCACAACATACATACAGCTATTCCAAAAACAAAAAAAAACTGAAAAACATTTTCATACCTAAATACCTACCTACCTACAGTCGATCTCGAACTGTGGAGATGATAACTCGTTTTCGTCTTGCACAAATTCCCAAATAAAATATCGTGTGTGAATTTAAATTCAAGTTTATTTCTAATTTTCTCAAGTAGCGCAATAGCACAGAAGTAGAGTGGCCGACCGTAGTGCGGAGGGTCGGGAGTTCGATTCCGAGCCGGGTATGAAAAATTTGGAAGCTTCTTTTTTCATAACCGTGAGGTTGAGAATTTTATTGTCCGGGAAAATGAACAAAGAAGGAGGAGCTTAAGTACTGGGGATTGAAAGTTGTCCTAGGGCCAATGAGACCTGCGATGGAATCATCAGCTGAGGCACCGAAAGATATTCCTGTTAAGGCATCCACTTCAGCAGAAGCAATGGCAACAACAACAACTGTAACCGATATGACAACGAAAAGAGGAAAACGCATTAAGTATATGCGATAGGGTGAAGGAAACGTCAGCACAGATGTGACGTCAGTAGCAGCAAACATTCAAACCCAGTTAAGCACGTCACCCTCGGATAATGCAGGATTTGACTACATGTCAGAGGGTGGAGAAGGTCACTTCACTGCAGGCGAAAGCAATGTCTTTGTGAACCTCTCCACATCAGAGGCGTCATCTGAGGAGGAGGACAACGAGGAGCAAGGAATGCTCGTTCAAATTGAAGCAATGGAAACAGAAATCCAAACCTTGAAAAGCAAATTGGAGCTTCTAGTTCTCGCAGTTAAGGCCAAGCAATAAGCGCGACGAGTGCAAGAACAGAAAAAGCTCGAGGAAAAAAAGGAGCTACAGCGGCAGCAAAACATAACGCAACAACAACATCAAAAATAACCATTGCAAAGACAATAGCCACAGCAGCAGCCAAAACAACAACGGCAACAACAACAGCAACAGCAGCAGACACAATCCCAGAAACAACCGCAACAAAAACAAAAGCAGCAGAATCAACAGCAGCAGCAAAAACAGTCTCAGCAGCTGCAGCCACAGCCGCCGATCACGAAAAAAGAAAAGGTGCTACCCATAAATACTTATATAAAATGGAGCTACAGGATACCATAAATCTATGTAAGTCGGCCATAGTTGAAAACTTTACTATAAAAAGACTAAATAATGATAGGCATGCTATTCATTGCTTAACACTGGAACAGCACAAAAAAATTAAAGCGTTGCTAAACGAATCCACTACTGAATTGTTTAGTTTCACCCTTAGGACCGAAAAGTATCGAAAGAAGAGACAGACACAACTATACTCAAGGAGGAGGCGTCGCAATCTCTCATGCCGCGTCTAAACTGGTTTCTGATACCCAATGGAACAAATCTAAAAACCAGTGTACGGGTGCCTGCCTGGTTGATTTGGAAAGGGCCTTCGACACCGTATGGCTAGAATGTCTTTATCTAAAGCTTTCCAGACTAGGTATAAATAAACCTATATTGTATATGCTTTATGACATGCTAAATGGTAGAAAGTTTGTTGTTAAGAGTGGCAATGTAACTTCTACCACAGTTTTTAATATTAAAAATGGTCTTCAGCAGGCCGATTCTACTCAGCATTTACACCAGCGATCTGATAGGTAGTCTAACTCAGGCAATTGCGTACGCCGACGATCTACTTGCGTACAGGAAGCTAATACAGTTGAGGTCATCAAAAATCTTTTGCAGAGTGACTTCGACACGATTCAGCGATATTGTGATGACTGGAAGTTGAAAATCAACTTCCAGAAATCAGAAAGTATTCTGTTTATGATTCCGTTGTCCAGTGCCTCAAGGGATACGAGAAAGAACTGGCGCAAGCTGGTGATCGTAGTGCCACATGGACATCCACTTTCGAGTAAAAGTGTAGTAAAGTACCTTGGCATCTGGTTGGATCAGTACTTGTATTTCGACAGACATATAGGTGTTGCTCTGGTTAGGGCTATGGAGCCTTTGCCCTGACAAAACGATTGTTTTATAGCAGTCGTCTTGACAGCAGGGTGAAGGTGATTTGCTACATGGCCCTCATCAGGCCGATGTTTGCCTATGAATGCCCGGTGTAGTTCAATGTTGCCCCATCTGAAATGGAAAAGATAATGTGCGGCTAAGTGGCTACATCCCTCCCAATGCATTCCTCTATTTAGACAGTCGAGGGCTTATACAGGATAGAATGGCGGTTCCGCTAATCTACCTCGTCAGCCGAAGATAGGCGACTCCTGTATGGTCGAGACGTCATCGCCCAAGATGGAGAAGAGCGCCTTCGGTTCAGTAAGACTGTGTCCGATCGGGACCGAAGGGATAGAGTGAAGCAAGAGAACCAGTTCTGGTGGCTCTCTGAACAGCATTATGATACATAAAGTCTATTAGAATGGTATGTCTAAGGAAGAGTAGGGGTGGCACAAAAAAAAATTAAAAAATGTGTATGTATGCGGGGCATATGTACATGCAGCTGAGTACCTGTGTATGTATGTACATAATTGGATATTCCTAATTGCTGACTTTGACATTAAAGAGAATAATATTCTTTCAATAATACATTCAAATGCATTTACATGAGTTCTGAGTTTGTTAAAAAAAAGCCCTAAGGCTGCAGACTCGCCGACCAGACAGACTGAATTGTGAAACAGATTTGTTTAGTGAAGTTTGCTAAAATTCTCGCGGATTCGATTTTAGTGTATGAATCCAAAACTTCCCATATCACATATTGGGGTTTTCCATTGGTAAATTTTTCATTTATTATTCGGTATTTTTCGTGGCGAATGGGACACGATTTGAATAAAATTTTCTTTTTCTATGGTATTGGCGTATATTCGTTTCTGTGAAACCGATAGTTGTCAAACTGAATGCTACCAATTGTAATAGGGTTTAGTGATGTTAGTAAAAAGTGGTAGATTCAGCGAAAAATACGGATCTGCGAATTTGATTTTGCCATTGTTCATTATTTTTACTTGGTTTGGCGCGAAAGAAAATTGGAATGGAAGAAGAATACATTTTTAATGTGATGTTATTAAAGTATTATTATACTATGTTCCCACAGAAGCGAAATCTCGGATTTCGTAGATTTCAGTCCAATTCTTCACATTTCACCATCACTATTATAGTTTTGGGATTTCGAAACTCGAGATTTCGTTGAAATGCAACAAAATGGTGTATAACTGCGAATTTTTTGTAAATCGTGAACACAGCTTTTCTCTTCTATTGCAACTCTGGAGTAAAAATGACAAAATCAGTTTAGCCACAAACATTTCTGACAGAAAATAACTGCTGCCAAGCTGTCAACGACACCAGGTAAATTTTGTACCATTCTGTTGCAATAGGGTAATATGCTATTCACACCAAACCATAAACCACATTATACTCGTTTTCCTCAAAACGAATACTTTAAACTACTCGTTTTCCAATACAATTTTTATAAACGACTTGTTTTGCAAAACTACTCATGTTTGATAAAACGACTTGAAATTGAGTAGCAATTCAAGAATGAATTAAGCGAACAGATCTTCCGTCAAGTGAAATTAATGGCCTCGTTCGGTGGCGCAACCTAACCGATCCGGATTGCTTGGTGTTGTTGTAACACCTAAGGAAAAAACGGCTGATGAACTGAACATATGTTGTCAAACACAGATCTCAAGCTACCCAAAAATTATTGGATTCGTTGAGGTTCGTTTGGAAATGTGAGGAACAGCTGATTAAAACTTCAGATGTGTATGCAATAGAACTGACATAACAAGAAAGCTACCTGAATCGTTCGAAGATAAATCCGCTACAAAGGTATCTTGGATAGCCTATCGGCCGCGCACCGAACGAGGCCAATGATTCTGAATAGGCCCTCAAAAAAAAAGAACAGCTGGTTGCCTGATGTCAAACAAATTAATTTAAAATCTTTTTAAATAATTATGGCAAAGACATTTTGCAATTACATATGTATTTATTTGTAGTAAATGTTTATTTTTTTATTTATATTTACAAATTGTGGTTGAAGAATACGCCAAGCTTTCTGGCGGAATTTTTTGACAATACACATATTGTAGCCACATCTACACGGAAGATAACTGAGATTGTGCTATATTCGGCAGATGATCCCAGCGCAAAAATCGCTATGGCTACCTTTTTTTAATGGAATGCACTTTCAGTAGTTAGTATCTAAGACTTACAAATTTTTCATTTGGCTGCGCAGCATATCAAACGTGCTTGGATACATTCAAAAATGTTGTTTGAAATTTTCACTATCATTTTCTAATATTTTTTGCTCCCAGAAAGTGCTAGTACGTATCTGGGTAAAATATTAAAATGCATTAGATATAAACGTTCTTTGTGTAATTAATTCTTATTAAAAGCTCACCTTTGTCCACATTCTTCGAAGAATTGCACAATTTTGAGCTATACTTTTTTTTCTTTTTATATGCAGCATCATAGGATTTGATTGCTTAGCATTCATGCTCTATCAGTGCTTTGACAGCTTTTGCAAAACAACTGAAAAGTCAAACAAAAACTAGTAAATATTCGCTCTTCTCATTTTGGTAAACGAGTTTGGTGTGAATAGGCTATTAGTTTATATCAAAAGTGCAAGTGTTGTAAGATCTTAGTCAGAGTAAGTTGTTGTTGGGGTGCAAAACAAAGTTGCGCTTTTGCTCTTTTGCACTTTTACAATGATATTAGACCAGTTGCACTGGATCGTAAATACCCCAAATGAAATCACATTACCAATGCGGGTAATCATAGTGAACGAGTCCATTTTAAGCTTCACCAAACTTAGGTAAAAAACTTTCTATGTGCTAATTACGATATTTTACTTTAACTAGAAACAGATAAAAAGAGAGAGTATGAATTTTTATTTAACATATGAACTCGCTGAAATACAAACAAATATGAGCGCGTGGCTTGGATTGATGGATTACAAAAACAAAAATGGTTGATGCTTGTGCTTTTGAGGTACGAAATCGTGGATTTGGCGATGTGAACACCAATTGGAAATCTCGAACGCTTCCTGCTGAAATCTCAGATTTCGCTTTGGTGGGAACATAGAATTTTTATTTAAATAGAAGGATACAATTTTTGGACAAAAGTGTTTAATCATATACATTTTTACTTGCGATTACAGGTACTCTAAGACAAGTTATGCATTCGGAAAAAAAAATTCTCACAATGAAACATGGCATAGCGAAGCCTAAAAAAGTGATCGACAAAAAATGTCTGTCCGTCTGTATGTAATAAATAAAATTTGGTGTGTGTGATTATTTGGGCATTCTTCAGAGGGAAATTGAAATTTTATTTTTGACCTTGAAAGAAAATCTTATTTTTCTCGAAAACGGCTCCAACGATTCTGATAAAAAATTTTGAGAATTTTTTTTGTTGGTAATAGCTATATGAATCAAGTTTACGGGAAAAGTCTATTAATGGTACCTTTCATGTAACGATTTTTTAAGCGTTTGGCTTTCTCAGAAACTGTACATTGAATTTCTTTCAAATTTTATATCTAAAAAGATCTGGGTAGGCAAAATAATTTTGTATATTTAAATTTTAAATAACTTTTTTTACAATTAACATTAATTTTTGTATTTTTTTTTTTGAAAAATCAATTTTGTAGTCACATGTATATTAATAAACTCTAAAAAACTGCATACCAAAATTAAAAAAAAAAAATTTTGAAAAATCTAAAAATAAAAAACCAGATTTCATAAAAATCCGTCCTACAATTTTCGAGAAACTTTTTTATAAAATTTGCATTGATCCGCGGCATCTAATGGTGTTCTTGGTTTTTTCCAGAAACCGATTAAGGTGATGGTTTTGGCAGTTTTTATAAGTTTAAAAACGATTTTTACCCACCTATACAGCATTTACTTTCATTTAAATATATATTGTAGGTAAATACGAGTATCTATACACCTAGGTTCTCTATATATAGGTAGGTACATTACCCTCCTAATTTTCATAATTCAAATCCATTGAAATATACATTTGTAGGTAGGTATCTATGTAACCATTCCTTGAATCATATGAATTCCACAATTTATTATAAATATTAAGAATCAATGAGGTAATCTTACCTACGTCGCGTCGGCTTTAATCCTACAAAAGATAACTAGACAACCTATACATACTAACAGCGTCAGTGGTTATTTAAACTAAAGTTGTTAGTTACAAGAGCAAGTTAGTACGATCCAGTCGTTCATTATATTTTTTCTCAATCAGTAATATCAATTTACAAGATGCAAAATGAAAATAAAAGCTTCAAGTTAACTTCGTTGTGTGACACCATAATTTGCAAGGATAAGTCCCAATAACAAGTTCGTGTTGATAAATGCTTAAATCATTAATAAAGGAATATGTTAAAAAGTTTGAAATTTGAAGAGAAATACAAATGCTTAAAATTGAAATTGCTCTCTTGTAGGGCAGTCAAGGGTCATTTAAATATACCTATACATTTTTTTTTTTAAATTTGTTTATATTATCTCTTTCTTTTTAGATATACATATTTATTTGTGAAAAAAAAAAACAATATTAAATCTAGAAACTATTTAATATTTCTCGTAGACATCTTAACACTGAACACAGCTTGGATGACCGGTCAACGGCACAGGCACGTGTTCAAATGCAAGTGGTGTCGCAGCTTGAAATTCACTTGCAAAAAGAACGCGATCGTTTGCAAGCTATGATGCATCATTTGTATATGGCGAAACAATTTTTATTGCCTGACAAACGAGACTGCAAGGTACAATCAAATAATAAACTTAAGTAGAAATAAGGTTGTATGTGAAGCGAAGAACTAAAATTTACAGATCCAAAACTCTGTTCTCTTTGACTGCTATATTACACGGTGACTCTTTTAATCGTGATAACTCTTTACGAAAATAAAAATTACGAAAGAGGGAGTTTTGTTCAGTTTGCTTAGTTATAATTTGCATACATACTTTTATAATTTTAATTACATAGTTAGCAAAGTCATTTGTAACTTTTCACATCCTAACGATGGCAAAATAGAAATAAATTGAATTAAGCAATGTTGCAACAATTTTCTTTGCTCAAAAAGTTGCATAGAAGCCCTTCGCCGTGATTCAACGTCATAAACAACATGAAATTGGTTTTCAAAAATAATTGCTAAAAGAGTCACCGTGCAGCCTCTTTTAGTTTTATCCTTTGTTTCGTTTTATTTTTTTCAGCAGGAAAATGATGGACCATACAATATACCATGTGCACCAAATTTACAAAATCTAGTCTTGCCGGTATCAATCAGTTCACCAATATTAAATAACTCAAACATATCATCGATTAGAAAAAGAATTAGTGATAAAAATCCATTATCAATAGCGGGTGGTAAGTTGGCAATTGAAGTTTCAAAAAAAAAAAAGAATTTTTGTGAATTCAATAACACTGCAGTGCACAATATAAGTGGATAAAATGATACCTTTGGTTAACTTTTTGACGCTGGTGAATGAAACGTCAAACAATTTTTTAAAGGGCTCAAATCAAATAATTATAAATCTTAAAATCAGACCGTGTTTGCTTAAATTGCTAAATTTCGGGCTATATGAATTATTTTTCAGAATTGGACTAAAGTATAGACGAATGTGATAATGGAGTTTTACTTATAATTATTTGTGGTTCAGGCCTTGTGCATTGGGGTATTGAGCCTGGGCTATATTTTCGTTTATTAATTCAAAATCCACTATTTTCAAAGTGAACATGAACGATTTTTAAAGGATAAAGAACTATAGATTGAACTCAGACAATTTTGTTCTTCATTGTTAAGGTGAACATGGAACGACAAGTAACATATCATGAATTAGAAAAAAAATTTGTGGTTGCAATGAACATTCCACTTGTAATTCGCATAGTAGGATTACCCATTCGAAAAAAAAAATTATTCAATTTTGGGATACAGATGAGGCTGTACAAGCATAGATTTTTTTAATAAGTACAGAAACTAGCTAATGTGTAGGGTTGGCAACAAGACGAGACCAGGCGAGACTTTTGTTAGTCTCATCTCGGTCTCATCAAAATCGAAAAATTTCAGTCTCGTCTCGGTTTCGGTCTCGATTAATCAAGTCGCCTTTTCCCCAAAAAAATTTGAGTGTGCAGTCTCGTCTCGGTATCGGTCTCGGTCTTAGTCTTGGTCTTGGTCCTGGTCTTGGTCTTGGTCTCATCCTTAGCCTTGGTTTCTTCCTTGTTTTTAGTAGTAAAATGATGTAAGGTAAGACACGTGTTCAGATTGAAAAGATAGATTACGGTATCTCAGTAGTTTGTTATTAAGAAAATTGCGGGGTGCGGATGGAGTCTTGTGTGAAGCACGAAGAAAATGTATATAACATACTCGTGAGGCACCAAACTACCTTTTGGCGTTTCTATAATATTTTTTTCCAAGTGTCCCTTAAAAGTCCTAAAGTCATCTTTTTCTGAAGGGGGAAACAAAGTCTGAAAACGAGCGATTTCTATTCCAACGAAATGCATAGATATATAAAACCTTCTCTGGATTTTCGCAGTACGCCTATTTGAATATAACTATATACATTGTGTGGTTTGATATTTTAACGGGCATAGAATATTTCGCAAAAAAAAACTTGTGAATATTATGAAAATTGAACATGAGTACCTACTAAAAAATAAATATATAAAAAAGTATTTATTCTAGCGAAAATCAAAACAAAACCACCTAGACCGCCTAGACTACCGATCCAAGCGAAACTCTCGGCGAATTTCGGTACCAAAAATATGGTCTCGTGTTGGTCGCGTCCTGGTCTCGTCTCGGGTTCTATTAAAGAAGTCTCGTCTCGTCGACGAAACTGCCCTACTTATGAAAAACCCCGCTTAACTGAAAACATTCAAATTCATTTACATTCAAACTACCTAGCTTAACTGAAACTCGCTTTAGTGAAAAACCAGCATAACTGAAAAAAAATTCTGAGTTGTTGCTGTGTCACTTAAGCGGGTTTAACTGTAATACTAAGTAATACTGGGCTAGAATTGTTTTTAAATTTATAGTCGAAATGTGATGATTACATTTTTTTAGTAACCAAGAGCTTAGAAAAAAATCTCGTATTTAAAAATCTTATTTACGCTATTTTATTTATTATTTATTAATAAAATTGTTTTTGAGTCACTTCGAACATACCAATTTTCAATCCATTTAAATTCTGTGCGATATTTTCACCTTGTAAGGACATAAAATTTTCTGCTAAGAGTTTCAATCGAATTTAAAGTAAATATAGTTCGTTTTGAGTACATATTAAATTTATATATAATCAGCATTAAGAAGGCCTTACATGGATCTGAAGATTTGAAGAAAAGGAGAGCGGGGCCAAATATAAAACAAATAAATAAAAGTAAGACAAGGTACACATTAACAAATTCCTATATCTCTGGTATAACTTTTTCTACAAATCCACAATCACATGTTCTTAGCGTTATCTAGTTTTGTGAAGAAAATTTTGCTTTTTCTTCACTATAATCTACAATCTTCAGATTCATACTTCTTATAATCTTCATACATGAAGATGATCTGCAGTTTGGTCTCCCCTCTCTATCGCATGATTATTTTATTTTGTGTCCTTTTTTGCAGATGTCGATACAGATGAAAGATGAAGACGCATGTACAACCACCTTTATTCATTACAATATGCTAAAAGCATAGTTATGCAGTGCATAAGGACTTAAGAAGCCGCTATGCAAATCCTTATACAATACACATATTCTTCCAGACTGGCTTCCAAGCATTATCGCCGTTGGTGCTTGGTGGTTGGTGCATTCCAAAAATAAAAAATTACCCACCCTTTAAAAAAGGGAAATTGATAACGGCGACTTTTCGATACAAAATTCCGTCTTCAAGAGAACAAAAATGCTGCGCAACAGATTTAATTAGTACAATGCCAAAGATGAAATACTAGGGGTATTCACGATCCGGTGTATCTGGTCTTGTATCATTGTAAAAGTGTATCATTTTTTTGGACTACAACAACATAATATACTGAATGTCAAAATCTTACAGTCTTACACTTTTACAATACCCGAACCCTATTGTAACAGAAAAATACAAGGGTGTAAGATTTTTTTAACACAAACTTAAGGCTTCTTCAGAACAAATGTGAAACAGATTTTGACATTTCCTTCAGTGTTGCTACAGATTAGTAAAGGTGTGTTCACAGTCTGTTGTAAAAAAATAAAATTTTACAATTTTACAAGACTTGGTACACCAGATCGTGAATACCCCTACTATTTTTGAAAACTGCACCATAAACTACGATCATACCTCATTTATAAATTAAGTCCATTCCTGTAAGGTGATTGTTTATTTATTCGAATACGTTAAGTGCTAACGTTTCATTACAATAATAATTGATTGTATGTATCTTTTAAAATTAAAGAGATTGGCAAAAAAAAATTAAAAAGATCGGAAACCTTCGTACGTTTCACCCCCCAAAACCCATTTACTTACATTGTTGTATTTGTACAGTTAGCAACCTATCCTTAAATAGATGTGAAAGCGAGAAACAAAATAAAAACAAATTACTAGGGCTGTGTTATCTTTGTGTCTATTGGAAGAGGAACAGAAAAGATTCTTAAGTGCGTTTGGATCAATGTGTCTATTGGAAGAGGAACGGAAAAGTTACATGTGTGCGTGTTTCAGCTTGTAGGCAAATGTCAAATTAAAGCAGAGGTTTCAGGTCCTTATGTTATTAGTTAATGCTGCGCAGTAGAATGCCAAATTGCCAAGTGAATTTTTCACTTCATTTTTTGTTCTCTTGAATACTCTCTCTGCGCAACCGACCGTTGGTTGGTCAAGTGATTTAGTTCAAGCTATACCTACGCGCGCTTAGCTTATGTTGCTGCTATGCAACGAAATGAATAAGATGTTTGCGTTTAGAGAAATTATAGAGAGAATATAGTCTTATGTACTCGCTTGATGCGTTAATGAATAAACTGAATATATTAAAATTGTTGGTCATATCGGCCTTTAAATATTAAAAAAAAACGTAAAAAAAAAATGCAAGATTAGCCCCAAAAAATGTGCACAGTATTTTTCTAATTTTAACTATAAGAACCTATAAGTGTTTGTAGTACATAAACTCTTGGTTTCCAGATTTAAAAGATATGTATACCTTATACTACGTTTCCACCGACCACTGAGCCGAGCTTTAAGTAGATTTAGCTAAATCTCCTACAAATCTTGACGATTTACCATACAAATTTTAATCTTCTCAGATGAAGATGTAAAATAAATCTCATTTATATCTTCAATCGAACTACCCTATTTCCATATCGAAATGAACACATTCATCGGGAAAGAGAATTTTTCTCTTCGGTTGACACAGATGAAGCTACCTGTCTCACTTCTACATCATAAGAGAAAATGAAACGATATATGCATTTTGAATAGTGCTGTCAAAATTAAACTACTTTTGGAGCGGTGGAAAGTAATCTACAAAATATTAAAGTTCGGGGAAACGTAGTATTAAACCGGTCAAAAAATAAGTTAAGGGTGCAGTAACTCAAAAAACGGATTTTAAACATTAAATTATAATTGTTTGTGATGTTTGCGACCAGACCACCAACAGGGCGAACCAAGAATTTACCTTTAAAATGAAATGAAATAATATTATTTTGAATGTTATTTGGAGCCTTTATGTTTCTTGGCATTATTTTTGAAGATGATATCGGTTAAGTGGATCCATGTGTTTTTTTTTTACTTCAATATCAGTCATTAAGAGACTGGACACGTCAACCAGATCAAATTTATCAATTTGCAGCAATAATTTTGAATTTTCACTCGTTACTATTCTGCTATTCACTCGAAGTGAATGTGTATTTAAGTCGCTAACATCGGTAATCTCTTATTCACTTGAAATCGTTTATTCTAAACAATTCAGATCCGCATATGAAAAGTAGCGGATTTTTCATTTGGATTTAAATGTATTGGTTGTCTGGTGGGTGTTTAGTAAAATGTGAAAAAGAACTAGGTAATTTATTTTCTAATGTAGCATTTTTGTTTGTAAATAAAAGATTATTAATATTTTTAGGGGTAGAACGACAAACAAAGACCAATTTTCGCAAAAACTTCCGCAATGAAATTAAATACAGATATTGCCAAATATAATGCCAAAAGTTTTCAAATTTAGTTACGAAGATGGAAAAATTTATAAATTAATCTAAGCAAATTATCAAGAATTCACAAGATTGTCACCTGAACAGCTGTATACGGGAATGTCAAATTAGCTCGGGATAACGTAGTTCACCCGATGGATAGCAGAATACAAAAGCATATGAAAAGGTATCGAGTGCGGGTGGATCGAATATAAGATTCACGTGAATAGCAGAATAGGGCTGGTAGCCTGTTGCAATTTAGACCACTGTAGTTGTAGCACGGTGTTATTATTCCAACAACAATAGAAATACTTTTTTTTAAATCATTTTGCTTATAATTAACACGATTTTTTCGATGTTTGTTTTTTTTTTGCTTTGGTTTGTTTTATTGAATTCTGTATTTTGATTTAGGTCTTCCCTACATGTTGGAACGAGCTGGCCTTGATGTACAACAAGGTAAGAATTTATATTATTTGATTTTTTAAGATTCTATCAATATTGAAAGGTAATTGAATTCCCTACTAATTATTAGGTGTGTTTCTTAGTGTACTTTATGATAGCTTAAAGATAATGGTAGACAAAAACGCAATCACAGGCATAATATGTTGTAGTTGTGTTATTAAATCCGCTTCGTTTATAGGTGTAAATGTTTATCGCCACGCACTATAAGAGGAATCGTTGTTGTATTTAACGTGAATTAAACTTATTGTTACCATTTTTCTACCAAATATTAATCGCCCTCGAGATTTTTTTTAAAATGCCCGTTTAAGCACAACATTTTTTTTAAGTGTACTTTACTACATATATATTTCGGGTATGGTTTGTTTCGTTTTTTTCGTCTCGTTTTTGTATTGTTTCGTTTTAGTCGTTTCGCATTTCGTTTATTCATTATTTAATAAAAATGATTTTCAATTACTTTGCTTACATTTGTTTTGAAAAAAATCATTAGGAATTTTACTTAGTTCGTTTTAAGTTCATTCCGGTTTTTATTATTTAGATTTGCGATCATTTAATTTAATGTGGGTGGCAATGGCGCAGTGGATAAAGTGCTTGATTACTAACTTAGACGTGTGGGTTCGATCCCCACGCTAGGTGCATTCCTTTCTATACCTCCAATTTTAATTAATTGGATGCCGCCCATGTGTTAAAATGAGATAGTCAATACCTGGTTCTCAAATCCACTGTACCAACAACAAAAAATTCTTTCCTATCATTCTTTTTCTTCTAACTAGTACCGTGCAATTCAGGGTGCATTTAAAAGAACTTAGGTCTTACAGGCATATAGTAAAATTTAAAAAAAATAAACAAAAAAAAAATTTCATTTCGATTTCGATTACTTCGCGAACGTGTGTTTAGTCTTAATGTTTTTTTTTATGTAAGTCTTAAGATTTACGCGAACAGTGCGTAAGGGGGACATGCTGCCCCCTGCAAACCCCCTGCTTAGGCCAATTATAGGATTTGCGGTAGGATCGAGTTTGGGTGTATGCAAAGTTTTTTATGTAACATTTATCAAAATACATATCGGGCTAAGCCGGGATTAACCAGGATTTTAAAAAGTGAGATTATAATAGACCGAGATTTTTAATATTTTATTTAAATAAGATAATTCCTTCATTATACAAAAACACTTAACAAAACATAAACAAAAAATAAATGTGCATACATTCTAATAAAGTCTTATATGTATTACAAGCCAATGACAATAATTCTAATAACAAACAAAATGCCAAATAACCATTGGGCGAAATAATCTTGACCCAAATAACTCACTGCACTTTTAATGGAAATGGAAAACGAGGAAAAAGGGAAATAAAGAAATGCGAAATGATTGAAAATAAAAGTGATACAAAAACGAAGTAAACAGAAATCGATGTAAGAAAGGGGGAAACAACGAAATGCGATGTGAAAAAAAACGAAACAACAGGCACCCATATATTTCCAATATAAAATAAAATTAAATCCGTTAGTAAATGTATTACCTATAGTTTTCCATTGTGGAAAATCATTTTTGTCTTTGACGGATGAGGCTACAGAAACAAATGATTCAAAGACCAATAACCAACCTCAAGCACTTGGATCCTTCCCCGTACACGAAAATAAGAATTATTGAAGTTTTTCCAACAATAGAATAGCTATAGACACAAACAAAATTACATCTAACCACACAAATAAAATTTACACAAAATAGCTATCATTCAAAATCTGAATATTTATTTATCTTGCAGTATGATTTGTTAATTTTTAAGATTAGATATGTTTTGTGGTTTCGTGGATTTTTTTCTTTTCCTTTGGAATTTAAATGTTGATATTCGAAATATTAATTGATAGAGATGATTTGTTAAATATACAATGCATATACACGATTAAAGGGGGTATGGTTTGTTTCGTTTCTTTTATCTCGTTTTTGTATTATTTCGTTTTAGTCGTTTCTCATTTCGTTTATTCAGTATTTTAATCAAATTTGTTTTTCAATTATTTTGTTTACATTTGTTCTGAAAAAAAAAAAAATCATTAGGTATTTTACTTAGTTCGTTTTAAGATCATTCCGGTTTTTATTATTTAGTTTTTCGATTATTTAATTTTTTGTTCATTTCGACTTCGATTATTTCGCGAACGTGTGTTTCGTCTTTATTTTTTTTTGTTTTGATGTAAGGATAAAAATGCGAAAGGAACATTGCGTAAGGGGACATGCTGCCTTATAGGATTTGGGGTAGGGTCGAGTTTGGGTGTATGTAAAGATTTTTGTGTAATATTCATCAAAATACAAGTCGGGCTAAGCGGGATTAACTGGGATTAATAGGGATTTTGAATATTTTGTTAAAATAAAATAATTCTTTCATTATACAAATACAAAAACACTTAACAAAACATAAACAAAAAATAAATTTACATAAATTCTAATAAAGTTTTATATATATTAGACGCCAATGAAAATAGATTCTAATAACAAACAAAATGCGAAATAAACCTTTGGCGAAATATTCTTGACTTAAATAACTCATTGAACTTTTAATGGAAATGCAAAACGAGTAAAAAGGGAAATAAAGACATACGAAGTGATCGTAGGGCGAAATGATTGAAAAACAAAGTGATACGAAAACGAAGTTAATATAAACGAAGTTAGCAGAAATCGATATAAGAAAGAGGGAGACAACGAAATGAGAAGTGACAAAAACGAAAAAACAGGCACCCGTTTAAAGGCCCATTGGCGGGAAACGCAGCCATTAAAATAAAACATAAGGGGTTTAGTACTATATTCACTCTCCATTATATTCATAAAATTTAAATTGGCTGCTAAGAATGGTAAACCAACAACATTTTTGTAACAATTTTATGAGTGTGCTTTTTTTAACGCCGGCCGTCGTCTCGACTTTAAATTTAATGGGGAGTGATTAAATGTTAATTTTAATACTTATTTGGTTTCTAGGGATAAGAATAATGCATTTATTTTTTTTTTGTAAGCAACTCCTGTTTTTTTTTGACATGAGCCGAAAAATAACAGTCTTTCTCTGACCGTTATATATAATTTGACCTTTAAAATGTCGGGGGTGACCGTGGCGCGATAGTTGTGTGTTCGCCTGTCAACCTCATGGTCACAGGTTCTATCACTGCCGTAGTCTATATCCTCTTAGTTTTCAATTAAAAACCAATTCTAAAAATAAATGTCATACAACGAGTTGCTGGTTTACTCATTACATGCTGTTTAGGCATATAACTAAAAACATGTGATTGAGTAAAACTAGTATACCGATAAAATATTACAAAGAATAAAAAAAATTAATGCGAATTATAAGGGACATAGATAAATAAGACACGGAAATTTCTCCGCATTAGTTCAGCCGCCATCCTTGGAGATAAAATCTGAGACAATAACCACCTACAGTCTCAGAACATCTCGCCACACATCTTTCCTATCATTCTTTCTGTTCCTTAACTTCATGCCCGCGCTGTGTTGAGACATTTAAAGGGTAGTATAATCCCTTGAGCGCGTGTAGATTATAAAAAAAGCTACGTATATAAATTATTAAATGTTCGATAAAACAGATTAGTAGAGTAATCCGAATATTAGAATAATCAATATTTAGAACCACGAAAAAAGCAATATAATTGGAAAAGGTTTAGAAAGCAAATAAAATGTATTATAGCTAGAGCAAAAAATTTTTGGGAGTACTACTAACTCGCCAACAAAAAAAAACAACCCTTCCCGAGGTAAGACATGCCTGTCACCTCCGTATACTGAGAGTCATAACGTTTACATAAATATGCAATAAGTAAAACAAATAGGTACATTATCCCAGGTGGCAATCCATGTTCACTGGAAAATCCACCCTCTTCGGTGGTCGATCTATGGATTCTGGGGAGAGCCAATTATTGCATTTAAAAAATTCCTTCTTTAAAAAAGCGAGGGTTGCTCCATCACCTCCATCCTAATCGAGTAACAACGGTAAGAAGAGTTCGCCGGTAACGCTAGATGCGCGAGTAAAAAACGACTCAATAAAAACAGATATTGAGAATGATAATAATGAACTTCGCCAAAAACTTGATGAAGTAGTAAAACTTTATCAGGAGATAGAAAGAAGTTGATCTTCTTCGTAAAGAAAATGAGGTTTTGAGGAAAAAACACCACAATGACTCGAAGGCTAGCTCATCGCAAGCGAAAAATTTAATTTCTGAGACTGATGAAGAGGAGCTAGTTCGCGAAACAGATATGTCCTCAAACAAAAAGCCGAGTAAAAAACGCAAGGTTGGATCCTCACCTGGTGGACCTTGTTTTTCTGAAAAATTGCATCACCACAAAATACCAATATTAAATGAAAATATATTAAAATTAGGCCACCACCACCAATTAATATTGTCGGTATTGCGGAGTATAACCGGCTACAAGCAATCTTAAAGACGTTAACACCATCAGACTTTAAAGTTATTTTGCTTAAAAACAACAAATATAAAGCTTACGTGAAAGACACTGAAAGTTATCGTCTCCTGTCGCGAAAACTAAGCGAAGAAAAAGTAGAATGGTACACTTATGAGAATAGGTCGGAAAGACTTTTACGTGTTGTAGGGAGAGGCTTGCACCCATCATGTCCAAAAGACGATATTATTAACGATCTGAATAGGAACTATAAGATCCTAGATGCTGTGAACATCGTCAAAAAAGAAACACAAAAAAAAGATAGCGAACAAAATGTGGTACAACGTTGTCTTCTACTATTTTTTCTTACTTTTGATAAGGCAGAGAAAATAGACATTTACAAAATTAAAACAATCCTCAATATTGTTGTTAAGATCGAACCTTTAAGAAAGTGTTCAACACTGATTCCGCAGTGTAAATGCTGTCAACAATTCAATCACACCCAAACCATTGCAAAAATAAGCCTAGGTGTGTAAAGTACGTAGAAAAACATCTTAATAAAGACTGCACGTCACATAGCAAAAGTGCAGCAACGTGTATCAATTGTTATACTCGTAAAAGTTATCCGGCTAACTATAGAGGCTGCAAGTAGCGAAAGAATTACAAAAACGGCGATCAAAGTTTACGCAGTCACAAAGAAAACCACCAAGCTAAGTAGAAAAGCAAGTTGTTAAGGCCCCTAAGAGGTTAAATGCCCAAGTACCCAAAGAAAAAGAGACTCAAGATCAATCACCACAACCAGAGCAAACACCAAAGAAAGGTAGTGTAAACACATATGGCCAAATAACGGCTAAAAACATTTACAAAAAGATACTGCTGGTGATCCACTCACGAACGTCATAAGCATAATCCTTTCGGAAATTGAGGAGCAATATGGTACAAATAAACTTTTATTTCATAGACTAACTAAACTCGAAAACAGTTTTCAGCCAAAACGCAATACAAAAATAAAAACATAATGGAAAATCTCAAAATAATTACTTGGAATGCCAACGGATTATGGCAAAAACTTGGAGAACTAGAAATGTTATTGCATGAGAAAGGTATCGATATTTGTTTGATATCGGAAACGCATGTCAAGAAACAATCAAATAGTAAGATCAATGGACTTTTAGAATACCACGCAACTCATCCGTCGAACAAAGCAAGAGCTGGGGAATCTTTATTTATAGAAGAATGCATCGAACGCACGATAGGCCCGAAAATATAGGCTGACTCAATGCAATTAATCGGTGAACAGGTTAGAACTCAGAATGTTGTACTGAATGTATCTTGCATATACTATCCTCCACGATGTAAAATTGACAAGAATGAACGTATGAACGGGTGGCTGGATGTCGTAGGAACTGGGGGCTTGGAGGTGTATATTTTCCTACACATCAAGTCCACCATGTAAAACTAAGAAGAATGAATTTATGAACGTGTTAAAGTAACTTAAACAAAATTTTATCCTTGATTGAGACTTTAATACGAAGCACACTTTTTGGGGCTCTAGAGGTATTTCTCAAAAGGAACGCATGATCTACGAAGCGGGAAAGGAAAATAATTGCCATTTTCATTCGACTGGCAACCCGACTTACTAGTCGACTGATCCGTCGAAAATACCTGATCTTATTGATTTCTTTGTGGTCAAATGAATACCCTCAAATAAAATTAACATAAGAGAAAGCTTTGATCTTTTCTCAGATCATTCTGCTGTTATTCTCACTTTGAGCGAAAATCTTCTTAAAAATGAGAGGCTAGCTAATGGCAAAACCAACTGGGAATGTTTTAAGAAAGATATAGAGGATAATGCTGAATTAAGGGTATCACTACAAACGGCTCTCGAACTTGAAGACGCAGTAGATAACTTCATTGATATCGTACAACAAGCCGCATGGAACAACACTCCGTACCAAAGAGAGATGCCACTTTACTAAAATAGACAATAGTAGAATTTCAAAATTCTGAAGTTTGAAATTATCTTGAAAGCTTGACAGCAGGAAAACCATCCAATTACTCACCATCCAATTACTCACCATCCAATTACTCACACACCTTGATAAGGTGTGGCACGAAGGCCTAAATTTTAAATTAAAGCATATTCAGCCTGAAGCACTTTATACGCTTCTAAAAGCATATCTATAAAATAGACTTTTTAGAGTAAGACATGGAAATGATTACTCGGATCTCAAAGAAATAGTGGCTATCACAATTAAGTGTTCTAGGTCCAATATTGAACCTATTATTTACAGCATGTTTGCTAACGACACTGCAAAACTAGCAGTGTGCTAAAGAATAAATGATTCTACGACAAAATTACAAAAAGCTCTGAATAATGTAGTTGATTGGACAAAAACATGACGGATATAGCTCAACGAAGTAAAACAAGTCCATGTAGATCTTACGTATAAAAAAATTAATAGATTAGAGGCATTCGTCAATACAGTTCAAGTTCAGTTTGCCTATGAAGCAAAATATCTCGGAATGACTCTAGACGCGAAGTTAAAATGGAAACCGCATTTTAAAAAGAAATGCGAAAAGTTAAATAATAAACTCAGAGATATGTACTGGCTCGGGAAATACTCTAAGCTCAGTATCGTAAACAAGAATTCGCTATAAAATCGCGGTATAAGCAGTAACTATCACCAGATAGTTACTTGGAACACGTTAATTTAATTCGTTCAAATAAATTGCTAAATAAGTTTGAACTTAGTTGCAATCGGGATGAGAAGGTGTTCTAAGTGCAGTAAGAATCTCACAAGGAATGAGGAAGCGTTTTTCGGTCCTCATTGAACGTCTTAAAGGTTTTACACCTACCCACGGGGAAAAAATAATAATAATCCAGCTTACCAATATCTCCAAGAGAAAATCTCCATGGAAAAAAGAAACAATGTTTTTTGTCAAAAACTCAAACCTCCACGAAGGTTCCAAATCCCCAATGTCCACTAACCCCGTTTCTCTTGCGGCATGTGCGCGACCACAGATGAGAAATACCTAAGCACACCTTATATAAATAAGGTAAAATAAGATAAATGAATTATCTGTGGTCATAACTTCATTAGTGAGCGTTAACTATAATCTGATATTCATAAAATAAATGTTGGAGTGCTCCAGGCCCCAGGGATCAGTTCTGCCTTCAACTCTTTTCATTAATGATATCTTATCTGGAACTTCTAATCCACTAAATTGTTTTGCTGACGATAGTACTCTCAGCTTTTCATATTCGTTTTCAAGTTCACCTCCATGTTCTTCGGATGTGGAACTGCAACGGCAGCGTATGATAAGCTCATTCAATTTCATTTCCGTTCTCGACAGCATTATCCAATAGGGAATAAAAAAATGCGTAGAATTTAATGCTTCAAAAAGACAGTGCTGTTTTCTGTCATTAAAGCAGAACCTACCCCCCATGCCGCTATCCATGAGCTGCACTTGCATTGAAGAAAGCGATCAGTCATTGGCACCACAGACCACCTTTCTGGAATGACCACATATTCGATGTCGCCAAAAACGTAGTGTTTTCCCCGTCCGATATGACTGTAATCTATAAGGCCCTCATTCGTCGAAAGCTCGAGTTTAACTCTTACATTTGGGCAGAAACTCCCAAAATTGATTTGAATCTTTTAAATCGAATTCAAAATAGAGCTCTAAGGCCCGCTTGCTGATACGAATCATAAATATTTATATGTTCAACTTAAAACGCTTATGGGCTAATTTTTCCTCTGCGTAAGCTGTCACATAAGTGCTTAAGTAGAACTTAAATATTTAAGATGTGTATCAGCAAACCGGCCTAAGAAAGATAGGTGATAGAACTAAAAGGAAAACATTTACATCTCTAAGACAAAGTCGAAATGTTATATGCATCTCATTATTCTATCGATATTTTTATAAAAAAATGTTCTTGCGAAATAGCCAGATGCATTCCTCGCCTTGAACTATTCAACCATCATCAGCTTACCCTTGAGCCCAACTTTGGACATACTGTCAAGCACACAGATTTTTTCCTTAGTCGAACAACACGAATATAGAATGCTTTACCCGACACTATTTATCTCTCCCATTTTGATACCAATGTACATCGGTATCTCCTTTTAAATCCTTCCCTATTTTCCTAAGGCTCGCATTTTTTTTTATAATTGTGCGCCCACTAAAAGGATTTTGACTACGCTTTGTATGTTCAAGCACAGTGTGAGCGTTAGGTAAGTGGGGAAGGATGTAACTTAAACGTATTAAAGGTAGTGAAACCCCCTTTAGTGCGCGCTTAATTATTAAAAACAAAAAAAGGCATGTAAGATTTATTTATTTCATTCCATTTTAAGTGACTTATCAGTCCTATCATGAATTCCATCGTAATTGGAAACTTGTTACGATTCCCGAAAAATTCACAGAATCCGTTATAATGGAAATGCTCCTACAAATTGCCATTATGAACGGATTCTGCATTAAGGTTTTTCGGGATTCGCAAAACTTTCCGATTACGATGGAACTCTTGATAGGGCTGGATTTTTCAATGGAAATGAAAATAATCAATATAAGATTCTAATTATAATATATATTATTTCTGTTTTCAAACTCCTTTTTTTAACTTATACTGGATAGGTATAGAATTTAAACATAGCGATGACATTGCACAAAAACTTATTGTTATAACCATTCCTTAAATTTCGGTTATTTGAAATATGTAATGTGAGTGAAAAAAATATATGTACAGGGTGGCGCACGAATCGTGCTACAATAAGAAATTTAAATAACTTTTATTTTAATCGATGTAGTCAATTAATTTTTTTATTGGATTAAAAATAAAATTTTATTTTAAATAACTAATGGTTTTTAAAGATGATAGACCGTAAATGACATCCACGCTCATCCACGCTCATCCACGCATATGCGGCACCTGATCAGAAAATTGTTCATTGCGGCCTGAAGGGTTGAAATTGGGATTGCCTCAATTACTGGCTTAATGAACTGCTATTCAGTCAAGATCCTGGGTTTCGTTTTGTACACTTCCTGCTTGACATAACCCCATAAAAAAAGTCTGGTGCAGTCAGGTCAGGTGACCTTGGGGGCCAGCGGAATGTGCAGTTTCTGGATATCAATTTGTTTGGGAATTTTCGTTGGAGCTCCGACATAACTTGTGTGGCTACGTGTGCACGTGCTCCATCTTGTTGAACCCAAATCCTGCTGAAAGGGATATGTCTTCGGCGAAGTTCTGGGAAAAAAAAACTACTTCAACATCTTTAAATAACGGTCCCCATTGACAGTTTGTGTTACACAATTTTATTCAAAGAAGTATGGCCAGATAATACACCTTGATGAAACTGCCCACCACACAGTGACTCATTCTGGGTGCAGTTCCGTCTCATGGAGTATTTCTATATTAGATTTACTCAATATACGGCAATTTGGCTTGTTAACATTGCCGTTTAAGTAAAAATGTGCCTCATCAGACATGGACAAACAATTTATCAATGTGTTGTCTTCTTAAGCCATTGCAATCATTTTTCGGCAAAATTCCAGGCGAACAGGCAAATCCTGAGGATTTAACCTGCTTGTAATTTGGACGTTGTACGGAAACAAGTTTTAGTCATCATGAAGTATCCGTTGTAATGATCGTCTGCTAACTCCAATTCGGCCCGATAAATTTCGAGTCGAAACACTTGGATTTGCCTGTATTGCCGATGCACAGGCATGATTGTATCCTGAACCCGAACATTGGGATCTCGATAATACGGTCTTCGTTCGATGCTTCCAGAGTCGGCGAACATGTGCACCATCCTCATAATGGCCCATTTACGCGGGGGAGTACCGCCAAATTCCAGCCTAAATTCCCTTTGGACGGAAATGACGGATTGCAAAGAACGGTATCGCTGCACTATCCAAACCCTTTTTTAGTATCCCAAGCATTCATTTTGATTAATCTAAGTAGTAGCCTATAAAATAAAAAAAAAATAAGCCGATTACTCGCACTGAAAAAAAGTTACCCTGTATTACGTCCCTAATATACATTTTTTTTCACTTGCACATTGAGTGAGTGGAGTAGAAACATTTTTTTCGCTGAACCATGAATGGGTGGGGAAAAAACATATGTATTTATATGTCACTTCCGTTTTTCTCATTTATATAAAAACAAATGCACTAAATTAGGTATCACTCTTTAGAATTGTGGCTGATTTGATCGTGTTTGCAATTTGAGACTTTGAATAAAATAAATACGTTCTTATTTTTAATTTTAATTGCAAAACCTTACTGAATGTGCGAAATTGTCTCACTGGTCTTTTGGTTATGATTTATGTATACACCTGTGGTTGTTATTCATAAGATTTTTAATTTGGTTATTTATCAATATAATTTAGTAGGTAGTGAAATTTAATCTGCGATTTATTTCAAAGTATATAAAAGGATATCAGCAAAGCAGAGATTAATATTAGCATTAGTTATTAAAATTAGACTGTTTCTGTAAAACTAATTTATTTTATCACGTGTCGAGTGTACACGCCCTTTACATTACATCAATAGACGAAAAAGAATTCGACAGTAATTACAAATCAAAACCGAGGAACACTGTGTGAATATACGATGCCAATGTTTTTTATTGATTCTTTCTCCAACATTACTACACATCATCTCAGGAAGATGAGAAAAAAGAGCTAAGAAATGCTTACTGCTGAGTGACATGAGATATAATAAATCCGTCTTTGTTTGTCTTACCAAGCATTTATAGGAAATATTATTGTAACCATTAATCATAAATTTGCTGCGAATGGAGTTGTAACATTTGAAGTAGTAAACATTTTCAGAAAAAAAAATTGCTTCCACATTTTGGATCGCTTCGGTTGTTGATTGAAAAATCAAACAACTATGTTTGCTTGAATTTTCTAATTTTTTTGTTTAAATTGATTACATTTTTACTTGCGATATACATACATAGGTTTAGGTACTGCTTGAACCAAATCACTTAGCCAACGCCAACGGTCGGTCGGTTGTGCAGAAAATGAATAAAGGCTTTACGTGGACACCTGCGAGTTAACGCTTTATTCCACGGTGGGCCTACCCACCTCGTGTCACAATATTTAAGGCATTGGACATACCTGCAGCCTTTTACCTATCTACCGGGTTGCCCCAGTAGCCATACACGTATCTTGTATGGTATAACCATTAGCCACTGCGAAGCTCTCACAAGGAGGCCTACCCATGGTCTGTAATTTTGGGCAATTAGCGGAAAATTAGTGGGATACAGACCCCCGCAGTACCGAATTACGGTATTTCTGGAGTCTTTTCATCACCTAAGTGAGAATACACTACCAGGGTATCTTTGGCGAATGACTACCCAGGAACGATAATCCTGCCTTATTTTGTTGTGCTGCCTCAACTAGGAACAAGGAGACCTAAGTGAAAACTATTCGTCACCACCGGGTAATGGATCATCGTATTTTCACTATTTATACATGGTAAACCATGTATTATTGACTCAGTATCCCACTACCAGTCAATTTTTCCGTCATTTACATCTTATTTTCCGGGGGTGCATTACCAGTGAACGAATAAACGATCACTGGCTGCACCCCCTTCTAATCACCATCTTTCGATCATACTTATTAGCATCCAATTCCTAATTTAGATATTTATTACATTGCTTCACAAGGTGATGATGGTATTCATTACCATACATGTTTTGTTGGATCTAAACTTTTCTTTTCCTCTCACCACTCACTCATCCATACAATTTTACTTGTATGCACAGTGGAGCGGCCATTCAGACAGACTCCTTACCGAGCAGCCACTCCACTACTCTCAAACTCACTCAATTTTCAAAACCTCTGTTACTTCTTTCACAGCATTATCCGACATTACAAGCTCAATCATCGTTTTCCTTCGTTCCAATCGAAACATCGGGATGGTCTCCGCAATCACTTGAAAATAAACTCCGACTGATTTGACCATGCGTTTACCAGCGTATTACTCTAACCGCCTCTATTGAGGCGCTAAGCCTGGTAGATTAGCCGGTTGGGTTCTCTGATATGCAAACATACCCCTACTACCAACGGTTTCCCACGGATACAACGAGGAGGGACTAACTAGGCACGTCCAAGCTCCACTAGCCTTGGTTCATCCGTGGGTCGGTTGTGCAGAGAGAGAAGTCAAGAGAACAAAAATGGTGCGCAAGATATTTAGTTTAATTTTCATACATGAATGTATCTGCATTGTGTGCATTCGCTGAGGATACGCACTTTTTGTTAAGTTCAGTTCAACTTACATGGATCTTATGACAAAAAAAACAATGCCAACTATATCCAACAAGACTAAAATTTTAATCATTAAAATTGAAAGATTTTGTCCTGGGCCAAACATAGTTAATAAGAAGGTGTTTTTTTACAATACAATTCTATATACTACTGAAATTATTCAGCCAAGTAGAAGATTTAGCATTATATTTAATTGGATTTGTCGAAAAAAAATGTGAACTATATCCAACAAGATAAAATTTTAATCATTAAAATTAATTTTGTTCTGGCCCAGACATAGTTAATAAGAGGTAGTTTGGTAGGTATACACATTTTTTCCGAGGGAAGGTGTAAAACCTTTAAAAGGCTCTATCAGGACCGAAAAACGCGTTCTCATAGGAGTGTGAGATTCTTACTGCAGTAAAAACACCTCCTCCTCCCGATTTCAACTAAGTTGAAACTTATATATAGCTATTTATTTTTAACGAATTTAATTAACGTGTTGCAGGTAACTGTCCGGTGATAGTTCCTGGTTATACCGCGACTTTAAAGCGTATTCTTGTTTAGTGCGCCAGATCGGAAGGCTTAGTCCTTTGCAAGCGGCGTACTATATTCGCCTCATCGATAATTTCGATTATAGTACTATTACAGTGTTGTAATAACCGTTTTTTATGAGTTCGCGCAAAATTTCTTATTTCATCGCGAACCGTGGGAGTCCCGAGAACTCTGTGGGATCTTCGTTTCTAATGTTTCTTATGTACCAAGGTACATTTACAAACGATCTTAGAAGTTTATTTTCAAATGTTTGTAAGCAATTTAAATCAGAATCCCGAGTACAACCCAAGAGTTGTTTACCGGAAGTGCAGACAGGCTTGCTTAAGCACCTGCCTGTACAAAATTAGCTTGTTTTCGATAAGAGTGTTTCCTGACCAACCAGTACATATCTCTGAGTTTATTATTTAACTCCTTGCATTTCTTTTTAACATGCGGCTTCCATTTTTATTGCGCGTCTAGAGTCATTCCGAGATATTTTGTTTCATTAGCAAACGGGACTTGAACCGTATTAATAAATACCGGTAATCTATTAATTTTATTATACGTAAAATTTACATGGGCTGATTTTACTTCGTTAAGCGATATCCGCCATGTTTTTGTCCATTCACTGACATTATTCAGAGCTTTTTGTAATTTAGTCGTAGCATCATTTATCGTTTGGTCCACTGCTAGTATTGCAGTATCGTCAGCAAACGTAGCTACGATAGTGTTTTCTGTTTAAGGTATATCACGTGTAAATACTAGGTACAATATTGGACCTAAGGCACTTCCTTGCGGTACCACAGTCATTAGTCTTTGAGATCCGAGTAATCGTTTCCATGCCTTACTCTAAAAAGTCTATTCTCTAGATATGCTTTAGAAGCATATAAAGTGCTTCAGTCATAATTTGTCTTAATTTAAAATTTAGGTCTTCATGCCACACCTTATCAAAAGCATGCGACACGTCTAGGAAGACCGCCGAACAAATTTTCTTTTCTTCAAGAGTTTTCTCAATGACGACAGTGATCCTATGCACTTGGTCAATTGTCGAATGCTTGCTTCTAAATCCGAACTGATGTTCACGCATTAGGCGCTTTTGTTCTATTATTGGGTGCAGGCGCAGAAGTAATATCTTTTCAAAGACCTTAGATAATGCAAGCAGAATCGAAATGGGGCTATAAGATTTCTTATCATGTGATGGTTTTTCTGGTTTGAGAACTATTATAACTTCCGCAACCTTCCATTGGCTCGGAACGTACTTTAGCCTTAGAGTGGCTTATATTATATAAACAAGATTAATTAACCCCTTGCGAGGAAGCATTTTGAGAACCTCGGCCGTAATTAAATCATATCCCGGAGCTTTCTTATACTTAAGCATTCTTATTTATCTACTTAATTCGGCAAGGGTAACATTTCTTGTTATGAAAATTTCGCTTGAGTTAGAACGTATATTTAAATTTTCGTTGAGTCCTTGCGCATCAAAAGGTTTAAATGTGTTCTCCAGGTAATCCTCGAAAACGTTTGCTTTCTCTTTGTCGCTTTTTGCCCATTCGTTTTGACCATTCTTAATCGGAGGCGCTGGGAGCTTTGGTTTCTTCGTTATTTTGACAGCTTTCCACAGTGAGTAGTTGGATTGTTTTCCTGCTGTCAAGCTTTCAAGATAATTTCCAACTTCTGAATTTTTAATTCTTCTATCGTCTTTTTTAGTAAATTACACAAGCGATTTAAGTTTACCTTGTGTTGAGGAGCTCGAGTTTGTTACCATTTCTTAGGTAGTTTTCGTTTCTCTTTTACTAAATCTCTTATTTCCTGCGGATATTTTAAGTTTTTAAAGCGTTGAATTTTTCTTTGGTACGGGGTGTTGTTCCATGCGGCTTCCCAGTTGGTTTTCCCGTTGGTTAACTTGGGTGGTTGTTCATTTTTGAGAAGATTTTCGCTCATAGTGAGAATAACATCAGAATGATCTGAGATGAGATCAAAGCTTTCTCTTATGGTTATTTTATTTGATGGTATTCCTTTGAATACAAAGAAATCAATAAGGTCAAGTTTTTCGATCGATCAGTTGGCCAGTTGCCAGTCGAATGAAAATCGGATTTGTTTCCCATTCCCACTTCGAGCAAGCGATCTTTTTGAGTAATAGCTCTAGAGCCCTAATGTTGTGTTTCGCATTAAGTTCACTACACCACCATGTATAAAATTTTGTTTATGTAACTTAAGCACGTTCATACTGTGGTATTTTCACTCAGGTTCGAAAATAAAACTCATTTCCTTTTTAACGATTTCAAATTATTTACTTCACAATTAATTTAACACCACTTTTCTTTCTAACACAATAAACGCTTTATTATTCCACTTATAATAAATGTATACCAATTACAAACTAATATCTTTTCTTACAACAAACTTTACACCTGCGCTTTCAAAAATAAACTGTCCAGTTTCGCAGTTAGTGGAGCGGTATTGATACTTATTTAAGCTTTCTAGATATACCTTGAAAGTTCTCGTCAACCGGTTCCAGCAAGTTCCTTTCCAATAGCTTGTTTGGTTTGCGTCTTCTAGTATTGTATGAAAAGTCTCCACCAAGGGGAATAGGTATGTGTGCTATAGCATACTTCAGCTGTTGTTTTGGTTAGATTTTGTAGTATACTTTCAGGGTTTTGTTTTGGTTATAGTTTGTAGTATACTTTCAGGAATTATGTCTAGTGTAAAATAGTCAGGAATTCAAAAGTAATCAGATAGTACAATTCGTTACAATACGTTCTAACTTACTTACTTATTCGGCTCCCGATCCATGGAGGGTCTCTGCCTTGTATATTGCGATCTTCCATCAGTTGAGGTTCCTCGCAAACTCCCTCCAGTCGTCAAGCGCTCTTGCGTCTGCAACCGCCTGGTCCCTGTAGCTTAGGTTCGGTCTTCCTGGCCGTCTGGAACCTAGGGGCTGGGACTCGAAGATTTTTTTGGCTAAAGTGTTGTTGTTCATTCGCTCGATGTAGTCGACGCGCGTAGAACTGCTAAATTAGCGTTTTGTATAGTGTGCGTTTTGTCTTTCGAGAACCCATTTGTTTGGCCAAACGGAAGTAGCAGCGGTTCGCTAGGGTAATTCTTCGTCCGATTTTCACTAAGATGTTGTGCGTGGAGTTGATGTTGGTCTTTTCCAGGATTTGCCTCAATGTGAAAATTTGGTCTATCGTTGATCTGCCTGGCCTGAAGATACACTGGTACGTGACGATCATAGTGTTGCAGAAAGGTTTTAGACGCTCACATAGTACGCTGGATAGGATCTTGTAGGCAACATTAAGCAGGGATATGCCTCTCTAGTTTTTTAGTTTTTGCAGGGCATAGATTTGGCATTTGGGGCTATTTGACCAGTTGTGAGGCATACATACTTTCCTCCTCCCACACTTGGCTGATGAGCTGGTACATGCACCCTACCAGGACATCTCCTCCATACTTGAAGAGTTCCGCAGGTAGGCCATCAGAGCCGGCGGATTTGTTGTTCTTAAGCTTGTGGTTGGCTTTCTTAACCTCTTCAGTACTGGGCGCTGGGACTGGATCTTCATTGACTGGTCTCATGCTTCTTTGTTCTCCTGTTGCTTGCTCTACATAATTACCATTAAGCAGTTCCTGGAAATGCTGATTAAACACGTCGATAATTCTCTGTGCTTCGGTGATTAGGTTCCCTTCGCTGTTTCGAAGAGCTTGCGTGCCAGTCCTATAGCCAGGTGCCAGTTCCTTGGCTGTTATGAAGAACCGGCGGGTGTTTGTGGCGGTGCTAGATTCCTCGAGATACCTAAGCTGAGCAGCTGCGGATTCTCTTTTCTTTCTACGCAGGGTTTTTTCTCGTTCCTTTTCTTTTCACGGTTCTCCTCTCTTGCTGCGCTTGTTTTCCGTTGCAGCATTTGAATTCGTGCAATTTCCATCTCCTGCTTCAATACCGCGCATTTATCATTTATTTTCCTGGGTGGTTGGTACCCTATGGTGGTCTTGACTGTCTCCTTAATGATGTCGCGATACTGGTTCTATAGGAGTACGGCAGAGAGTTTCTCGATTAATTGCTCACTTTAGTCTCTGGCTTACTCAGATATGCTATAGCTGGCGATGTTGAATTTCTTCCTTTAGGTGGTCTTCGTTTTCTTTTCATTTGACAGTCGGGCTCTGAACTTTGCCACAACAAGAAAGTGGTTAGAGGCCACGTTTGCACCTCGGAAGGTTCGAACATACAAGATGTTTGATGCGTGCCTTGCGCAAATTAGCACGTGGGCGACTTGGTTGGCGGATCGACCACCTGGAGATCGCCAGGTTGCTGTGTGTATCCTTCGCCTGGGGAAACTAGTACTACTTATCACCGTATTATGAGCTGCATCCAAGTCGATTAGTCGGAAGCCATTATCTGTTGTCGTTTCGTGGAGGGTGTGCTTTCCAACTAATCCCGCAAAAATATTTTCTTTGCCGACTTTAGCATTGAAGTCTCCGAGCACGACTTTGACATCGTACTCCGGACAGGCTCCATAGGCTCCGTCCAGGAGGTCGTAAAACTCCTCCTTGTTGGACTCCCCAGCTTCATCGGTAGAGGTGTGTTCACATATTAGGCTGATGTTTTGGAAGGTAGCTTTGATGCGGATCTCAGCCAGGCGATCGCTAATCGGCTTAAAATGCATGAATTTCGATCTGAGTCCATTTCCCACGACGAATCCGCATTCCAACATGTGCATTCTTTGATGACATCTGTAATAAATATCGCAATCATTTCTTTTCCTTATTCCTGATCCTATCCATCGTATCTCCTGGATCATGGTAATGTCTGCCTTGTACCGCAAGAGTACAGATTCAAGTTTTTGAGTAGCACTTGGCATATAGAGTGTCCTTACATTCCAGGTGCATACTCGGAGGTCGTCCATTTTCGTTCCGGGTCTGGTTGCCATTTGAGGGGGGTCGTTATCGAGGCTTCACACGTCTCTCTCATATTAATTGTGTTTTTTACCGTGGTCGGGTCGTTAGCTTAACGGACTAACCTCCAATCGGTAGGGCCATGTTGCAATTCTTTCCTCGGTCAACTTTCGCGCTTACAAGTTTAGCAAGTCAAGACATAAAGTCAAGACTTGGAGGTAATGTAAGCACCTGATGTGTAGGAAAATATACACCTCCAAGCCCCCAGTTCCTACGACATCCATCCACCTGTTCATACGTTCATTCTTGTCAATTTTACATCGTGGAGGACAGTATATGGAAGCTACATTCAGTACAACATTCTGAGTTCTAACATGAACGATTATTTGTATTGATTCAGCCTCTATTTTCGGGCCTATCGTGCGTTCGATCGTTCGATGCTTTCTTTAATAAATAAAAATGTTTCACCTCTTACTTTGTTCGACTTACGAGTTGCGTGGTATTCTAAAAATCCATTGATCTTACTATTAGATTGTTTCTTGACATGTGTTTCCGATATCAAACAAATATCAATATCTTTCTCATTCATAAACATTTCTAGTTCTTCAAGTTTTTGCCATAATCCGTTGTCATTCCAAGTATTTTATACATTATACCCATTGTGTGTATTCGACGAGGAATTTTGTTGTTGGTTCGTTTTGTTGATAAGATTAGATAAGTGCGTATTGTATGTTTTGACGGCGATTTTTTGTTTGTTTTGTTAAAGCTCATACATTAGTGTGTATTAATGTATCTTATTAATGTGTGTGTTGCCAGTGCTTTAGTGTATCTATTTCTTAGATTTATGTATACGGAGTGGTATAATGTGTTTCATGTAAAATTGCTGAACCATGAGTTCCAACGACACGACACCACGGTGACGTTTATACAATGGGAAGATGGGGTCGTTATGAGCCATGTTTTATGTAAATACAGGGCTGGTATCACAAAATGTCAACTTCGTTGTGCTTTGACCGGTCCATAAAATTGAAATACATATACATACGTTGTAGATGACTTAGAATTACGAAAGGAAAAATTGTTTCAAATTAGGGAAGTTTTACTCCTGGCGCGTTTATATAAGTGCACACACTCTTTTTTTATATCATACGCGCACTAAAGGCGTTATGACCACACTTGATTTAATAGGAGATACCCCGATGTACATTCGTTTTGAATGTTAGAATATCACAATGGGAGGGAAATGTAGGGTCCAGTAAAGCATTTCATAGTCGTGTGGTACGGCTAAAGAAGGAATCCGAAGGACTACCGAGAACTGAAAATTGTACGGTTTCTTCGATGCAAGCGCCGCTCATGGACTAAAGCATTGAGGGAGGACCACTGTTTTACGACAATAGACATCATTGGGTTTTTGAAGCATTAAATTATTGCGGTTTCTTATTCCCCATTGTTTCGTATTCCCCATCGAAGGAAATAAGTGTGTATCTATAAACGAATATGAAAAGCTGAGGGTACAACAAAACAATATATTGGATTAGAAGTTTCAGAAAAGAGATCATTAATGAAAATGAGAGAAAAGAGTTGGAGACAGAACGGAGCCCTCGGACACACCAGCATTTATACTGTGAATATCAGACTTGAAACCGTCCAATACAACTTGTATTGAGCGGTTCGAAAGGTAATTTCTAATCCAATGAAGAAGAGATTCATTGATACTAAATATTTTCGTATGATAGCTTCAAGCCAAACTCTATCAAATGCTTTTGAAATATTAAGCGCAATAATCTTACTTTTTCCAAAAGACTTACTCCACTGTTCGTTGAGATATACCAGCAGATCGCCACTATTGCTACGACACCGTACTGCCAGTCATTAAGGAGATTTCGCTCTTCAAGGTATCGCTTAAGCTGATAATTTATCAGCATTTCCATGAACTTGGAAAGAAGGGACGTAAGTGCAATTGGACGGTAGTTAGAGTGTAAAGAAGATCCGCCTTTTTATGGACAAGCTGGACAAATGTTGTTTTCGATCCACTCGGAAAGATACCAGTAGAGTAGGACAGATGAAAAAGCTGCAGTAGTTTTGCCAGCGTTGGAGAACACGTCTTCAAAACAATAGGGGAGATACTATCTGAACCAGCGGATTTGCGAATATCATGATCTTTAACTTGGTTTTAGGTGATTGTCTCAAATAGATTTTTGAATTGCTTTTTAATCCTAAAAAATAACAGTACTCGCTATACATTTTGTTCTACCATATTAATTATCTGAAAAACGGATCTAACGATTTTGATTTTAAAAAAATGAGTACACCACCTGAGGTATAGTCTACATTTTGGTCAAAATATTTGTTTATATGTATTTTAATATATTGTTATTAACGGTATCGGCCATTTCCATTTTTTGATTTTAGACTTTCTCATAAACGGCTAAACCGATTTCAATCAAAATTTTGACATAGGAAGTCCTTCGATTTCTAAATAATACTTCGATTTCTAAATAATAATTCCAAAATTTTCGAAGAATAGTTTTTTTGGATTTTTGAAAAAAATGTATATTTTTTTTAAATTCAATATTTCGGAAGAAAACTGTGTTTTTTGCTTTTGGTTTTCGTTGACGATTTTTTTTTAAATTTAAGTTTATGTTATTAAATATTTAAAATATTTGTACCAATTAAAATATGTTTAACCGTTTCTATTAAAAATCTTTCGCATACGACGTGATTGAACATAAGAGGAAGTACGTGGGGTCCGTACGTTTTATTTTACTATTTGTTAGGACTTTTTACTTTAATGTCTTGAAAATACTCAGAAAGTACATACCCTTAATTTAAATAGCGGTTTCGACTTTCGGAAAGAACGGTGGTTCCAAGTTCTTAAGAATCACATTTTTTTCATTGCAGCATGAGCTAAGTGATTTATTTCTGCATTGTGTGTTTGGGTAACATTGGAATCCATTCATATTTTTGCCGTAAGTGTAGGGTATTAGCAGAAAACTGTCATATATTGCTGCTGAAGAATAAAATAAAAAACTCGGTGTTCGTCTCGTGCAAGATGAATAATGGTTTTCGTGCGGCGCCTTTTGTTTCTGTAACCCTACCAAAATTGCTATAAAATTGCGACAAAAATCATCGACTTTCAATTCTCGGTTGTTAGGTACTATATACCTGGGATAGGAATCAAAGTACCTTACATCCTAATTTTTTGAATACTGCGCTGAAATATTTTTTTACAAATTTGAAACGTTTTTTTTTAAATATTATAATAACTACCTATGCAAATTTGGTAGTTCCCATTTAATTATTTTATAAAGCATTTCCTTTTTTTTATTAACAAGAGATTAACTTAATTATTTTTTAACTTCATTTGCAGAAATACAACGAAATCGTGAATTTTATAAGAACGCAGATGTTCGTCCTCCTTTTACATATGCATCTTTAATAAGACAAGTAAGTTTCTTTTGTTTTTATTCTAAGCAATTATTATTATAATAAGCATATGCACGGTTTTTGTACATATAAGAAACGCGCATATGGCAACCCCAATACCAATATGAATATCATTAATCTAAATCACAGCAATGGTGCTCATACGCACACGCAATTTGTCCCACAAAAATATTCAGAACAGGGAAGATATGACGCTTGCGTCTCACTCTGACTGTAATAGATGCCAATAAGTTCGTACTGTTTTAATGCTCTTACAATGTTTCGGTAGTAAACATACTAAATTACCACAAACGTGGCAGTAGTAGCTCTGATAAAATGGGGGCGTTCGGTGTCGCACAGCTTTCTGATACCTTGTTGAAAAATATATTGTGTGTTTGTGAACGTATAAAACCCAATAGGTAACCATTTCTGTCAAAAGTCAAAACAGGAAAAAAAAACTAATTGCTTACGATTACGCTTCGGCTCAAAGTGAATTCAACATACATTTGTTGGACTAAATATAAATTTAAAATGAATCAGGAAGTAAGAACCACAACAAATGTTTCAACCGATTCAGAAGAAGTTGATGTATCAGGTATCAAACAACAATTAAAAAGACAGCTTATTTCCTAGTCAGCTTTGCACTACTATACCTAAGTATACTAGAAATTTAGCGCTAGCTTGGCTTCAATTTGGAAATTATATGTTTTGTTGGTTGTTTTAGTCGTCAACTGTTAAATGACAGGTATTTAACACGTATTACAACAACAACAAATGTATTGCACAGCAAAGCTGTGCGCTACCGAACTGTGGTTAACACACACAGGCAGCAATGTGAATGTGCACTTGTGCATTAGGTAGGTCATGGTAGAATTTATGCTGGTTTTGACAAGATTACAAAAACAATTTGTATGTAAATCAGTGATTTCTTTCAGTGGAAATTTGAGAAACACCCACCAGTGTATATCAAACAGCTCTTCCTAAGGCATGTAGGTACTGACTATTTTTGTTGGAAAGATTATACATATGTATGTATGTAGTAGGAAAAAATTAAAAATTCATTAAGGAAAAACCAGCTTTTTCAGCAGAGAATTCACAAGGTTAATGGTACTTGATTATTCAGCACTTAGTTATTTAAGATGAAAAATGTGAGGAAAATTCAATAGTAAATTTATTATTCGGTTGTTGATTTCTTATTCATCAGGTTTCTTCGCTGAAAAATGTGAGGAATATTGACCCGTATAATAACTTAATCAAATAATAAACAGGTTTTCATTATTGTATGCTGCACATTATTTTTCCTTTTTTAATTTGATTTAAAAAATAGCATTCATTGGTTTGGGAGATACATGTAGGGGAGAGGTGCGAACAGTGAGACACTTTTCTTTTAAATTGGTATACCTCTAAAAGTTTTCAAGGAATCGTAACCAAATTTGGAGTATATTTTAAGGCACATTTTGCATTATTGTTCCAAAGAAATTTTTTGTGAAATGACCTATGCGAGAAAAAGTAAAACTGTCTCACTGTTTGCAAGCAGTGCGATCAATGAGACAGTGTAAGACGGACAGTTAGATAAACGAAAAAAAAGAAATTCAAATTATAAAACGTTAAATAAGTGGGTAATTAGTATTTTATTAAATTAATTAAGTTACGTAAATATATTTCTTCAAGGAAAAGTAACAAAGAACAATAAACTAAAAAATGTAAAAAAAAACAATGAAAGTGCAAACAGTGAGACATGCCTCACTGTTAGTTTTTTGGAAATGTCTCACTGTTCACATTTCGTCATTTCATATAAAAACAAAAATTTTACAAAAATGACAAAGAATTCTAAGATTTTGTTGTTTTATAATAACAGAACACATATAAATGTTATATGTAACAAAAATTCTGTGTATTTACCTGATTATTTCCCGTTCGTGTTCTAAATTTAAACACACTCCGAAAAATACTTCGAAGGAATTTTTTTAATGTTTACTCGGTGGGGGATAACGCGCAAGTGAAATTCGTGCGCAACAAAATAAAATAGAGAATAAACGTTTTAACCAATACTGGCATGTCTGTACGTGCTTTCACAATGAATTGTCTCTGATATGTCTTTAATTAAATATGAACATCAGACCTTAACAATTATAATAGGTACTTTAATAAACTAAATACAATTAATAAGAGACAAATAAAATGGATGTAGTTAATGATCTATAAAATGAATTATTTATAATTTTACGAATGTAAGCTTAATAATTTATTTGGGAAGAGTTAATCGCAAACGTCTAGACAAATTGGCGGTTCATGTAAGAAAGGCGGAAGTTAGCTTTGATACTTCAGCTGTCCAATTATAGGCCCGTTCAGATATGTTAGTTTATGAGCTATGTTCAGTTGTTGGTTGATGTTGTGTCCAGTCTTCAGATGATTGTTCACATCATTCCTCCACACAAATTAAACTTCCCACCATCGTTAGGGTTGGAATCGTACAACAGGACGTCGAACTCGGTTAGACCGACGAGGACTACTAACATATGGAGATCTCGTTTTATGAATGGGCTTTGATGGTTGTATCGAACGGGAATGACTATGAGGACTAGTTTTATGTGGAACGCTACTTGCCTGATTAGATTGTTTGTTTAAATTATCAAAGGTGGCTCTTGCTTCAAGAAAGTAATGGGAGAAGGAAGATGGTTCACTTCTTACCCTAAGCTGGTTCTGGTGACGCTTCCACAAGCCACGATTGGTTTTAACTAAGTACATCTTTGTTCCTATGGACTTAATAATGATGGCTTCTGTCCAACGATGACCTCTCGCGAAATTTCTGGCGTAGACAGCTTCGTCCTTTTTAAATTTCTTGGGTAGAGTAGATGATGAAGTGCTTGAATGATATTCTGGTACTAGCTGTGATATAATAGTACGATGCTGTTTCCCGTGCAGTAGTTCAGCAGGCGATTTTCCGGTTTTTGGATTTGGGGTTGTACGGTAGATTGATAGGCATTGGGACAAGGCTAAGTTTTCATTTGGATTTTCATCAAGGATCTTCTTGAATTGACTCTTGAACGTACGGACAATTCGCCGTTGGAGGCAGGGTGAAATGTTGCTTTTCGTAAATGCTGGATTCCGTTTCCGTTTTGCAAAAAATAGTAAAGTCTGATGATGCGAATTGTGGGCCGTTATCCGACACCATTGTTTCAGGGAGTCCTTCTAGGGTAAATATTTTGGTTAAAGCTTGGATAGTCGCGGCGGTGGTGGGCATTTTTTACGGGCACAACGAAAGGAAACTTCGAATATGCATCGATGCAAATTAACCACATTTGATCTACGAATGGACCAGCGTAATCAATATGGACTCTTTGCCAGGGACGATCATATATGCCAGGAGCTGTATTCCTTCGTGGGGTTTGTTGCAGATAACTGGCACACTTTGCAGTTTGAAGCTCGTTCTTCTATAGTTTGGTCCACTTTTGACCAACAGCAGTACCTTCTGGCTAATTGTTTCATACGAACTATGCCCCAGTGTCCTTCGTGTAGCATATCAGTTACCCTTTTTTGAAAATCTTTTGGAATCACCAGTCGAAGATGTTCGGTTTGAAGCAAAATTAATCTTTGATACTCTGATAGCGACATGTTTCTATTGAAAAATGGTGTAACATCCTGATCTTTCTCCGAAAGTTTTTCTGGCCAACCTGAGAGTATAAAACTAAGAACTTTCTTAAGGGTAATGTCTTTGTCAATAGAAGATACTATATCTGCCTTTGCAATTGGAAATGTTTCGACCTTATCCGAAAATACATCTGCGATTTCCATACACACCTCTTCCTGCTTACGAGATAAGGCATTAGCATTTGCATACTTCTCATTGGATCGATAGATAATTCTATAAGTATAGGCCATAAGATTAATCGCCCATCGTTGTAACGGCTTTAAGTCATTAGAGGCAGTTTCTTTTCAGGGTTAAAGAGCGATACTAGTGGTTTATGATCAGTAGTTAACGTAAATTTGCATTCGTACAAGTACTGATCAAATTTTTGTACACCATATACAATGGAGAGGGCCTCCTTTTCAATTTGGCTGTACTTTTGTTGTTGAATGTCAAGCGTTTTCGATGCGATACCAATTGGAAATTCATTCCCCTTTTCATCAATGTTCGCTATTACTGCTCCTATTCCGCATCAGTTGCTAAACCTTGTGGTAACTCCGGTCGATAATGAACGAGACAAGTAGCATCCATCTGCTGTTGCTTAAGATTTTAGAAGGCCCTTTTTTGTGACGATCGCCATATAAAAGGTATGTGTTTCTTGAGAAGACGGTTAGGTAGGGCAGCCACTTCGGAAAAATTTCGAATGAACTTCCCATAATAGTTCATTTTCTCTAGGAAGGTTTGTAATTCTTTTCGCATGACGCATATTTTGTATAGCAAGATTTCCAGATTGGGCTGGACGAATTCCCTGTGCATTAATTAGATGACCTAGGTACTCAACTTCTGATTGAATGAACTGACACTTCTCGCGGTTCACTCGCAGCCCATTTGCCAAGAGTCTCTCAAACACAGCCTCAAGATTAAGCAGGTGCTCTTTGTCATCTTTTCCCGATACGAGTATGTCGTCAAGATATATCGCACAACTAAGACCTGATAATACCTGTTCTTGCGTCTTTTTATTAATAACTGGGGCACTTGCGACACCAAAATTAAGTCTCTCGTACATATAGATGCCAAGCGGTGTATTAACTACTGCTAAATTTATTGAATCGTTATTTAATTCTATTTGCAAGTAGGCATCTGCAAGATCTATTTTCGAAAATCGCTGTCCACCTGCTAGCTTATGAAATAGATCTTCTGGCATTGGTATTGGATACTGATCTATTTCAAGATGCGGGTAACCTTGAAGTCACCGCATATGCGAAGGCCCTTATTTCGTTTAGAGACAACGACAATAGGTGCAGCACATTCGCTGAATCGGGTCGGTTTCCAGATTCCAGCGTCCTCTAGACGCTTAGCTTCTTCTTTAAACGCATCCAATAGAGCGGAAGGAATTGGCCTTGATTTATGAATCTCAAGACCAAACGCATTGAAGCAATCCAATCCAAAAATATTGTGACCTGATGCTACATCAACAACTAACAACGACAATTGTTTATGCTGACCACCAAATTCAACCTCCACATCTAGTTCGCCTAAAACTGGAACGTCTGTGTTACCGTATGAGCGAAGTGAGCGACTGGTTTTGTTAAGCGAAGGTGCTCTTATTTCTTGATACCCTGACAGGCCAATCAGCGAACAGCTAGCTCCTGTATCAAGCAAAAATTTTATAGTGTGATTATTTAAATTCACAAAAATCTCCCATTTTGAACCGGCTTGGCATTTTATTTCACCAACTGTAAGTACGCTGTCTGTTTCTTCTGCGTTTTCAGAATCACCCTTTTTACCCGCGATCTTATTGAATTTACTGCTGAAACATACTGATGCGATATGACGTATGCGCCCACACTTTCTACACTGATCTCTGACAAACCTACATGAGTCCCGTGAATGCTTCGTCCAAAATCCAGGACAAGATTTCCAATTATTCTTACTACCACCACGATTTTGTTCCCTATTCTGCCAACTGTTTCTACCTCCAGAATTCTTCCAACCCTCTGCTTTAACCTGATTCACATCCAACGGCTCAACACTATCGGACTTTATAAACTTAAGCGATTTCTGTGTCGATTCATATGCTTCCGCAATGGAAAAAACTTCTGCTAGAGTAGGATTAATTTTTTGCAGTGACGCTGAACGCACTAGGTCATGTGGAGTGTGTAAGATGATTACATCTCTAATCATTTCATCCACAAATTCTTGCAATTGGTTCTCTGAAACTGAAAGCACATGTCTTAGCTAACCCTTTTAACTGCGCAACCCACTCCCCATAAGTTTGCCCACTACGTATTCTACACTTCCAAAACTCGAAACGAGCAATTGAAATGTGAACTTTTTCCTTGAAGTGATCAGAAAGCATTGCCGTCAACTGTTCATACCCTTTATCGGCTAACTCTTCGCCTCCCAATAGGTTTTGCAGAAAATTATATATACTCGTATCTGGCCCAAGCCACGATAAAAAATAAGCTTTTTTTCATTTGCACTCACCACCTTATATGCTAAAAAATGCTGTTCTAGCTGCTCCATGTACAAGTCCCATGTGTTTTTCTCAGCCGAAAATTGTTGAGACTGTGGCACAGCTCTTTAAGTTGTACTTCCATTATTTGCTGAAGGAACTTGCTTCAAAATGGTTAGGTGTTCCATTTGCGATTTAAGTAATTCCTTTACAAGGTCCTCCATCTCTGCCATCTTTAAGATTACAAATTTGTTTATCCAATTGATACGAGGAAGCACATGCGAGTCAAGCAATTATTTTTTGTTCTCTTGTCGTCAAATGATATGTCTAATTAAATATGAACATTAGACTTTAACAATGATAACAGGTACTTTAATAAACTAAATACAATTAATAGGAGACAAATAAAATACATGTAGGTAAAGATCTATAAAATGAATGATTTATAAATGGACGAATGTAAGTTTAATAACTTATTTAGAAAGAGTTAATCGCAGACGTCTAGACAAATTGGCCGTTCACGTAAGAAAGGTGGAAGTAAGCTTCAATGCTTCGGCTGCCAAATTATAGGCCCGTTGAGATATGTTAGTTGATGAGCTTTGTTCAGATGTTGGTTGATGTTGGGTTCAGCCTTCAGATGATTGTTCACATCAGTATCACTGTTTGCGCTGTCTCAATTAGCACTTTTCCCCTACATATGTAGATAGCCTTAAAGTAGCCATTCACGATGCGACGCTCGCATGGACCGTGCGTCGTATCGTCGGTTGCAAGCATCGTCCGACGGGCTGTTCGCTGAACAATGTAGCCAAAACTTTATCACTCGTTAAAAGTCTTTTTAAATGTGAAGTTGTATGCTAGCATGAGTAATTAAAAAAGAAAAGCTGCAATTGCTGTAGCACTGTTGGAAGGTGTAGATGCAAAAAAAAGTCAAAGTGGTCAAAGGAATGGTTTCTTAGATAAATATACTCTGACATGAATTTGTTAAGGGATTTGATGTCGGAAGAACCGAATGATTACAAAAATTACCTTAGATTGGACCATGCAACATTCTTACAACTACTAGAATCGACTCGAAACCAAATCAACAAAAACAATACTTCTATATTCTGTAAGTGCAGAAAACCATTTAGCAATAACGTTACGTTTTTAGCTACGGGAAGAAATTATGAAGATTTTGCAACTTCGTACAGAGTGTGTTGTCAGTCCATTGGAAAGATAATCCCAGAAACTTGTTGGGCTATATAAAACACCTTAAAAAATAAATATCTAAAAGTATGTACGAATACCATTTTTTCCATTATAAAGGATTTTTTAGTGTTATATTGTTTGCTGCTGTGAATGCTAACTACGAATTTTAGTATGTTCACGTTGGCGTCAATGGAGAAGTATCAGATGGGGTCTCAGCAGACAAAACTCTTAAGAAAGTAAGACGCAAACGAACTGTGTCTACCAAACCCTCGATTATTGTCCTCAAAAATATCATTTAAATTTCCATACGTTTTTGTAGCAGAGCAAGCTTTTCATTTAAAAAAAATATTATGAAGCCTAATTCGGAACCCTTAACATGCGATGAAAAAGTTTTTAACTATAGGTTAAGCAGAGCTCGTAGGATAGTGAAGAATGCTTTCGTAATTTTTGAAAATAAATTTCGTGTGTTTCATACCAATATAAGACTGGATTTCAAAAACATTGGTGCAGTGATACTAGCCAGTACTACATAATTACGCTAGAAGAAATCCTCAGCAGATATATTTATCTCAAAATTTAGTTGATTCTGAAAACCAGGAAACGGGTGATATAACACGTGGGTTGTGGAGAGAAACTGTGAAACTAATTCCTTCATAAGTAACAAGATCGTGCCGATATTCGGATCAGGATTCAAAAGTTGTAAGAGACAACTATAAACGCTATTTCAATACAGTTGGAAAGGTTCTTTTCAAGAAAAAAATTATACAATAAATTAAGTAACTTAATTAAATTAATAAATACATTTAAATGAATTACATTTTTTCTATTTGTAAAGTACAAGATTTTCTTTTTTTAATTAAATAAACACAAATCCACATCAATTTCCTCTGTACCTATATTTGTAATTATCTATGAAGTACAAGCTTGCGTTGTTGGAAACAAATAGATATTAAAGTGAACATTTTACAATTTGTATTTCATTTCGAATGCTTTTGCAGAAAGACAATATATTCATCCAAATCTTCCGAGTAATTAAAATCTGTCCTTTGAGTAACATCAGAAGAGGATGTGCAAGTTTCTTGTGAGAGAATAATAATAATCCGATTTTCGTAATCATTCGCATCATCATACTCGTCCATTTCATAAGATTCTTGCCGTGATTCGTTGGATCCACCGTGGCTGTATGTTTTGAAGTTGTCGAAGGAAACTAATTTGCGTTACAGTTACAATATTTTGTTTGCAAAAGCTCCCGTGTAGCTGGAGCTATCGCAGCAGTGTTTGGTGAGAATGTAAAACACCCTTCATAAAGCTTGTTAACTTATCCGTAATATATTACATCACTTATTATCTTTTCATCAAGTAAACGTTGACCTTTGGACATTTTAATTTTTTTCTTTTGTGACCTTTAGTCCAGATTATGCGTTTCGCCCAGGTACTACAGTTGGACTCATCAGTTAGATGCTGTAGTACCCCTCTAAGACGCAAAATATTAGTCGATGGCTACCGATCCAAATAAAATGTACAGCTTTCAAACACTGTGAACCTGGGCGAAACGCATAATTTGGACTAAAGGTCACAGGAGAAAAAATTAAAATTAAAAGCAGAGTCCACAAAAAAAGAAGAAAACCAATACCTACGTATGCACATGCGTTTGTATTGTTTTTACATTTCTTCTTAAGACTTTGGACATTTGTTCTAATTGTGAACCAATCCTTAAACCTAGGTATACATCATCATCTTCATGGCCAGTAGATAAATGTTTCGTAGCCAATTCAATAAGATTTTCTTTCTTTTTAATGAGATAAGCTGTTTCCTGCGCAAAACTTGTTCCGGCTGATGACATGGTGATGACATGGTCGGCGAAAATTTCGAAGCTGTGTTAAAGTCTGTTGAAGGAACTTGTTGAGTATCACTCTGATAACTTTCTTTTTATAAACAAGTAATTAATTTGTAATTCCAAAAATATTCCTGTACAAATATAAAAGCTCATGAAAGGGACTTACCAATTCACTGTCTTCTCATGATATTCCAACTCTTCCAATTTCATCTTCAGCTGTGAAAATAAGTAAGTTATAGTACTAAAGCGAAGGTTGGTATACTTCATCCGTTCCGCTGTCGGATTTTTTCGAGTTTAATACCTTTCTTAACTCTCTTCTAAATTCAGACCTAAGGTTACATATTTGTGTTCTAACCAATTTTTCATTTGCTTCCGGATAATATTCTTTGGCAATTTTCACCAACGCTTCATATGCTACATTTCTCATTTGTTTATTGCTGTGTAAAGAGCTTTGTGCCTACCACAAACATGAATGTCTCTCATAAAGAGATATAAATTCTTTTACGAATTTCTTATCTTTATTTTCTCCCATTGTGCATGTAATCTGGTTGACGTTCATTTACAGAATGATTTAAAATAATGTTCGCAGAAACCGTTGTAAGCATACACATATACATTACGCCCAATTGGTCGTGTCGCAAGGTTCGTAGAAATTTTCAACGGACCACGCCATGGTCTCTTGTCGTGCGGTCCGATGTAGCCCATTCACGATAGAACTTGACGTATTCGACCAAGGTCTTTGCGACTGTCCGTTCGATCGTCACATCGTGAATGCCTACTTTTAAAACGACCACTGACAGAGAAACGCATACATAAAATAAGTAATTGCTAGAAAAAAAGAACATGAATCAAAGAAAACAAGATTACGACACTTCTTTGTTTTTCTTATTTTACTGACGTCATATGTGAAACAAAATCTGCAAATTGTTGTCTGTTGATTAATGGATTTTGTTTTACATATGACGTCAATAAAATATGAGATACAAAGAAGTGTCGTAACCTTGTTTTCTTGATTCATGACAAAAGAAGGTATTGCTTGAACCATAAACTAATAACATGAGGACCTGAAACCTCTGCTGTATTTTGGCATTTGCCAACAAGCTGAAAAACGCACACAAGTAACTATTCCGTTCCTCTTCCAATAAAAACGCACCCAAGAATCTTTTCTGTTCTTCTTCCTATAGACACATATATAACACAGCGCTTGTAATTTGTTTTTCGATTTCACATCTATTCATGGATAGAGTGCCAAATGTACAAATACAAAGCGTACGATGGTTTCCAATCGTAATATGGTTTATTCGTGGTTTGAAATATATCACTTGGTGAACGCTTGGTGAACGGTTGGGTCGGTTGCGTAGAAAAGGATTCAAGAGAACAAAAATGATGCACAAGAGATTTAATGAGTATAATGCCAGAGATGAAATACTTTTTTGAAAACTGCACAATAAAAACGATCATACCTCATACAAATAAAGTGCATCCCTGTAGGGTGATATTTTGCAAAATTAATGAGATGAGCAAAGAAATTTGGAGAGAGCTGCGCAGTAAAATGGCCAAGTGAATGGGTTCAAGCTATACACACTAGAGTGGGTAGTTTCAGACGACTCGTTTTTGAACCAAATATTAAGTAGAAAAAAAGAATGGTTCAAAGCTTTCAACGACTTCCGATGGCGCATGCGTTTTAAAATTTGTCGAATACTGCAAAATTCCCGTTCTTGGCATATTTTCTTCTTTAATGTAATTTTTTGGTAGACTTATACTTGTACCAAATATCAAGCAAAAATAAAATTAACACCCTCAGTTAAATCATGCATTCACTGAAAATTAAACCGATGTCGAGACAAATTTCGTTCAATTAATAAAGAAAAAGTTTTGAAATAAAACCTAAGTTTCCTCCCATACTTTACAGATGAGAATTTGACTAAGATCTACAGCTATACTCGTAACTAGCAATCATTATGGAGTTTTCGACCAGGCAACCGGTACAATTGCAATATGTGTCCTGCACGATTTTGGATTGATTACTCATGCGAACGTTTCGCATGTCATAGACAAAAACAAATTAAAAAGAGAAAAAAACAAAATATAAGGACCGAATTAAGAAGTAATGCCGGATTTACACGACTGCCAAGTTCGCAGTATTTACTGCCAAAATACTTCTGTCATTAATTTAATTAACGAAATTCGCTTACACGAAGCTAAAATAATGACAGATAAAAATACTGTCAACACTGGCAAGTCTCGAAAAGCTTAGCTTGGCATGAGGAAGTGTTTTAAGCTTGCTCTGTATTAAATTCATTTTTGGTTAATTTATAAATCAGTTGAAAAAAAAAACATAAAATTATATAACTATACAAATTGAGAAGTGTGGCAGCGATATTTGAGAAATTGGAAAGCTCTTTAATATTTATTTCAATTTAAAGAAAAATAAAATAATTTGTTTTGTGGTGTGGTGAATTCAAAGCTGAACTTATTCGACATTCGAGTCAGTTGAGGTGATAAGCGGCTGTCCCTGTCATTATTCACTTAACAGCACAACAAAAAATATTACTCCCCTCTCCGCCTGATATTATTTCATAAATTTGCTGGTCAACTTGTGTGTAAGGAAAGCTATCTTGTTTTTGGTGTAATTACATTTAACCTTCTTAGCAAATACACAATCCAATTGTTAGCAAAACCGGAAACCAATTTATTGATCTTTCGAATTTGAAGTTGAAGTTCTAAAAAACAGTGATTCCCAGCTCTGCTCATGAGTTTCGATTCAAAAAATAAAAGAACTTTTAGAGAAACTTCACCGGAAACTGAAAATTCAAATTTCTTGAAGAAATGCTGCACCACGTCCCAAATGGCTGAAAACTTTTCAATGGCTATTCTAATTGCAGAAATGGACAAACTCTTAGATCAGAAACTTGTTAAAATAGCTACAAAGGAGGACATAAACGGTATCAGAGTCGATGTAGCTGCCCTTCAAGAAAAAAACAATTTACTAAGGGAGGAAATTGAAAAGCTGAAAGTTGGTGAACAATTGCTCCAGAAAAGAGTTGAAGAAGCAGAAAAATTTTCAAAGAGTTTAAATGTAATTGTAAGTGGATTAAATGCAGAAACTGTCCAAGAAGCTAAACAGCAATTCCAACAAGTATGTAGTAATACTCTCACCGTTAAAGCCACGGCGAGCAGTGCTCGTAAAATAAATTCATCAAAACACAGCAGACCAGCCTATGTTTTTGAACTTGCCAACGCTGATAAGGTCCACTCTGTTATGTCTGCAACCAAAAACCTGTCCAACATGCAGATATCTATTAATAAAGATCTAACGTCGAGCGAAAGGACAGAACAATACCACCTCCATCGGGTCAAAAGATGTCTTTTGAAGGCTGACAATAATTTACACGTTGAAATCAAACGCTGGACTATAACTGTAGGCGGACATCGTCGTTTCAAATGCAACAAAGATGTTGTTGTAAGAGCTTTTAATGAAAATGACAGATCATTTCTTTTACAACATCTATGAACAGATTCTAATTACTCTGTCATACTGGATACCTCTTCAAATACGCAACAATTAAGTAATATAGTAACAGATAAAAACAATTAGCAATCGAAAGTCTGTCAGGTTTTATCGTATAATATAGCTGGTCTTGTCAATAAAAATTTTGTATGTAATCTTTTTTTTAAATACGTTTGTCAATTTGATATTTTCTTTTTGTACGAATCATTTGTCTTGTCTGAGCATACACAACGCCATGAAATTTATTTTAAAGAATTTAAGTTATTTTCGATTCCGGCAATAAAAACTCATAACTTCGGCAGAGCTAGTGGAGGGTGCTTATTTGGATTCCGTAGGGACATCGAAACTACATATCAACAAAAGTTTCTGAATGTTCAGAATACAGTCATTTTGAGAGGAAACTTTTCTGGGTCAATCTTAAATCTAATATCAAACTACATTGATTGTAACCATTGGGTTCGTGAATGTGAACATTTGAAAACTTTCTTCGCTGAATTAGAATCAAATAATTTTATTCTCATGGGAGATTTGAACGTCAGAACGGGTGCGAGGGGATCCATTGATGCAAGAATACCTTCACCTTCTATAAACGGTGCTCGATGCTCGAAGGATGCTATCAGCGACAGTAACTGCAACAAATTTTGTGAGTTTTTAGACGACATCGGTGCATTAATTCTAAATGAAAGAGGTTTTGGTGATAAAACTGGCGAATATACGTATGTGTCAAGTAGAGGATCTTCAGTGGTTGATTATTGCTGCCCCTCATACACTGTTCTAGAAATAATTGGTAACTTTTCGGTTGGATGTACGACATTTTCTGATCATATGCCACTAGTTTTAGATATAAAAGCAGCTTATGTTACTACCAGACAACCTGTCACAAATCTTCTTCCAAGGCTTAAATAGTTGAAGGGTTGATTTCTTCAATAAAATTCATGATATAACTGCTGAAAGAATAGTTACAAATACTAACATTGAGACACGATGTTTGACCTTAAAAGAATGTATCTACACAGCTTATAGAAATTCTAGTACTTCAAATATTACATTTGAAAGAAATAAACCGTGGTTTGACTTGGATTGCCACTTAAGTAGAAAAACGTCACTTAAGCTACTTAAAATTTACAGAAAATTCAATTAAGAAGCTAGCAGAAAGAATTATTGTGAAGCAAACCAAAAGTATAAAGCCTTATGTAAAACGAGACAACGTCTATACTACCAACGTATTGCGAGTAAACTTTCTAGCATCAATTCAGCAAAGGACTGGTGGAAACTTGCAAAGGAAATTCGAAGTAATTCTACGAGTACTGCACCTCAGATCACAGCTACCGAGTTCATGTCACATTTTGAAACCGCTCTAAGTTATAATGGTACACAGAATGATTCGTTTAGCCCAGAAACACCTACAATTATTATCGCTCAACTTGAGCCATTTGAATTGCAAGAACTCAATGTGGGCTTAACTTCCGCCAAGGATAACAAAGCTCCAGGTATAGATGATATACCTTATGAATTCTATAAAAATGCTAGTAACAATTTTATTAACGAGGTACATGCTTTTCTCAACGAAATTTTTGAAACTGAAACGATAAAATCCTCATTCAAGAAATCAACAATTTTCCCAATTTTCAAGAAGGGCGACGCAACCATTGTATCCAATTACAGCGGACTTTCGTTCTTAGATACTCTTTATAAGCTATTCACCACTTTGATCTTAAACCGCCTAACTATCTGGATCGAGAATAACAACATACTCAATGAATACCAATCTGCTTATCGAAATAACTATAGCACCATTGATCAGATATACAATCTTTCATGCCTGATTCAACTACAGCTAAGCGAGAAAAAAAGCTGTATGCTTGGTTTCTAGATTTAAAGGCGGCCTTTGACGACATCAACCGACAAGCTCTGTTTCACAAACTGGCAGCTTTGGGTATATCAACGAAAATGAGTTCAATTATCAAACTACTTTATCAGCGGACAGTTGCAGTGGTCTGGGACGGAAAGAATGCATCCAATTTTTTCAGCACGACCAAAGGTGTTAAGCAAGGATGTGTATTAAGTGCTCTACTGTTCGTTCTGTTTTTAAATGACCTACTCTCTGAACTTCCAATGGGAATATTTGTGGAAGGAAATATTTAGGAATGGAGGTCGCAGAGCAGCCAGTGAAAAATGGTACTTTAATGAAGCTGAAATTAAAATAACAAACCAATACAAGTATCTCGGCATCATATTTACTTACAACATGTCATGGTCTGAACATCTGACAATAAGACTGGCAACCTCGAAAAATGCAATAAACGCTACCTGGTCGAAGTTTATAAAAAACAAACACGTTCCACACTCGAGCCAAATTTAAAGTCCACGATGCAGCCACAAGGTCGATTATGTATTATTGGGCACAGGTGTGGGGGTACAAGGAGCACCCCCAAGTTGAAAAACTACAAAGGTTCTTCGTTAAAAGATGTTTCAACCTGCCCGATAACACACCAAACTATGTAGTACATAATGAAACTGGTCTGTCGAAAGCATGTCTCACAACACTGACCGTACATTTCGGATACATACGCAGAATATTAAGTCTTCCCCTCGACAGATTTTCCCACATCCTCTCTTTGGCAGTACTTCAAAAAAATGTTTATTGGGCCCAGGAATGGTCAGGCCTTTTCCAAGTAAATGAAATAGATTTCAACGTCAATACCAGCAACTTTGAATGGAAAAACGCTCATCACATGCTTTTGGATAAACTTAAGGAAAAATTATGTAAGTCATTTACCGATCGTGCTCTTCAATCTCAATTCCAGGACGAATACTGCAAGTTATCCTTCACAGATGTACCCAATTATTTCCATGACTCAAATTCACGAGAAATGATAAGCCTTATATTAAAAGCACGATGTGGGTTACTGGATTTGAATGGAAGGGCGTTTCGTAACAACACTGTCGGACTTTGCACAATATGTAACCTTGATGCAACCGAGAATACCTACCACTTCATCAGTATTTGTCCTATTTTCAAAACTTACCGCTGAATATTTCTGGGAGCGGAAGCAATTGACCACCCAGAGTTTCTCAATATACTGAATGGCAAATGTTATTTAAAACTATACAAATTCTTAAAACATGCTATACACTATAGAAACTTAATTGCAAATGAATATAATTAAACTAAAATAAAACTTAAATACAAGCTAAGCCAACATTTAAATTGTAAAACTTGTTAACCTGGCAGACAACTCTAATAAGTTATTGTCCTAATTAATTTTGTAAACCAGCATAATCTTGTTTTTTGCTACTATTTTTTGAGAAAAATAAAATTATTTAATCTACCTATCTGTCACTGGCAGTAAAGAATGAGCAAGTTCATTCTTTATTGCAAATTGTCATTATTTGAAAATTGTTGTCAGTATTACACGATGTCAGTATAATGCCACAACTTAACGAAAATTCTGGACCATTTACACGACAAGAAAAATAATGCCAAGATTTTCACAGTAATACTGATAATTTGGCGGTCGTGTTAATCCGACATAAGCCTGATCAATTTCCACAGTTGCATCGAAAAGGTTTCGCAGATTTAAAAAAGAAGAACCTTGTTCTCTTATTCGGGAACCAGGTTCAGTATATGTCGGCCATGTTACCCCAAGTTCTGGAAATTTTGAGGGCATATTCAATTCTACCATTTCTTTTCGTGATATATCACGAGTGTCTTAGGATGCGATGGAACTCTCATTAATACTGGTTGGAAAAATAGTCTAATATGCCGAATAGAAATGGACTTTCAAAAACCTTTACAGTGGACAGATTGTCTTCTCCATTTTAATGAACTTCCTTTTCGGCATTTATTCCAGTACTTTGACGGTAAATCAACAGGTCCGAAATCTTTGAAAGGTCCAATTGGTGAAAAAGTTATTGACTGTGATAAAAGTGCAGTTACGTCTTTTCCCTTCAAGCAAGCGACTCCGTTTTGGATCCGAAACCACTTCATAAACGGTCCCAAAATCGGATCGGAAACGATTCCAAATCGAATCAAATTAGTATGGAAATTAGAATCACCACGGAGCCATTATGTGAATGTATTGTGAGAGAGAGAGTTTTCTACTTCACCATACTCAGCGAAAACGGAACCTAAATGGAATCCAACAAAAATGAACTAATCTAATAAGAAATATGCTCTCTTACAAATATTAAACACTTCTTTGTTGCAATAATCCTATTTTGTTGCAATATTCCCGTTTTTTTATTTTAAAGTATTATTTTATAATTTTTTACACTTGTTATGTATTTTAAGGTTTCCTTGAAGATACAAATTTCCTTGTTGCTTGCTTACTCTGCAAATTGAAAAAAAAAACAATTACTGTTTCTCTCCATTTGTCTTCATTTCTAGTCCATAAAAATACTCCCCACTCGAATATCGACTACTCTCTCTATTTTCCGGCCCATACAAAAATAATATCGATTCTTGTTCTTCTTTTTACATGCATACACAAAAAATGTTTTAATATGTGTGTTGGGGAATTTCCTTCTTATATCCCATTCAAAAAAAAGATTCCTCGTGCTTATCTTCATCTTCATAGGCAAAAATTTGGTCTTCAAAAAAAACCAACCACGATTGTGTGCTATAATTAAAAATTGTTTGCAGTACCAAGAGAATAAAGGAGGTACAGTTTTCTTTTCTCTACCTTTTATTTAGAGACCAGCTTTTACAGAATATCAAAAAAAGACTAACTTAAGAAATTATACAATGATCTTATCAGAGCGACAAGATCTATGCTTAAAGCTTATTTGAAATAAAAGTGCTGATTTGCATATATTGATTGAGTTACTATTTTGAGTTTAATGTATGTAAATATACGCAACTCAATTATAAAGTTAAGCTTTATGATAACAAGGTTTGGATAATAAAGGGTCCGCCAAATAACTTTTTTTTTTTTGAAAATGGGCGCAAAATATCGAGTGTAGCTTCGGCTGTGTGGCACGTAGCGCCGTCCTGTTGAAACCAAATATTGCCAATGTCCTCCTCTTCAATTTTTGTGAACAAAAATTCGTTCAACATGGCCCGATAACGATCGCTATTGACTGTAACGGTCACTCATTGCTCATTTTCGAATTATGCCTCTGGACCAAAATCCGCACCAAACAGTGACTCGTTTTGGGTGTATCGGCTTTTCAATGTATGCGTGCGTGTTTTCTGTGCCCCAAATGCGACAATTTTACTTGTTACATACTCGCCAAGATCAAAATGAGCTTCATCTGAAAAGCTGATTTTTTTTTGGCAAAATCGGCATCTTCTCTAAGTCGATCGCAGGCCCACTTAGCGAACATTGTTCAAGCGTATACACAACCATATTCGTTCAGCGGAAGGATAAAACTAATTATCTGTCAAATCAGACATGAGCTAAGTGTTACCATTCACGAAATAAGCACTAGTTGAAAAAAAAAACGTTAGATGGCGGACCCGTTAGTTAATACACCTAAAAGTAGGCTTTAATAAAATAGAGTATCTTTTTTTTTTTAAAGAGCCTTATACTATACTCATCAGCAAAATAGAACCGTTGTGCTAATAAAATGAGTCTAGTTTTCACGAAAACTACTTCATGATGAGAAAGATTTATCGAAGAATATCGATAAACATAAAATCTTTTTTTTTTTTGGAAGTAGCTAAATTTATAAATCTGAATATATAGGTCAACACTTTTACGTTTGTTTAGATTTGTGGTAAAGATTTTAATTTTTCTTGTTTCAATGTTCCAGTTCGGATCCTCTTGAATTTTCGTATTGGCCAAACTTCCTCACATGAACTTAACTAGCTTGGACCATGCCACCATTGGGCATTGTTAATTAAAAATTGAGGCATTATACCCCGAGAACCGATATCCGCGGGATTATGCTCAGAGGGAACATGTTTCCAAATACTATTTGGGGGACTATCCAGTTGTACTGTAGCAACTCGATTTCTCACCAAAGTTTCAAGGCGAGAGGAACATTCTCGCATTCAATAGAATACAATTATAGAGTCTGTCCAAAAATAAACTGGGCAGTTTTATAATTTTAGACTACTTTGTACAGCGTTCACTAACTTTGTTAGCAAAACAGCTCCACAAAGCTGTAAGCGCGGAATCGAAATGGCCTTCAACGGTGCTACTTTCGTTTTTGAACAGAGGAGGTGTGTTAACACATTTCCGGATGCATCTGAAACCCTTGAGTAGACCGTAGCATCGTACGTATTTAGAGACGCATCGCAAACCCATGTATTTCTAGACGCATCTCAGGGGTATAATTTATCCATCTTTGGATTTTTATATGTTTTATTATTGGAAAAGACTTCACAAACTCTTTCCAAATTCGCAAGTGATTTTATTTTATGGGCGCATCCCAATCAACCTTTTCATTCCATACATCTTGCATCAAAATTTTTAATAAAATTGTTGTTGAAGCAAGCCAGCCATTAGGGTCATACATTTTCTAAATATTTGAAAAGAGTTCACGTTTTGTTAATTGAGATTCTGTAGACGGAAATTGTTTACATCGAATAAAAAAATGATCTTCTTTTGCATTCCAACCTATGTCTAAAACTTTTGCATTTGAAGATTCTTCGAAATGAAGAAAGTGTTGATCTAAAATGTCCCCCCTAGGGATGTTTTCCAACAAGCGAGGGTGGTTTGCAGTCCATTTTTTCAACGAAAATCCTCCAGACCAAACAAGTGCACTTAAGTCTTTCCGAACTTTGCCAACTGTTTCTAAATGGAAACCTACAGAAAAGACATCGTCAACATAAAAATCTGACAAAAAACACCTTTTACCAAAGGATATTTATTTCCTTCATCAGAAGCAAGTTGGTGCAATGTTCGAATTGATAAATATGGAGCACAATTTACTCCAAAAGTAACTCGATTGAATTCAAAATCTGCCAAGTTCGAATCTGAATCTCGAAAAATTATTCTTAGAAATTTGTGGTGATTCTAATGAACATGTATTTGGCGATACATTTTTTCAATATCGCTATTAAAAACATAAGGATACTGTCTCCATTTAAGCAGAATAGATTGCAGATCATTTTGTAAGGCAGGACCACTGTATAAAGAGCCATTCAGACTTACTACTTTGTTAGTTAGCTTACTTTGGTAGCACTTGCATTAAAAACAACTCTAACTTTAGTGGACGTACTGTCCGGTTTAACCACAGCATAATGTGGTAGATAAAAATGTTCATTCGAAAGATTTAAATTATTTTGTAAGATAGGATTCATATGATTTAAGGATACATACTCCTTAAGAACCTTGTCATACTCTTCCTTTAGAGACATATTATTAAAAAGTCACTTTTCTTGACTGAGATACTGTAAAACTGCACTATTTCTTGAAAGACCTAATTCGGAAAGATTTAAATGTGGTTTAAATGGAAGCTTGACGACATAACGACCATCTGAATTTCGCGTTGTAGTATCCGTGAATAATTTTTCACAAAATTTATCTTTCTTTGATAAGGGTCTTATTTCTCGAACTTCTTCGAGTTCCCAAAATTTCTGAATTTGTTGTCCCAAACAAAGTTCACTAAAAAACGTGCTAAGCGTGGATTTATTTTGACTTTCGTTAGATGGACCCGAAAGAATCCATCCAAAAACCGTATTCTGTGCAATTGGAGAAAAGCCCTTTTCTCTTTTTACACCTTCACGCAAAATAAGGGGGTAAATATGTGCACCGATCAAAATATCTATTGGAGCAGGCTTATCAAAATGTCGACCTGCCAATCGTAAACTTTTGAGCTCAACCAAGTTTGATGCATCAATTGCTTGCGACGGCAGATTTCCTGTTAACCTTTTCAAAACAACCGCTGAAACTGATATATGTACATCAGGGTTGATGCGAGATTCGAGAGTGAGGGGACACTTGTTAACTTGTCCAATACCACAAATAGATGCATTGGTAGAACGGGTAAAAAGCTTTAACGTTCTTTAATTGTTCTCAACAAAAAGAATTGATTATGAACACTGATCTTAACTAAAGCTATGGCCAGCAACACATTTCTTTTTTGTTTAACTATAACTTTGAAGCGTTGTAGAATCAGATTTAAAATCTTCTTCTGATTTAATCAAAGCCGTTGGTTGTTGTTGTATTTTCGAAGTGGACTGTATGGGGATTTTGTTCATAGAAGCTTGTGGTTGAGGAACATATTTTGTTTCTTGACTGATTGGGTTTTGTTGAGTATAGTGAAGTAAGCTGTGGTGTCTTCTAGAACACTGATCGCAAGACTTTTTACTTTTACACTCACACAGCGAATGTGTAAGTGCAAGGCAATTGTAACTGTACTTTTGGGATTGTACTATTTTTCGTCGGGCTGAGACATCCATGTCCAAAAATTTCTTGCATAAACGCAAGGGATTGTTGCTATTGCATAGCTTGCAAAAAAAATTATTTTTTTGTTCAATATGAAATGAATTCCCCTTTTTAGAGTTAGAATTCGAAGGCTGTTTTGTATTTTTTCGAGGGCAATGTTTAACCTCTTCAACAGATTCAAGTATCTTGTATCTATTAATAAGAAAATCATGCAAGGATTTCCAAGTAGGAATTTCATTTTCTTTTGGAAGAATTTTTCAAAAAGAAATAAAGTTTGTTCAGGGATTTTTTGAGAAATCATTAAAACAATAATTGGATCCCAACTATCTTTTTTCACATAGTAGCTTTGGAGGATTCCTAAACAATTGCAAACCGTTCTGTGAAGTTTTCCCAGAGCTGAACCCCTTTCAGTTGAGATAGGCGGTATCGAAAATACTGATTTTAACTGTGTATTTACAAGAATGCGTTTATTTCATACTGAGATTTTAATGCATCCCAAGCAAGTTTGAAATTATCTGCTGTAAGTGGAAACTTATCCACAATATCATGTGCTTCCTTCTTAGTTTTCAAACGTAGGTGAAAAAGTTTTTCTACATCACTTAATCGCGGGTGATTTGTATATATCGAAGTGAACATGTCACGAAATGTAGGCCAAGATTTGTAGTCACCTTCGAACCATTCCGCATCGCAAGTGGAACCCTGTTTCCGGATTCGGTTTGAGATTTAGAACTCGTTTCACAAAACTTCAAATTTGATTTGCTTTCATTAACTGAATTATTTTTTATTATATCTACTATCCCACCAACTTCAGAGAAATAACAAGTTGAAATTCAAATTCGTGCTTCCATACTTCTAACATACCACAAGTCAAGTTTTCCTTACTTGGAACATCACGAAAACAGATAAAATTCATCCGAAAGAGTCATTTCGATAAATCAAGACAGAGTAATATTAAAGATCAAAAAAACGAAGAAAGAAATGCACACTATAATTCCAAAAAATGTTTCAAAAAAAAAACACAACTAATTAAATTGCAATCTTCAATGTAAATTTAATTCTCTTAAGCATGAGAAAATTCTTTTCAAATATGTAAAACACCGATAATCCGAACGGTATTACAAAAACGCTATTACTATTTACCGAAAAAGTTGGAAGCATCTTAAATCATTCGATAAATTAACCTTTCCGAGACTGTACTTTTGCCGTACGATCAAAAATCGCCCAAAACACATCCAAACTAAACATACATTTCACAATTAATTAATTAACCAATAAAGTTATCATTTAATTAATTAATCATTAAAATTAGCATTCAAATTTCACATCAAAATATGAAAAATAACTTTTAATGAAAGGCACTTTATTTCTTTTCCCTAACTATCAAAATATTCCACACTTTAATTTAATAAATTTAAGTAGCTATAAAATAAATCAAACTAAAAAACTCTGCCTACAATTTCACGCAATTAACTTTATCTATTGATCAAATATTCGACCAAAAAATATTCTTTTTCGCAATTAAACTTTACTTTTTTTAATTAAAAGTGTTTTGACCAATTCAATATGTTCAATTTTAAAATTTGAAGATTTCACTTCTTCGGCTTTTTTGGTCGTGATAATTTATTAATGAAAGATATTCATTAGTTTTCCCAACGATTCGACTGAGTTTTCAGTCTTCTTCAGGGGCACTTTATTATTCATGAAAAAAAAAATAAGAGAAACATTTGTATGCTTACATTTAGTTGTTAAGATTTTACACTTACAATTATATGAACGAAACTATTTTATCAAATTACATATATATATATAAAAATTTTAAAAATAATGACAGTTTTTTAATATTTAAATTAAAGCACTTCTTCTTAGTTAGAAGTTAAGTCAACAACTGTTTAATAAAATTTTCATTTAAAAGAGCAACAAAACTATTGATGTATGTATGTATGTATCGCAGTTATTTAGAGACTAGGGAACAGTACACCGACGAGATACACTGTGTATCCTTCTTCCTGTTCATGTTATTTTTGTTATTCAAAATGTGCAAAGTTTCTAACGTATATCGTTTCGATGTATGTTTTTCCGTTTGAAGAATTTGCACATTTTTAAAGTCTGGAGCATGATTTTTTTCTAAGCTGTGACTAGCAAGAGCTGTTTTCTGAGAACTTTTGGACTTAATATCAGATTTGTGATTTGAGATCCTTTGTTTTAAAAGCTGCTTGGTAGTGCCAATGTAACATAGTTCACAATTTTCTCGTTCGTTGCCTAGGCAATTGATCTTATATACAACGTCTGTACTTTGATCCTTTTCACTTTTCTTGTTAAGTTTTGTAAACAGTGTGTTAAGTGTTTGGTTGGATTTGTAAGCAACATTGACATCTTTGGCTTTGCTAGCGATGGTTTTCTTAAAACTTTCAGCAAGTTTCGGCACGTAAACCATACTTTTGAAATAACCTGCTCCTTCATGTTTATTGCTTTGTTGGTGATTGGTTTGGTGTTGTGCTATTAATTCGCGAATCATATCTAGCGGATACCCATTTTCAATAAGGATTTTTGTTATTTTCTCTTTGTTGGCGGGATGGAATTTCTTTTCACTAATCGTAAGGACTTTCTTAATAAGGTTGGAAGCCGTATTGACTTTAATATGTTTCGCTTGATTTGATCGAAAATTTACGATTCTTCCTGATGCTGTCTCTTTTTGATGCCAGTCAAAGGTGAGTCTGTTTCTCTCACGATTAATTTTTACGTCCAAAAATGCTATCGTTTTATTTTTTTCCTTTTCCACCGTGAATTGGATTTTGGAGTTGAATGCGTTAAGACTTTGCAAAACTTTGTCAATCTCACGATGTCAATGTTGCTTACAAATCCAACCAAACACTTAACACACTGTTTACAAAACTTAACAAGAAAAGTGAAAAGGAACAAAGTACAGACGTTGTATATAAGATCAATTGCCTAGGCAACGAACGAGAAAATTGTGAACTATGTTACATTGGCACTACCAAGCAGCTTTTAAAACAAAGGATCTCAAATCACAAATCTGATATTAAGTCCAAAAGTTCTCAGAAAACAGCTCTTGCTAGTCACAGCTTAGAAAAAAATCATGCTCCAGACTTTAAAAATGTGCAAATTCTTCAAACGGAAAAACATACATCGAAACGATATACGTTAGAAACTTTGCACATTTTGAATAACAAAAATAACATGAAAAGGAAGAAGGATACACAGTGTATCTCGTCGGTGTACTGTTCCCTAGTCTCTAAATAACTGCGATACATACATACATACATCAATAGTTTTGTTGCTCTTTTAAATGAAAATTTTATTAAACAGTTGTTGACTTAACTTCTAACTAAGAAGAAGTGCTTTAATTTAAATATTCAATTAAAAAACTGTCATTATTGTTAAAATTTTTATATATATATATGTAATTTGATAAAATAGTTTCGTTCATATAATTGTAAGTGTAAAATCTTAACAACTAAATGTAAGCATACAAATGTTTCCCTTAATTTTTTTTTCATGGTTAATAAAGTGCCCCTGAAGAAGACTGAAAACTCAGTCGAAACGTTGGGAAAACTAATGAATATCTTTCATTAATAAATTATCACGACCAAAAAAGCTGAAGAAGTGAAATCTTCAAATTTTAAAATTGAAATTAAACTTTACTTTTAGTGCAAAGCACCTACCTTGGAAAGAGGATTATGGATATGGGTATTCCGATTAATTATATGCAAATGATCATTAATTGCACACGATCAATAATTGCACACGTTCAATAATTGTACAACACAATTGTCCAATAGAGGGTTCCGATCTGGCTCGTCTGGACCAAAAAATGTTGGGGGGATTTCCTTCTTAAATCCCAGTCAAAAAAAAGATTCCTTGTTGCTTATCTTCATCTTCGCAGGCAAAAATTTGGCCTTCAAAAAAAAACCAACCACGATTGTGTGCTAAAATTAAATATTGTTTGCAGTACCAAGAGAAAAAAGGAGGTACAGTTTTCTTTTCGTTACCTTTTACTTAGAGACATGAATCAACATGCTTTTATAGAATATCAAAAAAAGACTAAATTAAGAAATTATACAATGATCTTATCAGAGCGACAAGATCTATGCTTAATGCTTATTTGAAATAAAAGTGCTGATTTGCATATATTGATTGAGTTACTATTTGGAGTTTAATGTATGTAAATATACGCAACTCATTCATAAAGTTAAGCTTTATGATAATAAGGTTTATATAATTTTTGGATTCCAAAGTGATTCCCAAGTGAACCGAGAAATTCGGGTCCGTATTTTTGCTTGAGGGGTTAAGACTATTAACTGCCAAATTCCTGAAATAGACAGACAAATATTTAGTAAAGATTGGCAATACTTACTTTATATTTCTATGGCAATAAAGTCTGGAACCAGCATAAGAGATTTGGCTGTAAAAGGTCCTGATCGCCCGTTACATTCGAGGTGGTTGACAACAGCTAATCGAACATTAAGATGTACTTAAGCGAGAAAGTTCCGCAACGCAACAACTTCAAGATATTTGTTTCGTACATTTTAAATTCATACATGCCAATGTGGTTTAAAATCAAAACAAGTAAAAACTTGGCAGCAGGACCAAAACATGTGTACCAATCAATACAATCTTCAAGGTACCTCTCTAAAGATTTGCGCAATATTGTAAATCGCGTAATCGAAAGAAACGGATTTTTCGCAAATATCTAATGCCAACCATGGCACTTGATAATGAAAAACAAACAAGAGAACTCGGATTTCTAGGGATTTTGAAGGCAAGGCAGATGGACGAATAAGGAGTTACAAGCCACCCAGACTGAATTTCAAGGCGCAACACAGATATTATTTATTGGGTGGATTTTGATTTGTCACTTTTGTGACATATAATAATAATAAATAAAACGGAAATAGCTTCAATACCTAAATGGAAAATTGATTTCCCAGTTCACACGCAGGGAGTTGAACGATGCGTAAAACTCGTTTCGAAGGCATGCTAAACCCAACAACAACTAATCCCCGGTGGTGCTTAACTTAAACCCAGATTATTCTCGGGGCTTAGCTTTTGTAGAGGATAAAAACTATGCTACCAAATTATTTTTTATTAAGTTATCGATAAATTGTATAGAAACGTCAAAACTGACATTTTGACATGTTATGTAATTCTTCATTAAATAATAAATGAAATATATTGCTAGAATCGATATAGACACTTTTCCCAAGCACGAAGGATAAAAGCTCAAACCAAAGCTATCGGCGTTGAAGTCGAGAATCTAAACAAAATGAAAACAGACGAAATGCAAGAGTATGTTTCGAGGAATTTTCCAATGGTTGAAATGGTCAGCTCATTTCAAAAGGTTCAGTCACTCGAGGAATACATTCTCAACAATACCAATTCGAAAAAAGCTTCTTACAGAAATTGATGAAGTGTTAACCATCAATGGACTTTATATTCATATGCTCATTGCTCAGTTGGCCTCGATTTTGGTTAAGTCCACTGGAATCGATGATCTTGTACTGAAATTAGGATTGGTTGAGACAATGCAGCTACATTTCGTATCCCTGTCTGGTTTAAGTAACATAAAACAAGTACAGGCAACACTTAGGGAAGGCGAGTGAAACAATGTGCTTCCGATGAAATCACGGACTGTTTTTGCTGTCGGTGGTCTAACCTATGAAGAAATTGGTGCTTCCCTCCACAACTGGTGTCTCCTAAAACTATAACAACTAAGCAATATAAAAACATTTTTTTACGTGTATTATCGATTTCTTTCTATACCTTATTATACCTTTTTTTACGAATTTTTGCGTTCGTAACTGAATACTACATACAAAATAGGCCCTCCTACATAAACATACATATGTATGTGTCCTCAAAAATCACATTAATCTAATGTATGCATATTGTATATCTACCATCTACATCCTTCATTTTCATTATTATAATTACATATTTACATATCTAGGTTCCATCTATGTATGTAGGTACATATTTCTCTCCTAACTTACATGATTAAAATGCAAAACCTAGATTAAATATACATTTGTAGGTACCTATGTAACTATTTCTTGAATCATCCATTCGACAATTCATTATAATATATCAATCCAGGTAATCTTACCTACATACATCGACTTTAAACTGGCGTAGGATAACAGCGTCAATGTTTAGCTGCATTAAGGCTGTTAGCTACAAGAGCAAGTTCGTACGATCCAGTCGTGCATTTTATTTTTGATATATTGTAGTACCAGGTACCTTTGTTCCTTGAATCATGGATTAATGATTCAACCATTCATTATACTAAGAATCAAGGCAATATTACCTTCATCGCCTTTAAACCTGCATATGATAACTAGACTACCTACCTACTAACATGTTGATGTTGGTACAAACAATTGTATGGCAGGTGACGTCAATTGGGATTTAAAAAAAAAACAGGAGCCAATCACCTAAGACTTTAAGCACTAACCTTGAAGAAAATCGATAAAGCACTTTAGGCAGTACATCGACCTACAGACAGAGAGAATATACTGAAAAGAAGATGAAATGTTTAGGTTATCCATTTTCGTATTACTTTTTGGTTTAAATTTAAATCTTTAATATTACTTTACAAATCAGAAATTTACAATTCCAAAATTATAAAGCCAAAGAACCCATTTTATGATATTTATTTTTAACTAAAAACAAAACATTTAATAACTTGAGAAAAACACTTAAACTAAATTCAAATGACATATTTGATTTCCCTCAAACTATAAGAACTAAGCAATATATAAAAACATTTTATTATGTCTATTATACATTTATTTTCTTATTTTGAATTTTTGCGTAAGTCACTGAATAGTACCAACAATGTAGGCTACCATACGTTTATATTTACATATCCATCTTTAAAAATCATATAAATCGAATGTATGAATATTGCACCTATATTATAAAGTTATATGCATGTAGCTACCTACCAAACTACATCCTTCATTTTCTTTATCATAAGTAGGTATAAAACACCATCTTCATTAAGATCATAATACAAAATAATCATAATAATTCAAAAAATAGTTACATAGGTACCTACAAATGTATCTTTAAATCTAGGTTATGGATTTAAATTATTTGAATTAGGAGAGAAATGTGTACCTACATACATAGATGTAATTTAGGTATGTAAATATGTAGGAGGTAGTAGGTACTATGCAGAAGTTGATGACTCGATGCACATGTTTCATTTGAAGCTTTTCCTCTAACATCTTGAAAGTCCAAGGTTTTTAAGCATACAAACGTCCAACTGTCGGACATGAACAATAAATAAACACTCTTTTTGTTGGCTTCGGAGTACGGTGAGAACTCATGGTGTCCTTTAAAGAAGTCATGGCTTTTGTAAAATCCGGATAAACCAGCAATTCGCTTGCCATTGACCTTGACCACACTAGCGTAACCCAAATAGTAGATGTTTGGAGCGAACCATCCACCCTAGGGGGTAGTTCTTGCAGATAGTTAGATGCTTCGTGGTTGCCACCAATGAATATGGTCAAAATTGGCGCTATTTTTTCACCTCTGTAGTACCTTTGTAGACAAATGAAATTTATCTTTTCAATTTATATAAATAAAATTCGTTTTCTAGTAAACTTACTTGCAAGATGTACACAATATCCATGAATTTCTTGGACACAGCCGTGGTCTAGATATCTTCTAGGTTCCTGATGGATTAGCAATCACCACAACACAACAACAAATCAATAATTTAAACATTTTTCGCCTTTTGTATTGCTTATTGTGTCGTAGATTTTTTCCAGCTCGCGATGAGCACAACCTACTACAGCGATTTTCATTTTTGCATTTATTTTTATTATATGTATATTAAAGCTTGACTGTGAAATTATAATTTAAAAAAAAGCATTTGCTGCAAAGTTATTCGTTCAATAAACAAGAATTAAATTAACAACAAAACGAAGGTTTCTTCGAGAAAATTGTTTTCGGCTGCGTTTTGTTGTACATGGGAGCAACCCAATACAGATTCTCTGCTGCATCCTTGGCATACTTCAATATGGCTTCACGAGGATCTTGATCGTCGTCCACTCTTGCTCAGACCTAGATTTCTAATGACATAGGAACTCAGTGTCCCGCCCGAAAAGGCAACTCGTCCACTAATAACATGTCACCAGTGACCGAGTAGTGTTGAGCACGAATGGGGTAGGTTTCAAAAGGTTGAATAGTGCGAAAGCTTCTCAACGAGGAATCCACTGATTAGGTATTGTATGTATCACTGTATTTGTGAAAATGAAATTAAAATAAAATAACATCGGCTAAAAACAATTTCCAAAATACTTGATTTCAATTTTCCAATTACTTGATTCACATTTTCTTAAAACTTGCTTCTAAAAAACTTTCTTGCTTTTATGTCATTTTACCAGAAAATTTGTTTAAATAATTAAATATAAAATCAATCCGATGATTTTTAGCAGGATGGATGAGGCAAACGGTGATTTTTGTTTTTTTTCTTGCATTACAGCTGTTTTTCAAATGTCATCTTGCAAATTAACAGTGCTACCAAGTATTTTCACTAATCGCCTTGGTCGGTTTTTTCAACCAATTCCCCCGGGGATTGCAAAAAAACGCACATAATATCATCTTCCTCAATCTGCACTTTTTTTTTCGAAATTTCACTTAATTTGCCTTTTTTGCGTGATCAAAGCCCTTAAAAGATTTTGACCATTCTTTTCTTTACCTAATATTTGGTTCAAAAACGAATCGCCTAAAACTATAATATTCAAAAATTAAGAAGTTAGGGTAGTTCAAGCATTTTTTTTTTTGAAATATGATTTTTTTCAAAAAATATCCAAACTTCAGAGCACATGCGCGATTGGAAGATATGAACCAATGTTGATTATTTTTCAAATCTTTCTTAGTTTCCCCCATTCGCAAGTTATCCGCAATATTACGAATTGAAATTAAAAAAAAAATGTTCGGCCCACTCTTTTTTTTAATGAATCATACTTTTTGAACTAAATTCATGTTTATTTTTATTTTTGAGCGGTAGCACTGGTTCGCAGTAGTATATAAGCTTCTGTAGTGCAGTTGGAAATAATAAATGCATCGCTCGTTTAGTACAACACAAGTTAAAAAATTATTTAAAGTAAATAGAATGTAGTTAAATTAAGAAATCATGCTATTGTGTCATATATATATTGCAAAATTCTGCTAAGGACTCATTGTAATTTTAATTCTAAAATTCTTTCTTTTATTAGGTGCATAATGTCCGTTTATTTAATTTTATGATTTTTTTTATTTATCTTGCAGTCTATAATTGAGTCGCCAGATAAGCAACTTACTCTGAATGAAATATACAATTGGTTTCAAAATACATTTTGCTATTTTCGACGTAATGCAGCAACATGGAAGGTGAGTTATTTGCTTCGGATTAACTTTTTTTAATTTATTTTTGTATACTTAATTGATCTTACATGTAAAAATATTAACAATATAGAAAATATATTATTGTTAAAACATTAATTTAAAATAAAATCAACCTCATATGCTACGGACGATGCGAAGTATACCAGTTCACGCAGTCTAATAATACAATTTTTTTTTTTCAAATATGAAACAAATAATTTATTCTTTTATTTGTAAAGAGTATTTTTTTAACTATCGAGATTGTCATACTAAAAATATAGCCAACGCTGTCACTCGCAGAAGGAATGATTGTTTGAATGGATGCATATATTTTTTTTTAATTTAAATTTACAATTATTTATTAAATATTTGTCTAAATTTTTTTTAAAGCAACTGTATCTATTATATTTAACTTATAAAATTAAATCTAAAAAAACACACACATGAACCAAAATTGAAATAGAATGCAGTCCGACATAATCTTTCGCTACATAAATGTTTTATGCGAGTTGAAAATGTAAAGGGTGCTGTTTGGACTGTCGACGAGATAGAATTTTATAAGAGGCGACCTCAAAGGTCGATTGCACCTGCAGCAGCTATGACTGGAAATCCAAATTTTCGGTACGTTCAAGAAATTAGGCACAACACAAACAAATCAAATATATTAAAAATAAAGCAAAAATAAGAACCTATTATCTATACCTACTTTTAAAATTTTTTCTATAAATTACTTTTAACTTTTCATCTTTTTTCAATTAAACAAAATCTCAATTTTTCACAACATTTTCGGAATTATTTCCCTTTTTTGTATGATTGTTAGCCCAGTCGGCAGTGATTTTTTTATTTTTTTCAAAATTGTTTTTGATATTATCCTAAGTCTTTGGATACAAATAGAGCACGAATATTCTTCGTGTAATATAGCGCTCATTATGACAATTAATTTATTTTATTTGCATTATAACAGAATTTTAGGAAAAAACTATGCCGATGAATTTTTTTTGAAAAATGTTTTTTCGGTCATTTTAGACTCGAAGTTAATTTAAGAAATTTATAAAGTTAACTTTGAATTAACTGATAGATATTTGTAAAAGATGCCTGTCAAAAATCTATTACATTCAATGTGTGAAGCCTGGAGAAGGCTAATTAAATCATGTCGCCATTCCTTTCGATAGTGAAATGACGATTTCCATAATGCATGCACTTCGATTTCTATAGATTTTTGACAAGCATCTCCGAAATATGTAGTTAGTCAATTCAGATAATTGAAATTAAAAGTCAATTTTCTACTGGGCCCATGTTATTTAACTCAGGAGTTACTTTTCCTCACTTAACGCCTCTGAAAAAATGAGTTTCTGTAAGTTGAGGCGATACCTTAAATTTTTAATTTGTTTGACTGGGATTCTCCAATGGAAGGCGATAAATTGAAAGTAATTTTGGCATATTAACAACAAAACAAACATATTTTTTTTGTTTTTCGACAACTTTTATCGATTCGAAAGTTACAGAACATGGGCTTTGAATTTCTGAGTTAATTCGGGTTCTATTTATGTGTTGGATTAACTAGCTCCGGTTTAACTTAGAGTTAACTTTTTCACTGAAAAAAATAGTCCTTCATTGATATTAATTTATTGAATATCAAACAGATGTTCTTTAAAAACCTATTGTTTATCCATATTTCTATAAGTTGATGTCTACAGTGTTGCATATCGATTTCGATATATTTGACCACTGAAAATTAAAAGTGATCTTGCATTGGAAAACTGCTTCCGAGTTAGCTCGGGTATAGTTTATTACCAAGATTTTACAAATCAGATTTAAGAGTTAGAACAGCTTTCAAAAAATATCACTAAAGTATTGGCTTAGAAGTTTGGTTTACTGATCAGTTTTTTAAATGACAAAAACTGAAAAAAAATGTCCGGCTTAACTCTGAAAGCATTACTTAAATCTGTAAAGAAGATACTCAGGAGATCCAATTTTTTGTATGGCAAAATATCACCAATTTAAAAAATAATTAAATTTTGTTTTTCAAAATGCTTATTAAAATACACAACCACTCCGGAACCGTGCCATTTTCTTCGTTTTACATTCTAAGCTAATACGGACCTACCAATTAATCATAATCATAAATCTCAGTGGCCATTTTCATTTGTTCACTTGCCACTTTCAGTTTCTACTAAAAAGTAAACTGAATATTCCAAGCACAAAAACGGCTTTATATTACACTTTGCTCACGAACCATCACCTAGTATATTAAGCTCGAGATATTTTTAATAGCATGAATGTGGGGGTGGAAGCCTTATTACGCCCATTTTAAATTTGGCTCCATTATAGACTTCTTAATGATTCGTTTTTTTTTTCTATTCCTGTGAACTGGGCTAGATGGTGTGCTTGTGTGATTTTTTTTTGGTTTTTAACATAATTATCAATTATGATGCAAATGTATATGGTTATATCATAATAAACAGTCAGTCCCTGAATATGTGATTGAATCGCCATTAAATTAAGGTTTGCTTTGAATGTTTTTGTTTTTTTTTTTGTAACTAACAAAAACTGTTTCTTGTGGCGATTTGTTCAAAAAAATCTAATGCGCTTCTCAAATATATATGTATGCTTGTCTCTTTCTTATATCCTTTCCTGTTCTTATATCCTTTATTGTAGGGCTGAAAGGCATAAATGTCTGTTTCCAGTTTTTCAATAAAGACTTAACTGCTAACATTTCAGCTTCTATAAGCTCGGTTAAGTCTTAAAAGCTAAAATGGTTCGGTCAGCTTTATTGTAGCTTTTTTCCATTTCAAATGAGACGATATGGATCGAAGACACGTATATCCAATATCCATGAATCAGATAAAACAAGATTACGACGTCTTATTTTATTGACGTCACCAGAGATCGAAATCTTTAATCCACATCGGACAAACAACAACAATTTCACTATTTTTTTGATCTCTGGTGACATCAATAAAATGAGACAAAAAAAGAAGTGTCGTAATCTTATTTTCTTTGATTCATGGCCAATATAGATTTAATAACTACCCGAAATTGAGATTTGCTGAGCCGCAATTAATGGTTAATAACGACGCTTCTTTTTTTGTCTAATTTTATTGACGTCAATGTGAAAAAAAAAATCTGAAAATTGTTGTTGTTTGTCCGATGTGGATTAATGGATTGTTTTCTAGGGTGGAGTCAATAAAATAAGACAAAAAAGAAGTGTCATAATCTGGTTAGCCAGTATATTAAATTTAACCGCGAATTTATTTCCAAATGCAAATTGTGATGCGTTCAGCACGATAGCCTTAATATGTCGATATGTAAAACTATTGACCCTCTACAGATTCCATAATATTAAGTAGAAATTTACATGGCTTACAAATTCGAGATTATAGAAAAAGACAAAATATTCATGTAGATTAATAGTAAAACTTAATTTCGATAAAATGAAGAATGTAGATGTCGCCCTGAACGAACAAAAAAAAAACGTGAAAAATTACATCAACAATAATTCGAATAGTAATTCAACTTAAGAAAGAGAATAATGAAAGTAAGGAGTGTTACTCTGTGTGTAAACTTGTCTAATGAGTGCATTTCTTTTTTTAAAATATTTTTACCTAAATTTTAAATAACTTTAAAAATATTTAATACAATTTGAATTATTTCCTTTAAATATTTGAACATTTGTTTTTCAACACACATAATTTTTTTCGTAACTAACTTTAGCCGTGTGTCAAATTTGCATTAAAAGCGCTGTGAATTTAAATTATAGATTAAATTTAGAAGCTAACGAGGTTTAGATTTACATAGATACTAGAATATATGTAAATGAAAGCTTAAAACTAATTTAATCAACGTTTTGAAAGCAATTGACACACGAACTTGATTTTCTTTTGTATACTGTAAGCGTTTTAATAATCGTCTGCATGCATTACTGCACTTTTTGCAAATATATGTACTTTATATTAATTAAAAACAGAATAAATTGAAATGATTTATCACCAATTTCCGTTTTCCATCGCCTTGTGCCGTCTCCGCTTTCCAAATTTCCCAATAAGGTGTCTTCTTTTTCAAATTTAGGAGTTTTGCCGCATTACACGAGTCAATAAATAAAAAGTCTTGCCTTACCCAGGTGCTCCACATGAAATAATTAATTTCAAAAATTGCCTCACATATTGCCATTGTCTTGAATATTGAATGGAGGCTCTTTGGTAATGCTAATGGCAATATTGCCCGATCAATGAAAGGCATTTCAAAATGGCTTCCCGTCAATTTGACTGCCTTCCCGTTATTTTAAAAGAGTGCGTGAAAAAATTTACTGACTTAACAAAAACGAAAACAAATAAAATAAATAAATAAATAATTACAATACATCTACATTAATTAAAAATGGGTGAGTTTAAATTAATAAAAATAGAAAAAATTAACTTTATTGAAATTCAAATTGCCAGCAATGAACTGCCTACCCAATATTTGTATTGCATTGCTATTGCCATTGCTTCAAATATTGCAAGTAAAGCCACAGAGTTATTGACATACTTATTTAAATAATATTGCTCTTATGATGTTCTGACACAGGGCAGCCAGTTCTCATGATTTAGCATTATCATGCTTTTTGTACTCGTCGAATATGTTTTCGAATCATGTTTTTTTTAATTTGTTTTATTTTCTATAACTCTACTCTAAAACAACATTACATCCAAGCCAAATATTGCCATCCTACCTACCTACACAAAAATGAGATATTTAATTGACGCTTCAACTCATGAGCTTGAGCAGATAGAATGAAATTCACCTACCCATGAATCAAATAAAACAAGATTACGATACTTCTTTGTTTTTCTCATTTTATTGACGTCACCAGAGATCGAAATCCAGTAATCCACAAACAACAAACAACAACAATTTGCAGATTTTTGATCTCTGGTGCCGTCAATAAAATAATTAAAACAAAGAAGTATCGCAATCTTGTTTTAATTGATTTATGATTCCTACCTACTTATTGTTTTTTTTTAACTTCATTGGTCTCATTCAATAACCGAACTATAGCTACCCTGATAGTTTGGCGCTGTTGTATTCCCATGTAGGAACACAGCTGATGACAAGGCAACTGCTGCCAAAAAAATCGTACATGGGAATACAACAACACCAACCTATCCGAATAGCTATTAGTTATGTTAGTGTATGAGGTCATTATTTCATTTCGTGCCTGTGAAAAAGCCTAGTATGCTGCTGATGCGAAACGAAAATGTTCGGTGGTCTCCACATGAACGAACAAATTTTCAAGAAGAAAATCAAACCCAATCACAAAAAGATCACAAATAAAAAACACGACTAAAAACTCAAATGTAATTTTCCGCACAAAATTAATTGTTCTGGTTAGAGAGATTTTTGAATTTCGCATGGAACAACGTACTGAAGAACAGAAAGCAGAACGAAAATTTTCGTTTATGCAAAAATCATGAAGAAAGAAATTCACAAATAAATGTATGTACACATACTCTCTCGCACCTCGTCGTATTTTTGAAAATAATTTTGTATTTGTGCTACCCTAGGCCTCCACTTGAAATAAATAATTGCAGGAAATGTGTCACGTGGTCAACATTTCTTGTGGATGCCCTGTATGTCTGGATTTTTTTCATTTTCAGACATAAGAATCTATATTTATTTCTTGTCTTCTCAGAAGAAATAAAATTTGACGTTTCATGACATCCGTAATTCATCGTGCACAAATTTCTCACAAGGCATTTAATCTTGGTCAGAGTTTGCTTAGTTTTATGTTAAATTCCAATAATTCATTTAAAAAAAAAATCAGATTATACCTATTTTAAAGTAGCTAAAGCGCTCTTTGGAGAAGAATGAAATTTCACGATTTATTTTTGCCCACATAGTAAATAAATATAAATTTCAGTAGCAGTGTCTGCAATTATGACCGAAATAAATATTTCTAATGGAGTCGCGGCCTTACTATGATCATGTTTTTTGCACTCAAAGTATGCCTTAATATTATGAATGTTTGGTTTTCAATGACGAGCATTAGAAAAATGTGGTACATTTACTTCAAATTTTACATTTGAAGGTCACTTTTCTGATAGGCAGTAAGGCTATTCCTTATAAAACGCCTCAAGGACTATGTTGTTAGTATATTGTCAATTATTACAAAATTACACTAACTACTTATCAATTTCCATTTACATCAAACTTAAATTACCAACTTATATTTTTTATGTGATTTAGAAAATGCCAGTGCTTAATTGTGATTCATAGCAAAATTATAATATCTGCTCAGTCAGTCCGTAGAGAAAAAAAAGACACCTTTTATCAGATGGATTTAGTCTTGAACGAATCACCATGTATTGCGGTCTTATTTATCGTTTTAATCTTTTTGACTTCTCGCTTGTTTCTCTTTTTATATTCATAGCTCTTAACGCTTACTTTCTAACTCTGTAAATGTTTATACTAATTTTGAAATATTTTTGAAATTTACTTTCTTGAACCTTTTTTATATTGTTCGTTTTAAATTTCTTTCTATGCGCATGTTTTTATATAAAAATAATAAACATTAAACTTCATACAAATTCCGCAAAGCCAGAACTTAATAAATCATCAATCGATTAATCAATTTAGTTGAGAATGAAATTCTGTGTAATATATAATACACAAAAGTAAAAATCTAGATTTTTGGAGAATTTTTATGAAGTTCACTTAATATACCACTATCTTAATATTAACATTTTATCAATGATTCAAAAATAGTTTTTCGATTTTAAACTAAATTATAACTTTTTATCAATATAATATTTTGTTCGATTTAAAACTATAAACTCTACTATATACTACTCTTAAATTATTAATATACTTATTATGTATTTTAACACAGTACATTTTAAATTAAAACTTTATATATTAAAAATAAGACTTAATATTTTTACATCATTTTTGGAATATATCTTTTTGTTTGCTATTTTAACAAAAGTTTCATATTTAGTCTGCTTATTTGAATACTTTCATCTTTGTTCTTTTTTACTGTGCCCTCCTACTTGTTTAATACGTATATAATGTGTTAAAAATAATACTTCCCTTAAACAAAAAAAAAAAAAAAAAAAAAACCAAAAACTTACCACCACCGAAAAATCGACAAAACCAAATACACATTTTTCCTTTACCGATGACTTTGAAAGAATGCCATTCGAACAAATTTATCATTGCATAAGTGTTTCGTGCGTTACGAGGACGATTTTGGATCATTTTGGATGGTCGATGACAATGAGTTTGTTAAGCGACGTCATCTCTCAAGAGGTAGACCCCGAAAATATGAGCCATCATCGCCGCCGAACTTGCAGAATGGTGCTACAGGAGCACCATCTAGTGGTGGTAGCAGTGCCGGCGGCGGTGTTGGTGCAAATTTAACAACCAACATTGGAGACAGCATTGGCAATAATAATGAAAGCAACTACCACCCACAGGCAATGGGCAATGACAATAGCGAGATGACTGACATTGGCGGCGGCAGAAGCAGCAGCAGAATTAATGGCAGATCTTCCTCGTCAACTGGTGATCGCGATCGGGATTTGTGTCAAAAAAATATTAGCGATATTAGTACTGGTGGTATTGGATGTATTAATGACAATGGCAGTGGAATCGGTAGGACAGGAAGTAGATATAATATGATTGGTGGTGGATTTTTACCATGCAACTATCAGTCGCAGTAAGAATAGAATGTTTTTTGTCTCTTTCTATTTGTTTTTTATGATATGTATTTTTTGTTATGTAACTTATTAAGTATAATTGCAAGTTATTTCATAATTCACATAAATTCACCTAATTCTTAAATAAATAGTTGCTTTAAAAAATAGCGGTAAATTTAGTTCATACTTCATTCATTAAATTGTATGTGTTGGCTTGTATTGTATGGGTCAGCTTAGATTTTTTTATTTACATGACCATAACCCAAGTCGGTAATACGCCACATTGGTGTAAAAAAACGCGTGAGCGTGGCAAGCCTTTCGGACTTTTCTGAAACTTTTCACTTGGGAAAAATATCAGTTCTAATGCGCCAGTTATAGCTTTAATTGAAACTCAAAATGAATATGATAAGATATATAATATTTGTTGCCAAAAAAATGTTTTTATTTGCTCTACAACTTTCTTGTAAATTCACTTTTTCAATGATGGAAAGCATTTTCAATGATCATTAAGTGCCTCAGAATTGATAGATACAGTTTTAAATGATGAGTTACAATGAAAGCTATAATTAGCGCCTAATTCTAAAAAGAAGTGTATTTTTCTTCTGGGTTTGTAATCAGAATCGGAACCAGAAGCACTCACACATTCATATACTTAAACATCAAACTCGACCGTGTTCATTTTTTGTATCATAATTGTGCAACAAACATTTTCTTAATTGGAATATTTTCACGTACACAATTATTTTCACACATACAATCTCCTTAAAATTCAGAATCACGCAAAAGTGTTCCCCGGATGTTTTTGTTTTTATAATCTACACGCGCTCAAGGGATTATACTACCCTTTAAATGTTTCAACACAGCCAGCGCGGTCGTGAGGTTATGGAAGAGAAAGAAGGATAGGAAAGAATTGAAGATCGAAGAAGAATTCCGGATTGACAATTAAAAACGCCATAAGTATTACCACTGGAAGAGAAGAGATTTTAAAGTTATTTTTGTTCTGTTTTACGAGATTGTCAGTTTTAGACAAAATGTGAAACAAAATTCTTATCGCTTATAACCTTTTGATTCACCTTCATAAAAGGATGAAAAAACTAAATGTGTGCATAGTTATGCAGTGCATAAGGACTTATGTAGCCACTATTCAAATCCTTAAACAAAGGCATTTTCTTTCCATTATAGTTATAATGTGCTTATGTAAAAATAAAGTATTAATGTGTACTCTTATTTTCTCTATGTGACACACAAGAGTTTTGTAACAAAATTCCGTCTCCGAAAGATATCTTGCTCAATCAACGTCTCTCAATGATCGGGACAAGACTGGCTTGCACAAATAAGTCATAATAAGATTGGAAACCTTCGTACTTTTCACCCCCCAAAACCCATTTGTTTACTTTGTTGTATTTGTAGCTTTGAAACTCTATCCATGAATAAATGCGAAATCGAAAAACAAAAACAAATTACTAGGGCTGTGTTGTCTATGTGTCTATAGGAAGAGGAACAGAGAAGATTCTTGTGTGTGTTTTTATCAATGTGTCTATTGGAAGAGGAACAAAAAAGTTACTTGTGTGCGTATTTCAGCTTGTAGGCAAATGTCAAATGAAAGCAGAGGTTTCGGGTCTTTTTGTTATTAGTTTATGCTGGCTTGGCTCCACACATCATCATCGTTAGTGCTTGGTGGATGCCAAAAATACCCATTTACCCACCCTTAAAAAAGGGAAATTGATATGGCCGATGTCAAATGACTTTTAGACACAAAATTCCTTTTATGTAGGCTATATAGTTACTACCTACCAGCGTGCGTTTAGCTTATGTTGCTACTATGCATTTTTTGTGACTGAAATGTTTGACCATTGAACGACAATTAGGTACTTGTATAGTATTAGCCATGTTTTATTATCGCCAATAACCCATATGGTTCACCCAGTGAAAATAAAACGATCTGGGTTATGTACTTATATGTACCCTCTGTTCGCCAAATTTAATACTAATATTTGCAAACCCAGATAGAAACCCCGACAGACCTGGATCTCGTGTTGATTTTGTAATACGTATTAAAAAATAACCCAGAGCCGTAGATAATAAAACGCAGCTATTATCTAATATTTTTGTGGTTGTTTCACATCGGCACCACTGTGTGATAATTAAAGTGTTGACATTTAATTTAATTTTGGATAAATATAGCCGTTAATGTTCAAATAAACACTTTAACTTATCTAACATCAGAATTAATTATCTTAATTTGGACAAACCAACATTATATTTTAATTAGCAAAGGATTTATCCACCTTTATAGAATTATTACACCGTCTAACTAGACATCTATATACGAAATTTATTAAATAGAACCGTGAGGTTACCCCAAACCTCACGGTTCTATTTAATAATTACATAGAAATTTAATAAATTTCGGATGTACAAATTATATTCTATTATGGTTTTGCCTTGTCGGCTTTGTTTATTTGTCTTCTCATTTTCATTGAAACGTCCGGCATTCACTAAACAAACTAATTGGCTGAGATAGCAAAATAACGCCTGCTTTCGAATTTCGTTGTCATATTCAAAGGCGGGGATTTCGTCTCGTCACTTGTACTTGTTTATATAACCTTTATCTTATCGGGGCATGGAATGGTCGATTTAAAGAGCCTTTAGGCACTATAGAATTTCCTTAACCTCCCTCCAATTAAAATATTTAGGTATATAATAATAGTTAGGTATATATTCATTGGCCATACTTTTGTTTTGGTGTTTTTGTTCTTAAAATAACATTACTCAACAGTCTACAAAGTTCTCATCCATATGAAAATTTATTTGCAGCAAAATTGCAATAACAATAACAAATTGTTGTGCTTAGAGCTGGCTGCGTGTTGATGATGAAGACATACTGCTTACAAAAATCAAACAAACAGAATAGATGAAAATGTTTTCATAACAAGCCTGTAAACCAAACAAGAAAGTAACACGGAAGTTAGATGCAAACAAACTTGTTTTAGGATTTGTGAATACAATTTTTTTTATTTTGTAAAAAAAAAAAATAAAATAAAATATATACGTATTCCTATATATTGGACTAAGGTCTTTATGTTTTGTTTGCACCATGATGACTTCAAACCTTAAAAAAACGTTAGATCGAAATACAGAAGTGTACGGATATTAGCTACACTTAGGCTGCGGTTCCGGTGGAAGCGAATGTAAGCGAATTTCAATAGCGCGAAAACACCAAGTTCGCTAAATTCAATCAAATGTACACATTTCCTATGTTGTGTTTCGGCTGCATAATATTTACTCGCGCGAGCTAAGCTAGTCAAATTTCCAATCGTTTCATTTATATTTTACTCGCGCGAACTAAGCGAATTCAAGATATGCTTTTGTTACTTGCTTAGTTGTGTACTGATTTGGTAAAGATAATCTATGAAGTTAAAGCTTATATTTCGCTCGAAAGTAAGAAAAATTGCTGTAGAGGTAATAAATGATAGAACTTCAATCCCCATAGCGAGTTGGCTTAGCCCTCCTGAGGTTAATAATTTTACGAACGTACACAATGAGTACGGTTCAAATTCTAATCATTTGTTTCAATTAAATATTATATAGGTAATCAGTAAATAAATTTATAAGCATTAATAAATTAAAACGTTTTTTATTTTACTTACAGTACTTTAAGTAGGTGCTATACCTTGTCCAAAAAGAATGGTCAGTACAAGGAAGGAAGATTAATTGCCAATAAGTGCATACTGTCTTAAAGCTCTTACAGGGTTGCAGTAGTAAGCATACTAAATTACAAAAAACGTAGCACTGGTAACTGTGATTCCATGTGTTTATTTTAAATGCACACAATGAGGGTTGGGCGCATGGTGAAGGCACATAAGGAGCAGTATGCACTTGGATTTGCAGTATGTCATGTCATGGTTGAAATATACGTTGGCTTTAATAAGATAACAAAAACAATTTGTATGTAACTCAGTGAACTCTTTCAATGGAAATTTCAGGAAGTGGCACCAGTTTATTTAAAAAAGCTCTTCCAGGCCTTACTGACTATTTTTGTTGGACAGAGTATAGTTTTTTTTTTAGGTGAAATCGGTGTAACAAAATTAGTTGACATTTTTTCTTTGTGGGTTCTATACTTTTCAAAATATACTGAAATGTATCTGGAGTTATTCATTCAAAAAAATGTTGCTCATCTTTGATCAACGATTTGTGTAGATTGTGAACATCTCTACATTTCAGTCTTTTCTTATAAATTATATTACTTTTACTACGCTTTTTAATATACAGTAATACCCGAGTAGGTGCCTCTCGCTTAAGTGCCTTACCCGCATAAGGACCTTTATTTTCTTAGAACCAAAATTCTGAGGATTTTTTTTAATATAAGACTCATCTTATAAGTACCTACTGCTTAACTACCTTTCCCGCTTAATTGTCTTTCATTTTATATACTTTTATTGAAATTTGCCTGATATTACATCTTTTAATTACACATTTGAAATTAGCTGATAGCCGGCAGACGGCATATTTGCCATGCTTTGTAATTATTTCTTATATCTAAAATTGTATTTTATGATTTGAAAAATATAGAAAGAATTGAATTGAATTGAATATTACAGAAAAAAATAAAACAGTTTGTTTTTCTTTAGCGCTTCCATTTGTTTTGTGCTTCAAATTTCATAAATAAAAAAGTAATAATTTTAAACTATTATAATGATTCGTGGACCAAAAGCCGTTAAAATTTATTTTGAATCAATAATTCAACACGTCCGATTAAATATAATACAAAACACCTTCCTAATTAACTATGTTTTGCCCAGTACAAAATCTTCTAATTTTAATGATAACAAAAATTTAATCTTGTTGGATATAGTTCACATTGCTTTCTTGTCAAAAATCCATGTAAGATGAACTGAACTTAACAAAAAGTCAGTACCAATCGCTCACCAACCAACTGATGATTCGAAGTGAGATCGCCGGGACGAAACGCAAGTTTTATGGTCTAAAGGCTGTTAAAAGATATTTTGAAAAAAAATGTTTTTTTTTTATCAAAAATGTTTGTTTTAATTTTTGTATAATAATATATATAAGCGGGATTTTTATAGCTGCCTAACACGCATAAGTGCATATTAAAGTGGGGCGCTTAGCGTGAGGAACTTATCCGGGTTTTGCTGTATTTTTACTTCCAGAAGCTATTTTCTAACGAAAAGTAATCTCCACAAAACGACAATGACATGATAAAACTTTCCCAAATCACAACACTTCAAAACACGACTACTTAACAGTACTTCCTGCAGATAATGTTTCGTTCCCACTTCATATGACTATCTACATAAATAAATTCGCTTAATTAAATTTGCTTGCACCGGAACCACAGCCCTATAGAATTTAGAATAGAATTATATATGCCTGTAAGACCTAAGGTCTTTTAAATGCAACCTGAATTGCACGGCACTAGTTTGGAACAGTGGATTTGAGAACCAGGTATTGACTGTCTCATTTTAACCCATGGGCGGCATCCAATTAAAATTGGAGGTATAGAAAAGAATGCGCCTAGCGTGGGGATCGAACCCACACGCCCTAGTTAGCAATCAAGCACTTTATGCACTGCGCCATTGCCACCCACAATTAGAATCAAGAATTCATTTATTTACAATTAATAACAAAAAACTTTTTGCAATGTATGCATTTTAAAGCAATGGCTTAGCCGTCAGTCAGGTTAGCAAAATTTATAAACGTATATATTTGTATATAAAAAAATAGGAATTGTTTTCAATTACAAAGTTAAAATAGATATGTGTTTTCTAGCGTATTCTGAAATTAACAGCATTCTATATTTGTAGATGGTTTTTAAAAAACTGCTTAGAACTTTCCATTCACATTCATTTAATAATTGCAAGGTTTCGAGCATTGTTAATGTCTGTTTTCCAAAGAAAGTTGTCACTTGCGGTCTGAATATTGGACATTACTTATGACATGAAAGTAGTCTTCTTTCAAGTGAAGGTTGAAATGCGACCAGAATTGGTTAAACTTGTCATTATAAGGGTTACCAATTAACGAAAGGACTTCACATCTAGCTTTGAATATCAGAGATACTTCATCATAGCTTAGTGCATAATGAAAGTAGTTTCTTTGGTTAAGATCATAGTTTAGTTGACTGTATAATATCCTGCTTTCGCACTCCCGAGCTTTAGTTATGAACATATTTCTAGTGTTGTTTTCGTTCGCTTGTATAATGCGGTAGAGCTAATGTTTCAAATTACTAAGATTGTTCATATCCACGTGTAAGGTTTCTCCACAACCGTTACTTAACGGTAAGTCAGCATTTCATAACTCATATAAAAAAGTATCTTTCCAATTCTTGAGTCATCATAACGATTCCATATCTTATTTATGAAGTCAGCCTGTGCCTTAAGTGTGTCTGTTGATAGTTTTGGTAGTCCGGTTTCTAGGTATATAGCGTAGCTGGATATATTCAGTGGAAGATTGAACAGCTTTTTAATGAAGTTCCTTTGGAACGTTTCAATTTCTTCATACTCATAGGACCCCCAAATCTGAACGGCATAGTATAGACTTGATTTAACAACTGCGTTAAAAATTTTATATTTTGCAGATAGAGGGACTCTCTTGTTGGAAAACACATTTCTCCACGACAAATTAATTAGATTTTGAGAGCTTTTTGCCTTTTCTGTAATATGTTTACTGAAATTCAATGTTGGATTCAGAATAACACCCACATATCTTACAGCTTTAACTGTTTCAAGAGGATGACCATTATAGTTCCATTGTCTCCCATGGTTTATTCTTGGAGATCGTGCAAAAACCATCATTTTCGACTTGTCTGAATTGATCGTCAGTCCCCATCCTTTACAATAGCATGACAAACGATTGATCATCAGTTGTATATGCTCCGGAGATTCAGAAAGTATGACGAAATCTTCTGCATATAACAATACGTTGATTGTGGTATTAGCAATTCTTACTCCTCCTGGAACATCATCTACTATGTCTTTTATAAACAAGGAAAACAATAATGTACTGAGTAGACAGCCTTGTTTCACACCTGAGTTTGTTTCGAACCATTCTGAATAGGTTTTACCATTCCAAACTGCTACATTGGCATGCGTGTACATTTCTGTGATCACTTTAATGAATTTTGAAGATATGCCAAGCTGTGACAGTTTATAAAAAAGGGCATTTCTGTTAACAAAGTCAAAAGCTGCCATAAAATCAACAACAAAGAGTAAACTTTTTTATTCCGGGCATGAAACGCTTTGACAATAGATGTGAGAGTAAATGTCTGATCTACAGTTGAATAATCCTTTCTAAAACCAGACTGCTGGTCAGTTAGAAGATATTTCTGTTCGACAGATTTTTCCATTCTATTTACCAAAATTCCACAAAATATTTTTGCAATCGTATTCATAACAGATATCCCTCTATAATTTTGTACTATGTCTAATGGTCCTTTTTATTGTATAGGAAAAATGACATACTTTTTAAATGAGGATGGAATTTCTGCTGTAGAAAAAATGTTGTTGTATAAAGTTTGCAGACTGTTGCAGAATTAAGGGGTTGTATTTTTAAAAAAATGTTTACGGTACCCCGTTTTCACCTGGAGCCTTTCCGTTTTTTGCACTGGAGATAACATCATTTATTTTCTCAATTGTAACATCAACATCTAGTGTCTCATCAACAGTAAGTGGCTTAGCCTAAAAAAAAAATTAAATGGAATCGTTAGTTAAGAGGAGCTTAAAGTGTGTTGCAAGGTCCCTAGCAGATACGCCTAAACCAATTTTATAACTTGATCCATTGATTTTTCTCGTGATTTTTGAGTTCGGGCTAGTGCTAGAGCTTGTTGGTTATAAAATTCAAATTTCTTTTTTCCAGCAATGACGGGGGAGCAGGTTAAGATTTGTTTCTGTAGGCGAAGGTTCGCATGTGTCTTCAACCACAATTGGCATATAATCTGAAAAAAAATTAATCGATGACTGACTTTCCTTTTCCGCAAATAAAGGTGTAGTGTCCTTCATTATCTCAACCTGTACAAGCATTTATAATAATGCAATCGTATATTTAATGTAATTGAAGTAAATCAACACCATTCATGTTACAAATTCTGTCCTTTGTGTTATCTAGGTGGAGGGAAATCGCCGTGTTTGTTACAGTTTGTGAAGTTGTTGTCTGTGCATCGTTAATTCTGGCGTTCAAGTCACTGATAAAAAAATACTGTTGTTAGCCAGAAATTGCATTGTATTGTACAACTTTTCGAAATCATCTGTCCATTTGATCAAATTTATCTAATAAGGGATGCTATACAGATTTTCCTATGTCAGACATTTAACTTTTGCTGTATCTTCACAAACACTAACACAGACTACCCCCCACATAAGTTTAATCCCACTAAAATATTTTTTTTCAAATTTAGAAAAAAATTGATAAGTAATAAGCGTTTTAAGCAAGAAAAATAGTTCAAATTTTTTAACATAATTAAAGAAATTTACAAATAAAAGCTTATTATTTAAATCAGAAATATTATAAGATAACATTCTCGCGGCGGCGGCTGATGTGGTCAACGACCACGTTACCATTCAGTTCAGCCAATAAAGTTAAAATTAAATACCATCACTTTCACATTTCCAAACGTTAAAACGTTTTGTTCGCTTACTTTTGCACACTCTTTTAGACTTGCTCAGCTGCTGGTTATCAAGAAAATATGTTTAATTTGGGCCTAGTTAAATAACTAGGATTATTTTAGTAAATTCCTAAATAGTAACAATTTGTTAAGTAGTCTTTACTTTATTTTTTTTTAATTAAACAAACATATTAGTCGGAGAGCTGGTGAATGTTTTTGAAACGTCATCGAGTCAGAGAAAATGTATAAGTCGTCTTGTGAAACTTGAGTTGGGCACAAATAAAATCAACATCTGGTAGTTACTAGGTGGGGCGATTGGCCGTAGCTAACCCACAAAAGCGTCCAAGAAATGATGCAGTTACGTCATTCGTCTATATGCTAGCAGTTGAGATAATTATGTATATGATTTACCTATTGCCAGACATTTTAGTCGGGTCCAAAAGGGTGCCAGACGGGCTGAAACCTGCACCAAAAAATAGTGGTCGGTAAGGTTATAAGAGCGAGGCTAACTTCTTTTTTGTCTGTTAAATGAATTCTTACTGATTAATTATTCACAAATGCCAGACTAAAATATTGTGCCTTATATGCTGCCAGACTCAAGCAAAGATTGAATATCTGTATATAGTATAGCTTATATAAACGCAATATTTCAAATGTGAATAAAAGTCTTATGGCTTATAAAAATATCATTTTAATAAAAACTTAAATAATTCTATAAGATGAAAATAGGAAAATTATACTCCAATAACTAAATTTTAATATACAAATGTAATTATTTTTTATCAAATAAACAATGATAATTTTATTTGTGTACTTTAATACATTTTAATACAGTAACGATGTATAGTTATACAGAATGAAACACATACATACCTGAATTTTGAAGTTCCTGATGAATATCACGAAGTTGAATTGCAACATCTTTCACTAAGGCAGGTAATTGGTCACCGTTGAAACAAAGAATTTCATATTTGTAAATAGATTCCACCCATGTATTTTCATCGTGAATAAATTGGTTGGATTTTTTAAATATGCATTCCCCTAAATATTAGAAATAATGGGTTATCCATTTTGCGCTTTCAAAAGTAAACGTAAATAAAACACATATAAAATATTTTTTTTCATGATATTTCTTTTTATTATAAAGCATGAACGTTGACATTATGTTTGAAAAACTACATCATTTAAATGACCACCACGCGAATTGTTGCAAGCATCGATTCTTTTGAGGTAATTTTCGACCACTTTTTGACACATATTTGGCGGTATCTCAGCTATAACTTGACGAATGGTGGTTTTCAAGCGCTCAAGAGTTAAAGGTTTATCTGCATAAACACGGTCTTTCGCGTAGCCCCACACAAGCGATGTCAAATCGCATGATCTTGGTGGCCAGTTGATATCGCCACGACGAGAAATTATGCGGCCAGGAAATGTCTCTTGCAATAAAACCATATTCGCTCGAGTTGTGTGGCATGTGGCACCGTGGGTACCTGTTGTTTCGCCTTTTTCACTTCGCATTTCGTTGTTTCCCCCTTTCTTACATCGATTTCTGTTTACTTAGTTAATATTTACTTCGTTTCTGTATCACTTTGTTTTTGAATCATTTCGCCCTACGATCACTTCCCATTTCTTTCTTTCCCTTTTTACTCATTTTGCACTTCCGTTAAAAGTATAATGATTTATTTAGGTCAAGGTTATCTCGCCAACGGTTTAGTTCGCATTTTGTTTGTTATTAGAATATATTATCTTGGCGTGGGCTTATTTTGTCTTCAGTGTGATTATAACCGTGCGCGAGAAGCTTACGACTTAACAAATTATTAGAAAGTTTGAAAATGAATAAAAACAATATTTGTAACAGTTTAAAATCCCTCTTATTCAAAATCCCCGGTCTATTAAAATCCGGCTTTTTAAAATCCCGTTTAATCCCGCTTAGTCTGTTTTGTATTTTAATAAATATTACACCAAAAACTTTGTATACACCCAAATTTGACCCCACCCCAAATTCGCGCGAATTTTAATTCCTTGGTCTCTTTACATACAAAAAAAAGAAAATAGAGACGAAACAAACGTTAGCGAAGTAATCGAAATCGAAATGAACAAAAAATTAAATAATCGAAGAACTATATTATAAAAACCGGAATGAACTTAAAACTGCCTAAGTAAAAGACGTAACGATTTTTTTTTGTTCAAAATAAATGTAAGCAAAGTAATTGAAAAACATTTTGATTAAAATGCTGAATCAACGAAATGCGTAACGACTAAAACGAAATAATACAAAATCGAGATGAAAAAAACGAAACAAACCATACCCGACACCGTCTTGTTCAAACCAAATATTCTCCAAGTCGTGTTCTTCAATAGGAGGCAAAAAAATTCGGTTATCATATGACCATAACGCTCCGAATTGACGGTGACAGTCGTTCCATCGTCGTTTTCGAAGAAGTAAGGCCCAATCACACCAACGCCCCAAACAGTGACTTTTTGTGGATATAATGTCCTCTCTTCAATTACTTGAGGATTCTCAGAACCCCAAATACGACAATTTTGTTTATTAACAGACCCACCGAGTGAGAAATGTGCTTCGTCGCTGAAGAAGATTTTTTTTCGAAAAATCGACGTCCACCGCCGATATGTGGCTGTGGCAGAATCACCATTTTTGTAGTAGGTTTTATCAATTTTTATGCGTTGTGCGATAGTTAAGCGATCCATTATCGTAAATGCCAGACTATCAACTGAAAAAAAATTGGTTTAACAACTTAGTTTGACAGATGTCGAATTCCAGCCCTATAATTTTGAAACCGCAAAATGGATAACCCTTTATAATGAGCTCGTAGGAAATGTGGCCGTAGCTCAGATTAACATGGAAGCAAATTTCCAGCATCAAAGTTTTTAAATTTGATATAAAAATTTTCATTAATGTTGCTTGCGATATATATCCTTTTAAAAATCTCATATTTGCAGTAATTGACATCATTGCGGATTTTATACAAGTGACAAACAAACTCCTCTAATATCTCTAAAACCCTTTACCTCGAACCTTGTACATCTAAAGAACCAAGGTCAGTAAATGCTTTCTGATATTTATGGGGCTCCTGTACTTTCTAAAAAGGTCTTCGTTTTCCTTTTCTGTAGAAGGAAGAATTATAATCGCAACAAGTTATTGCATGAAATCCTGGCAGTGAATTACACAAGGCCGTTCCAAGAGCGATAAGCAATTCAACCTCCATCCAAATTTTCAAGGAACTTTTCAAATTTTCCATATTACCTAACATGATAACAATAACTTCTGTATCCGAGCATTTTATTAAACCATTGACATCTTTATCGATATTGAAACCATCATATGATTTTAGTGTCCGCTTCTTCAAGATTTTGGCAAGATAAATTGTCTTCGACAGCTTTAATATCTTTTCCGTTTTCAGATGTAAAGTACTAACACACGTCATAGTGTAAGTATAAAGACTTTGTTCCGATAAATGGTGGCATGTCATCACTAGTCCAATTCATTTATAAGAAACTTGCAAAATCTTCTTAAACTTCATATTTTTCAGCTTCTTGACAAAATCTGTTGGACGTACTTGACATGGTCCCGATATTATGTTGTGAATAAAGTTGTGACTGTCACAGTTTTCTCTAAGAATATGTTCACTATCTTTTATTAATGGGGGAAAAAACGAACGAAAATAATTGCGATTTTAGGTGCAGAATGTCTAGTTACCATATGCAAGATTATATTTGAGATGTTTCCAATAATGTTCTTGCAATGGCCTCATTCGGATGTCGGTACGATAGCCTATCTAATATAGATTAGTATCCACTGAAGTTCCTCAACAACCAACATCGGATAGGTTAAATTTGTATGGGCTTCTGCATATGGTTTTGACATTTCTCATGGAATACAAAAGTATACCAAAGTTTTTCGGAAAGCTTGGGATTTTTTTTTTGGTAGCAGCTATTTCGTCATCAGCTGTGTTCTTACATGCGAATACAACTCTGAATGAGGCCATTTTCTTTTAGTAGATGCAGCATAAAAAAGCCATCGATTAATACAACATCAACGCTCTGTACTATCGGACTCCAGCTGTTATCTGTCAGAAATGTTTGTGTTCAAACTGATTTTGCATTTTTACTCAAGAGTTGCAATATAATAGAAAAGGTGCGTTCACGATTTATAGAAAAAAATTAAATTTCGCAATTGTACACCCTTTTGTTGCAAAATCGTGAATATCCCTATTATATTATATTTTTCACAACAAAACACTTAGAAAATTTGTTGATGTCTGTTCTCCATGATCACAAAATATAAATAAAATCATTCCCCATAGAACCAAAGAAATCAAGCCCGACAAAAAAACAGTAGGTAAATAAATAGTGCCGAGAACCGAACTAGGGCAAAACCCAAAAAAAGGTTTCAATTTCGCATAATTTATTTTTTTTAGCAGGTCAAAAATCTTTTTATGGCGGAAATCTTCGCGTCCGGTCTTGCCTGAATTCATGCATAAGAAAAAGGGTTGTGCATTCATTTAAGTTTTTTTTATGTCCATTCTCTACCTTTTTACTTGAGCTTAGCACAACATGCTACTTAAATGGCAAACTGGTGACCGACTGCATTACGTTTTATGAGTGAAATCAATGGCCCCATTCATTAACCGAACCAAAGCTATCCGGATAGATATATGAAGATTTAAATATGATTTTTTTTTCGATTCATCTCATAAGATTAAAATTTGTATGGTAAATCCTCAAGATTTTAGGAGATTTAGCTAAATCTACTTAAATCTCGGTTAAGTGAAGAAGGAAATGTAGTATTAGGTTTTGTTAAACTAGAAGAGATTAACGTTGGGTGATAACGTAGTATAAATCTTGTTCTTTCATTTCACCCTTCCAATCATTGTAGCGATATCAACAACTGATAACCGCATCTTCCATACAATCAAACTGTCACTCAAATCCCTCGACTCTAAACCTGTCGATCAAATCTCTTGGATGGTGCAGAAGTTCAGCATTAGATGACGAAGTATGGCAGATCCGTACGGACCAACAATTGGTCTAAGTGTGTTGTTTTCTTTGCGGCAACCTGTCCTGCCTAACCGAGCTCATGTATTTCATTATGCTTTCAGATATTTGTCCAAGTTATACTAAATAGATTAGATAATGAGTGTTTTGGTGGCAAAATTATGGACAGCTAAGATGATATTGAAGATAAAGCAACAATTTATTTTAGAATTTATACATACACCAAAAAACATTTAGGTAAACTAAAAATCATTGCTCAATATTGTTTGAAACTTACACATTTAACAAGGTAAGGCTTTTTGTGTATCCTTTTAATTTTTTTTACAAAATAATTACATAATATTGCTTAATGTTTACAATAGTATAAATTAATGTTTTGTAATAACAATTATTCCTTTTCATACTTTTTTTCAATTTTTCACGTTTTTCTATCGATTTTTCGAATTTTCTTATAAATACCTTGAACTAAATTTTGTATCTTAAAAACTTCTTTGTTAAAATTTTTTATGAAATAATTTTTCGTTTTATATATAAATTCTGTAATTTGAAACAAAAATAAATCCAATATTGTCGTTTAGGAATCATCAACAAATTTTCTGTCGCCTGAGAAAACCTATTCAAATTTAATGCTCGGAGGAAACAAGAAACAATTCCTGTTCAGGATTTTTTTGAAACGCTTATTAAGAACATGGAATAATTTTAAATAATAAAACAATGTTTATTCAAAATAATTTGGCTTTTTATAATTTTGACTATTGTTAATGAGAAAAAAATAAATGTTAACGTTCAAAATTTAACGAATTATAATTTTATGGTTTTAAGCACAGAGGACAGAGAAAAAAGCAAGATGATTCTTTTAAAAATAGTAATTTGATTAATATATTTATTCAAGGTTCCTTAAGCAAAATAACATAATGTTCATTTTCCATTACGTAGGAGTGCATCTCACGAATCAATGTCTAGTTCTCCCACTTATGGAAATGGAAACTTTTCACCCGGCTTACAGGTAATTGATTACAAAAATGTAGTCTGCATTTTTTTAATTTTGCATTTTATATTAATTTGACAAAAATAGTATTATAACAATCCGAACATAAAAATTACTATTACAAATTTAATACGACACTCAGGACAGGGGCTAATTTGCTTGCGTGAATGATTGTCCTTGTGCAGTACCTACACATTTTACTTAGGCAAAGATTTACCTAGTTGAAGTTCAATCGCAAATGCACTTAAAGCGTATGCTTTGCACGCAATGATGTATCTTTTTCTCTTATTAAATATTTAGGAGTGTTTTATTTCGAAATCTATCCATATCATCTATATTTCAAAAATGGCACCCCTGGACAGCTCTCACAAGAAATGAAAGAGTTTTGTTGAAATATTTTATGACCTTTAGTCCAAAATGCTTTTCGCCCGGACACGATAGTTGGGCTCATCAGTTAGATCCTATCGTGTCCTTCTAAGACGCACTATTTTTTGTTCGATTACTACCGACTCTAATAAAATTTGCAGCACATACATACTGCAAATTATATTTTTCTAGGTGAATTTGGTCAAATTCATGCACCTAGAAATATATGTGAATTTGACCAAAATCCCCTAGAAAAAATTAAGATGGTAGACAAAAATGTATGGCAGGTACCGTTTGTTTTGAGGCTTAAAAAAACGATTCAAAAAAATGTATTTGAGACAATCACCTAGTTTGAAGAAAATCCCTTCAGCCGTTTAGGCCGTAGAGTGTTGTACAGACAGACATCGTAATGTGAAGTTTGATTAAAATCTCGAATTCGATTTTTTTCCAAATGCAAAACTTGTCCTATACCTAGAACCTATATCGCAAGTAAAAACAATTATTTTATTAGATTCTGTTAGTACAATTTATTATTTGCCATTATTTATACGTAATTCGTTAAGATTTCAATGAGTACATTTGATGTTATAAGGGCCACCTCCTCCCCTATTTAACATTCAATCAATATGTATTTATACAGCTATTTTTAATTGCAGAACATCTGGGCATGTCCTCCTGTGTCATTAGAAGAAGCTGCTGCATTGACTGTAAACGCACAGATGCTTCGCCAAAATAATGAAAATTATCGGAATCTTAGCTTACAAAGATCACCGCATGACAATAACAACGACCCAAGGTGAAGTATATATTTTTCTTTTGGGTTTACTTGGGACTAAAGTTATATAGGGTTAATTGAATATGCAGGGTACTTAAATCACCTATCATTGCTGAATAGCTGCTCATGTTTTGATTTCACATCGAACTCTTCAGAGCTATATACATATCTACTTTCACGTTTTCGTTTGATACATTGGACAAATGGTCATGGTGAAATTTATTCTAAGAATATAAAAATCGATAAGAAATAACTATTAAATTTTTAATGACTTTTATTAATCGGTTTTCTTCTTAAAAATAGTTTAACAGTTCATTTTATAGCATGGCTTGCGCCGTCTGCCAGAGTGACAACATTTAATTCGAAGAATAAACTAAATTAATATAATAAAAAAGTACTTATGTGTATGGACAATTTTTTCATATTCGACAACATTTCATCTATTATACTTTTTCTATATCGTGAATCCCATCTAATATACTTTTATAACGTCTTCAAATGTTCACCATTTAGTATGCTATACATTTCGTAGCTTGTAAGTTGGATTTTCCCGTAAACGTTCCTTTTTATCTCCTTCAAAATTGGGCACCTTCCTAAGAAGTGTAGCACGTCTTCTTTATCGCTCAGGTTGCATAGTCCACAAAGCTCTGGCAGATCACCCCTAGTTGGTATAACATTATGCTCTGTTCTGGTTTTCAAGAAAGTTGTAATCAAAACTGTTTGGTAAGTGGGAATAAAATAATTGTTACTGCATAAATTGTGGCTTAGTTGCGAATAGACCACTCTTTGATTCGAGTTTCTGGCTTTTAATTCGAAATAACTAATTTGTGGCATTTAAATATGATATGCTTTTATTTTATATATAACAATATATAACTAATCTTAACCCCACCAGGTGATTCGATACTTGACATCTATGAAAATTTTCAATCAGGAAAAGTTGGAGACCAGCTCTTAGTGAGGCTTGCCAACTGACATAACTTTTCTGTTTCGTATGAGCGACCATCCAACTTTTCCTCGTGCGTTTTTCTGATCTCTATAACTGACACTCTGGAAGAATTTTATTTTGTCTGTATAAGACAATAGGTTAAGCCTTGCGTTGGTTGACTGACACCGAATCTTCACACCGAATTGCCCAGATTGTGTTTTATTCGTCAAGGCTTTTAAAGATGTTCGGTTATAGTTTCTTATGTAATTATTCTATACCTTAAAGAAGAATAAAGTGAAAGAGATCCCTACTGCTAAATCTTCTTACAGAAAAGCCGCCGGGTTTTGAATTGATAATCCTTCTAGTCAAGAGATGAAGCCCTGTTTTATCAGGAAAAAGTGTACAGCTTTTTCCAATTGTTTCTCATTTTGCCTTATAGGCGCCAGTTATAGCTTGCATTGAAACTCATCATTGAAAACTTTGTCTATCAATTCTGAGGCACTTAAACAAATAAAACTGATGTCGTTTTTATACCAAAATGAAGCTAGTAAGACATATATTTTTTTGTCCAAAAAATATTTTATTTATTCTACCACTTTCTTGTAAAATATGAAAGCCAAGTATAATATGTATTTGGAGTAAAAGCAACATGCTTATGTTGAAAATTTTTTGTGATTTCCACATAAGCTAACTAATCGGAAATTAAGCTTGGGGTCAAATTTAGAGCGATTGAAGTCCAACTGATAGAAGGTTATAAGTAGATAAAATTAAAAGAAAAGCATAAAATAATATAATATTCTTTCAGGTCGTTGCAACTTCAACAAAGTAGCGCAGTGCATTGCAATCAATTTATATCGACATCCGACAAAATTCTGCTAAGGAATTTAGAACGCAGGTGTCGCAGTGCGATAAATAACAGTTCGAATAGCATATTTGCTTTGGCAAAAAACTTAGAACAACATCATCAATTGCAGCAGCAGCTTCACAACCAACAGTCTGATTCAATAGCATCAGATATTTTAATAGAACATGCAACTAAAAGTTTAAGCAAGGACATAGAGCAGACAGGACTTGACATCAAAGCAGCACCCGAAGACCTGTCAACAATTTCTATAGAGGCTACGAAATAGTTTATAGATGTAAGGTTATGAATTTTGAAATTCAAGGAAAATTTTATTTTGTATTCTAGTCAAGAATTTTGCCTTTATTTGCATAATTTTTATTATTAAAAAAAAACTTAAGCGATTATTAAGACGGCAAAATATATGTATGTATGTAGGATCGATCAACAAATAAATTTAACATAATATAATTTTTAGTAGAATTTAGTCGGTAGCAAAATTTTCAAATTATCGGCCATATCAAGCTTTGATACAATCAATTTTATCCTTTATTGAATTTTATTAGCCAACGCAACAGTTTTATGCCGGACTTATGGGGAATTTACACGACTGCCAAATTAGCAGTATTACTGTCAAAATCTTGGCATTATTTTATTTGTCGTTTAAATGGTTGAAAATGTGGCAGTATATTTGCCATTAAAAAACTGCCAGCCAGAATTTTCGTTAAGTTGTGGCATTATACTGACATCGTGTAAATTCAGTACTGACTACAATTTTCAAGTTTCATTATGAAACTGATTTTTTGCATCTGTGTAGGAGAAAACAGATATTTTTTTGTAGCTTCATTACACCACATATTGTTGTTTGATTTCATGTCTATTCATGGATTTAAGCCTAGTACGCTGCTGATGCGAAACCAAAATTTTCGGTGGTCTCCACTACGAGAGGGAAATGCTAACGAAAACCGCAGCGGAAAAATATTTGCGGAGAGTTCTGTAAGCTGTTAAAAACAATTGACAAGTTGTGACAGTCAGCTGAAAAAAAAAATTGAACAAAGTTTTTCGTATTAAAATGTTCACTATAGGCGATTCATTCGATTCGATGGAACATGAGAATAACAGTCTTCCAACTCTTCCCAGGCCACCGCCATTATGTCGACGAACACCAACACCAACTACCATAAAATTTCCAAAATCTCGACTAGTTAATCACACCTACCACGAGTATTGCAACTACACCACCATCCATGGCGTCCAATATCTTGGCCAGAAGCGTCCTTTCCGTCGTTTGGATCGTAGCTCTGGTGATCTCGATCCTCATCTATAACACCTACATCTAATGGCTTGAGACTCAAGTGATTGTGAGTTTTTCAGAAAAATCAACTCCAGTTTGGAGATACCCTTTCCGGATGTGACCATCTGTTCGAAAAAAAAGCAGGCGGAACAAAAGAGGAAGGGGGGAAATTTATGAAAAATCTTCGAATATGTCGCAGAGTGATCTGTATAGAATGAGAAGCCTGCTGCATATCTGCGGAAATAATTTAGTAGATGAAATCTACTTTCCCCAGTTTAAGAAAGACCAAATTCAAAGAACGTTTAGATGAAATACTTAGTTCCACAATCTGAGAAGTGATTTCCATTTTGCATAGGATACATACCATCACATCCAGTTCCTCAGTCAGGAGTAAATGCACAAGAGAAAAAACCCCACAGAATGGTCCCTTCAGGGAGGTTGTGATGTTAAAACCAGTATTCAGATATTCCCAGCGCTGGTCTTGGGGGCTGGTTCGAGAGCTGGTCTAGTGGTCTCACTGCAAAGCTTCGAACAAGATTTCGACTACATCTGTCACGGAGCACTCGATGGTTTCAAAGTAATAGCGAGTTTCATTCAAATTTCAAAGATCTCTCAAAATCGAGATTTCATCTTTTCAATGAAACTTATTTCCAGATTTAATTCTAGGATAGGTGAATGAATGACTCACAAATTCCTGAGTTCATCATCAGATGATGAGGAAGACAAAGACGAAGCAATCAAAAACTTTGGCGCTTTCGTATTCTCCTGTATATTCTATATTTTCGGCGGTGATACTTTTGCAACGCTGCTGTTGACAGTCTTCAGCTTTACATGCTTATGCTCCATCGTTGAACATGAAAATCGCTGTCATCACCGACCATATGTCTTTCGGCTTGTGTATGATTGTTCCATAAACTTGCTTGCCACAATTTGGTTATAGCTTCAGCTTCCTCCCTAGTTGGCTTCATCGAAACACTTACTAATGTCATCAATGTACGCCCCTTATCAAAATATCCTCGGTATTATACCCATGTTAATTTTCGACAAATCTATTTTTGGCTCAGGACACAAATATTCTGGTAATTCCTCTGGTTCAAGAGGATCATCGTCTTCCTAATATTAAGGTAGAAATGTTTATTTGATTTTTACGTTATACATGACTGTATCTTGAATAGTTTGGACCTCCCACTGTTCGAGTAGACTTTCCATGCCCGCGTCATTGAAATCTCGAATTTCTTTTTTGGCCCAATCGTGTTAGGATTTTTCATCACACTTCTTTACTATTATATTATAAGTACATAATACAAAAATTAGAGTTGAATTCATTTTGAATAATTTAATTAATAAAATGCAGAGAAAAGCCAGACACCAGAGAAAACCCAAAACCAAAGAAAAAATCAAATCAACAGTTCACATAAGCTTGACTTTTTTTATAACAAAATGAAATGTCAAAATTTCGCAAGCAATTAATATGCAGGTCAATTAAATTGAGAATGAAAAGAGTAGATAATTGTACTAAGAAATCTAGTACAGCCATCCTATAAATTACACATTTCTACATTAAGCAGCGTACTGGAAATCGAAAAGTAGAGCGAAATTTTTCGTTCATGATTTCGTCGTTTCATTTTTGTATATTTTTCGTTTCGCATCAGCAGCGTACTGGGCTTTAAAGTAAAATTTACAAATACAACAATGTAAACAAATGGGATTTGGTGGATGAAACGCTCGAAAGTTTCCCATCTTGGTATTTCTCATCTGTGGTTTTGAGTGAAAGAACGTTGTGGATCACTAAAGTGGCCCATACACATAACACTGATGTATGACACTTGTGTCAGTGTAATTGAATGTGGAATGTTTGTGTATAAACAGATTTCTGGTGGCGAACACGGTGTCGACAAAATCAAAACATTTTGATTTTTCGTGTATGTGCCTTTGTCTGTGTTATGTGTGTGGGAATGTGTATAACACATTCGAGGAATGTTTCAGTGGCAATCTGATCGTGTTCGGGTACAGACGTTAATATGACTATACGTAAATGAACAACTTATGTCTGCGGGTTAGTGTGGCGTGTGTGGGTGAATGGATATTTTGTGTCTTGACATCGGTGTCCACACAAGTCATTTGAATGGGCCGCTTAATGCACACACAACTTTCTGACTTACATGCGGTGTCGATTAGCGATGAATCTAGAGCATGCTTTCAGTATCGCAAATGGATACCGAAATCGCAGCTTTATTTTCATAGCGTGCTATGGAAAGCATGCTTTTATCGCATACTGCTGATCGCTTGCTTTATGGCAAGGAGAACTCTCATTTTGTAATGGCGTTTCCAAATATCATTTGTTGATAAAAAGTATGCTATGAAATGCCCACCAAAGAAAATTTGTATGTCACTCTGCTACCTCCTTTCTGCTATTGCTATTGCGTTTGCTTTTAAATTTATCGCTAATGGAGACCGCGTGTTATCGAGGCTCAGGACGAAACAATAACCCAAAAGGAGTTGATACATGTATGCATATACTTTCTTTCCAACAGAACAGTTCATCTCGTGTGCGCGTAATGTAAAGTATGCAACTAGTTTTCCACCCAGAAGAATTCATCTCGTGTGCACTGGCCCAATGAATAGATGTGAAACAAAACAAAATCAATGGGATGCAATGAAACTCAACGCATATGCAAATATGTCAGTTTAATAACGGTACTAACTTGTGGGCAAACCAAAATAACTGCCGAAATTTCCTATCTATTTTTTACTCATCTGTGGTTTGAATCATGCATTTCTTGCGCATCCCCTATATTTTTTTTTTTTTTTTTATAACTTTGCACGTGCTCAAGGGATTATGAATACCCTTTATATGTTTTTTCTTAACACAGCACGGCATCCGGTGGAAGAAGAGAAAGAAGGATAGGAAAGATGTGTGGCGCGATGTTCTGAGACAAGTGCTGGTTGATGTCTCAGATTTATCTCCAGGGATGGCGGCTGAACTAATGCAGAGAGAATTACCGTGTCGTATTTATTTATGTCCCTTATAATTCGCATTATTTTATTTATTTCGTTGTCATATTTTATGGGTATGCTAGTTTACTCAATCACATGTTGTTAGTGTTATGCCTAAACAGCATGTAATGAGCATGGCAGCAACTTATTTTATGACAATTATTAGAATTGGTTTTTTAATGGAATATAAGAAGACATAGACAACGGCAGGAATCGAACCTGCAACTACGAGGTTGACAGGCGAACACACAACTATCGCGCCACGGCCACCCCAAAGCAAAATAAGACATTCACTTCGAAAAAATTCCGACAAAGCTGAATTTTGGTGGAGAGCTTCATTTTTACGTCCTAATTATTTCCTAAAAATACCCTAAATTTGAAAAAATCGAAATTACTCGCAAACTGTAGGTTCTTTTGAAAAAAGTTGTAGGTACGCATTGTAGCACATGTTATTCTACATAAAAAAAGATGAACATACTTTTTCGTACAGTTGATAGATTTGGAGAAAAATGGTCGAAAACATTGGGGTGTATTACATTTTTCGAAAAAATGTGTATATTTATGTTTCTGAGTGGGAGATATTTAGATGGCAGCATTTCCCTTCCGGTTCCAAATTTAAAACTTGTTTTTTTAAATATAACATGGTTGTCCAAACATAACTAAAAACAAAAAATTTCCCCGCTCAGAAACATAAGCTTACTACATTTTTTTCTGAAAAATGTATTACATCAACTGTACAATAAAAAGTGTGTTTACATCTTTTATGCGAAATAACATGATCCACAATGCGTATCTACAACTTTTTTCAAAAAAACCTACAGTTTTAGAGTAATTTGGAAAAGAACTGATTTTCTCCCTTCCCCACCCTCTCCAAATTTAGGATACTCTTCACTAAAATTCAGCTTTGTCGAAGTTTCTTCGAAATTTCATCATTTTTTTTATCTAATTTCTAAAGTCGGACAAGTTGTTCTTCTTAATTAAAAAAGCCGTACTTTTTTAGAAGCAGCATGATAACTGGACGAAAAAACGAGCTTATTCCATAATGTATGCTTAGCTACGCTCATGTAATTTTCAGAGCTTTTTTTTTAATTAATAATACCCAACAACATACCGTTCGAACTTATTAGTTATAGAAAATTTACCATGATTGAAGCTATGGAATTACACGGTCAACGTAATCGATCATTGCGTTTGCGGTGACTCTCCGCGTCACAACAAAATTTATTTCCACTCTGTCACCACAGCGAAAATTCCTTGATCGAAAAATAAGTGTCAACACCACTGTTTTTTACATTTATACTTACAAAAAAAAAAAAAAAAAAAAAAAAACTGTTAACCTTCTCGTCGAGACACCAAGTTGAGAAATTTTCTTACGATTCACCTCCAAGGCATTTGCTTATATTGTTGTATTTTTAAATTTGATTTCCTATCCATGAATAGAAGTTTTTTTAACACACTATGAGAATCCGTCTTGACGCCAATGGCTTGCCAAAAAAAAAAAATGTGTTATACCAGCGGCTCATCATTTAGAGCAGTGTTAGTTTTTAGCAGGCAAACACTGTTACAAATAATACTCACACAAGTACAAAATGAAAATATAAACATGTCAAAACAGCGGTGGGAAATTGTTGTATTTAATTTATTATATTCTTTTCTTCATACTTTTATTTTGCAAATTTATTAATGGGTATTTTTGCATTTTAAAAATACAAAGACCTTCGTCTTCTCGAGGAGGGCGCCGACGAAGATCAACAATTGTGTGGATGCAACAACCAACAAGATGTTATGTTTGTTTTTTGTTATCTATCAAACTACGAGCGGAACATTTTAAAAGTCAACGTCTACCGTCGGGACTCGGGGCGTGGCTGCATTGTATTCACTCAAACTAGTTTCTATGCATTTTAACTTTGACAGAGCGTTTTGAGAAAAGGCCGCGCGATCAACCGCGCGTCCATTCTGCTCAGCCAGTTAGTCCCCTTTCACACAAGGAAACTGGGTTGCCGGAAACTTGGAGTTTGAGGGCGAGAAGAGCAAGAAGTATGGGGAATGAAAAAAATCTCCCCGTTCAACGATTTGAAGAGATTTTTTTGACGTTTTGCTTTGCATTCTAATTAGCCAAAGCAAATCTTCCCAGTTTCCACCTCAGTTTCTTCGTGTAAAAACTACAAGGAAATTAAAGGAAAACGTCAAAAAAATCTCCAGCAACTGGTTTCTCTGTGTGAAAGAGGATTTATTTAGCTAAGGCCGAAGGGTATAAGTAGCTGTTGCATTTAAAATATAAATCATGTAGTCAGTAGCTCGCTATTTCGTTAAATTTTCTCTGGGCTTGGATAAAAACACATATAATTTTCTGGTCAATTAACAATTATTTTCTGGGCCAAAAAAAGTATATAATTATAATGCTACTTTGATAATTTCTTACTTTATAATTTTCTACTGCAATATGTATACATGTACTTTTATTGTTATAATGTCCTTAAATTAACAATAACTATTTTCAATAATAACGAACGATCTTATGTATATACGCTATGAGATGTGGCAGTGGTACTTTTACATATTGACATTTATCTGGTGACAATTTCCACAACTATTATCTAATGTTCATATTGCCAATGAAATTGTATCCTTAGTTAAATGTTTTAACATTAGGGGAGGAGTTTGACGAACATTTAAACGTAGTTGAAAAACATTTTATAATATGATTTTCTTCACAACTAACCCAAGTATTGAAAATATACAAACTTATGTAGGTAGTTAAAACTAAAGCTTATTAAAAAAAATTGTACGAAAATTTCGCAACAAAGATGATGTTTTCTTTAATATTTTGTTATTATTTTTACTTCTTATAGGTCCACCGATAAAAAAATATACAAGAAATCTAATCAAAAGTCTTAACTGACATTCAAAAATACACTTGTAAATAATTTTAAAAAGTGAAAGAAAAACTATAAACTTATCATTATGTGTATTCCATTAAAAGTAAAATTTAAAATCTAGAAACATCAACACTCTATATAAAGCAGTACCTTAGAATAAAATTAAAAAAAAAAAAAAAAAAGAACTCAAAAGCTTTTTGTTTTTTAGTTATATAAAAAAAGAAAATATTGAATCTTTTCTTCTTAGTGGTGCTTCGTATTTAAGCTATAATATAACATCATGAAATTAATCCTACATTAAATACTAAACAAATCAAAAAGAATTTCAAAATGTGGTTATATAAAAAGAAACTGTACGTAAAATATAAAATTTAAAAAAAAATATGCATAGATATAATTAAACATATAAAAATAGTTAATAGTTATCAAGACATGTAAAAAGTCTTCAAATTTATTGAATGTGAGCACTTTTTAAAATCAAACAGAAAAAAAATAAATATATAATATAATATAAATTATATATAAATTGAGACAATGTGGATGGATACTATGAATGATATAAAATTTTAAATATAGTACGAAATTAAATAAGACATCCAACACAACGGCATATGTATCACGGATTCCTTAGAAGTGATTATTTTTGCTCCTTTATACTCCTAAATGTATGTATATCATATACAATATTTTATTTTATTAAACCAAATTCTTATTAATTATGACACAGTATTATAGTACGTACATACCATCATGCTTAGTTAAATTATAATTATTACATTTATAAGGGACATTCTTTTCCATGAAAACAAAATAAAAAAATACTAAACTATAAAAACGTAAACATTTTCAAAATAAAAAAATAAAAAATTAAATGCTAATGAATACACTTTTTTTAATTATGCGCACAATAAAATGATTATGAACGAATATTAAAATCATGAAAATGAATTTTTATTAATTGAACATTTTAGTCCGCTAACTAACTTTAATGGTTTAATAAAGTAAAGTAGCGGTGAATTAAGTATTTTTTTTATTAAGAGGGCTGTAGGAAAATAAGGAAGGGTTCGAGGAAATATACTGATGCACATTGATTTTGAACTTCTAAACATCAAAATGATAGGGGAACATAGTTATGAAGTTGAAACAGTAGTAAAGTGAATAGATTTTCCTGATGGTCATTTATAGCAAACAGGAAAATAATGTCAATTGACAAGATATCACTATCACTACCAGTTTTCCACGTACACTTTGTTTGTCTGGATTTACACAATTCTGTTAGTGAAACAAGAGAAATTGGAACTGGCTGCACTCAGGGATCAATGTGTAGCTATCCGTATACGTTGTTGTTGTCTTAATCCCGGGTAAAACATATCTGCTGACAAAACATCTGCTTCTCAAAAATAAATCGACAAAAATGTCTGGCCTCAAAGGCTAGTATACAAAAATTCAGCTTAGAAACGTAAATGCATCATTTATTTAAGGCTTTTGTAGCTTAGCCACGCCCAAACGCCCCAGCTAGTAACTGCCAGATGTTGATTTTATTGGTTCTCAACTCAAGTTTAACAAGATAACTTATACATTTTCTGTGCCCCAATGACGTTTCAAAAACGTCCACCAGCTCTCCGACTATTAGTATATGTAAAAAAAGATATTCTAAAAATATCTCCATTTGAATCATTTCAACCTTATATGAATTGTTTGTGCAGTCAAGTTATCAAAAGTTAATATTTTGAATCAAACTACAAAGAAATTTTGTCGAGGATTGTGAGAAAATCCTTGGACTTGAATTTAATTCTAAGAAATATGTACACACTTTAACAAAAAAAATTATTTTTTATCACACAAGTATGTATGTATATTAGAGTTACTTTTCTGCAAGATCAACTCAAGGTACATGTAAATGTTTGAAGTAAAGTTCCAACTTTGATTTATGGCATGTGAAAAAAAATTGTTCCTGATTCGTTTTTCTGATCGTCATAACTCATCTTTAGGTATGTGGATATTCAAATAGGTACTAACCTATTCTTATACACAACTTCAGCTTTTAAGTTCTACTTAAGCACTTATGTGCCAGTTTACGCAGAAGAAAAAGTAGACCATAAGCGTTTTCATTTGAACATAAATATTTATGATTCGTATCAGCAAACGGGCCTTGGTGCTTCGAGTGTCATGAATATGAAATAGAAAGAGTGTTGAGTAATGGTAAAGTTGAGGTCTTTAGGAAAGAAGATCTAGTAAATTCATTTTTCTTTTTTCGTTCAGAGTAGAGCTTGAGCAGAATTTAGGTGCATGTAAAGTATGCTGTAAACTTGTTCCGAACAGAGCAAGCTCTGAACACTGATTTGTTTTTTAAACACACTTGAACCACAGAAACCAAAATAAATTTTCATTTTAATCATAAAATGCAATATAACAAAATAAAAGTACACTTATTTTGTACACAGATATACACCATATACAGAAAATCAGCAAGACCAATTTATTTCGCCATTTTGATAATATACATTACATTACATTTTATACTACTCCGCAGATAAATCTACGAAGTAGAGACACTGAAGCACTGGCAACTAGACCATTGGCTTAAACTTTTACATACATAAATACAACATAGAGAGACAGAGAGAGGAAGAACACACAATAGAAGAAGTACATGTCAACAGCAAGTGATTGGTTTCCGACGGTCCTCCATCGAAGTACTAACCACGCGGAACGATGCTTCATTTCGCTGATCTATGGGAAACGATGCTTTCATCTCAGCCAAGGCCGTTGACGTCTGATTATTTCTTCTTCACACTTTCCTTCTCGACACATATAATATTTCGTATACTCAGCAATGCTCAGACGATTATGTAAGCACATCGAGCGCTCTCTGCACATGTTCAAAACGAAAAAAGAACCATACATTCGGAGCTCTAAACGCTCTGAGTAAAAAATAAACACAAACAAATTTTTCGACAACTCAGACTCTGCTCTGAACTAAAAAAGAAAAACACCTAATGGGGTTTTCTTTTGGTAATTTCATATTTTGATCGGAAATTTGATTTTTTTCGTCGCGAATGTTACTTATACGATTTCAGATTTTTTTAACGGTATTAGTATATAAGTTAACCCACACGTGCTACAATAGAAACAATTCAAGAACACCACAATGCAATGATTCCAACCATAGTGCTGCAATAGACAAATTACAAGAACCCCACAATCTGATGATTCCAAAACAACATAATGCTGACATCGCGTCTGCCAATGTAATGCAATATTACACTCCACATAACATTGATGGGAAGAGGCTATGCTTAGGTTTAGGTAATTTAGTATTTAAGTGATAGAAATTAAGATTGATTGTTCAGTTATGGTGTATGCAGAATCGCTGCCACTTGGTTTTTCAATGAATACCAAAGCAGCCCAAGTACAAGTGCGCATCGCATTTGTACTCTAGACTAATCTTTAATCAAAAAACAAAAAAAAATTATGCATTTATATATTTAAATTTAAATATTATTGAAGTAGGATAATAAAATTTATTTTAATATGCCTCCAACAAGAACTGGTGCTGGACTAGACGTCCAACCAGATGAAATTATTAATCATTTCCCTGCTGTCCTTAATATAAATACATTTAATGATCATGGCAATTCTTTTCACTCGACTTCGTTTGTCATGGTCAGGGCCACCAAGAAGTAGGTACAACACAAGCCTTGGATTCACTCATAACGTCAATAGTGAATAGAGTCCTAGTAACACAAGGTCCTTCAATAATGCAGAACATATTAAATCCAAATAATAATTTATTCACTGGTGTAGACCAGATAATTGCTCAAGAGCATATTGACAAATGGACGGACATGGATAAAATCCCCGACGTAGTCCGATCTTTACGAAATTTCGATGGAAATCCGGAAATGGGAAACCCCAAATATTTCGGCATATTAAGCGTGATCAGAAATAAAATTATACACAAATGCAGCAATCAAGTCGTATAACACACCACTCGATTGGAAGGCAATATCAAAATGCCTTACCATGCATTATGCTGATAAGCGTGGTCTCACCACGCTAGAATGTCAGCTAAAGTGTCTAGTCCAAGGAAACTCCTCAGTACAAGAGTACTACAATGCTGTCTATGTACACCTGTCCCTAATCTTGAATAGGATAACATGTTTGGAAATGGGTGGCGAAGCATAAGCTTTGCGTACGCAAACTTATATGGACAACGCTTTGGATACCTTCATAAGAGGGTTAGGAGGAGACTTACCGAGATTATTAGGCATCATATAGCCTATCAACGTGTCTCAAGCTTTATACCTCTGCCTAAAATTAGAAAATCAAAATTTCAGGGCATATTATGCGCATAACGCACAGAATAGCTTGGGAAGGTTACAACCTATCCCTTCAGCTCAGTTTCCTTCCCATAGAACTCACACTGCGTTTGTAGCTGCAACAAACCAACTTCACCAGTTGGAAATCAAATTTTAAGATATCGATCAAATCAAAATTATTCCAAGCAACAGTTACAAGATCAAAAACGTTCGTATAATGTGAATCAAAAAGATTGAATGCTTGCAATCACCAATCCATTTCAATGTCAATCGTTCATTAAGCTGTCATTCAATTTAAATCAGATGATTCAATGATTGAACATTGAAGATAAGAGCCAATAGCCCACATCTTTTCAGTAGCCATTAGCCAAAGGGAAAGGGCAAGGCAATTATGTTTCGTTCATTCCACTTATTTACAATCAAAATCAACTGCATTGCAATGGGTGATGATCGTTCTACAGAACGAACGAAACTAAATTCTATTCATATTAAAGATGAACTCCAAATTAATGTCTTCACGACACCACCTTACAAAAGTGAGGTAAATGGTCAAGTGGAGCGGTTTCACTCCACTTTATCCGAAATAATGAGGTGTTTAAAAAATAATGTCATAAATCGAAATTTTACCGAATTACTCGAAAGAGCGGTTAATGTGATTTTTGATCGAAAACTTAACTTTAAATGTCACATTGATTGTATTGTCTGTAAAGGTAATTCTTTGCTAGGCTTTTTGAAACGGAATTCGACTGACTTCAAGGATGTTTATACTTTGAAGACCTTATTTATGTCTCTTGTTCTACCGATTTTAGAATATTGTTGTGTTGTTTGCTCACCACTCTATGAAAATAATATTTTAAGAATTAAAAGGATTCAAAAAAGGTTTACACGCTATGCTCTACGAAAGATTAACTGGACTAAATCATTACCAGATTATAATTCAAGATGTTCCCTCATTGACTTGAAAACACTTAAATATCGCAAGAAAGATATTTTCGATAATCGAATTACCTCTATTGAACTGCTTTCATTAATGTCATGCCCCAATACGAGTTCTTCGAAATAGAAATGAGTTGTTTTATACTGCTACACATAGAACCAACTATGGGTTATATGAACCAAGAACGCGCTCCTTAAAATTGTTTAATATGGTATGTCAAATGATTGATCTTTCTATGAAGAGAGATTGCTTTAAGAGGAAAGATCTTCAATTGTGTACTTGATTAATTAAATTCATAAAATTTGTTCATTAATGTAATTGAATTGTGAATTTGTTTGCTAACCATATATTTTGTCTTTATAATATTGTTAAATTTTTGTAATCAGCAGATCTTTATTGATGAATTGATGAAATAATTAAATAAATAAATGAGTATAACCACAGTTTTCATTCGACGACTCAAAAGAGACCAGTCGATTTATTCTTTGGAGGAACAGTCTCTTTCGGACCAGAAGAGTATGTATGAAAAAACTAGTCTTAGTTATATTGAAAAAACAAAATCAAGATATTACCTATCATAATAAAAAGAAACAAAAAGTTAAAGATTATACCCCAGGTGATATCATTTATGTGAAACTTAATAAAAGACTTGGATCTAAATTAACTAAACGATATAAAAAAGAAATAGTTGAAGAAAACTTTAGAACAACTATACACACTAGATCCGGCAAAATCATAAAAGCAATATACGTAATTAATCACAGTACAAAGAAATTTAATATTTTTACTTTTGCAGATATTTGTTTGACTATTCAAATTCCCAGTTGATTTCTATACAAACCGGAATAGCTAAAGTTCAAACAGGCAATATTAAAATAATTCATGACATTGATCTTGAAGACTATCAAAACGTAGTCAATGAAATTAAAAATACAATACATATTAAAATAGGGACCGATTATCCATGATTTACATTCCTTTCCCACGAAATATCCCAGCTTCAAAATATTCTTTATAGACTAAGGCCTAAACCAAATATTTTTAAAAGATCTCTTAATTTCTTAGGCAGTACATGGAAATGGATTGCTGGAAATCCAGGCAATGACGGTTTTGTAATTATTAAAGATAAAATCAATAAAGTGTTAAAAAATAATAATAAACAAGTTATTATAAATAAAGCTTCCATAGAAAGAATCAATAAAATCAGTAATGTAACAAACGAAATATTGAAAAGATTAAAAAATAGCAATACAATTAAAGCACTTAGTACTCAATATAATTTAAGACTAATAAAATAAGAACTTTTAAAAGTTGAATACGCCATACATTGGGCGAAAAAAGGTATTGTGAATTCATATATACTTTATATAGTCGAAGTAGATCTTGCGAAGAACTTACTTGAAAAAGAAAACATTAATTTCAACAATATTGGCGAAGCCTTAGACTTCGCAGAAATAAAAATAGCAACAAAATAATATATATCATAAATCTTCCTTTTACTACAAAAGAAACATGTACACTCTGTTAATAAAACCTATTAAAAAAGACAAACTAATTACTAAAATTGTATACGAAAACATCCTAAAATGTCAAAATAAAATATGTGGAGTAAAATCCACTTGTAAGAGTTATAATAGTTTATCTATATATATCATATATTTATATATGTCCTAGTAATAAACTTATAGATTTAAGCTTAGACAACTGCATAGCCAAACTTCTTCTGAGCACACCATTTAATTGCACAAAATTAAATAGTCAACATACACCATCCATTGAAGAAATATCACCAAGAATTATACTACTAAACCAATACAATGGAACAATTTTTACAGATGAATTTGTAAATTTGTCGGGAACATTCCTCATAAAATGACCATAACGCATCATTGGTAATTGGCGAAAAAACATACGCTGCCGATATCGTTCCCAGTTTCAAACCCCTACCATCTTCAGTACCAGCAAGCTTTCAAGAAGTATTATCATTGGAAATGCTTAAAGAGCTACACCTTAACAATACCGATTCTATTGAAATGCTGGATGCTAGAAACAAATCACATTTGCTATTTAATTTTGTAATTACAACACTAATAACTTTAACTTTAATCATATTCTGTATAGCTTACTCCTGCTGGACTAAACGCCAAAGCACAGTCAACATAGTAAACTTAGTTGAAACAAAAGCACAAGAACCAGCCGTAACATCGACACCCTTAGAAACTTCATTAAAAATCAGATCCCTATTTGCTAAGGCAAACTTACCTCCGTCCAAGCGATCCAGGATATCGCAAATTCCGTTTTTCTAAAACGTTTGAATTTTAAGCGGGGAAGAGTTAACCCACACGTGCTACAATAGAAAAATTCCAGGAGACCCACAATGCAACGATTCCCACCACAGTGCTGCAATAGAAAAATTCCAAGAATCTCACAATCTGATGATTCCAAAACAACATAATGCTGACATCGTGTCTGCAAATAGAATTCAATATTACACTCCACATAACATGGATGGGAAGAGGCTATGCTTAGGTTTGTAACGGAACCTCTTCGGTTTCGAAAGGACCTTCGAGAAAGGACAACTTCACATCTCCCAAATGGGGGGTGCTATAACCCTCTGATATCTCCAAATCCCAAACACATTTGTAATTGCCGAAACTCAAAGACCCTTTCTAACGCCCACTCCATAAGCCACAACTACAACCTTTAGTCCACAAGACTCTAAAGGCCGATCCTGGCAGCTGAAGTGAAGGGTGTTCGGTGTTATCCCTACAGCTCGGCATGCTTGCTGGGTACCTTGCCTAAGCTCGTCGGAATAACCTTGCTGCGATGTAACACCGAACGCATGTTGCTTTTCCAAAAAGTTTAAAATTGGTTCAAATTATTAATAAATTTGAGACCAGAATTCGAGCGATTATAGAAAAATAAATGATTGTAAATTATTCTAAATAAAATAAGAAAAGTGACCAGGAAAGAGAAATTGAAAGTTGGCAACTCTGAAAACAGGAGTCGACAAGATGGAATAGTCCAATGAGGGAACCAACCCACGCATCACCATATGTAAAGCGTCCTTGCCTACTGCGTCCTCTGTTTTTTTTTTTAAATAGCCCTTTAATTCAACTTCATTATTGTGCGCACTTAACTTTTCATTCTTTATACCCTAAAATGTGCACGAAAAACTTTTAAAAAAATCATCATATATGTCAAGAAACTAAACCATATCACTTCACCATAACGCTTAGATTTATTTTCCCGTCCTCATTTTTATGCACATACCACATCCACCCTTGACTTCATTTACAGGCAAATCATTACTTCCCAAAAAAAACTATTGAATCCATACTAGTCTTCAAAAATGTGAAAACCGAATATATTTTTTTTAATTTCGGAGATCAATGACAAATCTTTATTTATAAAAAAAGACCTTTACCTAACAATATCACTTATCATTAACCTAAATATACATATACATATATAGGTGTACCAAAAAAAATAGCAATTGAAATTATTAAATTGTAGATTTTTTTTCAAATGTAAAACAGGTTCCTAATAAGAATAACCAACTGTCTAGTCCGAAGTATGGAATTCAATGTAAATAATTGTTTGTTTCTTACTTTATAAAAAAAAATTAACAACAAAATTTATCAGGAAATTAATTATTTTTTTTGTTTTCTCATTCTATAAAATAGTACCTGAGATTTATATCTAAGACTTTACAATTTTTATGCGAACCTCTTTAAAGTTCTAAAAAAATTACATAAATTGAATAAAATTAAATAGTCAAAAAAAAAACTAAATTAAGTCGCAACTAGTATGGAAGTAATCTGTAATCTGCATTAACACTATGTTGCTCTCTGTTCCTTTTTTTTGTAATATATGTCTATTCCATAGAGAAAATAATTACATAGAGGCGCGACTCGTACCAGCCTTGCCTTAAACACCCGCAAATTTTTTTTGAGGTGAGTAAGAGAAAACTCTCTTAAATTACTCATTTTTTCCTATCCGTGAATACATGTGAGTGGTGGATTAAAAAACCCCGTTGCTCCAACTGATAGATAATTTTTTTTGTTTATTTGTCAAAAGTCAATCTGACAGTTCTCAAATGGATAGCGAGAATTAAATCATTTAATTTTATTTCCACAGTTGTACATTTTTATTTATTAATTATTTCATTATTTTTTATTTATTTTGCTCAAAAAAATGTATCGTGTGTAAGCAGTGAGTTTGACACTTGATTTGTCGCCATCAGCTTTATCGTCTGTATTTTCGGACTAACCGACTCGCTTTGGGCATCGAAAATGAAATGTGAAGAATGAAACTAAAGAGATTCAAGTTAGTTCATTTTAAATTATTTTATATTGATTTTAATTTATATTGCTCTTTCTAGCAAACAATTCCGCTAAAAGTGTTCCAATTTAATGCGAAACTCGATCATAAAAATAAATAACATCAGTCTCACAATACTGTGTATTTCGGCGGTGCTCGGAAGCCGAGTACACATTCTTACCATATGAGTATCCTTATGAGAATTTGGCCAAAATCTCTTGTGCTAGGATATAGCGATTTTGGAAATCAAAATTCAAGTAGTGTTAATTTTGATATGTGCCCCGACTCCCATCAGGATTAACTTGGAACAGATTAAAGCACCATACCATAGTGCGAGAAGTATTAAATCTTTACATCATGTAACTCATTTTGTATCGACAACGGAGATTTGGGGTCGCCTTTTTGGCAAGAAATATAGCGTGTTTTTGGCAATCTCATGAACGAGATCGATGTGCACATGATGACCGAAAAACCTCTGCCTGTATCTGTAGCTTGTAAACAGATTTTTGGTCTATCTGTGGATCAGCATTCAGTCAAGCAGAAATATGGTAGGTTAAATAAAAAAACACCTAATTTGAAATATTTTTGAGGATTTGTTTTTCTTTTAATTTTGTAGGACAAACAGCGCCTGCCATTCATCTCAAAATCATGACGAACAAAAAGGTCAGACCACACAACAAGAAATTCGATTACATTTTCTTTAAGTTTGTTGCTCAAAACAATTATTTTCTTTTCAAGGGAAATGTAAGGCTGTGTGCCTCAATGTCATAGCAGAGTATTTCTTGTATCATCCAACAGTATTTTAGAAAATTTGCATCTTAAAGTAATTTTGTAATTTTTCATTTTTTAAGAACACGAAAGAATTACTTTTAGGTAGCAATTTTTCGAAATAATTGTTTGATTATAAAATGATTTTAAGGATTTAGAAGCTGAGGTAGATCAACACTCATAACAGTTACAATCATCGAAAGCAAGCAAGTAGTTTGGAAATGAGAGCTTTGCGTAGGTTCTGATTTCAAGATTTTCCTTGATATAAGTAGAAATTTCTTGGAATTGCTAATTTGGACAAGCTGTCATTTCCAAAGTATTTGCTTGATTTCGATGATTGTAACTGTTCTGGTTGTTAATTTACCTCACCTTATAAATCCTTAAAATTATTTTATAATCAAACAATTATTGTTTTTTCGTGTTTTTGAAAAATGAAAAATTACAAAATTACTTCCCATTTCACTATAAATTAAAGTGTACACAAATCGCTAATTGTGTTCAAAATTAAATAATCTCGGCTATTAATACGGTTCTATTTAATTCGTATAAATATACAATGTTAAGATCCGGAAAATTCCAACAATTTTAAAAGAAAAAAACATTATTGATTTACATTAATTTTATATCTAACATCCAATTAAGCTTATTATGTGATGTATTATGTATTTTTTTAACAAGTAGAATAATCTTCTTTTCGTTTGTACAATATACACATATATGATTTGAATATACTTATAATTATTAACTGCATGTCCATACATAAACAAATATATATTAGTATTAAAGTATTCGTTATTTTACATATTAATTCAAACATACAAGTTTAACAAGGTTTGTTTCTTAGTTCAGAGTATTATTTTTTTTTGTTTATGTATAGTTCAATAATTGTTTTACAATAATTCACAAATTGTTCTTATTGTTTTATTTACATTATAAATAATTTTACGACTTAAAGCAACCCAAATGAGTTACGAGCATATATTGTTTAAAATTTATCAAATAAATTTATATTTAAAATAAATGAAATAATATTACTTCTATATTAACCCTTTCTGGAAAGCTTCTACTAATTTCTGGGATGCATTTTGACAATACTTGCATCTCTGACGCAAATGGCGAGCAAAACGTTGTTTTGACTTTAACTGCATTTTAGTTTCAGTATCCAATTCATTTATGGAATCAATATCTGCAATGGCAAAGTCTTACAGTTCATGAAGATGCACTCTCGGAGGAAGGCTTCGTTAACTTCCAGCTTTTGGATCATATTAGCTAGTTATATCAGGATCCGATTAAATATTATGCATTCTATTAAACCTGGCACATGGTTTTCGATTTTGTTTTTTATTATTTCGACTTGCGGATTTGGAGAAACTTGTATTCAAAGCCTGGTTGCCAAAAGAAGAAGTTTCAGAAGGTGAGTTAATATGTATGTGAGTCTTCCGAAACTAAGACTAAGAATGTTCTTTGTGTTGAAGGTTTTGGTAAGCTTTTATCAGACATTTGGATAGGGAAAAAAGGTGTGTCCCAAAATTGGCTAATGGTTAAGGTTTCTCAGTTAATATGCAGGTAAGGCGCTCTCAGGCTTATCAATTGTTAAAGTAGAAGTGTCCATAGTTCGACTCCTCATTGAAGGTGGTGGACAGTACCATTGAACCGAATCTGATTTTTTCGCTTTCTAGTTGGTGATTTGGATAGTCTAGCGCTCGGACTACCTTGCAATCGGTCCAGATTTTTCGTTGCTTACTTATGTATATTTGATTTATCACTGTCTGAACCAAGAGTCGTTTCTAGGATTCGGTTAAAAGGCACGACAGATTGATCTTTGGCGCTTTGCGAAGAATTCGAGCGTCGATTCGATTTGTGTTTTTTTGGTTTGTTTAAATAGATATCCGGCACTTCTTTAAATACTGCCGAATTTTATTTGAGATATCACAAACTGACTTAAGGAATTGCTTCTCATGAATTAAGGATCCCTCCAAAACGCCTTTGGATGGTTGACGGGGTTGTGCCGCTGATGATCTCTGTCCATTACTTGTAGATATGGAAGACGAAGTTGTTGCAGTTTTAGATGCCGCTGTCATTCGCTTAGCCAATGCCATATCGTCAGATCCACCTTATATAGAGAAAAAAAATAAATATTAAGAACTCATACGAGTGTTAAAAAAAAACTTACGGTTTCACTATTCGTAGTTGATGGATTCAGTGACACGAAATTTGAAGCAGATTTTCGAGTACGTATTATAGATTTTTGAGGATTCGTAGCAGATTTTCGATTACAATGGATTATGTGATAGGGCCGATTTATTATTTATAAATTTAGAGTACTCTTTAATGTAGCTAAACTTTGACGCTGTTAGTATGTAGGTCCAATTATCATTAGTTAAGTTTAAAGCCGATGTAGGTAAGGGTTTAGTATAATGGATCGAATGTATATTTCAGGAAATATGTACTAGGTACCTACCTACAAATGTATATTTAAATCTATGTTATGGATTTTAATTCTGTAAATTAGGATGGTAATATGTACCTACACTGCATACATATGTATATGGAGCCTACGTATGTAAATATGAAGGTACATAATAATGTATAATAAAAGTGTTGGATGGTGATGGTTAGTTAGATACATATATGCATATGAAACCTAATATGATAGTTGTAATGTCCATAATATTCATATTTGATTTTTAAAGATATATAGGTATATAAATGTACGAGAGCCTAAATATTATAATAATGTATATAGGTAGGTGACGTATATAGCAAAAACATGTTTAGGTATGTAGTTTAGTCAGGACAAAAATGCGAAATATTATTAGGTAGAAAAATGGATATACATATTTATATCGACCTACAGAGAGACGGAATATCAAGTATAATTAAAACTTCGAGTTCGATTTTAAATAAAAGTACAATTTGCAAAAAGGTAATTCGTATTCGAGATAAAAAAAAACGTTTTTTATTGATTGTTGTAATTATTTTTTTGTAACAACTTATTATCAAATTTACTGGCAATCTATTAAACAAAAAAAAACTTAACTTATTATACTTACTGTGAATTCTTTTTATTTTTTCATCGTTGAGTAGGTCTATTCTTTTTTGGTTGATAAAGATTTTGCTTTGTTTCTGATATGGAAATTCATCGGAAAGTAAACGCTTGCGGCAAATTGTTTCCATATTTCTTTATAACTAAATTAAGCACAATAATGTTAGCAGAAAAGGTTTAATATTACGAAAGGTTATAACGGGTGATTTTTTTGCTACTTGGTTTTTGACGTTTATACTTTTTACAGATCACACATGACAAATTCCACGAACATTTGACATTTCGATTTAGTATTGTTTGCCATTTCATCATGAATAGACTTACGCCTGAACAACGTTTGCAAATTATTGAAATTTATTATCAAAATTCGTGCTCTGTGAAAAATGTGTTTCGCAAGCTACGTCCGTTTTTTTCCGCTCATTTTTGGCTAAATGGATACGTGAATAAGCAGAATTGCCGTATTTGGAGTGAAGAGCAGCCAGAGGCAATTTAGCAGCTACCAATGCATCCCGAAAAATGCACTGTTTGGTGCGGTTTATGGGCAGGCGGCATCATTGGGCCGTACTTCTTCAAGGACGATGAAGGCCGCAGGGTTACGGTCAATGGAGAAAGGTATCGTTCGATGATAACAGATTTTTTTTTGCCGAAAATGCAAGAATTGAACTCAGTCGACATGAGGTTCCAACAGGACGGTGCTACATGCCACACTGCGCGCGAAACCGTGCATCAATTGAGAGGCGAATTTGGTGAGCAGTTGATCTCACGTTTTGGCGCAGTCAATTGTCCACCAAGATCATGTGATTTGACCCCGGTAGACTATTTTTTGTGGGGCTATGTTAAGTCTATTGTCTATCGGGACAAGCCAAACACGATTGCTGCTTTGGAAGCCAACATTGAACGCGTCATTGGTGAGATTCCGGCCGAAATGTGTGAAAAAGTTTGCCAAAATTGGACCTTCAGAATGGACCACCTGAAGCGTAGCCGCGGGCAACATTTAAGTGAAATTATTTTTAAAAAGTAAATGGCAGAAATTGATTTATCGATCCAAATAAAAATTTCATTCACTTTTTACAAGTTTCTGTGTTTTTTTGAATTTTAAAAAACCAAGCTCTTAAAAAATCACCGTTTATTAACAAAAGATTATGTCTCACACTATTTTTATATCCGGTGGGAGTTGTTTTGAAGCACAGAAAATGCTAGACAATCCATACATATATTTCCTTTACTGGCATTGCTTTCTCTTTGGAGTATTCGATTGCCATGAAGATGAAGGAACTGTTGGGAGTTATAAGTTAAATATAACATTTTATTTTTGTGTAACGTTCCAACTAACTTACCTACAGCTATATGGCGGCTTATTGTGTGTATGCACCAATGAATTATATGGCACATTCGTTGGAAAATTTTGCTTTGGTGGAGTGGGAGTTTTCCCAGTTCCTGCAGCCCATGGACAAAGGTCTCCATTGCAGTGGTCATATACTTGTGACGCCACAACTTCCAGAGCGTTCATAACAGCTTTTGTCTTCCCAAGTAAAGCAAGCCCAGCATTGATGACATTGGAACGATGCGATCCAGCGTAAAGAAGTTCTTAGTCACATAATTGTCCCAAAACTCATGGAGCAATTGTTGTTCAATTTAATCAGAAAGCAATGAATGAGCTGGATCCATTTGGTTCCGAATACCACAATTGTTGATGCTACAAGCTAACAAAGCGCCCGTCTTGTAGTGATCAGAAGCATATAAATATTTGTCAATCAGGGCCAAGCCGCCATGGACAAAATGAGCCCCAATGAAGGTGTAGCGCTCAACATTGTGCTCATTGTTGCTGTACAGTCATTTGTTCCCATTCTCGCTCAAAAGCTTGTCCACTCCAAATCCGGCGTTGGCGAAGCCATTTACAAAACTTGCAGCCAGATTCTGCATTCCTGAGTCAACTTGAATCCATGGGAAATTATTTCTTAATTAAACTTTTTTATGTGTACAACAATTCCCAGAAGATATATCAATCGAAACGAAGAACTAAAACTTGAAAAGAAAAACAGATAACATTCATCTAATTGTGTAAGACATTCTAATAAGAACAGGATTATAAAAAAAATATTAACGTACTGATTGCTAGAATAATTTAATATATTTAATATATATTATGTATGGTCGTTAATGTTTCATAAGTTAAATAAATATGTATATTAATACCGAAGAGAATGTTTTGAATAAAAAAAAGGTAACAGAAACGCTCACTGTATTATTTATAATTCAAGTGCAATATGCATAGGTAGATAAGATGTGATTTTTAAAGATACATAAGTTTGTATACATAAATGTATGACGGCCTACATCGTATGAAGTATTCAGTTCAGATATTTTAGAAATAAATATTTTTATTGAAAACTCAAAATTTCAAAAACGAATCAATAGATTTTTTCGAAACTTCGTGTTTGGTAGTTTTTTGACTTTATCTTAATAGTTAAAAAAAAACTATTTTCCTAAAATAAGAAACAACGGTACCTCCCATACAAATGTTAAAAAAACCGTTAAGAAAAATATTTATTTCTCAAAAACGGTTGCAAGAATTTTTATAAAAAAAAATGTGTGTGTTCTTAAATTAGTACAGTACACTTTTAGCTAAAAAAATATTTAATTTTGCGTACTTATCAGCGGCATTTCCCATAGAACCATCTTACTGGATGCCCGATTAAAAAAATTTATTTTATACAAACGCTTCCTAAAAGTGTTATTAAAACTGCATACTACAATTTTCGAAGAAAAAGTTCTTCGATTTTTAAGAAATAAAAAATATTTTCTTTTGAAAAATCGATTTTTCAAAAACCATTTAGTAAATATTTTTGAAATTTGAATTTTATATGTATATTGATAATATTTTCGAAATGGCGTTCCATTTTTTTCCAATAAGAAAACATATTGTTAAACGTCAAATCAAATGCTGTCTGTGTTGCGTTAATTTTTTGTGAATTTTTGTTTTGTGTGCTTAATTTTGTATTTTTCGACGATTAAATAAAAAAAAAACGATTTATGCTTAGAAACATTTTATTTTTTGAGGTGATTGAGTTTGAAACGAAAAGGCAAGAAAAAACATTCGTTATAGTTCTAGTCCCCTACAACTTCTAAACAATTTATAAGCCTTCAAAATTTAATTAATTATTCAAAAAAAATCAATGTTTTGTTTTCCATTAGGTTTATTTTGTTCTTCCCATTGAACAAGGATGGTGATGTGTAATTCCCCAACCAAATAAAGCATGTATTAAAGCTAAGAACTTCTATGCAGATCCATCTCTTTAAAAACTGGCTTGGAAGTAGTTGCTAACAAAAATGTATCAGTAATGATTTCGGTTTGGGATTTGTTGCAATTTGTTTAACTTATAGCCCGATCAAATATTTGTACAGAAACAATCAAAGGTGCAAATAATAAAATATTTCCTTATTAACGATATGCAATTCTTTTCCCTCACGAATCGGATGTTTTAGAATTTAATTCGACAGGGAATTGTTCGCAATAATCTTTTTGGTTTTCTTCGAAGAACCAAACATACAAACGTCCATATTCGATTCCATCAAAATAACTAGTTTTGCCAATTGATTGGCATTAGTCCTTATGATAAGTTATTATTTTTATTTATTTAATATTCACAATTTGCACATCAATACCTTTTCCTTTTGTCGGTCATTACGAAAAATAACTAGCGGCTGGTTAATGCAAGTAAATTCGAATTTTTTATCAACAATAAATAGAAACTGTTTCCCGGCACAACAATTCGCTAACGTTATGACTAAATATTTTGATTCGATAGTATATCACACATTCATGGATTAGATAAGTTTGAGCGAATCGCTTTTGTAATACGAAATTAGCGAATTCGCAAGATTTTAAGTTCGATTAGCTATTCATAATGAGGGCTTTATATCTCCGTCCTCAACTACCAGGTTGTAACTTGGGATAAATTAAAAAGGTGCGGAGACATGCTTCAATGCATGCGTTGCCAAAGGTTCGGCCACGCCGCAGCGAACTGCGAAATCCAGATGAATGCAAGTTAGGGAAGGAACGGGTCGAAGATAGGACCCAGCTAAAATGTGCACTCTGCCGAGGCGACGGACGCCCCGATAATTATTATCGGGGATGGCCGACGTTTCAGCTAATAAAGAAAACTAAAGCACCAAAGCAAACAGTGGCAGAAAAGCGTCCAATAGTGCGCCCTCCTACAACAACGCCCGTCAACCCCCAAATTTCTTACGCCCAAATGGCGTCAGGAAGGGGAAGCACGGTACAGCCTACACCAAAGGTTGCCCAACAGGCCCCAGTGCCTAAGGCGCCGGCGGCACAGGCGGATATTATGGGCATTCTGCTGGCCATCCAGGGCCAGTTGACTGGCCTACAAAACCAGATCAAGGAGCAGGCGACTAGGGTGGATTATCTCTACTCTGTTTTGCCGAGCTTAACGCAACTTAGAGGTTAAGGACGCACTGCCGGAGAGGCCCCTTAAGATCCTAGCTGTGAATGTAAATTCACTGATTAGGACCGAACGTAGAGCGAATTTATTCCAATTACTGAAAGACATAAGTCCAGATGTGTTTATGGCTAGCGAAACTAAGCTTAACCAGAAACATAAATTGACTAACAACAATTACAATATCGTAAGAGCAGACCAACCCAACTCCACTCAAGGAGGAGGCGTCGCAATCTTTAAACGCAAAGGCATTAGTCATAAGGTAATATATAATAGTAATGTGCGAACATTTCGGACGTTAGAGGCATACATCATATGCATTCATCTCGAACAGGGGAAGCGAATGTATGTGATGGCTGCCTATGCACCTGAAACACCTCAGCCCACCCAGCTTATAACAGAGCTTGAAAAGCTTTTTGAGAGCTTAAGATTGAGCTCGGAAGAGAATTACTACATATTGGCTGGTGATTTAAACGCCATGCACAGAGAGTGGGGAGATCAAATACAAAATCCTCGAGGTAACCATCTATTTAATTGGATGGATCGATACAACCTTGAGTATCGCATCGATCTTCTAACCACAGACAGGCCATCGTTTCCAAGAAGCGGTATCTATCTGGATCTATTGCTTAAAGACGCAAGACTAACAATTACTGACGCTGTGGGTCAACGGCCAAGAAATTGTTAACGAACGACCGTGTACGAAAGTGACCACTGCAGACTCGCTGCCGTAACACAACTTCCGAACGAGCTTATGGAGTTGGAGGAGTATGTGCCTGTGCATACTTACAGTTACAGTAAGGTTCACTGGCCACGCTTCTCCAATGCCTTATTGAGTGAATTACGTTCAAATGGTATATCCCCACCAATTACAAGAATCTGGCAAATACGGGAATCGACAGATACTTAGAACAAATGGACGAAACAATTCAACGAACAATGAACAGAACAATACCGAAATACAAAGAACGTAACGCAACCGACATGCACCGTAACGCGACAATTGACGCACTACACAGACAAAAAAGTGGACTACTGACAAGACTTAAATGATTGTACAGACGGTTTACTGACACACGAGATCTGGAGGTTAGGACACTGAAGTCGTCAATCAAAAACATCAACCAACTGATCAAACAAAACTATAGGTTGTCTATTAATTTGTTTTGGGACAGTAAAATTCGGGCCGTTAACTCTAGCGATCCGAGTATATTCCCAAAAATTAATAAGATTTTTAGAAGGAATGATCAAAACGATCTTCTGTGTCTTAAGCTCTAGAGAACGACAGAGAACAGAGACGTACTTCTGACAGCAGGCATAGACCCAGATAGTGCCGTCTTGGACGATGACCTTTACATAGTCGAAAATCCGCAGGAGAAGGTGGAATCTGTTGGGGCTGCTTTCCAGCAAGTGTACAAGGTGAATGCTAGCATTCGCCCGAATCATGACCTGGAGAGCAGAGCTCTGCTTCATCACACCTGGTTGCAGAACGATATAACCGAATCGCGATCTGAGAACCTTGGTTTTACCTGGTTTAATGATGAAGATTTGGCAAACGCCATAATCGCCGAACGAAATGGGCCCAGTTCCCTGTTAATTTCGAAGACTGAGCTCTAGCTCATCTTCGATTCATTAAAGAAAAAGAAGTCAGCAGGAGTCGATGGTATATCCAACGTTGTACTACGACATTTACTTCAGGAAGCAGTTGACATTTACACCACATTGTTTAACAACGCGCTGAATAATGCATATTATCCAGTGCGGTGGAAGACAGCTGTGGTACATCCTCTCCCAAAAAAGGAATAGAACAACTCCAATCCAGCAAATCTACGGTCGATAAGTCTCCTTCCGAGTATCAGTAAGGTATTTGAAAAGATTATTAATAAGGCTCTGTTCAAGTGGGCGGAGGACAACAATATCATACCGGATAATCAGTTCGGTTTTAAGGCGGGACATGCCACAATTCATGACGCATCTAAACTGGTTTCTTATATCCAATGGAACAGAACTAAAAACCAGTGTACGGGTGGATTTGGAGAAGGCCTTCGACACCGTATGATTAGATGGCCTCTATCTTAAGCTTACACTGACACTGACACTGAGAGTTCATTTTAAAACCATTTTGTGGGCTAATGAAAATAATTACACTTTTTCTTACGCTTTACCTAACGTTACCGTCGAAGAATTGGATAGCCCAATAGCCTTATGGGAACTGGAAGAAACTCTTTACAAAATAAAAAAAAACAAAGCGCCTGGCATAGACGGGATTCCCGTTGAGTTTTATAAAAATATCACCGATCAGCTAAAGAATTATCTTCTGATCTACTTTAACAGATTATATAACGATTCATATGTGACAAAAAACTTCAACAAAGCAGTTATTTTAACCATTTTTAAAAAAGGAGATGCAAACCTCCCAGAAAACTATCGAGGAATTTATATTTTAAACAGTCTAAGGAAAATTTTGACTTCTATTCTATACGAAAGGCTCTCCAAATGGATCGAAGGAAGAAACCTACTAAGCATTTTCCAAGCCGGTTTTCGGGCAGGTTTCTCAACGATGGACCACATCTTCACTTTAACAAGTATTGCCAGAAAGTCAATAGACAAAAAGAAGAAATTGTACTGCTGCTTCGTGGACTTTAAAGCGGCATTTGACAAGGTAAACCGACAAGTTTTGATGTACAAGCTTTCGATATTGGGGATTTCCCGCAAATTCCTTATGATGTATTTCAATTTTCTTGCCTAATCGAGTGCCTCTGTATGGGTTGGATCTGAATTTTCAGAATGGTTTGGAACAACGGCTGGAGTTCCACAAGGCTGTATATTAAGCCCAATTCTTTTCTCCTTATTTATTGACGATGTTTGTGAGGTACTTCCAGGAGGAATACTGTTTGTCGGTATCCAAGTAAAAGTTTTGCTCTACGCTGACGACTTGTTATTGTGTGTTATTGGCTGACAATCCATCCACCCTGCAGTTCAAATTAACAAACTTAATACTTTTTGCGAGAGGTGGGGCCTTCATGTAATTACAAGCAAACCTAAGGTGATGATTTTTGAAGCACGTCAAAGAAGAAGAATGCCCGAAGAAAATTGGTCTTTGAACAATACACGTATAGAAGTTTTGCAAGAATTTAAATATCTTGGAGTTCTGATTACGCATAAACTAAATTTTTCAAAGCACGTGAACCAAAAAAGTTATGAGGCTAAGATAGCTTTGAGCTTAATGTGGCCAAAGTTTTTCGCAAACCAAGAAGTTGATCATGCGTCAAAATACCGCGTTTTTCATGGCAACAGTGAACACATGTATGTGTTATGGAATACAGGCGTATGGTCAATTTTTCGACACAGCGACAGTTTTTTAAGCGACTGTTTAAATTGCCAAATTCAACGCCTAATTATGCTATTTATGTGGAGTCTGGTATAACGCCTATATACATTGAAAACCTCAAAGCCAACGCCGGTTACTTAATGAGAGTGATGCGAAGAAGCGGTAGAAGTCTTCACAAATCTATCATGGAAAGTTTTCTTCAAACGAATTCCTCCCCTTTCAAATACTGGAATCAATTAGCTCAGACCAATTGGTCTAATCTTTCACTAATGGTGTTAAATGTCGATGAATGGCCGGTTATATTTGCAGATGTAATCGCAAAACTAGATGAGCAAATGTACAATCAGCACATAACTAGAGCAAATTCCACAACATCCAGGTATACGAATAGAAACCTCAATCACCAGTTGTCATCGGGCAAGAACTATTTTAGAAACGAATTTTCGAGCGAAGCTATAAGCTGCATTTTAAGAGTACGTGTGGAGGTCCTAAACTTAAATTTTATTCCATATCGAGCTGATCTACCACAAATCTGTAGTTTATGTAACAGAAGAGAAAACGAAGATGTCCACCACTTCATTCTTGGGGCCTGCCCTATTTTGCAGGAAATCCGCCGCTTATACTTCGAAGAGAGCTTTTTGTCTCCAAACCGACTCTATGAAATATTGAACGGAGCATTAGGATGGTCAATTTTGCAAAAGTATTGCAAACATGCGCTAAACTTTCTTAACAGTTTCTTATAATAAAACGAAAACTGCAGTTTACGACTATGTGTTTTTTGTGTCTCAAATCATATTAAAATTGATATTTTTTTTGTGTTTCAAATTGAGTCAAAATTGTTAAAAAAAGGAAAAAAATATATAATCATTCAAATTTTCTTTTTAATTAATTTACTTTCAATCATTATTTAAATTGATAATTTTTATGTTTCAAATCATGTCAAAATTGTTGAAAAATTAATATCTTAGCATTAGTTACACTTTTTAAGTTTTTAATTTTTTCCTCTGTACTTTTTTTTATAAATTAAATGAAATATCATATCAGCAGACGGCAAGATAGCTAAGACCTTATTCTTAGGATAATAATATTGTTAACCATTTTATAACAAAATAAAGAATTTAAATAATAAAATAATAATAATAATACTAAATAGTTATAAGGCGGCTTAGCCTAAAGACTAAATGTGTCATTCTTGCTTTATTTTTTTCCCTTTATTTCTTTAATTTATTTCGTTTTTGTTTACACATATACATTTTTATTTTCTTTGGAAAACAAATTTATTTTATTTTGGTTTTCGATTATTTGTTAATATATAAATTTAATATAAAACAGTTCTACAATTTGGGATTGTTACCTAGTTTTTTTATATTTCCTCCGTTATTCCTTCGTTTACATATTTAATTTTTTTTTGGCTTACTTCTGTTATAGTCTTTTGTTTGGTTATACATTTATTTGTTTATTTTTTTTTTTGAAATAGTCTTTTTTTGTTAAATATTTATTCTTTCTCCAAAATATTAATTGGCTATAACATCGTTATTTTAAGTTCTTATTTTGTTTAGTACATTTGTTTTATTTTGGTTATATATTTATTTGATATCAATAAAAAAAAACTTGTTTCATATATTTACATTTCATTTTCTTTCATTTTTTTTAATTTTAAAAAATTTTTTAATAGTTTTTATATTACCTTAAACTTTAAAATTCAGGTAACCACTAATAAAACTCGCTCATACAGAAGAACGTACACGTTTGGTTGTAATCATTTGTTTTCAATTCGTTTTTTTTTTGTGAGTAAAATTCTTGTTCATTTTCACTTACATATTTTTTTCTCAAATAATTCCGAAATTTCCTCACAATTCTTACAAGAGTATCTTTAAAACAAAAAAAATATATATATTTATATACACCAATCAAAATAGACAGTAACAATCCAATCCTTAAGACAGGCGCGAAGAAAAAAGGTTCTAGGGCATCAGGTAGGCCACATCCTAACGAACAAGATAGACTGCTAAATAGTCCAAGTCCATTAACACAACGCTGGCCACCCCAGTCTAACTCGAATACAGTAATTGATCCAGCGTATTCTATAGTCTCCGTGACCACAGGCAGGGATCAATCGAATTTTCTTCAACCTACCGAAAGACCACCTTCCCAACATCATGCCCAAGGAACGTCTAGAATGGGTGAACAAATAAATCAACAAGATTTACTACCTACTGACAACATAAACACTTTTAACCAACAATCATTTCCTCGTGTCCAACGAACACCACCTATAGATCTTAATCAAGACCTATTAAACATTTCAGCGGGTGGAGAACTTTCGAATGGTTCGGTATAATCCATTCCAGCACCGTCCTTCAGGAATCTTAGTAATTTAGGTGCCACTTCAGTTACTTTTGATAATAGTATTGAAACAAAACGCAATCAAGAAATAACCAACAGCGCAAAAGAATCAAATAACAACACAAATAATTCCGAAACAATTCCAAGCGACATCAGAGCTTATGTGAATTTAGCAATAGTGAACGCATTTTCATCATATGCGGAATCTATGAAATCAGATATATCAGACAGCATAAAAAAATTTATAAGAAATAACTTCGTTAATTTCTTAAGGGAAATCAACTCGGCGACTCGTCCCTTAATCAGACAAGAAGCCACCTTCTATCCCAGCATCATTTAGAAATCCTTTGCATTAAAACAACAAAAGCAACCTAATCAGCAACTACAAACACAACTTCATCACTAGCAACAAGCGCAAACAGCAATTTCAACCATTCAGATCACAACCTTCAGTCCATAGTTTTCAAGGGTATCCTTCAGTACGGGTTTCACAGCCAATTAACAGTTTCAAACCTATTGACAGCGTTAGACCTAATCATAGTATGCATCAACAGAATTACCATTCTCATCATCCGCCCGATACTAGAGACTGTGATGGTCATCATACTAACCCAGTAAACCTGAATTATTATGATGCAAGCCCTATACAAATACGAGGCATCCGTTATCCTGTTAAGGTCGACCGCTGGGGTATAAGTTTCGATGGGAAGCCAGAAAACTTAACGGTTGAAGATTTTATCTTTCAGGGGGAGAGTCTCCAAAATCAATATGAGTGCCACTGGTCGGAGATTCTAAAACAATTTTATATAATGCTCTCAGGACCTGCTAATGATTGGTATTGGCAATATCAAAGATCTAATTACCGACCAGATTGGCCTATGTTGTGAGAGGCTCTAACGCGTCAATTCCGAAATTTGAAATCGGATTTTTTTTTTATTTATTTATTTTTAACAAAAGTGCAACCTAGGACCTTAACAGATCATCAAAGAGGCCACTTAGTCAAAATACAAAAAGATTAATATGCATATCTATAATATATATATTAAAAGGGTATAAAAACAATTAACAACTTAAAACTATTTTTTCTTTTATTCTTTCCTGAAATCTGTTTGCCCTCCCTCAAACAATCCAACGCGTACAACCCATAATAAGAAAAATATCTATACATATACACATGTAAATATAACGTGGAATAATCATCAGCAACAGCAATTCAACCAATTAGAAATACTCGTATAACGAATAAAGAGTTTAATTCAACCATGATCTGTTTTTAAAAATTCACAAACACCTTTTTTGAAAACATGAAACGGTTTTGAAATGTTTCTGATATGATCTTGTATAGAGTTCCATAATGAAGTAGAACGAAATATACGTATATATGAACGCATCGTTATATTGGTTCTGCGTGAGACCATCATTATGTTTGTCGGGTGGAGTCGAAGTCTACTAAGAGTAATGCTATTGAAGATATATAAAGGAGTTTCTGTTTTGATAACCTTAAAAAGAAAAACTATAGACCGAAGTTGTAGAAAATTTTCAAAAGATAAGCCAAGAAACTTGAATGTAAATTCACTTATATGATCATATCTCCTTTTATTGAATACATATCTCACAACGGAGTTAAAACAGGTTTTCAATCTATTTCGTACGCTGATATTACAGCCATTATAAACTTCACAGCAATAAAGTAATATAGGAAGAACAAGGGCGTTGCATAACACCCAGCGAATTTTATGAGGTAGATAATTGCTTATTGAATATAATTTGCGCAGTGTAAATATAATTCTTCTAATTACCCAATTTATATGGTACTACCATGAAAGTTTATCGTCTAGGTAAAATCCAAGCACCTTAACACTACTTTCATATAGAATTGTGTTGCCATCAAAAGCAAGAATGTTTATTGATTAAGAACCAAAAGAGTTTCCAAAAGCAATGGGTTCGGATTTTCCAGCATTTAGGACCAGAGAATGTTCCTTTTCCCAATTCAGCACCATAGCAAAATCATCACAAAGTTCCAACACATACTTATTAGGATCACATTTTTTAGAAGAATTTAGCATCTGAACGTCATCGGAATATATAAAATTAGAGCTATATTTGACTACCGCAGGCAAATCATTCACAAACATTGTGAAAAGGATCGGACACAAAATCGAACCTTGGGGAACGCATCGATGGAGAGGTAAAGTCGACGAAGTTTTCGAATTCATGGTTACAGATTGTCTTCTGTCAGTAAGATAGGAGAAGATAAGGTTACATGCAGTTGACGAAAAACCAAACTGCTTTTTCAGCTTAAGGCAAAGAAGGTTGTGATCAACACTGTCAAAGGCTTTGCTAAAATCTAGAACAAGAAGGATTGATATCATTTTCTCATCTATGCTTTTTCTAATAGTGTCAGTTATATTAATTATAGATGATGTTGTACTATAACCCTTGCGAAAACCAGACTGGTTTTTAGAGAAGCTATTTGATATCAAAGTGTTTTCAAGGATTTGGTCCTTCATAATTTTTTTGCAAGCCTTTGACAGAGCTGGAAGAATGCTTATAGGTCGAAAGTCTGAAGGCATATTTATTATTTTTTGGAACCGGGCATATTCTAGCATATTTCCAATCCGAAGGAAAACGGTATAAGTAAGAATTGAATTTAAGAAAAAGAGAAAATGCTTTCCAAACGCTGGAAATATTAGCTTTAAGAACTTAACCGTAATTCCGCCAGTCCCAACTGCATCTGAGTTAATAGACGACAGCGCCTTAAACAGATCATCTTCGGTTAAGTTTCGGAAAGAAGAAGAATTTTCGGTTTCTGGGTAAAATATATCCGTTCGAGAAACATTATTATTAGAAGTGAAACAGGATGCAAAATAAGAATTCAAGGAATCGACATTACAATTTATTGTAGTATTTTTAATTCCAATGTTATTTAATTTGGACCAAAACCATAGTTATTTAAAATAGGTATACTCGAGACAAAAGATTGGTCACTATTTATAAGATTGGAATTGAAGTCACACATTAAAATTATATTTTTATATTGAGGAGATAGTTCAGCAAGTACGTCTTCCAATTGTTTTATGTCCCCAGACGGTGGATACACAATTTAAATTAGAGTTTTGATCTTATTAATATTAAACGGACAAAAAATACACTCCAGACCAATGTCACTTGCACTAATCGCCTTAATTATTTTGCATTTGATTCGATTTGATACAAAAAGAGCAACACCACCACCCCTTCCAATATTTCTATCAATTCTAACTACGTAATATCTAGGAATTTCAATTGCCTTATCAGAAACATATTCTTTAAGCCATGTTTCGGTGACTCCGATGACATTAAGATAGCATCCCGCAAGAATAGATCTTATTTCTTCCTGCTTTGAAGAATTCGAAGAAGGTTTAAAACTTTGACTATTGAAATGCCCGATATTTAAATTATCACTTTTATCTTCAAGTTTATTTCTAAGAATTAAGTTTTGTTCGCTGATCTTCCCAATGGAATATTACCTTCCATATTCATGATAAAAAAAAACTGTAGGAATGTGGAAGAAATGAAAGAAAGCAAACAGAAATCAAAAGAGAAGGTTTCGTTCGGTGAGGTAACATTTCATAACAAGATCTCTCTTCCAAATGCAAACAAATTTGACAAGCACTGAAACTCTTAGACGGAGATACTGTGAAATGTCATAGTCAATAAGAGAGACATATGTCGATTTCGTTTCAACAAAAACATCGACTTGCCGTCGATCCGCCGTCAATTTTTTTCTGAAAATCAAATTCGTTTCAAATTAAAACCAATATTTTTCTGGAAAAACAGATCCGTATTGAATCTCTTTTTGGAGACGGATTCAAAACGGATTTGTGCACAGATTCGTACACACACTACAATATTTGTTTTGACGTTTCTCAATTGTTGTGTTGTGAATTAATTTTTATTTTGTGGCAGTGTACAGAAAAAGTAAATTAATATATTAAAAAATTAAAAAAATTGTTAAAAACTTCTTGGAAACAAATATTAAAAAAGTGCAAGTGGGTTTAGGAACTCCCCCGCGTCGGAATCGGGAAATTAAAACGAAATAATGATGTTTTAACGAATTGAAGATTTGTTTTTTTTTTAGAGCTGCCAAGCAACACACACAGTTCCAAAAAGAGATTCGCTCCGTAATCGTTCTTTTCAAAGCCAAAAAGTATTGGTTTTAGTAGCGAATCCTAATTATTGAAACGAAATCGACAATAGTAATATTGTGCAAGTTTCATAAAAAAAAGTCTTAAAATCCGATATCGATTCAGTGATTCCGTAAATTAAGATGTCGTTTCGTCTTAGCAGCATGGACAATATCGCTTTGTCTTTTTTCAGTTTGTTATTCTCCTCTTTAAGTTTTTTTTATTGGGGCGATCATAGCAGTAACTTACAACTTAAAATCAGACAACTCCTTTTTGTGCTCGAGACTCAAGCTCATCAGCTCATTAAGTTTACTAGCCAATAATTCTAATGTCACCATTTGATTGTTCTTAGCCATTCTTATGGAATTTGAATTCAATTTTCCAAATAATTAGAAAAAAAATATATATGAGAACAAATTGAGGTTAACTGGAACACGAGTGCAGTAGGTAGTCTTTAATAATTTTTTTTCACTTTATAGCTTCAGACAAAAAATTGTATTTTTCTTATATTTTATATTATTTACTTTATTGCTAAGTCTTAATTAGCTTAAATTAACTCTTTAAATTCTAAATAAAATTTGCAAAACAAACACAATTTCTCTTAGACGAAAAACAAATGTGGTGTTTATCGATTGACATGACAGGTTTTGAGATCTTACGAGAGCAAGCAAGGCTCATTTGAAACTTGTGAAAACTTTTTCAACGCGATATCGAATATAAGGTCACAGCTCCGAATCCAAATTCCTGAGATTGAACTAGTTAGGATGTTTAAAAGAAATCTTAACGAAAGAATTAACAGGTTAGTATACCCTATGGCTATAACTTCCTTAGATAAACTGAGGTATGCTTGTAAAGAAGCGGAGAAAGCCCTCCCTTCTAAAGAACCCCTTCATAACCATTCGAGGCAATATAAGCCACCTCCTAGGTTGACGGCTAATGAAATTCATTATTATGAAGAAGATCCTATTTATTGTACGAGTATGCAACGCGATTGCTTCCAATTGCCCAAGATGCAAGCCGGAAAACAGCAAGAAGAACGCGATCTCGACGGGGGAATCGCGTTCAACACAAATCGGCGAATCACCAACTCACTAAGGGCTACCCTTGAGAAAAAATTGAATGAAAGTGCAGGACGCACAATTACAATTTTAAAAAGAAAACATGAAGGAAACACAATTTAGTACTAGAAAACCATTGCATATCAGAAAATGCGAGTATAACAAGGCCAAAGATGGAATTTTCAATGGCAATGCTAATAATAAAATATTTAAAGCTAGGCAGAGGTACAAAATCCTATTATCTACGATAATAGATATTTCCAAAGACCCTAGACCTTATGCCAAGATTAAAATATCTAATAAAGGAATGGTAGGCTTGCTAGATAGTGGCGCAAGCGTCAGCATCATTGGTAAAGGTAGCAGAAACCTTTTGAACGTACTAGACATTCAATTTACTCCCTCCTCATCTAACGTAAGGACAGCAGATGGTAAAAACCAAACAATAATCGGTAAAGTTATCTTAGACGTGCAATATAAAGATAAGTAAAATAAAATCACTTTTTATGTCGTACCTAGCTTGGACCAGGAACTCTATCTCGGAGTCGATTTCTGGAGAGCGTTCAAACTTGCACCTGAAATAGTCAGTGAATAAAAAGGCTGTTAATTGAGGATTTTTCGAATGCTCGCCAATTGTCTCCAGAGCAGCAAAATAGGTTGGATGCAGTCAGGCAAAAGTTCCGGTGCCATACTATATACGGTCTCCGAAAAACGACGCTTGAGGAACATGTCATCGCCACTGGAGAGGCGGTTTCTGTAAAACAGCGTCATTACCCCGTCCCCAGCGGTACAAGCCTTGATATATGCCGAGATAGACAGAATGTTGAACCTGATAGTGATTGAGGAGAGCCCATGGAGTTCGCTGGTGGTCCTCATCCAGAAACTCGGCAAAAATCGATTATGTCTTGATTCCAAAAAGCTGAACTCTGTCACAAGAAGAAGAAGAATGAAGAAGAATGCTTACCTTCTCCCAAATCTCAAATGGATCTTTAGTCGTCTTCGTGATACTATTTATATAAGTAGAAAGACGCATTTTGGCAAATACCGCTCTACGAGCGGAGTAAAGAGAAGACTGCTTTTACAATACCAGGGAGGCCCTTGTATCATTTTACAGTCATGCCCTTTGGGCTGTGTAATGCTGCCCATAGGTTATGTCAGTTGATGGACAATGTAATTCCCTCAAGGTTAAGGGACCGTGTCTTTGTGTACCTCGATTACCTGCTCGTCATCGCTCCGGATTTTGAGTCACACATTACTTTACTAGGCGAATTTGCATCGTGTCTCCAAAAGGCTGGTCTCACCACCAACGTGATGCGGTCAAATTCTGCTTCAAGGAATTGAAGTATTTGGGCTTTATCGTTGGTGGTGGGTAACTCAATACGGATCCAGCCAAGGTCGAGGCGATTGAGAAGTTTCCCGTCCACAAACTGCGAAACAGGTCCGCAGGCTGCTCGGTATGGCAGGGTGGTATCATAGGCTCATACGGGAATTTTCGCCGTTGACTGCTCCAATCACGAACACTCCAAAAAAGAGTAATCAAAAATTTATGATGATGGAAGAGTCTCTGGAGGCAGTTGAGACTTTAAAGAAGGCCTTAATATCAGCTCCGGTACTATCGCATCCTGATTTTAAGAGGCGATTTTACATCTAATGTGATGCATCTGACACGGGTGTGGGGGCGGTGCTTTTTCAGACAGATGACGCCGAGGACGAGTCTCCGATTTCATATATTGAATTACAGCGTGACGGAAAAGGAATGTCTTGAGCGGTTTTAGCAATACATAAATTTAGGCCATATGTGAAAGGAATGCTCTTTACCGTCATAACCGACCATTCCAGTTTAAAATGGCTTATGAATCTCAAAGACTTGAGCGGCAGACTTGGACGATGGAGTTTACAACTCCAAGCATATTCCTTCGACATCGAGCATAGCAAAGGAAGTATAAACGTCGTACCTGATACCTTGTCTAGAGGATTTATGGAAGTAGTAATAATAATAATAATAATGTTTATTGAACTGATATATATACAATTGGCTCTTAATTCTATTTAACATTACTTATATTACATTGATATTTTAATTTTGTCTTAGCACTTAAGGGGCTAATATTATACATTGTTTTAATTTTTTTTTTTTTGCTAAAATTATTAAAAAAATTGTCCTTGAATTTGTTGTACTACTTACTGAAATCTGTGTGGATAATCTCGGGTTGTTCAAACCCTGCTGTTTTCTGGTGATGTGGGGGTCAATGTGGCATCTAGCCCCGGTGGTGGTTTCATGCTGCATCCTCGTAGAATTGGATTGCTTCGTCGTCGTTGATATAAATAAGTCGTTCGTCCAGTAGCGCAGTCAGATCCAGATATCTTGGCTCGGGGTTTCTCCCTTCGCTGGTCATGCTATTCACTAGGGTATTTGGGCGGTTGATTAGGTTAATCGCCAGTCTTTTGGCAGCACTGATCATGTACTTGTCGAGGGGTGTTATTCCGGACGCCTCGAAAATTCTTTTGTTGCTGAAGTCCTTTTGTCGTCGCTGGTCAAAGTGGAGTCCCGTGCAGATCCGGAGGATTTTCCTCTCAAACATTCCAAGCCTTCTCATGCTGGTTTTGGATACAGTTAACCATGCAGGAAAACAATATGTGATAATGGGCCTGAGAAGTTGCTTATAGATAAGAAGTTTCGTCTTCTGGCTGAGTCCATTCCTTTTCCGCATTAGGGGTTAGATTCGGTGAAAAGCCAAATTTGCCTTTTTTAGGGTAGCTGTCACGCGCGGGTTGAAACTAAACCTCTCTTCGAAATTGATACCCAGATATTTTACAGTTGGTTTGGATCTTAGTTGTGACCCTTCGGGCAGATTCATAATAATACTTCGTCAACTTGTGGCTGACGGCGTGTTCCAATGTCCCGCTGGTCTGCTGAAGCAAACCAGCTCGGATTTGGCTGAGTTGACTTTGATGCCCCATTTTGTGTAGAATTCAGACAGGCGTCTCACATGTTCTTCTACTCCTCGGGCTGCAATAACAGGACACATAGATTTGGCATATGTAAGCGAGTCGTCTGCATAGAGCAAATTCATAGAATTGTTTGGTTGGGGCTGATCCGATGTGAAAATGTTGTAGAGGTATGGTCCTAGCTTCGATCCTTGGGCAACTCCTGCTCTGATGCTTTTGGTTGTTGACTTGCTGTTTTCTATTTGGACAAAGAACGATCTGGAATTAAGAAAGCTAAAAATTATTTTAATTAGTGTACTTGGAAAATTCAAAATGGTTAGTTTGTGTATAAGCACCTGTATCCAGATGCTGTCGAATGCTTTCTCAATATCCAAGAAGCAGCCAACATCAACCTGGTAGTTGTTGAGGGTATTAAAAATATCCTTCTGGAATCTGAAGAGTGGATGTAAGGTTGAATGTTGCTCCCGAAATCTGAACTGCATATCCGGAATGATCCGGTTAGCGGTGCAGAATGTCTTCAACTTCCGAAGAATAAGTGCCTTAAGAATTTTGTTGGTGTTGCTTAGTAGAGATATGGAAGTAGATAGCATTGACATTGAAAATATAGCTCCATTAATAGATCTCAACTCAGATGAATTTGTTTCCAAAGAAAACCTTAGTTTAATAGAAACCGTTAAAAAAATAAAGACCGATTACCCGATTTAAAAGTAGAAGACAAATTTCTGTATAAACGATCTTTTCCACCAAAAAACAAAGATTTAATACTGTAGAACACTCTTGGAGATTATGGGTGCCTTCAGGCCTTACAAAAGAGATTATCGTTCGTTCCTAAACCACTACAAAAAATTCGGGAATATTTTAATTGGACTAAAATGACTGTCTAAATACGCGAGTATATTGCGAAATGTGATGTTTGTATTCAATGCGAACCGTCCAATCAAGTGTTACGCCCACCTATGTCTAGTGTTTATAATGTCGATCGTCCATTTCAGAAACTAAACGTTGATTTTTTAGGTCCATATCCGCGTTCTAAGTCTGGTAACTGTCTTGTCTTTGTCGTTCTTGATCACATGTCCAAGTTTATCCTATTGAAGTCTCTACGAAACGCCAACACTTCGAGCATTATTAAATTTTTACAAGAGAATGTTTTCCATTTCTTAGGAGTGTCTCAAATTATACATTCTGACAATGGAAAACAGTTTTTAGCGAAGGATTTCCAGAATTTTATGCAATCTTATGGTATCCGACATTTCAAAACGGCAAGTTATTCACCTCAATCGAATGCGTCAGATAGAGTGAATAGCCCTTTTCTCGCCGCCGTTCGATCATACCTCAAGGACGACCAAAGAGATTGGGACTTGCATCGGATCGAAATTGCATGTGCTCTTAGATGTTCGATCCATACTTCAACGGGTCTGTTACCGTATTTTGCCCTATTCGGTATAAATCTGATGACACACGGTAGTTGTTATGAGTTAGCACAAAAATTGAACTCCGTTGAAGATGGCGAACTTATTACCATTGCCCGACAAACCAGACTACAATGCATGTGAGATAAGATAAAAGCTAGCATAGCCAAGGCGAACGAGAAGAGCGCACTAAAGTACACCATTCGAACTCTTAACGTACGGTTCGTGCCGGGCCAAGAGGAGTTCAGAAGAAATTTTGTACTAAGTGATAGCTCAAAGTATCTCAGTGCTAAACTTTGCCCGAAATTTGTTAAATGTCGCGTGATAAGAGCAGTCGGCAAAAATTTGTATGAATTGGAAAACTTAACGGGTAAAACCATTGGGATTCTCCATGCCAAAGACATTCAACAATAAAATCTTTTTTTTTTTGTTTTTTATGCTGAACGATATTATCAAAGTCCTATAAAACAATATTATATGTATCTTTGGAAGGTTATTATGTAGGTATGTTATTGATTTAATTATTTTTTTTGTTTCAAATATTCATATGTTTATGTGCATATTCATCAACGATTGAAACTTATGAATCTGTGATATTTTTTTTATGTAGGTATCCAATAAAACACTGAATTTGCCTATGTCAGTGATATTTTATAAATTTATTTATTATATATTACTCGTATTATAGCCATATCTATTTGTCTATTTCAGTACTAATCGGCTGTCTGATCAGACGTTTTTCTGTGCGGTACATCCTAAGTCATAAACATTAATAAACGAAATCGATCACCAACTTTAGTTGAAGACATTAATTTGTCTTTCAACACCAAAAATCGTAAGATGAGTGCGGACGACCATAATCTTAAGTTTGGGCGGTTTACCCCCCTGCAATATCTTCCGGACTCTGATAATGATATCGAATGTGAAGAAGTTTTAGATGCTACACCAATAATTAAAAAAATTAAAATCCCTTCAATATGCGTTTTGCAAAAATCATCGGAAAATATTCACTCTATGCTTAATGAAATTAAAGTTAATAATTATTGCCAAAAAAAATGTCTATTGGTATAAAAATTAGCTGTGAAAGAAGTGAAGATCATAAAAGTGTATGTTCTGCATTAACAAATAAAAACTGGCAATTTTTCACACATGACCTTCCAACAGCAAGGTCATTTAAAGTTGTTCTTTTTGGACTCGACGAAATGCCAATAGAAAAATTACGAACTGAACTTAACACACTTGGCTTAAAATGTGAAAATATTAAATTAATTAAAAAACAGCATGAACATTTTCTTGATGTTTTCTATATAGTCTTCCTCGAAAGCGGTTCAGTTAGGCTTGTAGATCTTAAAAAAAACATACGGTCTATATTCAGAACACAAGTTAAGTGGGAATTTGCACGACGTCAAAAGCAAAAATACACTCAGTGCTTTAATTGTCAGATGTTCGGGCACGGAGAAAAAATTGTCACATTAAGACCCACTGTGCGATCTGCTCTGAAAACCACGAAACAAGTAAGTGCAAATCAACTAATATTAAATGTGCAAACTGCAATGCAACATACAAGTCCACTGACCTCTCATGAGCCGCAAAAGCTTTTTCGATATGAGGGAAAAGCTTTCTTCCAAGAATAAACATCGAACTCAAGATGTCGAAAAAATACATCGGTCATATGTACCAAACACCTCTGACTTCCCACCTCTGCCAACTAATCACAGAGCGCCCACGCAAGTAAAACCGGTTTCTAAACCTATTTCTATTCCCACCGATTGTGGTGCTTGGTCAAACAACAACATTGCTACCGATACCACAGATTTGTTTTCAATGGAAGAGATCAACAAGCTTACTGCGGAGATGATAACTTTGTTGGGTAAATGCCAAACTAAAGCAGACCAATTCAACACAATTGCACAATTAGCAATTAAGTATCTATATAGTAGCAATAAATAATGAATAGAACATCAATGAATATTATATGTTCGAATGCTAGAAGCATTCGATGTAAAATAATAGAATTTTTTGCTCTTCTTAAAAAGCATAATGTTGATGTAGGTTTAGTATCTGAAACTTGGTTAAGTCTTGACGACAAATTAACTAATCAAGATTACAATTGCTTTCGTCTTGATAGAGATGATAGAAGGGGGGCGGTGTTGCCGTGTTAGTGAAAAAAACAATACGACATGAATTATTGCCAATTGTAAAAACTAAAATAATTCAAAACGTAGGAATTAAAATACCTTTCGATTCAGCTAATGCGGAGAAACGTTTTCATTTAAATAATGATTTGAGGAAACTTATAAGCATTAATGACACATTTCTAATTGGGGGCGATTTTAATTGCAGGCACAGAAGTTGGGGTTGCTTAAGAGCAAACGCATGGGGAAACATTCTTGCTAATCTTCATTCTAGGCATCCATTTGATATTTTGTATCCTCCCCATCCAACTTATTACCCTGCTAATAATAGGTCAAACCCATCAACTTTGGATTTGTATTTGAGCAATATGTCTACTCTTTTCAACCAACCTATGGTCATAAACGACCTAAGCTCAGATCATTTACCAGTAATAATAAGATCTTTTACCTCACCTTTGCAAAGAAATAATGTAATTTTGGATATTAAAAATGCAAATTGGAACACATATAAAAGAGAAATGCGATCAAGGTTGACTAATTTCCATGCCTCATCATTAATAATTGATGCAGTCAATCAACAACAAATAGATTTTAGTATTTCTTGTTTTTCAGATGCTGTTCGAAAAAGTATTGAAAAAGCAGCTCCTAAAAGATAAATGCGTTACAATAGTTCAAATACATTACCTCCTTATATACTTGAACTCATAAAAGTTCGAAACGGCAATCGGAGGAAATGGATAAGAACAAGAGAACTTTTCTATAAAGATGAAGTTAAGTCACTTAACGCTTTAATAAAAGAATCCATTTCAACGTATAGGAATAGATCTTGGAACGAGAAACTTCGAAGCTTAGACAAAGGAAGTAAACCATTCTGGAACATGGTAAAAATAATTAAAAAGAAAAATACACTTATTCCAGCTCTGAAATTAGGAAGCAATATATTAGTTTCTAATGGTGACAAAGCTAATGTCCTGGCTGAAACTTTCTTTGATAACCATTTGGTAACTAGTGGTATTCCCTGTAATACCATAGTTGAATCTATGGTTAGCGACACAGTCAATATGATTAATTTAAGTGCTCCTAATGGTACCCAGGATGTTACATTTGAAGACGTCAAGAATGTTCTTGTAGACCTAAAAACAAGAAAATCCGCAGGCTTTGATTGCATTAAAAACATTTACCTTAAGAATTTGCCAAAATCAGGAATTCAATATTTAAAGCTTCTTTTTAATTGTTGTCTTAAATTATGCTACTTTCCTAATGCATGGCAGACAGCTAAGATTATCCCAATTTTAAAGCCTGGTAAAAGTGCTAATATATCTACCAATTATAGGCCTATAAGTTTGTTAAGCTCTTTAAGCAAATGCTTTGAGCAAATAATAAAAAGTAGAATTCTTTCTCAAGTAACAAGAAATAACATATTACCACTCGAACAATTTGGCTTTAGGGCTCACCATAGTACAGTCCATCAAGTTGATAGAATATCTAAATATATACATTAAAACTAATTTTAGAAGAGTAAAAATTGCAGGAATGGTTCTTCTTGACGTTGAGAAGGCATTCGATACAGTTTGGCATGATGGTTTATTACATAAACTTTCTAGACTTAATTTTCCAATCTACTTGATCAAAATAATTCAATCATTTTTATCCGAAAGAAATTAGAAAGTTTCTATTAATGATTGGTACTCTAGTACTTACGATATTGTAGCAGGTGTACCTCAGGGATTAGTGCTAGGCCCAATATTATACATTATTTTCAACTACGACTTTCCATGCCTCACTAACTACGAAAAAGCAATGTTCGCCGATGACACTTGCATCTATTCATCAGATTCGATTGGTTTTAATATTGAAACGAACTTGCAATCTGCACTTGATGTTATACAAGATTATTTTTTCGATTGGAAGATTAAACTAAATGCTGCAAACACACAGGCTATCTTTTTTACCCGAAAAAAAAAACCCTGTTTCCTGCCTAGCAACAATCTTCATGTTAATGGCTTAAGCACAGAATGGTGTTCAAATGTTAAATACCTTGGTGTACACCTAGATACAAAAATAACTTTTAGAGTGCAAATACAAGAAGTAATTAAGAAAATTAACATAACTATTAAAACGCTCTATCCTTTTATAAATCGCAAATCAAAATTAAGTAACAAAAATAAACTCTTGATTTATAAAGCAGTTTTCCAAGCAATTATGTTTTATGGGGCGCCGGCATGGGGGAATTGTGCATCGAGTCACATCCGCAGGCTCCAAATAGCTCAAAACAAAGTTTTAAAAATGATGCTTAACCTCCCATGGTCTTTCTCAACAGCTGAACTTCACGAGATTTCAAATATTGAATTGGTAACATCCAGAATTGTTAAACTTAATGAGCATTATGTCACTTCTTGTGTAATGTCTGATAACGTTCTAATTTCAAACCTAGCTTTATAGTTTACATATTTTTTTTTTATAATAAGACTGTTTCTGTGATACTAATTTTAATAAATTATTTATTTTGTGATTAATAAAACATTTTTTTTCTCTCATTATTTATTTATTTATTTGTTAATTTATTATTTATGTAATTTTTTTGTTTATTTATTAAATTGTTAATTTATTTATTTCTTAATTTATTTATTTATTAATTTATTTATCTATTAATTTATCTATTTGTTAATTTATTTATTTGTTAATTTATTTAATTGTTACTTTATTTATTTGTTAATTTATTTAATTGTTAATTTATCTAATTGTTAATTTATTTATGCGTTAATTTATTTAATTGTTAATTTGTTTATTTATAAATTTATTTATTTATTATTCGTTAAGTTATTTATTTGTTAATAATTTATATAATTCTTAATTTATTTATTGTTAATTTATTTAATTATTTATTCATACTTTTATTTTTTGTATATTTTGTGTTTACTTTCTTCTTTTTTGGGAAGATAAAGCCTGGTTTGAAAAATTCGCACCACCCACCCTTCTACTCCTTACTATACCATATAATATTATACCTACATAGTATTTATTAAGTTATTTTTCTTTTTCTTTTTTTGTGTATTTGTTTAATGAAGGTTTTTGAGTAGCTTTTCCTTAAAATCATATTTAATTCATTGTTCTTTTATGCTTAAAATAAAAAAATGTATTGTCAGTAGTAAGGTAGATTTATACCATAACTCTGTAAATTGTGCAATATAGTTTAAGAAAATAATGTATAAATATTCTGCTACAATAAAATAAAATAATTATTATTACTATTTGTCTATTTATTAATTTATTTATTTGTGTCTTTATTTATTTGTTCGTTTATTTATTTGTCTACTTTTTATTATCTATTTATATATATAATTATATATCTGTTAGATTATTTACTTACCCGTTAATTTAATTTATTTAAGTACTTGTTTATTTGTTCGCCAGATTATCAATTTTTCAGTTTATTATTATTTTCTTAATTCTTTTTGTCATTATATTGCGGTATGATTATTATTTTAGTCATCTAACTTATTTACTTAGCAATTCCCTTGGCTTATATTACCTTTATTTGTTAATGTATTCGTTGTTTGTGATGTTTATTAGTTTGTCTCTTAACGGGAGATTTGTATCTTTGAACAAAGATTTAACAAGAACAATTAAATAAATAAGCCTATATGTTTTGAGCATGGCAAATGCTATGGTTGAACCTATTTACTCAATTCACAGAAACAAGCTATACGACTTAGGAAATGATTCAACATATTTTCTTTTAATACTTATTCATGACTACCGGCCGACAGTTGCTATTAGCCGCCTTTTGTTATAGCTGAAAACCCATATAGTTCACCCCGTGAAAATAAAACGTTTCGGGTTATGTACTGCTGTACCCTCTGTTCGCCAAACTTAATACGAAAATCTGCAAACCCAGAAAGAAACTTGGATCTCGTGTTGTTTTTGTAATACTTGCAACAAATTAACCCAGACCTACACACATGGATAATAAAACGCAGCTATTATACATTTTTTTTTTTTTTGAATGCTTGAATGCTCATATCCCGGCTTAAGAAGGTTCTTCCCAACACTATCTATCGTAATCCACAATAAAAAAGGTAAAGAAACTGTCCAAGCAAAAATATATCACCCAAGTAGAAACAGTCTGAACTTCCGGTGTAACGTAGTACATCTTAAATGGCCCACGACGAAACTCATATACGTACATATATAACTTCCAAGATTTCATTTTACGTTCTTTTATTAGATTTAGTTATTGTTTTGATTTAACCCCAAACAAAAGGAAATACGACATAAACATTCGTTGTTCATGATTGAACTCACCCTATTAATCGCGATGGGAATAGAGGTGGATGAAGAGTTGCAGATGATTCACCCGGATAAATAAGGTGTCCAGTTCACTGTTCCCGACGTCAAAAAGTTTTCCTTCGATACCAGTGTTTTGTAGCGGTCACCTGCATACAAAAAAATGAATATTATAGGCACATAGTACAATATAATAAATGAGGTGTTTCTTACCCGCGTGGTGAGATCCTTGTGATTGCACAAAGGTCCAGCCTGGGTTCCGTCCCAGGGTCTTTGACAGTAGGAAAATATTGTGCTGAAGGTCGAATATGCCCATAAGCATTTCCATTTAATATTTATATTGGATGGACTCTATTTTTTTTGGGAAATGATTTTTGGAGCAGTAGGGATGCGAAGCAACACTTTTTGAAGAACTTCAAGTTCATTATCATCCGGAACCAATGCGCCAAGATAGCTTATTGTTTCCGGTGTTATCCATGTGATATTCGGTTGAAAGGTGAAATTGAGCAAATAACAAAGTTCATCTGATTCCAGATTCGGTGAATTTCGCAAAGCTGCACATTTTGACAATCGCCAATTGGTACATAGTCCATGTGCAGGATCATCATCTTCGATTGTGAATACCTCATTTTTTTGCATAAAATTAAGACATTCCTTCTCCTGTTCGATTTGGAGGACGAGTCTCACCCAAATACATTACATTAACTTTTGATTTCATGTTAACTCTGAAATCAAAATGAGCTTTATTCTCCCCCGGAGCAGCCCTCGTTGCACTACTTACTGAACTTACTATAATCTCTGCATCACTATGGGCAAGTTGAGACGTCGAAGATTTCGTTTCTGGTTCAGAGAATGCACAGTTTGTATCTTGTTTACAGCCAGAACTGAATCCAGGTAAGTGGCACTCGAAGCTGTAATGATTTGGGTGCCTGTTGTTTCGTTTTTTTCACTTCGCATTGCGTTGTTTCCCCCTTTCTTACATCGATTTCTGTTTACTTCGCTTAAAATAACTTCGTTTTTGATTCACTTTGTTTTTCAATCATTTCGCCCTACGATTACTTGGTATTTCTTTCTTTCCATTTTCACTTGTTTTGCATCTCCATTAAAAGTGCAATGAGTTATTTAGGTCAAAGTTATTTCCCTAAAGGTTTATTTCGCATTTTGTTTGATATTAGAATCTATATCTAATATAAAATTTTATTAAAATTATGTAAATTTATTTTTCTGTTTTGTTAAATGTTTTTGTATAATGAAGGAATTATTTTATTTAAATATAATATTAAAAATCCCGGTTTATTATAATCTCAATTTTTAAAATCCCGGTTAATCCCGGCTTAGCCCGATTTGTATTTTGATAAATGTTAAACAAAAAACGTTGCATACACCCAAACTCGACCCTAGCTCAAACCCTATAATTGGCCAATGAAGGGGGTTGCGGGGGGCAGCATGCACTGTTTGCGCAAATTTTAATCCTTACATCAAAAAAAAATTAAGGCGAATCACGTTCGCGAAATAATCGAAAAAATAAATAATAGGGGTGGCCGTGGCGCGATAGTTGTGTGTTCGCCTGTCAACCTCATGGTCACAGGTTCGATCCCTGCCGTAGTCTATGTCTTCCTATTTTTCCATTAAAAACCAATTCTAAAAATAAATGTCATACAACGAGTTGCTGGTTTACACATTACATGCTGTTTAGGCATAGAACTAACAACATGTGATTGAGTAAAACTAGTATACCGATAAAATATGACAAATAATAAAAAAATTAATGCGAATTATAAGGGACATAGATAAATAAGACACGGAAATTTCTCCGCATTAGTGCAGCCGCCATCCCTGGAGATAAAATCTGAGACAGCAACCACCTACAATCTCCGAATATCGCGCCATACATCTTTCCTATCATTCTTTGTCTTCCTTAACCTCACCCTCACGCCCGCGCTGTGTTGAAGCATTTAAAGGGTATTCATAATCCCTTGAGCGCGTGTAGATTATAAAAAAAAAAATAATAATAATAATAACAACCGGAATGAACTTAAAACTAACTAAGTAAGATATCTAACGATTTTTTTTTCAAAACAAATGTAACCAAAGTAATGAAAAACATTTTGATTAAAATACTGAATAAACGAAATGCGCAATGCCTAACACGAAATAATACAAAAACCAGATGAAAAAACGAAACAAACCATACCCGTAATGATTTATTGTTGGCGCTGCGACGTAATGAAAATAGCAAAACAGAATCCAAAAAAAGAAAAAACGCGTTTGAAACTTTTAAATTAAAGGAATGCTTATTTCATTCTAAGTTCGGCTCAAATGCTTTCAAATTGTCAATTATGAAGATTCTGTTTTGATATTTAGTCGCTTTGGTCCTTGGCTAAGCCCGAAGCCGTCACCAAATTCGGACACACGCACGTCCGCCATCAAGAAACCTTCAGCTTTTGCTCGAGTGCCTGCTGGCACATTTGGGCTTACATATTTAGTCGCTTTAGTCCTTGGCTAAGCCCGAAGCCGACGCCAAATTCGGACAGACGCACGTCCGCCATCAAGAAACCTTCAGCTTTTGATCGAGTGCCTGCTGGCACATTTGGGCTTACATATTTAGTCGATTTAGTCCTTGGCTAAGCCCGAAGCCGACGCCAAATTCGGACAGACGCACGTCCGCCATCAAGAAACCTTCAGCTTTTGCTCGAGTGCCGGCTGGCACATTTGGGCTTACATATTTAGTCGATTTAGTCCTTGGCTAAGCCCGAAGCCGACGCCAAATTCGGATAGACGCACGTCCGCCATCAAGACATCTATCTTATATTCGGACAGACGCACGTCCGCCAGCAAGACAATTATCGCCAAATTCGGACAGACGCACGTCCGCCATCAAGACATTTATCAGATATTCGGACAGACGCACGTCCGCCAGCAAGACATCACCAGAATCGGACAGACGCACGTCCGCCAGCGTAAGTACAAATCAACCCAGGCATCCACGCCAACATATGCTTCAAAATTCTGAATAACAACACACGACCGAAAAGCGTTTTGGTAAAGTAGCCATATTTTTTTTGTGGCTGTCGTTGTTTTTCTTTTGATAATGACATCGAGAACATTATGGCGAACGATATATGGATCGTAGAGACTAGGCTAGATGTCGCTGTATTAGGTACCAAAGGTTTTGTAGTTTTACACGATTGCTCTTCGGCACATTTGGTGAAGGGGTGTAAGCGATAGGGGTATATATTTTTTTATTGGTTTTCCTAAATGAAACGATTAAGCCTTTGGGTAGGCTGATGGTCGAATTCGCCGGTTCAAATTGTTGTGGGTTTTGGATCTCTAAGCCGTAACTACTAGCCCGAGCCACAAGACAGCGTAGTTCAAGACTAAATTTGAATATAGTTCATAAGAAAAAAGTTTGAACGTTTTTTTTGCATTATAATTATCGATTATAACGATAAACTTTGTTTAAGGAGTTAAATTAATTTTTAAAAGTATTTGCTAAAAAAGCATAAAAATTACCGCTGTGCATGTGTAGCGTACGTGTAAATGCGGAAGTCACCAGCATCGGCTGAAAATCTATTACCACAACGTAATTGACTGCTGTCATGCATGGGTGTGGCGGCATTCTAATTTCGGACAGCATCAATCAAACAAGCAAATCGCAGCCGGTCTAAGAATTCATTTTTTTGTTTCAACCGAGCACTTAAGAATAGTGGCAGAAATTATAACACGGGTTACAAAAGGAATAGTAAAAGAAAAAAAAACGAGTAAAATTGTAACAACGTCTTTGTATTTAATCAATCTGTGGCTTAGACAGATTTTTAATAAAAGTTGTATTTCCGAGCAAAAGAAATTATTCGTGTAGAGACGACCCAGCATCCACAGGTTGTTCTGGACTCCCAAACTGGTGACCCCGACGTGATCGCGTCATCTCAGCACCACCGAAACAGCACCAGACAGCACTCTTTCGGAACATCATTGCATAATTGCAACCACACGCAAATTGCAAATTTACCGCTGCAGGCGTCGACACACCGCTAGGTATTTTGCTCAGTAACAGCACTGCAATTTGCTGCGTACTTCGCCTAAGGCAGCGTCACAAGCGACAAGAGTGAAGAAGGACTCGTCGCCGTTATACGTGCAAGTACAGGAAACTCCACGACAGCATATCAAAACGGGCGTGCGAGTGTTCATAGTAGCTGTAGTTCAGCACAGGCAACAGTAAGCAAACGAGCATCCAGTCGGCCTTTCAAAGAAAAAAAAAAAAAAAAAAAAAAACAAGCAAACAGTAAAATTTTTTTGTGTGCCGACAACGGTGTGTGGGCGCGGCAAGAAGTACCGCTGTATCGTTCGATGTTACCAAGGCAGACCTACACAGAGAAACCATTTTGTCATCGATCAACGGGCAACCAACAGCAATAGATATCATTTTGTTTCTTATATATGTACACGAACTGTAACGCTTCTCGCTGCAAGTTCAATTTTTTTTGTGTTTTATTAAAATTTGTAGCGCATCTCGCTTAATTGTCATTTTTTCAATCATTGTTTTTTTTTTAATTTTCTTTTTTTTTTTTTTTAAATAATAAATTAACTAACCTTCTTGTAACCCTTTCTAAAAATCATCCATTCACTTAGGATTTCGATTTTCTTGTCGAGTCAGTAATTTTTTTTTTATTTTTTTTGCATATTTGCAGTTCGCAGGCTCTCCGAGGTTGAAATGCCGGATTCACCAAACGATGAGGCGGGCTCCCAGCAAGGTGCGGCTGACAACCGAAGCTCATCAGGCTTCGCCAGTGGTGCAGGGAGTGGAGGAGAACTCCCAGTCGCTCAAGTAAGTGCTTTGGCTTTAAAAAATTTGCCTTTTTGCCCGGAAAATCCGGACGTGTGGTTTAGAATATTGGAAGGGCAGTTCGCGGTCGCGAATGTTAGGTCGGATAGCTCGAAATATTTCACGGCACTCCGTTTGCTAGATACGCGTACGGTTAACTTGTGTAGGGATATAATATTGAACCCGCCCGTAAGCGGTTTGTATGATCATTTAAAAACGACGATTCTTGCTCGCCTCATCGAATCAGAGGACTTTCGGTTACAAAAATTATTACACGACACCGCGTTGGGTGATAAGAAACCCAGTGAGCTTCTAAGAGACATGCGCGCGCTAGCTGGTAATCAATTTCCAGAGTCGATCTTAAGAAGTTTATGGCTGCAACGCCTGCCAGCAACAGCTCAAGCTATTTTGTCATGCTCAACAGAAAATTTGGATGTTCTCGGTCGAACAGCAGATAAAATCGTTAGTCTTGTTTCGAATTCCAACGAAGTTTTTTCAGTAGCCAATACCAACGGCGCCAGTACGTCCGTCAAGAAAGAAATTTCGCCCTTCGAGGAGTTGCGACTCGAAGTGGAAGCTCTGCGTCGACAGTTTAATCAACGGCCTAGAAGAGAAAGGTCATCGTCTCCACGACCGAATTACAATCGGAATCGATCCAATCGGCAGTTATGCTGGTATCATCAACGCTTTGGTACGCGGGCTCTCAAGTGCGATCCGCCATGTAGTTTCAGTAACCGAAATCGTAATGTTTCGGAAAACTAATTGCCCAATCGTTAGCGGCTTGCGAGACGGGCATTACATTTTCAAGTTGCCGCTTATTCATTCGAGACTCAACGAACCGATTGAATTTTTTAGTCGATTCTGGGGCGGACGTTTCGGTTGTTCCCGCGACCGCGGCAATCAGAAGACGTCACCCCAAAGCAGGTCATCTTTTTGCCGCCAATGGCTCCGCAGTATCAACATACGGTCGCGTACGACTGGTATTAAATCTAGGTTTACGTCGAAAATTTTCGTGGGTTTTCATTTATGCGAACGTAAGCAAACCTATCTTAGGCGCAGATTTTTTAAGAAATTACGGCCTTTTAGTGGACTTAAAAAACGGTCGGCTTGTCGATCCTCAGTCCAATTCACTTTCTTCAGGCAAGCTCAAGCAAGGCGTAACGCAAACGCTATCGGTTTTAGCGCATGGCTCAATCGACTAAAGCATTCATCGATTGATTAAGCAACACAACATAGTGTCAAGAGAAAATATTTTCATTCGTACAATTCAACACAACGTTAAGCACGTTATTCTTACCGGGTCTACACGACCAATCAAAAACAAGCCTCGTCGCCTTCCTCCAGACAAGCATTGCAACAAGGCATATGTCGGCCAAGTAGCAGTCCCTGGGCCACACCTTTGCACCTTGTGCGTAAAAAGAATGGCGAGTGGATACCCTGTGGCGACTATCGGTCGCTCAACGCGGCTACGGTACCCGATAGCTATCCCATCTCGCACATCCAGGATTTCGCTCATCAGCTACATGGCCAAACAGTCTTTTCGACAATCGATCTTGTACGCGCTTATCATCAGATTCCCATCGATGAAGCTGATATTCCCAAAACGGCAATCACCACTCCATTCGGACTTTTCGAATTTACTAGGATGACATTTGGTTTGAGGAATGCATCCCAAACTTTTCAGCGCTTCATGCACTCCATCCTTCGAGACCTTCCGTTCTGTTTCACATATATTGACGACATCTTGGTCGCTTCTACGAACTTGGAAGAACATCTCTGTCACCTCAAAACTCTTTTTCAGCGCCTAGAAAAATACGGCCTGGTAATAAACACAGAAAAATGCAGTTTCGCCAAGACCAACATCTCATTTCTGGGCCACCTTATTTCAGCTGAGGGTGTTAGGCCATCTCCTGATAGAGTAAAAGCGATTGAAAATTGCAAGCTTCCGAAAAATTTGTCCGAGCTTAGGATGTTCTTGGGAATGCTGAACTTCTACCGGCGATTTATTCCCAAAGCAGCTTTCATTCTGCTTCCATTAACCGAGCTACTTAAAAGCAAAAAGAAGAAAAATGACAAAACGGTCATCGTATGGTCATCCGAAACAACCGACGCATTTCAACGCTGCAAGGAAGCTCTTTGTCAAGCAGCTTTATTAGCTTTTCCGATTCCGAACACTAAATATTCGCTCTGTGTTGACGCTTCAGATCGTGCGGTCGGAGGCGTCTTGCAACAATGGAACAAAGTGGCTTGGCAACCACTTTCCTTTTTCTCAGTTAAGCTGAATCGTACTCAAAGCGGCTACAGCACTTATGATCGAGAATTATTAGCTGTTTATCTTTCTAACTAAAGGTCACAAATTCATTCAATTGGCTTTAAATCCACACAGTCCACTAAAAAAAAAACAAAAATAATATAAACATATTGTTTGCGTTTTCTTCAATTAGTTTATCTTTCCATCAAGCACTTTCGACACTTTCTGGAAGCGCGATCGTTCACAATCTTCACCGATCACAAGCCTCTAACTTTTGCTTTTCGTCAAAAGCCATCCAAATCTTCACCTCGTCAGCTTCGGCATCTTGACTTAATCGGTCAGTTTTCAACAGACATCAAATATATTCCCGGATCAGAAAATGTAGTTGCCGATACACTCTCGCGACTCGAAGAGATTTCGTTGCCGACGCAGATAGACTATCAGACCATCGCTAAAGCCCAGGCCAATGACCAAGAGCTGCATGATTTGCGCTCTTCGGATTCGTCTTTGCGTTTCGAAAATCTCAAAATCCCCGGTTCAACGCAATCAATTGTATGTGACACCTCATGCCAAGTGCCTCGCCCATTCATACCGCAACCTTTTCGAAAATCGGTTTTCGAAAACATTCACGGGTTAGCACATCAAGGCGTACGATCATCAGTCAAAGCAATGACTAGAAAGTTTGTCTGGCCAGGAATAAATAAAGATTGTCGTATTTGGGCAAGAGCTTGTATAGCCTGTCAGAAGTCAAAAATTTCAAAACACGTCCAGAGTGCGATAGGAAACTTTCCTCCAGTCTCCAAGCGATTCGATGAAATCCATGTCGACCTAGTCGGACCTCTCGCACCTTCTGAAGGTTCTCGCTACTTGCTCACTGCAATTGACAGGTATACCAGATGGCCGGAAGCAATTCCGATTCCCGACATTACAGCAGAAACAGTCGCGAACGCTCAGTTGTCGTAACAGATCAAGGTTCTCAATTCGAGTCCAGTTTGTGCAATGAACTCTGCAAACGTCTCGGCATCGAACACCACCGAACCACGGCGTACAACCCCAAAGCGAATGGTTTCCTAGAGCGTTGGCACCGCACTCTCAAGGCAGCACTCAAATGCCACAATGATGTGCAATGGTCTAAAAGACTTCCACACGTACTAATGGGATTGAGAGCAACATTTCGCGAAGAATTCGAAGCTAGCGCCGCTGAATTAGTGTTTGAGCAAAACATTCGGTTACCGTCGGACTTTTTCGTTGCTAACGATGCAATCGTTCCGCAATCCGAGTTCATCAAGGAATTACACCGTCATTTTGAAAACGTTCGCCCATCCGCGCCTTCACGTCACTGTAATCACAGACCTTTTGTTTTTAAAGAACTCAAACATTGCTCTCGTGTTTTTGTCAGAGTCGACTCGGTACGTAAGCCTTTGCAGCAGCCATACGACGGGCCGTTCGTTGTTCTCAGTCGCGACGCTAAAGTTTTTAAAATTCTCATTAACGGCAAAGAATCGACCATCGGAATTGACCGGTTGAAACCGTGCTTTACGGAAGCAGAAGCCGAACATGTTATTGGTCGGAGCAAGCCACCACCAACGGTAGTAAAAAAAGTTTCCTTTTCTAATACTCAAAGCCACACGTCCGCAGAACCCGGTCAAATAACGCGAACAGGGCGTACTATTTTACGCCCAAGCAGATATCGTTGTTAGCAAGAACCCTTGCACCCAACTGGCGAGGGAGTGATGTAGCGTACGTGTAAATGCGGAAGTCACCAGCATCGGCTGAATGCAGTCGCCTCAAAATCTATTACCACAACGTAATTGACTGCTGTCATGCATGGGCTTGGCGGCATTCTAATTTCGGACAGCATCAATCAAACAAGCAAATCGCAGCCGGTCTAAGAATTCATTTTTTTGTTTCAACCGAGCACTTAAGAATAGTGGCAGAAATTATAACACGGGTTACAAAAGGAATAGTAAAAGAAAAAAAAACGAGTAAAATTGTAACAACGTCTTTGTATTTAATCAATCTGTGGCTAAGACAGATTTTTAATAAAAGTTGTATTTCCGAGCAAAAGAAATTATTCGTGTTTCACTGTGCAGCATTGGCGTCGTGGAGGCAGTGTCCATCAAGAGACGACCCAGCATCCACAGGTTGTTCTGGACTCCCAAACATGTACTTAGCAAGAGGTGTCTTTTATTTATTTTTGTACGGTAATCCATACTCAATTCGTGTAAAGCCGTTTCCTGGTAGTAACTAGAAAAAAAAAGGAAAAATTATAAAGAAACGGATTTAGGAATATATTTGGCCTGGTGATTATCGACGGTCACCTCGTGTCGTGATCGTCACCCCTTTTTTGTATGTACTGAAAGTACGGATGTATCCCATAAAGTGAAACGCTGCGCCTTAAAGTTTTGCACAAAAAAGGAAGAATTACATAAAAAAATAAGGGAATTCGATATATATATATATACTTACATATATTATATACAGTCTGCAACTCGTGCTCCATATATGCTAGTATAGAACATATATACTCAATGCTAACAAAGTAACGTTATTTTGTAAAATTTGGTTTGAATTATAAGTAATATTTATTTTATATTGATTTATTTGATTTTTAGTAGCGGGTTCTTAGATTACATAAATTAAATATTTTAATGTGGGTGGCAATGGCGTAGTGGATAAAGTGCTTGATTGCTAACTTAGACGTGTGGGTTCGATCCCCACACTAGGTGCATACCCCCAATTTTAACTGGATGCCGCCCATGGGTTAAAATGAGACAGTCAATAACTTGTTCTCAAATCCACCGTGCCAAACAAGTGCCGTGCAATTCAGGTTGCATTTATAAGACCTTAGGTCTTACAGGCATATAATTAAATGAAAAAAAAAATGTTAAATATCTGTACGTAATTGTACAAACGTTGGTTGAGAGGATACTTCCAAGCCTTAATTATTTTGTAACCGCGTGATTTAGGGAAGATTTTATTTCCCTATTTACGGTTTTTGTTAATTTTAGGAGCGTTTGTTATCACACTCGTCTAAATTGAGCTGATTTTTGATAGGGTGTCTGATTATCCCCATAGCTTAATCAAAAACAAAAACATACTAAAATTTTAAACACAAAAAAAACAAGGAATAAGAGAAAGATGGAAAAAAATATATAACTACAAGTCTCAATATTTCATATCCATACAAATATTCCTCCCAGCTAGGCGGTATTTGTTTTTTTTTTTTTGTTTACCAATACAATTCATTATTACTTATTCTAAACAAAAAAAAATTACATTTCTTAAATACATTTAACCGCATTTAATTTTTTTTTTGTATGTATAAAAGAAAATTTGCATGATGAACCATCATGGTATAGAAAAATTGTTTTCTTTCCAAGCATTTAGCTTGATGGCAGATTAGATTTTCTTTTCGTTTCAGGGGATGCGGATGATGACGTCACGATACGGTGCATGAGCTGAGCTGAGGAAATGGTGAGTTCACAATAAAGGAGAAGTTCTAAAATTGGTCGCGAACTTCCAAGGTAGGGTGGGTTAGACCTCCGCTGATAACACGTCCGTCCGGTTTTAGATATTTGAATATTGAAATACATTCGACCTTTTTTTTGGCGAGCTCGAGCCGAGCACAATGCCAGCATGCCAACCAGATCATCGCACCCGAAAACAGTGCTATCGGATTTTATAATTCGCAAACTCAAACAATTATTACAAGTCTTAGAAAAAGATATAAATTGACATATTCAGTCGTTTGAATTAAAAAAAACAAGAGTGTTACCAAGTATAAACGAAATGTAAATTGTTCTGTCACTGGCATGGCATTGCCGGAGCGCTGGTTGATATTCCTTATTTCTAGGAATTATCTCTTAAAAGTTACCCGTTTAGCAGCTTAATAAAAGTAAGCAAGAAAAATAGCTAAAAAATTACCACAGCTTATCTTAGATCGAATGTTGCAATAATTTTGACATAACCATTTGAATGAAGGAGCCACCAATACAGAGTTAGAAAGAATTTTCTGTATTTTAACGAAAAACTGTATCATTTTCTTCTTGTTTCGGAACTATTTTTGACATTGTACATGTCGCATATTTTCTGCTTCATAAATGTTGACGAGCAACCAGAATTTCATAAATTAAGTCGCCATGACCAGTAGATCCTACAACTCCAGCAAGTTTGCGATCACTTTCAGAAAGTCAAACACCCAACGCTAATTCACATTTTATTGAAAACAGGATTTAATTTCGTTTTGTAATTCAGTTGTTCTTTTTTTGGAAAATAGGATTTTTTAAATTCACTTTTATAAATCAGTTATTATGTTAAATAAATTTCATTAATTGAATAAGTTTAAGCATAAATAAATACATACAAATTTCTATACAAAAATGGCGTATACGTTAAGGAGAAAATAATTGTGTTAGATTGGTTTCAATCAATTTTGTTTAATTAACATACATATGAACAAAAGAAAACTTCTTAAAATTTTTCTTCGAGTTTATATTAACGCAAAATCCTTGACTATACCTTCAATGTCGATGGATTCGGTTCTTCTTAATCTATAGCCAGAATACCTAAATGTGTTAACCTTAGTGTGCTCATCGTGGATCTTAAATAATTTTATATAAATTTTAATTTTGGGAAACTTCTCTCACAACCCGCATTGCTGATTGCATTAAAAATGGTTTTCCATTAAGGGCGGCTCGATTTTGAAATTGAATAAAACAAGTTGTATATGAGATATCAATAAGGTTTTATTTGTATTATCAATTAAATTAGGCATGTGTGAAATATAACATCGCAGCTTCGCTGGGTGGCGCGCATTCGAAAGGTCCAGTTTTCGATGACTTTGGCGCATAAATCAGTCTAAATTTGACGGATGGAATCGATTATATAGTTTTTGAGGGCTTCGGTGGTATGCGGCTTATACTTGTGGATAATTCAAGCGAATATTTATAAACCATATAAATAAAAAAATTTTTTAATGATTTAAAACTGGAACCCACTTTATTCTATAAAATAAATTAATATTATATTTTCTTAAATTATAAAATACTTATAAGGCGTGTTTATCGCACGAGGTCAGCGAAGAGAAGAAAAATTAATAATCGAGATTATAAAAATGTGTACCAGGCTTCCGGCACTTACTAATCATAAGTACATTGAATTCATAAGCTCTTGTGTACTCTAAGGACAAAACAATTGTTAATTACGTAATGAGAAACTAAGTTAGCCATATTACCCCCCTCAAATTAGCTTTGTATATTAAACTATAATAATTGATACTGATAAAGTTAATTGAAAATTTAGTTCGGCTTACGTATCCTAACTCGCCTACCAGATTTATTTATAAATGTTGGTTCTTGGTTCGAACAAACAGGTGGGCTTTTTGTAGCAGATGAGTTGCTTGCGGTTGATTGATGATGAGGAAGGAACGCAGTTTTTAAACTGTGATATTTTTGTTGTTCGATTTTTTATCTTAACCTTGAAATATTTGTCATGTATGCTTCTGACCTCATACGGTCCATCATATGTCGGTTGAAGAGGTGACTTCACAGCATCATTTCGAATGAAAACATGTTTAGCGCTTTTTAAACTAGGATGTATGAAAACTTTGGCTGTGTCGTGGCATGACGTTGATGTTGGACGAACTGTTGACATAGATTTCCGAAGTTCCTTGACGAATTCAGTTTCGTCTTTATATGTACGTTGATCACCAAAAAGATGGGCAGGCAATCGAAGTTCCATACAACATCTCTGCGGGTTTAGATTTGATGTCTTCCTTAAACGTGGATCTGAGTCCTGGTAAAATCGATGGCAAGACAGTGCACCAATCCTGAGTTTCGTGACAACGAATGGCAGCTTTTAGCACTCTATGCCAACGCTCGATTATGCCATTACACTGCGGATGGTAAGGTGTAGTTTTGAGGTGCTTAATGCCGTAAAATCGCGAAACTTCCCTGAAAATATTGTTCTCGAACTCACGACCTAAGTTCGCAGTAACTCGTAAAGGTACTCCAAAGCGAGATATCCACCCAGATATGAATGCCTTCGATACTGTTTCAGCTTTTATATCTGGTATAGGAAATGCTTTCGTCCATCCAGAGTATCTGTCGACACAAGTTAACATATATCGACATCCCTGCGAGGTTGGCAGAGATCCGACCAAGTCGATGTTAACATGTTCAAATCGTGACAGCGGTGGTGAGTATAAACCGAAAGGTGTTTTATTATGCCTATGCACTTTGTTTTTTTGACACGATAAACATGTCTTTACAACTTATGTGATATATTTTCGCATTCCGGGCCATACGAAACGTTCCCGACCTAGTTTGATGGTTGCTTTTCTACCTGGATGCGACTGTGCAGATGTCCAATAATAGGAGTTAGTAAGACAGGAGGAATAACAGGTCGTATTTTGTTGGAAAATATATCACAGTAGAGTAATAATTATTTCGATTATTTGCCAAATTTCGCACTAGGTCCTTTTCTTCCTCCTACCGTCGACCCATATATCATCGAAAATAAGTTGAATCAACTTAACGATGAATATCTTCCTGGCCCTGATGGCCTCCCCGCAATATTCCTAAAAAAATGTTCTTCAGCTCTCTCTTTTCCGATCTCCAAATTGTTCAGCCTATCATTATCTCAAGGAGAATTTCCTCAGGTATGGAAAACTTCTTTCATAACCCCAATATACAAAAAGGGTACTAAGAACGATATTTAAAACTATCGTCCCATTGCCAAACTTTCACATGTCCTTAAAATATTTGAGAGTATTTTGTACGAAATTTTAAGTTTCCGTTGTAAGTCGCTAATTTCCCCTAGACAACACGGCTTTCTCAAATGTAGGTCTACAACAACTAATTTAGTTGAATTTGTATCGTATACAGTCTCAGCTCTAGAAACCGGAAGGGAAGTAGATGTTATCTCTACTGACTTTAGTAAGGCTTTTGACAAAATTTCACATAGACTTGTACTTTTCAAATTGTCCACCCTCGGCTTTGAACCTATTTTCTTAAAATGGATTTCTTCTTATCTGGAAAACCGGTATTACAGTGTTCGTTTCAGATCTGCTTTCTCCAATTCATTCTTAGCTACCTCCGGGGTCCCCCAAGGAAGTCACTTAGGACCTCTCCTTTTTATTCTTACAATTAACGATATTGAATTGGTCATCAAACATTCCCATATCTTATTATACGCTGACGATACCAAGTTTTTTAAGACAATTTCTTCCTCAAACGACTCTTCCCTTATTCAACTAGATCTCGACAGTTTCTCAGTCTGGTGTATCAAAAACTGCTTAGAGCTTAATATTGCTAAGTGTCAATCTATCACTTTTTCACGCAAACGCATAAAATCTTGTCCCAGGAGCTACTTTCTTTACAATCAACCCTTAGCCATAGTTGAATCGATTCGAGACCTCGGCATACTATGTGACCGAGAGCTCAATTTCATAACACACATCGATAATATTATCTCTAAAGCCAATTCAACGCTAGGTTTTTTGAAACGATGGTCCAAAGAATTCTCCGACCCCTACGTCACCAGATCACTCTACATAACCTTTGTCCGCCCGTTACTTGAATACGCCTGTCAATTATGGTCCCCATATCAAAAAATTCATATTTCTATAGATTTTTTTGCTACTTGGTTTTTGAAGTTTATATTTTTGACAGATCACACATGACAAATTCCACGAACATTTGACATTTCGATTCAGTATTGGTTGCCATTTCATCATGAATAGACTTACGCCTGAACAACGTTTGCAAATTATTGAAATTTATTATCAAAATTCGTGCTCTGTGAAAAATGTGTTTCGCAAGCTACGTCCGTTTTTTTTTCCGCTCATTTTTGGCTAAATGGATACGTGAATAAGCAGAATTGCCGTATTTGGAGTGAAGAGCAGCCAGAGGCAATTCAGCAGCTACCAACGCATCCCGAAAAATGCACTGTTTGGTGCGGTTTATGGGCAGGCGGCATCATTGGGCCGTACTTCTTCAAGGACGATGAAGGCCGCAGGGTTACGGTCAATGGAGAAAGGTACCGTTCGATGATAACAGATTATTTTTGCCGAAAATGCAAGAATTGAACTCGGTCGACATGTGGTTCCAACAGGACGGTGGCACATGCCACACTGCACGTGAAACCATGCATCAATTGAGAGGCGAATTTGGTGAGCAGTTGATCTCACGTTTTGGCGCAGTCAATTGGCCACCAAGATCATGTGATTTGACCCCGTTAGACTATTTTTTGTGGGCCTATGTTAAGTCTATTGTCTATGGGGACAAGCCAAACACGATTGCTGCCTTGGAAGCCAACATTGAACGCGTCATTGGTGAGATTCCGGGCGAAATGTGTGAAAAAGTTTGCCAAAATTGGACCTTCAGAATGGACCACCTGAAGCGTAGCCGCGGGCAACATTTAAGTGAAATTATTTTTAAAAAGTAAATGGCAGAAATTGATTTATCGATGCAAATAAAAATTTCATTCACTTTTTACAAGTTTCTGTGTTTTTTTGAATTTTCAAAAACCAAGCTCTTAAAAAATCACCGTTTAGAATCGAGAGCATTCAACGCCGTTTTTTAAGATTCGCCCTTCGTGGCATGCCTTGGAATAATTCTTTGATTCTGCCCCCCTATCAAAATCGGCTCCAACTAATTAACCTCAATACCCTGCAAGAGTGAAGAGAAATAACAGAAATCCTCTTCATTTATCGACTTCTCTCAGGTTCCGTTGACTCTGAAACACTCTACAACTCTATCTTTCTCAACACTAACCCCCGTAACCTAAGAAACCCTCGCCTCTTCTACCTGCCTACTCATCGTACCTCTTATGGCTTCCATGAACCTATTACCCGAATGCTGCGAAGGGTTGATTTAAACGAAAACTGTTTCGACTTCAATCTCAGCACTCCCAGCCTTAAAATCCTCCTGTTAAATCGTCCGCCCAATTCAACCCAATCATAGCCCTAAGTTTCATAGTTTTAAGTTATAAAGCTTGTATTAAGCCAAATAAATGGGGGTATTGCCCCCACCAAAATTAATTGACTCTCTGGATTAGGAAAAGACTTGATTATTAAAGAAGTAGATGATAATATACCTTCTTTTAACGCATCCAAGAATTTCTTATCTTTCGTTTGTTCCTCTGCGATGGTAAGAGAATCAACGAAGGAAAATTTCGAAACTTCTGTTATTCTGGACAACATATCTGCGGCGGAATTATCTTCACCCTTTATGTATCTGATGCCTGTACTAAATTGGGTAATAAAGTCCAGCTGCCTAGGACGACGGGGTGATGCCTTCTCCGATCTGTGTTCCATCAAAGATGATGAATGTGTCATCAACATACCTTGAATATGATATTATTTTATTTTTTAGTGGGTTAAGTGTTGATAAGATGTATTTGTTTTCGTAATAATTTAGGTATATGTCAGCCATTAGTCCGCTAAGGGGGAGCCCATCGCTAAACCTTCTTCTTGTATGTAGTATTTGTTGTTGAAAGTGAAATGGTTTTGTTTAAGTGGTATTTGTAGTAAATTTATTATTTCTTCTATTTGTTGTATGTTAATTTTATTTGTAGTTATTAGGTTTTGTTTTAGTAGTTTGGTAGTTTCTTCTATAATAATACCATTATTAACTATACCAAGGCACCATGTTATAAAATATCAAAACAATTACAAAAAATAATCAAAAATAATATAACCATAAAATCCAACAATAGCATAAAAAACTACACCGAACTAATCGATAAATTAAAAAACATAAACATAACACCACAAAACAAACTAATCTCCTTTGATATCACCAATATTTATACAAATATACCCATAGAAGAAGTTGAAGTTGTGTTATCTTTATTTCGCTCACGAGAGTATGAGTACGGTGTTGATAAACGGTTTCCACTACGACTACGGCGACTGAAATTTGGTCTGCCTCGTGTGATTTTCGTAAGCTCGTTTATTTGGCCACTAAGTTGGTGCACTTGATCTTGTAGAGAATGGGCGGTGTCCGTTACAGCTAATGATGTTGATTGATTACGTGCAGGAGTGATTGCCATTGCACTTGAAAATTCACCGATTTCCATAATTTTGTCCGCAAGCTTAGACAATGCTGCAAGCTCTTCACTAGATGCCTCTAGAAAAGCACGTACCTGCGGTGGTAGTCTCTGTAGCCATAAAGATTTTAGAAACTCTGCATTGATTTGATTTCCACCTAAATCTCGTAGTTCTTTTAACAGTTGAGATGGTCTCTTGTCGCCTAGGTCAACTTCAGAATGGAGTTTTTTTTATTTTTCCTCGAACCTTTCGATGATTTGTGCCTTCAGATTTTCGTATTTATTTTCACTTGGCGGGTTCAAAACAGCATCGAAAACTTGTGATACGATTGCTCCAACTATTGTGCTGAATTTGGATGAGTCTCCTGTTATTTTCCTTGTCCTAAATTAAGCCTCTAATTATGAAAACCATATTTTCGGTTTTTCATGCCAAAACGGTGGAATGCGAATTGAAATATTGGGGACAATTTCTGAAGCAGGTTGATTAGTGCTAGTGATAACGTTGTATAAAGGAACAGGTGGAATCTCGCTGGTGTCATTCGCTTGCTTTTGTTCCTCGTTTCCATCGATCATCTTTGTTCAAATTTCTCGTACACGCGTATAATATTCATGCTCAGGTTCGAGGTCACCAATTGTGGATTATTCAAGCGAATATTTTTAAAGCATATAAATAAAAGAAATGGTTAATGATTTAAAACTAGAATCAACTTTATTCTATAAAATAAATTAATATTATATTTTCTTAAATTATAAAATACTTATAAGGCGTGTGTATCGCACGAGGTCAGCGAAGAGAAGAAAAATTAATAATCTAGATTATAAAAATATGTACCAGCCTTACGTCATTTACTAAGCATAAGTACATTTAATTCATAAGCTCTTGTGTACACTAAAGACAAAAATATTGTTAATTACATAATTAGAAACTTGTTTCGCCATATACGCATAGACCTGCGACTTACGAAAGACCCACAAGAAAAAATCTAAACGGGTCAAATCACACGATCTTGGTGGCCAATTCACGTCGCCTCGGCGCGAGATAACCATGCCATGAAACCTCTCGTGCAGAATATCGATTGTGTGTTGAGCTGTGTGGCACGTAGCGCCATCCTTTTGAAACCATATGTCTTCGGTGTCCAATTCATCCAATTCAGGCCACAAGAAGTTGGTGATCATCGACCTACAGCGATGCAGAATTTGCATATTGCCGTCATATTCAATATCCAGTAGTTTGGCCGACGTAAGAAAGTTAAAACTGTTGGCTATTCCGTAGTTGATGAAACCGTAGTTGATGAAACCTTTCCTGAATTCCAACGTTGATGAAATGCGAAGGTTTTGACACAGATTCATAGAATATTTAAAAGAATTTTCAACCAATTATTCTCGATGTTCTGTGAGAAAGCTTTTTAATTTTTACGACCATTGGTGAAGGTCGAGTCCTTTTCTTTTTAAATGAAATATTGGAATTGCAAGAAAATATGGTTTTATTTTGTTTATGGAGTGAGTTGAAAAGAAGACATGAGTGGAATTGAAAGGCTGATTGTTGGGGATAATAATGTTGCCATTCGGGCAGTGGTACCCCTTTAAATTGTTCAAATTGATTCTCTGTATAAAAAACACAATAGACATACAAAACTAATGTTGATATATTCTCAAAAATTGCCGCCCACAACAAAGTGCCGCCCGGGGCTTGTGCCCCCCTTACCCCACGCTACGCCACTGAGACTGGCAATGGCAATTCCGCTATCCGCTTTGACAGAAATGCAAAAAAAAATTCATCTTCTAATTATTTGAAGACAATTTTTATTTTCGAAACGCAAATTTGATGGATTTTCTTTTTTCGATGCTGCGGATTCTTGAGTACCTGTGCTCTGTCAACAAATATTAGCATTTTTTGAATAAGATCCTCCATTGGACTGGCCTTAGGCAGAACTTTCAGTTCTTTTTTCACTTCTTTTGTTCACCATTAAACTGAAATCAGATTCTATTTAATCTAACGACAAATATTCACCGGGGTAGAGCTTACTATTTAGTACTGTTCCAAAACCGTTGGGTTGCTGTACAATATCCAGATAGTAATGCACTTTATTTATTTATTATAGTTTATTATTTTATATTTATTTATCTTAAATAAAACAAGAAAGGACAACTTCCGAGCACCGCAGTAAAAATTTATTTAATGTAAACAAAAAATAAATGTCAAAGGGTAATCACAGCTACCCACCATGCAAAGTAAAAAATGTTCATAACCCAGATCGTTTTATTTTCACGGGGGGAACTATATGAATCATTGAGCATATTAAAACGCGGCTATTATATTTGATGTGTATCTGGTACCACTATGGCTATGGTCATATATATACATATCTTGGGTATGCTAGATACTAGGTCAGTGATAAGGGTAAATGACCGTGCGATCCTTTGAACTCTGATTTATTGGCCGACAAGAACAAGTACAATATCAATATGTTGGTTATAGATGCGCAGCGACAGCAGATATTTGAAATTATGATGAGGACGCATATTTCTTATGAAGTGCATGATAAATGTGTTTTCATGTGAAATATACTGAATACTATTTTTTAGTGGATGAGTAGTTGGTATAGAGTTTGGCTCTAAAATTAGTATAAATAGGCATAGGATGATGATCATAAAATCAGAAACTGTTCAAGTCTTAAAATCAAATGTTGCAGCTTATCAATAGCGACAGCGTGCCCTTAGAGTCAATAACGAAATACAATATTAAGAAATAAGTCTTTTTATTATACTTGGAAATTTCTCCTATAAAATTCTCTTCCCTTTTAACTAATGGAAGCACGGTATTAGAAGGCTATTTCAGTGTCATGTAAATATATTCAACAAAACTGGACACCCCACACTTCCATTAGAACTTTATATACATAAATAAACTCAAACAACCACAAATCAACACACACATATTTAAGGATTTGAAGAAACGCCTGTTCCTTTGCAGTCATGGAAGGTGTCAAATGTGTGGTGACTAAATTGATTTGCCGAAAAACTATTGAGCAGCGTATTCTACTTTTTTAAACATTTGATTTTAAAAGCATATCTTACATGAAGTAATATTTACTGTTGCTTTTAAAAATGTTTTCATCTCATAAAAGACTGCTGTTTTTCTTAAAAAAAAAAATATTAAATGATAATGAACCAGAATACACTCATGAGGAATATCTGGAATTCAAATGCAAGCGCCAAGAAGAAATTGGGGGCTTGATATACCATGGAATGGTGTAATTATCGAATGTTTCATGATAATTTCATATATTTATGCCGATGTTTCAGCTTCCTGCTCATTCAAATATGCTAAATGGATACTATTCCAACCCAAATCGGTGATACCAAGCTAATGCAAAGGCTAAGGGGGGTGGCCGTGGCGCGATAGTTGTGTGCTCGCCCGTGAACCTCGTAGTGCAGGTTCGATTCCTGCTATTGGCTATGTCTTCTTATATTCCATTAAAAACCAATTCTAAAAATTGTCATAAAATAAGTTGCTGCTTTGCTCATTACATAACAAGCATAACAATAATAACATATGATTGAGTAAACTAGCATACCCATAAAATATGACAACGAAGTAAATAAAATAATGCGAATTATAAGGGACATAAATAAATAAGACACGGTTATTCTCTCCGCATTAGTTCAGCCGCCATCCCTGGAGATAAATCTGAGACAACAACCAGCTCTAGTCTCAGAACATCGCGCCACACATCTTTCCTATCCTTCTTTCTCTTCTTCCACCGGATGCCCGCGCTGTGTTAAGGAAAACATATAAAGGGTATTCATAATCCCTTGAGCGCGTGCAAAGTTATAAACAAACAAAAAAAAACAAATGCACTACTAAATGCAATAGCCCCTACAATACCAACCTCAAGCTAAACAACAACCTATACAGCCAGTGAACTTACATCAGTACCTTCGACAAAAAATGGTCGGAAACCTTCGTCAATAAAGACACAGCTAAATTAACAACAAATCAACTTTCATGGCAATGGAATGCTCCACAGAGAAAGTATTGCCAGTCAAAGAAATATATGCATTAATTGTCCAGCATTTTCCGTGCTTTAAAACAACTCCCACTGGATGTAAGAATAAGGCGAGACAAAATCTTTTGTTAATATTTATAACCTTTCGTAATATTAAACCTTTTCTACTTACGAGATTGTGCTTACTATGTGATCGAATATAAGAGCAAGTACATGCGATCCAATCGTGCATTAATTTTATTTATAAAAAATATTTAAAGAATTTGCCGCAAGCGTTTACGTTCCGATGAATTTCCATATTAAGCCTAGTACGCTGCTGATGCGAAACGAAATTTTTCGGTGGTCTCCACTAGGAGAGCGAAATGCTAACGAAAACCACAGCGGAAAAATATTTGCGGAGAGTTCTGTAAGCTGTCAAAAACAATTAACAAGTTGTAAAAAAAAAGTAATTTTGTCACCAAATTATTTTTAGATGGAAAATTTTTTGTCGCCAAATTACTTTTAGATGTAATTTTCTTGAAATAATTCTTGGATTTAAAAATTGTTCTTGTTACACATAGAGGATTTAAAATAAAACTCAGAACCGTTTAAATGATGGAAATTAAGCAAATACTTTGGGACTTATTAACTGGTTTATCTGCCGATTTGATGAAATTTCTATAATTTTAAGAAAATCAATGAAATAGAGAGGTAAACCACTCTATAATTCGAAAACTACGTCATTCATTGGGATGGTGTAAACGGTTATGAGGTCTAATTTATGGTTTCTTACTAATTCCGGATACCATTTTCAAGTCCAAGAATTATTTCAAAAAAATTATATGTAAAGGAAATTTGGTGACAAAAAAACATCTAAAAGTAATTTGGTGACAAAACTACTTTAGGTTTTGTTAATGCTTCCTTTGAAAGTATGAAGTTTTGATTCAAAAAAGATATCGCTCGCCTTTATTGGACAACCCGTTAAAAAGATATAGTTCAAAAGCTATTCACTGTTCACCTTGAAATACATAATCTGAAAATACTTTGAAGTGTATCTTTGGAACGGGTTATCCTAAAAACTTGGTTGATTCCTTTTTGTAATCTACTCTTGATGCTCTCAAAATCAGCATCAAAAGTTTTTATGTAGAAGCCTTATTGCAAAAAATCACTCTTGAAATACGCTATTTAGAATGATCTATGCGTATTCCTGGAGCTATTTTTTTTTAATACAACTTGTCGTCCAATAAAAATATCTTTTTAGAATCAGCGCTTCATACTTTCAAAGGAAGCATCAATATTTTTTGCAGAGAAGCTGTATTAAAAAAAATAGCTCCAGGAATACGCATACATCATTCTAAATATGCGTATTTCAAGAGTGATTTTTTGCAATAAGGCTTCTACATAAAAACTTTTGATGCTGATTTTGAGAGCATTAAGAGTAGATTACAAAAAGGTATCAATCAAGTTTTTAGGATAACCCGTTCCAAAGATACACTTCAAAATATTTTCAGATTATATATTCCAAGAGAACAGTGAATAGCTTTTAGAACATATTTTTGGAACGGGTTGCATTTTCACTTGTCCATCAGTGAGTTTTCTTAGTGGGTTTGTACTTGACCGCTCTGCTACGCTGCGAATGCTCTTTGATCGATTCCCATTTTAACTATAGGTCTTGCTTCCTCAATTAATACTAAAATGCATGGCCTTATATTTCAAATCCAATTGACAAGTGACCAGTTTGCAAGCAGCTTGATTTGCTATCAAATCCACGAGCAGGGCATCTGCCATACGATGGTTCAATTAATTAAAAAACTTCGTCCAGAAAAGAAAAAGAAGGTAGCGATGGCAATGCGAGGTAAGTGATTTGTCATCATCTTCTTTCTAACACATCAAAGGACTAGAGAGGTCATCACCAGAAATTGAAGACTAAATAACAATATCCATCCCGTGCCGATTTTCACGAAGTAAACATTAAACAGATTGTCTGAACTTGAGAAATAAGTTTTGGGGTATGGTATAAAATCGCCAATCAATGAGATCGGAAACAGACTTTCTAAATAGAGGTGGGTATCGTTTATGATGGCCTTTTTGCAACCAAACATTATTGTGGTAACGGTGATTTCCTTAATTGTCGTCGGTGCAGCGGAAGGCCGCTTACCTTTGGCTTCCGGCCTGGATACATCTTGTCCCGACCAGGTCGGAAATTCATATTCGTACTGCCAGTAGCGGGCGGTCGATTTGATTTTTTCTTTGTGGCAATTGAGTTAATTTATGTGTTGAAAGTATGTAGTTAGAAATGGTGATCGTTTTTTTTATATTTATATGGTGTCAAAGGTCGCATAGAATTTAAAAGTTGGAGTAACAAATGTATTTTAAAAATCATGACATGGACAGTTAATTGCAGAACAAACTACTGAATCTTGATTATAATATCTTTATTTAGTAGTCAAATAAAATAAATTAATTTTAAACGGACATAGGTTATTTTTAATCTAAGCACGATAAAAGTCGATAGTTGGTTATAATAAGCACTCCAAAGAAAGATCCGCTATATCTTGTTCGCCGATAAGATATGTGAAGGGTGTGCTTCTTTCCAAATTCCCATTTCCATTTTGCAGATTTAGTTTAGTCGATTTTGAAATTGGTTTTGATACAAAAATTAGAATTGAACTTATTTCGAATAATTTAATACAGAAAATGCGCAGAAAAACCAGACACTAGAGAAAACCCAAAGAAAAATCAAATAAACAATACAAGAGCTTGAATTTTTTTTATAAAAAAAAATTAAATGTCAAAATTTCGCAAACAATTATTGTGCAGGTCAATTAAATTGAGAACGAAAAGAGTGGAGAATTGTACTAAGAATTCTACTACAGCTATCCACTAAAATTACACATTTCGTCGTTCAGCAGCGTACTGGAAAACGAAAAGTAGAGCGAAATTTTTCGTTCATGATTTCGTCGTGTCATTTTTGTATGGGATTTTTCATTTCGCATCAGCAGCGTACTAGGCTTAAGAAACAAAGCTAAATGTTTATCAACCATTAGGGAGTAGACCTACTCAACGATGAAAAAATGAAAAGAATTCATAGTAAGTATAATAAGTTAAGTTTTATTTGCTTAATGGATTGCCAGTATATTTGATAATGATAAAAATTTGATAATGATATTATTTTTTTTAAATTTTTGTTTTTATAATTTTGTGTGTTTTTCTTTGTCAGAAAACTATAATTTAGAAAGGAAATACTTCAATATAAAATTAATTCGTCGAGATTTTTTCAAAAAACTTGCAAAACTTCATAATAGAAACTGTTTTCTACTTTGATTTCCTTTAAGAATGATTTTTCTATTTAGATAATTGCAAGTTGCGATAATCTTTGCACCTGCATTTTATTTCTATCATACGATTTAACGTGTTTAAGAGCAGAAAAAGAAAGTTCAATACAGTCACTCGATCTGGTTATATATAAGATATACATAAGCCAATTTAATTTTAAAAATGTCGAAAAAGTTTCTTTTAATTCAAGAGCATCAACCATTCTTGTAATGTATTTAACGGAGATATTTTTAAATTGAGAACATTTAAAAAAATTAATTCATTCTTAGGCCTTGAAAAATCAAAAAAATACACCATATGAACACTTTAGGCATTCAAAACTTCAGTAGAACATTTTATTCCATACTTAACAAAGTTTTTTGTAGAAAGTATAGCTAGTAACTTAAATTTTGTCAACGACTGGAACTGCATTTCAATTTGAATATTATCTAAAAAAATATCGCAGTTCAAAACTTTCTAGGCCTCGTTTTGAAAAAGGATCAATAGCATTTTTGGATGCTGCAAGAATATGATGAAAACTCTTTATTTATTTGAAATCTAGCGCTGTCAATGAAATGTGCATTAAATATTATCAGAATCAGAAATAACATTCAATACTGCATTAATTAAATCATTTTGTATTTTGTTCGACGTCGCTTTATAAAAACCTGTGTGAGAACGTCCCTTATGAGTATGTTTGTACTTGGTTCACGTAATGAATCCGCAACGCATGCGCGCAATGAACAAAATAAGAGCCAAACAATTAAAGTAAAAAGAAATTAAAGCTCTCTTTTCTCTTTTTCCTGTTTTTCACGTGTCACCTCTCGCATGGTATGGCATTGGCTTGGCTGGCATATCTGGTTTCTCTTACAGGCCGACTCCATTTGATATCTGTATCGCCAACGAAATATCTGTCGTTAAGTATCAGGGCATTTTTTTTCGTCTTGGCTAGACAGTTCATGTCTTGACAATTCATTTATGCAATAGAGGTTGAGGTGTAGTTTAGGCTGTTTAAGAAGAAGTATCAAAGATTAATTTCATGAAGAGAATGTTTTTTGACCTGATATACTCCTTAATGTTAATGAACATTAACTAATAAAAATGGTGTATTTGACGAATATAAGTACAAACAAAAATTTTGCAAGTGTGCCAACAGAGTAGTTACCGACGTGACAGACAAAAAGTGAAGAGATAAACATAGAAAAAAGAACAAAATAAACAGCCGTCAAATTTGATGTCAGGCATCGATATCAAGACAAAATCGAAGTGAGAGCTCGTTGACATCCCAACACAACAGAAGCAACGCGACTCCATTGGATATTTCATGTCAGGATGAGTATTACGAGAAAATTTATTTCCAATGGAGTCGGCCTGTTATGGTAGTATCTATCTATAACTATAATCCAGTGGCAAATTTCATCCTTGATGAAAAATTTTGGTGAAAACAGCAATTAATTCATTCCTTACTTTCTCAGAGCTTTACGAGCCTGTGCATTGAGCAGTGTGTGTTGCTTTCATTAGAAGAAGAACAAAACGAAACAAAAAAATTCTCTATTAGCGCAGCAAGTATTATTCTGTTTTTTACCTTATAACGGCTTAGGTTTTTATTGTCTATGTCCTTTCTTCTGCGATCGTTAAGAATGTTTTGGTCTTTAATTTAATCAGTAGTGGTGGAGAGCTATCGATAGTCACTAACATCGATAGTTATCGATAGTTTACAAAAGAACATCGATAATTATCGATAGTTTTCGACTGTTTTCTTTTTCTTTTGTTATTAGATAAAAAATGTTTTACGTGTTAACTTGTACTCATATATATTACTTTCCTCATGTGGGGAAATAGTACAGTGAATTCATTTGACAATTTACAGAAATATTGGTGCACCATCCATCGCAAAACTTCAAATACAACAGATTCTACAAAAATTCTTTTGGCGTACTTAAGACAAAATGGTAAAATACCTAAGACAGAATGGTAAGAACATACCTAATCCTAATACAATGTTCAAAATATTGGTATATATTACCTACTTGTATTTTCTATAATTGCACAAGAAAAATATCTACAGGGTGACACACGAATCGTGCTACAAGAAGAAATTTAAATAACTTTTATTTTAATCGATGTATTTCATTAATTTTTTTTATTGGATTAAAAATTAAATTTTATTATAAATAACTAATGGCTTTTATAGATGATAGACCGCAAATGACCTCCACCCTCATCCACGCATATGCGGCACCTGATCAGAAAATTGTTCATTGCGGCCTGAAGGGTTAAAATTGGGATCGCCTCAATTATTATCTTAATAGACTGCTTCAATTCAGTCAAATTCCTGGGTTTCGTTTTGTAGACTTCCTGCCTGACATAATCTTATACAAAAAAAGTCTGGTGCACTCAGGTCAGGTGACCTTGGGGACCAGCTGAAAGTGCAGTTTCTGGATATCAATTTGTTTGGGAATTTTCCTTGAAGCTCCGCCATAACTTGTGTGGCTACGTGTGCACTTGCTCCATCTTGTTGAAACCAAACCCTGCTGAAAGGGATACGTCTTCGGCGAAGCTGTGGGTAAAAAAACTCCTTCAATATCTTTAAATAACAGTCCCCATTGACAGTTAATGTTACACCGTTTTATTTAAAGAAGTATGACCCGACAATACAACTTGATGAAACTGCGCACCACACAGTGACTCGTTCTGGGTGCAGTTCCGTCTCATGGAGAATTTCTGGATTAGATTCACTCCCTATGCAGCAATTTTGCTTGTTGACATTAACATTTTGCGAACAGGCAAATCCTGAGGGTTTAACTTGCTTGTAATTTGGACTTTGTACGGAAACAAGTTTAAGTCATCATGAAGTATCAGTTGTAATGACTGTCTGCTAACTCCAATTTGGCCGTGGCCCGATAAGTTTTGAGCCGAAACACTTGGATTTGCCTGTATTGCCGATGCAACAACCAAGATTGTATCCTGAACCTGAACATTGCGATCTCGTTGATACGGTCTTCGTTCGATGCTTCCAGATTCGGCAAGCATGTTCACCACCCTCATAATGGTCCATCAACTCGGGGGAGTACCGCCAAACTCCAGCCTAAATTCCCTTTGGACGGAAATGACGGACTGCAAAAAATGGTATCGCTGCAGTATCCAAATCCTTTTTTCAGTACTCAAGCATTCTTTTTGATAAATCTGAATAGTAGCCTATAAAATACAAAAAATAAGCCGATAATTCACTCTGAAAAAAAGTTATTACGTTTTATTTTTGTAGCACGATTCGTATGCCACACTGGACAACAAATTATTTGCTAAGAAATACTGAAACAAAAAGTATATACTTCATATCAACACGACCAATTTTAGCAAGTGAGAAACGAACTGAATGAGAACAAATTCGTTCCGATAATTGTTTTGATTTGTGCAATTAGCTAGCTATAAAATGCCATATCAAACACGCATCTTATTGCAAATATTAAAATTGATACTAAAATAGATTATAATTAGTTAGTAAATTTTTTTTTTATATTCTACATGCGCTCAAGGGATTATACTGCCCTTTAAATGTTTCAACACAGCGCGGGCGTGACGATGAGGTTAAGGAAGAGAAAGAACGATAGGAAAGATATATGTTAGTAAATAACTATAAAAATGAAAACAATTCCAAATATAAATACGAACAGTTAACAGAACATCACCACAACATGAATACATCGTAATATCAGATGCTGAAGTGCTTTAACAGATTTACGAATGACGAAGATAATAGTTAACTGTGATGCTCCTGCTAGGGCATTTGTTTGTGGAGTTTGTTTCTCATAATTCTTTAAATGGGTGTTCAAAATATGATCAAGTTGCTTAGAGCGAGTTGTAACCTATAATACATCAATTGGAAATAATTTTAGATCGGACTTAACTTTCAAAGAAATAGTACACATGATTCATCATCAACCTTATTTTATATTCACGAGAAAGCATTTTATAATCCATTGGAATTGGAATGGTTTCGGAGTTTCCACTTGACCCAATGCATTTGATCGATTTAGGCATTTAAAAAAAATGCTTTCTGCCATATTTCAAAACAAAGCAACAAAACAAGAACTAAGTCCGCGAAAACCTGAAGGTTCTTAGCATAAAGCACAACTTTAGACTCTGCTGGGTTCCGGGTCACAGTAATGTAACGGGCAACGAGAGAGCTGATGAAGTGGCGAGTAAGGGTTCAACACTTGACAGTACACAAATAGACCTGTCGATTAAAACCCCAATCAGAAAACAGAAAATTGCAAAGAAGATTCTTTTAAAAACCAATGACAGATGGAACGGACACGACACCTGTGCTACAATCAGGAAACTATGGCCTAACTTTGAAAAGAAAAGAACAGAAAGTATTACCCACATAAACAACAATTCCCTTCGAATTCTTGTAAGCATACTCACCGGACATAATCTACTGGGCAATCATAAAAAGAAAATGGGGCTTAGTAATACAATGACGAAGACGAACAAGAGGACACCACTCACTTTCTATGTCATTGCCCAGCACTTTGTCATATAAGGAACAAATTCTTGGGCAGCTATTTCTTCAACAATTTAGAAAAGCTCTAGAAACTTTCAGGCAAAAGCCTGCTGAACTTCATAAAAGCCTCTAAATTGCTCGATAATGACTATCCAAAGTAATCGTAGGTTATGCAATTCGAAGTTAACACACTTCGGGGTATCACAACGGATCTACCTTGATCTAAGTGTGCCGGTAACAAGATCAACTGGCAGCCCATTTACCTAACCTAACCTGGTGTAGAAACAGCTCTCCATTGCATTGTTAGTAAAATAGAAAAACCACTTCATGACAAGGAATACACACTTGCTGATTTTCTAGACATTGAAGGAGCTTTCAACAATGTTAAATGTAGCGCATTGGAACATGCCCTTATAAATCTTGAAGTAGATAATGCAATCATAAACTGGATCATGTGTGTGTTAAGAAATAGATAGATCTTCAGTGAACTTGATGGAGCCCAAATAAAAGTATCAGCGTCGAGAGGAACTCCATAAGGGGGAGTTCTATCGCCACTTTTATGGCTTCTCGTAATGAATAGTATAGACCTATACTTACATATGGTAATCTGGTATGGTGGACTGCCCTGAAGAAAACTACGAACCTAAAAACCCTAACAAAAGTACAAAGAATGGCTTGTATAGGTATAACCGGACCGATGGAGAGTACCCCAATAGCGGGATTAGAAGCAATACTCAATGTAAAACCCATTGACCTATACGTACAGGAATCAGCAGCCAACAGTTCCTTACGGATAAGTCAAACTAATGCCTGGCGCAATAGCCACATAGGACATGCTCAGATTCTGCAGAAAATCATAGGCAACAATGTGTGAACAGACTACATGCCACCAAAACTCGATTTTAAAAGAATCTTTAAAACCTGTTTCCCCATCAGACAAGTATGGGTAAACAACGAACTCCATAGTGATGGGTCGACAGTATCTATCTATACCGATGGCTCAAAGATGGACACTGGAGTTGGTAAAGGTTTTTTTTCAGAAAACTTTAAGGTAGCCAGTTCTGCTAGGCTACCTGATTACAGTAGTGTCTTCCAGACTGATGTCGTGGCAGTGAAAATGCTGCAAAACACGTATCAATGCTGGTGGTACCACATACTGACATCACCTTTTTTATCGACAGCCAAGCAGCAATAAAAGCGATTGATGCTGCAGTTATCAAGTCAAAACTTATAACTAGCTGTCGCGAAAAGCTATATGTTCTTGGCACAAAGCACAACATTAGACTCTGCTGGGTCCCGGGTCACAGTAATGTACCGGGCAACGAGAGCGCTGATGAACTGGCGAGGAAAGGTTAAACACTAGACAGTACCCAATTAGACCTGTCGATTAAAACCCACTCTGTGTCATAAATCAGAACATTGCAAAGAAGATTCTTTTAGAAACCAATGAAAGATGGAACGGTTTCGATACCTGCGCTACAACCAGGAAATTATGGCCTAACTTTGAAAAGAAAAGAACAGAAAGTATTACCCACATAAACAAGAATTCCTTTCGAACTCTTGTAAGCATACTCACCGGACATAATCTACTGGGATATCATAAAAACAAAATGGGGCTTAGTAATGATGACCTATGCGGAGGCTGCAATGACGAAGAGGAACAATAGGTCACCACTCATTTCCTGCACTTTGTCATATAAGGAACAAATTCTCGGGCAGCTATTTTTTTTTTTTTTTTTTTCAACAATTTAGAAGAGCTCTCGAATCTTTCAGGCAAAAGCCTGTTGAACTTCATAAAAGCCTATAAATGGCTCGATAATGACTATCCATAGTAATCTATTGCCACCAGTGTTACATCATTCCCGTTTTGGGGGTGGCCGTGGCGCGATAGTTGTGTACTCGCCTGTCAACCTCGTGGTCGCAGGTTCGATTCCTGCCGTTGTCTATGTATTCATATTTTTCATTAAAAAAACAATTCTAAAAATTGATTCAAAATAGCTTTTAACGGCCTTTAGTCCAACAACACGGGTTCCTCAAAGGCAGGTCAACAACAACAAACCTCGTTGACTTTGTTTCATTTTCCCTCTCAGCCTTGGAGAATGGAAAAGAGGTCGATGTTATTTCAACAGATTTTAGTAAAGCTTTCGATAAAATCTCCCACAAACTTATTCTTTTTAAACTTTCCACCCTCGGTTTTGAACCGGTTCTGTTGAGATGGATGTCTTCTTATTTAGAAAACCGTTTTTACAGCGTTCGGTTCAGATCCGTCTTATCAAGCCGTTTTTTAGCTACATCCGGTGTCCCCCAAGGCAGCCATCTAGGCCCTCTCCTCTTTATTCTAAGCATCAATGACATTGAAATGATAGTCAAACATTCCTCCCTTTCACTCTACGCAGACGATACTAAGTTTTACAAGGTAATTTCTTCTCCTGAAGACTCTTCCCACCTCCAAGAGGATATCGACAATTTTTCAATATGGTGCTCCAAGAACTGCTTGGAGCTTAATATTTCCAAGTGCCAATCAATTACCTTCTCACGTAAACGCATCAAATATCCTCCCCGTCTCTATCTTCTACACAGTCAAACCATTCCCCCCGTTCAGGTGATCCGTGACCTTGGGATTATTTGCGACAATGAGCTGAATTTTCTCAAACATATCGACGATATAATCCTTAAGGCAAATTCAGCACTTGGCTTTGTGAAACGTTGGTCCAAGGAATTTGCTGACCCCTACGTTACCCGATCCCTTTACATATCATTTGTTCGTCCGCTTCTTGAATACGCTTGTCAAGTCTGGTCGCCTTACCAACAAGTGCACATTGCCAGAATTGAGAGCATACAACGCCGCTTCGTTCGATTTGCTCTTCGAGGTCTTAATTGGAATAATCATTTAATATTACCTCCTTATCAAGACAGAATCAAACTTCTCAATCTGAATTCGCTGAAAGATCGAAGAGAAATATTTGACATTCTCTTCATTCACCGAATGTTTTCTGGTTCCATTGATTGCACAGCCCTTATTAATTCCATCTTTCTAAATACTAACCCTCGTAACACTCGTAATCCTCGTCTATTCTATCTTCCCACCCATCGAACCTCTTATGGCTCCAACGAACCCATCTCCCGAATGCTGAGAAGCGTCAATTCTAACGCTTCTTGTTTTGACTTTAGCATCAGTACTCACTGCCTAAAGCTTCGTCTCCTAAGCCTCCCTACCAGTTAATTTTAGTCTTAGCTATTAAGTTTCTTAGTTTTTAAGTTAGATTAAGAAAATAGCTTGTATTAAGCCAAATAAATGGGGGTTTTGCCCCCACCAAAATTAAAAAAAAAAAAAACAAAAATTGGCGTTTCGTCCCGGTGATCTCACATGGACTCATCAGTTGACTAGTGAGGACCTTTGTCAATACGCAATTTTTGCCAAGTTCAGTTCATCTAACATAGATTTCGTGAAGAACATCTAGTGTGAACTATATCCAACAAGACTAGAATTCCTAGTCATTAAATTGGAAATTTTTTTTTTTTTTTTTTTGTTTTTGCCCATGGCCTGGCATTATTTATATAAGAAGTTTTTTTTTTTTTTTTTAATAATACAAATTCTATATACTACTGAAATACATCAGCCAAGTAGAAGACTTAGCACTATAATATTTGGACTTGTTGAATTATTGATTCAAAATAGCTTTTAACGGCCTTTAGTCCAACAAAAATTGGCGTTTCGTCCCGGTGATCTCACATGGACTCATCAGTTGACTAGTGAGTCTGTCTCTGAGATTGTCATAAAATGAGTTACTGGTTTACTCATTACATGCTGTTCAGGCATAACACTAACAATATGTGATTGAGTAAGCTTCTCATAAATATGACAACGAAAAAAAATAAAATAATGCGAATTATAAGAGACATAAAAAAATAAGACACGGTAATTTTCTCCGCATTAGTTCAGCCGCCATTCCTGGGAAAAAAATCTGGAACAACAACGGTAGCCGCGCTGTTTTTGAAAAAAAAAAACATATAAAGGGTATTCATAATCCCTTGAGCGCGTGCAAAATTATAAAAAAAAAAAAAAATCATAGGTTATACAATTCGAAGTTACAACACTTCGGGGTATCACAACGGATCTACCTTAGATCATGGTAGGTCCGGTAACAAGATCAACTGGCAGCCCATTTACCTAACCTAACCTAAGTCCGGAGAAAAGATATTCATTATCTCTCAAAATTATTTCTATTTCATCTTATGTGCCCAGAGAATTTTCGAGAAAACCGAGATCTTTTTCAGATCTTGCTCGATGGAAAGCAACCGAATTTCGAAAGTTTACTTTGTATACCAGGTATTTTTGTTTTGCGAGACATTGTTGATAGTGATATTTACTACCATTTTTTGCTGTTACACTGTGCTTATAGACTTGTTATGTGTCCGAAAAATTTTGCTTCCAATATTCAAGTGGCCGAAGATATTATAAGCTACTTTGTACTGACACTGACATTTATTTTTTTTTTAAAGTGTGACTTACAATGTCCACTCGTTATTGCATTTAAATGGAGATATATGGTACTTGGGGTTTCTGCAAGATTTGGCAGCATACAAGTTTGAAAATTTTATGGGGTCTTTAAAAAAAATGGTAAAAAAACCGAGTAAAATCTTGGAACAAATTAATAACAACTACAGAAATTATGATCTCACATGCGAAAGTTTAGGGCCTAGTATAAAAAAAACCCGAAATGGAATAATTCAAAGCTTTAAATCCAATGATTTTCTTGTTGCGAATTTTCCAGACAATTATTGTTGCATTAACGAAAATATCACTTTCAAAATATCTAGTTTCTTAGAAGAGGACGGTATTACTGCGATTGGTCAACAATTAGTAGAAAAAAGACCGTTTTTTGGAGAACCAATTGATTCCATGAAAGACTTAGGCATAATTTTAGCTGAGAAAAATCCTTCTTCATTAACTTAACAATGTAATGTTCTCAACATTTCTTACAAATATTTTGTTTTGGCAAGCGAAGAAATAAATATCTTGCTAATTCCAATTCTGCATGGATATTTTTAACAAATTCACTTTTTACATCGAAAAACATTTTAATAATATAGCAAGAATGAACATGAACATGAATGAAAATTAAGTAATTTCTTCTTCACCAAATTCTTCGCATATTATCAACAGATGCAGGAGAGTTATCCCATCGCATCGACGCGACGGTAAGTCACTCTCTTTTCTGAATTCTTAAAAAAGCGTTTTCTAACGACTTTATTAATCTTATCTGTTAATTTCTTAATTTTAATAGGGCAGAGATGAAAGCTTGAGCGCCGTTATCGAGAACACTAACCAGGAGTTGAGACACATTCGACATAAGGATTCATTTTCAACTTACAAAAAATTAAATAAAACAACTAAGTAGGTACCTAAAAACATATTTTTAAAGGTGTTGTAGAGCAGCTGAAGGATTCGTTTTGCGAATTGTCTGCGAAATTGGAATTAACAAGAAACAGATTACTTAACTACAACGAAATTTCAGAAACGCTCACTGTAAAGACTGAAAATGACTTGAAAAGCCTGGAAAAAAATAGAAGAAAATCCAGCTAAATATGTAGGTAAATATTTTTTTTATATTTATGAATTATTTAAAACTAAGTGTTAATATCGTTTTTAATTTCTATTTACATTTCGATTAATCTTTCTTTTCAGAATGATATTTTCAATTTACAAATAATTTATAGGTCAGGAGGCGGGATAAATATCAATTTCAACCGATATAGCATTAAATTATAACTTTGATGGAACCAGTGGAAAAGCTGCATTCAAAAATTTAAAAAATATAAATGCTGCTCTGTATAGTTAGAACCTTTTAAGTAATAATAATTCAAACAAAGTTAATAAAGTGGAACAATCACCTAAAAATTTTTCAAGAAAGCTGTTCAACAGGGATTTAAGAGAATTAAAAATTTACATTTTAAAAATTTAGCAAACAAGAACAAGAGAGCGAAAAAGAAATCTTTATGCGGACGTCTACATTTTAAGATTTTTTATTTTTAACTTTTTGTTTTTATGTTTTCTTAGTTTTTTTTGTTTTTCTTTTCTTTTTATGTTTTGTAGAATGTTTATGTTTTATATGATAGTATTTATTTCAATAAATATGAATTAATTTTCATCAATATTAAGAACTGAATTATTTTATGGTTTTGTTTTGTAAATAATGTTTTTTTGCAATAAAACACTTTTTTAAATATATTTATTTTGATATTTTCATTTGGTGAGAGCACTGGAAATATTTCATGACATTTTTCTATTTCTACAACGAATTTGAAGCTCGTGATTTTCTTAATTATTTTCATCGAATTTTCACCAAATAGTGTTCATGGTTGAAAGAAGCAAAATCTGTTAATCAACGATTTCATAGCTGCGTTTTCATGTTATATTTCATTCGTGAATAAATGTGGTTGAAAATTCAACTTCCAAAAAGAGATGATTTTTATTATTATTATTATTTATTAATTTCAACATAAATGATACACACTAATTATATTTACAACAACACTAGCTAAGACGCTTATGGCTGGCATGACAATACAGATTTAAAACAAGAAATATATGTATAAAAATGATTCTGAACAAATGGTTATCAATATTTGATATGAAATTATGAAATTAGGGGAGGAAATCGAGGGTGTCAGGTAAGAGCGCCCAAAACGACGCGCACTCCTGAGACCCCCGACTTCCTCCCCTGTTTTGAAAGAAATTTTACAACGGTCATATGAATTTTTCTAGGTTAAGATATTTTAATATATCATATGTGTCTTTAATAGTTTTAGCTGATGGGTTGGATAGAAGGTAGCTAATATTATTTTTGTTTAGTTTAAGGCAAGTTTGCTTAATTGTTCTACATTCTGTTATTATATGTTTAATATAGGGTTTTCCAATAAGAGGTGTTATTTTGGTATTCAAAGAGAAATGGCATTTTTGGAGATAAATGATCGGATGTTTATTTTATTATAAAGAAGAAGGTATGCCGTTAATAATGGAACACAACATCAGCCAAATGGCCGCCAAGACCACGCTTACAGGACTTATCCTTTTCATGAAATTTTCCATAACGAAATCGCAAAGTGGCTGCCCTATGTCCTCGATAGCCTCACGAATTTCATCTTTGAGGTCTTGAATCGACGCTGGGCTATTGGCGTAGACCTTATCTTTCACGTGGCCCCAAAGGAAGAAGTCGCAAGGTGTTAAATCACAAGATCTCGGTGGCCAATTGTGATCACCTCTTCGAGAGATAACACGGTCCGGAAACTTTTCCCGTAAAAGATCGATGGTTTCATTGCTTGTGTGGCACGTAGCGCCGTCTTGTTGAAAGTAAACGTTGTCCAGATCACTACCATCCAATTCAGGCCATAAAAAATCATTAATCATCTCTCGATAGCGCAATCCATTGACCGTAACTGTTGCTCCAGCCTCATTTTCGAAAAAGTAAGGTCCAATGACCACGCGGGACCATAAACCGCACCAAACAGTCACGCGTTGAGGATGGAGAGGCTTTTCAACAATAACTCTTGGGTTTTCTGAGCCCCAGATGCGACAGTTTTGCTTGTTGACGTAGCCTCCGGGGTGGAAATGGGCCTCATCAGTCAAGATGATTTTTCGATGAAATTCCGGTTCATTTTCATGCATTTCAAGGACCCAATCAGCAAAGACACGACGTTGTTGATGATCAGCCGGCTTGAGTTCTTGTGTTAACTAAACTTTATAAGCCTTAAGACCCAAGTCTTTATGCAAAATACGGTGTAATAACGTTTGTGGAATGCCTAATTCCAAAGAACGACGAGGAATGGACAAACCTGGGTTTTCTTCAACACTTTGGGCTACAACAGCAATATTCTCAGTTGTTCTTGAGCGACGTGCACGGGTTTTATTCTTCACATCACTAACTTGTCCCAACAGCTCGAATTTGTCCCCCAATTTCTGTATTGCGGTCCGACAAGGTGCTTCACGACGACCCAAAAATGTTTTAGTTTTACGAACCGTCTCTGCCAAATTTTCACCATTTTTATAGTGAATTTTAATAATTTCAGTGCGCTGTTGAAGCGTGTATCGTTCCATTTTTATTAATAGCGTAGTTTCCACTTGTCAAATGTCAAAAAATGACAGCTTCAAAAGTGACAGCTACCGAAATAGCGGGCTATTTAAAATAACACCTCTTATTGGAAAACCCGCTATTAAGTAATCTAACTGTTTGGCAAATATGGCATGTTGGTTGGAGCTCTTTCCTTAGTATGTAGATGTGTGTTAACAAAGTGTGTCCTAGGCGAAGACGCATGAAGCATCTGTTCATATTGGATGGGGTGTCAGCTGGATAGGTTGCTGGTAAGCCTTCTATGTTGATCCTAGTGTAGTGGTGTGAGTATAAATTTCAGCTTTCTTTGATTTGCGAGAGGAAGTTATGGTTGATTAATTTCGTCAAGTCAATTTCGGTAGGTTGATACGGCGTTACTTCGATTTGGGGTCTGTTGATATCGCTTTTGCCTCCTTATCTGCTGCGTCATTACCTCGAATGTTTGTATGTCCTGGAATTCAGATAAGGTTTAATTTCTCTTTATGCGATATAATGAATGTTGTGTGTGATAGGTATGCGGCGGTTGATATTGGTAATTGCTTGTAGGGTGGATAGGCTATCTGTGAAAAGAATGGTTTTCCTCTTCGAAAAAATTGCTAATTTTGTGGCTTCTAGTATGGCCAGAGCTCTGCAGAGAAGATGGAAAAGTAATTTGGTACTTTGGCGGCGGATTTAATTTCACCGTGCTTATTTACAATTACAAAGCCGCAACCTTCATTGCTTTTGGACCCGTCAGAGTAAAGTATGTTCCAGTTGTTATCTGGATATCTACTGAGGAGTTCCAAGAATAGTTGTTTGTAAGTTTCAACTGGTGTTGGGTTCTTAGGATGTTTTGCCACAGAGGTGTCAACGCCATTGAGCGGAAATAATCATGGGGGTGTTTTTCCATGGGTACACATTTAGCATTGAGTTGAATATTCAGATTTCTTGCAGCAGATATGGCTGCATATAAGGTTGAAGGTTGTCTGGGTTGTTTTTTTCGTTTCAGAATTTTGGCTAGGTTTATGTGTATAGGTAAATTATATGTTTCGAAGAACTTCGCTATCAGACGTGCTGTTAGAAGGTTCTTCCTTTCTTCGATAGTGTTAAATCCTACTTCAGCCAGCATGTTTTTGATTGGGGTAGTCCTGAATGCTCTGAGGCTTGTTCTTATTGCTGCGTGGTACGTAGGATTTAGAAGTTTTAGATTTGAAGGAGCACTCTGCCATAGATTGTTAGCCCATATTCAATTTTTGATAACAAAATTGTCTTAGTAATATTGATCAATGTGTTATTATGAACAAAACTATTGCGTGATGACAGGTACTTTAATACGTTGAGTCTAGGAGCTAGTTTCTTTTTTAATTCAGAGCAATGCATTTTAAAGTTAAAGTTATTATCAAAGATTATACCTCAAATACTGAAACAACTAACAGATTCAATATTTACATTGTTTATAATTATATTAAAGCTAGAACATTTGTGGTTTCTACATATATGTAGATGTTTGTTTTTATGCAAAGATATTTTAGCTCCAGATTCTATACACCAGTTACAAATTTCGTTTATGACTTCTTTAAATAAATTAATAGTTTGATTTACATTATTACATTTCGATATTAAGTATAGGTCATTAGCGTAAATTGAATTATCAATATTTTTAAATTTTAAGATAATTTCGCTGATATCATTAAAACCTATAATGAAAAGGATGACCGATAGGGGAGATCCTTGTGGTATGCCGTTTGCGATTGCATGGATTTTAGAGAGGCAGTTATTAACGTTTGATCTAAAAGATCTATTGCTTAAGAACGATTTGATAAATTGAAACATTTTGGGGCCAAGATTCCATTTGAGAAGTTTGTTTAAAATAATATGTATACCTATACGTTTAAAAGCTTTCTCAAAGTATATTGAGACTATATAGATGTGTTTTTTACATGAGATGGCATTCGATATTTGTTCGTCTATATGGAGGAGTGAATCTATTGTGCTGCGGGTGTACTTGAAGCCTACCTGATTCGTTTTTATATGGTTGTTTTTCTCAAAAAACCAGATAAGTCTTTTGGCGACCATTCTCTCTAGCATCTTGCTTGTGCAGGGTAATGTTCCAGGTTCCAGGAATGCCGAAGTATTCCTGGTTATATACCTCGTTGAATAACGACAGTAAGCGTTTTTTTGATTGTTAGTGGCATGTTTTTTAACATTGGGTATGCTACTCGATCATATCCGGGCGTTTTGCCTTTGATTGAGCAAAGGCAGCATTCAAACTCGAGTAAATTGAACGGTGCTTCCAGTTGTTTGGCAGATAGTGCTAAATTGTCTTGAAATGGTCTTAAGTTGAGTGAAGTCAATTTGGCTTCTTGGAAGTGGGAAGGAAAATTAGAATCGCTACAATAGGTAGACCAGTGCTTCGCGAAACATTCAGCGATTGAATTGGGATCCGTCATGGATTCATTGTTAATGTTGATTACTTTAATTGACCGAGGTACATAGTTGCATGCAAGTTTTCTTATATCCGCCCAGATTTGTTTGCTGGTAGTGTTATGGTTGAGAATTTTGTCGAAACTTTCTATTTTTGCAGCTTTGCATGCTCTGCGAAAAACTGCATTAGATTACCGGCAGTTAATTAAGTTTGTTTCGCTTGGGTATTTTTGATAAATTTTCCAAAGATGTTGTTTTTTTCGCGAAGAGCAGCGATCTTAGAGTTCCACCAAGGAACGATTTTTTTAGTTGGTTTTCTTTTTGAATGCGCAATAGCCAAGTTGGCTGAAGACCTTTACCAAATAATGCTGCTTCTTTATTCACATTTGTGCATCGCGTTTTATTATCGAAGTATTCGGTTGACTTAGCTTGGAATAGAGTCCAATCAGCCCGGTCAGTTATGAACTTTGGAGTGGGTTTGTAGTATGTTGATTGGGTATTTAGATTAATACATGTCGTTATAGGAAAGTGATCGCTGCCGTGAAGGAAGTCAGATCTGTTCCAAAGAGATTTTAGGTAGAAGATTAGGGGATGCCAATGTCAGATCAACATGAGTGTAGGTGTTATGTGTAGAAAAATGTGTCGGCTTACCGTCGTTAAGTAGGGCCATATTTGAGTTTAATACAAAAAATCTATTGTTTTCCTCTAAGATTTGTTGAGGGGGAACCCCATAGTGAGTTTCACGCATTGAAGTCACCAGAGATTATTATTGGAGAGTTTATGGTCCTAATAATGTCTTCTAATTTGGATGAAGAAAAAGTCTGTTTTGGGTGGATGCAGAGTGATAGAATAGTTATTTTGAAGTTGAGATTTATTTCTACGGCTATTGTTGAGATATTTGAGTAAATTGGTACACTAGGTGCACGCTAGGTGCACCTATACCTCCAATTTTTGGATGTCGCCCATGGGTTAAAATGAGACAGTCAATACCTGGTTCTCAAATCCACTGTGCCAATCTAGTGCCGTGCAATTCAGGTTGCATTTAAAAGACCTTAGGTCTTACAGGCATATGGTTAAATATTAACAAAAAAAAAAGTATGTCGAATGGACTTATGCCGGATTTACACGAGTGACAAATTGCCATTATTTCATTGACATTACTGACAAAATCGTGTAAATGGTTTTAAAATTCGTCATTGTTTTCGTTATTAAAAAAATGGCAGGGAAGACTGACATTAAATATTGCCATTATAATCTAGTCATGTAAATTCACAATGATGCCATTTTGAAAATTATGGCACACCGCGATAAAGAATGAACTTGCTCATTCTTTAATCGAAGATTGCCATTATCAATCAAATAATCATTATTTTACCCCGTGTAAATGCTTATCATTATTGATTTGATTTTACCATTATTTTGCCAGTTTAATGGCATGAATTAATGGTAATTTTCAGTCGTGTAAATCCGGCATTATGAACAAGGAGGCCAACCCCTTGTTTTGCGGTGTCAATTGAACTTAAGTTGTGAAAGTAGGCAGAGTATTATGTTGGAGTTTTTATCGAAAGATTGTTGAAAACATGGGTTTCTTGCAGTGTTATTATATGCGGTTTTACATCTTTTATTAAAAGTTCGAGTTCTTGAAAGTTGTTTATGTATCCATTAAGATTCCACTGAAGAATCTTGAGGATTGGGTGAGCTGTATTTAAGTGCTGCTTCTGTACAGTATAAGGGGTTTATGCTGTGAAAAATTGCGGTTGGAATTGTTTTGGTGATTAGATTGACTCCGTCGATCCAAAGCTGAACCATTGAAACACCTTAATGTGTTTGAACGATTCAACCTCCGAACGATGGAGTCGTTATTCGGAGAGTCGACTGTATGTTTAGATGTCATCATCATCGTCATTATCGGAGATGGTTTCGGTTTCCATTGAGAGAGTAGTATGTAATGAATCATTTTAATAGATTGGGCTTGAAGGTGTAATTGTGTTGGTTGAATTAAGAGATTTAAGAGTAAATGAGTGAAGTTGTTTTTGATATATTGTTGCAGATATGGGAGAATTTGACAAGAGAGAATTATTTTTAAGGGGAGAGTTTTTTGTTAATGGTATTGTGGAGGTTGAAGCTGAATATGGTGCTGGATTTGGGATTTTTGTGGAATTTGATTCATTTATCATATCAGTATTGATAGGTGATCTTGACATGGAACTTTTGTTTCGAGAAGGACGTTATGGTGTTTGTGTTATCGGAGATGATTTGGTTAGCGAGGGGTTTGAACCTGAGGAGAGGGTGCTTTGGGTTGTAGAAATAGTATGAGATTTGTATATATGTTTGTGTGGTCGGGGTATTTAAAATAGTGGTGGAGGTGACAGCTTTTTCTACAGTGGAGAGAGTAGTCGATGGGGAATTTGATGCTTTTGAATTTTTTTTAGCGAATGGTTCTGTACCATTCTTTACTATGGAAGAGAAAGAGATGGAAGGAGTAAGTGCAATTTGTTCATTATACATTTTGTTCGCTTCTGCCATGCTGTATTTGTTTACAGGTTTTATTTTTAATATTTCCTTGGCTTCTAAGAACCGTTTGCAGTTTTTGGATGATGCTGGGTGATTTTCTGAGCAGTTACTACAGAATGTACGAGTACATATCTCAGAGGAGTGTGGAAGAGGAAGATTGCAAGTCGGACAAGTAAGAGTGCCTGTGCATCTTTTCATTGTATGGCCGAGTAGTTGGAATTTTTACACCGCATGGGATTGGGGAAGTACTCCTCTACTTTAATGTTGTATCAGCCAACATTGATCGATTGTGGGGGATGGAAGAGATCGAACGTAAATAACATTAAGCCAGTCGCTTTTTTTTATTATTTTCTGTTTTTTTTAATTTAAAGACATCGGTTACGCCTTGGTCTTTCATTTCCCCGATAATTTCATTTTCGGGTACATTAATTAGGCAGGGAACGTACACTGTCCCTTTGGAAGAGTTAAGTTGTTTGTAAAAGGAGATTGCAACAGGGCAGTGTCCGGAAAGGTTTTTCTTGGAGAGGAATATATTGGCGATTTCAAGGGATTTCACTAGAATTAGGAGATTTCCGTCACGGAGTTGGGTAATGTATTCATACGAAGTGCTTATGGCGTCTATTGCTTTTTTTAGAATGAACACACTTAAGGAGGTTAGGGGGATTTTGGGGTCGGTAGGTGTTATTATTATGAATTTAGGGTTTTTAAAGCTTGATTGGGACGGGATATCTTCGATCAACAATGGGTGGGAAACAGTATTTTTTTAAATTCTTTTTTTAGGCAGATCGGTTGGCTGAAATAATTCGGCGAACCGATTGCCCTTGAGCATATTTGGCCCGGAGGCCATTTTACACTTTCTTCACTGATTTGGTTCAGAAATTGAGCACTTGGTATGGGAGGGGAAAAACAAAATAAAGAAAGTAGGAGAAGGCAAATGGTAAGGGGAAGCGCGATTGATAAAGGTAACCAACTAAGAAGCGAGCGGAGAAAAACAATCGGGAAAACGATGTTGTCGGCTCAAAGAACAGTCGGTGACTGAAAAAAAAGAGATGAATTCATCAATAACCTTTAATTTTAAGTTTCACCTAAGTAACAGAACAAATGAAAACGTAGCATACTCATATTCAATGATTTCACCTATGAATATTCACCAAGTCAATGACATCCCAATGTTAATTTGACTAAATAATTCACCAAAAAATTCAAGGGTGAAGGCGCTGTTCCTTGGTGAATATAGTGGTGATTCCTTGGTGAAAAATTGAAAATTTGCCGCTGGGAAACTACGTTTTCGCACAGGTACAGATAATGAATCCGCATCACGGCGCACAGTCATAGCAGGCTCAATAAAAATGAATATCAATTCTCGTCGTACCGTGTATGAAATGTATGGAATGAACGAGGCTGGCCGACGGTGCACTGAATGTTGTATATATATGCGATATAATGAATGTTGTGTGTGATAGGTATGCGGCGGTTGATATTGGTAATTGCTTGTAGGGTGGATAGGCTATCTGTGAAAAGAATGGTTTTCCTCTTCGAAAAAATTGCTAATTTTGTGGCTTCTAGTATGGCCAGAGCTCTGCAGAGAAGATGGAAAAGTAATTTGGTACTTTGGCGGCGGATTTAATTTCACCGTGCTTATTTACAATTACAAAGCCGCAACCTTCATTGCTTTTGGACCCGTCAGAGTAAAGTATGTTCCAGTTGTTATCTGGATATCTACTGAGGAGTTCCAAGAATAGTTGTTTGTAAGTTTCAACTGGTGTTGGGTTCTTAGGATGTTTTGCCACAGAGGTGTCAACGCCATTGAGCGGAAATAATCATGGGGGTGTTTTTCCATGGGTACACATTTAGCATTGAGTTGAATATTCAGATTTCTTGCAGCAGATATGGCTGCATATAAGGTTGAAGGTTGTCTGGGTTGTTTTTTTCGTTTCAGAATTTTGGCTAGGTTTATGTGTATAGGTAAATTATATGTTTCGAAGAACTTCGCTATCAGACGTGCTGTTAGAAGGTTCTTCCTTTCTTCGATAGTGTTAAATCCTACTTCAGCCAGCATGTTTTTGATTGGGGTAGTCCTGAATGCTCTGAGGCTTGTTCTTATTGCTGCGTGGTACGTAGGATTTAGAAGTTTTAGATTTGAAGGAGCACTCTGCCATAGATTGTTAGCCCATATTCAATTTTTGATAACAAAATTGTCTTAGTAATATTGATCAATGTGTTATTATGAACAAAACTATTGCGTGATGACAGGTACTTTAATACGTTGAGTCTAGGAGCTAGTTTCTTTTTTAATTCAGAGCAATGCATTTTAAAGTTAAAGTTATTATCAAAGATTATACCTCAAATACTGAAACAACTAACAGATTCAATATTTACATTGTTTATAATTATATTAAAGCTAGAACATTTGTGGTTTCTACATATATGTAGATGTTTGTTTTTATGCAAAGATATTTTAGCTCCAGATTCTATACACCAGTTACAAATTTCGTTTATGACTTCTTTAAATAAATTAATAGTTTGATTTACATTATTACATTTCGATATTAAGTATAGGTCATTAGCGTAAATTGAATTATCAATATTTTTAAATTTTAAGATAATTTCGCTGATATCATTAAAACCTATAATGAAAAGGATGACCGATAGGGGAGATCCTTGTGGTATGCCGTTTGCGATTGCATGGATTTTAGAGAGGCAGTTATTAACGTTTGATCTAAAAGATCTATTGCTTAAGAACGATTTGATAAATTGAAACATTTTGGGGCCAAGATTCCATTTGAGAAGTTTGTTTAAAATAATATGTATACCTATACGTTTAAAAGCTTTCTCAAAGTATATTGAGACTATATAGATGTGTTTTTTACATGAGATGGCATTCGATATTTGTTCGTCTATATGGAGGAGTGAATCTATTGTGCTGCGGGTGTACTTGAAGCCTACCTGATTCGTTTTTATATGGTTGTTTTTCTCAAAAAACCAGATAAGTCTTTTGGCGACCATTCTCTCTAGCATCTTGCTTGTGCAGGGTAATGTTCCAGGTTCCAGGAATGCCGAAGTATTCCTGGTTATATACCTCGTTGAATAACGACAGTAAGCGTTTTTTTGATTGTTAGTGGCATGTTTTTTAACATTGGGTATGCTACTCGATCATATCCGGGCGTTTTGCCTTTGATTGAGCAAAGGCAGCATTCAAACTCGAGTAAATTGAACGGTGCTTCCAGTTGTTTGGCAGATAGTGCTAAATTGTCTTGAAATGGTCTTAAGTTGAGTGAAGTCAATTTGGCTTCTTGGAAGTGGGAAGGAAAATTAGAATCGCTACAATAGGTAGACCAGTGCTTCGCGAAACATTCAGCGATTGAATTGGGATCCGTCATGGATTCATTGTTAATGTTGATTACTTTAATTGACCGAGGTACATAGTTGCATGCAAGTTTTCTTATATCCGCCCAGATTTGTTTGCTGGTAGTGTTATGGTTGAGAATTTTGTCGAAACTTTCTATTTTTGCAGCTTTGCATGCTCTGCGAAAAACTGCATTAGATTACCGGCAGTTAATTAAGTTTGTTTCGCTTGGGTATTTTTGATAAATTTTCCAAAGATGTTGTTTTTTTCGCGAAGAGCAGCGATCTTAGAGTTCCACCAAGGAACGATTTTTTTAGTTGGTTTTCTTTTTGAATGCGCAATAGCCAAGTTGGCTGAAGACCTTTACCAAATAATGCTGCTTCTTTATTCACATTTGTGCATCGCGTTTTATTATCGAAGTATTCGGTTGACTTAGCTTGGAATAGAGTCCAATCAGCCCGGTCAGTTATGAACTTTGGAGTGGGTTTGTAGTATGTTGATTGGGTATTTAGATTAATACATGTCGTTATAGGAAAGTGATCGCTGCCGTGAAGGAAGTCAGATCTGTTCCAAAGAGATTTTAGGTAGAAGATTAGGGGATGCCAATGTCAGATCAACATGAGTGTAGGTGTTATGTGTAGAAAAATGTGTCGGCTTACCGTCGTTAAGTAGGGCCATATTTGAGTTTAATACAAAAAATCTATTGTTTTCCTCTAAGATTTGTTGAGGGGGAACCCCATAGTGAGTTTCACGCATTGAAGTCACCAGAGATTATTATTGGAGAGTTTATGGTCCTAATAATGTCTTCTAATTTGGATGAAGAAAAAGTCTGTTTTGGGTGGATGCAGAGTGATAGAATAGTTATTTTGAAGTTGAGATTTATTTCTACGGCTATTGTTGAGATATTTGAGTAAATTGGTACACTAGGTGCACGCTAGGTGCACCTATACCTCCAATTTTTGGATGTCGCCCATGGGTTAAAATGAGACAGTCAATACCTGGTTCTCAAATCCACTGTGCCAATCTAGTGCCGTGCAATTCAGGTTGCATTTAAAAGACCTTAGGTCTTACAGGCATATGGTTAAATATTAACAAAAAAAAAAGTATGTCGAATGGACTTATGCCGGATTTACACGAGTGACAAATTGCCATTATTTCATTGACATTACTGACAAAATCGTGTAAATGGTTTTAAAATTCGTCATTGTTTTCGTTATTAAAAAAATGGCAGGGAAGACTGACATTAAATATTGCCATTATAATCTAGTCATGTAAATTCACAATGATGCCATTTTGAAAATTATGGCACACCGCGATAAAGAATGAACTTGCTCATTCTTTAATCGAAGATTGCCATTATCAATCAAATAATCATTATTTTACCCCGTGTAAATGCTTATCATTATTGATTTGATTTTACCATTATTTTGCCAGTTTAATGGCATGAATTAATGGTAATTTTCAGTCGTGTAAATCCGGCATTATGAACAAGGAGGCCAACCCCTTGTTTTGCGGTGTCAATTGAACTTAAGTTGTGAAAGTAGGCAGAGTATTATGTTGGAGTTTTTATCGAAAGATTGTTGAAAACATGGGTTTCTTGCAGTGTTATTATATGCGGTTTTACATCTTTTATTAAAAGTTCGAGTTCTTGAAAGTTGTTTATGTATCCATTAAGATTCCACTGAAGAATCTTGAGGATTGGGTGAGCTGTATTTAAGTGCTGCTTCTGTACAGTATAAGGGGTTTATGCTGTGAAAAATTGCGGTTGGAATTGTTTTGGTGATTAGATTGACTCCGTCGATCCAAAGCTGAACCATTGAAACACCTTAATGTGTTTGAACGATTCAACCTCCGAACGATGGAGTCGTTATTCGGAGAGTCGACTGTATGTTTAGATGTCATCATCATCGTCATTATCGGAGATGGTTTCGGTTTCCATTGAGAGAGTAGTATGTAATGAATCATTTTAATAGATTGGGCTTGAAGGTGTAATTGTGTTGGTTGAATTAAGAGATTTAAGAGTAAATGAGTGAAGTTGTTTTTGATATATTGTTGCAGATATGGGAGAATTTGACAAGAGAGAATTATTTTTAAGGGGAGAGTTTTTTGTTAATGGTATTGTGGAGGTTGAAGCTGAATATGGTGCTGGATTTGGGATTTTTGTGGAATTTGATTCATTTATCATATCAGTATTGATAGGTGATCTTGACATGGAACTTTTGTTTTGAGAAGGACGTTATGGTGTTTGTGTTATCGGAGATGATTTGGTTAGCGAGGGGTTTGAACCTGAGGAGAGGGTGCTTTGGGTTGTAGAAATAGTATGAGATTTGTATATATGTTTGTGTGGTCGGGGTATTTAAAATAGTGGTGGAGGTGACAGCTTTTTCTACAGTGGAGAGAGTAGTCGATGGGGAATTTGATGCTTTTGAATTTTTTTTAGCGAATGGTTCTGTACCATTCTTTACTATGGAAGAGAAAGAGATGGAAGGAGTAAGTGCAATTTGTTCATTATACATTTTGTTCGCTTCTGCCATGCTGTATTTGTTTACAGGTTTTATTTTTAATATTTCCTTGGCTTCTAAGAACCGTTTGCAGTTTTTGGATGATGCTGGGTGATTTTCTGAGCAGTTACTACAGAATGTACGAGTACATATCTCAGAGGAGTGTGGAAGAGGAAGATTGCAAGTCGGACAAGTAAGAGTGCCTGTGCATCTTTTCATTGTATGGCCGAGTAGTTGGAATTTTTACACCGCATGGGATTGGGGAAGTACTCCTCTACTTTAATGTTGTATCAGCCAACATTGATCGATTGTGGGGGATGGAAGAGATCGAACGTAAATAACATTAAGCCAGTCGCTTTTTTTTATTATTTTCTGTTTTTTTTAATTTAAAGACATCGGTTACGCCTTGGTCTTTCATTTCCCCGATAATTTCATTTTCGGGTACATTAATTAGGCAGGGAACGTACACTGTCCCTTTGGAAGAGTTAAGTTGTTTGTAAAAGGAGATTGCAACAGGGCAGTGTCCGGAAAGGTTTTTCTTGGAGAGGAATATATTGGCGATTTCAAGGGATTTCACTAGAATTAGGAGATTTCCGTCACGGAGTTGGGTAATGTATTCATACGAAGTGCTTATGGCGTCTATTGCTTTTTTTAGAATGAACACACTTAAGGAGGTTAGGGGGATTTTGGGGTCGGTAGGTGTTATTATTATGAATTTAGGGTTTTTAAAGCTTGATTGGGACGGGATATCTTCGATCAACAATGGGTGGGAAACAGTATTTTTTTAAATTCTTTTTTTAGGCAGATCGGTTGGCTGAAATAATTCGGCGAACCGATTGCCCTTGAGCATATTTGGCCCGGAGGCCATTTTACACTTTCTTCACTGATTTGGTTCAGAAATTGAGCACTTGGTATGGGAGGGGAAAAACAAAATAAAGAAAGTAGGAGAAGGCAAATGGTAAGGGGAAGCGCGATTGATAAAGGTAACCAACTAAGAAGCGAGCGGAGAAAAACAATCGGGAAAACGATGTTGTCGGCTCAAAGAACAGTCGGTGACTGAAAAAAAAGAGATGAATTCATCAATAACCTTTAATTTTAAGTTTCACCTAAGTAACAGAACAAATGAAAACGTAGCATACTCATATTCAATGATTTCACCTATGAATATTCACCAAGTCAATGACATCCCAATGTTAATTTGACTAAATAATTCACCAAAAAATTCAAGGGTGAAGGCGCTGTTCCTTGGTGAATATAGTGGTGATTCCTTGGTGAAAAATTGAAAATTTGCCGCTGGGAAACTACGTTTTCGCACAGGTACAGATAATGAATCCGCATCACGGCGCACAGTCATAGCAGGCTCAATAAAAATGAATATCAATTCTCGTCGTACCGTGTATGAAATGTATGGAATGAACGAGGCTGGCCGACGGTGCACTGAATGTTGTTGAACACCCAACCATATAAACTTGTACTGGCAATTATCTCTTCTCTTTTTGTTGGATATTTTTTTAATATGCGAATTTGCTTCACTTGGGTGCGCTGATATTGGGAGAACACCCAAATGTGTGCATTTGTGTTTTTTTGATTGAGAACCCAAGGGCAAATTTTCAAATGCCCAAGAACTACCAAATACGAATACTATATATGCGAGCTACTGTTATTTGTCGTCTAAAATACCAAAAAAACAATATGTAGCAAGTGCGAAGCAAATGCATCCAACCGGACAGACGGAATTGAGGGATTGTACATATAACCTGCCTTATATGTAGTACCTATACTCGCAAGTAAAAAATACATACATATGCTTGCTGCATTTTTAATTTTTAAATTTATTATGATTCGTTTAATTTAAAATATACTCACTTTATTACATGTATTGAAAGCTTAGATGTTGCACCCCGACATAGAAAGTGTTTTGCAAGATTCTTTAAGCATGTATACATATGAATCAAGATACCAAGATTTTATGAATGCAAGTGACCAAGATTAGACTGACTTTAGGTAGATGTATCAGTGTTTGAAATTATGTATTAATTGGGAGCAGAACGATCGTTTCTCGCCTCTTAAAAGAAGCCAGGAACATTTCACGTTGATCTTAAAAGACTATATTTATTTGTAATGCAGATTATTTGCTTTCTGAGGTGGTCAATGTGATGGATTTTAATTGAAAATTCAGACTCAGATCCGGTTAGAGTGTTCAAATATTTTATAAAAAAATCTAAATATAATCACCAATACTCACCTGATCCGTAATTTGTCCAATGATCTTCTCAAGATGCATGTCAATCGTTTTAAAAAACATTCCTGAATGAGTCTTTTGCCTTTGCATGAAGATCAATTTATGAACAATTCCCATTTCTGTAAGTTTTTTTTTTTTTTTTAATAATTCAAATTCTATATACTAATGAAATACATCAGCCAAGTAGAAGACTTAGCACTATAATATTTGGACTTGTTGAATTATTGATTCAAAATAGCTTTAACGGCCTTTAGTCCAACAAAAATTGGCGTTTCGTCCCGGCGATCTCACATGGACTCATCAGTTGACTAGTGAGGACCTTTGTCAATACGCTATTTTTGCCAAGTTCAGTTCATCTTACATAGATTTCGTGAAAAACATCTAGTGTGAACTATATCCAACAAGACTAGAATTCCTAATCATTAAATTGGAAATTTTTGTTTTTTGGTATTTTGAATCAATAATTCAACAAGTCCAAATATTATAGTGCTAAATCTTCTACTTGGCTGAGGTATTTCAGTAGTATATAGAATTTGTATTATTAAAAAAAAAACCTTCTTATATAAATAATGCTAGGCCACGGGCAAAAAACAAAAATTTCCAATTTAATGATTAGGAATTCTAGTCTTGTTGGATATAGTTCACACTAGATGTTCTTCACGAAATCTAAGTAAAATGAACTGAACTTGGCAAAAAGTGCGTACTGACAAAGGTCCTCACTAGTCAACTGATGAGTCCATGTGAGATCGCCGGGACGAAACGCCAATTTTTGTTTGACTAAAGGCCGTTAAAAGATATTTTGAATCAATTCCCATTTCTTTTATAAAAACTGCGTTGTTTTTACAAAAGTCTATAAGCCAAACTAGCTTTCCATACTCAAGCGATCACTATACAACTTTTTATCGAAAAGAATTTCTAAACACTGATGTACTGTGCTTGGAATCATATCTCCAAAGTCAGCATCAGTGTCTGCGTAATTCTTCTTCATCAATATTGGTCTATGAATTATTGAATTATGTTTATGGCTTCTCTATTGGAAGAAATATTCACAGGATGATAACCGACTTCTTTTAGAAATTCATCGATTTTTTTTGGAAAACACTACTTTAGCCATGCTATGTCATTGATAAAAACAATTAACACACAATGCAACAGCTGCTTGTAGGTCAACATTTTTCCACAACGAAGCCAAATGTTTTATACAGCGTTCGTGTCATATCTGTAATATTTCTTCTGTAGTGTTGTTCGACTGTGTGAAACTTGTTTATAAGCTGGCTGATTCCGTAGGCCTTCGATTTGTGAAATTGACACTTTGTAAATATAACGAACCAGCTCTGAGTGACTTCGAAATGGAGTGGTTGAACTTGAATTCGAAAGTTTTTCTGAGTCGCTCTAAAATTATTATCTTTGTTTTTAGAGACTTACTCATGTAAAATTATTAAACACAGTTCGATGCCAGAGATATCCCATATATTTTCAGGTTTCGAATTGATTTTCTTTACAGCAATACCGTTTATTGACTCGATTCGATTTCAGTATTGCCTTTAGGTTTTGTTGTGATGCTCTTTTTTCCGCTGCTGAGACTCTTTTGAATGTGAAATGATTAAAGCAAATGTGAAACATAATAGCGGATGATTTAATAACTCACTTTCAATCCCTCGGAAATCAAATGATGTAGTTTAAATAGTGCATACATCCTGCAGCATTCCTGGAGTGATGCAGTTATGAATTCACTCTTACAGCGATATATCACTAATCAGCTTAGAGAACTATAGATCATATAAAGCGAATGATAACCAATGCTAGCTATAGAGTCAATGCAAACTCCCACAAGTACTGTATGCAGTAGTTTAAAAGGTGGAAAAATATCCGCGGCTAATCGGCAATCTTTACCAGAGAATACATCTGAAATAAATAAAAAAATCGAATTATTTTTTCCGGTACGATATTTTGAAGACTGTTAGGGAACTTAGTGAGGACGACAACTTTTTAGCTAAACGATAATGTAATTTCTCACAAATATTATAAATATATTACAATGGAAAAGGTTAAACAATAATATATCAATATTTGCCTAGAGGGATAAGCAAACCATTTACATCAAAAGCACTTGCACTGCAGAGGACAAAAATCCTTGCAGCCACATTTTGGATCTCCAATTTTTACTACCACGACACAGTATTCAACGATTTGTATCAATCAAATTGAGTTACGATTTGTAAACTACATCATTTGGATATTACATTTTTGGGACAAGCAGAGATCTTCTTTTAGAAAATTTTCATCAGATTCTGTTGCGAGCACAGAAACATGTGATTGGATTGAAATCGTTACATGCGATGCAAAGTGTTTCTTTGCGTTGTTAAAGTTTGGCAGCTAGCCACAATTGTTTGCTGCCCTAAAAGTGTTACGGAACGGACTTGTTGCTGTGATTGTGCCTGTGTCTGCTTGGCTGCACGTGCCCCGACTGCTATGCTTACGGCAGCCTCAGCAACATTAAACGTACCAATTGGACCTGTTAGGGTATTCATGGTAGAACTATTTGTTGATCCTTTGCTTGTTCACTCTTTAGTGATCTATGTAACGAATTTCACATTAAGTTCTGTACGGAAAAGGGTGGTTTTTGCTCTCTACCACCTGAACATCGTTTTTTTCCTCCACTAGTATTGTGACTTTTGTTGGATGTGCTTCGTGGTAAACATATATCCACTGTTAGCCCCAGCTGCGACAAACGCCAAAGGTTGGTATAATATCTGAGCCAGAACCTAATTTTTGGACAAAAAGGTAAATTTTAGAAGTTTCTGGACAAGTGGAACCTTTGCAAACACCTTCTTTCCAGACTTCTTCACCCCGCTTTGCAGCAACTGATTTACTGCCTGCTTGTCCTGTTTGCGGCTTAAGGGGATTTATTTTATTTGTAGAGTGAGTGATTCTGATTATCTTCATGCAGGACAGCACCACCACTGCGGTGTGACTTCTATATAATGTGTATAGTATCATCGCGGATGAAAATATTATATTTGCAGCCGCCTCTTTTCAAAGAATTTCCCGGCTGTTTCTGCCCTTTTATTGCGCCTGCAACGACGTTTGCTGTAATATAATAGTAAAAAAAAATTTAATAGTAAGATCCTTATGCAAACAACTAAAATATATTATAATTATATTATTACAGAATAAAATACGTAATAAACATAATAAAACTAACCCACTTCCGATATTTATTTTGAAATTTTATATCTTTTTTTATTGTTTTGTCATCTGTCAAAATACTCAACTCAAATTGAGTAAACTGGTCTTTTCTTGTGGTAAGATTAAGGCGCGCATGCATTTAAATGCTAGGGTTTGTGTTGCATCAGCAACTTGATAGTACAATGGCAACTCTTGTTTGCATATAAAATTATGACATTTCTTCTCTTTACACATTTATCCATGTTATGCGTTCTTGTGAATTCCTACATCATGGTTAACCTCACTTTGAATTCTGCCTTCCTTCAAAAAAGTTATCCAAATCTTTTCTTGTAACTAATTTAACCGAATTCAATATATATATATATGTTAAATTAAGCAGTCTTTTAATTTGAAACTCAACGTTGAAAACTCAACATTGTGGCGACGAGGATTGGTGAAGTAGCTATACCTACAATGGATAAAGCAGCAATGGAAAAACTGCTGTCGCAGCAACAAGCTTGGATGGAAGAAATCTATGAGTCCAACAAAGAATTTATGGAGAAGGCCTTGCAGAAGAGTGCAAGAGGTTCTTCATCATCAGTTCCATCGTTTAGGCAGTTTAATTCCGAAAAAGAAAGTTGGGAGAACTACCTTTTCAGCTGCAACAACATTACACCGCTAATTCTCTGGAAGACGATAACCTGCTGAAGTCACATTTTCTGGCAGAGTGTGGCCCAGATGTCAACGAACTACTTAGGAAGCTCTTTTGTCGAAAACTAACTCGTCAGTTTTCGACAAAATTACTTGTGTTCACTTCGCGCTGTAAATTCCTGCGCACAAAAAATGTCTCCAAGGCAGTCATATGTTGAGCGGATCGCGGACTTAAGAGGGGTAGCAAGAAATTGTGCTTTTGTTTGCGGTAAAGAAGGTTTCGGTCAGTCGTAAGCAGATATGATGATACGCGACATGATAGTGTTTCACACCTCACATGATGCAGTCCGCAATGCAGCTACATAGCAGAATATCCTACGCTAGAGGAGATACATGATATTGCCACCGCCTATAGGGCTATCCAGCTTGCAAGTGATATTCTAAAAGACAAAGGAAAGTATATTGCTTCTGCTGAAGTTAATGCAGTTAGTGCAGTCAACAAATTCTAGAAGACCAATAGTAGCGAAGCAAGGTCTTTTCCAGGTTGCAATATATACCACGATCGAAAAGATTGTCGTCATATAGATTCAGTTTGTGACCTATGCAATAAGAAAGGTCACATCAAAAGCGTATGTTTGTCAGCAACAGAACGATCCGAAGGTGGAACAAAGAAAAAGCAAAAGTACAGGCGATCAAAGTCACGTTTCCGTTTCGCAAAGAAACAAAGCAATGAGAATAGCAAAAACGAACAGGAATCGGCACATTCGATTCATCAGCTAGAAGAAGAAACATCACAGCCTAAGAAAGTGGAAAAGAAAGCACTCTTTTCAATCTCAGATGAGGTGTCATCAGTTTGGGAGATGGAGCGAAGGGGCGAAAGATGTATATACGGTTAGACATAAATCAAACCCCAACCACTTTTCAGGTGGACACAGGGGCTAGCTCTTCACTAATTGGACTGGAGAGTTTCCGAGAGCTTAACTTAAAATTGTTACCCACAAGTCGCACTCTCATGGCATGTGGTGATGTGCCCGTTTCTATTAAATGTGAAGCTGTTGTTACAGTGCAATGGCGTGACGAGAGGAGGCAGCTAACTTTATTTGTTGTCGACAGTGTGGATGCCTTAAACATAATTGTCAGATGGATCTCGTGATCAGCTTACAGAACAGCACAAGTCCTATATGCGGAGTACAAATCTGCTTTCACATCCAAACTTGGTTGTAGCAAACATTTCATTGCTCATCTTTGCGGTGATTTCAAGTTCACCATAAACCCTCAGTTGGAAATAGCTAGACACCCAATTCCTCGGATTCAAGAATTGTTTTGTAGTCTTCAAGGTGGTCGATTTTTTACAAAAGTCGGTCTCTCTGACGCGTACCTCCAAATTCCACTCGACGATGCATCCAACCGCCTGTGCGTCATCAATACGCATCTTGGACTATTCGAATATCAGCGTCTACATTTTGGGACCGCAAGCTCAACGGGGATTTTAAAACGATACATGGAGCAACTGATAGCTGACCTAGATTTTTGTGTATCATATTTAGATGACATCATCGTGTCAGGCCGAAACAATGCTCATCATCTTCAAAATCTCAAGACACGATATCAACGATTCGAAGATCACGGATTGAAATGCCGTTTGTTGAAATGCAAGTTTACCGAGCCCGAAATTGAATATTTAGGGCCACATTATTGACGAAAAAGGAATAAGACCCTCAGATACGCGAGTCAAGTCCATCAATAACTTACCAGAAACAAAAAACCTTAAGGATTTCGAAGCTTTTCTAGGTAAGTTAAATTACTACAAACAATTCATACCTAAGTTTGCGCAGCTAGCGTCGCCGCTTAACAAGCTCAGATCCAAAGAAGTACCTTTCGTGTGGGGTCCACAGCAGGGATGATTTTTTTTTAAGAAGAAAATCATGATGATTTCGAGCTTGGTTTATTTTTAAAATGATTTACCTCTTTCTCTAGCTACAGACGCGTCATCGCATGGCATTGGAGCGGTGATCTACCATCATTACGCCGATGGAACTGAGAAGCCAATCGCGTTTGCTTCAAAAACGCTTACCGAAACGCAGAAAGGGTACAGCCATATAGAGAAAGAGGCATTGTCAATAATTTTTGGTGTGAAAAGATTCCACCAATATCTATATGGCCGACAGTTCGAGTTAATTACGGACCATAAACCTTTGGTCACTATTTTCAGGCCAAATAAAAAATTGCCTCTTATGAACATTCATCGTCTGCAAAGGTGGGCTATTATGCTTATGAGCTACACATACACTATTCACTACAGATATACGAAATCGCATGGAAATGCGGATTGTTTGACCCGTTTACCCCATGAACCAGACGAGGAGTTCGATAAGTCAGAGGAAGATAGAGTTCATCTTATAGATAATGTGCTCGAGGAGTTTCCTGTTAATGTTGCAGAGATCGCTGCTGCGTCAAATCGTGATGAACTAATTAAAACTGTCATGTCGTATGTTCAGCAGGGCTGGCCAAGTATTATACCTTCGTCTGAAACCGAGTTACTCCCATTAGTTTTTGTAGAGTAGTTGTACATAAAGCTTTACAACCAAGAATTTTGCAGATGATTCATCATGGACATTGGGGCATGACTAGGATGAAGCAAATTTCGAGGCGATATTTCTGGTGGCCTGGTATCGACGACCAGATACATGTGACAGTTAAGGAGTGCCGCGCATGTCAACTAAATGACAGTCATTCGCCGAAAGAATATTCTAGCTGGCCAACTACTGCTGAGGTTTGGGAGCGATTGCACGTGTATTTTGCGGGGCCATTTCAGATGAGTATGTGGCTTATCGTGGTCGACTCCAACTCCAAATTTCCTTTCGTGATCAAGATGACATCAACTACTTCGCTTGCAAGAACATATGCCTTGCAAACTATTTTTTCTTTAGAGGGTTTGCCTAAGAACTCCATTCAATTCAATTTTTCTGGACAATATCTTTTTTTTCTAAAGAAAATCGTTTTTATTCCGTCAAAACAAATTGTGTGTTTTATTATCACACTAGCAGATACCCGTGCGATGGTACGGATCCACGGGAATCAAATGAAATCATCTATCCACACGATTTCATTTAAAACCTGGCCACTTGCTATTGGCGAAAAATTTGGAATTTTTTTAATCTAGTTTTTCCGGAATTTTTCGAGTTTTCCACTAAGAAATTTCTATTGGTTTATTCGAAAAACCATTCTGGAACAATTGCACAAGTTAACGCAAGAAATGTTTGCATCAGCAGATAATTGTCCCACATCCAGATTCGCTTCCCACGACTCATAAGAATCACCAGGTGACTACGTGAAGGAATGTGATGACGAGGCGTCTGGAGACAGCACATGCAACAGCAAATTGCAAACTCGGGTTGGATAGATTAAGTTACTTTTCAGTTAGATTTTAGGAAACTAATTCTGTCATAAGTTAGTTCGTAAGTTGTACTCAAATAAAGAGGTTCATCCTCATAAAAATAAAAAGTTTGTGTTTTTTTTATAAAATTTAAAATAAAATAAATTTAATTGGCGCCCAACGTGGTTGGCCTGAGGAAGTGTTAAAAAGTGAAACGTGAAATCGACCTAAAGTAGTTCGTCGCGTTCCAAGACCTAGAACATTGAAAGTGATATGACTTAAAACTTAAAATCGACCTAAAGAAGTTCGTCGGGTTTTAGGACTTAGTTCACTTCAAGTGGTAAAGAAAGAAAAGAAAATCAAACAAGAACTCTAACGTGAAAATAGACCTCAAGAAGCTCGCCACGTTTCGAAGAGTTAATTACCAGTGTTCGTGTCACTTCTTCGGCCAAACCCAAGAAGAATAAATTTGCTATAGTCTGTAGACATAGTAAACCACGAGGGAGTGTGAGACAAGGAAGTGCCTGAGTACCAGCTGTAGCTAGAAAAAAGGATCAACACTTAACTCACCAGCGTGGGATCATGTTCTTCATTTTTATGTAAGTTAGACTTAAGTTAAAAGAAAGAAAATAAAAAAATAAAAGATTAATAGGTAAAGGGAAAACTCAATTTTGAATAAATTTTTTTAAAAAAAAAAAAAAATCTGTTTTGAAACAAAAATATTTTAAAGAAAACAGGAAAAGGGTTAGAAATTTCAATTGTGAATTAATTTTTAATTTTTATTTTTACGAAAAGTTTTATAGTGTAATAAATTTGTAATAATTTTCAAACTAAATATCTCAAATATTCAAACATATTTTTTTACGAAAAAACGTTATAGTATAGTAAATTTGTAATAATTTTCAAACTAAATATCTCAAATATTCAAACATAATCATGGTGGCTACACGATCGAATACCGATAGTATTGCATCTGAAACCAATTCTGCCAGTAACCCTTCACAAAATCCGCAAAATCCTATTCCAACAAACGCTAGTACAGGTGCAAATAATTTCCCGCCATACGCGGCATCCACAAGTCAGAGTATCCAACCTACACCAGAATTAGACATACTCATCACGAGTATCGTCAATCGAGTCTTAAGGGAACAAAGCCAGCCCACTCAAAATAATCCCACCCAAAATATCGAAAGAGACCAAGGTATTGACGCACAATTCAGAACAGACATATCAGAAATGGATAGAATCCCCGATATTGTCAAGTGCCTAAAAATTTTCTCAGGTGACAAAGCTGAATTTGGATCCTGGAGAAAAAGCGTTGAGAGAATTCTCGGAATATATGAACCTTTTAAAGGCACTCCTAAATACTTTGCAATTTTAAGCGTTATACGCAATAAAATTGTGGGAGAAGCGGATATCGCTCTAGAATCATATAATATCCCTTTAAATTGGGAAAGTATATCCCAATGTTTGATTATGCACTATGCAGACAAACGGGATATTAATACGTTGGAATTCCAAATGGCTTCTCTTGTTCAAGGAAGTAAAACGGTCCACGAGTTTTATCAATTAGTTTACTCACATCTCTCACTTATCCTCAATAAAATATCTTGTGGGGATATGGGTGTTGAAGCAACCAAAGTTCTTACGGAAACTTATAGGTCAAAAGCCCTTGATACCTTTATAAGAGGGTTAAGAGGAGACTTACCTAGATTACTATCCATAAAAGAACCGATTGATCTCCCTCATGCCCTGAACTTATGTTTAAAGTTAGAAAACCAAAACATTAGATCTAATCATATTCAACACCAAATAACACCAAGAAAACCACAACCACAACCCTTTATACCCCGAAGAAACCCAAATATGATTGGCAGAACTTATCCCTCTGTAGCACCTAAACCAGTTCCGCAACAATACTCAACATACCCTAATCCTCATCCTTCCAGATACCCGACAATGTCAAACGTATTAAACCAAACCCCAAATTATGGACAATCTCCAAATTATTCTAGCCCAGGCTACCAGAACTGGAGCACATATAATAATCAATTAAGACCCATGCGTCCGCAACAACAGAATCTTCAAAAAGGTTATCAGCCTAATATGACTAACATCAAACCAGAACCGAATTCCAGTCTTAACACTAGAAAAGTAAATAACGTGGTTACAAAACAAAACCAACCACATTTTCACATAGAATCTGTTCCGGAAGATACTCCTTATGAACAAAACCAGAGCGGATTCCTCGAAAATCCAGATGAGGAATTACAAGGTTACATAAATTCTTTAAATCAATATGATGAAAATGGAACGTCATCTGAACATGACTACTTTACGGACTTTGCAGATATCCATTTTTTAGGTTAGCGGACTCTTCGCTTCCATTTTTTGAATGTAAGACGAAGAGTGGGAACATTTTAAAATTCCTGATAGACACCGGGTCTAGCAGAAATTACATTCAGCCCCAACTCGTTACAACTCCTCTAGATAATAAACAAAACTTTCTTGCAAAATCAATTGCAGGCGATGTTTCAATAACCCAACACACCTTTATTAATTTATTCGGTCAGAACATTAATTTAAAATTCTACATTTTACCAAATTTAAAATCGTTCCATGGTATACTTGGGAACGATAGCTTGAAAGAATTATCAGCCGTCATACACACAAAAGAGAATTTTATCACAATCCTCAATAAGATTAAGGTAAAAATTAAACAACAAAACTCTATGACTATCAATTCTATTGACACACAGTTCGAACATATGTCAGAAACTCAGAAAGAAGCTCTTATCACAACTATCAAACATTTTCCCTCACTTTTCGCCGATCCCGACGAAAAACTAACTTTCACGACAAAGGTTCTTGGAGAAATTCGTACTTTCACGGACACTCCGATTTATACGAGGTGTTACCCATATCCTACTTCTCTTAAGGAAGAAATCGAAAACCAGCTTGGGAAACTTCTAGAAGACGGAATTATTAGACCTTCTCGGTCACCATACAATTCGCCCGTCTGGATTGTACCCAAGAAACCTGATGCTGCAGGTAACAAACAGTATAGATTGGTAATCGACTATAGGAAGCTTAACGCAAATACTATCGCGGATCGTTACCCAATCCAAGACATTAACGAGGTACTAGCACAACTAGGCAAAAACCGAATGTTTTCAGTTCTCGATCTAAAAAACGGATTCCATCAAATACCTCTTAAGGAATCTGATATAGAGAAGACCGCCTTCTCAATAAATAATGGAAAGTTTGAATTTGTTAGGCTCCCATTTGGCCTAAAAAACGCGCCGTCAATTTTCCAACGCGCACTCGACGACATCCTCCGCGAACACATAGGAAAGATTTGCTTCGTCTATATAGACGATATTATAGTGTTTAGTAAAAGTGAATCAGAACATTTAAAACATTTGGAAATTATTTTTCAGACGTTATTCGAAGCGAACATGAAAATTCACCTGGAGAAATGTGACTTTTTTAAGAACAAGGTCGAATTCCTAGGTTTTATTATTTCCTCCGAAGGAATTTTAGCTAATCCGGCTAAAGTAGATGCAATTTCGAAATTTCCAGCCCCAAATACCCTTAAGGAGCTACGTTCATTTCTAGGTATGTCAGGATACTACCGTCGCTTCATTAAAGACTATGCGAAGCTCGCTAAGCCCCTGACATCCCTTTTAAGAGGGGAAGGAGGACGTTTGTCCAAAGTAAATTCTGATAAAATAAAAATTAATCTCGACGATAATGCTAGAGATGCCTTCCTGAAGATAAAAAACTCCCTAACTTCGCAAGATATTATTCTCGCATACCCAGACTTTACGAAAAGTTTTGAGCTAACTACTGACGCGTCGAATTACGCGATAGGTGCAGTTTTGTCACAAGGTGACAAACCGATAACATTCATTTCGAGAACACTAAGTACCACCGAAGAGCATTACGCAACTAACGAGAAGGAGATGCTTGCCATAATATGGGCACTCACTTCTCTAAGAAATTACCTATACGGTACTGCTCGTGTCAAAATATTTACAGACCATCAACCATTGACTTTCGCTCTCAGTAATAAGAACCACAATTCTAAGATGAAGCGATGGAAGTCAATTTTGGAAGAGTACAACTATGAGATCAAGTACAAACCCGGAAAAACTAATATAGTCGCCGATGCACTGTCTAGGCCACCAAGATGTTGTCAAGTAAATGCTTTAACAACAACTCTACATAGCCACGAAAGCTCGAATCAAAACCTTATCCAAATGGCGAATCAACCCATAAACGTGTTCAAAAACCAAATCTTTCTTAATGTCGGTAATACTTCTGAATATAAATTCGAAATCATCTTCCCAACGTATCATCGTCATACTATTGTTGAACCAAATTTTTCCTCAGAAAAACTTGTTGAAATTTTTAAAAAATATCTCAATCCTTCTGTAATAAATGGAATCAAAGCCGAGGAAGCGATTCTCGGAAAAATCCAAGAAATATTTCCCTCACATTTTAGCCTCTATAAAGTACTATTCTCAAGAAACATGGTAATAGACCTAACAGACGAAAATTTACAAGAAACCGAAATTCTTAAAGAGCACAATCGCGCTCACCGAAACAACAGAGAAAACAAAATTCAGTTACTACAAAGGTTTTATTTTCCAAAAATGCGGGAAAAAATAAAGAACATTACGGATAAATGTCAAATTTGCAAGGAACAAAAATACGATCGACACCCCAACAATATACCCTTACAACCTACCCCTATACCCGTATATCCTGGGCAGATCTTACATATTGACCTATATTTCACTGACAATAAGGTTGTACTGACTGCCATAGACAAATTTTCCAAGTATGCTTTAGCAAGAATCGTAGCGTCTAGAGCTACAGAACATATCAAGCAACCCTTAAGAGAGCTCATATTATCTTTCGGTGTCCCAGAATGGATTGTGGTTGATAATGAGAAATCATTAAGCTCAAATTCCATTCTATTCATGGTTGAGAATTTTTTCAACATTAAAGTGTTTAAAGCCCCTCCATACGTAAGTTCTGTGAATGGCCAAATCGAAAGGTTTCATTCAACACTTTCTGAACTATTACGTTGTATGAAAGCCGAACAAAACTTTAGTTCATTCTCCGAAATGCTCGACAAGTCCATTTACGAATATAATAGATCCGTTCATACCACCACAAACAAAAAACCTATCGAAGTATTTTTTGCACGAAATAAAGTTAATAACCCCGAACAGTTACAAGAAGAGAGACAAATTGTCACTCAAGCAATCAAAGATAAGCAAACTGCTGATCTTAGTTATCATAACAAGAAAAAGAGAGCTTTTAGAAATTTTGCAATAGGAGATACCATTTATGTAAAAATTAACAAAAGGCTAGGCAACAAACTCACTCCTAAATATAGAAAAGAAATAGTAGCCGAAAACAAAAATTCTACAATAGTAACTAGGTCTGGAAAAGTTGTCCATAAGAATCTAATTAAGAATCAAAATTCCTCTTTATAGGTTATTACCGCTATGCGCAGCGGATATACAAATATTGGATTACTCAAAGTCTCAATTGGTCAAGATAAATGTTGGAACCTCGAAAATACAGACAGGATCTTTCAAAATAATCCACATAATTAACATTGAACATTACGAAAACCTGACAAGGAATATAGAAAATACCCTGATAGAAACCACACGAAATCACCCCCTTTATCCTTACATTTCTCATGAAATAGATAAAATAAAAACCTACCTGGCAGGATTGAAAGTTGAAGACAAGAAAAAGAAAAGATCACTTGATTTCCTAGGTACCGCCTGGAAATGGATCGCCGGTAGTCCGGATCATCATGATTATGAAATTTTGACAGGAAAAATGAACAACGTACTCGAAAACAATAATAGGCAAATGATAATAAACCGTATGACCATAGGGAAAATTAATGAAATCACCAATGTAACAAACGAAATATTTAAAATTGTAAGAAACGAAGTAAAGAATAAAGACACTGAAACATTAAAATTAAAATATGAACTAGATTTAGTAAAAGAAGAATTAATAAATATAGCATACGCCATTCATTGGGCAAAAGTTAATGTAGTGAATTCTTTTATACTGTCAAATTCTGAAATTAAGCTAACGGAAGAATTTTTTAGAAAACAAAATACACCTTTCATAAATATTGACGAGGCACTTGATTTTTGTAATATTAAAATTGCCTCTAATGGTAAGAATTTAATTTATATAATTGATATACCAACAACAGACTCAGATATTTGTACTATGCTTATAATAAAAGCAGTAAAGATGGGAATAAAGATAAACGAAATTCCTTTTAAAAAAAATTTTAAAATGTAAAAATAAAACATATGGTATAAAACAAGATTGTTTAGTAATAAGCGAACATTCTATTTGTAATAGTAGAAATATTGTAGATATAAGTAACTCTACGTGTATCCCCAACCTGTTGAAAAGCAAAATACCCACCTGCACTACTATCGATAACCGAAACACACCATCCATCGAAGAAATCTCGGACGGCATATTATTCCTTAACCAATTCAATGACTCGGTAACAATTAACAATGAGGCTATTCGATTAGATGGAACGTATATCATAAAACACTCAAACACCACAATCATTGTGAATGGAAAGATTTTCAAAACCAGCGAGATAACTAAACATCAACCTTTACCAGCTTTGTTGCAACCTAGATCATCAGTGCAAGAGTTCAAAGAGGTACTTTCTCTGGGAATGATAAAAGAATTACAGATGAATGGCACGGAACAGATTGATCTACTGGAAAGGAAAAATGCATTAAATATTGGGATTAACGTATTCCTGGTAATAATACTCCTCATAATAATAACAACTTTCCTTTATGGTAAAACAAAGAAAAACACCAACCAAGAATTCTCACCTAAAAACGAGCAAGGATCCATTACCATAGGAATTAAGGATTTGCCAAATCTAATAAAACCATCAACGTCGAACGAGGGCGTTCGAATTTGAGCAGGGAGGAGTTAACGCAAGAAATGTTTGCATCAGCAGATAACTGTCCCACATCCAGATTCGCTTCCCACGACTCATAAGAATCACCAGGTGACTACGTGAAGGAATGTGATGACGAGGCGTCTGGAGACAGCACATGCAACAGCAAATTGCAAACTCGGGTTGGATAGATTAAGTTACTTTTCAGTTAGATTTTAGGAAACTAATTCTGTCATAAGTTAGTTCGTAAGTTGTACTCAAATAAAGAGGTTCATCCTCATAAAAATAAAAAGTTTGTGTTTTTTTTATAAAATTTAAAATAAAATAAATTTAATTCACACACAATTCCAAAAATTTCAAAAGAGTTCGAGCCAAATCGGCCCATTTGTTCTCAATTGATGAATTACAATACATTTTTCACACCATTTTTAATAACAGATGCCAGTGCGATGCTATACGGACTTTCTATTCTATACAAAATTCGTTAAAAATTGTTCAGTCGTTGAGGCATGAAAGCGAAACAAACACCCAAGTATAGATATATTTATTTTTCATATTTATGCATCTCCCATAGGAACCGTTAATTTTTGAAAAATGAAACGCTTTGATTACTCTACAAAATACATGTAAACACATACAATTAAAAAATTATTTGCGTTGTTTTCGCCAAGAAAATCATTATTTCCGAATCAAATCCCTATTGGCAAATGGAAAACGATATAAATAAAATGCAATATTAATAAAAGTATGTGCTACACCTAATAAAGTTTTGAACATTTCCCAAAATTAATTTTCCGAGGTGAATTTTAAAAATGTTAAAATGTAATTTGGGTGCTTGATTAAATTAATTTTTGTATTATTAACGAAGACGAGCTCCAGAAAATTGGAAAATTCGTCTGTTCCATTTGGTCGCGCAACAGCCAAAGAGGGCAACGAGTTGACTATAAAAGCAGGGAAGAGTCGATGGACTGGCCAATCTTTAAAAGATTGCCGAAAAGCAGATGGAAGAAGCATTGGACATCAAAGTCGTATCGTTCTCCAATCGAAACAAAAGGGAATGCAAGAAAACAATAATGTTAGCTTTGAGAGCAAAGTTCCATTTGATTTAATGTTTGTTTTGCTGCGCGACTATAAAATATGTTCTTTTTCGATTATTACGGAGCTCTCGGGATAGATACGAAATTCACGCAGAATGAAATAGAAGCAGCTTAATATAAGCTCTCCATGGTATACCATCCGGATAAAAATCAAGGTATGGATTCGGCTGCCAATAAGTTCAGAGAGATCACCCAGGCCTATGAGGTACTAAGTAATCACTTCTTGAGAAGACCATGATAAGGGTTAATAGTTTAGTTCGTAACAAGATTAGTTACTATATATTCAAAATTATTCCAGGAATTATTCACAGCGGGGCCCAAGTATGCCCAAGAAAATAATATGCGACCAGAAGACGTTGAGGAAGATGAAGTTCTACAAGTCACGATTTATAAAATCAAAAGTAGCAAACCCTCAGGGCCAAAATCCTATATATGATTTTGGCGAATGGTCAAAGGCTCACTATGGAAATCCTTTGATCGGAAAAGTCAGCTCAACAGAAGTATGGTCGAAAATAACCGTTGTCAAGAAGGCATATTTCGTTTTTAGGCAGCATAAGCAACTCAACGGCACGCTCAGCCATTTCGACTTGGATCTCGATAATTCGGGAGCTGTTTTTACAGCTGTATATTATATCATGTTTTTATATACATATGTACCTATATTAAATAAGATTTCGTTTAGACTAAACTTTTTATTACATTACAAATGCAATGATGTTTTTTTTTGTGTGTTTTCTTGCTGTATTCTTCAATAAATTTTTTTTTTTTTATTTTTTTTTTTTTTATTTATTTATTTAGCTTTTATTTTTCTTAATAAAAAATGAAATGAATTTCGTATGAAATCCATAACGTCGATTTAAAAACACATTTGTAGGTAAGTACCTATGTAATTTATTAATTAAATTTGAAGATTCCGAACTGTGTTCTTTTTTGTTCGTAGAATATTTGCCTTGTTTTCAAACGGAGTCAACAACTAGTTCTTGAGATGGATTTAGTAAATAACTAAAACTTCGCCACTGCAGTTTCACAAAAAAAATTAATGTCAAAATTTATCAAACTCACCGCATTATATTGCAAAAATTAATAACGTAAGGACCCGAAACCTCTGCTTTCATTTGACATTTGGCAACAAGCTGAAACACGCACACAAGTAACTTTTCTGTTCCTCTTCCAATAGACGCATTGATAAAAACGCACTCAAGAATCTATTCTGTTCCTCTTCCTATAGAAACATAGACAACACAGCACTAGTAATTTGTTTTTGTTTTGTTTTTCGATTTCCCATCTATTCATGGATAGAGTTTCAAAGCTACAAATAATACATTGTAAGGAAATGGGTTTTGGGGGGTGAAACGTTCGAAAGTTTCCAAATCTTATTATGGGCTTATTTGTGTTATATTGTTGTTGGATTTCGCATCTATTCACGGATAAATTGTCAAATTTAGAAAAGCCAAAATGTAAGGAAATGGGTTTTGGGGGGCGAAACGTAGGGAAGTTTCCTATTTTATTCTGGTTAATCTAAACTCTTTAATAAATACTATTTGATAGGTATAAGACAAAATTATCTTCATTTGGCTTTGAAAGCGGTTGAGAAATGGGTCTTTGAATTGGATAGTTCGATGTTCAAAAATCTCTTTTTAAATGTAGTTTAAAATTTTTCAGCTGCTTCTGTTGTATATTTTCATTTTGTTCTTTTAATCTTAGGCTACTGTTTTTGATATTTCGTTTCTTTATTATTCTTTTATTTTTTTCTTTATTTTTCTTATAATATTTTCCTATTTTCCCCAACAATTTTATCATTTGCTATGTATGTTACATTTGTACCACAAACTTACGTTAGTTATGGATTAATTAATTTGATATGGTTCATTGACTTCTAGTTTTCTTATAAAATTACAGAATGTTCCTATTATTTATTCATTATCTATTGTATAGAGGAATTTGTGGTAAGACCGCGCAGTGGGTAAGAGGGCGCATTGCTAATTTCTCTGTGTGTGTAAAAAATAAATTAAAACGAAAAATGAGGAATTCAGTGCCTTGTAATACCTCACATAACGCAGTGCGCGTTCTTACCCCGTATTGAACTTCATTTTTCATTCCATTTGCGCATTTTTACCACATATTAAACATTTCGTTTTTTTCAACTCACATGCAGGACAGAAACTTGAAAATGGGTCGGACTTACCAAAGAAAAACTGAAAGAAAATTGCTAACCCAAAAGCAGCTTAACGAGGCTAAGAACCTGATGGCTAAGGGGGCTTTTCAGAAAGTACCCTGAGAACCAGATTGTCATCGGGAAGAGCATGCTGTAATCTTGGTCGGCTTACAGCCCGATTCTCCCCCTTGTGACGAATCACAAGTCACAAGCCCTTGTGACTATTCCTTGTGAGGATTATTGTGACACGATAACATTTATCGAATTCTCCACCAATCTTCACAAGAAAACTCACAACGAAACTCTCCACAGCTAAAGGTGAATTGCGTAGTGGCATTATTGGAACACCACTATTGTGTGATTACTGATAAAGTGTTTATTTAAGCAGCTCTGACACTTTTTCCTTCTCTCTGGTAGTCGCTGCTGAAGTTTTCATCTTAAATTAAAGTGTCATATTTCTGTTTACTTCATGTTGGGATATAAAATAAATTGAGTAGACTCGTATAAATTCAAATTTGAAACTTCTTTACGATGAACATAACTTCGAACCAAGCCAAGTTTTTTAATATGGACGAAACAGGCATGAGTACAGTTCCGAAGAAAATTCCTAAGTGAATGAATTTGTGACCTTTAGTCCAAAATGCGTTTCGCCCAGGTACTACAGCTGGGCTCATCAGTTAGATGCTGTAGTACATTTCTAAGACGCATTATTTTTTGATCGAGGTTTACCGACTTTAATAAAACTTACAGCGATTACTCACTGTAAATTATATTTTTCTAGGGGAATTTGGTTAGATTCATGCACCTAGAATTATGTTTTGCCCGTGGTCTGGCCAGTGAATTAATTGAAGAAAACGCAAACAATATGTTTATATTATTTTTGTTTTTGTTTTAGTGGACTGTGTGGATTTAAAGCCAATTGAATGAATTTGTGACCTTTAGTCCAAAACGCGTTTCGCCCTAAAGGTCACAAATTCATTCAATTGGCTTTAAATCCACACAGTCCACTAAAACAAAAACAAAAATAATATAAACATATTGTTTGCGTTTTCTTCAATTAATTCACTGGCCAGACCACGGGCAAAACATAATTATAGGTGCATGAATCTAACCAAATTCCCCTAGAAAAATATAATTTACAGTGAGTAATCGCTGTAAGTTTTATTAAAGTCGGTAAACATCGATCAAAAAATAATGCGTCTTAGAAATGTACTACAGCATCTAACTGATGAGCCCAGCTGTAGTACCTGGGCGAAACGCATTTTGGACTAAAGGTCACAAATTCATTCAATTGGCCTTAAATCCACACAGTCCACTAAAACAAAAAACACAAATAATATAAATATATTGTTTGCGTTTTCTTCAATTAATGAAAATTCCTAAGGTTATATCAGTCCGTGAAAAAAAAGTTGTCGGCAAGATCGTTTCGGCTGATAGGGGTGTGACTGTCACTGCAGTTTGTTGCATGAGCGCCACTGGATATTTTGTGACACCCAGTTTTATTTCCCCAAGAAAAATATGTAGCCAGACTTTCTGGATGGCGGTCCTAACGGATGTAAGGGTTTCGCATCTGATTCGGGGTTTATAACCACTGAAATTATCTTGAGCTGGTTGGAACACTTTGTAAACCACGTTCGCCCAGAGAAAGAAAGGTTTTGCTAATAATGGAAAACCATTCATCACACATTAGTCTAGAGGTTTCCCTTTTTAGAAGAAAACATCATATTTCCATTCTTACGTTGGCTACTCATAGAAGCCCTAAAATACAACCGTTAGACTGAAGCTTCTTTGAGACTAAATATTCGATTCAATGCGACACATAGATGACTCAACGCCTTAGACGAGGGATCAGTATTGCCCAAGTTGTCAAGCTTTTTAACGGAGCGTTTCAAAAGGTCGCAATGGTTGGAAATGCTTCGTCAGGTTTTGTGGTATCGGGTATATATCCATTTAACGTATATCTTTTTGATGACACTGATTTTGCCCCTGCTTCCGTTACTGACCGTTTTAATAGTGAGGACAATGAACATCAATGGAATTAGAAAACGATGTAGGAGTAGCTATTGAATTGCAAGAAAGTGTATCGGCACCTGTAGAAAATTCAGCCCCATCGCAAACAGCCTAACCAAAAACAGCCCCATCGCAAAACGTTGACTTTAACACACAAGATGTCTCTATCAAAACTTTAAGCGCACTTCCAAAAGCGACTCCAACACAGAAGAAAAAAAGGAAAGGACTAAAGTCAGAAATAATTGCTTCAAGCCCTTTTAAAAATGATTTAGAAGTAAAGAAATCCGAACAGGAAAAACCAACAACCCAAAAAAATCTATAACCAAGTCGCTAAAAAAGATCCCAGCTATGCCATTTTCTCCAGATCCAAACATCCCTGGTTCATCGGGACTCTGCAATAAGCCATCTAAGGACTATTTTTGTATATTTTGTGGCGAAAAATATGAAGATCCACCATCCGAAGAATGGATCCAATGTGTGAAGTGCCAAATTCTGTGGCACGAACAATGCACAACTAATGAAAAGCGTATTTTTTACTGTGATTTCTATGAATTGGACTAAAACAGATATGATTCTCTTTTTTCTCTTTAATTAATTCTTTAAATGAATTAATGTTTGTTTTTTATTATTTTGTTTTTAAATACCTATTTAATTTAATTAATTTATCTTTTGGATAAAAAGAGTGCGCACTGTGACTTGATTTGGTTTTTTAAGAAAATCATATGAAATAATTAAACCAAACTAATTCATTTTGGTGTTTCTTTGCTCTTAGAATATAGGTTTATAAAATGCAAAAAAAAAAAATAAGTTGATATCTCTTATAGCATTTTCACAATTAGAGCCTTAACTGAAAAGTGCGCACACTTACCCCAACCGAAGAATTTTATTAAAATTGTACATATAAAATACATTTAATAAAAAAAACACACACTTTTTTATGAAAATTCTTCGAGCCGTTTTTGAAAAATCCTTTTTTTCTTAAAGGTTTTTTTATGAATATATATGTATGGAAGGTACCGTTGTTTTTAGTTTTTTTTTTAAGTATTCAAGATTATGGTAAAAAACTACTAAATACGAAGTTTCGAAAAATCTATTGAGTCGTTTCCGAAATATTTAGCTTAAAAAAAATTGAAACATTTTGGTTTAAATTAGTGTTTAGGCTTTGCACGAGATTCTGCATTAATAAATTCAAAACAATCAAATAAATCTTTTTCCGGAAAATCCAAAACCAAAAAAATGGTTCTACTAGAGGTACCTACCTACCTATACAAAAAATAACGATACAAAAACAAATAAACAAAAAGTACGATTTCTCTTAATTAATAAACTAATTTTTTTTTGTAAAAATCGTTGGAGCCGCTTTTGAGAAAAATAAGATTTATTTTTTGGCCAAGAAAATGTATGGAGGGTACCGTTATTTTTCGACTTAAAAATTAGAAAGTCGTGTGTGCATACGAGTATTACCCGCCGAAAAAACAATTTGTATACCTTCCAAGCTTGAAGCAAATCCATCCAACCAATTACGCTGTAAAATCGAGGATAGACAGACAGACGGAATTGGAGGCCCACTTTTTTAGTGTTCTCTATCACCCAAGTTTGATTAAAATGAAAATCTGGAGTTTGATTTTTTTGCAAATGCAAAACTTGACCTACCTACATACATATACCTATCGCAAGTTAAAATTCAGTTGTTAACAAAACAATTTAATTATGTAGGTAGGAATACCTACCTATTATATTTATATACCCACTTACCTACCAATATGTATACTTATAAGAAAAATGTAACGAATATAAGAAGTAGGTATATGTATATACCCATAGTTGCCACATTAATTTAATTTTAAATTTAATTCTGCCGATTTGTTAATTAAAAAAATATGGAAACTCACAAATTTCTAAGACTTTGCAATGCTTGTTTACTACGTTAATATATTTTTATAAATTTTGTTCCGTTTATATTTGTTAATTTAGTGCAATTAGTACCTGCATAGTCTATATGAAAAATCATCAATCCCAAAAAAAGGTTAGCCCTTCCAAAACAGAATTGCTTGGCACTCTCAACATTCTTTAAAACTTCATCAAATATTTCCCAAATAAAACCTTTTACACATCGCCTCGCCAAAACATTTTTGTTCACAAAATTAAGTCAGATAGGTACATAGGTATTTAAACACTTTAAATATTAAAGATACTTACGATTTTTACAACCGCTTATTAGAAAAATATGGATGAATGTACCCACATATACTACCTACTTACTTAAATTTTTTGGAATATACCTACATAACCTACAAAATAAAACATTCCTTATTACCTACAAGAAAATATTTTTTGTGAATGTAAAGCATGAATTATTCTAAATATATTTTTCCATAACTACATACTTTGTATGAATGTAGGTTTCTTTTTTTATCGTAACAAATCGTCCACAAGGCAAGAAAAACTTCCTTCCCAAAAATCTTTCTCTTCTTCAATCTTTTATGTTTCTATACCTACCTACATTTATGCATGTACAAATGCAATCTTGCACTCCATTAATTTTCCCGTTCCTCTATCTTCTATTTTTTGCATTTTATTTGATTCGATACAAAATTGGCTGTTTTTCATTTGAGATATAGGTACTATAGGGCAAGTTTTGCATTTGGAAAAAATCGAACTCGAGATTTTAATCAAAGTTGACTTTATATATCTACTATTTCCATCAACCATCAGAAGTGAATTCGAGCCACAAACCTCAATAGTTAGTTAGTCCTTCCATACAAGTATGTATGTGTATCTATGGTAAGTACATGGCTTTATTTAAATTTAATTTTTTTTTTACAATTTTCTGGCCAATGCAAATAAAACAAAAAAAGTATGGTAATACCAAATTATTATTTAATTGTTTACATAAAATTTTGCATTTTTTAAGAAGAAAAGCAGCCCTTAAAAGCACTACTGAAACGGAAAACTAACAAAAGAGAAACGCAGTTTTCTAAATAAATTGATTTAAAATAAAGAATTAATTTAATTGGAAAATTAAAATTTGATTTTTATTTGTTTTATTTCGAATTCAACTCTAAAAGCAATCCTTTTTCCTAAAATGAAAAAAAGGAATTTTTCTTATAGTCCCCCAGCACTATAGCATTGTTTACTTTCTAAAAACAATAGTTGTCAGCACTTATCTTATACAAAATAACAATTGATGGCCCTAGTTTCTTTACCTGTTGACTAAATATGGTGCGCAAGTAATATTTTTGTTTGCTACTTTGCTCCGAGGGGCGTAAAGATCTTTATCCCCATTTTCAATAGAGCTTTTGTATGGAACTGACAATCGACTAGCAGTCCATAATCGAGATCCAGCTATTTCGGCGAGTGAAGTGAGATGACTTGCCTTATTCGCCGACTCATCTCACTTTCCGTCAAAAAGTGATTCAGCTATTTAAGTGAAATGAGTATGTAGCTACAATGCTACATGCATACATAAGCAAAGAAAATGTAAACAAACAAAGCAAAACAAGAAAATGTTTAATAAATTTAATTATTTATATTAAATACACATATTTATACAATACATCTACATATTTTGTGTTGGAGATACATTAAACATACATTTTACTCTGTTTTAAACACACTGTAGAAAAACTAATTTCGAAATGTATAAAATGTATACTCAATATAAATATGAATCAAAATACATATTTTATTTATTCATTCATTATTAAATATTTGAGAATAAATACTATAATTTTTCTTATAACGTTTTAATTAAGCTGTTTAAAATTCAAAACGTTATGGGCCCAGATATCGCAAGACATTAAAGCATAAGACAATTTTTATTTATTTTCGTAATGGCTGAAGGAACAAAACAAAATGTTGGAAAGTTGAATAATGAAAATTATTCAATATGGAAATTCAAGCTCGAACTCTTGCTTATAAGGAAAGGCCTTTGGGATATTGTTAATAGGCCGAAACCAACTATAGATCCGAGTAATTTGTCTGCAGAATCTGAATGGCAAAAAGGGAACAACCAGTCAAAAGCACTTATCGGTCTGCTGTTGGAAGATGGAAAGCTTGTTCATATTAGACAGGCATTTTTTTTTTGTAAATTCATTTTTATTTTATATTCACTTATAACTACATATCTTAAAGCTAGACAAAAATGTTTAAAACTAGCCTACTTATCAATAACTTACAACTAATTTACTGGCCCTTTACGGGCGCTCTAAACTAAACAATAACTCTTAGAACTAATGTCTTTCGACCTAAAAACTATTTTAATTAAATCTAATTATTTTATTTTATTTTATTTTTCCAAGGAAACTTTTAAGAAAAAAACTTGGTATCTGATCATTTTTTTTTTTTTTTTTTTTTGTACTTATAAACTAAACCTAAATATAGATTAAAAATAATTAAAACTAAATAAAACTAACTTATACTAACTAAAAATAACTTAAACTACTTAAAATACCTAATAATACTTAAAACTACTTAAAAACTAGAACAGCCACAGCAGCATTTTTTTCGTTTTTTATTTTTTTTTTGTTTATTTTTTATATGCATGCAGCCACACAGCAGCATGCAACCCACCCATACATGTACATACGCACATACATATACGTACGCACATACATGTACAGGCACGCAGATACATGCACGTATGCCCCGCATACATACATATTTTTAATTTTTTTTTTTGGTGCCACCCCGACTGTTCCCTATACCTAATTGCCTAAATCTATGTAAGTCGGCCAAGATATAATATCTTCATCGACTTTCAATATCACGAGGCTGTTCAGAGAGCCACCAGAACTGGTTCTCCTGTTTCGCCCTATCCCTCCGGTCCCGATCGGACACAGTCCTACTGAACCGAAGGCGCTCTTCTCCACCTTGATCGATGACGTCTCGACCATACAGGAGTCGCCTATCCACAGTTTTTCGGCTGACGTGGTAGATGAGCGGAACCGCCCCTCCATCCTGTATCAGCCCTCGACTGTCTAAATAGAGGAATGCCTCGGGAGGGATGTGACCACTTAACCGCGCACTCTCAAAATATTCGTTATTGGGGTAATAAGCCCCAAAAATTAAGCTGTTAGTTGATGACATCGCTCTTGCTACGTGACCCCGAATCAGCTTGAACAAAAAATTATCTATTCTGTTTATGTTGGCTCCGTTGTATAGAACCTGGTTGGAATAATATCTTGTGTACTCCGACTCTGGTGTTCTGTGTAATCCAAGGCAACGTCTAAGACATTGCCTCTCAAACACTCGAATCTGTTCCATTTGAGATGGGGCAACGTTGAACCACACCGGGCATCCGTAGGCAATCATCGGCCTGATTAGGGCCATGTAGCAAATCACCTTCACCCTGCTGTTAAGACGGCTGCTATAAAACAGTCGTTTTGTCAAGGCAAAGGCTCCCCTAGCCCTGGCCAAAGCAGCACCTATATGTCTGTCGAAATACAGGTACTGATCCAACCAGATGCCAAGGTACTTTACTACACTTTTACTCGCCAGTGGATGTCCATGTGGCCCTACCATCACCAGCTTGCGCCAGTTCTTTCTCGTATCCCTTGAGGCGCTAGACAACGGAGTCCTAAACAAAATAGTTTCTGATTTCTGGAAGTTGATTTTCAACTTCCAGTCATCACAATATCACTGAATCTTGTCGAAGTCACTCTGCAAGAGACTTTTGATGACCTCAACTGTATTAGCTGTTCTGTACGCAATTAGATCGTCGGCGTACGCAATTGCCTGAGTTAGACTACCTATCAGATCGCTGGTGTAAATGCTGAATAGAATCGGCGAGTTAACCGCTCCCTGCTGAAGACCATTATTAATATTAAAAATTGCGGTAGAAGTTACATTGCCACTCTTGACAACAAACTTTCTACCATTTAGCATGTCATAAAGCATATACAATAGAGGTTTACTTATACCTAGTCTGGTTAGCTTTAGATAGAGACCTTTTAACCATACGGTGTCGAAGGCCTTCTCCAAATCAACCAGAAAGGCACCCGTACACTGCTTTTTAGTTTTGTTCCATTGGATATCAGAAACTAGTTTAGACGCGGCATGAATTGTGTCATGTCCCGTCTTAAAACCGAACTGATTATCCGGGATGATATTTTTGTCCTCCGCCCACTTGAACAGGGCTCTATTAATAACCTTTTCAAATACTTTGCTGATACTCGGAAGAAGACTTATCGACCGGAGATTCGCCGGATTGGAGTTGTCCTTTCCCTTTTTTGGGAGAGGGTGCACCACAGCTGTCTTCCACCGCACTGGATAATATGCATTATTCAGCGCGTTGTTAAACAGTGTGGTATAAATGTCAACTGCTTCTTGAGGCAAATGTCGTAGTACAACGTTGGATATACCATCGACTCCTGCAGATTTCTTTTTCTTTAATGAATCGAAGATGAGCTGGAGCTCATTCTTCGAAATTAACAGGGGACTGGGCCCATTTCGGTCGGCGATTATGGCATTTGCCAAATCTTCATCATTAAACCCGGTAAAACCAAGGTTCTCAGATTGCCATTCGCTTATATCGTTTCGGAGCCATAAGTGATGAAGCAGAGCTCTGTTCTCCAGGTCATGATTCGGGCGAATGCTAGCATTCACCTTGTACACTTGCTGGAAAGCAGCCCCCACAGCCTCCACCTTCTCCTGCGGATCTTCGATTATGAAGAGGTCATCGTCCAAGACGGCATCATCTGGGTCTATGCCTGCTGTCAGAAGTACGTCTCTGTTTTGTGTCGTCCTCTGGAGCTTAAGACACGGAAGGTCGTTTTGATCGTTTCTTCTGAATATCTTATTAATTTGTGGGAACATACTCGGGTTGGTAGCGTTCACGGCCCGAATTTTGTTGTCCCAAAACAAATTAATGGACAACCTATAATTTTCTTTGATCAATTGGTTGATGCTTTTGATGGCCGACTTCAGTGTCCTTATCTCCAGATCTCGTGTGTCAGTAAACCGTCTGTACAAGCGTTTTAGTCTTGTCAGTAAGCCACTTTTTTGTCTGTGTAGTGCATCAATTGTCGCGTTACGGTACATGTCAGTTGCGTTACGTTCTTTGTATTTCGGTATTGTCCTGTTCATTGTTCGTTGAATTGTTTCGTCCATTTGTTCTAAGTATCTGTCAATTTCAGTATTTATCATGTTCCTGTCATTTGGTGGGGATATACCATTTGATCGTAATTCGCTCAATAAGACGATCGAGAAGCGTGGCCAGCGCACCTTACTGTAATTGTAAGTATGCACCGGTACATACTCCTCCAACTCTATAAGCGAGTTCGGAAGTTGTATTACGGTGGCGAGTCCGCAGTGGTCACTGTCGTACTCGATCGTTCTTAAACAATTTTTAGGCCGATGGCCCACAGTATCAGTAATTGTTAGTCTTGCGTCTTTCAACAATAGATCCAGATAGGCACCGCTTCTTGGAAACGATGGCCTGTCTGTAGCGAGAAGTTCAATGCGATACTCCAGGTTGTATCGACCCATCCAATTATACAGATGGTTACCACGAGGATTTTGTATTTGATTTTCCCAATCTATATGTTTGGCATTCAAATCACCAGCCAATATGTAGTAGTTTTCTTCCGAGCTCAATCTTAAGCATTCAAAAAGCTTTTCAAGCTCTGTTATAAACTGTGTGGGCTGAGGTGTTTCCGGTGCATAGGCAGCGATCACATACATTCGCTTCCCCTGTTGGAGATGAATGCATATGATGCATGCCTCTAACGTCCGAAATTTACGCACATCACTATTATATATTACCTTATGACTAATGCCTTTACGTATAAAGATTGCGACGCCCCCTCCTTGAGTGGAGTTGGGTCGGTCTCTCCTTACGATATTGTAATTGTTGTTAGTCAATTTATGTTTCTGGTTAAGCTTAGTTTCGCTAGCCATAAACACATCTGGACTTATGTCTTTAAGCAATTGGAATAAATTCGCTCTACGTTCGGTCCTAATCAGTGAATTTACATTCACAGCTAGGATCTTAAAGGGCCTCTCCGGCAGCGCGCCCTTAACCTCTAAGTTGCGTTAAGCTCAGCAAAACAGAGTAGAGATAATCCACCCTAGTCGCCTGCTCCCTGATCTGGTTTAGGAGGCCGTTCAACTGGCCCTTGATGGCCAGTAGAACGCCCATAATATCCGCCTGTGCCGCCGGCGCCTTAGGCACGGGGGCCTGTTGGGCGACCTTTCGTGTAGGCTGTACCGTGCTTCCCCTTCCTGACGCCATTTGGGCGTAAGAAATTTGGGGGTTGACGGGCGTTGTTGTAGGAGGGCGCACTGTTGGACGCTTTTCTACCACTGTTTGCTTTCCTGCTTTATTGTTTTTTATAAGCTGAAACGTCGGGCATCCCCGATAATTAGCGGGGTGTCCGGCGCCTCGGCAGAGTACACATTTAAGCTGGGTCCTATCTTCGACCCGTTCCTTTCCTAACTTGCATTCATCTGCATTGTGGTTCTCTCCACACTTAACGCAACGTGACTGCATTTCGCAGTTTGCTGCGGCGTGGCCGAACCTTTGGCAGCGCATGCATTGAAGCATGTCGCCGCGCCTTTTTAATTTGTCCCAAGTTACAACCTGGTAGTTGAGGACGGATATACTCCTCAAACTATCCAGTTTGCTGCTGGGTGAGAGTTGAACAAGGAAGAAGGGAAGACTCCGCTTCTCCCGCCTAGCTCTAACTGTAGCGAACGGCTTGACCCCGATAAAGTCGAGATCGTCATTCGCTTTTTGGCGGAGTTCATTTAAGAGCACCTGTGGTTCCGTGTAGGAATCTATGCCCTTCAAAAGGACCGTTTGAAATTTTTCTGTTTTAGGGGTGAAACTAAAGAATTCGGTAGTAGTTTCTTTTAGCAACTCTTTAATTTTTTTGTGCTGTTCCAGTGTGAAGCACTGGATAGCATGCCTATCGTTATTTAATCTTTTAATAGTAAAATTTTGACCTATGGTCAACTTACATAGATTTATGGTATCCTGTAACTCCATTTTATAAGTATTAATGTGTGGCACCTTTTCTTTTTTCATAATCGGCGGCTGTGGCTGCTGCTGCTGAGACTGACTTTTCTGCTGCTGTTGATTCTGCTGCTTTTGAATCTGCTGCTGCTGTTTTTCTTGCGGTTGTTTCTGGGCTTGTGTCTGCTGCTGTTGCTGTTGTTTTTGCCGTTGTTGTTTTGGCTGCTGCTGTGGCTGTTGTTTTTGCCGTTGTTGTTTTGGCTGATGCTGTGGCTGTTGTTTTTGTAATTGTTCGTTTTGCTGTTGTTGTTTTTGTTCCTCGATTTCTTTCAGCTGTTTCGCTCTGCGCGCTTCTAGCTTGGCCTTTAGTTGGCTTTTCAAACTTTGGATTTCTGCCTCCATTGTTTCAATTTGAGCGACAATTCTTTTTTCCTCGGCCTCCTCAGATGACGCCTCTGATGTGGAGAGGTTCACGAAGGCAGTACTATCGCCTGTCGTGAAGTGCCCTTCTCCTTCCTCAGACATATATTCAATACCCTCTTCGGGTGAAGTGTCTAGCTGGGTTTGTCTTGCTGCCTCTGACGTCTCGTCTATATCGGACGTATTCACCCCAGCTGACTATTATTATTAGACAGGCATCTTCTGCGCGAGATGCATGGTTATCTCTACAGACTTACCATGAAAAGAGTACGCTCAGTCATAAGGTCCACTTAATGCGCAAGATATGCAGCTTGAAATTGGAAGAAGGTGGTGAAGTCCAAGCCCATATTAATCAAATGACGGAATTATTTGATAAATTATGAGACATCGGTGAGACACAGCTTTCAGAAAATTGGAGTGCTGCTATGCTTCTTAATAGCTTACCAAGAAGTTATGATACGCTGATAACTGCACTCGAGACACGCGCAGAAGGAGATTTAATATTCTCTTTAGTTCAATCTAAGTTGTTGGCAGAGTGCAGTCGTCGGAATGAAGCAAATGTAATATGCAAAGAGTCTGCATTAAAATTAGTTGACAAAAGAGAAAAACACTGCTTTTTCTGCAAAGAAAAAGGTCACTTTAAGAAAGACTGCGTTCACTACAAAAAGTGGAAGTGCAAGGCAGGTAAAAACAAAGCTGGTCAATTTCAGTCAAACAGTTGAAAACAGTGATAAATTTTTGTTCATGGTATCAAAAGACGTTGGTGGTTGGATTATTCACTCTGGGGCTACATGTCATATTTCAAGTGACAAACGATTCTTCACGGAACTCAATAACAATCATTGTGAAAAAATAAATGTTGCTAATGGCAATGAAATAAGAACTGTAGGACGCAGAAGTGGAACCATACAGTTTCTCAATCAGAAAAATGAAGTATGCTTTGTAAAACTTACTAATACTTTATATATTCCAGAGATAGGAGGAAATTTGTTATCAGTACGAAAATTGATTGACAATGGTTTTACTGTTGATTTCAAAGGAAACATGTACGAAATAAAACAAAATGGTCTTCAAGTTGCAGTTGCGGACCTACATTCAAGTCTCTATAAGTTGAGAGAGCCAAACAAGCTGTATTCAGCCTGTGAGCATAAAGAAAATTGCATTCACTACTGGCACAGGGTATGCGGTCATCGTGACTTACATGTTGTGAAACAAATGTGTTCAACTAGATTAGTTGATGGTGTAGAATTGGTCGATTGTGGTATAAAGTGTCGATGCGATGAATTTTTACAAGGAAAGACAACCAGACTACCTTTTCCGAAACAATCAAATATTAAAACTGTTGCTCCTCTTGATTTGATACATACAGATGGTTGCGGTCCAAAGCAAACAGTTTCTCCAAGCGGTAATCGGTATATGGTAACCTTTATTTATGATTTTTCTAGATATACTGTGGTCTACCTACTAAAGCAAAAATCTGAGGTTCTATGCAAGTTGAAGGAATATGTGGAAATGGTGAAAACCAAGTTTCAGCGGAAACCAAAGATTATAAGGTCAGATGGAGGAGGGGAGTATACGGCTAACGAAACTGTGAATTTCTTGAAGGGTGAAGGAATTCAAATTCAGTATGCTGCAGCATATACACCTGAGCAGAATGGCGTGGCAGAGCGCAAGAATCGGACATTGATTGAGATGGCTGGGTGTATGTTGCTAGATGGGGATTTGCAGTACATGTTTTGGGCAGAAGCAGTTACAACTGCTAATTACATTCAGAATTGTTTACCAACTAGAGCAACACCAACGACGTCATATGAAAGATGGAATGATTGGAAGGCAGTTATTAAACATTTTAAAATATTTGGTACTAAATGTTTCGTCCATATTCCTTCTGAAAAGTGATAAAAGCTAGACAAAACAGCAGTGCAAATGATTTTTGCTGGCTACGATGAACAATCGAAGGCGTATCGCTGCTACAACCACTCAACGAAGAAAATAGTAATTAGTAGGAATGTTCAGTTTGGAGATTTAAATCATAAACTACAAAATAAAGTTCCCATCCTTAAAATATTCCAGAAAATGCAAGTTGATCCTAAATCTACGGAAGTTGAAAAACTACTACTAGCCAGGATATTGAAAAATCTGCTTTTTATCAACAGGAAGAGATTTAGGTTGTTCCACAGAGTGAGAGAAAAAGACAATCACAAAGATCGAATAAAGGGTGTTAAAAGTTTGAAAACGATTTGTTCGCACCTTTATGGCTGGTTTTCGCCCGAATTCCAAATCGAACAGAGTTTCGCTTTTGACGTTTCTGTCATTTCGAAAAAGAGAGCGCAGACATAGTGTAGGAATACAGAATTTGTGTTTACTTTCGACTGCGCAAAGTTATATGTCCAAGACATATCATTCGCTTTAATTCAAATTATTCATTTGGGATTTGGACGTCGAACGAAAACCAGTGCCAGGAAGCTGCTAAAAATAGTAAGAATTATATACATAAATTTGTGAATTGAATTTATAAAGTATTTTTTTTGTATTGAAACAGAGAATAAACCATTCATAATTTCGAATAAACAGAGTGCGTTTTTTTAATGAAGCAACTTCGTTGCTCGACGACGATTCCAACATACCTTATTCTTATTTTTACTAAGAATAACGCAACTCAAGGAGAGTTTTTTTTGTCGCCTGAAAGGGAATCAGTAGCCAGCACTTCTGATAACTTAATACGGAAAAGGCGAACTATCTTACAAATTCCGTCCCGTGTTTAGTATAGGACAAATCTACTACGTTCGCTCTACGATAAGAGTTGTTGAGAGCAATTCCGCGAGAATAGGTAGAGAATTAATAAGTCATTTAAATTCTATGCCAAATATAACTACGCCACGAAGAAGTGGTCGATTAAACCCAGTCATATCTGTCTCCGAAAACCTGAAAAATACAGAACTAACATCAGTCAAGTCAAAGCCAAAGAGTTCGAAGAGTGCTCTCGTTCCAAAATCAGAAAACTCAACTGAAATGCAGAAGGCTCACGGGTCATCGGAAAGGGACGAACATCTTCAAACAACAGCGATGGAAGCGGATATTCAAAAGCAATTAGATGAGCTGCGAGTCAATCTTGAGGCAGCAATCCTCATTGCGGCCAATGAAAAAGAGGAGCGCATCCACCTCCAAGAAATGCTTGACTATCCACAACAAGACAAATCAAGTGAAACTGCCTCAAATGCGAAAAGTCTTAAAGCAAATTCAATATCTTGTTCTCTTTCCTCGGCAAATGTACTCACAGCAACAGCTACCAACAGCATCATGAGTACCGGACTTGGACAAGCTCACGAAGTACCCTGCGCAATGGGTAATGCAAAGTATATCCAGATACACCCTTCTTCATCACCATACGGAATTGCATATACGGGTGCAACACAGTTCGCTTTCAATACTGCATCATACATGCCGACATTCATGCCACCATTGACAGGTTATCTGCCTTATAGACAACATGCATTTTTGCGCCCGCCGATGCCAATAACCCATTCATATCCAGAAGGAGGTTTCAGCAATTCACATACCGTCGAAAGCACTAGAAGCCATTACATGACCTACCAGAATTCACTGGGAGGGCAGAGGACTGGCCGATATTTTCTACCAGCTTTCGTGAGTCTACCAGGATGTTCAATTACACGAACGCGGATAACATTTTTCGGCTGCAGAAATGTATCAAAGGCGCTGCTAGAGAGGTCGTGGAAGCGATGCTCATTCATCCAAATAATGTAGAGCAATCAATGGCAGCTTTAGAATTTCGTTTTGGCCAACCAGATATTTTGGTAAGAAGTCAATTGCTCAAAGTTAAAGAGATATCCCAGATTACAGAAGACAAGCTCGAGTTTTTAATACCATTCGCGACCAAGGTTCAGAATCTGGCGACATTTTTAGAAGCAAGTGGAATGTCGGTGCAGTTGGTTAATCCTTCACTTCTCGATGAACTCATTGGTAAGCTGCCTATGAGCAAGAAGCTGGAGTGGGCTGAGCGGAGCCTCCATTTTTAACCATATGCGAAACTAAGACATTTTGAAGAGTGGTTGGCTGGAGTTGCAAGACTAATCTATTTAGTAATACCAATTTCATCGCAGTCAGAGCCCAAGGTTGAAAACAGAATGAATCCAAGGAATGTTCTTCATGCTATAGAACCAAATAAATCGAGTATCAATACGTCAGCTCAGAATTGCCGCCTTTGTAACAAGCAGCCACATCGAATCTTTGAATGTTTCGACTACAAAGATCTGCATGTTTCAGTTAGTTGGAAATCGGTGAAGAGACAAAGACTTTGCTTTAGTTGCCTAAAATATGGCAACGCGCGCCGTTTGTTTTTGCAAGCTGAGAAAGCCATATGGAATTCATGACTGTGACAAAAATCTTCATCCTTCGCTACATGAGGCAGTCAGTGACACTAAGATACCAGCTTCAACAGTCGCCACTAAAGATCCATTAATAGAGAAAAACAATTCTCAGTTGCAATGTAGGAAAGGAAAGCAAAATTCTTTTCCGAGTATTGTCAGTTCGACTTCTTGGCGACGGTATGGTGGTGCTACCGTTTGCGCTCCTTAATAAAGGCTCTTCAGTCACCATAATGAGCATATAATTGGCCAAGGAGTTACGTTTACATGGACACATGACAAACCTGAAGCTTCAATGGTTTGGAAAGGAAACCTTCACGGATGAGTCCTTGGCCGTGGACTTGATGATCAGAGCAGACATAGCTGGAGCCAAGAAATTTAACATGGGAGGTGTTCAGCCAGTCAATGGACTAAATTTGCCAACTCAAACACTGACTATTACTGATCAGGATCTAGCATATGCAGTTGACCTACTTCCAGTTGCTGAGTACAATGATGCGAGTCCGCAAATTTTAATCGGGCTCGACAACTGTCATTTGGGTGCACCAATTCGAGTCATTGGATGCAATGAATCCAGACCAGTCATAGCTGAAACGAAACTGGGATACGTGGTGTACGGTAAGACAGCAACAGCAGCAGAAAGTTCAACGAAGGACATCGTTCTTCACTGTGAGCAATTAAATGAATATGTTAGTCTGATGAGGATGGTCGATGAGTTCTTCAGTATCGAAAGTTTCGGTTTCAAGAAACCAAAAGAAAAGTTAACATCTACGTCTGACAAGAGAGCACTTGAAATTCTCGTGGACACAACAAAGAAGATTGGCGATCGTTTCCAAACTGGTCTCTTATGAAGGCAAAACACAATTGAACTGCCAGATAGTTATGAAATGGCACACCGGAGACTAAGGAGTCTAGAAAACGGGTTTAAAAGAGACCCAGATTTTTCCAAGACATATGGGTCTATCAATACCAGCTATGTAAATAAGGGGTACGCGAAGAGACTCACCGATGTCGAAGCTAAAGTAAACTCGCCAAAGACCTGGTACTTGCCGAACTTTGGAGTTAAGAATCAGAACAAGCCAGGCAAAGTCCGGTTGGTGTTTGATGCTGCTGCTAAGGCGCATGGTGTTTCGTTGACCGATTTTCTGCTTAAAGGACCAGAAGGCCTTAAGCCTTTGATGGGCATTCTATATAACTTTCGCATGAGGCCTGTTGCAGTGACTGGGGACATTAGAGAAACGTTCCACCAGGTTTTGATCCGGCCAGAAGATCAAGATTCTCATCGTTTTCTGTGGCGAGAGGATGAAAATAAACCAATTGATGTTTATGTGATGCAGTCAATGACGTTTGACGCCAGTTGTTCACCGTGTCCAGAAAATTTTATAAAAAATTTAATGCCGAGAGATTTTCTAAGCTTCATCATAGAGCCGTCAGAGCGATAACTGAACATCATTATGTCGATGACTACGTCGATTACTTCGATAGTGTCGCAGAGGCAATTGAGGTTACAAACGATGTGGTTTCGATACATAAGAGCGGTGGTTTTGAGTTGAGGCATTTTACATCGAACTCGAAAAAATTCTTGAGCGGTATCTGTCATCCAAGCGAAAAACATCAAAACCAAATAGTTCATATGAAAGTGGAAGCTGAGGTTGAAAAACTGCTGTGAATGTACTGGGATCCAGGTGAGGATGTCTTTGTTTTCAAACTAAATTTCTCCCGTGTCAGCAAAGATGTGATGGAAAGCTAAAGATGACACACCAAAAGAGAGTTTCTGGGTATAATCGTATCAGTCTTCGACCCGTACGGTATGATTGCCAACTTTGTTGTCCACATTTAGTAATTTCTGCAATTACATTGGAGACATGATGTAGAATGGGATCAACCGATTCCTCAAGAAATCTGCGATGGGGGTCCCACAAGGCTCTATTCTGGGACCCATCCTATTTTGCCTATTTATTAATGATCTACCGAATGTTTGCTTGAATGTTTCGATTCACCTGTATGCTGATGATGTGCAAATTTATTTGTCTCGTCCAATTGGTTTGCAAGAGGATCTAATATGTAGAATGAATGAGGATCTCCTTGCAATCTTCAAATGGTCCCAAAACAATGGCCTAACCCTTAATCCATCTAAGTCTCAACTGATTGCGATTTCTAAGAAACAGATTAATACCTTACTTTTACCTCCTGTTTTTCTTTCACAGGTGAAGCTTAAGTTTATGAGCTCTGTGAACAATCTTGGATTTACGATCAACACTTCTCTCTCGGCGGTAAACCAAGTTAATTATACCATTGGAAGAATTTATGGCGGATTACGTAAGCTTTGGCTATTTTCTAACATAACCCCTATAAATACTAAATTAAGGCTTGTTAAAACACTGCTAGTTCCACTTATTGACTATGCTAATGTTGTTTACTGCAAACTTGATTCTCATTCTCAGCATAAACTTCTCGTAGCATTCAATGACATGCTAAGGTACATTTATGGAATTCGGAGACATGAACACATATCACATTACCATAAATTGGTTCTCGGGTGTTCTTTTCGACAATTCTTTGATGCAAGATGCTGCATCTTAATGCACAAAATCATTCAATTAAGAAAACCATCCTACATTTATGATAAACTTCAATTTACCCACTCCATCAGAACTTTAAATCTTGTATCGCCCTCACACAATTACTTGAATTCTTCACGACTTTTTATGGTTTACGCAACCAAATTATGGAACTCTCTACCAGTAACAATTAAAAAAATTATTGTAACTACTAATTTTGAGAAGGCAATAAAACTTCACTTTTCATAAACTTAAACCTACAACTAATTGGAGGGGGAGGGGGGTAAGGACAGGTTATGAAAGGGAGAAAATGGTTGACATACAAATAGCAACATCGAAAACACAAATTGTAATATATGTAAATTGTTAGGATAACACAGGCTTCTTTCTTTCTTCTTTCTTTATTTTGATTTATAAATATTTAGTAATTAATATTTGTTATAGTAGGAAATTATATTTAAGAATACTATTATATTATTGTATTTAACCATAGTAAGGTACTATAAAAGACTAAGTCTTACTTGTACACCAAATTGAAATAAAATTGAATTGAATTGAATTGAATATTTCAGTAATTACAAGACCTGATATATCTACAAGTGTTTCAAATTTGGCACAAATGGTCATTCAACCTAAACAGAATGACTGGAATGAGCTAAAACGCATAGTGAAATATTTAAAAGGAACATCAAGAGTTAATCTATTATTAAGTGGAAACGATGGCACCAAAGATGGATTTCTGTATGGCTATGCGGATGCAAATTGGGACGAGGACAGAATCAGTCGTAAATCAAATAGTGGGTATGTATTTAAAGTACACGGTGGCGTTTTGGGCTGGTCATGTCGTAAGCAAACTTGCGTGGCACTATCATCTACGGAAGAAGAATTCATAGCACTGTCGGAGGCATGTCAAGAAGTGTCATGGATTCGACGTTTATTGGCTGATATGCAGCAGGTAATCAAGGAACCAACAATAATATATGAAGATAACCAAAGTTGCTTGAAATTGATACAATCGGAATATTTTTCAAACAGAACTAAACACATTGATACACGTTATCATTTCATAAAAGATCTTATCAAGAAACAGACTATAATATGCAAATATTATGCTTGCAGATTTACTAACAAAACTTTTGGGACCTGGAAGACATAAGATGCTGCGTGAAAGATGCGTTGTCATTGTGTAAATGAGGAGAGTGTTGGAGATACATTAAACATACATATACTCTGTTTTAAATACACTGTAGAAAATCTAATTTCGAAATGTATACAATGTATACTCAATATAAATATGTATGAAAATACATATTTTATTTTTTCATTCATTATTAAATATTTGAGAATAAATAAACTAATTTTTCTTATAACGTTTTAATTAAGCTGTTAAAAATTCAAAATTGTGTACATTAAGTACAAATGTACAAGTCTTACATTGTTATTAATGTGATTTACAAGCCTATTGCAAATCATATTTTTCGTATTTTTTATAGTTTGTTGGATTCTTTTGGGCTAGTTCGTTGTGTTTGTAATTTTTATTTCGTGTACGTGAATAAGTGTGAAACAATTTTTTCGAGAAAAGAACCATGCTTAACCAAAAACGTAAACACACAAACAAATGCTCCAAAACACTGCTGAAATCTCAGGCGAGTAATCTGACTTTTTATTTCACTCACCCCCTCCGTCAGTCTTACTAACTGAATCGATTTTTAATCAAAAGTGAATCATCTCACTCACTCACTGCGGTTTCGAGTTAGCTGAATCTCGGTGCATGGATAATATGTCAATGACTATAGGAATATATAAGCTGTTGTCCGAGTCTTGGATCTGAAAAGTTGCCGGAGAAATTTAATATAAAAAGACACTTTTTAGTTCGATTTAAATTTATTCTTTTACGGCAAATCTGGTGGGCTGCTTGTGGACTCGATGACAACTGAATACTCTACCATGAAATTTATTGAAGAATATAAAACAAACGAAATGTCAAACTCTGATCAATTTTGTGAACGCTGCCCATCCAATCCACAAGTCTTATAGGTCGATTACATTTAAGCATTTAACAATAGATCATTTAATTTATTTAATAACATCCCAACCCTCGTGATGCAAGGCTGGCACTACGAAGCATCACCAACTTCTAATCTAGCAAGTTTCACTGCTGGTCGACGTACGACACCTGCTTTGGTTTTCACCTCAGCAGAACGGACCTGTCCGTCGACACCAGGAAAAACTTTGGTTATTCTTCCAAGTGTCCATTGGCTTCTTGGAACTTGAACATCACACACTAAGACGAGATCACCTTCTTTTAGAGGAGTTGTCTTCTCAAACCATTTACATCTTTTCGTGAGAACTGGAAGATATTCTCGCACCCATCTCTTCCAGAAACGATTTTTTAGCTGCTGGCTCACCTTCCATTGTTTCCGTAAGCAAAGAGCTCTATTTTCCACAGGTCCAGGACTTTGTGTTGAATTGGGTACTCCGAGGAGAAAATGGTTAGGAGTCAGTGGTTCTTCATCTTCAACTGTCAGCGGGAGATGAGTCAGGGGCCGACTGTTGACAATGTTCTCTGCCTCTAATAGTGCACTATACAATGTTTCCAATTTTGGACTTATTTCTTGAAGACTGAAGGACAAAACTCGTTTTATTGACTGGACCAATCTCTCCAAGCATCCACCGGCGTGCGGGTTCGAAGGGCAGTTGAAAACCCACTCTATTCTTTTCGAAGACAGCTCTGCCTTGATAGCTTCATTATCGAAAATGGCATTATTTAGCAACTCTTTGCTTGCCCCAATGAAATTAGTTACGTTGTCGCTTCTAATCCGCAATGGCACACCTCGACGGTTGGCGAAATTCCTAATGCAGATGATGTAAGCATCAGTGGAGAGATCGGGAGCTATCTCGAGATGTACGGCTCTAACGGTCATGCAAGTGAAGAGTGCAATCCAACGTTTCTCCGTCCGGCGATGTATAGTGACGTTGATAGGGCCAAAGTAATCGAGACCAGTATACGTAAATGGTCTAACAAACGGGGTTAAGCGATCTTCCGGAAGCTGTCCCATTAAAGGGGGTACTGGTTGAGCACTTCGAAAACGACAAACTGGACAGTGTTTTCTAATCTTCTTGACAACGGATCGAATGTTCGGCACCCAAAATCTTTGCCTAACCTCATTGACTATAGTTTCATCGTTTTGATGACGTAGACGATCATGGAATTCTTCAACGAATAGCTTTGTAACAGGATGGTTCTGCGGTAGAATAATTGGTCGCCTGGCAGAGAAATGAATTGATCTGGCAGCATCTATTCGTCCAAGCACACGCAGCAATCCTTTTTTATCAAGATATGGAGTAAGTTGAAAGATTTTACTTCCTCTCTTGGTCAAGAGCATCTATTTCGGTATTGAAAGCCTCTTTCTGTACTTGACGACATATAAAGCGTTCAGCATTTCTAAGTTCATGTGTCGATATCTCCCCTTCTCCAAAAGGTTCAATAGGTATACGGCGTAAATTGTTTATGTAGCACAACAGATAAGCTATTGTTCTTTGTAGCATCAAAATACTAGAAAATCTATCTGTGTTAAAAATTGGACTATGTGCAAGCTGTATGCTTAGAACATATTTCGGTCGTAATTCTTCCTCACAATCATGACTCATGATGTCAGCAGGCAATTGAGGCCAATCGCATTCATACAATTTTAAGGACGAAGGCCCATTAATCCATTTATTGTCAACTTGGAACTTCGGAGGATACTGTGCACGAGTGGCTTCGTCTGCTGGATTTAGCTTGGAAGGAATCCAACGCCACTGACTGATTTGACAACTTTCTAGTATTTCGGCGATTCGAAAGGCCACGAATTCCTTGTTGCGACGAGGATCAGCTCGGAGCCAATGCAACACAGTTTTCGAGTCACTCCAAAACTTGCTCGTGGAAAACTTCAAGTCGTGGGACTGAACGATAGAGTTGTGGAGTCATGTACCTAGAACTGCTGCTGATAATTCGAGTCGTGGTATTGATAAAAGCTTTTTTGGGGCACCTCTGGTTTTTCCACAGATGAATGATACGAGAAATTCACCATTATGCTTGATACGAAGATATGTCACGGCACTGAAGGCATCCTCACTGGCATCTACAAATGTATGCAGTTCAATCTTATCAGCTTGAGTTAAATGAAAGTAGTGACATCTTGGAATCTTCAGTTGAACCAAGCTTGGTAGCTCCGCTTTCCACTGCTTCCAACGGACAAAGAGCTCATCGGGTATAGGTTGATCCCATTCCACGCCAAAGTGCCAAACTGATCGGAGTAGAAGGTTTATAGGCAAAACAAAGTTTGATATCATACCGAATGGGTCAAAAATCGACATGGTTATACTCAGAAATTCCCTTTTAGTGGGGCATCCATCATTCATCATAACAGCTCGACTAACTCGTGGAAATTTTAAACGAAAGACAAATACATCGTTAGTACTATCCCAGCGCATGCCAAGAACCTTCTCAGCCACTGCTGCTCCTTCGATATCCATGTCAAGCATTCCTTCTAAAAGTCTTTCTCCATTATGATTTGTTATTTTACGAAGAACGTCTTTCGAATTTGACACAAAGTTTCGAAGTTCAAAACCACCACTTTTATGAATATCGATGACATTTTTCGTGACTCTTATGGCTTCTGACACGTCTTCGTAGCTATCAACATAATCATCTACATAATGATGACAGATTATGGCTTTAATGGCTCTCGGGAAAACGTTTTTGAACTTCGAAGCATTGAGGTTTCTTATATAATTGGCCGAACAGGGCGAGCAGCTGGCTCCAAATGTCATTGCCCTCATTACATACACGCCTATTGCCTCAGTGTCTTGAGGTCGCCAAAGAAAACGTTGCGAATTCTGGTCTTCTGGTCTAATAAGAATTTGGTGAAACATTTCCCTTATATCACTTGCTACTGCGACAGGACGTAAGTGAAAGTTGTACAGGACTGTGACTAATGGTACGCAGTCGTCTGGCCCCTTTAATAAAAAAGAATTTAATGAAATGCCACTCACCTCTGCTGCTGCATCGAATACAAGGCGGGCTTTCTCTGGCTTGTTGGGATTTTGTACTCCAAAATGAGGAAGATACCAAGTTTTCTGTGAATTTACATCCACCTCGGCTTGTGTCAGCCTTGAAGCATACCCTTTTAAAATGTAATTATTGATTATTGCTTTGTACTTTTTGGCAAATGAAGGATTTTTTTTCATTTTAGCTTCTAGGCAAAATAATCTCCTTTTTGCGAGGTTGTAGCTGTCAGGCAAGTTGATTTCTTCTTTCCTCCACATCAATCCGGTCTGATACTGTTCACCAACTTTCATTGTCGTGGTAGATAAAAGTTGAAGTGCTCTTTTTTCTTCACTAGAAGTTAACTTTTCCGCTGGGATCTTAACACCGAAGTTTTCCATGTTAAAGTAGTCTTCTACAAGACGATCAAGTCGCATGTCTTGTTCGGGTTTTCTATCGTTTAATAAAACAACTTCGTTTTGTCGGTCTAGATACCTTACCTTTCCATACACTACCCAACCGAGCTTTGTACGTGCTGCAATTACTCCATCTTCTAATGGATTTGAAGTTTTTATTGGAGCTCCAAGATGAATGTCGTCGAGACCTATAAGCATTTCTGGCCTGGCATTATGTTACTTGGCTACTGGAACAGCATTATGACTTAACTGGCTAAGTTCTGCAGCACCCAGCGATTGGGTAGGTAGGCACAGATCCTGTACAGTTTGAACTCCAAACATCATGAACTTGTTGGCAAAATCATGATCAGCGCTTATCTCAACATTCACAGCAAAAGACTTCTTAGAGAGAGCCTCACGACCAAGCCAACGAAGATTACGGTTATTTTCTTTACCATTTAAGCGTAATCGCCAGATCTGAGCTTATAATCGTTACAGAGGAGCCTTCATCAAGAAGAGCAAACGTGCGTATGACTGTATCGCCATTATGAACTCGGACAGGAAGCACACGGAAAAGTATTTTCCGATCTGCATCCTCGCAGCTCAGTAGCCTCTGTTGAGAACTGATACCTTCACCAAGATTATCATTAGGTGTGACTATCACTGCATTCGTGAAATCATTTTCATGTAACAACTGATGATGCTTCTTAACGCACCCATCCACCTCACACGTTTTTTTGATCTGCAAACTCGTAAGCCATGGTTATTCTTCGTGAATTCCCATTTTCTAGAAAGTTCAAGCTCAGTGAAACTAGGACACTCGGTGACTGGGTGTTGTCTTTCTTTGCAATATCGACACTTCCTTTTATCGACGTACTCATTTGCAATAGGGATGTCACTAACGCGAAGAATACTTGCATTTCTCTGTCCCGAATAGGAAGTTGATATTGAAGATGTTGTTGCAACGCATATAATACGCGCTATATGATCCAACCAATCATTGAAATGCTTGATTGTTACCAGTGGTGCAATGGCCAAACGGTATTGCACCCATTCTAAACGTTTGTTCATGGGAAGTTTGCTAACTAATTCGTCAAGAAGTGTAGGACTGGCCAAATACTGTTGCATCTCACTTGCTTCCAGAAAGGCAGTTAAGTTTTTTACTTTAGTAGAATATTGTATTATGAGCTCCAACTTGCTTTCTGAAATTGACCCAAGCTCTCTTACCTTCTTAAGTTGGCTTTGTATCAAACACTGTGGACGACCGAAGCGAACCTCCAATGTCGACATTATTTGGTCAACATTGTTTGGATGTATGAGAATGGATTCAATAACTTCTCTTGCATCCCCTTTAATACTTTTCTGAAGAAGAATCATGTTCTAGACAAGGCTGTATCCAAACATGTTAATAGATTCTAAGAATCTGGTACAAAACATAGGCCATTCTTCAGGCCTTCCATGGAATTCAGGCAAATCATGAAGTTTCCGGTGGTTACTAAATCCAGATGGTGTTGGAGACGGTTGAGGAACTGCTTGAGGCTGAGGACAATACGATGATTGGTGCAGGAAACGATGGCTGTCAGCGTTCTGATGCGAGGTAAGTGGTGGCAGGAATGTTGGAATGACGCTTGAGGTCGTAGACCTTTAGCTGATGCCACTGACTAAACTCGTTGGCAAAGGTTCGTAGCTCCGAACTGATGAGGGAAATCTCTGTGGCCATGAATAAGTTGTGCACAAGGTTGCAATATTTGAGGTAGCTATGCAAGGAGTAACTGATGTTGAGGCGCTATAAAATGGAGCTAAAGAAGAAGAAGCTAAAGTAGAACTGGAAGTATTTACAACAAATGTGTTCGCAGTGGCTGTAGTTGTAGTTGTAGAGGTTGCTATTGCTGCAGATGTTGAGTTGCAAGTAGAGGCTCCAGGCTTTGTAGCTTCGTCTAGCAATGCTTGATGACGCAAACACTCTCTCTTCTCGGCGTCAAGTTGATCTTCCAAATGTTGCACTCGTTCTTCCATAGTTCTTTCGGAATTGTTCTCAATTATTGTTTCATCGCCTTCATTTCCTTCTGGTTCTTCATCTGATGCCGTAGCTCTGAGAACCGGGTTTCTTTTCTTTGGAGGCATCGGGAATGAAATTTCTTGGAAAAGTACTGACTTCTCCCGTTTAGGGCGAATTCAACTATAGTATGCCAAATATAAATGCTTGATGTGAGCACTCAACTTCTCCCTTTTTATGACAATTACCTTGAAGACTGCTTAAGATGGTTGATGAAAAGTACTGACTTCTCCCGTTCACTGCGAATTGAATAAATCAGCCAATTAAAAAAAGAGGTGCTCTCCCTCGACGATAGACCTTCTGATAATAGTTTATTTATCGCTATGAACTGCTTAAAATTGCGGTAGGTTGGCTGTTAGAGCTTCTGGCGGCAATAAACTCTAAGCTGGCGATGACATAAAGGCAATTTGTGATAGGTACTCCGCTGACTGCTGAAGATTCTGTCGGCTATACTTATATATATATGCTGGCGGGAATATAAAGGCTTAGTTTGTTCTGCTCCGCTGACTGCTAGAGCTTCTGGCTGAAAATAAATAACCACGTAAAAGAATAAAGTTGTTGTCCGAGTCTTGGATCTGCAAAGTTGCCGGAGAAATTTAATATAAAAAGACACTTTTTAGTTCGATTTAAATTTATTCTTTTACGGCAAATCTGGTGGGATGCTTGTGGACTCGATGACAACTGAATACTCTACCATGAAATTTATTGAAGAAGATAAAACAAACGAAATGTCAAACTCTGATCAATTTTGTGAACGCTGCCCATCCAATCCACAAGTCTTATAGATCGATTACATTTAAGCATTTAACAATAGATCATTTAATTTATTTAATAACATAAGCAATGATAAAAAAAATCGAACTGTCAAAACAAAACAAGCCCAACTTGTCATTTTGTTACTGGATTTCACATCTATTCATGGATAGAAAGTCAGTTTTACAAATTTATCTAAGTAATGTGGTTTTCCATTGGTACAAGGATCAAATTCGTTTTTGATACGCATCTATCAAAACATGGATTTTGACAATTAAATCCTTTCATTGGGCAACAATAATTAATATTTTTTGATTCTGAATCAAATTCGCAGTTCCGAATTTTTTGGTGAATCTACCCCTTTTTCAGTAACACTACTAAATAGAAGTGTAAATGCATTTGTTTTGACAGCCACAAGTACCACAGATGCGAATATAAACCAACTCCTTAACAAAAAAAATTTAAATACAAATAACATTCCATTCGCTACGAAAAAAATCAATTTCCGCATCAAATTCTTCATTTCCCAATGAAAGATACATAAAATATTGTATATGTGGGGTGAAACATACGAAAGCTCCAATCTTAATATGGTTAATCTAAAGTCGCATTTCACAATAGGTTCAGTATCTAGGTGTATAGGAATGGTTATGGACAAAATTCACTACAACCAACTTCAACTCAAGGAAAAAATATTTTCAGTCCAATTAGCCATTGCCGTTGGTGGTCCAGTTTTCCCCTTGTTTTTAAGTAGTTGATCGCATTTAATTCCTTAATTAAAAAAAAAATCCAGAACAATAATTGTATTGCTTTGTCATCGAAGGTCCAGAAGGGTTTTAGACAAAAAGTACTGATAGTAAACACCCAATCCACCACTACTTGATCTTGTTTTTGCTATGAAATGAGAAAAAAGTGGTGGTGTTTCGAAGTTTCCAAAATAACTGTTCTATATTTTGGCGAAATATGTAAATATACAAAAGCAGCAACAAATTCTGATTTGCAAAGAAAAATGCTTTGCAAAAAATAAAATCACAATCCCTTTTATTCGCCGCCGCCGTAATGAATATTATTTTTATCTGCTGATAAAACGCGATAATGTATCGTCTTGGCTTCATTTGTTCCAAAACGGTTCATTTATTCGTTTTTATTTTTTGTGCGAAATCAATGTTTTGTGAATATTTGTTTTCTTTTTATTTTTTTGCTGTTAATTTTTAATTCGATAAAATTTCAGAAGCCATAGTCGGGTCGGGCCCTTCGTTGAGATCTTCAAGCAAACGACGAATAAAATTGTACAAGGTTTTTGTATCGAAGATAAAAATGGTAAAACTGTTGTGCGGGTATTTGCTGCAAATTTTTCGAAATTAAATGAATTTGTTTTCGGGATGCGAGTTTCGGATGAAAAAATATCGTATTTGTACACATGCAAACATTGATCTCTAAATTCATCTAATTCAAGCATACACATTCCAGTTTCCCAAAGAAACAGGCAAAAAATTAAAGGACATACAGTGAAGAAGTTTTCATTTTCAGCATCCCACAACCCACAGAGTTGTCTAGGAAAATTGAGAATTGACTTGGGTGGGAATAAGCAAGGTAATATTTTCTATAATAATCTCATTTATGTCTAATTTATTTTCTATCGGATTCTTTACTCTTACGATTTTGTTTATTATTAGTACACTAAAGTCGTATAAACAAAGATCAAACAACAATAACAACAAAAGCTTATACAATTTTTTTTGTTACTATTGTCTGGGTGTGACCACTGTTCTATTCCTTTTGCTTTTGGACTGAAATTTATACTTTTTCGAGTCAAGAAACCACGCGCTTGGCCTGAAAATAGTTAATAAATTTGGACCTGAACCACTATATACATATATAAAATTTATGATAAAGAGGGCATCTTACATTCGCAAATAGGTTTGACCAACATAACCTATAATTCATGTTTAACAGATGGAAACCATTTTAGCTTTCATTTGGCGTTCTTTTTTAGCTCCGAGTAAAGAAATCAGCTGTCAAGAAAAGAACTGTCAGAAAAAAATTGGTTTTAATTTGAAACGAATCTGATTTTTATCGATCGACACACTACAATATTTTTTTTGAAGTTTCTCAATTGTTGTTTTGTGAATTGATTTAATTTTGTGGCAGTGTACAGAAAAAGTAATTTAATATTATTAAAAAATTAAAAAATATGTTAAGAACTGTTTAAGCCAACAACTTTTAATTTATTACAATGTACCTGAAAATGCAAAACACCCTATCCAAATTTCAAACACCCTATTCCCTAAATAAAGTATACCATATTGCAAAATAAGCACTTTTTATAGCTGCTCACCTCTCCTATTGCATTTACTTTCCCACAAAATTATTCAGCATTCTTTAAATGTGCTCGCCTATCAAATTGCATTTATCTTCCCACAAAAATTAATGCCGAATTGCATCTATGTTAATTAGTATAAATAGTCTTACAAATTTATAATAAAGTCACTTATATTTCGAAAGCCAAACAGATTGTTTAATTGTCATTGCTACCCCCCACCCGAGGTAAGGAGCAATTCTAGACATAAGACAAATCATCAGTCGAAATCAAAAGAGGTTTCGACTTTAAATATTGGTGACCCCGACGTGATATTGGTATAAGCATTGTCGAGTCCAAACCAGAGATCCAAGTATCCAGAGTTCCAGGTATCCAGTGTTCCGGTGTTCCAGAGTAGTACCAATCTTCATATACTTTGACATTGGTATAAGCATTGTCGAGTCCAAACCAGAGATCCAAGTATCCAGAGTTCCAGGTATCCAGTGTTCCGGTGTTCCAGAGTAGTACCAATCTTCATATACTTTGATATTGGTATAAGCATTGTCGAGTCCAAGCCAGAGATCCAAGTATCAAGAGTTCCAGGTATGCAGTGTTCCGGTGTTCCAGAGTAGTACAAATTTTCATATACTTTGACATTGGTATAAGCATTGTCGAGTCCAAGCCAGAGATCCAAGTATCCAGAGTTCAAGGTATCCAGTGTTCCGGTGTTCCAGAGTAGTACCAATCTTCATATACTTTGACATTGGTATAAGCATTGTCGAGTCCAAACCAGAGATCCAAGTATCCAGAGTTCCAGGTATCCAGTGTTCCGGTGTTCCAGAGTAGTACAAATTTTCATATACTTTGACATTGGTATAAGCATTGTCGAGTCGAAGCCAGAGATCCAAGTATCCAGAGTTCAAGGTATCCAGTGTTCCGGTGTTCCAGAGTAGTACCAATCTTCATATACTTTGACATTGGTATAAGCATTGCCGAGTCCAAGCCAGAGATCCAAGTATCCAGAGTTCCAGGTATCCAGTGTTCCGGTGTTCCAGAGTAGTACCAATCTTCATATACTTTGACATTGGTATAAGCATTGTCGAGGCCAAGCCAGAGATCCAAGTATCCAGAGTTCCAGGTATCCAGTGTTCCGGTGTTCCAGAGTAGTAGCAATCTTCATATACTTTGACATTGGTATAAGCATTGTCGAGTCCAAACCAGAGATCCAAGTGTCCAGAGTTCCAGGTATCCAGTGTTCCGGTGTTCCAGAGTAGTACCAATCTTCATATACTTTGACATTGGTATAAGCATTGTCGAGTCCAAACCAGAGATCCAAGTATCCAGAGTTCCAGGTATCCAGAGTTCCAGGTATCCAGTGTTCCAGAATACATCAACAATCAGAACCAATTCATTGTTACTGAAATTGATGAATTGCAAGTATTCACTATTGTTGCTAAGCAGAAGGCTATAACCGACGAACTACTGCGGCTTAAAACCAACATTGGTAAAGACAGCACTGACCGTAAAACAATAGAATATAAGGCGAAAAAATTGCAAACTCTAGAAGGTCTTTGGTTGGATTTCTCGAACAACCATGACCAGATAAGAGCATATGTAAAACCAGACACGCCTTATATACAAAATAATACCTATGACAAGGTAAAAAGGGCATACCTTGAGATCAAACAAATTCTAGAATCCATTGTACCTATAGATGGAAATCCTGATAAGCAAACTGGTGGAGCGGCTAGTTCAACAAGGCAAACAAGATTTAAAGTGGATATTAGCAAAATCCAACCTGTAGATATTCCCCCAATATCGGAAATCGCCAGAATTATACGAAGACAAAAAACAGTCGCACAGTAAACACATCTCCACTGAAGACCTTTGTAGCTAATCGTATATCAATAATCCAAGAGGAAACCCTAAGATCCCAATGGAAATTTATAAACGGAGCTGAATCCAGCTGATCTTCTATATCGAGGGTTATTTCCCGAACAACTTTTGAAGTCAACGGTTTGGTTTCAAGGTCCATCATTCTTGAAAAAGCCCAAGCTAGAATGGCCAAAACAAGCAATAAGAACAGAAGAGGGACCCATTTTAGAGATGAAAGCTATAAAAACTATACTACTAGCAACACCGAATACCAACTCTCATTTTATTGAAAGAATTAATCACAAGAACTCGTTCAACGTTCTGCAACGGGTTACAGCATACGTTTCATCAGCAACCTAAAACGAGCCAAAAATTACAGACTGGTCCTGGGCACTCTATTCCTGCTCAACCGAAAAAAGAGGAAAACAACTAGAACCCCAAACGACATCGTATTTAAGCTCAAAGATCTCAACGCCGAGGAGAATGTTTAAGCCAACAACTTTTAATTTATTACAATGTACCTGAAAATGCAAAACACCCTATCCAAATTTCAAACACCCTATTCCCTAAATAAAGTATACCATATTGCAAAATAAGCACTTTTTTATAGCTGCTCACCTCTCCTATTGCATTTTTCCACAAAATTATTCAGCATTCTTTAAAGGTACTCGCCTATCAAATTGCATTTATCTTCCCACAAAAATTAATGCCGAATTGCATCTATGTTAATTAGTATAAATAGTCTTACAAATTTATAATAAAGTCACTTATATTTCGAAAGCCAAACAGATTGTTTAATTGTCATTGCTACCCCCCACCCGAGGTAAGGAGCAATTCTAGACATAAGACAAACATCAGTCGAAATCAAAAGAGGTTTCGACTTTAAACAAGAACTTCTTGGAAACAAATATTTAAAAAGTGCAAGTGGGCTTAGGAACTCCCCCGCGGCGGAATCAGAAAATAAAAACGAAATAATGATGTATTAACAAATTGAAGATTTGTTTTTTTTTTTAGAGCCAAGCAACACACACAGTCACAAAAAGAGATTCGGTCCGTAATCGTTCGTTTCAAAGCAAAAAAGTATTGGTCTTAGTAGCGAATCCTATTTATTGAAACGAAATCGACATTAGTCTCAACTCGTGTTTCTTTTTTAAATCAGAGCTCAATCGGGACATGAACCATTAGCTCAGAATAAAATAGCCGATCAAACGGAGCAAAGTGCTGGGCGCGGCTAAATTTACTCATAATTTTAACAATAATCACTAAAGTAAAACCAATTAAAAACAAAAATGAATTCGGAAAACGAAAGCTTTGGATTTGCTGGTAAATAAGTTTTAATAAAAACAATTATAATAATATTTGACAGTTCTGCGCTTAAGTTTATTTCAAATTAAATTGGAGATATCTGACCATGCTCCAGATCTTACTCGGTTTACTCAGGCTCTGCTCAGAAATCTGCTCGGAGATAAACAAGAAAAACGCCAATTATCACCTTGCGAGAAATCACATTCAGCATTTTAATCATTGTAGCAGGCATTCTAATATATATCTATTGTGTTGGTATTTTGACCAGTTTTTTTTTAACGGCTTATTAAACAATCGGCCTATACCTATCCGGATAGGTTGGTGTTGTTGTAATTCCATGTAAGAACACAGCTAAATCCAACAACAACTAATCCCCGGGGGTGCTTAGCTTAAACGCAGAGAATTCTCGGGGCTAAGCTATTGGAGAGGATAAAAACTGTGCTACCAAAAACTTTTTCACAAAGTTATCGATAAAATGTATAGAAACTTCAAAACTGACATTTTGATATGTCAGATAATTATCAATTTTGTTCGGTTTGGTTGAGCATTTGGTCTAAGTGTGTCAGTTGTTTTCCTGACGGCCATGTCAACCTAACCTAATCTACCTTTTAATATAAATTCTGCAACACAACAACAAATCAATTTTAACATTTTTCGCTTTTGTATTGCCTCTATGGTTTTTTCCACCTCGCCATGAGCACAACCTTCTACAGCGATTTTCATTTTTGCGTATATTTTTTATTATATGTATATTAAAACTTGACTGTAAAATTATTGTTAAATAAAAAAAACATTTCCTGAAGTTGATATTCGTTCAATTAACAAGAATTGAATGAACAACAAAACAAAGGTTTCTCTGAGAAGATTGTTTTCGGCTGCGTTTTGTTGTACACGGGAGCAACCCAATACAGATTCTCTGCTACATCCTTGGCATACTTCAATCTTCTGGATCGTCGTCTGCTCTAGCTCAGACCTATATTCCTAATGACATAGGGACTGAGCGTCCCGCCCGAATAAGCAACTCGTCACTAATATCATGTCACCAGTGACCAGGGTAGTTTTCAAGTATTTGTGAAAATTAAATTAAAATAAAATCACATCGGCTAAAAACAATTTCCAAAATACTTGATTTCAATTTTCAAATTACTTGATTCACATTTTTTTGTATAAATAATAAGTAACTTGGTTCTTTTTATGTTATTTTAATAGAAAAGTAGTTTAAATTCAATAAATATATCGAAATTACACAAAACAAATCAACCCGATGATTTTTAGAAGAATGAGGATGAGGCAAACAGTAATGTTTATTTTTTTCTTGCATTACAGCTGTTCTTCAAATATTATCTTGCAAATTAATAAATAGTGCTACCAAGTATTTCACTAAGCGCCTTGGTCGTTTTTTTCAACCAATTCCCCCGGGAATTGCAAAAAAACGCACCTATTTCTGCCAATTCCTGTTCCAGGCTTACAATTTTGACGTTTGTCAGAAAAGGGGAAAAATGTCTTGGTTATTGTGGAAAAATATTTTTTAAACAAATAAATTAATTTAGAAGCACTGAAATACAAAATTATTGGTTTTAACAGAAAAAAATGTGAATTTTAAACTGATCTGATTTGAGTCAAAAAATTATTCCATTTTTCATGCTTATATGCCGTGATATCCTGCTCTGCTAACTTAATCTCGATTTTTACACATGAAAAATGGAATAATTTTTGTTTGACTCAGATCTTCTAAAATACTTCTAATAAGGGGGTTCTTAATTCGAACTAGATATGTACCTAATTATAGAAAACATTTGTATCAGAAAAACATATATTTTTTTAAGAAAAATCGAACTTTTAAGTTAGCAGAGCAGGGTACCACGCAATATAAGCATGAAAAATGTAATTATTTTTTGTTTGGCTCAGATCTTCGAAAATGCTTCTAAAAATGGGAAATTAATTCGAACTAGGTGGGCACTTAATTAATAAAAAAGATTTGTATCAAAAAAACTCATATTTTGTGAGAAAAATCCAAATTAAATTATGGAAAATGGAATTATTTCATACATAATTTTTTTGTTGAAAAAGCAATTTTTTTGGAATTTTTTTTGGATTCGTAGAGCACTTAAATAGCACCTAAAGATTATACCAAACCAAATTTTCCTAGGCAACGTTTTGAGCATTTTTGGTAATTGCTCTGCTAACTTGAAATCAAGATATCAGAACATTCATTTTCTCCAAAAGTACTGGAGCACTTAATTTTATTTTTTGGTTACTTAATTATCATCTAATTATGGCATCACAAAAAATGTGTTCTGCTCAACTGGCTCTGCTTACTTGATGTACATTAATAGCTGCGTTTTATTATATACGGGTGTGGGTCTGGTTAATTTTTTATCGCGTATCACAAATACAACAAACACGAGATCCATGTTTCTATCGTGGTTTCTATCTGGGTTTGCAAATAGTAGTATTAAGTTTGGCGAACAGAGGTTACATTTAATTACATAACCCAGATCGTTTTATTTTCTTGGGGTGAACCACATGGGTTATGAGCGATTATTGAACACGGCTAATGTACGATGTCCACAATTCCATTCAACAAGAGTAAGTAAGTCAACCATATGTACCAAGCTAATCAACAATTGAATACGTTGATTAAATAGGTGTACGGATTTCTCCAACAATTGAACGGGTTGATCAACTAGGTGTACGAGGTTATATAACATTTCACTAAGTTTGTCAACTATGTATACGAGGCTCCCAACACGTTTTGTTCAATTTTAAGTCTGGCTTAGTTGCTCAACGTGAAGAACGCAAGTTTGTGCACTAGTGTAAGAGGTTGTATTCAATAATCATGAATTTCCCACGGAATAAATTTCCATCGAACAAAAAATCCTATGAAATTACAGAAAAATTCCCTAGGAAAGTTTATTCCGGATACCAATAAATTACGAGGGAAACTTTTGAGCATCATTCATGTTTCCAAGATTCGAATGAGAGAAAAATTTCCAAGGAAATTTGTATTTCTTCCGAGCATTTTATTTACCCTGTTGCGCATGGCAATTACGTTTACAAATTGAAAAAAAATGTTTGTTGTGTTCTCTCTGTGTTAGGTACAAATTTGAATAAAATAATTTTAAACAGACAATAACCAAAGTTTAAAAAAAAATAAAAATGGATTTTAACATAATGTATCCACAAACGAACAATAAAAGTCTTTGTTTCTATTTGCAAATTACAATTGTAAAAAAAAAAAACAATTTTGGATATGAACCTGTGAAATAACACATACATCAATACAAAATTTCAGAATCAAATCAGATGTTTTCAACTGTGTTTGTTTGGGCTCCTTTGGTATATTTGTAAAACATGCGAATAAAAACAATTTTATTCCATTGTTTTTCCAACGTTTCGTTAGTATTCTTCAATTCGGGTGGCAATGGCGCAGTGGATAGAGTGCTTGGTTGCTCACTTAGAAGTGTGCGTTCGATCCCCACCCTAGGCGCATTCTTTTCTATACCTCCAATTTTAATTGGATGGTGCCCATGGGTTAAAATGAGACAGTCAATACCTGGTTCTCAAATGTGCCAAACTAGTGCCGTGCAATTCAGGTCACATTTAAAAGACCTTAGGTCTTACAGGCATACAGTTAAAATAAAAAAAAAATCTTCAGAGGTGTATCATATTTTTATCCAATTTGATTGTTACAAAATTACATAATCTGCTTCTTATATCCTACTATTGTATCATTCATGGAGACGGCACTGACACAAAATTAAAATTAAATAAACAGTAAATTAAGAACAATACAGTAAAAATAATCAAATAAAAAATTAACAATGACACTTGTATCACAGATGAGCGTCAAGTACTTTAATCAAGACCAAAAGAGCCTACACAAATACAAATTGGATGTGTTGGTTGTTTTATTGGTTTTCTGGATCGGAGAGTTGTTCCGAATTGCCTGTCGAAAAGGCGATTAGCTAACATATAAGTATAACCTTATAACACTTCGAATCATCAGTTATACAGGACACATTTAGCGATATTTCAAATGTAGGTATTCACCCTAATTGCGATAGTCGTTAAACGCCATACAAAAACACGGCACAAGAATTTGCCATTGCGTATGGCGTTGAACGCCAACTGGAGCTTATGTTCATGTGGAGTGTATTCATTTAGTGACGTTTGTCTTAATTTCGTATTACGTTAGTCGTTTTTAAAGCAAAAACGCCTGTTAGAACGCCAAATTTAGTCGTTCACAAAATTGCAAACGACAGAGCTAAAAATAGTGGCACAATGTAATTTTTTTTCGTTTGTTTTGTTAATTATAGGTAACAAAAATGTTTCTTTGGGTAAAAAATAACAAATGAAAAACATGTTGAGCTCATGGAAGCAAATAAAAACCTAGACAGAAATTATAAAGGATGTGTCGACAAAAGCCAACAAACGAAGTTGAAGTGCGAGTGGGAGCCCTTGGCTAAAGAATTAAATTGTATTAGACCACCAACACGAAATGAAAAAAAAAATAGCAGAAAGTAGGCAATTATTGTTAAACGCTTGATAGTAAATACTAGTGCTGGTTCTTAGGTTTAGCTTGACGCCAAATTTAAGGTTAAATAGAAGTTGATACTACTACCTCAACATCATTTAAATATTTTTCTTAAAAACCGCCTCCACCTGTGGCTTTAATTTCTTTTTATTTTTATTAAGTCGGTATACACATTTTGTGAGCATAATAATAACAAATCAGACAAATCCATTAGATTTGTTTTGGGTTGAATCCATCGCCTCTGCACAATTAAATATTTTTTCCTTCTTTCTTCCCCGTGCTCATTATTGTCACTGCTGCTTCATGAAAGATAGCTAGCCACATGTACCTACATTTTGTACATTTTTCATTTTTGGTAAACAAATTTTCACAAAATAGTTAAGAAAAATTTTATGGAACCAAAACAACGACCGAACCGTGCTTAATTTGATTGCGAATTGATGCAATTTCTTACTTAGAAAAAAACTTTAAACTTTTAGTTTTATCTGTCCTATTTCTGCATCAATATTTTGTATCAAATCTAAATAAATTTAAAAACTCTTACATACACCGAACTGCTGTTCACTGATTTCAATTGCAATTAAAATTTATTTGTCAAAATATCAGCTGTTGTAGTGGATCTCATGTGGAATCTAAGAGCGACGAGGAGGCTGGCGTTTAAGTTACGCAATACCGATTTAAAAGCGACACGACTACAAAAACGACAATTGTCGATTAAGTGAAACGACTATCGCAATAAGGGTGATTATTAATTTCATAACACAATAAAATACAAAAATATTTATTACTTTGTTATACACAACACAATGGGGGCGTTCAGTGTCGCAAAGCTTTGCTGTGCACTACGTTCGTTGTTGTTGCAATACGTGCTAAATAACTGCCGATTAAAGTACTATACACATAAGAGCGACCAACGAATTGTCAAACAATTTATTCGTCGATGGGTGGATGGTATGTGGAACGCGAATAGAGTTTGACTGTTCGTAGCAATCAGATGCAATTCGCGACGACCAATATTGTTTTCTCAAATTTATCTTATTTCGGCGATTAAAATGTAAACTTTTCTGTCAAACATTAATATAAATTATATTTCTACAATTTTGTTTAGAATTTGTGAAGAATTTAGGTTGGTAAATTGTTTTAAATTGAATTTATTCGTTTATTCGTCGGTCGTTGGTCGCTCTCATGTGAATAGTCCTTAACAGCTGACGACCATAACAACGAACAAAAAATATGATTTCCAAATCGAAACCAAGCTAGGGCTAAATGTCTGGTATACTTAGGTTTCGTAACTACGAAACGGTCGATAAAAAGCTAAAGTAGAAGTTACGGTGGATGGCTGGTTGACGTTTATTCGAGTCTCGAATTTGAACTACGATTGATAATTGTATTGAATCTCGATGGATGTGTTCATGGCGTGTTATAATTATTAATTTCATTCATAAGACAAATCAATCATTTTTATTCTTGTTTTTATATACCTATATCTATATCTTTTTTATTTTATATACCTATATCTGCAATTTTGCATACCCCTAAGGCTAGGCGCGCACATGCAACTTTCAGTTTCACAACAGTTTCTTGCTAGTGAATACCATGGACTTATAGATATATACTTATATATCTATAAGACTTATATATAGAGTGCGCGCACATGTAGAAACTCCAGCAACTTAAAAGTTTGTGTTTTGGCACAAATCGAACGATTGTCCCAAATAAGTTCTTCACAGTTTGTATCACGCCGAACTATAATGTAACTGCGCGCACATTAAATCAATATATTGTCTGTGTGTTGGTTTATCTCGTTGATTGATTGAATATTGAATTGAAAGCAAAACATACTCAGAAAATAAATATGTAAATTGACTTGAAAAATAAAATTCTGCATAGCTATCCATCTACTCAGAAAATAAATAAAAGCATGAATTATAAAGGGGAAATTGAAGGAGAGTGAACAATTTAAACTACTGTGTAGTGTGCGTTCAAAATCAAGAAACATTAAAAGGAAACAAGCAAATCTCTGGCAATTTTGTTTCCTCGTGTGAAAGGCATAGACGATTTTTAAAGCAATACAAAAATTGCCCTGTGTAAAAAGGGACTTGACCATAGTCTATGAACAAACCCATTCACTTATCATTTCCTTTCTATTGGTGCAAAATGAATGTTCGAATTTAAAATTGCAAATGCAGAAAAAATGAAAACAAGAAATAGGTTTGTAACGAAAATTAAATATTGGTACGTTTTTCTATTTTATATGAATAAAAGCTTATTATTGTTCATAATTTTGATATTTTCTTAATTTTACTTTGCAAAAGACTTTCATTACTTGTGACTGCTGTGCAGGGGTACCATTTTTACAAAAATAAAAAAGGTACGGTCCATGCTACAGTCGATGCGCTTTTTTGGGAATTACTTACGGTACAATGGATAGATTCCCAATAAAAACACACCTAGAGTGTTTCTCTATTCATTCTGGTATGTACAGAATATTCGGAATACCAGTTTTGCCTTTCTTTATTCCATGAAATATTCCGGATAAACTATATTGTTGTTTCTTTATTCATTCCGGAACGTTTGGAATGCATTCTTTTTATTCCACTTTAAACGGAATGGAAAGAATATTCTCGGAATAACCCTCTCATATGAAAGCAAAGCAGATGACAGCAGCCAAAGGCGAAAACCAAGTAAGTAAACAATATGGATGACCAAACATTGTTTATATTTTTATTATTGAAATAAATATACAAATAACAATTAAATGTGACTATTCATGAATTAATAAATTAATAATGATTTATTTTTACTATTTTCCGTAGAGATATCTGTTTTCTTGTTATCATCACAACACTTTAAAACAGCTGATTGATTTCATATTTTTTCTTTTCTATTCCGGAAAGAATTTTTTTTTATTCATTCCATTCTGGATATTCTAGATAAACATTTCGTCTTTTCCTTCCATTCTATTCCTTATCCGGAATAAATAAAGAAACACACTCCTAATGTGTCAGAAAGCTGTGCGACGACTCAGTCGATCTCGAACTGTGGAAGTGTTCACTCGTCTTCGGCTTTCGCAGTAATTCCAAGTAAAAATCGTGTGTGATTTCAGTACAAATTTAATATAAGTGTTTTTAAGTAGTGCGATAGCACAGTGGTAGAGTGGCCGACCGCGAATCCAAGGGTCGCCAGTTCGATTCCCCGCCGGGCATCAAAACTTTGAAAGCTTTTTTTTCACAGCCGTGGAGTGGAAAACTTTATTGTTTGGGAAAACGAGCAAAGGAGGAGGAGTTTAAGCACCGGGGCATCGAAAGGTGTCCTAGGGCCAATGAGGCCAGCGATGGCATCAGCTGAGGGAACATCGAAAGATGTTCCACTTACAAGCAGTGATTCTGCAGCAACAACATCAACAGCAATAACAACAACGGCAACATCATCCGATGCAAACCAGAAGCGCAGAAAGAGGATCAAATGCGCACCAAATTTGGTAAAGAGGAGATCCACGGCCACCTCAGCAAAGCTGCCAGCTGGGGTGAATACGTCGGATATAGACGAGACGTCAGAGGCAGCAAGACAAACCCAGCTAGACACTTCACCCGAAGAGGGTATTGAATATATGTCTGAGGAAGGAGAAGGGCACTTCACGACGGGCGATAGTACTGCCTTCGTAAACCTCTCCACATCAGAGGCGTCATCTGAGGAGGACGAGGAACAAAGAATAGTCGCTCAAATTGAAACAATGGAGGCAGAAATCCAAAGTTTGAAAAGCCAACTTAAGGCCAAGCTAGAAGCGCGCCGAGCGAAACTACTAAAAGAATGCGAGGAACAAGAACAACAACAGCAAAAAGAACAATTACAAAAACAACGGCAAAAACAACAGCAATAGCAGCAGACACAAGCCCAGAAACAACCGCAACAAAAACAGCAGCAGCAGAATCAACAGCAGCAGAAAAGTCAGGCTCAGCAGCAGCAGCCACAGCCGCCGATTACGAAAAAAGAAAAGGTGCCACCCATAAATACTTATAAAATGGAGTTACAGGATACCATAAATCTGTGTAAGTTGGCCATAGGTCAAAACTTTACTATAAAAAGATTAAATAATGATAGGCATGCTATCCATTGCTTCACACTGGAACGGCACAAAAAAATTAAAGCGTTGCTAAAAGAAACCACAACTGAATTCTTTAGTTTCACCCCTAAGACCGAAAAGTTTCAAACGGTCCTTTTGAAGGGCATAGATTCCTGCACGGAACCACAGGTGCTCTTAAGTAAACTCCGCCAAAAAGCGAATGACGATCTCTACTTTATCGGGGTCAAGCCGTTCGCTACAGTTAGAGCTAGGCGGGAGAAGTGGAATCTTCCCTGCTTGCTTGTTCAACTCTCACCCAGGGAAGCACGGTACAGCCTACACCAAAGGTCGCCCAACAGGCCCCCGTACCTAAGGCGCCGGCGGCACAGGCGGCACAGGCGGATATTATGGGCATTCTGCTGGCCATCCAGAGCCAGTTGACTGGCCTCCAAAACCAGATCAGGGAGCAGGCGACTAGGGTGGATCATCTCTACTCTGTTGTGCCGAGCTTAACGCAACTGGGAGGTTAAAGGCGCGCTGCCGGAGAGGCCCTTTAAGATCCTAGATGTGAATGTAAATTCACTGATTAGGACCGAACTTAGAACGAATTTAATCCAATTGCTTAAAGACATAAGTCCAGATGTGTTTATGGCTAGCGAAACTAAGCTTACCCAGAAACATAAATTGACTAATAACCATTACAATACCGTAAGAAGAGACCGACCCAACTCCACTCGAGGAGGAGGCGTCGCAATCTTTATACATAAAGGCATTAGTCATAAGGTAATATATAATTGTGATGTGCGAAAATTTCAGACGTTAGAGGCATGCATCATATGCATTCATCTCCAACAGGGGAAGCGAATGTATGTGATCGCTGACTATGCACCGGAAACACCTCAGCCCACCCAGTTTATAACAGAGCTTGAAAAGCTTTTTGAATGCCTAAGATTGAGCTCGGAAGAAAACTTTTACATGCCGGTGATTTAAACGCCAAGCACATAGATTGGGGAAATCAAATACAAATTCCTCCAGGTAACCATTTGTATAATTGGATGGGTCGATACAACCTTGAGTATCGCATCTATATTCTAGCCACAGCGAGGCCATCGTTTCCAAGAAGCGGTGCCTATCTGGATCTATTGCTGAAAGACGCAAGCCTAACAATTACTGACACTGTGGGTCAACGACCAAGAAATTTTTTACGAATGATCGAGGACGACAGTGACCACTGCGGACTCGCCGCCGTAATACAACTTCCAAACGAGCTTATGGAGTTGAAGGAGTATGTGCCTGTGCATACTTATAACTACAGTAAGGTGCGCTGGCTACGCTTCTCCAACGCCTTATTGAGCGAATTACGGTCAAATAGTATATCCCCACCAAACGACAGGAACCTGACAAATACAGAAATTGACAGATACTTAGAACAGATGGACGAAACGATTCTACGAACAATGAACAGAACAATACCGAAATACAAAGAACGTAATGCAACTGACATGTACCGACCATTGACACACTACACAGACAAAAAAGTGGTCTACTGACAAGACTAAATCGCTTGTACAGACGGTTTACTGATACACGAGATCTGGAGATTAGGACACTGAAGTCGTCCATCAAAAACATCAACCAATTGATCAAAGAAAATTATAGGTTGTCTAATAATTTGTTTTGGGAGAATAAAATTCGTGACGTTAACTCAAGCGACCCAAGTATGTTCCCCAAAATGAATAAGATTTTTAGAAGAAAATATCAAAACGATCTTCCGTGTCTTAAACTCCAGAGGACGACAGAGAGCAGAGACGTACTTCTGACAGCAGGCATATACCCAGAGGATGCCGTATTGGACGATGACCTCTATATAATCGAAGATCCGCAGGAGAGCGTGAAGGCTGTGGGGGCTGCCTGCAAGTGTACAAGGTGAATGCTAGCATTCGTCCGAATCATGGCCTGGAGAACAGAGCTCTGCTTCATCACTTATGGCTCTGGAACGATATAACCGAATGGTGATCTGAGAACCTTGGTTTTACCGGGTTTAATGCTGAAGATTTGGCAAACGTCATAATCGCCGACCGAAATGGGCCCAGTCCGTGTTAATTTCGAAGATTGGGCTCCAGCTCATCTTCGATACATTAAAGAAAAAGAAGTCAGCAGGAGTCGATGATATATCCAACGTTGTACTACGACATTTACCTCAAGAAGCAGTTGATATTTATACCACACTGTTTTACAACGCGCTGAATAATGCATATTATCCAGTGCGGTGGAAGACAGCAGTAGTGCATCCTCTCCCTAAAAAGGGAAAGGACTACTCCACTCCGGCGAATCTCCGGTCGATAAGTCTTCTTCCAAGTATCAGCAAAGTATTTGAAAATGTTATTAATAGGGCCTGTTCAAGTGGGCGGAGGACAAAAATATCATCCCGGATAATCAGTTCGGTTTTAAGGCGGGACATGACACAATTCATGCCGCGTCTAAACTGGTTTCTGATATCCAATGGAACAAAACTAAAAAGCAGTGTACGGGTGCCTGTCTGGTTGATTTGGAGAAGGCCTTCGACACCGTATGGTTAGAACGTCTCTATCTAAAGCAAACCAGACTAGGTATAAGTAAACCTCTATTGTATATGCTTTATGACATGCTAAATCGTAGAAAGTTTGTTGTCAAGAGTGGCAATGTAACTTCTACCGCAATCTTTAATATTAATAATGGTCTTCAGCAGGGAGCGGTTAACTCGCCGATTCTATTCAGCATTTACACCAGCGATCTGATAGGTAGTCTAAATCAGGCAATTGCCTACGCCGACGATCTAATTGCGTACAGAACAGCTACTACAATTGAGGTCATTAAAAATCTTTTGCAGAGTGACTTCGATAAGATTCAGCGATATTGTGATGACTGGAAGTTGAAAATCAACTTCCAGAAATCAGAAACTATTTTGCTTAGGACTCCGTTGTCTAGCGCCTCAAGGGATACTAGAAAGAACTGGCGCAAGCTGGCGATCGTAGGGCCACATGGACATCCACTGGCCAGTAAAAGTGTAGTAAAGTACCTTGGCATCTGGTTGGAGCAGTACCTGTATTTCGACAGACATATAGGTTTTGCCTTGACCAGGGCTAGGGGAGCCTTTGCCCTGACAAAACGACTTATAGCAGCCGTCTTCACAGTAGGGTGAAGGTGATTTGTTGCATGGCCCTCATCAGGCAAATGATTGCCTACGGATGCCCGGTGTGGTTCAACGTTGCCCCATCTCAAATGGAAAAGATTCGGGTGTTTGAGTGTCAATGTCTTATGTCGTTTTTATTTGGCAATCCGGAAGCCTTCCGGACTCTTCTGAAAGTGTTCACTTGGGAAAAAATGACAGTTCTTATTCTGAAAAGAAGAGAATTTTGCTTCTGGTTTTGAAATCAGAACCAGAACCAGAAGCACTGATACATTTATATGCTTGAACGTAAATCTCGACTGTTGTCACCTTTTGTACCATAATTGTGCAACAAACATTTGTTTTTGAATTTGAATATTCTCACGTACAGAATTATTTTCACACATACGATCGCATTAAAATTCAGAATCATCAGAATCACACAAAAGTGTTCAGTTGGGATTCTGGATTTGAGAACAATTCTGGATTGCCAAATAAAAACGCCATTAGACGTTGCTTTGGATTACACAGAACACCAGAGTCGGAGTACACAAGATATTATTCCAACCAGATTCTATACAACGGAGCCAACATAAACAGGATAGATAATTTTTTGTTTAAGCTGATTCGGGGTCACGTTGCAAGAGCGATGTCCTCAACTAACAGCTTAATTTTTGGGGCTTATTACCCCAATAACGAATATTTTGAGAGTGCGCGGTTAAGTGGTTACAACCCTCCCGAGGCATTCCTCTATTTAGACAGTCGAGGGCTGATACAGGATAGTATGGCGGTTCCGCTTATCTACCACGTCAGCCGGAAAATTGTAGATAGGCGACTCCTGTATGGTCGCGACGTCATCGCTAAAGGTGGAGAGGAGCGCCTTCGGTTTAGTAGGACTGTGTCCTATCGGGACCGAAGGGATAGGGCGAAACAGGAGAACCAGTTCTGGGGGCTCTCTGAACAGCATCGTGATATTTAAAGTCGATTTAGATGGTATGTCTTTGCCGACTTACATACATTAATGGTAATTAGGTATAGGGAACAGTCGGCGTGGCACCAAAAAAAATTAAAAATATGTATGTATGCGGAGGCATATGTGCATCAACCTGCGTAACTGTACATGTATGTGCGTACGTATATGTATGTACGTATGTACATGTATGTATGGGGTGAATGTAGCTGTTTGTCTGCATGCATATGCAAAATATAAACAAAAAAATTAAAAAAACGACAAAAAAATGCTACTGTGGCGTTCTAGTTTTTAAGTAGTTTTAAGTGGTTTTGGGTATTTTTAGGTATTTTAAGTAGTTTAAGTTATTTTTAGTTAGTATAAGTTAGTTGTATCTAGTTTTAATTATTTTTAGTCTAGCTTTAGGTTTAGTTTATAAGTAAAAAATAAAAATATGATAAGATACCGAGCTTTTTGTTAATAAGTTTTCTTGGTTAAATAAAAATAAAATAATTAGATTTGGGGTGGGGGTGGCCGTGGCGCGATAGTTGTGTGTTCGCCTGTCAACCTCATGGTCACAGGTTCGATCCCTGCCGTAGTCTATGTCTTCTTATTTTTCCATTAAAAACCAATTCTAAAAATAAAATGTCATACAATGAGTTGTTGGTTTACTCATTACATGCTGTTTAGGCATAGAACTAACAACATGTGATTGAGTAAAACTAGTATACCGATAAAATATGACAAAGAATAAAAAAATTAATGCGAATTATAAGGGACATCGATAAATAAGACACGGAAATTTCTCCGCATTAGTTCAGCCGCCATCCCTGGAGATAAAATCTGAGACAACAACCACATACAGTCTCCGAATATCGCGCCACACATCTTTCCTATCATTCTTTCTCTTCCTTAACCTCACCCCCACGCCCGCGCTGTGTTGTAACATTTAAAGGGTATTCATAATCCCTTGAGCGCGTGTAGATTATAAAAAAAAAAAAAAAAAAATAGTTTTAAGGTCAAAAGACATTAGGTCTAAGAGTTATAGTTTAGTTTAGAGCGCCTGTAAAAGTCCAGTAAATTAGTTGTAAGGTATTGATAATTAGGCTAGTTTTATGAATTTCTGTCTAGCTTTAAGATAGTTATAAGGTAATAATAAATAAAAATGAATTAGAAAAAAAAGCTGTGCGACACCGAACGCCCCCAATCTTTGTATATACATTCCTATAGTACTATCATGAAGCCCAACGATCGAAGCGGCACCTAGACTTATCAAGCGACCCTTGCTCGATAGAGTTATGGGAGACTTGAGGATATATATATAGTGAAGGAATAAGATTAGTATGAAGTAAGAATAATAACAATAATTGAAGAATAGGAATGCTTTATACAATGTTATAAGAGTTAGAGTGCGAGATAAAAACAAACAATTTTGTGTAGAATACAATAAACTGAAGAAATAGGAACGAGAACTTGATAGTGTGGATGATTTTTTTCGTAGGTAGGTATGAATGATTTGTATTTTTTTTCTCTGTGGCTACGACGATTTGTGACTATAGAAAAAAATATGCCACTTAGCAAAATAAATTAATTTGATGAATATTTTATTTTGTGGGAAAGGTATGTATGTAGGTTTTGTTCAAATAAAATTAGTACCTACATACATAATCCAGGTATGTATGTTTTTTAAAAGAATGTAGTTACGTTGCTCCTGTAGCTACCAACTTAAATGTATCTAACCACCGATGCTGTAGTAAGTAGGTACGTAGTCTAGTTATCTTTAAGTTGGTTTAAAGCCGATGCAGGTAAAATTACCTGGGTTCTTAGTATAATAAATTGTCGAATGCATGATTCAAATAGTTACATAGGTATCTACCTAAAAATATATGTATTTAAATTGATTTCAATTATGTAGATAAATTGGGAGGGTGGGTACATACCACCATAGATGGAACCTAGGTTTGTAAATATGTACATATTTATATAATTAAAGTGAAGGATGTAGGTGTAGTCATATGACCTTATATGCTAGGTGCAATATAGGTACATAATATTAATGCGATTTTTAAAGATATAAGTAGGAATAGGTATTTTTAAATGTATGATGTAATCTTTGACAAACATGAATATACATACGTACCAAAACAATATTTGTAGAAATAAAAATCGGTTTGTAAACTTATAAAAACTGTCCAAACCATCACTTTAATCGGGTTTTCAGAAAAATCAATAAGGACACTATTAGATGCCACGGATCAATTAAAATTTTATAAATAAGTATCTCGAAAATTGTAGGAGGGGTTTTGATAAAATGCTGTTATTTATTTTTAGTTTTTTTCAAAAACTAATTTTAATTAGAAAAAAAGTTATTCAAAATATTGGTATGCAGAATGAATTTGTCTACCTAGATTTTCTCAAATAAAAATATTGACAGAAATTCAAAGAAGCGTTACCGAGAAAGGCAAAAATATATGTTATATGAAAGGTACCGTTACCTAGTAGACGTTTCCCGTAAATTTTGGTTCTGATTTAATAATACAAACAAAAAAAATTCTCAAAATCGTTGGAGCCGCTTTCGAGAAAAAAAAGCTTTTCCTTAACGGTTATATAGCAGCTACATCTATGTTTAGGCCTAAAAATAAAATTTTCCCTCTGAGGAATGCCAAAAGAAACACACCAATTTTGAAGGTCATCGCTTACACCGTTTAGGCTACAGCTCGTTATATATACAGACGGACAGACATACAGACATTTTTTGTCGATCAGTTTGTTTTGGATTCTCTATGCAATGTCATGTTTGGTTGTTAGAATTTCTTTTTACGTATACATAACTTTCCCTATAATCGCAAGAAAAAATCAGCTTTAATATTAAAAAAAAAATGTTATTGTATTATTAAAATAAATATTAGCCTTGTCATGAAATTTAAATTAAATTTATGTTCGCTCACATTGTAAGCAATATCTTAGTAGATACGTAGGTACAGCGAAATATATTCTGTCATTCTTATTTATTTTTTTTTATATATAAAATGTCTTTAAAACGTTTCAAAAAATAATCTCGGTATGCTAATTACAGGTATGTACTTAACAATATTTTTTTCTTAAATTCGTCCACAAGTTTTTGAAATATTGAGTTCTCAAAAATATTCAGCCTTTTGAAATTCGAACGAATAGCTAATGCGATAGAATATATCTAGTCATTCGAATGAACTTCATATATTTTGACATTCGAACGAATAATATTCATTTTTAAACGATTGCGCAAAATGAACTTGAATGAGTCTTATTTTGAAATTCAGATGTTTGAAATTTACTGACATTTCTATTGGATTAAGTATGACCCAAGTGAAATTTTTTTAGGATCAACTGCACTTCTTTTCAAACTAGCTGTTACTCTAAAGCTTTTAGGGAAAGGAGGCCACCAGCACCAAATAGGACACGACTATTCCATTGGCATGGTATAACAAAGGACATCAAGTTCTATTGCAGAAGCCTGCAGTGCGATGGAAAAAATATTGTGTCCAAAACACATACACACATACATAATAAAATGAATAAAATCAAACTACGTAAAGCTAAACCATCAGCCTTATTCTGGCGTATTCAAAATATTGCTATGCAGAATGAATTTGGCTACCTAGATCTTCTCAAATAAAAAAATTGACAGAAACCCAAGAAGCGTTACCAAGAAAGGCAAATGTTGAAAAAAAGAACGATACATGAAAGGTACCGTTACCTAGTAGACTTTTCCCGTAAATGTTGGTTCTGATTTAATGATACCATCAAAAAATTCCCAAAATCGTTATATGTTAAGGCCTTAAAATAAAATTTCAATTTTCCCTCTGAGAAAAGAAACACATCAAATTTGAAGGTAATCGCTTACACACTTTAGCCTGCAGCAGGTTAAATAAACAGACGGACAGACAGACAGACATTTTTTGTCGATCAGTTTTCTTGGACTCGATGCAATGTCATATTTGATTGTTAGAATTTCTTTTTACGAATACATAACTTGCCTTATAATCCTTATAATCGCAAGACAAAATCAGCTTTTCAAAATTCAGCTTTAATATATTATTAAAAGAATTGTGATTATATTATTTAAAACAAATATTAGGGCTTTGTCATGAAATTTAAACTAAATTTATGTTCGCTCGCATTGAAGGCACAATATTCTTAGTATCTACTAAGTGTACAGCGAAATATATTCTTTGTCATTTTTATTTTTTTTTATATATAAAATGTCTTTAAAATGTTTCTAAAAATAATCTCGGTATGCTACGAGTAATTATAGGTTATAGGTATGTATTTAACAATATTTTTTTTAATCGTCCACAAGTTTTTGAAATATTGAGTTTTCAAATATATTGATTTTATTTTCCAAAAATTTAATATGCAATATTATTTAGAATTTAAAGGTTTATTTGTATGAAACATTGTATAGATTTCGGTAGAACCGTCAATGGGAAAGGCGAAAATTAAAAAAAAAAACTGTTCAATGACAGGCACCGTTAAAAGCAATGTTAACAAAATTTTGGTAAAATTCTTATTGAAAGTTAAAAAAAGGGAATTGATTTTAGTTTTATTTTTTATATTTTTACTTTCGTTATTATTATGTAGGTGTAAGAGGCGCCGGTGGCTATATTACTCGAAAATTATTGTCTTCAGATTATGTTAAATAAGAACACACAATATGTATTAATTATTAAAGTTTAATATGACGTTTACTCAAACAATATACAAGGCTAAGTTAAGATTCAAAATGCAGAGTGCTAAAGCTAGTATTAGACGGTTCTTGTAATGTGTCATTGCCGTGACACTCTGACGTTACAACAAAATAGGTCCTACCACCGTCATTGCCGTGACAAAGGTAATCGTGCCATGGCTAGCTACAACGACTATCACACGAATGACACATGTCTGTCATTGTTGTCCCAAAATACAATGCACGTCAAAGTGTGTCACGGTGATATTTGTGTCTCAATGTCACTGCAATGACATACGAAACAATGACTATCACACGACGTGACAACTCTCAAACAGCTAATCATTGGCGGTGAGCCTAAACTGCAATGACATTTATCACTTTTAGCAGTGGCGATCACACGGCGTCGATCAATCGAGTGATTATCCCTGTTCTTTTGGTAAATCCATCGGCAGCAAAGCAGGATTTCCCAAAAGCACGATCCGCATCAGCCTGATTTTTTGTATCTTTAGGTTGCTATTACCGAACTTGTGTCTAATAACGTGTTTCGTCGACGCTTAAAATTAATGCAATGACCCCTTACCTCTGGTGGGGGGAAGTCAATTGAAAACAAGCGTTTGATTTACCGTTTTAACAGCAAGTGTCTTTATTATTTTAATTATCCTACTTTTACATAAAATAAGTGCTTACGCTACAATAAATTAAATGTACAAAAAGTATAATATTACAGAATAACAAAAATAGAATAGAACAGAAAAGAATAATTTGAGATATTGCTGATGAGTGCTTGTCTCGTCGCGTAGTCGCGTCGCATCGTCTTTGTCGTGGTGCAATGTTGTATCTATCATGTTTGGTATGTGCATAGCTTGTTGTTGGGCTATTCTGTTGTTGCCACAACATGCTGGGCCTCTCGAATTGGAGTGACGGAGAAATCGATATCATTAAAGGAAGTCTCAGAGTTTCTACGTTCCTTCCTTATTCTTTGTGTGGAACTCTTGCTTGGGCTTGGTGGTTGATATCTTCGGGATATAATAATTACCGCTATGATGCAGATTATGAGCAGGAAACCAGTAGATCCAAAGAGCTAGTATTGATGAATTCGGTGGGTCCGGGTTTCTTGCAAGATATTTTCTTGATTCCTTTGAAATTCTATCGCTTTTTCGAGTTCCGATATTTCCAAAGAAATATTTGACTGAAGTTGGATCGGTTGTCGCTCTGTTTTAAAGTTAAAGAAAGTTGCTGGAATTGCGAAAGATATTCGGATGACCAGATCTTCTAAAAATCTTGAGTAATTTTTTGGATCAACTGCCATCTAAATCGAAATGTTTTTGTCTCGTCGATTATTGCTTTGGGTACTGCATTCGAACTTCCAATCAAAAAGTGTCCAGGGGTTAGAATTGTGGTGTCATCAACATCATTTTCGATTGTAGTTAGTGGTCGAGAGTTTAAGCAAGCTTCTATTTGTGTCAGTAAGGTTGAGAGTTCCTCAAATGTTAACATAGTTTCACCAATTACTCCTTTTAAGTGATATTTTGTTGATTTAACACTTGATTCCCACAGTCCACCGAAGTGTGGTGATGCGGGGGGTATGAAGTGCCATTAGATTTCGTCTCTCACGAGCCTTGATGATGCATCTACCTCACATCGCCTTATGATCGCTTGCATCTGTTGTTGGATTTACTTGTTCGCTCCAACAAATGTCGTTCCGTTGTCACTGTAGAAATGCGAACATATTCCTCTTCTTGAGGTAAATCGTTTCAATGCTGCCAAGAATGCTGCTGAGGTGAGGTCACTCAAAAGTTCAATGTGGACTGCCTTGGTTGCAAAGCAAACGAATATGGCAATGTAGCCCTTTGTCGATCGATTTCCTCGCCCCTTGGATATTAGTATTTGGATTGATGCGGCATAATCAACCCCTGTATGTGTACATTTTTTTTATATATATTTATTTGGCAGTATTTATATATTTATATTGCCATTTAACAAATGCATTACAATGATTTTATATTATACATATTAAATAAATCTATTTTTAACATATTCGAATAATTTGTTTTTGAATCTTTGTAAATTATGCTCATTTTTTAAAATATAAGGAAGGTTGTTATTTTATTTATTTATTTATTATTTTATTACAATGTAATGAATTACAAGATAATACAATTTAAAGCACTAGCTCCAGGACTATCAGCTAAAAATATAAATAAAAAAGTTTACAAGGAATGAGGAAAAGTTAAATAAGCTTGTCTAGATTTAATGTTTTTAATATTTGATAGACTAATATTATATTTTCTTCAGATGGGTTTTTCAAAATATTAAGCATAGATTTGTTTTTAATAAATTTAGGAAGAATGTTATTGTTGATTGAATTGCAGTTGAAGAGTAGATGGTGGATGGTGAGTATTTCTCTGTTGTTGCAGAAATGGCATATTGGTGGATCTTTTTTCTCGAATATGTGGCTGTGGGTGATGTTTGAGTGTCCCATTCGGAGTCGTAAAAAGCACCGAATCATGGATGTTGAGCAATTTGTTGGATATTCTGCCATTTGCGCTCCTGGGTTAATGCTGGTGTAGTAATGGCGGTATGTTGCCCATTCGTTTCGTCTTATTTTTAGGAAATGTTTTCTTATCGTTATTGATGTGTCTTTTTTGTTTGGTATAAAAGAAGTGAGGAGGGGTTCTTTGGCTGCCTGTTTAGCAATTATATCGGCAAACTCATTACCTTTGATGCCAACGTGCCCAGGTATCCATAGAAGTTTTACTCTATCTTTGTTTGCAATGAGTATATCTCTTATGTATCGTATGGTTGGTGAGTTGTTGTTTATGTTTTTTACAGCGTTAAGTGTAGAGAGACTATCAGTACATATAATTGTTTTCTGATTATTGCTGAATTTTGTCGCTGAAAGGATTGCAAGGGCTTCGGCAGACAATACAGATGAGGATTCTGGCAGTATACTTTTGTGTAGAATTCGTTCAGATGCATCAACTACCGCGAAAGCGGTACCATACTGGTTTTTGGTGCCATCAGTGTAAACGAAGTTCCAGTTTGCGTCCCTGTATTTGGTGGTTAAATCTGTAAAAGCAGCTCTGTAGATTTCATTGCTTGTAGAATTTTTCGGTAGTTTGTTGAGTTCAGTGATGATTGAGTTTCGTGTCAGGAGCCATGGAGGATATGCAGATTCTTTTGTTGCGTTGTTGAATGTGATTGGAAGTTCAAATTGTTCTGCGAATGAGAGGATGTTATTAATTGTTGAAGGGCATTTAGGGGTTCTTTTCGGATTGAATGATTGTTTCGCCACTTGTGTTATTGGTGAGTTGTGTGATGATGTTATTTTGTACAGAAGTTGCGCTGTAACAAAATCATGCCTTTGCTCAATGGATGGTAGGCCCGATTCAACCAACATATTCATAATTGGTGTTGTTCTGAAAGCTCTTAGGGCGAAGCGTATTGCTGTGTGGTATTCAGGTTTGAAAAGTTGAAGATTAGATTTCGAGCATTTGCCATAAATTATTATTTTAGAAATTATTATTGATTTTATAACTCTCAAAATAGTGTTAGTATGAGAACAGCTAGATTTATTTGTTAGGTATTTTATTATATTTGTCCTGGTAGCTAGGTTTTTCTTAAGATACATACAATGGTTCTTAAAACTAAATTTGTTATCAAAGATGATTCCAAGAATACTTAAAAAGTCTACATTACGAATATCGATATTTTTGAAGTTAACGTTTATATGTTTTGTACAACTTGTTTTTCGGCATATATGTAGGATATTGCTTTTATTGAAAGATATGACTGAGCCAGATACTTTGCACCAGTTATCGATGTCAGCAAGAATACTTTAAAAATAATCTATAATTTTAGGAATTTCTTTTGTTTTTAGAAGAATTATTAGATCGTCCGCATACAGGGAGTGTCGTACAGTTTCATATTTAGACAATATGTTACTTATTTCATTAAAAGCTATAATAAAAATGACCACTGAAAGTGGTGAACCCTGTGGTATGCCATTTTCGAGGTCATTAAGACTTGAATATTCATTGTTTACTCGTGTACGGAACTTTCTGTTGGTTAAAAACGATTTAATGTATCCGAAAATTTTAGGCCCTACTCTCCATTTTATTAATTGGTTTAAAACCACATGAATACCAATTTTATCAAATGCCTTTTCAAAGTCTATTGATAAAATTGAGATGTGGTTTTTTGTAGATAATGACGAGGCTATATATTCGTCGATATATAAAAGGGCGTCAGTTGTTCCACGGCCATGTTTAAAAGCGACTTGATTTTTGCTAATAAGATTATTTTTTTCGATGAACCACTGGACTCTCTTGGAAATTATTTTTTCTAAAAGTTTCCCAATGCAAGGGAGAAGGGAGATAGGACGATAGCCGTTTAGTTCGAGAGGGTTTTTATTTGGTTTTGGCAGAGGTATGATCGTAGCTGTTTTCCACATTTGTGGAATAATTCCCTTATCGAAGATTTGGTTATAAAGGGATAAGATGCGAAGCTTGAAAGGCAGAGGGGTATTTTTTAACATAGGGTACGATACGCGATCGAAACCCGGTGTTTTACCCTTGACTAGGTGAAGGCAATTTTCCAGTTCCATTAAATTTATTGGTAATTCAATCAGATTTGCTGATGTTGATGTGGCCGTTGGAGATGGAGATATTTGCAATGAGGTGTGCTTAGCTTGTAAGAATTCCGCGGAGAAGTTACTATCAAGCGATTGCTTTGCCCAACAGTTTGCAAAGTGATTGGCAATATCTGAGGGTGCAGTGAGAGTTTGTGTATCAGTTTTTATAATTTTAATCGAATGTGGTGTGTGAGGACTTTAATGTCGGTCCAAAGTTTTCTGGGTGAAGCGTAAGGGTTTATATTGCTGGTAAATTTTTCAAAGCAGTCTTTTTTTGCAATTTTGGCGGCCTTACGAAAATGGGCATTGGACTTACGGTAGTGTATTAGGTTGGCATCTGTCGGATGTTTTTTAAACATCTTCCAGGCGTTTTGTTTTGTGGTCCTCAGATCGCTTATTTCTTTGTTCCACCAAGGGACATGGGTCTTATTAGCTTTATTTCGAGATTGCGGGATTGAAATATTAGCTGCAGCTTTGATGGATTTGAGGATTCTAGCTGCTTCTTGATTGATATTTGGTGATATTTGTCTTTCAGAGGAAGAGTATGAAACGCTGGTATTAAAAAGGTCCCAATTAGCTTTATCTGTTTGAAATTTTGGACGAAATTTGGCAACATTATGTTGCGAGTTCATTATTATATTGGTTACGATCGGGAAGTGGTTACTTCCATATAGATCTGTGAGAACTTCCCAGGTTGAAGTTGGGTATAATTGAGGTGAAATGAGTGTTAAATCTATATGAGTAAGAGATTTATGTGTTGAAAAGTGGGTAGGAGTGCCGTTGTTGAGGAGTATAAGATTTGAATTTGTTAAAAAATTTTCAAATATTTTGCCTCTTGTATTGCTACAGTGGGAGCCCTATAGAGGGCTCCAAGAATTAAAGTCGCCAGTAAGTAATACTGGTGTTTGGAAGCCATTCACAATATTTTCTAATTCGGAGGCAGCGAATGCTTGGTCAGGAGGAATATATATGTTTATAATTGTTATTTTAATCTTTAAATCTATTTCAACTGCCATTGCAGACAGATTGGAGTTTATTTGTATTTGTTTGTGATGAATTGATTTATGGACTAGAAGTCCAGTCCCCTGCTTAGCCGTAGCGTTTGCGGGGAGATTATGAAAATAAGCATTGTATTGTTTGGGTGAGTAATTTATAAATTTGTTTGGGTCTGGGTTATTTGGTATTAGAGTTTCTTGAAGTGAAATGATTGATGGATTTTGATCTTTTATTAATAATTGCAGCTCGTGGTAATTATTAAAAAAGCCGTTTATGTTCCATTGCAAAACTTTTACCATCATTAAAGCGAGAGAGGCCCTTGGACACAATATGGTTTTTTTTTTTTATAATATTGTGCAAAGGGTAATAGAAAAGAAAGGTAGTTTAAGATTTGGTTTTGGGTGAGCTGGTTTTGTAAGTGTGGAGCCGCATTTCAAAACGTGCGACGTGGTCGGGATAGATTTGTTTCCCGCCCACGTCGCACGTTCGGAAATGCGGCTTTTGTTTTGATAGTGTTTATTTGGTTAGGTATTATCGTTACACGATGTATCCATGTAATAGTTATTCGTTTTGATAAGGTTTGAGGTCATATTAGATATAGGAGATGAATTGATATTGGAAATGTTTGTAGTTAATTCTGTGTTTTGGTTTTTAAGTAAAGGGGTATTTGTTTGGTTGTTATCATAGACTGTATTTTTAACGAATTCTGGTTGTTTAGTTAGTGTTTTGTTTACTGTGGATGCAGCAGGGGTTATTGTTGATGTTTTTTCGGTTGTGTATGGTGCAGGGATTGTTGTTGCTGTTTTTAAAGGAGGTACTATTGGATAGTTGGGTTTGTTAAGGAGTGTGTTATTGGAATTCTCATTGAATTGGTTAGATGTTGTGGTTTTGTTTAAGTTATTTGAGGTTAAATTTTGTGGTCTTGTTTTTGATGCAAATGAATCAGTTATTGATGCATTTGTCGTTTGTGCTTTTGGGTTTTGTAACACATGAAGACGTTTGGCTTCAGCCATGGAACATTTCTTATTGGTTTTTATTGTTATTACTTCTTTAGCCGTTTTGTATTCGGGGCAGTCTTTAGAGGAGGCGGGGTGTGCAAGTTTGCAGTTTGCGCACATGATGCGAGTACAGTCAGAGCCTGAATGGGGTGGAAGATAGCAATTAACGCATGTGGGGTCTCGGCTGCAGCGTTTGCTTGTGTGGCCAAGCAGCTGACAGTTTTTACAGCGCATTGGATTTGGAATATATTCCGTAACCTTAGCTTTATAAAAACCAATTTCTACTGATTTTGGCAGTGTGAAAAGATCAAAAGTAAATAACATTAAACCAGATGGTTTTTGCTTACCGTTTTCGTTTTTATTAAATTTGTAGATTTCACTCACACCTTGTGACTTCATTTCACTAATTATTTCGGACTCAGGTACGTTAATTAGACATGGTGCGAAAACTATGCCTTTTGTTGAGTTAAGTTGATCATGTAATTTTACTGATACAGGACACGTGTTAGCAAGGGATTTAACTTTAAGAAAATCTCCCGCAATTTTTTGGGATTTCACCAATAGAAGTAAATTACCATCACGCAGTTGCGTCACTTGCTCAAACTCTTTGCTAATATTTTCAATTGCTTTTTTTAATAAAAATGGGCTAAGTGATGTAATTGGCTTTTCTTTATCAGTCGGAGTAATAATAATGAATCTTGGGTTTTTATAGTTGGAGGTGGTGGGTAGTTCAAGATATTCGTCGGAAAATATGGAGGATCCTAATTTATGTTTTTTGGGTGGATTTGTTTGATTGGGAGGATCATCTTCGTCAAGAAGCGAAAATTGATTTCCCTCTTTTCTCGGCCCGGAGGCCATGGTTATCAAATTGAACAAAACGCACTAGTTCAAACGAATGAGGTAACACGAGGTATACCGAAGTGAGTAAAAAAAAAACGAACGGTATAATAAACCGGTTAGGTTAGCCAGCACAAGGCAGAAAGAGAAATGCACAGACAATTGAGATCGATCTTATCGGCTCGAAGGTTAGTCGGTGACTGAGGTTGTTATAAATATCTAAACCTCTATGTAGAACCACATTTGTTGCCCGAAAGTCTCTAAATCTTGGTAACCTGAAATCACCAGTATTGCGTAAGGCAAAAGGTTGTACATCACCAACAAAATATAAATGGTCTCGATGGTGTTACTCTAGCTGCTGGAAGGAATCCCATTTGTTGAGTATTTGGCTGTGCAGTAAAACGGAAGCATTTCATACACTTATGTATGACTTGTCGAATACATCTTTTAGCTTGAATGATCCAATAACGCTGCCTTAGTTTTGCAAGTGTAAAACGGATACCACGTTACAGTGTTCGTGAGCGCATCAACCAGTCATTTTGTGAGCCACTCTTCGTGAGGCAGAATTATTGGATGTTTTTCGGTATTAGTAAGTTCCGCATTTTGTTGTCGGCCACCGACAAAAAGGATATTCTCGTCATTCAAAAATGGGTTTAGGGAAAGTACCTTACTTTTTTTGCTGATATTTTTTCCGCTTCGTAGGAATTTTAGTTCTTCGGCATATACTTTGTTTCGAACATATCGTATAATTCCTTTGCTGGCAACATTCAACTCATTTACTGTTAAAATGCCAGTTTCGATTGGATTTTTCAGTCTCTTGCTTCTGCAGTTTGCTTTGAATCGTCTGCAATAAGCGGCTACTCTTATTAGCTTTGAGTAGTTAGAGAATCTTCTGCTAACGTCAGTAGTTTCCTTTGTTTCAATTTCAATCGTTAAAACCTTTCTGGTTTCGGGAATATCGTTCCCTGTATTTGAATGTTGTTGTTGTGTAGGCCAATTGTCGGAGCCAAATTGCAGCCAGTCTGGTCCATTCCACCATAATTCATTGTTCGGCATCTGCTCTGGTAAACAGCCTCTTGAACCATAATCAGCTCGATTATCGGATGATCGTACATGCCTCCACCAGGTTGCGTTTGTTGCCTCTTGTATTTCTGACACTCGGTTTGCAACAAATGTCTTCCAGGGAAATGAACATTTCTGGATCCAGGCTAGGGTTATGGTGGAATCTATCCAGGTAAATAATTTTTCAGCTTGGAAGCCAAAGGTCTTCAATGTTTCTGCCAGTAGTTTTGATAGCAGATGAGCACCGCATAGTTCTAGCATGGGAAGAGAAAGTTTCTTTCTTATTGGTGCCACTTTTGTTTTTACAGTTAGGAATATTGTAACATAGAACCCAGTTGGTACAGGTACTCTTGTATAAATTACTGCTGCATATGCTGCTTCAGAAGCATCACAAAACCCGTGAAGCTGAATATGTCGACATTTTGTGGTCTCTATCCACCTTGGGATTCTGATGTCTTCAACTGCCAATAGATTCGTCTTCAATTTGTTCCATTGTTTCTGAAGTTCGATCGGAAGTGGGTCATCCCACTTGGTCTCGGCTTGCCAAATACGCTGCATCAAGATTTTCGCGCTAACAGTCACTGGAGCCAACCACCCAAGAGGGTCAAATAGTTTAGCTATTTCGGATAAGGTTTTTCGTTTTGTGAGTGCCGTTTGTGGATTGACGTTAGTCTCTAAGTTCACTTAGAACTGAAAAGTGTCACTTAAAGGATTCCAGTGGATTCCCAGGGTTTTGATTATTTCATCCTTTATGACGTCCACTTTGTGTTGGTTTCGTAACTCGATCGGTATATGTTGGAGTAATTTTCCTTTATAAGCTGCCCGCTTTTGCAAGTAGAACCCCGCGCCTCTTAACATCTCGTCAAGTTGCTTCTGGGTTTTTTTGCATTGCGTAATGGTGTCCCCTCCGGACATAACATCATCGACATAAAAGTCATGTTTGACTATTTCTGCAGCGACTGGATACTTCAGTTTTTCGTCTTCAGCTAGTTGATGGGGAGTTTTAATACCCAGGTATGGTGCAGATGCTGTACCATAAGTTACGGTGGTAAGCTTATACTCTTTAATGGGTTGGTCGGTAGAACTTCGCCACAAAATCCTCTGGTAATCTTGATGATCTTCGTGTAGCTCGATTTGGCGATACATTTTTTCTATATCTGAAGTAAAAACGTATCGATGTTTTCTCCAGCGCATCAGAATCGTAGATAAATCGTCTTGAAGTTTTGGACCTACTTACTCCAGTTGAAGTCTTTGCTGAACCATCATATACAACTCTTAATTTGGTGGTCGTACTTCAGGGTTTTATGACCGCATGATGTGGCATGTAGAATATGTTCTCGTTTGATTTTTTGTAATTGACTTCTACCATGTGACCCAGGTTAAGAAATTCGTTGATAAATTCCTGGTATTCTTCTTTTAATGTTGGGTCTTTGTTAAGTTGGAATTCAAGCTGGCGAAATCTAGCGGTCGCTCTATTTTTGGATTCACCTAATTGGATCGTCTGTTTCAATTCTTCGTTGAATGGAATTTTGACGACTTACATCCCATTTTGTTTTCGGAAGTGTGTATCTTTGAAGAATTTTTCACACTGTTTGTCTTCTTGCTTTTGAAATGCTGTTTGGGAAACTTCTTCTAGCTCCCAGAACTTTTCCAGTTGTTGATCGACGGAAATATGTGCTACCAGTCCAGTAACACTGTAGTTTTCAGTTTCTTCGGTTGATGTTCGCCCAGATATTAACCAGCCCAGTTGTGACTTTTGAGCTATTAGCGAATTTACTGCATCTTGTTTAATTCAGTCAAGAATTATATCGCCATACGCATTAGCACTAATTATCATATCGATTGGTCCAGGAACATTGAAAGCAGGATCAGAGAGTGTTAGCTGGTCCAAACTTCCAATTTTAAAGCTATTTGTTGTTTTCGATGGTAGTTGCGTTGTTAGTTTTCGGAGTACAAGAGCTTCTAACCTCAGTTTAAACTCTGAAGTAAAGTGCGGCTTTATTGTTACGTCTATCTTGTTTTTAGCAGTTCCTGCTTTTATTGCACCCAATCCAGTAACTTCAACGCAAACATCTTGCCTTTTGAGTCTTAACGTTTGTGCTATGGATTCAGTTATCAATGATGCTTGCGATCCAGAGTCGATAAGTGCTCGTCTTGCAACACTGCGCCCAAATCCGTCTTCAGTGCTTATCTTCAATATAGCTGTTGCAATAATGACATTTTGATTTTGCTCACTATAATTTACTTGTTTTGTTGTTTTTGGTGATTCTTTTTTAACCTAAATCTGATTGATTATTTTGGGGAACTCTCTCAGCCCATTCCATGTGTAGAAACGAATGATGCTTCTTGTTGCAATGATGACAATTTCTTTTGCTGAAACATTGAAACTGCTTGTCATGTCGTAAGCAATTTAAACAGAGCTTAGCTTGTTTGCAAAGTTGCCACCTGTCTTTTATGGTAGAATTCAGGAAGTTTTGACACAAGTATATCACATGTTCACCTTTGAAAATAGGGCATTGGTTTTTTTTTGTTTCAATGTGGAAGTTGCGAAGCGTATGCTTTACCTCATCAAACGATTTTTGTTGTTTCTTTGTAGGAGCAAGGACATCAAGTGCTTGGTAACGTCTCTCCAGAAAATCCAGAAGCGTTTTCAGGGCTGGCATTTTGTTTGGGTCGGTTAGCCCTTGTTCGAATAGGTTTCTGCTTTCAGTATCAAGAGACTTCGTAGTAATGTGAACTATAATTATGTTCCAGGATTTAGTGTCGAATGCTTAAACATCTTCTCTAAATGGATGCCTACAATTTTTCGTTCGTTATTGTATCGTCCTTTGAGAATTTCCCAGGCACTATTGTAATTTTCACTAGAAAACGTAAGATGTTTTATCAAATTGAGCGGCTCCCCCTCTAAATGTGTTTTCAGATATTCCATCTTATCTGTCGTACTGAGGCTGCTTCTGCTATGTATTATTGTTGAGAATAGATCATGAAATGGTTGCCATTCTAATAAATTTCCTTTGAAGATCGGAATTTTCAGTCGTGGGAGCATTGACTCCGCTTTAGCATCTGTGGGCTTGTTGTTGTTACCATTCCCTAGCTTCGATGCAATTTGATGGATAAACCTATTTATGTCCTGCTTGACACCTTTGTACTCGTTGTTGGTGACATATGGTACACTTAGGTCTTCTTCTTATGCATTGGACATGTATTCCTCATGTAGATCGGTAATGTTGCGCAGTTGCTCAGGCAACATCTTTTGCTGGTATTCATAGATTTCTCTTGAGTAGTCTGTGAATGTTTTTTCGAACTCGTCCAAATTTTCCATGATGGCAGTGACATTAAGCCCTAATTTCTTTAAACTTTGCCTTTGCCTTTGAACTTCTGCACTATCTGGGTCTTTGCTGCTTCAGTTTTCGATGTTTCTGGAATGGGATTTATTGAATCCAATTTCTTTTTGAACTCTTCGTACACCGATTTAACTCTGCTGTACGTATCCCTTTGCATATATGGAGTGCCTTTTTTCACAGTCGACACTATCTTCTTATGGTTTGAGTTAAATTAGGACCATAATTCACTAAGGCGTTGAAGCCTTTCTTCCTTATACCGTTGGGTTTTACGTGAGGCACTGTCCTTCCCAAAATTTCTGTTAAGGGTATCAATTTCCTCAGCCAAGGTCTTCTGCTTGGCTAAAATAATGTAAACGTGCGTCGGTTTCGTCCAACATGATGATTAGCTCTTTTTTTCTTTAGTTGTATTGAATTGAGTATTAGTAGATCAATCAATCGTAAATTTAAGTTCGTAGATTGATTATTTTTCACTTTATATTTTTTGTAGGTATGTTAATTTTGTCAGTGTTAATAATCCTGTTATTTTTTTTTTATCTTAAACCAATGTCGTAAGCCTTGGTTACGCTTTATGATATTTAAATTTGTTATATATTTTTTTATATTTCTTTGTAGTAAACCAATGTTAGGAAGCCTTGGTACGGTACGTAGAACTTAGCTTAGCGTGTGGTAGTGTTTTGATAGCTCTTGGAAAAATTTATTATAATATCGTTTACAAACAATTTAAAAATACAAATCCCAATTTGAATTAATTAGATCGTGGGTGACAGCATTTTACGCATATCAGAAATTCTTGTTTTTAGCATATACTTCTAAAATAAAGAAAAAAAAACATTAAATAATTTCTTGTGGAGTGACAAATAATATTTCGTTGATACAGATAAGTTCTGGCATGATATAAAAAGCAACTGTCTCCTTCAGTGCAAAGCGGAGAAATTACAACAACAACAAATTCAAACAGCATTTCTTACTTTGTAAGTACCTGCACAATATACATATAAAATAAGCGCTTCAATACAATAAACAAAATAAGAAAAAAGAAATACATATTTGTATAAACAACACATGTATCAACCCTCGCCCCGTATCAAATATTAAAGTATTGGCAAGATCGAGCTTTTCACCACATCAAAAATAGTTAATACCCAAACCATATATTCTACAAAGTTAACAACATAAACAAGTCAAGTGTGTTGAGTAAAGACAGAAATACAGTGACTCCAAGTTTTCATATGAACAATACACCGAATCTGAAGAGATCAATCGCAGAAAGTTTACCCGAACACAAAAATAATTTCATTCAGAAGAAAACGTGTTTAAAGCCAGATATGTCTATTACCGTTCAGATGGAAATGCTAATACAAGAAATGGACAAACTCTTAGACAAAAAGCTTGGGCATTTAGCAACCAAAGAAGACGTCAATGCAACTAAAATTGATGTTGCACTACTTAAAGAAGAAAACAAGGTTCTGAGAGAAGAAATAACTAAACTTAAGGAGGGAGAAGTTCAACTTAAGAAGAAAATTGAGGAACCTGAAAAGATTAAAAAAAGGATGAATGTCATTGTAACTGGTTTGAGCACAGAAAATTTAGATGAAGCTAAAACTAAATCCAACAAATATGTAGCTCAACCCTTAGAGTGTCTGCTACCACTAATAATGCTCGTAAAATCAGCCCAGCAAACGCAAATAAAACGGCATTTGTATTTGAGCTTTGCCAATTCAACCGAAGACCAGGCGGTTCTATCATCAACAAAAAACTTAGCACGGACACGTATTTCCCTTAACAAGGATCTCACTTCAAATGAACGATCAGAACAATTTCATTTGCGAGAAGTCAAACGATGCCTTTCTAGAGCTGACAGGGGTCTTCGTCTTGAAATAAAACGTTGGACTCTCACTGTTAACGGGCGCACACGATGCAAGTGCAACCCAGAAGGCATAATAAAGACGACAAATGAGGATGATAAAACTTTTATTGAAGATCTACTGTCGAGAACGCAGTCGACGTACGCTGTTGTCTTAGATCCACCGAAGAATTAAATTTCAAACTTCCCAAATTAGCAACCCAAAGTATGTCAGGTTTTATGTTATAATGTAGCTGGTCTTGCAAATAGATCAATATTATGTATCTTTTTAAAATGTATATCAGAATTTCAAATCTTTTTTTTTTATACGAAACGTTTATAATATCTGAACACATCCAAAATTATGAAAAATTCTTCAAAAGCTTTAAGGTACACTGGGTTCCAGCAATAAAAACTCAAAACTTCGGCCGAGCAAGCGGAGGGTGCGTATTCGGGTATAGTAAAAGTATAGACATTACATCATTTAAAATGTATAACCACAGGTTCGATCCCTGCCGTAGTCTATGTCTTCTTATTTTCCATTAAAACCAATTCTAAAAATAATTGTCATACAATGAGTTGCTGTTTAGGCATAACACTAACAACATGTGATTGAGTAAAACTAGTATACCGATAAAATATAACAAGAGGATAAAAAATTAATGCGAATTATAAGGGACATCGATAAATAAGACACGGAAATTTCTCCGCATTAGTTCAGCCACCATCCCTGGAGATAAAATCTGACACAACAACCACCTACAGTCTCGGAATATCACGCCACACATCTTTCCTATCATTCTTTCTCTTCCTTAACCTGACCCTCACGCCCGCGCTGTGTGTAAACATTTAAAGGGTATTCATAATCCCTTGAGCGCGTGTAGATTATAAAAAAAAAAAAAAAAAAAAAAAACTATAATGAAACTACAGTTCTACGAGGTCTATTTCAAGGCGAAACTGTCAATTTAGTTCCATGCTACATAAACTGCAACCACTGGAGCAGTGATTTCAACACTTTGAAATTTGATGAATGATGGGGGATCTTAATGTCGGAACGGGATTGATGGGCTCAGTAGATATTCAGGCACTGGCACAGCAGTCAGTCACTGATTCTAGACGTTCAAAAGATTTTACAACTGATAGAAATTGCAATGCGTTTCTTGAATTTTTGGAAGACATTGGTGCGTTCATTCTTAATGGGAGAAGCTTTGGTGATAAAAGTGTAGAATTCACATTCGTATCGAGTAGAGGATCATCGGTAATTGACTATTGTTGTTTATCTTACAATTCGGCAGGTGTCATTGAAGATTTTTCTGTTGGCTGTCTTACTCTGACCACATGTCCTTAATCCTAAAATTAAAGTCATCTGAAGACATATCTAGAAAATCGAAAATGCAGTTACTTCCAAGGCTGAAGTGGGTAGATAGAAATCGTTAAGAATACATAAGTCTGTAAGTCGAAACAATATGTATATTTACAAAATATCTCTCGACAACTTGTATCTGTGAATTCGGCAAAAGAATGGCGGAGAACCGCAAAAGAAATACGAGGAGATTCGTTGAACATTAGAATACAAATCACTGCTAACGAGTTCATGGAGCATTTCAATGGCACTTTAAATTCAGTATTGTCAAGTATCACGTTGCCTATAACAGTCTAAGAAACCATTCATCTTCCAATGCTTGATAGACAAATAGAACCCTCTGAAGTGGTCTCGGCAATAGAAGCGACAAAAAATAACAAAGCACCAGGCATTGACGGAGTTCCGAATGCGTTCTACAAAAACGCAAGCATTTCATTTGTTGAAGAGATACACATTCTACTAAGAGATATCTTTGATACAGAAACTATACCATCTTTCTTCAGAAAATCAATAATTTTTCCTCTATACAAAAAAGGCGATGCCAGTATCGCTTCGAACTATCGTGGGCTCTCCTTTCTGGACACGCTTTACAAAATATTTACAACAATTCTGCTTAGAAGGCTTACTTTCTGGATTGAAGAGAACAACGAATAATGAATACCAGGCTGCATACAGAAGTAAATATAGTACAGTTGACCAAGTCCACAACCTTTCTTGTATCATCCAACTTCAGCTGAGCCAGAAGAAAAAACTTTATGCTTTCTTCGTAGATTTGTCAGCAGCGTTCGATAACATTAACAGAGAAGCTTTGTTTTACAAATTATCAAAGCTAGGTGTCTCTTCGAAAATGGTTTCTATTACATGTTTATTGTATAAGGATACAACTGCTGCAGTTTGGGATGGAACTAGTACGTCTAGATTCTTTCAGACATCCAAAGGAGTCAAGCAAGGATGCGTACTGAGTGCGCTTCTATTTGTATTGTTCCTAAACGACTTACACTCCGAACTTCCAACTGGTCTAATCGTAAATGGTATGCAAATAAACGTTTTGTTATACGCGGATGATATAGTTCTCCTTTCTGATAACCCTAATACCCTACAAACGATCATTGACAGCTTCAGCAGATATTGCACTAATTGGAACCATGCTGTTTATCTAGAAAAGTTTGAAATACTTATTTTTAGAAATGGTGGTAGAAGAGCAGCAACTGATGGTGAGATAAGGATAACAAAACAATACAAATATCTTGGGGTTACTTGCTCTTACAACATGTCCTGGTCATACCACTTAACAAAAAGACTTATATCATCGAAAAACTCGATCAAATCGACATGGTCCAAATTTGTAAGGAACAAATTTGTTACTCACTCTGCTAAATATAGAGTGCATGATGCAGCAACAAAGTCAATAATGCACTACTGTGCGCAAGTGTGGGGGATACAAAAAACACATACAAACTGAAAAACTACAACGTTTCTTCGTCAAAAGATGCTTTGGACTGCCGGATAATACGCCCAACTATGCAATACACATCGAAACGAAATGTCCAAAGGCTTTCCTGAGTACATTAAAGATACATCTGTCATACATACCTAGAGTGAAGTCTATGCCACGTAACCTCTTACCACGTATCCTCTCTGAAGCACTCATCGAGAAAAATATTTATTGGGCCCAGGAATGGTCAGGCCTTTTCCAGGAGACGGAGATTGATTTCAGTCCCGAAACTCCAGTTTCAGATTGGATACACAAATTGCTGCTGATAAAGTTAGGCGAAAAGCATTGGGGCGATTTTACCAGCAATGCACTACAGTCACAGTTTCACGATGAATGTTGTAACCTTTTATATGCCGAAGTTCCGAATTACTTTGAAGATAATAATACCCGTGACATGATCAGCTTAATCTTCAAAGCAAGGTGCGGGCTTTTGAACTTAAAAGCCAAAGCCTTTCGTATTGACTCTGTTGGCCTATAAACTTTATGCAATCAGGATGCGACAGATAATACTTACCACTTCATTGGTGTGTGTCACATCTTTAGAGGATACCGACTAAAATATCTTGGAAACGATAGACTAGACCGGCCAGCATTCCTCAACATTTTAAATGGATCTTGCTACCCAAAACACTACAAATTTTTAAAAGACTCGCTTAAATATCGTAGTTTAATAATAAACTAATTTAGTTAAATCGTGCTTAGCTTTGCTTGAATATAATTAATTAACTTTTTTGAACCTGACAGACGACTTAAAAATAAGTTATTGTCATACTTAATTTTGAATACCAGCTTAATCAGGTTCTTGTTAAAATTTTTAATGGAAATAAAATTATATTTATTATTATTATTATTATTATTATTATTATTATTATTATTATTATTATTATCATTATTATTATTATTATTATTATTATTATTATTATTATTATTATTATTATTATTATTTTTATTATTATTATTATTATTATTATCATTATTATTATTATTATTATTATTATTATTATTATTATTATTATTATCATTATTATTATTATTATTATTATTATTATTATTATTATTATTATTATTGTTATTATTATTTCTATTATTATTATAGTTAAAGATATCCTTTTTGAGGATATCAAAAAAAACGCGAACGCCGGCCCTGAGGGCCGGCCCAACGGTTCGACTTACTATTTATGTGAAATGAAAAACGACCTGATACACGTTATAAGAATATATTTAGGAACAACCGTTCAATCCTAATCTCTAACAAAGACTGAATTCTAATAATGTAATAAAATGTAATCATACTTCGCCTATGCAAGGGTAAATTGCAGTATCAGCATTTCCCACCAATGGGAACAGCGGATGAAGATCGTATTTCTTATTGGCCTTGATCCAACACAGTGCATTTACCTCGTAGTCGTATGCACTAATATGCTGCATCAGCATATACGTGGGAAATGCCCCGTGTTAACTACTCTCTCCTTGAAGATCTACGTCCCGTAGATAAAATTTTAACATGAGATGTTAGGCGAAGATATTTTCGGTGGTGGTAGTTGTATTATATGTAAGTCAACTTTCCTATATATCTTGCACCATATTATCAGGACTACGGCTGCAAACATTAGAAGGATCGTCATATCCGTGAAGGTGGAAGTATTCAATTTATTCGTTAGACCGCTCAGGATTTTTATGTTGTTCATACTCATATTGTGGAAGTATTCGATGTCGATCTTGTGTTCAACTGTGGTGGTATTAGTTAGGACTGGTGGTAGAGCTTGAAGCGAAGTGGTTGTCAGGCTAGTAAATGTCCTGTTATTGAGTTGAATTGATTCGTTGTAAAGTTGAATCAAATAGGTGCCAGAAAGTCCTTTTGGGATGCCTTTACTGATTAATTCTCCTTTGAAGTTCGTCACGAATATGGTGTCTTCTTTGATGAATTCTATTATTACAGCTGGGTTGGAACGCATTATACAACTAGCATGACCTCCTTTCAATAATCGAACGATGCAACCGTCGTCATCTAGTTTTTCCAAGGAGGTTTCGTCACAAACTGTAACATTGCCGATACTTAGGCAGTTAGATGTTATTCCGTAGGTTTCCTCATGGTTCGCCAAAATTTTAGTGAAATGTAAGTCTACTTGTTTCTCCTCGATTATAGATGCTCTAGTCAGTAGAAGGTTGTACTCAGTCTCACTAACCTTAGGCATTGATAGGACGTACAGCAACATGGAATCATTGTTGAAGACTGACGGCTTGCCAAATTGCAACGCTTCTACCACGTTTGCGTATGGTAGCGTCTCGACTTCGCTGATGACCCTGTTGATTTCTTCTTGGTCCAGGAGATTGGTATTGACGATCCCATTTCTCGCCATTTGGCAGGCACGAATGATTTCATTGACCTCTTCTTTGATAATTATGCTCTGTTCATGCATGGATCTGTTGGATGAGGCTACTTGATTGGCAGTGTTGTTGATGACCCAGTTTATCTTTTGTGTGATGTCTTCCGTTATTTTTAAAACCCTCTCGTTTATCTTGTACTGTTGATTGTTGTTGCTGATGATATCATCTTCATTTTTCAATACCTTATCCCAATCGGCTGCATCGGGGTTACCTGCCAGCCACTTCCATGCGGACCCGATCCAGTTGATTGATCTTTCCTTTCTATAGTGAATCAAGACGTTCGTGGAGTTGAGTAAGGTGATGACGTGCAACAATTTTCCTTCCGAGCTGAGTGATTCCGACCTCAACAACTCCTGTCATTTTGTCCAAAAACGCCTCAAATTTATCCAGGCGGATGACGTGTATTAGTTTGAAATGTCCATCGATGATACAGCCTTGCCCTTCTTTGATGGTGACCATTGGAGACTTGTATTCGAATATGCTGAACCATTGCGCGGCGGTAATAAGGATAAAACTATATGATAAGTAAAATTAAGAATAAAAGAGAATTAAGTATAATATAATAGTTATTTTACAATTTTAGATACTTTCACGATTTACTATATTCAGTAGATATTGATTGAACAAATTCAGAACTAAAATTGATTATTAATACAAATATTTCAACATTAGGATATTCGATAAACCAGAAAAAATTAAAAATTAAATTGCATACATATAAGTATTTTTTTAGATTTTTTGTAATATTTTAATTTGTATTTTATGTCATTTCAAATTATAACAATGGATTGAGTAATTCATTTATGTTTGAATTTATAATAAAATTACATATAATTAAATGATTTCTTTAGTACACCTAAAATTTAGTATAACATAAAATTGAATAATTCTCACAATCTAATTATTTTATTTTACATCATTCCACAGTAAAATGTATTAAATTAAATTGAGTAATCTAGTTATAAGAATCTTGATGTCTTTAGCTAGGTTATGTTGCTTTCTGCATTCGTGCATTTGGAGCTTGTGCAAGGATTAAGTGAAATTCAAAGATTCAAAAAGGATTTTAATTTTTTGTGCATGCATACATTATAAGGGGTGGGGTGCTTGGTGCCACTGCCCTTTTTTTTTTTTTTTTGATTTATACTCTCCGATGGGGAATTGAACCCCAGCCTCCTGCACATCAGGCAGGTGTACTGACCACTATACTATCGAGGAGCCATTACGTATTACCTTGGTTTATATTTTTAATATGGGTCTTATGAATTTTTCTGCCCGAATTGGTTATTACCGTTACACGGTTGTCCTTTGCCACGATATCTTTCCGGAATAAAGGCTTATTTTTTGCCTTAATTCCTCTTGATGCCGTGTATATAACATCTCCTTTTTTATATTTTTTAGGAGAATTTCTATTCTTGTTCCGATAATGATTCGCTTGTTTTTGCTTTCTCTTGATCTCGGCTTGGAGGTCATGGTTTATCTTTTTTCTAAAGTCTGTAAGATTTTAATAATTAATTCTTGGAGATCTGTCGAAGAACACGTCTGTTGGTTTGTGTTTGGTAACTGAATGAATACTATTGTTATACCTATCAACGGCAATGTTTAGTAGTTCCTTTAAGCGCAAATCTTTATATTCGACCTTGAGACATCGATAAATTTCAATGATCGTTGAATGGAACCTTTCGACCTGACCGTTTACTTCTGATTGATTTACTGGGGTTCGGTATAATTTTATACCTAGCAATTCGATAAAATTTGCGATAATGGGGCTAACGAAACTACATTCATTGTCGGTAACAAGTATTTTAGGAACTGTGAAATAGTGAAGGACTTTAACAATTTTGTCTCTAAGGTGCAGGACTGATCTATTCTTTATATGGAAAAGTTTCCCGAATTTAAAGAATTTATCTATACAACTTACGAACTTCTCGTTCTGCACCACAAGGATGTCCAGATGAAGAATCTCGCAGGGGTAACTCGGGGTTGGCGTAGGTTGGAATTCGGGACGGTTTGGATGCCTGTCATACTTATTTGTGTTTCATATTTCGCACGCCCTGACGTATTTTGTTATGAGGCTATTCATGCCAGGAAAATAGTAATTTTCTAGTAATTGCTCCTTGTTTTCCCTGGCATTCCTGTGTGCTCTACTATGTTCTTTCATAATAAGCTCACATTTGCGGTTCTCATTTTTCACGTCTTCGACCACTCTGCGTGATCCTGATTTTGTATTTCGAAAAATGTTCGATAAAGACCTCTTGCAGGATTCCTAAATAGGATTCTGGCATTTTAATACCATTTATAACATTAGGGTTTAGCTTGGACTTCAGTAACTGGGTCAAGGCTCCTTTATCGTGTCCACAAATTACAACGTAATGCCGGCAATAGCCAGGATGTGGTTCTTCGAAACACTCCAGGCCCTTGTCTGCTCTAAAGATAATCTATTTATGAAATACATTGATCGGCGCGAGTACGTGGGGTATGAGGTCGGATGCATCTTGTTGCGCACTATGAGCAGTTTCCGTTGTAGATCCACTTTGATCACTTCCAGCAGTTTCTGTTGTGGATCCGCTTTCAGAGCATGCGGTTTCAGTCTCGGAACCTTCATTGACTAAACGAGACGCAGATGGCTCATATTCTGTGTTTGCACTTTGACCTAGATTCATTTACTGAGTCTTGCAAGTGGTTCACCTGAGTTCTAAGCCTTGAGAGAGCATCAGCCACATGGTTTGATTTACCGGGTTTGTAAACAAACTCGTAGTTGTACTCTTCGGTTCTTTCTTTCCACCTCTTCAACTTTGCGTTGTACTTTCTATTACCCAATGCAAATGTAAGAGGTTGGTGGTCCGTCAGAATGCGTATTTTTTTGGCCCCATAAAGGTAGGACCGAAGATTGTCTAGGGCCCAGACGATGGCCAACATTTCTTTTTCGTTGGTGGCAAAGTTCTCTTCACTTTTCTTCAGTGATCTAGAAATTAATGCAATTGGTCGGTCTCTTCCGCCCTCATTTTGTGACAGAACGGCCCCAATCGCGTAATTAGACGCGTCAGTTGTTAAGGTGAAAGGTTTTTCGAAATCGGGAAAAGCTAAGACCTCAGAAGATGTTAACAGAATTTTCAAATCATTAAAAGCCTTGAGCTCGGCATCCCCTAATTCGATTGGAACATTCTTCGATTGGTTGGCTCTTATCTGCGCATTCTCTCCCCTTGTGAGATTCGCCAATGGTTTGGCAACCTTCGCATAGTCGCAGATAAATTTCCTATAATAGGAAGTAAGGCCAAGGAATGATTTGAGTTCCTTCAAGTTTTGGGGTGGTTCCATGTTCTGAATTGCTGTAACTTTTTTTGAGTCGGCTCGGATACCTTCAGCTGAGACAACATACCCTAGGAATTCCACTTGTTGTTGCATGAAATGGGTCTTCTCGAGATTGACTCTCAGACCCGCCTCACCGAGTCGGGCCAACACCACATCTAAGTTCCCGAGATGATCGTCTAGTCCTTTGCCAAAAACAATTATATCATCTATATAGACGTAACACGTTTTTCCAATAAAAGGCTTCAGGACATCGTCGATCATTCTTTGAAAAATCGCGGGGGCATTCTTGAGTCCAAAGGGTAGATTCAGAAACTCGAATATCCCGTTCATAGTAGAAAACGCAGTTTTCGGAATGTCGGACGGTTTCATAGATATTTGGTGAACCCAAAAGTCAAGTCAAGTGTTGTGAAATACTTAGCTTTTCCAAGACTAGCCAGAGTCGAATTGATGTCAGGTATAGGATATGCATCCCCTATGGTTACACTATTAAGTCTTTTATAATCGACAACCATTCTATACTGTTTCTCGCCATCGGGTTTCGGTTTCTTAGGTACAACCCATATTGGCGAGTTATATGGGCTTTTCGATGGTCTAATAGTACCTTCTTCCAAAAGCTTGGATATCTCTTTTTCAACCACACCTCTCAGACGGGCTGGATACGGATAGCTCTTCGAATATATCGGATCATTCGTACTTGTGCTTATCTCAGCGGGAACCGGTTTTCCTAGTGTCAATTGGTCCAAAGAGAAAATTATATTTTGATAATAATTTGCTAAGTTTGTTCTTGGTATCCTCAGGAAGTGAAGGATCTACGGTAAAATTAACTTTCTTAGAGATCTTTTCTTTTAGTGGAATTTGGATATTGTTCTCTAATTTAAGAACGTTGATATTCCTGTCTATAATTTAATTCTTTCAAGGTATCATCCCCAATAATACCATCGAAAGATGTAAGGCCAGGCAACACATAAAATTTTAGCATTGTTCTAATCCCTAATTTTTCAAAAAAACGTCCCTCGACAGACTCCGTAATATTGATCTCTCCACCGGCTGATCGTACTCTAAAAGGGTTCCTTATGCGCTTGGTCGGTTGTGTGATATTTGGGCTAATGAAGTTTTTATTCGCCCCTGTATCGACAAGAAACTTCAAGACCGACCCATCCCCCGTAACATATCCCCTTGTCATAAAATGTATTTCATCACAAGCAGCTTCTCCTACAGCCTCTCCCGCAGCAGCAGCGCTTTCGGCATTATTTTCTGAGCGATTCGAGCCTTGAATCCCACCAGTGTGGCTTCCCTTTCCCTCTTACTGGAGTGAGCGGGTAAGAGATAGCTACGGATTTATTAAGTGCTGAAGTTAGATCCTTAACTTTACCGTCAAGTTCAGCTATATTGGAAGGAGGATTTAATAGTTCTGGTTCTAGCAGACCTTTAAGTATTGTCCTATATTTGGGCCAATCGGTTTTTCGGTAATTTCGAAATTCCAACCGGCCATGAGTGTCATCCTTGAGATTAAATTGATTATATCTATGATCTGAGAACGAGTGTTCTCTCAATAATTTCCAATTCAAAATCATGTGATGAATATTATCCGAGACAAGAGTTATACCTAAAATTTCCTGCCGGTTTCGGGTAACAAATGTGGGTTCCCTTGCCACGTTACTTACTATAAGGTTAGTACTTGAAATAAAATCAAAAAGAGATTCACCTCTGTCATTTATGTCAGTATTTCCCACACACTGTGTGATGAGCGTTGGCATACTACCAATGATGAGGCTTATCTTTTGTCGTTCTGCATTCGCGATGAGCCTCTCCAGTGTTTTACCGTGTAGGGGGCCAAGGTAGCCATGGCCCAGATATTCCTAAACGAGCCAGTAGGTTCCCTTTGAAGTTTCCAGTCTGGCTGCGGCGATATCTCTATCGCTGAAATCGGGGAGTAAATATACATTAATGCTACTTATAACCAATATGCAATATCTAGGTTCACTTTTGTCTGAAGCATACAGTACGTAGTATGCAGGAGTCCTGAGTTCTCTAACCTTGGATACAATACAAGGTTCCTGGATCAGGACGATATCTGCTACGTACCTGGACAGTCGAAGAAGAAGGTAGGCCGAAGCCTTGATGGAGTGTTGTAGGTTAATCTGGATTAACTGCAACATTTTGGCTACAATTAGGCAGACCAGCCTCCACCACGGTATTATCTAGCTCTTCCAAGTCAGAGGATAAACCGGATAGCTCCTCCTCGCTCAGAAGAACATGATCTAAGCAGTCTTCAGACACCATTTCGGTCAACCTGTCGACTTTCATATAAGGTTGCGTTATAGTCGAGAATACCTGGATTCCTCATCCACCACAGATGGAAGAATTTTGGTTGATACGGGCGGCCTTAAACGCAAACTTCGCGACGCACTCGTGAGAAAGCCGGCTCCATAGACGGAAGGATCATTATGCACAACCCCGTCACTACTGAACATAGGTATTTCTACCTTCCCACTACTTCGTTGTGATTTGCATCAGCAGAGGGGCCATGACATGCCACAGCCTCCTCGCTGACACGAATCACAGAAGAAACGGTAAACATCTTTGGCGCCGTGCTGCTGCCCGGTTTTGAAAAAGAACCGGTTTCATCTATCCTCCTTTTTTTGTTTTTCATCTAAGTCCCACAAGTACCGCAGAAAGAGTGGTCCGTCTTTACATCAGAGATTCGCATATACAGATAAGGCTAGTTAATCCGGAGGTCGCCAGGTATCCGGATACTCCATTAACAACTGGGCTAGTTCTGAATTGGGTCCCAGCTAGGCTGATCATCGGCACGGGTTGTGTAACACCGTATACCCAGCCCAATAGGGAAGATTACAGTGGGCTTGGAAGGGTAATTTGGTTTAGCACTTTAGAGTTAACAGAGTTGCGTTTTAATACTTGTTTTATGTTCTCTCAAGGTCTTATTAGCCAGCTTGAAAGCGTTTTGCAGTTCCTCCAATTATAACATATAGTGCGTTTTTGCCCGTTTCTTTGCTGGAGAAGGATACCAAACGGGGTTTGACTTATACTAACCTTGTTTTAGCAAAGTGGTGTCTAAAGTCCAGAAAGTCTTAGAGGTACAGCTATGTTCACAATTGATACAATAAAGTGTAAAACGGCCGAAGAAAACACAACTTCTTTGTTTTTGCATATGGACTTGTCGGGAAAAAATATTCATATTTATATTGTTTAACTTTTGCAGATGCGTTTTCCTCATCACTATAATTAGCCCCTATAAGATGAGCAATTTCATCCAGTTCTACAACTGGATTTTTAAGCTCACAGTGTATCTAATGTAATAGTGTTTCAATCACACCATTTGGACAAAATTGTGGCCAGGGAAACTCTTATTTTTTTAAAAAGATATTTTTTACAAAAAAAAATATCTAACAACACTTGAAAAATAAATTTTAGTTTAACCTCTATATTTACACATTATAAATAAGAATTTTGAAGAAAATTCATTTTACATATTAATAACTAAAATGTTTTTTATCCTGTTTACAGTGTTAAAATATAGAAACAGAAGAAATCAACGATAAATAATGGAGAAAAAAATATCGATGGCGCAGCCAAGGATCCTTAAAAAAAAGCACTTCAGGGTGAAGCATCAAAAGGTGAAGCTCTTTCGGGCAAATGAACCTATCCTCAGTGTTTTCATGTGGGGTATTAATCATACGGTATAAATATTTTAACAATAAAATTAGTTTGCTAATTTTGTTTGTTTATTGCGTTTTATCGATTTTAGATTAACGAGTTGAGTCATGTGAATATCCCAGTTATGCTATTGCCAGATGATTTTCGAGCATATTCCAAAATAAAAGTTGACAATCATTTGTTTAACAAGTAAGTTTGTCATATTTTGAACATAATATTTACAATTGATAAGTATAAACGCGTATTTATTTTTTTAAGAGAAAATATGCCGTCACATTTTAAAGTCAAAGAATATTGTCCGCTTGTATTTCGAAATCTACGGGAACGTTTTAATGTAGACGATGTTGATTACCGTGAATCATTAACACGATCACAACCTATTCAAATTGATTCTTCAGGCAAATCTGGTGCACAATTTTATCAAAGCTATGATAAGTTTTTTATCATCAAGAGCCTGACATCCGAGGAAGTTGAAAGAATGCATGCGTTCCTAAAACACTATCATCCGGTAAGTTTAATTTTTTTTAAAATACTGTTTAATCTTATTAGAAAACAGAGTGAGAGTGAATAAGATCAAGTCTATATTTAGTTACTTTATAATACCGAATTAAATTTTCAAAATTGTAACCATTTTTAAATGCAACTTGAATTGCGCCACACTTGTTAAAGGAAATAGAAAAAATATATATAGGAAATAATTTAATTTATGTTGACACAATGAATTAAGCATTAGATGATTACTATCTCAGAATTAGATGTTTACTATCTCATGCATAACACACAGCCCTATTTGGCTATCTGAATTTTTACTATTTACTATTCTGCTGTTCATTCGAAGTGAATCTGGTATACAATGGAAAAGTCGGTAATATTGTGCGGTATTCTGCTGTTCACATAAACCCAATCACTCAATACAATTCAAACCCGCATATCCATTGTTGCGGATTGGGTATTTTGTATATGTCTGGTTGAGTGTTTAAAGGTTAGCGGGTCTTGAAATGCTAATAAATTGGCTAGAAAACTGATGGAGTTGTTAATAAATAAATCTATAAGCTTCAAATAATAAATATTCTATTAAAAAAAAAACATTGCACCACGTTTCATTAAGTTTTTCCTTATGTCCGTAGTTATCAATTTGGGAATTTCATTTTTTAAGTTTGTGGCAGGAAAGAACAGACCGATACATAGGTACATACATACATACTCTTGTAACAAAAATAAAATGCACGACTGGATCGCACGTACTTGCTCTTATGTTTGATCACATTATATGCAAAAGATTCTTAATGAAACGGCCAAAAGTATTTTTAAAGTCGTTTTTCACTTAATTTTTTATAAAAAATCGCCCACCCGTTTTCGAAATACATATTGAATTTTCAAAAAAAAAATATTTTTTTTGTTCAAAAATCCAAAAAAACACTATTTTTCGAAAATTTTGAAATGCAGTATTATTAAGAATTTGAAGTAGATCCTGTATAAAAATTTTGATTGAAATTCGTTGAGCGGTTTATGAGAAAGTCGCAAATCAACAAAATGGTTGTATGGCATGTACCGTTAATAACCAAATATTAAAAAAAAAAATTTCTGCCAAAAAATAGACCACAGTACACACTTTTATTTTATCAATATCGTTAGAGCCGTTTTCGAGATAACTAAGATGGTAGACAAATTTGTATGGCAAGTACCGTTATTTTTGGGGCTAAAACAACGATTCAAAAATCTAATTTGAACAATCACCTAAAACGCCATAACACCAAGTTTGAACAAAATCGGTTCAGCCGTTTAGGCCGTAGATCGTTCTACAGACACACGGAAGTGCAGGATCCCATTTTTTAGTATTCTCTAAATGCCAACTTTGATATCTTAATCAAGTTCGATTTGTTTTCCAAATGCAAAACTTGCCGTATAGTACCTATATAGCAATTAAAAATATTAACCACACATTTTTTTTGAATAGGTACGCAATAGGTATTATTTATTCTTTATTTATTTAAATAATAAATTTGAGAGTACATTAACTAGATTCTTTTAAATTTGTACTTAAATATTCTGAAATAAATAATTTACTTATGTATTAATGTCCTGTCGAAAGGGGTTTTCTTCAAAAAAATGAATAGACGGCTAGATTGGTTCATTATCAAATTTATAAAAGATTACATCAAAGTTAATCGATTACTAAATTTTACAATTTTACTTACTATAATTTTTTAACCTCCTTTTTTGTCGGCTGACAGAATTACAATACGACGATATCAATTACATAGTTCAGGTTTACAACATTACAAAAGAAAACTGTAAGATTTGGAAATCTGATATACACTAAGGTTTAAACAAAGTATTTTAGTGAGCCTTGTGGTGAATAATGCTCAACAATTAATAAATTTGGAAGAAATTTACACAACAACAATTTACAACTATTATATGAGATTATAGTAGGTATATTCGTTGAGCCCTGAAGTCGCCCTATGGTCGCCCTAAAGCGTTTTTTGAAAAACCTGAAGTCACAAAATTCTGTGTTTTTTTGAAACCTAGGGTCGCCCTCAAGTAGATATGGGTTTTTAGCTGGGGCAAGTTGAGGTAAATGAATAAACGTTAAAGTCACATGAGATCTGAGTTGATTTGTTATTTTTAAAATGGAAATAAAAGAATACTCAAATTAATTTTAAGACACAGACATGCCAAATGGAAACCTTTGAAGTTGTGGATTGTGTACATGACAAAAAAATGTACTAATATGCTAAATTTGACATATTTCACTTGCTTTTCTGCAGCATAAAATTAATGGTCCTAGGTTGTTTTTTGAGAACCGAAAACCCCAGTTTTTTTGACAACTTTTGGGGTTGTCAAAAAAACCTAGGTCGACCGTGGGTAAAGTTCAACGAACGAACCTAGTATTTCAATTGAATAAGTTATTCATCTGATTACTTTTAACATATGATAACAGTAGTTTTTTAACTTTATGCTTGATGCTTTATTCTACTAAACGATTTGATAAAGGTATATGTTACGAAACACAAATTTTATTATTTGAAATATTAAATTAATAAACCTAAAACAGAAGTTTCGCGACGGCCGGCACAACAATCGAACAATAAATGCTTTCCGAGAACTGTCAAACCTTAGGTGGAATGTGATTGAAAGCTCATTTTAAATAATGTAGTAGATTATTTGATTATATCTATTCTGTCCTAAGTTGAGCTTAGACTACGGGTATCGCAGACTATCTCAGAGACTAATTGAAGAGATTTCAGGAGGCGCGGGATTTAAGATTTTGTTTGCGAGAAGGATAGTTTCTATGCTCAATAGAATCAATAGAGTAGCGGAAACCAGTAACTCTTAAAGAAAATGGAAAATGTGCAGTTTTATTGTAAACTGCATTTAACTTTATGACAAAGAATTTTTATTTGTTAACTGGTATTCAAAGCGGAAAGTTCATCTTTGTTCCAAATCTTACCGATATTTTTTTAAACAAAGAAAATTGGAAAAAAAATCTGGCAACCTAAAATTCAAAGGTGGTGCAAATTAAAATTAAATTGGTAGATCGAAAGAAAAAAATCTAAAATAATTCCGAGGAGAAACACAAAAAAAAAAAAAGAAGGCTAATTTATTTGAAGGTAATTTTTTTAACGTATGAAACTACCTACCTATAGCGAATTTCATAGGTGTAAATTTGTGCTACGAGTGCTGAAACTCCCATTTTTTTTATTTTTTTTTATAGGAAAATTAACAATTTCGGCGGTAATGAGTATTCATTTACTGTCCCAAAATTTTAAAGCAATCCTTCAGGAAAACACTTCTTAAAATCGAAATGGAAAGAAAATCCCATATACCAGGGCATCGGAGGATACAGGGCATTAGTAGTAATACCTACTAGAAATTGAATTCCCGGTTCATATTGCTTATTCGAACCACATACTCGAGCAAGCCGTGATAGCCACGATTGTTAGGCGTGGGATATTGCTTACAGTGGGTGGAGCGATAGCTGACTTCAAATCTCGCCAGTGTGCCAAAAACCAAAATTTAAATAAGTTTTTTTTGCGTAATATAAATTTGAAAAAATTTGTTTGCGTTAGATTAAATAATAGAGTAATTATTTAAATTTTAAGTTGTACATTTCGAGTGTTGGTTACCGCGTTGATGGTAATTGATATCTTTAATTCCGTCCAATTACTTTGAGAAACGTACCTAAGGAAAATTAAAGTTCTTTTCGCGCATTAATATATATATTTATATAGACACATTTATATATAAAGTATAAGACAATCAAACGAAGTAGAGTTATTCAGAAAAGGAACATTATCATCTATAAAGATTCGGATTGCAGTGGCCACTTTATGGTGAGTTTTATGTACCTGAATACAATTTAATCTTGATAACATATACCTACATATATACTGAAATTATATTTTATATACATATATGTAGAATTCGATTTTTATTTATTTAAATTATTCGAAATTAACAATAAAATAATGAAAATTAATAGGCAAAATTTAAACAAGGGAATGCAAAAAAGTTAATTGAAATTTAGAAAAAAAGATAAGATGTCAGCGAGATTGATACACGTCTTCGTCGTTCGTCGTATACTTTTCGTCTCCCTTCTTTCTTAAGGAAAATTAATTTCTTTTTGGAACCGGTGAGCAGTCCGAAAGTGAGAGCAGGTTCAGCGTTGCCGTCTAACTTTATTTCCATCCTACAGATCGGCCGTCCTGATCACAAGCTGTCCTCAGCGTTCTGTCAAAAAGAAATAATAAAGAAAATAATTAGTCATCGCTTTCCTCTTCCGAAGAAGAGTCTGAATCAATGTCCGTAAGGCGCCAACTTTTCATCATATCGACACAGCTGGTTGTAACTGAGGGTCCTTCATGGTCTCCAATCTTCTCCACCTCGTACCTGTCATGATTACAAGCTTTGGTAATTTTGTAGGGTCCAAGATACTTCCTAGCAATCTTCAAATTAGGTCCGAACTGTGTGCGACGAATCGCCACCAGGTCACCTTCATTATACTTTCGGGCTGCACGTCTTTTTCGATTGTCAGTCTTTCGATTCTCATCTTGGATCTTTGCGATCGATTCTCGTGCCTGCTGCCTTGCTTCATCTCTCTCCTTGGCAAACAGCTCTCTTATATCGTCGTCGATTAGTTTTGTCAGTTCAGGGTCAGTGTTGCTTTTCATTTTTGTGCCAAACATTAGTTCGAACGGTGTGGTTTTAATGCTTCGCTGCCAGGTCGAGTTGATGGACACTTGAAGTTTACTGCAATGAGTGTACCACTTACTTGAATCTGTCGCTGAAAGCTTGGTTACAACTGAAACGATTACACGATTTAAGCGTTCCACTTGGCCATTCCCCCTCGGCACTCCTGTCGCTATTACTAAATGTTCGATATTACCTAACTTGAAATATTCCTCGAAGTTGTTGCTGGTAAACGCTGATCCACGATCCGAAATAATGCGTGCGGGATTTCCGAAGGTTGCGGCTTGTAGCTCAAAGTTGGTGATCACCTCAGCTGCTGAAGTCATCTTCGTTGGGTAAATCCATATAAATTTAGAAAACGCGTCGATTACACAAAAAATGTAGCTGTACTGCTTTGCTGTTTTGGCCAAAGGACCTAAATGATCGATGTGATATGTACACAAAGGGGCGCTTTCTTTGTCGATTGGGCTAAGGAGCCCTTCCTGTTTTCCTGATTTTCTCTCCGATAAAATACAGGCAATGCAGTTGCTTCGGGTTTCCTCTAGCTTCTTTGCGAGATGAGGGATGAAATAATCTCTTTTCACGATCTCCATCATTTTCTTAGTAGCAAAATGCCCGTTGCTGTGAACATACCTTAAGAGTTCAGCTTGCATCTTCTTTGGTATATATAACAGTTTCCGTCCTTCGTCATCTTCCTTGTAGATTATTCCGCGTTCACAAACGTAATTTACATAAGGGGTATACTTCAAAATATTTTTTAATAACTGTATGTTTTCGTCGTTGTCCTGTGCTTTGATAATTCTGGTTAGGAACTCACCTTTAATGACGCCTACCGCATTTCTACTCAGTGCATCAGCATGACGCATTCTTACCGCATTCCGATGTTCCAACTCGAAGTCGAATTCCTGCGTAATGAGCACCCATCCAGCAATTCGTGAAGAAAACTCTTTTTTCTCCATCGTTCCTTTGAAAGCTGCGCAGTCCGTCGCTATTTTGAATCGCAGTCCGAGTAGGTAGTGTCTAAACTTCTTCAAGGCGTTCACTACTGCTAGAGTCTCAAGCTCATAGCTGCTGTAGTTCTGCTCCGACGATGAGGTCTTCTTACTGTAATAAGAAACAGGATAAAAAGCATTATTATCTTTTTGAAGCATTGAAGCAAGACGGCGCCAAAACCCCATTTGGACGCATCAGTATGAAGCTCCGTCTCTGCGCCTGGTCGATATAGCTTAAGAACAGGAGAAGTCGTCAAAATTCGTTTTAGTTCCTCGAAGGCGGCTACCTGTTTTGGTCCAAACTGAAAATGTTCACCTTTTTTTAGTAGGTCCGTTAATGGTCTTGCGATTGTGGAGTTGCCTGGCACGAACTTCCTAAAATATCCGGTGAGTCCCAAAAAACTTTGGATTTTCAGAACGTTTATCGGCTGTGGAAATCCTTGATCGGCTTTTATTTTTTCAATTGATGGCTTGATGTTCCCATTCTCTATTCGGAATCCCAAGTATTCGATAGATTCACACAGAAAATGACATTTCTTCCAGCGAAACTTCAGACCATATTCGCTTGCCACCTCCAGCACCAACTTCAGATTATCCAAAGCGTCATCATAATCTTTCCCCAGGATTGCCAAGTCATCTACAAAAATCAAAAGAATTTTTCGAAGTCTTAAATCTTTACAGACTGCATTGACATGTCTTTGGAATACAGCTGGTGATAGACAGATTCCAAAAGGAGCAACGTTAAATTCCCATTGATCATCTGCCGTCACAAAAGACGTATACTTACGACTCTCTTCGCTTACAGGCACATGGAAAAAGCCATTTTCCAAGTCCATTGTCGTAAAAACTTTCGCCGAACTCAACTGATCGAGCTGTTCCTCCACCAGAGCATTTGGGAACGGGTCACGGATGATAATCTTGTTTGGTGCACGATAGTCAATGCACAACCTTTTCGTGCCGTCTTTTTTATTTGCGAGTACAACCGGTGATGAGAACTCTGACTCGCTTCGTCGTATAAAACCCTTCTCGTGCCATTCTTCTACCTGCTTTTGTACGATGTCTTTTTCGAGTGGAGCAAGTCGTCTTGGACGATGAACAATCGGAACATCAGAACGGAGAATAATTTTCATCTGAACATTTGTTGTCTTCCTTTTTACAGGCTTGCAGTGGTCGACCAACTTCTGAACTTGTTCCCTGTACAACGGTTTGCCCACAAATAGTTCTACTTTTTCGTTACTAACTTGGTAACAGTTCTGAAATTCTGACTTTATCTGCTCTATGTGCACACCATCTTTCGCCAGTGAAATGCGTGTGCCTCGTAAGACGTCTTTGCCAATCAAAAGCGCGTGCTGCAGACACCTTGAAGAAACAACGTAAATCTTGGGTTCATAGAACATGTTGTCTATTTTCATAGTGGAAAAAAAGTATCCAAACGGCTTCGTACATTCTTGAGATAATCCTCGAAAAACTTGGTCTTGAAATACTCTGTCGAATCCATCATCGTCACGTCGCTACCTGTGTCAATTCTTGCTCTAACCCGAAAGCCATTCACCGTAACCATCTTAACCTCCTACTCGCTTACGTCAGTGTCAACCACATTCACTGCTTTTGGGACGTCTACAGTCTTCTTCGGACAGTTTGGTGAAAGATGACCGAACATATCGCAGTTGAAGCACTTTGGACCTTTCGACTTATTTTCACACGAACTGCTTTTATGTCCCGCCATTCCACAGTTATAGCATCGAGTTCTCGAATTATTGCTATGGTTAACATCTTTCGTCTTCGATTTGGTGGTCTGCCACTGGTGTGAAGACGATCGTCGACCGAGGCTACTTCTGAATCGCTCGTACTCTAATAGTTTCACCCTAAAATCGCCCATCGTTCGAGCACCATAAAGCATGGCTTTATTGAGGGCCAAGTCGTCAATGCCATCGATGACGTATTGTATAACGGAGGTTTCTTCTACGCCGCCCTTAGCCCCTAACTCTCGCATTGCAAACAAATATTCCATAGTTGTTTCACCTTTCTTTTGTTTTTTAGCAGCCAAACCTTTGTGCACATCTGCAGTATTCATAGCGTGTCCAAATTCGTCCAACAACAGTTCTTTCAGCTCCGTCCATTTTGTTAAAGTTGGCTTAGCCCGCATCGCCATTTTAGCGGTACCAGACAACAACCGTTTGGCGAACAAAATTCTTCGAGTGTCATCCCACTTCATCAAGGATGATACCGTTTCAAACTCGTCGACCCATGAAGCAACATCTCCCTGACCACTGAAACTAGACACAGCATTAAGAGCGTCCTCAAAAGATCCGATACTTGCCTGAATATTACGCCTTTTTAGCTCCTCTAGTTCAGCTCGGAGCAGTGAACACTCTAGTTCAATTCTAACAGTATTTCTACGTCCTTGGTCATCTTTTGGGTGTGTTGATTTGACATTATAAGCTCCTCCACCACCATCGTTCCGACGTTCGTCATCTTGGAGTCCTCTTGTAGGAGGTAGTCGTACTCGCCCACCGAACAGACTTGCTTCAGCCCCAGCCATCGTCCTCCTGCGAACGGCACATCAGGCAGAACGTCATCCATCTCATACACGTCATTTTGGGGTGCTTCCGCGGTGCCTCTTTGTGTAAGCATGGACATTCTCCACTTTTTTTTGCTAGACTCCAAATCTTCCTCACGTCTTTTGAGGTCGATTTCTCGCTGCACAAGAGTCTCAAAAGCTTCTGGAAAATCAGCACCTGGGTTCATTGCACTGCTGTTTAATTGTCTTCCTCGTCGTTTGCCTACCATCGTGTATATTTTTTTTTTTTTTGTCGCGATAATTTTAATTCGAGAGTACTGTTCTCACCACGTGACTGATAAAAAGATCGAAAATTGTTTCTTCGACTGATATTTAATGTTTTAAAATCGAGTTTCTGGCCTCAAAATATTTTAAAAAAGGAATGGTTGAGCCCCCAATTGTAGAATTCGATTTTTATTTATTTAAATTATTCGAAACTAACAATAAAATAATGAAAATTAATAGGCAAAATTTAAACAAGGGAATGCAAAAAAGTTAATTGAAATTTAGAAAAAAAGATAAGATGTCAGCGAGATTGATACACGTCTTCGTCGTTCGTCGTATACTTTTCGTCTCCCTTCTTTCTTAAGGAAAATTAATTTCTTTTTGGAACCGGTGAGCAGTCCGAAAGTGAGAGCGGGTTCAGCGTTGCCGTCTAACTTTATTTCCATCCTACATATATATACATATATATACTACTTGAAAAAAAAGTATTTAGTATTTAAGTATTTTACATTTGAATTAAATTTTGGCAAACAATAAAATAACATCATTTGAAATGAATCAATTTATTTTTAATTTGGATTGAAGAGAATTTTCTTAAATGAAGTGTGAGTAATTTTTTTTTTATGTAAAAGATGGGAGGATTTGGATGGGAGGGGTGATGATCTGAGGAAGGAAGAAGCCTTGGTAAGGGGTTGCTCTAGCGAGGGAAGCAACCAGACAGAGAGGGTAGAGGTGATATCTCGCGCATCGACAAACAGCACGATGCAATGCTGACATTTTTTTTTGTGACGGGCTATAGGTTCAAGAACCACACCCAACGCAGAGCTAAGGGTTCGAAAACGATAGTCAGCATGAACCGTACATGCTCGTTACATATAGAACGCCAGAATCTTATAGCATGAACAAAGAAAAGTCGTTGGCTATTTAAATAATTAAAGCGAGGAAGAATTACTTTTGTGTTCGAAGATTGTATCCAAACTTCATACGATTTTCGCATGAGCATCTGTTATAATTAGCTTCTCTTTACTTGAAATTGAATCATTTCGCTATGGAGGCGGAAGATTCGATTCAATAATATCCAATACATACCGAAATGCTCTTTTGTTTAGCCGAAAGTTTTTGGTAAACCTATGATTTTGAAATTATTGGATTACTATATAGACCAGTATCCGGCGGCTACCAACTTGGAGGTAATGTAAGCACTTGATGTGTAGGAAAAGATACAGCTCGAGGCCCCCAGTTCCTACAGCATCCATCCGCCAGACCGGATACTGGTCTTGACTTTATGTCATGACTTGCGAAACTTGTAAGTGCGAATGTTGATCACGGAAAAATTGCAACATTAAACCCATTGCCCTACAGATTCGAGGTTAGTGCGTTTGGCTAACGACCCGACCACAGTAAAAAACAATATTGTTATGAGAGACACGCGAGAAGCCTCGGATAAAGACCCCTCTAAAATGGCAACCAGACCCGGAACGAAAATGGACTACGACCTACGAGTATGCACCTGGAATGTAAGGACACTATACGCCAGGTGCTACTCAAAAACTTTAATCTGTTCTCGCGCGGTACAAGGCATACATTACCGCGATCCACTAGATACGATGGATAGGATCAGGAAGAACGAAAAGAAAAGATTGCGACATTTATTACAGCTGTCATCAAAGAATGCACATGTTGGGATGCGGATTCGTCGTGGGAAATCGACTCAGGTCGAAAGTCATCGATTTTAAGCCGATTAGCGATCGCCTGACTGTGATCCGCATCAAAGCTACCTTCCAAAACATCAGCCTAATATGTGCACCACACGCCCCTACCGATGAGGCTGACTCGGAGTAGTCTTACGACCTCCTGGACGGAGCCTGTCCGGAGTACGATGTCAAAGTCGTTCTCGGAGACTTAAATGCTAAAGCCGGGAAAGAAAATCTCTCTTGGGGGTATTAGTTGGAAAGCATAGCCTCCACGAAACGACAAAGATAACGGCTTCCGACTTATCGACTTTGCTGCAGCTCGTAATACGGTAATAACTAGCACTAGATTCCCCAGGCGAAGGATACACACAGCAACCTAGCGATCTCCAGATGGTCGAACCGCCAACCAAATCGACCACGTGCTAATTCGCGCAAGGCATGCATCAAACATCTTAGACGTGTGAACCTTTTGAGGTGCAATCGTGGACTCTGACCACTTTCTTGTTGTGACAACGTTCAGAGCACGACTGTCGAACGAAAAGAAAACGGAAGAAATTCAACATTGCCTGTCTTAAAACATCTGAGAAAGCCAGAGACTACAGTGAGCAATTGACCGGGAAACTCTGCCGTACCTCCAGCCACAAGCGCCAACGACCAGTCGAACTTGTATCGCGACATCATTAAGGAGACCTCCAAGACCACCATATGCGCCGAGTACTGTACGATAAGTAAAAAAGCGTTATTGATACTGTTCACTTTCGAGAGAAAAATTCTTCGGAGGATATTTGGTCCTATATGCGAAAAGGGCGAATGGAGGAGAAGGTTCAATCGAGAATTTTACGAGCTGTCTCAAGATGTTGATGTAGTCCAAAGAGCCAAAGCGCGTCGACTACACTGCCTCGGCCACATCAAGCGAATGGACAACAACGCTTCAGCCAAGAAAGTCTTCGAATCCCAGCCCGCAGGTTCGAGACGACCAAGAAGACCGAACCTCCGCCACAGGGACCAGGTGGTTACAGATGCAAGAGCGCTTGGTCTCGAAGACTGGAGGGAGCGTGCGAAGGACCGCAACCGATGGAAGACCGCATATGTCAGGCAGCGACCCTCCATGGATGGGGAGCCGGATAAGTAAGTAAGTAAGGATTACTATCTATTTTAAAATAAAAAATAAAAAATCTGCTTTTCATCCGGCAGTTCCATAATATTTTTTGTTTTAGATTTTCCAACATTGCTCCTTTTCTATCTTAATGTTGTTTCTAAGAAAACGCACTTTGTGATTTTTAATTCTTTTAATTTTTTTGTATGGTTTACTCACTTTGAGTTCTTCTTTTCAACTAACTTACTATTTATATAATATTTGTTAAATACTAAACGAACTGTAATGCTTATATTAATACTCAAATTGTCAGCACTATTATGTAAATGACATCCGATTATACAGCTCTATGTTATCGATTTCTGACATTTACAAATATAGAAGTAGCTAACATAATGTGGGTTCAATGATTCTGTTCGGAACAGATTAAAATACTTTAGAATAGAAACGTACAGGATTTTGCTGTTCAATGAGAAATTTTCTGTTCTAAACTGTTCCGGTTTGGTGTTCAATCAGTCTGCTTGGAACACTTTAGAACAGGATTTTCTGCACTTGCTTTTTAGGTAGAACAGGTTAGAACAGATTTGTGAGAACTGTCAAAACCAATTGTTGTTGTTAAAAAAAACATTACGGTGTTAGATTTATTTGATAAATCAATTTTCGTGTCGGAATCATCTCAATTTCGTGAAAAATATTTTTTTTAAATAAATTCAACTCTATTTCAGATTATTTTTAAGAATGTTTCTACATAAATAAACGAACTTGAATTTTAGGTAAAAATAATTTTTTTTATATTCTCTGTCAGATGACTGACTGGTCTAAGTTGTTCTATCTTGTTTTGAAGTTTCTCACGAATCTGTTCTGTTCTGTCCTGTTCTGTTCTATTCTGTTCTAACTTTTTCATCACTGAACAATCTTATAAGTAGGCTAAGTACACGTTTCCGGCCTTCTGAATTTAGTCACAATCGAGAAGAGTCGTCAAATAAAAGAATTAACTTTGTGAAGTAAAAAAACTGTGTTTTATTACCAACCAATCACAACAACTGGCGACGAGGATTGGATATTGGTCAAACGGTTGGTAATAAAAAGAAATTGATACTTGATAAATATTTGCTGTGCTTTTTTATCCATTTGCGATTGTTGCAAACCTACAAGTTTTTGTTTGGTCTTTAATAAAAAAAAGGAGTCTGCTGCTGCGTTGCTTGGGTTGCGGTTGCTTGCTGCAAACACGTACTAAATGAGCCAGCTACTGTGCTATTTATTTAATTGTTGCTGCTTATGTGAAACGTGTTACCTGTCCAAAAATGACACAGGAGCACCCATTGCCGGTGGAGGCCCACCGAGTTTTTCAAATTTCACGATCAAATGTTTCGATGAGACTAAAAGCTAATTTAAACGATGGCTAAAACGTCTTTAGGGGGCATTTACGATTTTCAACATAAAAGATGCGTTGATAAAAGTAAATTACCTGCTACATTATATAGGAGCTGAAACCTTTGACCTACTCTGTGACCGAATTTCTCCAGAGACACCTGAAAGCAAAACTTACTAGGATCTCGTAAAAGTGCTTAAGAAGCATTACAATCCGCAACCTTTGGAAGTTGCGGAATATTATAAATTTCACCATAGAGAGCAATTAGAAGGCGAATCCGTTCGAGATTACGTATCTACTTTACGAAAAATGGCCATCCATTGTAATTTTGGCACATATTTGATGACTGCGCAACGAGACGGCGATCCAAAAAACGTTGATACATGCGGTATCAAACAAACAGCGGTACAATAGAACCACATCAAAAAACCAGAGTAACCATCAGAAGAACAACAACTACAGATCGCAGAATTCATCACGTGGTCAGAATCTGATTCTGTAATTTTGTAAAAAAAAAAAAAGTAAAATGTTTTCGATACGAGGGCCCACATCTTGCCAATGTTTGTTTTCACATTAATACGGTTTGTAATTTGATTAACGTGCGTGGTCATCTAGAAAAATTTTGTTTAAAAAAACGTAACAAAAACAACATATAAATCAATTAGAGGATGACTACATACAGAGAAGAAGAACCTATAGTTTTTATTAACACGTTATGTGCTAAAAATGTTTTTCAAATATGGACAGACTTGCGTATGAGAACAAAATAATTAAAATGGAAATTGATAGTGGGGCCGGCGTTTCTGTATTAAGTTATAATGATTTTCTTAAAAAATTGCCAATTAAATATTCTAAAATCAAACTGAGTACATATAATAATTCTATCTTAAATGTTATAGGTGTTGCAGAGGTTGTTGTTGCTCCTCAGGCCAGGGATATGCAAAACAAAATTGAGAAGAGATTACAACTGTACATTGTGGATTCCGATAAGCATCCACTTTTTGGAAGAAATGGTTATTTGCATTCAATGGTCTGCCAATAATTAAGATGTTTGACAAAAATTGCGGTAAGATGAAAAATGAGAATTGTAACAGGTGATAAATGTACCTTTTGCGCTCCGTGATCCTATAAGAAAATAAACTGAAAATTTAGTGAAGCAGGGTGTGCTTACAAAAGTGGATCACAGTGATTGGGATACGCTTGCAAATGGCAAAATACGTCTTTGCGGCGATTTCAAAATTACTTTGAATAAATTTATGGTTCCGATCGAGCATCCTTTCACACAATAGATGAACTTTTTCATGCAATGAATGGAGGTGAAAAATTTTCGAAGGTTGACCTTCGCCGTGCTCATTTGCAATGGAAAGTAAGGGAGGAGGATCAGAATAAGTTGACGTTATCTTTATTTTTAGACCTTTGGTACGGTCTCAGCTGTGCGCCAGCAAAATGGCAAACGAAAATTGAAGCGATTTTAGCTGGGGTCGAGGGTGTAGGAGTTTTTATTGATAATATGCGTAACAGGGCCCGATAACAAAACTCATTTGGCTATATTAGAAGCAGTGTTTCGCGCTTTACCTCATATGGACTCCGGATCAATTCCGAAAAAATCAGATTATTTTAAAGATTCAATTGAATATTGCAAGTTTAAAATACATAGATAAGTTTGAGATCCATAATACAACCAGAAAGACCGATGCTATTGTGAAGGCTCCACGCCCCACAAATGTTTTCGAAGTTCGGTCATTATTAGGATTAGTTAACTATTATGGTAGGTTTCTACGAAACCTCTCTGATGTTCCCGAGCCATTGCATATGTTGCTGCGGAAAAATAAATATTTTCAACGATGCAGCGATTAAAAAAGAAATAGTTTCGGATAGGTTTTTGGTTCATTTCCATAAAGAGAAGTTTTTGTGCTTATCAACAGATGCTTCGCCAGTATGTGTGGGTGCAGTTTTTTCTCACATCTACTCAGATGGCAGTGATAGATCGACCTACCCAGTTTGCTTCGCAGGCTTTATTGGATTCTCAACGCAAATGATCTCAGATTGACAAGGAGGCTTATTGTATCAATTTTTGTTCAGAGGACATTTCATACTGTATACGGATCATAAACCGCTGGTCCAAATATTTTCAGCTGATACAAGCTGAAATATAGAATATGTCTGCCACGTGTATGCAACATTATGTTATATATTTACACCATAAAATGCAAACGCTCCGAACAAAATGCCAATACTGATACAATGTCGCGTCTGCCTATTATGGAAAAAAATAGTATGAAAATTGAAGTATCTGATTTGTTTGAATTAAATCAAATAGAAGCATTGCCAGTTACTGACAATCATGCCGAAGAGACTAGAAAAGATCCACAATTAAGTAAATTACTAAATGGTTTCCAGAAGTGTACCATGCTTTATTCAAATTTTCGATTTGGTATTAACCAAGACGAATTTTCTATTCAAAGTGGTTGTTTAATGAGAGGCTTACGTGTGGTTATTCAAAAAAAAATTTCAGAAAAGTGTACTTGAGGAGCTGGTGGTCAAAAATTGATCAGCAAATTGAACATTATGTCGAAAATTGCACAAGTTGTAAAACTAGGAATAATCCACGTAAAGTTAAAATGCATCATTGGTGCTATCCATCTAGCCCTTCGGAAAGAGTCCATCTGGAGTTTGCTGGCCCTTTCATGGGAGTATATTCATATTTTCAAAAGTATAACCACAGATACGACCCTTCCAATATTAAAAAAAATGTTTTCGACATTTGGTGTGCCCAAAGTCATATGTACAGACAATGGTACCCAGTTTACCAATGTAAAATTTACAAATTTTTGTAAATCCAATAATATTGTACATAAGCGTACTGCAACGTAACCATTTTTCTGATGAGTCATCCTAGCGAGGTTCCAGATGAGCAGCAACAACCCCCACTAACAAATACACCGGAAACAGTTGACAAAAATGAGATTGCAAATAATCAAAAAAACGATTTAACTGTTTTCGAAAAAAAAATCCTTAGGAAAAACTTAAGAACATTTAAAAGAGATGTAATTATTTTCTGAAGAGTAATTATTATCAACTTGTTAACACAAATAATATATTATATAAGAATTCAAATAATGTAAACATTCATAAATATTGAAAATAAATAAACTTTGAATTGAATTGAAGATGAAAAAATGTATAAATGAATCAAAATAAATTAGCAAGATTGAAACATGAACACAGCCGTTTACGTGTCTGCCAAATTGGCTCGGGATAATGAAGTTCACCTGATGGATAGCAGAATACAAAGGCAGTGTGAAAACGAATGGGGGGATCGAATGTACAATTCACGTGAATAGCAGAATAGGGCTGATAATCAATCAATCAATAATTAAAAATAAAACAGTAAACGTGTATCCCTTCTGACAAACTTGCTGACGATTTAGGCAGTACCTTCTCGTCAATATTTTTATATCAAAGGGAAATTACAAGCATTTGCTAAACAAACATAATTTTTTTTTCGCAGTATGTTGTCGAAAGACACGGAAAAACACTTTTGCCACAATACCTAGGCATGTATCGCATTACTGTTGAGAGTGTACAATATTACTTTGTGGTAATGCGAAATGTATTCAGCTCACATCTAACCATCCACAAGTATGTTTTTTTTTTCTGAATATGCACACGTTCAATTACATTGTTTTTTTTTTCTTAGAAAATTCGACCTGAAGGGTAGCACAGTTGATCGAGAAGCCTCAGAAAAAGAATTAGAAAAACAACTACCAACCTACAAAGACAACGATTTTATGAAACAAAAAATGAAGCTTGAAATTGGTGAAGATGCCAAAAGGAAACTATTGGAAACTCTTAACAATGATGTTGATGTACATTTTAAAATTCTTTCTTTTTCTTTTTTACTTCGAGTTTTTCAAAAACTTTTTTTTATATTTTTAGTTGTTAACAAAATTGCACATTATGGATTACTCACTTCTAGTTGGTATACATGATTCTGTTCGAGCAGAAGAGGAAGCTTTGCAAAGTGAAAATTCGCGTGAAGCTGGAGGGCGAAGTGAAAACAGCGAAAGTGAAGAATGTGATAGCGGTGAAAGGTAAATGCATGTTTGTTTTTTTTATTTTTCTGTTCATTCAATTCTATTGTAATTCTTGTTACTGTTAAAAGGCGTAAGAATTTGTTGGTTTTAAATTTTCAATTTCTTCCCATTGTTGAAAATCTGTTTAAGTCACTTTTTTTAACAAACTATCTAATTTGGAGAATATTTCTCCTGATTTAAAAAACAATGTATTCTACAATATCATTTTAAATTGATATAAGTGTGGAGAAATCTTTATTGACCAATGTCTTATTGTGATCAAACTCTAAATATTTAATTTTCTATTTGTTTTTTATTTTCTTCGCAGGTGGACTTATAGCACTCCACCAGACTCACCAAGGGGAGGAGCTCAATATAATGAAGTAACGTATGAAATCGATATATATGCCATTCCGAGTATAGAAGGTATGCATTCATTAATTTTAAAAATTAAGTTATTACTTAATTGTAGGCATCATAAAATTAACAAGCTGTAATTCTGGTTTTGTCCTTACTTAAGCTAACTTAATATACACAATTGGAAGATCTTCCAATATTGGCAGATTTTTCGCAAAAAAATTACACCAATTTTCTATTAACCATGTAAACATCTAATTTTATCTGTCAAAAGTGACAGAACAAAAAATTGGCCGCGAATCGTCACCAATTTTCTATCAAAAAGTTGGCCGACTTCTTGCAATCGTGTGAACTCGTCTAAGCCCACATTTTTCTTAATTTCGATTAATTGGATAATTGACGACTAATTGGATATTAGATGTTTTATTTTTTTTTAATTAATTTTTATTTAATCTTAACTTATAACTATCTTAAAGCTAGACAAAAATGTTTAAAACTACCCTTATTATAAATAACTTACAACATATTTACTGGCCCATTACGGGCGCTTTAACTAAACTATATCTCTTAATACTAATGTCTTCCGACCTTAAATTTATTTTAATTAATTCTAATTATTTTATTTTATTTTTGTTTTACCAAGAAAACTTTTTTTTAAAAAATCGGTCTCGTATCATTTTTCATTTTTTACTTATAAACTACCTAAATCTAGACTAAAAATAATTAAAACTAGATGCAATTAACTTATATACTAACTAAAACTAACTTAAACTACATAAGATACCTAAACATACCCAAAACCACTTAAAACTACTTAAAAACTAGAACAGCCACAGCAGCATTTTTTTCGTTTTTTAATTTTTTTGTTTATATTTTGCATACGCATGCAGACACACAGATACATTCACCCCATACATACATGTACATACGTACATACATATATGTACGCACATACATGTACAATTACGCAGGTAGATGCACATATGCCTCCGCATACATACATATTTTTAATTTTTTTTTTGGTGCCACCCCGACTTTTCCCTATACCTAATTACCCTAAATGTATGTAAGTCGGCCAAGACATACCATCTTAATCGACTTTAAATATCACGATGCTGTTCAGAGAGCCACCAGAACTGGTTCTCCTGTTTCGCCCTATCCCTTCGGTCCCGATCGGACACAGTCCTACTAAACCGAGGGCGCTCCCCTCCACCTTGGAGACGTCTCGACCATACAGGAGTCGCCTATCTACAGTTTTACGGCTGACGTGGTAGATAAGCGGAACCGCCATTCTATCCTGTATCAGCCCTCGACTGTCTAAATAGAGGAATGCCTCAGGAGGTATGTAACCACTTAACCACGTACTCAAAATATTCGTTATTGGAGTAATAAGCCCCAAAAATTAAGCTGTTAGTTGAGGACATCGCTCTTGCAGTGTGACCCCTAATCAGCTTAAACAAAAAATTATCTATTCTGTTTATGTTGGCTCCGTTGTATAGAACCTGGTTGGAATAATATCTTGTGTACTCCGACTCTGGTGTCCTGTGTACTCCAAGGCAACGTCTAAGACATTGCCTCTCAAACACCCGAATCTTTTCCATTTGAGATGGGGCAACGTGAACCACACCGGGCATCCGTAGGCAATCATCGGCCTGATGAGGGCCATGTAACAAATCACCTTCACCCCGCTGTCAAGACGGCTGCTATAAAACAGTCGTTTTGTCAAGGCAATTGCTCCCCTAGCTCTGACCAATGCAGCACCTATATGTCTGTCGAAATACAGGTACTGATCCAACCAGATGCCAAGGTACTTTACTACACTTTTACTCGCCAGTGGATGTCCATGTGGTCCGACGATCACCAGCTTGCGCCAGTTCTTTCTCGTATCCCTTGAGCCGCTAGACAACGGAGTCCTAAACAAAATAGTTTCTGATTTCTGGAAGTTGATTTTCAACTTCCAGTCATCACAATATCGCTGAATCTGAGAAGTCACTGCAAAAGAATTTTGATGACCGCAACTGTATTAGTTGTGCTGTACGCAACTAGATCGTCGGCGTACGCAATTGCCTGAGTTAGACTACCTATCAGATCGCTGGTGTAAATGCTGAATAGAATGGACGAGTTAACCGCTCCTTGCTCAAGACCATTCTTAATATTAAAAATTGCGGTAGAAGTTACATTTCCACTCTTGTCAACAAACTTTCTACCATTTAGCATGCCATAAAGCATATGCAATAGAGTTTTACTTATACCTGGAAAGTTTTAGATAAAGACCTTCTAGCCATACGGTGTCAAAGGCCTTTTCAATGTATATTAGATGTTCTTGCCATAACATCATCCAATTTTTAATTTGCAGATATTTTTTTTAATTGGAGGAGAAAACAACAAAATTAAAAAAAAAATTGTTTGTACTTATGTACACGCGCTAGAAGTAAAACTTCCCTAATTTAAAATAATTTTTTCTTTCATAATTCTATGCCAGCTAAAAGATATTTAAATTTCATGGAAACCGGTCAAAGAACAATGAAGTTGACATTTTTTGATACCAGCCCCGAACTTGCATTAATACATCGCCCATAATGACCTTATCTTCCAATTATACAAACGTCACCATCGCGTCGTTCGAACTTTGATTCATGGTTCAGTAATTTTAAATTACATACATTATATTACTCCATATAAATCTGCGAAATACCTACTGAACCTTTGGCAAGGAGACCATCGACTTAAACATTACACTCATTAATACAAAACAATATACACTAATGTTAAATGTATATGAACATCAACAAAACTACCAATACAAATTGCCTACAAAAAAAAATGAATCAACAAACAAAGCAAAAAAAAAAAGAATTTTTCATTGAATATACACACAATTCCTGTAGCTTACAGAATGAGAATCCACTAACATACCAACAAAAATATTGTCAGCGAGTCGCAAAACGTAGATACATACGTATTAGAGATCTGCAACGAATGGCTTGAAAGCACTTCCAAGCCGTTTTATATTTTTTCAAATACACTATTCGCTGCATTCACATCTTGAAAAACAAAAGAAATGAATCATCATCTCATACCAAAATAATAGAATCGTATATTTACTCAAAACGAATACACCATTTGATTTTTTTTTCCCAAATGCATTGAATACAGCGAGTTTATATCGAATACACCGAATACACCAAATCATATACTAACACACCAAGCGAACCGAAATGTTTCAATTATTACAGCATGTAAGGTTGAACAAAAAAACTAAAGAATCTTTGGGAAACTGATGGCGTGGTTAAAAAAGTAATGAACGTTTGAGATGTCTGGATTTTTTATCAAGGTCAAGGTGAATAAAGAAAGTGAAAATTTTAGGCTAGATTTTGGGGTAAACACTATTGGGAAGGGTTAAAACTGATTATATTTAAAGGCTGAGTGAAATCCACAGTGATTTAATAATTATTCCTTTGAATAATAATCAAAACAATTTTCTTCTTTTCAAAATAGCTATTTAGATAATTTTTATAGAAAGCTTATTTTACGAGTATATATACATAAGTAAGTAAATTTGAAGCATAACGGTTCACCCGATTAAGCTCAAGATCATAGTAAAGTAGTCGCCAAAAGAGATCTTATTTTATGGAGGTAGGATATTTATAACAAACATATAACATGTATTATATGTCCCCTTTCACACAGGAAAACCAGTAGCTGGAGAGTTTTTTGACGTTTTCCTTTAATTGCCTTGTACCTTTCACACGAAGAAACTGAGGAGGAAACTAGGAAGATTTTGTTGGGCTAATTGGAATGCAAAGCAAAACGTCAAAAAAATCTCTTCAAATCGTTGACCGGTGAGTTTTTTTCATTCCCATTACTTCTCGCCAACAACTCCCAGTTGCCGGCAACTCAGTTTCCTTGTGTGAAATGGGACTATGTATATATTATTATGTATACATACGTATATATATTTTTTTATAATGAGCACACACTCAAGGGGATTTTTGCTACCCTTATTATGCCAAGACACAGTGTGAGCATAATAAGTTAGTGATGATAACCTTAATCTGAAAGAAAGCTATGCATATTTCATACATATACATATGTATACAAAAATATTTCTATAGGTAAGCATTTAAATTGACTTACATCATTTAAATCCATTTTAACAATTATTAAATAAATTTCAGCAATTTTTTTAACTTGCACTAGAAACAAGCGAGCATTAATTCATACACATTCGTTCAAGTCATTCACTGTACTCAGTCACCCCTATTAATAAAAAAATGCTTAGTCCATGGACTTACAAAATCAATGAATAAGACTAAAATTTCTTGTTAATAAAAAATCGAACAAAATCTTCCATCTTCTTTGTCCCTGTAAATTTTGTTCTTAAATGTCAATTTAAGTTGGTAAACGTCAACTAGCAGAACTTATGTTTTATTAATAGCATTTCGCATGCTTATTAATTTGGGTGAGTGTGTTTATAACTGAAATGTTCTGTTTGTAGTTTTTGTATTTTTTGTATTTTTCCAATTGATTCAATAAGAGGCACCAAACAGTGTATTTGATTTTATACTCGGTTCATTCGCTGTATTCGGTGTTTTATAACTGTTAGGCTTGTCTTGTTCTATTTGATTCAAGCATTCAAGCCTAGGAGAGAAACCAAGCAGTGTATTCGTTCTATTATAAAGGTATCGACTGGTGTGCAGTGTTTGTTTTTTTATAAAAGTGTATTCATTTTCAGTGTAGATTACTTTCTATGCATGCAACGAACAGAATACAGCTAAGTACTGTGCTTGGTAAGGGAAGGCAAATTAATGTATTCATGCAGACCTCTAATACATATCATGAATAAGAAAACAAGATTACGACATCTCTTTTTTTGTGTTATTTTATTGACGTCATAAGAGATCAAAATCCATTAATCCACATCGGACAAACAACAACAATTTCCAGATTTTTTTATCTCTGGTGACGTCAATAAAATAAGACAAAAAAAGTGTCGTAATCTTACGTCAGATGGCGGTCCAAGAAATTATTTTAGCCGCAACGTACGTAGTAACCTTTCAAGATTTCAAATTGGTGTTCACACCAACGATTCCACGTTTTCGTCTCTTAAAAGCACAACAAAAACCATTTTTGTTTATTGAATCCATCAATCCAAGTCACGTTGTCAAATAAAAATGTATACTCTTTCTTTTTATCTCCTTATCGTTAGAGTGAAAGATCGTAATCGAGATCTCGCCTCGGTTGACTGCGTTCACATCATACAATTTCAGTTTGCGAATTTTAACTCGTATGAGGTGGCGGGGTAGACAAAATTGATCAAAATTGAAGAAGTATCTGCCCAGTGAGTAAAAATGCAATGTTTGTAGATTGAAATAAATATATAAATAATAATTAAATGCGAGTTTTCATTAATTAATAAATCAATATTTTATTTTTACTATTACTCATAGAGATACCTGTTTTTTTGTTATCACAACAATTTCAAACGGCTACTGTCATCTTTTCTTTTCTATTCCAGATAGTATTTTTGTTTCTTTATTCATTCCATTCTAGATATTCTGGATAAACTTTTCATCTTTTCCATCCATTCTATTCCATATTTGGAATTGTTACCGAATTATTTAAAAACAAAATAATATACAACCTAGCCATCCCGACGATCGACAGCAACGATATAAATAAGCAGCGCGACAGCGACATGGCATATTATTTGATTGTTAGATTTTTTGTATAGGATAGAGAAGGGTAACTTTTGTATGGACAAAATCATAAAAAGAATACATAATATGAAAATATGAGAAATTCATTTAGTTAGAGAGAGAGATACGAAACCTTTCTTTTTAGTGGGTATTTTCTTGTGCCGGATTAAGAGTGTGTCCAAAGGTTACGACTCAAAGAGACACCTGCTGATTTGCAAATTTCCTTGCAGGGCGAGTTAGGCTTAAAAGTTGAGTCTGACAGAATTCGAAAACTCAATCTCAATTAAGAGAGGGATTAACGCCTGATTAGGTCAACGATCCTGGAAAGATGGGTTTAGCAGATATTTCTGTAGAATGGTGGCTGCAAATTGTAAGGGAAAAGTATGATGAAGAAAGAAGTAGGATTTTATTCTATAGCGAGTACTTGAACAGACCAGACATATTTATTAAAGAAAATTTTATTTTTTTTTATTAACGAATTCTGTGTTAAAATAAATTAAAAAAAGTACCTACAAGAGTACATATACCCAAACGCCTTAAATATTTATATATAAACTTGGTAAGTTTATTTTAAAAAAACCGCTCTAAATCAGCCGTCCTATAAAATTTTCATTTTTTTTATTAGAAAAAGTCGGCAGTCGTAAATTATTACGGCTGCTCGATTAATTTATCCCGGTTCCCGGAAAGTTTAATTAAAACCAAGTGCAACAGTACCAGGTGCCCAAAAAAAAAAAAAAAAGAGAGAAAGAAAAGGAAGGCCAAGACAGTTAAAGCGGCACAACGACGGCCAGCGTACCGTATAGGGTACCTACACCGTTCATCAGAACAAAGCAGAAGTTTCGGCAGCAATTGTTGCTTACCTACGATAGCCCAGGTGGTAAAACCACCCATACCGAGAATATCGGAAATTCAGGTGTCCCAGGTTCAATTCCCTACCAAAGCAGGAACAATATTTTTTTTATTTCTTTACAAAAAAAAAAAATATATTAAATTCTTTTTATTTCTTTTACTAAATAATTGGCAAAGCTTCCTTCAGAAGAATTAAAAATTAAATACTAGTAATTTTAATTTATTAACGGTGGTTACCTTTTGAATTAAGCCTCAATTAAGAGATATTAATTCGCGAAACGTACCTATAAATATCGATTTCATTTCGCGCACAAAAAAAAAATAATCTTTAGGTACAGTATATTAATGATAAAATAAAGTGCTTCGTACAACAAGGAATATAAGTGCCTAGTCTCATCAACCAGATCGTCCAGCTGCAGTGGCCACTACATTTGGATTTCAGGAGGTGAGTTTGGTTGTAATACGAAAATATAGTTTGAAGCAAATTTGAATATTTTTTGTTACATATATATGTATATATGCACGCTCAAAAAAAATAAGAGCAATACCTATTTATGATTTAAATCAATTCGCGAAGTGAAAAGGGGGTTATTTAAAGGGGGATCAATGTAATTAATAATTTAGAGATAAAGTGAGACAAAAGAGTGAACCGCGTCACCAAATTAACAATAAATCGAAGACGATTTAATAAAAAATTAATAAAAGTTTAATTCAAAGAAACCGGGTTGCCACTTTAAAATATAGATATTGTTTTTTTCTAAATTTTGATTTTTTTTTAATTTTTGTTGAATGGGCATACATTTTACTATAATTACTTACATATGTACCTAAGCGACCAGAGTTTAATTATACATTATAATAAAAGTTGAATGTTAATTGATAAAATGAATCATTGGATTTATAAATTTCGTCGAATGTAAGTTTAGAAAAACGATGAGGAAGTAAATGCTTTAATGTAAAGGATGGGAGGATCTGGATGTGAGGGGTGATGAACTGAGGAAGGAAGAAGCCTTGGAAAGGGGTTGCTCTGGCGAGGGAGTCAACCAAGGCAGGGAGGGTAGAGGCGATTTCTCGCGCATCAATACCAACAAGATGCAATAAGGCTGGTAAAACATTTTTTTTGTAGCAAGCTCTTGGTCCAAGAACCACACCCGTCGCTGAGCTAGGGTTTTATTTTTTTGTACCAGCAAGGACCTTAAGTCAAACCAGCTCGTAACAAATGGCGCCCGCAACGTGGAGCTCACCATCCTAAGATGGTGAGCCTATATATACATACATAAGCCAATTCAATTCTTTATTTGTTTTTTTTTTTCATAAAGTAACTTTAATAATACCTACTTTTTTCTTTTTTATTCTCAATTCATTAAATTTTTTATTTTTTTTTCTTTAGATTCAGTTGGATCTTTATTTTAGTTGCATCTGCCTTCTGAGTCCCGGTTACTAAGTGTAAAGAACTTGGTACCGCGTTGCAACAAGGAAGATGCAACCATACAATCATTTAATAAAAACAAGTGTGGGCTAAACAGTCTGAGTCTTTGGGTACCTGTTCAGCAGGTATCCAAATGGCAAGACAACTTGGCACACACTTACATTGCTCTCACCTGTTGGAAGAGACCTGTAGATGCGAGACTTTTCTCCAGCGATCCTTCCAACAGAATTTAAACAAATTCTCCAAGGTTTTCAGATGCCTTCACCAATGAAAGCTTTGTCGGTCGTTGACCTGAAAACTGAGGAGAACATTTTCTAATAGTTTCAGTTTAGTTTATTTTATTTTTTTTATTTTCGGCTCGACGAACAACGGCTTTTTGCTTAAGGTCGGTGGTCACCCTTCTCGTATCTGATCTTCTCATCCTTTTACATTACATGAAACATAGTTTTTGAAACATACTTTTATTTGATAATTTATTTTTTTATATTTTTTTCATGAAGAATTTTTTTTACATATATTTTTATAATTTTTTTGATATAAACATTTTTTTTACATATTTTTTTTATTATAAAATTTTTATTTGTTTCTTTTAAATTGGTTTTGGTGGTATTTGAACCAAGGATTCAAGGGAGTGAATTTGGAATTTTTGGTAGATTTTCGGTTAAAAAATTGGAATAGAGCTGCCAATAAGTTTTTCTTTAATTTTCGATTTTATTTTTAATTGCCAATAGGTTTTTTTTTGCTCTGTTTTTTTTTGATTTTATTTTATTTTTTTTACGGTTTGCAGCCGGCCAATTGTTGGAATCGTTAGGCCTATATTTTTTTTGGATTTTTGATTTTTTTTTAGGTGGAGATTTTTTGTTTTTTTTGTTTTAGCTTGTTTTTTTTTGAGTCGAGTTAGAATTTCAGCTGACGAGTCTTTCAGCCTTTTCGAGGGAAACAAATTTGCAGAAGTGTACCTTTGGGGAGAGGAATGAGTAGAGGGCGTCGGGTTTCAATCCACGACGACTTGAACGTGATTTTGGCCCATTCTGAAGCTAGGTTCGAAGAATTTTACCGACGGTTTCGGAGAAGTATTGATCGTTTCGACCTGAACAATTCCTTTTCATTCTCTGAGAATTTACACTCCATAGTTTCAAACTCCACTTCAAATATGTCTAACGATAATTCAGCTATTAGTGACGAAGTGCAAGATAACGAAGCAGGCAATAGTTTAAATACCAGAACTGCTCAAGTAGATCCAACAAATGAGTTAGCTACTAGAATCGAAAGGAGTATGCTTGATAATCAAGTTAGGTTGTTTCAGCAGATGGACGTTTTTATGGTGAACGTGATAAGGAAATTGGAAAGTTTGAATATCCCTGCACAAGGTCAAGTCGCATCGACTACTCGCGACGGGATAGGTACCGCTAATGAAAGCACCGCCAACAATCCTTTCCAACCGCCGACTTCCGCACCTAGAAATTCCGCCACTCCTTCAAATTTTAGCTCAACGGAATCCTGTAGGCTCGATCGTTGGAACATAAAGTATGACGGAACTGATAATGTCTCAGACTTTCTTTTTAAAGTAGATCGGTTACATTCAGCGTCATCATATTCGGACGAACAGGTCACGGCAAACTTCCATATCCTATTGAACGGAAGAGCGAACAAGTGGTTTTGGGGATTTTTGCGCAAAAATCCAACTGCAAGGTTATCCGAATTGAAGATGGCTATGAAAAAGGAATTCGGGCGGTTGGAAAGCGACGTGGAAATTTACATGAAATTGCTTATTCGCAAGCAGGGTTTGAAAGAATCGTTCGACGATTTTTATAATTCTGTTGTGGGTCTTAACGACCGTTTGAAAGAGCCGTTCGATGAACGAAAACTTGTAGACGTGATTCGCAATAATGTAAAGGATAAGTTAGGTGAAATTCTGTTGTCAGCTAACGTGAAGAATATCGAAGAACTTCGGAACAAGGCTAGAGAGGCTGAGAGGTTTCTAGCAAAGCGAACTTCTTTCCAAAAAAGCGTTCACGAGATTGTGGTCGAAGATGGAAAAGAAGAATTCGATGAAGAGTGCGAGGAAGTTGCAGCTATATCATCAACCCGAAAACGCACCTCAACACCTGATTATGTTTGCTGGAACTGCGATGAAAAAGGTCATGCCTACCATTTTTGCCCATCTCGGGTAAGAAATTTATTTTGCTTCTTGTGTGGTGCAAAAGGGGTAAACACTATTGAGTGCGGAAAACTAGCGGGAAACTTCTCGAGAGACGAAAGAAAGAAAGGGGAGATTCGTTCCTCAAGGAATTACCCCGAAAACCCACAGAATTAATCGAACCAAAAAAATCCCTTTCCTGTTCAGAAGTTTCACCAGAGACTATTGTTCCTACTAAGATCTTGGAACGAACAGAACTTATTAATCCAAATGTTTCTCAGTCTCATCCTGTTAATACATATAGTTTAAAGTCCCTTCATCAGCGAAAGTTGAATTATTATAAAATTCGTTCTCGAATTTTTGGGAATAGTAATAAGTCGACTTCCGCTCAGATCCAAAAATGCCGAGATCGGTTTCGACAACGCAAAAAGTTTCGCAAACTAATTGTCGAAACAATTATATCTTCAAATACAGATGGTAGGATGTATGCGAATGTTCAGCTAAACAATGAATCGGTTTTTGGCTTATTGGATAGCGGGGCATCCATCTCTGTTCTAGGTAGCGAGTGTTGGGAGTTGGTTGAAAGAATTGGGGTGAGCGTGAAACCGTACAAAAATGTTGTTCGTACTGCTGATGGTAATGCACATGACATAGTTGGCTATTGTGAAATTCAAACCAAGTACAACGGTATCACTAAACCCCTTTCTTTTTATTTGATTCCCAACCTCACTCAAAAATTGTATTTGGGGATGAACTGATGCCACAAATCAGCGAAATACAAGCCGACGTCGGACATGCTGAAGAGAGTGGGAACTATAAGGATGAGGCTGAGTTGATAAAACTTACACCTGAACAAAGTTTCAAACTGGAAAACGCAAAAAAATTATTTCCTAACTTTGTCGTGCTAGGGCTGGGTAAGACAAACCTTGGTTGTCATGTCATCGATACGGAAAACGCAGTCCCGATCAAATCGCGGCATTATCCACTGTCTCCAGTTCGCCAAGAAGAGGCTTACACTGAATTAGACCGCATGTTAGCGCTTGGGGTTATTGAGGTTAGCAATTCACCTTGGAGTTGCCCAGTGGTTTTGGTGAGAAAACCCGGAAAGATTCGCCTGTGCCTTGACTTTCGAAAAGTTAATGCAGTTACGGTTAAGGATGCGTATCCGTTGCCGCATATCGAGGGTTTGCTCAGTCGTATAAAGGATACACATTTTATCACAGGAATCGATTTAAAGGATGCGTACTGGCAAGTACCACTCGACGAGAAATCTCGAGAAAAAACTGCATTTGCTGTTCCTGGTAGACCGCTTTACCAGTTTAAGGTTATGCCATTCGGGTTAAGCAATGCTGGTCAAACGATGAGTCGAGTTATCGATCAGGCGATACCAAGTTCGCTTCGTGAAAATGTGTTTATCTATTTAGACGATTTGCTGGTATGTACGGCTGATTTCGATTCGCACATACGTATCCTCAACGAGGTGGCTGCATGTCTTCGAAGGGCGAATCTGACCATTAACCTTGATAAGAGCAAGTTCTGCATGCGGGAGATTAAGTATCTCGGATATATTGTTGGTCAAGGTATCTTGAAGACCGATCCTGACAAGGTGGAGGCAATGGTTAATTTTCCCGTCCCCACGACCCTAAGACAGGTTAGGAGATTTTTGGGATTGACCGGTTGGTATCGTCGGTTCATACAAAATTACTCAGATTTAGCTTCACCACTCACTGATTGTTTGAAGAAAACTAAGAAATTCGAGCTAACACCTGCAGCTTTAGAGGGGTTTGCCAAATTGAAGACGGCACTTTCCACGGCTCCGGTATTGTCACAACCAGATTTCAGCAAGCCTTTCACTATCCAATGTGATGCATCTTCGGAGGGAGTAGGTGGTGTCCTCTTTCAGTTGGATGAGAACAACCATGAGAAACCGATCGCTTACATGTCGAAGAAGCTTAATAAATCGCAAAAAAATTACACGGTTACTGAGCAAGAATGTCTCGCAGCAGTCTTGAGTATACGAACATTCAGGCCATACGTTGATGGATTGCCTTTCAAGGTGATCACGGACCATTCAAGCTTAAAATGGCTTATGTCAATGAAGGAGCTGAGTGGAAGACTCGCTCGCTGGAGTTTGGAGCTGCAAGGCTACAATTTTTCCATCGAATATCGAAAGGGATCCCTCAACGTTGTGCCCGATACTCTTTCGCGAATGGATATAGAGGAATTTACTGCAAATGTAACCGTGGAAGAAGATGCGATTGACGAGGTTCCTTCGAAAATGACATGTGGTGAAATTGACCTGGACTCAGCTGAGTTTGATTCGTCGCAATATTCCCAACTGAGGCAGAACATCAATTCTAATCAATCTGCGCTTCCTGACCTAGTTGTATCGGGAAAATATATCTACAAAAGAGTTAGGTTCAGGAATGGTGATGTGAACGAGGAGGACTCGTTATGGCGTCTTTGGTTGCCGGAAACACTCACTCGCAAATGTATTGAAATGTCTCATAATACAAAACTTAGTTGTCATAGCGGCTTCGCAAAAACATATGCCCGGATCAGAGACAAGTATTATTGGCCTAAAATGTTGACAGACATCAAGTCGTTTGTGAGTGAATGCGAAACTTGTAAAATGGTAAAGGCACCAAACGCGATTCTTCGTCCACCTATCACCAAACAGATTGTGACGGAAAGACCTATTCAGAGACTTTACGTTGATTTCTTGGGACCATATCCCCGTACAAAGCGAGGAAATGTGTATGTTTTTATTGTGGTAGACCACTTCACAAAGTTCGTTTTTCTTAAAGCTTTGTCCAAAGCAACATCTTCTAAGATCATAAGTTTTTTAGAAACTGAAATCTTTCACACTTACGGCACCCCTGAATTTATTCACTCCGACAATGGACGTCAGTTCTTATCCAAGGAGTTTAAAAGCTTTTTGACGAACTATGGCATTAAGCATGTGCGAACAGCAGTGTATTCTCCACAGTCTAACATTTTCGAGCGTGTTAATCGTAGCGTTTTGAGCAAACTCCGAGTATTGATTTCCAACGAGCAAAATGACTGGGACGTGCACCTGTCCAGTATCGCGTGCGCTTTGCGTTCTGACGTGCACGCTTCGTTAGGTTGTCAACCATACTTCGCTCTTTTTGGTCAGAACATGATTTCACACGGCTCAACGTACCGATTGTTACGAGACTTAAATGCTTTTCAAGACCCGGAAATGTTAGCCCTGCCTAACGCACTTAAAACTGCCCTTGCCAGACAGAAATTGTCGGATAATATAGTCAGGGCATACGTTAAGTCTAAAAATATTTATAATTCAAGGTCAAAACAAGTGACTTACCGAGAAGGACAAGAGGTTTTTCATCGAAACTTTGCCCAAAGTAATTTCGTGAAGGGAGTAAATGCCAAACTACTTCCAAAATTTTTAAAATCCCGCATACGAAAAGCCGTCGGCAATTGTATGTATGAGTTAGAGACACGCGCTGGAAAATCTTTAGGCATATTTCATGCCAAGGACATACGGCAATAAAGTACCTGAAAAGAAAAAGAAAACATCCACAAAGTATCGATTTTAATTTTCAGAATATGATTTTAACTTATCTAATAGGTACTGATGAACTCCCGGCTATGTTAATGGGTTCGCGACCCACGTTGGTAGATGTTGACAAGGTTTTAATTTTTGTACCTGATCGACAAATTTTTTTATTTATTTCTTTTCCTGTCGACTATAAAAACACCGACCAAACACATTTTTATAAAACCGACCGCACAACAACACTAATTTTGATTTTCCTACGGCTAAACGAAATTTATTTTGTTTTTCCGACGGCAAAACAGCATGTACATACGTACATATGAGCAAATTAAGCAGCTATCTATATTTTTTTTGTTTGTTTACATTTTTTTTGTTGACTGCTGTGGTAACACAATTACATTATTTATTCTTATTCAAACGGAACCTTTATACTCTGGTTATCGCACGGTTTCGTTTTACACACGACACTAAACAGGGATACGACAACATGCCGTCACTTTCACACTACTGGCATTCATTTTTTTTGTAAGATATTTTATTTGTTTTGTTTATAAAATTCCATTTTTTTATTTATCTATTTTACTTGTTTGTTTGCACACAAATTGCATTTATTTAAACAAAACATTCACTTCACTTTTCTTTTGATGTTTTTGTAATTGGATTTTCGTTGTACTTTGCACTTCACAATGCAGTGAACGCGTTTAAAGCAAATTTTTTTTATTCGAGCTGCACCTTGGTTTATTCACTCGCGACCGAACAGTATTTACGTGGGTTCGTTTGCATATTTCATATAACTATATTATATGAAAAAAGCAAAGCCCTGTTACCGAATTATTTAAAAACAAAATAATATACAAACTAGCCATCCCGACGATCGACAGCAACGATATAAATAAGCAGCGCGACAGCGACATGGCATATTATTTGATTGTTAGATTTTTTGTATAGGATAGAGAAGGGTAACTTTTGTATGGACAAAATCATAAAAAGAATACATAATATGAAAATATGAGAAATTAATTTAGTTAGAGAGAGAGATACGAAACCTTTCTTTTTAGTGGGTATTTTCTTGTGCCGGATTAAGAGTGTGTCCAAAGGTTACGACTCAAAGAGACACCTGCTGATTTGCAAATTTCCTTGCAGGGCGAGTTAGGCTTAAAAGTTGAGTCTGACAGAATTCGAAAACTCAATCTCAATTAAGAGAGGGATTAACGCCTGATTAGGTCAACGATCCTGGAAAGATGGGTTTAGCAGATATTTCTGTAGAATGGTGGCTGCAAATTGTAAGGGAAAAGTATGATGAAGAAAGAAGTAGGATTTTATTCTATAGCGAGTACTTGAACAGACCAGACATATTTATTAAAGAAAATTTTATTTTTTTTATTAACGAATTCTGTGTTAAAATAAATTAAAAAAAGTACCTACAAGAGTACATATACCCAAACGCCTTAAATATTTATATATAAACTTGGTAAGTTTATTTTAAAAAAACCGCTCTAAATCAGCCGTCCTATAAAATTTTCATTTTTTTTATTAGAAAAAGTCGGCAGTCGTAAATTATTACGGCTGCTCGATTAATTTATCCCGGTTCCCGGAAAGTTTAATTAAAACCAAGTGCAACAGTACCAGGTGCCCAAAAAAAAAAAAAAAAGAGAGAAAGAAAAGGAAGGCCAAGACAGTTAAAGCGGCACAACGACGGCCAGCGTACCGTATAGGGTACCTACACCGTTCATCAGAACAAAGCAGAAGTTTCGGCAGCAATTGTTGCTTACCTACGATAGCCCAGGTGGTAAAACCACCCATACCGAGAATATCGGAAATTCAGGTGTCCCAGGTTCAATTCCCTACCAAAGCAGGAACAATATTTTTTTTATTTCTTTACAAAAAAAAAAATATATTAAATTCTTTTTATTTCTTTTACTAAATAATTGGCAAAGCTTCCTTCAGAAGAATTAAAAATTAAATACTAGTTTAATTTTTAATTTATTAACGGTGGTTACCTTTTGAATTAAGCCTCAATTAAGAGATATTAATTCGCGAAACGTACCTATAAATATCGATTTCATTTCGCGCACAAAAAAAAAATAATCTTTAGGTACAGTATATTAATGATAAAATAAAGTGCTTCGTACAACAAGGAATATAAGTGCCTAGTCTCATCAACCAGATCGTCCAGCTGCAGTGGCCACTACATTTGGATTTCAGGAGGTGAGTTTGGTTGTAATACGAAAATATAGTTTGAAGCAAATTTGAATATTTTTTGTTACATATATATGTATATATGCACGCTCAAAAAAAATAAGAGCAATACCTATTTATGATTTAAATCAATTCGCGAAGTGAAAAGGGGGTTATTTAAAGGGGGATCAATGTAATTAATAATTTAGAGATAAAGTGAGACAAAAGAGTGAACCGCGTCACCAAATTAACAATAAATCGAAGACGATTTAATAAAAAATTAATAAAAGTTTAATTCAAAGAAACCGGGTTGCCACTTTAAAATATAGATATTGTTTTTTTCTAAATTTTGATTTTTTTTTAATTTTTGTTGAATGGGCATACATTTTACTATAATTACTTACATATGTACCTAAGCGACCAGAGTTTAATTATACATTATAATAAAAGTTGAATGTTAATTGATAAAATGAATCATTGGATTTATAAATTTCGTCGAATGTAAGTTTAGAAAAACGATGAGGAAGTAAATGCTTTAATGTAAAGGATGGGAGGATCTGGATGTGAGGGGTGATGAACTGAGGAAGGAAGAAGCCTTGGAAAGGGGTTGCTCTGGCGAGGGAGTCAACCAAGGCAGGGAGGGTAGAGGCGATTTCTCGCGCATCAATACCAACAAGATGCAATAAGGCTCGTAAAACATTTTTTTTGTAGCGAGCTCTTGGTCCAAGAACCACACCCGTCGCTGAGCTAGGGTTTTATTTTTTTGTACCAGCAAGGACCTTAAGTCAAACCAGCTCGTAACAGAATAAATAAAGAAACACACTCTGTATGTCTATATTGGTTCACATTCGTCAAACATACTGTGAAACACAAATAAGTCATACCAAAATTAGAAACTTGTACATTTCACCCTCCTAACCCATTTTTTACATTGTTGTATTTGTACATTTGGCACTCTATCCAAAAATAGATGTGAAATCGAAAACAAAACAAAAACAAATTACTAAGGCTGTGTTTATGTGTCTATAGGAAGATGAACCGAAAAGATTCTTGTGTGCGTTTTTATCAATGTTGGAAGATAAAAGGAAAAGTTACTTGTGTAAGCAAATGCGAATGACAGCAGGGTTTTCGGCTCTATTTATTTATTTATCAAACTGACAAACATCACTTTTACAAGTGACAATGGACAGAAAATTTTTTCGGAGATTTAGGAAAAGAAATGATTCACAATGCTCAAGGAAATAAGACAAGATTCACTGGAACTATTTCTACAATTCAATGGGATGAATCTTTTCACAACGAGATTTAAGAAAATAATATTGGTGCTAACTGATTTTCAATTACTTTATCTATTAATTAAACATAACGTGACGACATGAATTGTGTATCCTCCTCATAGTTTGACACTAATTTAAACAAGAACTCCTTAACCCACGTATCGTTTTCGTATCACATCCATTGTGTTTAAAGAATAAACTATTCTTACAAATGCATGGTTTCGGATTTGACAGCGGACTTAGGATTCTTTGTATTAGGGGTGGCCGTGGCGCGATAGTTGTATGCTCGCCTTTCAACCTCGTGGTCCCAGGTTCGATTACTGTCGTTGTCTATGTCGTCTTATTTTCCATTAAAAAACAATCCTAAAAATTGTCATAAAATGAGTTCCTGGTTTGCTCATTACATGGTGTTCAGGCATAAGACTAACAACATGTGATTGAGTAATATAGTATACCCATAAATATGACAACGAATACAAAAATAATGCGAATTATAAGGGAGATAGATAAATAAGACACGGAAATTTCTCCGCATTAGTTCAGCCGTCATCCCTGGAGATAAAATCTGAGACAACAACTACTCGTACCTACAGTCTCCGAACATCGCTCCACTCATCTTTCCTATCCTTCTTTCTCTTCTTTCACCTGACGCCCTCGCTGTGTTTAAAAAAAAACATAAAGGGTAATCATAATCCCTTGAGCGTGTGTAGAATTATAAACAAAAAAATTACTGGTCTTCGGTTGTCAACATGGCAGTTTTTTTTTTTTTTTTTTTGTATTCTTGGTAGATTTAATTTGTTTTTTAATGTAATATTAGTTAATAATGAAAAAGTTTAATTTAAAAAGTTCCAACTGATATGTGGAACCGTGTTTGTTGTCTTATTAAAAAATTATAAAGAAGTAGATTGTTTGTGTGTTTTAAAATATAATGACGTTTGCCATTGCATGGAAAGTTTTTACCTTGATGTTTCACTTCAAAAATTGAAAAGTGGAAATAAATGAGAAGCTGCTAAATTCACCGTCCCTCAATATAGCGAAGAAGAAGTCTATGTAACTTTTAAGTTTTTCGAGGTTGTTAATATGTGACAATTAACATTGGGTGAAGATATTTACATTACTCACCCGGAACGTTTCGCAACGAATCGAACGTGATCACCGGGAAACTGCCAAAGATGTTAAAACAACAACATCAGCAAGAGACAAGACCTTCGACGCAACGCTACAACCTTTATAGCCAAAATCGCTCTTAACATCTCTTTGGCAGTTTCCCGGTGACCACGCTCGATGCAATTCGTAGCGAAACGTTCGGCGTGAGTACATTATTGAACCCGCTAAATATCAATTGTTTGTAACGCGGCTAACCCTAAAATCAAGAAGAAGCCTTATAAAAAAAAGGTCGAAACGGATTGGACGCGTAAACAAACTTCGCAGTTCATTCAGGAGATAGCGATAAGCTATGTTTGTGGGATGCGGGTTTTGCAGAGTTTAAGCTACCTAAGGACACAGTTTGGCAGGCTGTTGGGGTCGCCATTGAGATGGTCGTCAACGATTGCAAAGCCAAACCTCCGCACTACCTTCAACTATAACCTTGAGATGTAAACAACAAATCGGGCCAGAGGACGAACGCCAATGTCTTGTTTATATTTTCACAACTAGCTACTTTCGAAATTAATTAGACGAATTGGTAGTAGAAGGGAAAGTGTGGTATGAAAATGCAGAAAATAATGCAGAAAACTCTAGAAAAAGAAGTCGTTCAACAGAAAATTTGCCATCACAGCAGTCAAGAGCTATGAATGTCAGCAAAATAAAGCCAACCACTTGGATAATTGGATCAACAGAACTGAATCCGAAAAAACAAACAATGAACCCAATAAGAAAATTCTTAACGCAGCAGAGTGCGAAAGAAGATTTGGAAGGACATTACACGTTTGTTGGACGACAGGGCAAATCTGTGATTGATTACGGCGCGCTTAAATGGTGACTGTATAGATTTGATAACATCTTTTGAGGCTCAGTGCAAAAGTTAGTCCGACCATATGCCGTTAGTAGTATTGTAGTAGAGTGGGCCACTGAAACTGCAACTGAACGAAAAAAAACGTAATCTTTTTCCAAAATTAAAATGGAGAAATGAGGATTCTTATTCTTATTAAAACAAATTAAATAAAAATTTATCAGAAATGCCTGCGCACCAAAATTCTGAAGCGTTTTCAAATGAAATAACTTCTTGTATTGGGCATTCAAACTCAAAATAAATCAACGAAATTTTAAACAAAATTGGTTTGATTACGAGTGCATTAGATATATAGATAGATTTTTTATTTTTTTATCATAAGGTTTTACAAAATTTGATAAAAGAATAAGGTCATGGCAACGCTGCCGTCTGCCTGAAATGACATTTCTGATTATATGAATAAAGTTATCAAAAAACTTGTACTAACAGCTCACTATTCTTTTGTTCATAATATGTGTCTCTGAATTTTGAAGTGATTTGAAACACAAATAAGTTGAATAAGTTTTATTGATTTAACAAACCAAGATTGATTATAAATATAATATAAATAATAAAATAATAATAAAACAATAAAATAGTTTTTTTATAATAAGAATTAGTTTTTATAATATACAATTTAGGAATACCAGTTTTGACGTGATTTGGAACACAAGAATAGATTTAATGTTTAATGTGTTTATTTTACAGGTATTAGCCTTCTAGAACGACTGCATTAAAGCGCGAACAAAATCATTCTCTTTCTTACATGCAATTCATAAATGTTATAGCAAGAATTGGAACTCCGTTATTTAGAAGCAAACGCCAAGTACAAAAAGCTTTGCTTCTATAAAAGAAATACATTTTATAACAACCAAGCTATCTCTTTAGGCCGTACCAAAAATTCAAAAGAATTCTGGAAAATTGCGTCGGAAATAAACGGATCGAAGTTTGAAATAGGTACATCTATATCCGCAGATGGTCTATCTGTACACTTCCAAGAGTTACTATGCAACAAATCTAGCTTATACTTTGCGTATGCGGAACCGTTAGTCTCAGACGGAATATTAAGCTCCGAAATAACACTCGATGAAATTCAAGATGTAGTTGATAAAGCCCAAAATGGTAAAGCTCCCGGAGAAGACGGCATACCGTACGAGTTTTTTTTTTTAAATGCTTGTCCAGCGCTATGGTACCAGCTTAAACAACTCTTCAACGGAATATTTACAACAGCTACTGTTCCTGCTTCATTTAAGCGATCCGTAATATTTCCTATACATAATAAAGGCGATTTAAACAATCCTTAATACTATTGCGGAATATCCTTCATGAACACAATAAGTAAAATATTCTGTGGTGTTATGGTGAGCAGACTAGACAAATTGGTGGATGAAAATGAAATTCTGACGGAACTCCAAGCGGGATGCAGAAGAAATTACTCAACCGTAGACCACATATTCTGCTAAACCTCAATAGTTATAGCGTTTCAAGCCAGGAAAAAAGGTTTATTAATTTTTTGTAGATTTCAAGGCTGCTTTTGATCTAGCAAATCGAAATATACTTAGGTACAAACTCTCCCGACTGGGCCTTTCATCCAAATTTATTACAGTTCTAAGAGAGATGTATACAGATACTCAAGCGGCAGTGTGGGATGGATCAGATTATTCCCAATGGTTTAATACAGACTCTGGCGCCAAACAAGGATGTCTGCTAAGTGCCCTTTTATTTTCACTTTTAATAAATGATATTGATACTTGCATACCCGATGGAGTGCGAATTGCTAATACCAATGTTAATGTCCTTTTGTATGCAGATGACCTAGTTCTACTATCGGAATCACCTGAAAGCTTGCAGCTAATGATAAACCGCCTTTCAAATTACTGTGAAACTTGGGATCTTACTATTAACATTGAGAAATTGAAAATTATGGTTTTCGCACAAAATTTTCGAAGTGTAGTGAGAGATAATTGGTTTCTTAATGGAAGAAGAATCGAAGTTCTTAAGGAATACAAGTATTTGGGACTGAAAATAAACTCAACCTTGGATCTTAGGAAACATCTCAAAGAAAAAGCTAATACATCCCAAAACTTGGTTAACATAATATGGCGGAAAATATTTACAAACGAAAACATCACACTTTCAACAAAATATAAAATCTCATAGCGTTGTGAAATCGACGCTATGTTATGGTTGTCAAATTTGGGGAACGGATGAATTCGAAGAGGTAGAAAAGTTCCATCGAAATTTCAAAAAAAATTTTAACCTGCCGAGGAATACTCCGAACTATGCAATGTATTTGGAAACTAAACTGCCTAAGATTTTTACTTACGCTCTTAAACTTCAAGCAGACTATTATTAAAATTGTTTCACCCCCGAATTCCCGTCTTACGAAAAAAATGCTACTTTATTAAGAAAGAAATCATGACTGGTGGATTCTAAAATGGCAGTTGGCATGTTGCTTCTTCATACGGACAGGATTTGCAGTGGAACTTTAACAATTTGCATCTGCTAAAGGAACAGCTCTACACCCGAATACAGATGAATGAAGACAATTCTCAAAATTCTTACATTCCGGAAGCACAACAGTTCATAAGCAGAATTATTTGCTCACAACTAAACTATAACCTCTGCAATAACAACTACTTCCAAGATGACTTCAGCTTAACGAAATGTCTCTCCTATTCAAAGCAATTTTGTACTCTGTGTAAGTTAAAAGCTAAGGAAGTTAACTTCCACTTCATAAGCATTTGTCCAGTTTTCAAACACCAGAGATTTGCAAACCACGGAAGAGATATTTACAATGCAGGAAACTAATGAGAATTTGAACGGAACGAATTGGAAAGCTTTATGTTGTTTTTTAAAATCTATTTATAAATACAGAAACTTATTAATAACTGAATATATTTAATATTTGCGATTATATAATTAAAATTTATATTGCCAATCGAGCTGACGGCTAAGCCAAAGCGTTAAAATTCATAATTTATAAGAAATATGTAACAAAATAGTATCTCAATAAAATAAATTACTTACTAACGGTACCTAGCCAAAAAGAAAATCTTAGTTTTCTCAAAAACGGCTCCAACAATTTTTATAAAAAAAAAAACTGAAGAGAAAAAGTACTTTCTGGTCATTTTTTTTTTGCTTCACTTTTAAAATAAAATTTCATAATCTCTAACATCTGTCGAGAAAGTTGTCTTCCAATGCGTCTACGATTTTTTTATTTCTAAAATCTTCCGTGGAAATAGACAATTTTTAATTGGAAGACACAAAATTGTCGGAAATTATTGGCAGCCAATTTTCTACCAATAAATTGTCTAATTTTTGATAAAATCAACTAACCGTATAAACAGACAATTATAACTGCATAGAAAATTTGCAATTGTCAGCTCATTGTTAGGCCAATATTGGAAGATATTCTAATCCTGTGGAGTTAACTTTAGTCAAGGACATTAAAAATAACTCACTCAACTCTTTTGTTTAATTAAAAAAAACTTTAATCACTTAGAGAAAAGTGTTTAGTTGTTGTCATAGTTGTCATAAAATGCAAAATCCAAGGCAAACAAGTTCCATTGTAAACCTTGTAAAAGGGCAGCAGAAAAATTGAAGAAATGAGTGTTAAATTCTGTTATTTACAGAAACAAGAAAATCCAAAGTCTGGATTTGATTCTGCAATGATTAAGATAAAGCAGATTGAAAAAAATTTACTGACATAAATTGTATGGATTTGAATTAAATTAAAATAAAATTAAACACCATTGAATTTAAGTCAACTACATTTATTAAATTGTATGCATTTCGACCGATGTATCGGCCATCTTCAACAACACGACTAAGTAATATAGTTGTCACTTACATAAACAGAAAACTTTAAAAAATTACATAAATTATTCATGAAATTTAAAGCAGTAGATATAGACATGATGAATTTAAAAAAAACATAAACACGGAAAAAATCAACACAACCAGCTGATTTCAGTCGAGTGACAATGACCTTCGCTCTAGCCATCACGAATGGTCTTAGAACAGTGTTCCACCGCAACGAAATGAATTTGGTTTTTTCTAATAAATATAAATTAAAACACAAGCTGACAAGTGTTAAAGACAAAAAAGACAACTCGGAAAAATCTGGAGCTTACGAAATTAAATGCAAGTGTGGACGAAAATAATATGACCAAACTAAGAGATCAGCTTCAACAAGATTCAAAGACCACCAAAACTACATAAAAAACAACGATTCAAAAAAAAAATCAGCAATTGCAGCACATGCAATACAAGAACAACATTTGCCAATCACTTTAAATGATGTGTGCCTTTTAGCAAGTGTCTCAGTTGGTAGAAAGCTTGACGCCATAGAAAGAGAATAATGTAAATATAGAGTTATATTTGTTTAATTGTTGTTAAATTGTTTTCTCTCCTACTCTTCACTCCGTAAAAATCTTAATATAGTAGATCTATTTATTCTAATGTAATGTTTTTTTAAAATTCATCATGTCTATCTCTACTGCTTTAACTTTCATGTATAATTTATGTCATTTTTTAAAGTTTTCTGTTTATGTAAGTGATAACTATATTACTTAGTCGTGTTGCTGAAGATGGCCGATACATCTGTCGAAATGCATACAACTTAATAAATGTAGTTGACTTAAATTCAATGGTGTTTTATTTTATTTTAATTTAATTAAAATCAATACGTTAGAGTCAGCGTTATTGTTCATCATTTTAATAATTTAATAATTTATAAATTGTATGATCGATCATATTTAGTTCCAAAATAGAGATATAAAATGTGTCAGGGGCAAATACTGAAAACAAAGGAAAACCATTAATTAAGAGTTTTATCCGTTTTCGGGACTTGAGTCTGAAATACGAATGCTTCATTATGCAAAACAATTTTTGATCTGAAATTAGACTATATTTTTCGGAAGTAATTGAATCTCTGAAGTCGAATTCGAATTGTAATAGAAGCAAGAATTTTTACCATCACGTCCGGTTTTCGAGATATTTTAACCTAGGTTAGGTTGGGTTGAAATGGCTGTCAGCGGTGCAGCTGACACACTTAGACTAGAGTTGGTCCCTTGTGATACCACATGAATCCTGAGATAATCTCTCGATTCATTGCAAACCATTTGGAGCTTCTAATGAAGCGTAAGAGACTGTAGTTGTCTATTTTGTTTAGCTCGCTGAGATCATCGAAAAAAAGTCTCCAAGATGGAGCTAATGTCTCTGAGATAGAGAAGAGCATGTACACAGAAGATGCGGAATACATTCCACCTCTTCCTCGTCCATGTAGCTTCTGCAAAAATCGTTTAAATAAACGCCAAGACTCATTGCGTGATTGCCGCAGAGGTCGGTTTCTAATTCAAGGAATAAAAATTATAAATCTAAATCTAACTAAATAAAAATTATAAATCTAAATCTAACTAAAGTCAAATGTAATTTATTTGGACGAACAACACTGTTTCATGTTTTTTTTTTTTTAGAGCGAAGAGAAATCTACTTCATTGCAATTATTGATGTACTTACGCAGTATGGAGTGAAAAAACAGGTTATTTTTTTAAAAGCATCTTCTGAAATTTGCATTTATAATGTAAATTTATATTTTTATTTAAGGCGGCCAAAGCAGCAAAAACTGTAAAATATGGCAGTAATGTGGATGGTATCTCAACTTGCGATCCAGACCAATATGCAAAACGATTTATAGAATTCATGGATAAAGCTATTGAATAGATGAGTCCATAAATGTAACAAAAAACATGTACAACATTTAAAATAAATTTATTTAAATAACATAAATGAAGCTTTTAACAAACTGTATTATGTGTATTGTGTGAAAGCTTACACGAATAATAGTTTTGTTCTCGTGACAAACAAGTACAGCAAAGTAAAACATTTTCATGAAAATGATCCACACTCTAAATTGATTTTATTTATTTTAATATGGAGGGGTTTTCACATCTGTGTTTTTTTTTTTTTTTTGTCAAAAAGCATTAAAAATACAAATACAAACATACATCACTAATAAAATCAATTCAATGCCCCCTATAATTGAAAATACTTAACTAATCATCGGAACTCAATTACACATCGGATGAAAAGTAAAAGTGATTGACAGTTTGTTTTTGCTGTTGTTTGCCTTGTAAAATTTTTAATTTGTTGTGCTAGCTTATCACGAGAACACTACTAATAAGTAAGAAGCAAATTGATGTATGTGTAAAAATAAATTAAGAAAAATTAAGTAAATCTCTATAAAGTGAATCGTTGTATATGAATTGTAATAATATTTGCTTAATTTTTATTTTGTATATTATAATAACTTAAGTTTTGAAAAATCTTCTTAATTGAAAATTTGTTATTATAATTGAACACATTTCCTTGCTTCAGAAAAGTATCTTACCAGTTTTATTTTTCAGATCCTTATTTATACAAAATAACAAGGTACAAATGTATCTTAAAAGTAGATAAAACTATAAAAAAAAGTGTGTGTACTTGTACACGCTCCAGAAGTAAAACTTCACTAATTTGAAACAATTTTTTCTTTCGTAATCTAAGTCAGTTACTACATATATTTCATTTCATGGAAACCGGTCTAAGAACAACGAATTGACATTTTTTGATACAGGTCCGGGTATAAATACATCCCCCATAACGACCCTATCTTCCAATTGTGCAAATGTCATCGTCGCGTCCTTCGAACTTTGATTCATGGTTCATGAATACATTACACATTATACTACTCCGTTTATATAAATCTACGAAGTAGGCCCCCTTTCACACAGGGAAACCAGTTGCTGGAGATTTTTTTGACGTTTTCCTTTAATTGCCTTGTAGCTTTCACACGAAAAAACTGTTACCAAGAAACTGAGGAGGAAACTGGGAAGATTTTGTTGGGCTAATTGGAATGCAAAGCAACACGTCAAAAACATCTCTTAAAATCGTTGGCCGTGGAGAATTTTTCATCCCCCTTCATTGGCCTTCTCGTCATCAAACTTTCAGTTGCCGGCAGCTCAGTTTCCTTGTGTGAAAGTAATCTAAATACACTTAAGCACTAGCAACTAGACTTAAACATTACGCACATTAATTACAACAGAGAAAGCCACTGAGAAAAGAACAATATTATGAGTAAACTTTTTTTTGTTGAGAGCGTGTCGTGTCGTGTTGTCGGTTTAAAAATGTTAAAAAAAAAACAAAAATGTTGCACAATTATGATACAAAAAATGACAACAGTCGAGCTTGACGTTAAAGTATGTGAATGTGTTAGTGCTTCTAGTTTCGGTTCTGATTTCAAATCCAAAAGCAAATTTCACTTTTTTTAGAATCAGAACTGTTTTTTCTCAGAAGAGTCCAGAAGGCTTCCAGATTGCCAAATAAAAACGACTTTGCACTAATTACATTTATATCGTAAAAGTACAACAAATATGCGCTATACCCTAACAATTTAAAGTAAGACTGTCAAGTATCATGCTCAAATATCTATTGAAATATAAGTGCATTGGTTTTTTTTTTATTGGTTTCAAAATATTTATACTGCTGACTAACGTTCTCCATGTCCATCCTTTTATTCATTGAGTTTCAATTAAATTATTCATTCTTTATTTCGGTTTTTTCCTCTTTGTAATATTTAAATGTCGTCAAGATTAGGAGTGTGGCCGTGTAGAAATCAATGTGCTTACAGAGATGTCTAATGTGTTGCGTTGTTTTTGATGTCCGATTTATGTCCTGTAAGTCTTTTACGTATTTCTTTTGTTGTCCCCATATACGTTTGGTTACACTTTTCGGAAGAGAACCAAAACAAGATATAAATAATTAAAACTATTCACATAATAGACACAAACAATACAATGAATAGAAGAACGTACATTAAGAACTTTAGTCCGCATTATAAACATCCTCTTTGAAAATAAAAAAAAAACCAATAACGAATACGCTTGCATTTCCATAAAGATCCTTATAAGGTTTTATGAGCATGTTACTTGCCAGTCCAACTTTAAATTGCAAATATTATATTTTTACGATATAAATGTAATTACTGTAAGTTTTTAATTTATTGTTATTTTTCAATGTATGATCAATTTTAGTTTTGTAATTTTATCAATGCAAATATGGAACATTGTGATTTCACCTGATTATGTTCATGGATTTGGGCGAAACGTCGTGAAAACAAAAACCTTGTTTTATTTATTGACCTAAATCGCAGTTAAACTAAAAAATCTACATTTAATTCATGAAAAGTCACCCATCATTTCTAATTACCAAATTTAGAAAGCAATGGAAATCTCCCAGGGAATTGCATTTCCCATGGAATATTTTATTCCCTCGGAAGTTTTTTCTCCCATAAAATGAATTTCACTCGAACAAAAAATGGTATGAAATGACAGTAAAATTCCCTTGGGAAGTTTATTCCCGATACCACTAAATACCGAGGGAAACTTTTGAGCATCATTCACGGTCCCAAGATTCGAATTGGAGAATGGACATTTTTATTCACGATAACCCTCAATATTAAAATGAATCTGTTAAAATATATTGCTGCGAACTGTGTCGTTTTATTGAAAATGGCAATCTACTGATACCCAAAACTACATTTCAGAAAAATAATATATGCGAAAATTTGTTTTGGGAACAAAATTATTGCAAGTTATTTCTCGTCGAGTTGTATCTTTTTTTTTATAATCCAAATCGTATGATAAACAATAAATTATCCAAAAGAATACTATTACTGATCAGCTTCACTGATGATCACTATTACCGGTCACACGTCAGATTGATTGAAATTACATATTGTTTTAAAATTGAGTACGTTCATCGGGATGTTTTAGAAAGCAACATTGTTATATTTCTGATTCCAAAGTAAAGCTTATGACTTAATTATTATTTCAAGTCGAAAACTGTTGGTGCAACATTTCACCAAGTGAATTTTAAATTAGCTTTGTTCAGTGACTTACAGCCATATTCTGTAAAACGTTCACGTGAATATTTGTATTGTGTTACCCGACAAAAAAAACGAAATCTTCCAAAAAATATATAAATTTCGATCAAAAATAAATTTTAACAATTAGATTCTCTAATCGGATCTGATAGCAGAATAGGCCTGTTATTCTGAACTATTCTGGACAGAAAATTACAAAATTTTTTGCTGTTCAATGTGGAATTTTCTATTCTGACTTGCTCTGATTAAGTTTAGTGAAGAATCGTGGGAACTGTCAAAATTATATATTTTTTTCCTGTTTTGTTTGTTTCGTGATTGTTTCCTATTAATTTATGGTTACAGTTAGTCGTCTCTTGTTTTAATAATTATTTATTAGTAATAAAACCAAACAATTGAAAAAATGTATTACCAACAAAAACCATAAAATCCCATTTTTTTGTTTGTTATTGTTTTGTCTGTTCTTACTTTTTTAATTTTTCTGTTCTAATCTGTTCTGTTCTATGCCGTACTGTTCTTATTTTTCTTCAGTTAAAACAACAGTTATTAACGATAATGTTAAGGTAGTTCAATCAATGGGCGATGATGGAAAAAGTTAGTCCGTGTTATAAACATCTTGAGAAGGTAAAAACGAAAAAACGAATGCACTTGCATTTCCATACAGATGTTTATAAGCTTTTGTGAGCATGTCAGTTAGTCTTGCCACTGTCACTTTAAATTTTAAGGTTATTTTTACGATATACATAAATGTAATTAGTGTAAGTTATTAATTTATTGTTATTTGTTAATGTGTTATCAATTTTAATTTTGTAATTTTATCAATACAATATAAATATTTTGGTTCCACCTGATGATGTTCATAGACATGAACGAAACGTCGTGAAAACAAAAAAGTTTTGTTTCATTTATTGACCTGAAGTCTAATGGAATCAATTCCACGATTTGTCCAATTTTCTTTTGTTGTATGTGGAAAAATTTCAAAAAAATATATTGTGTAGAACTTTTTCATGCAGAAAAATACCATTTGACATTTATTTAGCTGTAAAATCGGATATAGATGGAGTGGTGTATAGCTGAGTCAGCAAACTTACTATTGGTTACCAATTTTATGAAAGCAGAACTTAAATTAGGAATGGGGTGTTCAAAAAGTCATAATAAAGGGTCCAAACGTAATCACATGACACATGAAGAATTCTTGAAAGCAAAAACCCACACAGTCTCGTAAAAAACTTTTAAAACACCTGCGTATGAAATATTGCTCCATCCTCTATGTCAACTCTAATGTGGTTTTCCTTTCAACGAATACGGGATTTTAGGAAACGCGATTATTGAAAGCGGGATATCGAACCTTCAACTTGAAGACTGTTTTAACATGCGGTCTCTATTATTTGCGGTCTCCATTAGCGATGAATCTAGATGCTTTCAGTATCGCAAATGTAGACCGAAATCGCAGCTTTATTTTCATAGCATGCGATGGCAAGCATACTTTCATTGCATGCTGCTCATCGCTTGCTTTATCGCAAGGAGAACTCTCATTTTGTTGTGGCGTTTCCAAATAAAATTTGTTGTTGTTGTTTCTACCAGCATCAGGTGCCTTCGACATTCTTCAGTAACTAAAAAAGTATGCTATGAAATGGCCACCAAAGAAAATTGTTCTGTCCCTCTGCTACCTGCTTTCTGCTATTGCGTTTGCTTTTAAATTTTATCGCTAATGGCGACCGCGTGTAAGTGTGCTGGTACCATGACAGTAAAACCTTATCAGCCCTATTAATAAAAAACACTTAGTCCACCTTTAGTCCACGGACTTACAAAACCATGGAATAAGAGTTAAGCCATGGACTAAAATTTCCGCTTAATAAAAAATAGAACAAAATCTACTACAATAAGCATCAACTCTACCTCTTTTTATTCTATGTCCCTGTAAATTTTGTACTTAAATGTCAATTCTTAGTCCATCGCTAGACCACCGTCTTCGATGGTCTTATTAATAGTATTTCGCACTTAGTCCTCGGAATAAGTCCTAAGCCTTCCCTTGTCCATGTTTATTAATTTGGGTGTATAACTCTTGGAATCACGTAGAGGTCACATTTTGCTATATTTAAAATGCCGGTAATAAGGCAATTCATGCAACGGTAGAAAACCCGTATAAACCTCAGAAACCAGATAATTAATGTGAAATTATCTGGGGCCCTACTCCGAAAGTCAATCCTATTTGAAAGTGCTTTTCGTTCCACTCTTGATTTTGTATTCTGTAAAATATTCGAAACGGAGAAAATAGTACCTACTTAATAATTTTCCATTTTTCGGATTAGTTTTTTTTTTTGAGTCTCGAATTATTTGTCATGAGATCTGTCAAATTAAGAAATCAAAATAAATAACAAACAAGGCGAATAAGAAAACGATAATTTTTTAAAGAAAGAAGGATTCGCTTTCACTTTGGATGGACGCAGAAAATAATGAAGAACGGATTCAGCTATAAACTATACTGCACAAATCAAATATTATGTAAATGTGTGACACAAGTTTTATTGAACTTTTTTCTATGTTTAAATGCCATACAAGATGATCTCTTTGCCTTTTTAGGATCAACTGCAGTTTTGTTCAAACTAGCTGTTACTCTAAAGCTTTTTTTTTTTTTTTTTTATAACTGCACGCGCTCAAGGGATTATGAATATCCTTCATATGTTTCTAACACAGCGCGGGCATCCAGTGAAAGAAGGATATGAAAGATGTGTGGCGCGATGTTCTGAGACTAGAGCTGGTTGTTGTTGTTGCGGAGAGAATTACCGTGTCTTATTTATTTATGTCCCTTATAATTCGCATTATTTTATTTATTTCGTTGTCATATTTATGAGTAGTTTACTCAATCACATGTTGTTACTGTTATGCCTAAATAGCATGTATTGAGCAAAGCAGCAACTTATTTTATGACAATTTTTAGAATTGTTTTTTAATGGAATATAAGAAGACATACACAACGCCAGGAATCGAACCTGCAACCACGAGGTTGACAGGCGAGCACACAACAATCGCGCCACTGGCCACCAGCACCAAACAGGACACGACTATTCCATTGGCATGGCATGACAAAGAACATAAAGTTCTATTGCAGATGCCTGCAGTGCGATGGAAAAAATATTGTGTCCAAAAAACATACATACATACATACTAAAATGAATAAAATCAAACGGCGTAAAGCTAAACCATCAGCCTTATTCTGTAAGGCGTTGAACGCTAAAAAAAACGACCCTGTGAATTTTGTATTCCGTAATACTACGTTTTCACCCAAAGATAATCCGGTTTAAATCGAGTAGATTAAACATTAATCTTCAAGTGTTTTCACCAGACAAAAAATATAAGTTTGACGTTTTTACTCTGAATTCTTTGTATATGCATTCCTATAGTACTATATCATGAAGCCGAACGTTCGAAGCGGCACCTAAGCTTACCAGATGACCCTAGCTCGGTAGAGTTATGGGAGACTTGAGGATATGTATACAGTGAAGGAATAAGACAAAAATATTAGTATGAAGTAAGAATAATAATAATAATTGAAGAATAGGAATGCCGTATACAATGCTATTACGGGGGTGGCCGTGGCGCGATATATGTGTGCTCACCTGCCAACCTCGTGGTCGCAGGTTCGATTCCTGCCGTTGTATATGTCGTCTTATTTTTCATTAGAAAACTAATTCTAAAATTGTCATAAAATGAGTTGCTGGTTTGCGCATCCATGCTGTTTAGGCATAACACTAACGGCATGTGATTGAGTAAACATACACCCATACAATATGACAACGTAATAATTAAAATAATGCGAATTAAGAGACATAGATAAAAGGAACACGGTAAATTCTCCGCTTTAGTAGAGCCGCCATCCCTGGAGATAAATTTGAGACAACAACTAGCTCTAGTCTCAGAATATCGCGTCACACATCTTTCCAATCTATCTATCTCTTCTTTCTCACGCCCGCGCTGTGTTAAAAATCATATAAAGGGTAACATTATAATCCCTTGAGCGCGTGTAAATTATATAAAAAAAAAAATAAGAGTTGGAGTGAGAGAAAAAACACAAAAATTTTGTATAGAATACAATAAACTGAAGAAATAGAAACGAGAACATTGATAGTGTGGAAGATTATTTTCGTAGGTAGGTATGAATGATTTGTATTTTTTTTCTCTGTGGCTACGGCGATTTGTGGCGATAGAAAAAAATATGCCACTAGCAAAATAAATAAATTTGAGGAATATTTTATTTTGTGGGATAGGTATTTATGTAGGTTTTTTTCAAATAAACCTAGCACCTACATACATAAGGTGTAGCTATGCATGTTTTTAAAAGAACGTTGAGAAATAATTTAAATAAAATGCACAACTGGATCGTATGAACTTGCCCTTGTAGCTAACAATTTAAATGTAGCTAACCACTGACGCTGTTAGTAAGTAGGTACGTAGTCTAGATATCATTAGGTTGGTTTAAAGACGATGTAGGTAAGATTACCTAGGTTCTTAGTATACTAAATTGTCGAATGCATGATTCAAGGTTAATTCAAGGATAATTAAAGCGAAGGATGTAAGTGTATAAGCATATGACATTTATATGATAGGTGCAATTAAGGTACATAATATTAATGAGATTTTTAAAGATACAGGTAGGTATAGGTATATTTAAATGTATGATGTAATCTTGGACAAATATGAATATACCTACCTACCAGAAAAATATTTGTCGAAATAAAAATCGGTTTGTAAACTTATAAAAACTGCCCAAACCATCACTTTAATCGGTTTTTTCAAAAAAATCAATAAAACACTAGATGCCACGGATCAATAAAAAATTTATAAATAATGTTACCGAATTTAATTATTAATTAATTTCATTATTTACTATAATTATTAAATAATAAACAAACCAAAAAAACACGATCTAAAAGTAGAAGCCATTACGAATACCTTCGCGACGACTTGTTTTGGCTTTTGTAGTTTTGTTTATAAAATGAAAATGAAGTGTCGAGGAAAACCTTGATCCAAAGAATGATCGTAAAAGCTTGAGCGTAGTAGATTTTTACGATTAATATATGGTCGCCCTCTTAAGTTCCGCTCAGTTATGGATTGGTGAAGATTTCCGGCAGGCAACATTTTTGGGAGAAGGCTAGAAAGGCATGAGATTTGAGGATGTTTACTAGAATGGAGAGTGAAAGTTTTCTTTCTAATAAATGTAATGATGTTGGAAATAATGTGACGTTAGAGAGCTGAATTCTCCACAGAAATTTCCAATCCTGGTTAGTTTGGAATTGACTAAACTTTCTATGACAAATTAAAAATTAATCTGTTCAGAGCTAGTCGAAATAAATTTCTCAAGCTAAATCATTCACAAGCTTAAATTCGCTGTAAGAAAATTTTTTATTTGGTTTTAAATAAATCGGTTACGTACCTACAAATTTATATAGTTATTTTTTGATAAAGGTGAAATTAATTGGAAGCGATTGTTGTTCCTAAATGATCCAAGAAAACCCTACTCAAGGGTGTTTAAAAATAATAAATTTAATAAAAAGGAAGCAGGTAATTTATTAAGTCAAAATTAGTTCAATTTGTTCCTAATTTGATATTGACAAATATCCTATGTGTTAGATTTGGTTATAGTTTTTTTTAAAGAGATTATTGTGTGTTTTTCTTTTTAGGAAATTCAATAGGCGGTTGAATAACTTCACCGCCTTCGATTTTTTTCTGTAAAGAAAATTATTTTTCACCGCTTTTCCGGCCATAGAAAAAAAAACTGAAATTTACCGAAAACCAGGCCATCAGATAAAAAAAAACAGTGTACCTACTTGATATAAGGAACATAGAAATCTCTAACTACAGCTATCAATTCAACCAACCGTTTTGTTAGCTGGTAATCAAGATTGAGCTTAGCTTAAGAGGTTAGCGCGTCGAACAAAAAGCGCTCGACGATTTTAAATAAATCGGTTACGTACCTACAAATTTATATAATTATTTTTTGATAAAGGTGTAATTAATTGGAAGCGATTGTTGTTCCTAAAGGATCCAAGAAAACCCTATTCAAGGGTGTTTAAAAATAATAAATTTAATAAAAAGGAAGCAGGTAATTTATTAAGTCAAAATTAGTTCAATTTGTTCCTAATTTGATATTGACAAATATCCTTTGTGTCAGATTTGGTTCTAGTTTTTTTTAAAGAGATTAGTGTGTGTTTTTCTTTTCAGGAAATTCAATAGGCGGTTGAATAACTTCACCGCCTTCGATTTTTTTCTGCAAAGAAAATTATTTTTCACCGCTTTTCCGGCCATAGAAAAAAAAACCTGAAATTTACCGAAAACCAGGCCATCAGATAAAAAAAAACAGTGTACCTACTTGATATAAGGAACAAAGAAATCTCTAACTACAGCTATCAGTTCAACCGACCGTTTTGTTGGCTGGTAATCAAGATTGATCTTAGCTTAAGAAGTTAGCGCGTCGAACAAAAAAGCACTCGCCGATTGCCAAGTTTTTTTTGTGCTTTAAATTTTCAATTAAAAAAATTTTTAACCTTGAAGTAAATTAACGTTAAATTTACCTAAACAAAATAAATAGATTTAATTAATTTCCGGAAGCTGGTAGCTCGGTCGGCAGTAGAAAAGAATTTAAATAAAAAGCATTAAATCGCGACACTTACCGATAGAATTAATATTTTCCATTCGCGTATTATCATATATAATATAATATTTCAAGTGATTTAAAGAACATTTTAAAAGTAACAAGTGTAACAACGACAGAACATAACATCTGAGTCAATCCAACAGCAGTGGCCACTTCTCAACTAAATTCGGAGGTACTTTTGGTATGCAATTTTATTTCATTTATATTTAATTGAAACATAAAACATAACATATATTACATATATACTTACGTGAAACGAAACAAATAGTGAAATAGTACGCGCATGCAAAGGGGTTTCGATAAAGGGGGACTAATGCGGTAAATTAAAAAAAAGTGAATAAAGAAAATGAGGTATTGAATACCCAAGTTTGTTAATAAATCGAAGACGTTTTAATTCGTTTTTAATTAATTTTTTTTGCGATCAGCAGCGGGGTTGCCACTCAAAAGAATTAAAATTAACTTTTTGTCATTTTGAATAAATTGAAATTGATTTCATTTTTGTTTTGTTTTAATGATTTTTGAAAATTTGCATTAATATTACATAACACACGTTTATATATTTTATATTGAATAAAGAAAATGATATATAATAAATATTGAAAGTGTATGCATTGCACTATGAAGTGTGAATACATTTTTTTAAAAGAAGGGTGAGGAGGATGAAATGAGAAGGATGTGATTCCAACGAAGAAGGAAGCCAACTAAAGGCGTTGCTCTGGCGAGGGAGGCAACCAGGTAAGGTGGGTAGAGGTGATATCTCGTGCATCGACAACATCGGGATGCAATGCCTGTCAATAAACTTTTTTTTGTAAGGAAACATGAGTCCACGAACCACGTCCAAGGCTGAGCTAGGGGTTCGGAAAGATCTGTGACAGACAATATGGACCAAAGGCAAATAATATCGTTACAAAATGGCGCCCAAAACGTGGAGTCCACTATCAATAGATAGTGGACTACTTTTCTGAGCCAAATCAATTTTTTGAACATTTTTAATTCAATATTTTTTTCAATTTTATTTCCATCATTTTTTTCCCATTTTAATTATTCCTTTTGCAGATAGTTTTGATTTTGTTAATCTTGCGAGTCCCGGTGACTGGGTGTTAAACACTTGGTACCGCGTTACCGCAGGGAAGTTGCAACCATAAAAATTAAAATATATAAAATGTGAGCGAGATGTTTCGAGTCTTGGACTATCAGCAAAGTAGATAGTCGAATGGCAGAACAATTTTGCTCGCATATATATGTATGTTAAATGTTGGAAGAGACTTGTTGGTACAAGCTGCGTTTTCAGATGTCCTTCCAACAAACTTACTTTTATTTCTCCAAGGTTGTCCAGAGTCTTCGAGGATGAATATTCTGTCTTTCGATGTCCTGGAAATCAAAGAGAAATCAATTTAATAAGTAAAGTAGTTTCAATAGTAATAAATTAAATTACATAGCGTACTTTATTCTTTTTTTGCTTTTAGCTCAATTCATTTTGGCTTCTTTCTATTTTCGGGGATCATCCTTCTCAAATTAGAATCCTCATCCTTTTTTGTATTCTATGAATAAAACAGTTAATATTTTTTTAAACTCATTTTTTTTTTGGAAAATTTCGTATTTAAATTTTTAATTTATTGTTTTATATTTTCTTTTTTTGTTTTCAAATTTTTATTTTTTTTTTGAAAATTTATACCTTTTTGAGGTTTTTTATTATATATTATTTTTTTTACATTTTCAAATATTTCTTTTTTTTGAACAATTGGCAACTGGTAATTTTGAAATTAGGGTTTTCAGATTTTTAGTTTGCGGACCGCAATTATACGTGAACAGAATCAAACAGATTTGATAAAATCTGTTTGATTCTGGTATTGGGTATTTTTTTTTGTTTGTTTCGATTTCTTACAATTCACACCTGGTTAAGCATTGGAAATTTCTGCGAATCCCGTTATTTCCGAGATCAATATATTGTTGTGGCTAGGTTTTCTTCTCGAGTAAGCATTTTTGATTTCGACAGGGTTTGGTCTTTTGTCTGAAGTTGGGTGGGGAAGATCAGCACCAATTCCTTTTCTTGAGTAGACATGAATAGTAGGCGCCGAGTATCAATTTATGACGACTTAAGTGTAATAAACGCTCATTCTGAGGAAAGATTTGAGGAGTTTCCTAGAAGATTTAGGAACACTATTGAACTCTTCAACTATGATTTTTCTTTTAGTTTTTCGGAGTATTCATACTCAATAATTGCAAGTACAATCATGCAGAACGGCAGCAATCCAATGGGTAGCAACGAGGCTTTGCAAAATGATTTACAAGATCAGAATCACGCAGAATCCGACCGAAGCGTTAGCTGGACGTATCGAGAGAAATATGGTTGATAATCAAATTCGACTTTTCTAACAAATGAATGTTTTTATGGCGAATGTCATACAAAAATTGGAAGGACTAAGTTTAGCAGCACCTTTACAGAATACTTAATTTAGGGAAAATATAACTGGCGCAGGAGCTGAGTCCAGACCCAGCGAAACCTTTCAACCGATGCCGAGACCCAGAAGTTCAGTTTCTCCATCTGCCTTCAGTACACCTGAGTTAAGCAAATGTCGATTGGACAGATGGAACATCAAGTACGACGGAACAGATAACATTTCTGATTTTCTGTTTAAGGTGGATAGGATGCAATCATCGTCATCTTACCTCGACGAGAAGATAGCTGCAAATTTCCACATTTTGCGGAGTGGAAAAGCCAATATGTGGTTTTGGGGTTTTTCCGAACGACCGTCTTAAAAAGCCATTCGATAGTAAAAAACTTGTCCACGTTATCCGGAATAATGCTAAGTTAGCTGAAATTCTGCTTTCAGCGGATGTTAAGGGCTTGGAGCAGTTACGAAATAAGGCTAGGAAAGCTTAGAGGTTCTTGGCGAAATGAACTTCTTCCCAGAAAACTGTTAATGAGATTGCGATCGAAGAAGAGCAATCAGATCTAGACTTAGATGGGGAGGAAGTCGCGGCCATTTCTTCAGGGCGAAAAACAATTTCAACAGCAAATTATATTTGCTGGAATTGTGATCAAAGAGGACATGCCTATCATTATTGTCTAAGGTGAGGAATCTGTTCTGTTTTCTTCATGGAGCGAAAGTAGTTACCACCATCGAGTGTGGTAAACATTCGCTAAATGGTCAACGGAACGAAAATAGCGGGGAAATTCGTTCCTCACGGAACAAACCCGACCACCCACAGGAATAGAACCCGATAAGTCCAACACGGAACGGGATCAGCCTCAGCTCCAAATAACTCAGTCTCATCCTTTAAACACCTACGCGTTAAGATCTCTTCACGAGCGGTAACTAAATTATTATAAAGTTCGTTGTCGAATTTTCGGCATTAATAGTAGTTTAGCTAGCTTAAGTATCCAAAGATGCCGACGAAAAAGAAAAAAATTTCACAAGCAAATTGTCGAAACAATTATAACTTCTCATTCCGATGGTAGAATGTTTGCAAAAGTTCAATTAAACGACGAATTTGTTTATGGGTTGTTGGATAGCGGTGCTTTCATATCTGTGTTAGGGAAAAATTGTTGGGAATTGGTAAAAATGGTTGGAGTAAAGGTAAAGTCGTACAAAAATGTTGTACGAACTGCAGACGGCAAGTCTCATGACATCGTAGGCTTTTGTGAAATCCAGACCCAATATAACGGTTTAAAAAAACCTCTAACTTTTTACTTAATTCCCAACCTGGCTAAGGAGGTGTACCTGGGGATGCATTTTTGTAGAGATTTTATTTTAATGCCCGAAATATATGAGATACAAGCCGACGTCGGCTTAAGCGAAGAAAAGGTAAATTGTAGTGTGTCACCTCCGTGTAAATATCAAAAGAACTGTGCCAATTTACGCAGTCGTGTAGATCTGTCATAAGGAAATCCTTACACGCACTCAAACTCCATATCTGGCAATGCCCTTTATTTTCTTCGTTCACTGAACGAACAAGAAAAGATGGAGTTCTTTTCCGATTCAGCAGCCACACCAACAAGACCTGTGCATCAGGGATGTAATCCAAATACACATGGTCGCCAGCGGAGGGAGCTTAAGTATCCAAAGATGCCGACGAAAAAGAAAAAAAATTCACAAGCAAATTGTCGAAACAATTATAACTTCTCATTCCGATGGTAGAATGTTTGCAAAAGTTCAATTAAACGACGAATTTGTTTATGGGTTGTTGGATAGCGGTGCTTTCATATCTGTGTTAGGGAAAAATTGTTGGGAATTGGTAAAAATGGTTGGAGTAAAGGTAAAGTCGTACAAAAATGTTGTACGAACTGCAGACGGCAAGTCTCATGACATCGTAGGCTTTTGTGAAATCCAGACCCAATATAACGGTTTAAAAAAACCTCTAACTTTTTACTTAATTCCCAACCTGGCTAAGGAGTTGTACCTGGGGATGCATTTTTGTAGAGATTTTATTTTAATGCCCGAAATATATGAGATACAAGCCGACGTCGGCTTAAGCGAAGAAAAGGTAAATTGTAGTGCTCACCTCCGTGTATATATCAAAAGAACTGTGCCAATTTACGCAGTCGTGTAGATCTGTCATAAGGAAATCCGTACACGCACTCAAACCCCATATCTGGCAATGCCCTTTATTTTCTTCGTTCACTGAACGAACAAGAAAAGATGGAGTTCTTTTCCGATTCAGCAGCCACACCAACAAGACCAGTGCATCAGGGATGTAATCCAAATACACATGGTCGCCAGCGGAGGGAGAACCACATTCAGCGAAAAAAAAGATTAAAAAAACTTCCGTGGGTAGCCTAGAAGTATTGTTGCTTTGTTGGACATCAATAAGTTCTCAGCGTTTTCCTCGATGCCTTTTGTGCCTCTGGAACGCCATCCGAGTGCACCTGGTAGCCATTGGACGGATAACCCTCGTCCTCGGCCATTTAGTTCCGTGCAACACATCGGCAGGCTCCTCTACCGCCTGACCGGAGCCGGTGCTGAAGACACACCTCTCCGTCGTCGTCACGGCCGGCGGCGCCGCGTCGACACATTCCTAGTACGTCGTCCTGCACCACGAATCCTTCCCGACAAAAAGGTTGGACATAGTGGCTTCAATCAAAAATAGGCAGCTAGTGTCGTGTATTATCTATCTGTAGTTAAGAAAACCCAGAGTTAAGAATAGTGTACTGAATTTAGTATATGTCCGTCAAAGAAAGTGATTCTTCCTTATAATAAGCTTCCCTCTTGTAAAAGTGTAAATCCGATTGTTCTTTCTATTCTAGTAGCGCGTTTAAAGTGGTAACTGTGTCGTAAAATTGTGTCCTAAAAAGTAAAACAAAAAAAAAATAATAAAAAAGTCCTTTTCTGAAAAAAAATTAAGAAAAAATATATGTATTGAATTATTACCTATAGCTACACTGAAAAAAAAGTATCGAAAATTTATCCAACCTGAAAAAAAAGTTTTTTTTTTTAATAATATTATAAACGGTGATTTTTTAAGAGCTTGGTTTTTGAAAATTCAAAAAAACACAGAAACTTGTAAAAAGTGAATGAAATTTTTATTTGGATCGATAAATCAATTTCTGCCATTTACTTTTTAAAAATAATTTCACTTAAATGTTGCCCGCGGCTACGCTTCAGGTGGTCCATTCTGAAGGTCCAATTTTGGCAAACTTTTTCACACATTTCGGCCGGAATCTCACCAATGACGCGTTCAATGTTGGCTTCCAAGGCAGCAATCGTGTTTGGCTTGTCCCCATCGACAATAGACTTAACATAGCCCCACAAAAAATAGTCTAACGGAGTCAAATCACATGATATTGGTGGCCAATTGACTGCGCCAAAACGTGAGATCAACTGCTCACCAAATTCGCCTCTCAATTGATGCATGGTTTCGCGTGCAGTTGCGAAACACATTTTTCACAGAGCACGAATTTTGATAATAAATTTCAATAATTTGCAAACGTTGTTCAGGCGTAAGTCTATTCATGATGAAATGGCAAACAATACTGAATCGAAATGTCAAATGTTCGTGGAATTTGTCATGTGTGATCTGTCAAAAATATAAACGTCAAAAACCAAGTAGCAAAAAAATCACCCGTTATAAGCAAAATAATTAATGAGTGACAATATCAAGAAGGTTATAATCTTAAAGTTACCTTCTTCCCTCAAACAGGAACTTCGTGCGCACGGAACCCTGAAAACTATATTAATTATTATATTAATATTGATAAAAAATATATTATTATTGTAACATTTACGTTCATATTTTCGCTATTTGTCTGAATGATGTAAGTTCTTTTTTACCTATTCTAAACAAAAAAAAGTAATTTAAATAAAAACCGGGATATATTGAACAATTATAGATTTAAAAATATACCTACCTTTTTTGTAGACGGTATAATCACTTTCGCGAGTTAGTTAGGTTTGGGCTATGCCGTATTTTTTTTAATAATCAAGAGGAAATCGGATTTCCTCTTGATTATTACTTTAAATTAAATCTATTTTTGTAAACATGATTATCCGGAATAACCGGGATATATCCCGGAAAAACCGGGATATATTGAACAATTATAGATTTAAAAATATACCTACCTTTTTTGTAGACGGTATAATCACTTTCGCGAGTTAGTTAGGGTTGGGCTATGCCGTATTTTTTTTTTAATAATCAAGAGGAAATCGGATTTCCTCTTGATTATTACTTTAAATTAAATCTATTTTTGTAAACATGATTATCCGGAACAGCTTGTAAGAATTTTTCCTTTTTATTTAATCAATTTATCCTTTTTGGAAATTTGATTATCCGGAATAGCTTGTAGGAATTTTTCTACAATTTTAATACAATCGATTAAAAAAAAAGTTTTCAATTAATACTAATGTTTTACAAATAATTTTTTTTGTAAACTTGATTACACGGAAATAAAATTTTACCAATATTTTACTTGAAAATTAATATCGCCTAAAATACATAATTTTTCAAATAATGTTACTTATGCCTATTTCAAACCATTCGTTTAACAGAAAAATAAAGTTGAATATATTTCGAAGAAAACAAAATAAAAAAAATATGTGTTAATTGGAATTTTTAAAAGAAAGATGACGGAACTAATTTTTGTTTTTTTTGGGGCGATGTAGGCCAGAAATGGTAAAAGCGCAGTAGATTTATGGATACCGGAAACTGTGATAGGGGTCGTCTACAAAATTCTGGCCTTTGACGACCAAGGAGCCCTGACACTTATTCGTCAGAGGTAGGGTGGGCCCCGCCTGGGTCACGAAAACCGACCCATATATGTATCTCGTGCTTTTGTTTCTCTTACACTTTCCCTATATAAAAAAAAATTGCATTAAGTGGTGGTATAACATTAATATTTTTTAGATTTTCTAGATTATTCTTAACAGGAATTTTAATATGCTCTTCAAGTAACATTTGCTTCGTATCAAACTTATTGTTAAATGTCTTAGCAACAAACCTACGATTTCTTCTATAATAATTATCAAAACAGTCCTTAATTATATAAGATCTATTATTTACGATACCAACTACAGTGCCATAGTGCCACTCTTTTTCATTTTTTTTTAAAGATAATTTGATCGCCAATGTTTTACAGAGCGAGTGCTTTTGCGTTTCTATAATAGTTTTTGCCTTTTTAAATTCGATTTTGAACAATCTGCTCACTTATATTGTTTCGACATAGTAATGCGTTTGAAATTGGTAGTTTTGTTTTTGCAATTCTACCAATGAATAATTCAGATGGTGAATATTGCGTACTTGCAAAAGGAGTTGAATTATACTCCAAAATTCGATATTGGAATTGATCGGTATCTCCGATTTCAAAACATCGTTTTAAAATGTTCTTTGTGATAGCTACACCCTTTTCCGCAAGGCCATTACTTTAAGCATACCGAGGACTTGAAAACTTTAAATGTATGTTACATTCTTTTGCAAAAAATTCAAATTCATTTGAATTAAATGGAACGTTGTCTCATTTTAAAATGTTTGTGTAACCAATAATATTAAATAAACGTACAATTACTTGATGTCTTGTTTTTAAGTTGTTTCGCAAAAACAAAATTGGAATATGAATCAATTAATGAAATAAAATCCTGGACAGCATATTGAAACAAATTCATAGCTACTATATGAAATGGGTATTCTGGGGAGATTTCTTGTGATAATTGTTCTTTTTGATTATTTCGTCTAAATTTTTCACAAATATCACAAGATGAAAAAATTTTCTTTATCTGGTCCGACATTGCAGGCCAAAAATACTTCATTCTTGCTGACGAGTGTTTTTTCGATACCTTAATGAGTATTATGAATCATTTTGCTTATCTTGTCTTGTAATTAAGAGAATAAAAGTCCATTTTCACAATGTAACTCATCCTTATATCTGTGAAATTTTTGTGAGAAATCATCTTATCTGGTGAAATGTTGGCCAGCCATTCGAAACGTAATTGCGGATCCCATTATACTTCTCATCCTTTTCAAAAACCCATAAGTAATGTTCCAAGTTTTGCTTTGATAAGCATGCTGATTTTGTCACCACATGAATTATACCTGATAAATCACTGAACTCAGAATTATCCGGTAACTGCGCTCGTGAAAGGCAGTCAGCTACTAACATTTGCTTTCCCGGTCTATAAATTAACTCCATTAAAGGGTACTTTAATAAAAACATAAACATTCGTTTGCACGATCACAGATTTCTTAGGGTCATAAATTGACAAAACCGGATTAGATGCAATAATTTTCAAAAGATTGTTCATTTCATTTTCATAATCGGGTGTCCAACAGAAATTGACATTGTTATTGGTCAAAAACCGTAATGCAGCAGTTTTCTGCGATAAATTTGTTATAAATTTCCCTAAATTCTTAAAAATTCCTAACATTCGCATAATATCGTGTTTGTTTTTCGGCTTTTTCATTCTTAAAATTGCATCACAATATATTTGTGATATTTGATTGGCAACTCTGGTTTGCAGCAATAAGTTCAGTAATTTACGGCCACTCTTATTAATTTTGTTTTTTTGCCATTTTAAATAGTTTTTAATTTGATTAATTTATTCAAGTAGTTCTACAATAATAACTGCACACAAATCTAATAAAATTGTGGTGAGTTTAATCGACTTTCACTTCGAATTAAATTAAATTAGAATAAGTAGACCAACGGTACACGTACAACTGCTTTCAAACTTCCGATATGAAGCGCACACCACCGCCTAAACATAACAATCGTGACAGCCAACCACTTAAAAGACCATATAAAAAGGTTTCTTCGGAATCGCCACCAAACCATTCAGCGGGGACTGGCCAAAACGCGTATGCTGTTGGAACGATGGAAGTTTCTGAGTTGAAGATTATGATTCAAGAAACTATGTCGCTAATATTGGATGACAAATTGAAGGACATGCCGACAAGAGCCGATTTAGATGCCATTCATAAAAATATCAGCAACCTACAAGACAGCAACTTAGCTATGCAGGCCCAAGTGGAGAAATTCGAAGCCCGTTGTAAGTATCTAGAGCGGCAAGTAGAATTTCTTGAAACCAGGGCCATCGAAAAAAATGTAGTGGTTCACATACCGCTGAACAGAGACGAGGATGCAGGGGAGAAGGCGCAAAGATGTTGCATGGATCTCTTGCAAACACAGGAGGAAGGTGTTATTGCATCAACAAGAGTCTTGCGTTCGACAAACAGTAACACAGCTAACGTCGTCGTAAGGTTGAACCGAAGGGAAGATGTTGCCAACATATTAAAATCTACGATTAAACTACGCAATACCGGAATTTCGATTCACAGAGATTTACCTACAGCTGCACGAAACCGAAGAAGAAAATTAATAAAGCTGCGAACTGAAATTTTTGCGAAAAAAAAACATTTAAAAATGCAAATACGCGGACAAACATTGATGGTTGCAGGTAAATCATTTTACTTTGACAGCAATAACAATCTGAAATGTGACGGAAGGTGCGGAATGTCATTGTTAGACCAGTTGGTAAATGACATTTCTGATGATAGCGTTCCGGGGTAGAAAAAAAACTATACTGATAACAGCAGTTCACACACGCCATCTCTGATGTCACAACAAAACTTTTAGTTGTAATGCCGTCTGCCCATCAAGAACTATTGTCGAAAATATTAATATTTGTAGTGGAGAAGATTTAAAGATTTTAAAAATGTTATCATACAATATAGCAGGCCTTTATAATAAGAGCATATTTACTGATTTTTTTAGCTTTGTTAACAAATTTGAAATAATTTTTTTGTATGAAACTTATATTACTGATAGTAGCCTCGTCAATTATGAGAAAAAATTTAATAACTTTGAACTTAAAATAATACCGGCAATAAGAACTCACACAAAAGGCAGAGCTAGCGGAGGTTATATCTTTGGATTTAAAAAAGATTTGGTTTATATCAACTGCAAATTTAAGATTTATGGTGAGATTACCTGCTTGGATTTGATAATATGTCAGAAGAGATTTCGGATAGTACCAACCTATATCAATTGCAACCACTGGGATACAGATTTTGATCAAAGAGTTTTTGACATGTGAACACAGCGATAACGTAATGCTTGTTGGGGATCTAAATGCGAGAGTTGGAAACGAAGGTGGGTCTGAAAATGAACGGATGGGGTGTAGAAGAAAAACTAAGGATTCAACTAAAAATGCAAGAGGTGCGAAAATTCTTGAACTGTGCAACTCGTTTGGGCTTAGAATTCAAAATGGTACGAGTAATGGAGATGAGCTGGGAGAATACACTTTTGTGGGGAAGCAGGGAAGTTCGGTCATCGATTATAGCATTGCAGGTGATGATTGGAATTTATTTATAACAGATTTCGAGGTAGAAAAGAAAACTTATTCAGATCATATGCCGATTATTGTGTCATTTAAAGGTGGAAAAGAGGGAAATGATGAAAGAATAAATTTAGAACTAATGCCTAAATTGCATTGGTCAAATTCAACTGCCCCAATATATAGGCGACAGTTGAATACACTTCTGCTGACCCATGAATATGAAAGTAGCCTAACAAATATCGAGAGTTGTATAAAAGAGGCATATCAGGTACCGGTAAATAATAATTGGCAGAAAAAGAATACCTATAAAGAACCATGGTTTGATAAAGAGTGTATGCAGGCAAGAAACTTATCATATGTCTGGCTAAATGAGTACAGACGATGTAATCAATCCTCCGCAAAAAACTTGTATATAAAATATAACCAAAGTTTCAAAATTCTGTGCAAGGATAAAAAGAAAATTTATTATGAAGCTGAAGCGCAAAAACTTGCCATGTGCAATAACCCATCTGAATTTTGGAACTTGGCCCGGAAACTTAATGGAGCAAAATACATCATCAGTCCCAAGCTAGATTGTAATAGATTAAAAAATCAATTCAAAGAACTGCTAAACTCAAACGCCATAAACCCATGCATGATGCAGTACGCCCCACCTGGATTCCATGACTACATTTTGGAAACGTCAATATCCCAAGAAGAGGTTAAAGCATCTCTAAATTCACTATCTGATGGAAAGGCAGCAGGTTCTGATAGAATACCAACGGAATTCTATAGATATGGAACGGAAGAGCTAACTAAGCAATTGACAGAAGTATTCAACCAAATTCTGGAAACTGGGGATATTCCTCAACAGTTCAAAGATGCCCTGATATTTCCAGTCCACAAAAAAGGCAACATAGAGGATCCGGCAAATTATAGAGGCATCTCGTTTTTGAACTCATCTTATAAAATTTTTACTACGATACTACTAAAAAGATTGAACACTTGGATAGATTCAAATAATTTACTAAGTGAGTTTCAAGCGGGGTTCAGAACAGGGTACTCTACAATAGACCATATATTTGTGCTCAATAGCATCGCCGACTGGTTTATTTCGAGAAGTAAAAAACTTTACACTTTTTTTTGTCGATTTGAAAGGAGCCTTCGACACCGTGGACAGAAATGCATTGATGTACAAGTTATATGGATTAGGAATGTCGTTTAAGCTTGGCCGAGTTCTGCGAAACTTGTACATGGATAACAGAGTAGCGGTTTGGAATGGCAAAACTATATCTGATTGGTTTTCGACGGAGTCAGGGGTAAGACAAGGTTGTGCGCTAAGTCCAAGTTTGTTCGCGCTATTCATCGATGATCTAACTGAAGCACTACCAGGGGGCGTGGAGTACACTGGAGTCATCATTAAAGCTCTTCTTTTTGCAGATGACATTGTACTGTTTGCTAGCTCACCAGAATCCCTCCAGCTAATGATAAATAGACTGGCCGAATATTGTATGCGATGGAGCTTGTTGATCAACCTTAACAAGTCGAAGGTTATGATATTTAAAAAAGGTGGAGGCAGGTCCAGGTCTAACGAACATTGGTGTTTGAATGATGAACAAATTGAAGTTGTGAAAGATTACAAATACTTGGGTGTCTATTTCACCAATAACCTTAACATGGAAAGGCATCTCACCGATAAGCTTGCGAAAGCTAAGACAGCTATTAATGTAACATGGCGGGAGTGTTTTAATAACAAGGCTATTGCACATAGCAACAAATATAAAGTGTTCGAAGCAGTTTCACAATCAATTCTTTTCTATGCAGCGCAAGTGTGGGGTGGTAAAAAATATGAACCAGTAGAAAACTCATCAGATATTATATAAAACGAATATTTCGTTTGCCACCTGGCACTCCGAATTATATGATTTTTCTGGAAACGGGTTTATCTCCACTATTTATCAAAACATTAAAACTACAAGTCGACTACATTAACAAAGTTCTTAAGATGCCAAATAATCGGCTTCCAAAAAAAGCGGCTCTTCATGCTATACACTCCAAGTCAGGATGGTTTAAAAACTGGATTGAACTTTTACAAGATGCAGGTCTGGAAATAAATTCTAGTGAATGGAGGTCTTGGAAGCCTACGTTGTATACGATGATTATTCGTCTAGATGAAATCTATAGAGACAGATACAAGGAAGAGGCATCAAATTCATTACACCGAATGATCTACAGTAAATTGAGCTATAACATTAATGAACGTAACTATTTCCGAGATGACTACACCATCGATCAAATTTCAAGCATGTTCCGGCTAAGAGGTGAACTTCTTAATTTGAATTTTATACCGCATCGCGAAGAACTACAAATACTTTGCAATATGTGCAATATGGCGGAGCGTGAGGATATATTACATTTTGTTGGAAGGTGCCCGATATTAAGGGAAACAAGAAGATACTTTTTGGGTAGTGACTTTTTTACGGATGACGAAACTTTAAATCTTCTTAATGAAATGAACGTATCTAAATTATACAAATATTGTAAAACGGCAATTAATTATAGAAACAGAATTATAAATGAATGTCTTTAAATGAATACTGTAACTTATTGAATATTAAAAATATAAAGTAATTATTTAAATTCATTGTCAATCAGGCAGACGGCAAAGCCATGCATTTAATTGATTATACCTATGATATTTTTGTAAAAAAAATTGCGAAATGTAAATAAAAATCAATCTTAATCTAATCAATCTTAATCTATTTGTGGAGGTTTTATTTGTCCATTTTCTAAAATATGTCCCATAAATTTTACTTCTGTTTTTCTGTATTGAATTTTTTCTGAATTGAACTTAATATTATTCGCACGTGCACGTTCGACAACTAAGCTTAATATACTGTCATGTTCTGACTGTTTCCCCTGCAATTCCAATATCGTCAAAATAAACAACAACTCCAGGAATGTCACCAAATATTTGTACCATTTTGCGCTGGAAAATTTCAGGAGCACAGCTTAAACCAAAAAGTACGCGATTAAATTTATATCTGCCAAACGGAGTCATGAATGTAGTGAGATCAGAACTATTTTTGTCGAGTTTCATATGCCAAAATCCACTTGCTAAATCAAGTACCGTGAAAATGCGCTTCCCATGTAATTTGCTAACAAAGTCATCTATCGTTGGAATTAAAAAATGTTCCCTCCTAATACAAGAATTTAATGGTTTGGGGTCTAAACATAGACGCAACTTCCCATTTGGTTTTTCAACAACCTGTAAATTATTCACCCACTCAGTAGGGTAATCAACTGGGGAGATGACTCCCATACTAATCGTTTCATTGATTTCCTGCTTTAATCTTTCGACTAAACTTAATGGAATTCGTTTTTTGTAATGTAATACCGGTTTTGCGTTTTCTACTAATGTTTATGCTATCCGGCAATTCATCTAATTCATCAAAAAGATCTTTATTTGCACATATAAATTCATCTGCCGTTTTTGGTAAGCCAGTAAGAGTATTTACATCTAATCGAGTTATTAAATTGAACTTAACAGACGTTTTCAAGCCAAGTATTGGCTCACATGTGTCGTCAACAACGACAAATAGAGCAGATTGTTCCGATTGAGAACTTGGATCAACACAAATTAATTTTACAGAACCAAATATTTTTATTTCATTTCCATTGTAATCGGTAACACAAAAATTATTATTCATTATTGACATAATATTAATTTTTTTGATAAAGCTCAGAGGGACACAATTGACATCTGCACCCATATCGATTTTAAATTCCACTACTTCATTATTGATTTTATACTTTTTAGTCCATCTTGAATTAATACCTGACTTATTCTTATTTAATCTATAAATACATGCTTTTTTCTTAAATTTATTTTCAACCCATCAATATGCTTTACATTAAAAATACCTGAGTCTGATTCAATCCAAGAATTCCATCCAGAAAGAACTTTTACAGCTTTTTTTTCGATTTGTTATCCAGTTTTTGTTTTCCGTTTTGCTATCCATTTTGTAGTTGTTACTGTTTTCCTTTTTGCACCATTTACTAAAGTGCCCTTTTTTCCACTCGTGCTACAGATGATTTTGTTTGCTTTACATTCACGCAAATGTGCCGTTGAAAATGGTTGATACCCACAATTATAACAGTGACGAGAAATTGCATTGATGGATTCCGATGATGTTGGATAATCCTTTGTAACACGATGAACTTGTAGATGTTGTTGATTGGTTTCCAAAAGTTTTTTGTTGGTATTGGCAGCTTCAAATACCTTTCAGGTGTCAACAACAGTTTTAAGTGATTCGTTTTTTCCACCAAGAAGTTTAAGCTGCGATTTCTTATCTGAAATGCCAATTATGATGCGATCTCTAAGCATTCGTTCTTCACAGTATTGAATTTGCTTGCGCAATTCTGATTCAAACTCTGCAAACGGTTGTTTTTCCCGTTGCACAATGGTGTTATACTTAAACGATCTTCGCCTTCTTCACCTTCTGCATGATTCTCGTTGTTGTTCTCTATGCCCACTATGCCAGGAAGTGTTCTATCATTGGGAAATAAAGTATTGTATATTTCCATAGCACGAGAAAATAGAAAATTTGTAATTTTGGTTGTCTCACCTTCGTCCATCTTTCCGTTTGCCATCATGAACATAAGGAATGTTCTCTTCCACATAGGCCATTCATTAACAAGGTTGGAGCAGTCCAGTTCAATTGGTAATCTTGAGTTTGCCATAACTTCTGACACTATGTAAAAGTTTTATACTTTTATAATTAAAAAAAAATTGTTTTTCGTTATTTTATTTTAATTAATTTGTTATGCGTTGTTCAGTGGTCAAAGATTAACTGCAGTAACCAAAGCTTACAAATGTCATTTAGACCTATAACACATTGATGGGGTTACCAGCATAAAATTATTATTTGTACATTTATTACATTATCCTCAGCATATTTCATAATAATTTTCTTCAACAACTTAATTTTTAGGAGTTCGACCCAAGGCTGTAGAGCCAAGAAAGTAACACTAAAAATTTGTTCTTTTCGGAAATAAGCTTGAGTTTGATTACTTCAGTAACCATTATTGAACATCTCTTCTTTCAAAAATTGCAATTGCAAGCGCACTGGCAGTCGCTCGCAAGGTTACATAACTACATTTCATTTTCAAAAAAAAAAAAATGTTTGCCCTATTATGCTTTCAATTCGCCATGTTTATCAGTACCGAGAAGTGTATGTGCTACTGTAAGGTGGAAGCTGTTGCACTAAAGTTTGCGTACAAATAGATAGTTGATAAAATTGGACGAACAATATTTTGTAACAAACTTTTAGTAAGCTATCTAGACGTTCGTCTATAAAACATTTTCTCCTTCCGTGTTAAATGTAAACGCTTCACCGATGTGAAGTCGTACCGTCGCGTCGTTTTCCTTCGCTTCTTCTTCGAAAGGAATGCTATATTTACGTATACAATTTTATTTTTAAAAAACAACGTAATTTTCCAACTGCTGTCAAGTCGTCATGTTTATCAGTACCGAAAATATCTTAAAATCTACTAGGAGTCTGTTCTACTGTCCTGTGGAAGTTGTTGCACTAGAGATCTTGGTGAGTTAGAGAGTCGATAACTATTGACGGAAATAGTTTATATTACTGCGAAAAGCTACTACTTAGTTATTCGTCTTTAAAACATTTTCTCCTTACGAGTTAAATGCAAACGCTTTACCAATGTGAAGTCGTATCTTCGATTTCCTAGTTTCATTTATATTGCTCGCTTTTACTTCAGCTGACCGAAATCGCCCGAAAACTTTTATGAAGAACAAATGTACAAAATAAATATACCTGTACACTACACGAATTTTCATAAGTATAATTGATTACACTTAATTATACTCACTTAAAGTTTTTATTCTTTTTATTTTTTTATCTCTTCATTGAATGTAGTTGTTTTTATTTATTTATTATTTTTTTATTTTTATTTTCTTACATTCTGAAGAAAATAAATACTAATAATTTGAGCAATTAATCATGAGCAAGAAACCCAATAATGGGGCAGTCCCCAAAACAAGCAGACAGTCGGCTTTCGATGCTAACCGAAATGCCATGCAAACGCTTAACCAAGGTCCATGTGATAACTTATCGCTTTCCATGACTCAAGCTGGTTCAATTCTGGTTAGGCATTCACCCCCTCAAACCCTACACATGACGGGAGGAAACGTCCTCCATTCTCCCAACTTTGACTTAATACATGATGGTAGTATTTATCAAATCCGAAACCAGACAATCGTTGAAGGGATAGCTAGGAAATCTAACACCATCAACCGTGTCATAACCACAACCGCTTCGATCACTCTTGCCACAGATACTATCACCACCACCACTACATCTATTCCGATAATGTGTCCCCGTGCAACCGATCTATCGCACTGTGCAGTTACTATAAACCAAAGCACATTAGGTAATCAACCACCTTCTGATCCCAATCAGCTGATACATCCTCCCAACAGTCCAAACAGAGACGCGTTTTTCGAGGAAGAAGATAATAAATATACACCCCCAATAAACTTTAATACAATAGGGTATAATGCCCGTTCTAATTATGCATTGGTAACTTCCCCATCCCAAACTCGACATCCCTCCTCTAGTCGTCTCCATAACCACATAAAGAATGTTGTAGATGCAAGGTTGAAAGACCTCAGCAGTCTCTTTTCAAAGACTTACCTTTGCTTATCCAACAAAACAACAAAGCATGAACAAAGCATGAACAATTTGATGCCCCCTACAAATGTTTTAAATGATCATCTACACATGCCATCCCACTGTCTACGCCAACCATTCAATCTAATCGAGCAATATGTCCACAAGCTCTCGATTTCGCGAAGTCCCAAACGATTTAAGCAAACCGCCTCCGACTTATAAGAATTTTCAATATTCTTCCGAACGAAACCGGCAAAAATATTTTCGTTCCCCTCCGAATTATCGAGATCATCACCCAGATGATTCAAATAGGGATGACCAATATTTTCGAAATAATCCTCGAGTTCAATTCTCGCAAACCGATTCCCTTCCAAGGGACTACAATCAAATGCACTTTAACGAGCTAACCCGAATAATTTTGAAAGACAAAGACCAGGTTTTCTCCGCTTTTCCGAAGATCCCGTTGGTTTCAGTTCAAATCCCTGCTATTCGAGATATCCTCCAATTGATCCCCGACAAGACTTCGGAGTCCCTTATGACAGAATGTATTCGCATCGATTTGAAACGTTATAGAGTGTGCGCTTTGACGACACGTCCAAAAGTATGCCAATACGAGAGTTCGTCTCGTGTCGAAATTTTGCAAGAAAAGTACAATTGTCCTTGGGAAGAAGTACTACGAAACTTCCACCACCTATTGATAGGCACAGCGTCCGATTGGTATTTTGAATATTTACGTGAGTATCGTCGAGTCGATTGGCAGACTATTAAAAATGCTTTGCTTAAACAATTCCAGAGATATAGAAGTGGCCTGGAAGTTTTGAAAGCGATCATGGATCGTAAACAGTCGCCACAAGAATCATTTCATGAATTCTTTACTGCTATAGTCAACCTAAAGAGGCAATTACGTGATCCAATGAAAGACGCGGACCATGTTCCTATTTTAAGGAATAACATCAACTCTCGCCTTATGACGTTCGAGTATCCAATGAAGATCTACTCTTTAGAACGGTTCAGGGACTAATTTAGACGCACGGAGAAAATGTTTCAAGCACGTTATTCCTCACAAAATCGACCAAAGTATGTAAGACATTTACATGAAGTACACTGGCCCAGTGAAACTTTAACCGATGAATCATTTTTCGAACCGGGCATTGAAAATATCAATGCCTTTTCTTACAATCGTCCAACCAACCAAGACAAAAACCCATTAAGCCTTATGAAGTGCTATATTTGCAAGGAAATAGGTCATCTCTCGACCACTTGCCCCTCAAGTTGAGTAAACACATTTATTGCTACCGTTGCGGTTCCGAAAATTATACAGTATGTGATTGTCCGAATTGTAATGCTAGCAAGGGAAACTTCAAAACGAGCGTGATGCCGCCTGGGGAGTCACGTTCGACCCAAACAAACAAAAAAGATGCCTCGACAAATACCCCAACATCATTCGTTACTTGTCGAGATACTTCCCCAATCTCCCAAGTCCTCTCAGTCTGAAACCGAACCGGGATATGACCCTAAATCAACGCAATCGTTAGACACCGACTCTTCAGTTGCAATAGTTAGTAACGTTTATCAATTTGAACCTAAAACTACGTTGACTTGCGAGCTTAAAGATGTCACGGAAGACACTCCACCGTTCATTAATATTAGACCTGACAATCAATCTATTCCCTTATATAAAAAGACATTTGAAGAAAGACTTCAAAACTACGAAAAGATACGAAATCGTATTTTCAACTTAGAAGAAGTAACCCAGACATTAATATGAAATTATTAAAAGCACGACGAAGTAGTATCAAAAGATCCGCTTTTCGAACTCTAGTAGAAGAAACCATTCTAGGAGGAACTCCTCAAGATATCAGACCATATGCCACAATCTCAATTAAAGGACGAGGAATGGCTGGTTTACTTGACAGTGGAGCCTCAATATCCTGTCTAGGCAAAGGCTGTATAGAGCTCGTAAAATCTCTTAACATTCCTATTACCACCCTAAAATCTGAAGTAAAAACTGCTGACGGCAAAGGTCAGAGAATTGTGGGACGTGTATCTGTACCGATAGAATATGATCACGTGATAAAACCTTTCGACCTATATTTAGTGCCCGACTTATTTTAACCCCTCTATCTTGGAGTGGACTTTTGGTCCAAATTCCAAATCGCTCCCAATATAATTAGTGAAGTTTTCTATTTATCAGCCGACCTAAAAAATCCGATTCGGTCATAAACGACCAAAAACCCTCCGCGCTTCAGGGTGTTTCAGCCTTTATTAGCGAATTATTCTATGCTCCAGGCAGCAAGGATTTGGTGGAAGAGAAGTTTAATAAACCAAAACCTCCGATGCATGAGCTCACTTCAGAGCAACAACATAAATTACAGTTAGTGATCTCCTTATTTCCTTCATTTGCAAAGCTTGGGTTGGGTAAAACCTCCCTTAAAAAGCACGTGATTGATACAGGAGACGCTAAACCGGTGAAGCAACGACATTACCCCATGTCACTACATGAGTAGTGTGGATCTCAAAGATGCGTTCTGACAGATCTCTCTGGATGAGAAGTCAAAAGAGAAAACCGCATTCACTGTGCCAAGTCGATCATCAATTTACTGTCATGCCATTTGGGTTGTGTAATGCACCCCAAAGGCTATGTCGGTTAATGGAAAAAGTGATCTCCTCGGCGCTGCTTAGGGAATCCGTGTTTGTCTATCTTGACGATCTTCTGATTATCACCTCAGATTTTGAATCCCATCTGAAAGTTTTGACGTTGGTGGCGGAGCACTTGAAATCGGTTAATCTGACTATCAATATTGAGAAATCCTTCTTTTGTTTTAAAGAATTAAAATACATTGGATATATTATAGGTCTAGGCCACGTAAAAGCTGATCCTGAAAAGATTTCAGCCATTAAAAAGTTTCCGTTACCAACGGCACAAAAACAGGTGAGGAGATTTCTTGGGATATGTGGGTGGTATCGTCGTTTCATCCGGAACTTCTCAGCTTTAGCCGCGACGTTGTCTGATTGCCTTATAAAAGGAAAAAAAATCCAATTTCTCCAGAAGCTAAAGAGTCCTTTGAGGCTTTAAAAGATGCTTTAACGTCTGCTCCACTTTTAAGTTACCCCGGATTTTAAGAAACCATTTACTATTCAGTGCGATGCTTCGTTAAAAGTTATTGGTGCTCTTTATTTCAGCATGACGAAGAACAAAATGAAAAACCGATGGCCTATTTCTCAGATAAATTAAATGCTTGGCAACAAAAATACAGTGTCGGAGAGCAAGAATGCCTCGCGGCGTTACGAGCCATACGTAAATTCAGGGCATATGTGGAAGGCAGTACCTTCACGGTAATTGCCGACCAGGCCAGCCTTAAATGGCTTATGAATTTAACAGACTTAGGTGGCCGACTTTCATATAAAATACGTTAAAGGAACCCAAAATCTAGTCCCCGATGCATTATCCAGAATGAATATGTATCAATTAATTTTGACATCAATTACCGAATCTACGGCATTTAAATCTCAAGAATACCTCGACCCCATCACAACTGTTAGTAAAAACTATAAAAACCTCCCAGACTTGAAAATCGAAAATGGTGTAATTTATAAAAAAAATCATCCCAATATAGACAATCCTTGGAAAATCAGGCTTCCATCTAATTTAACACACCAAATCATTACCCAAAATCACGAACCTCCAAATTGTGCCCATGGCGGCATTAAAAAAACCTTGGAAAGAATCACCGAAACCTATTGTTGGCCTAAAATGGTTCAGCAAGTACGAGATTTCGTTAGCAAATGCACCCAATGCAAAGAAAACAAATCCCCTAACTTTATAATGAGACCACCTATGGGATTCCAACAAAATATAGAACTTCCGTTCCAAAAAATCTATATAGACTTCATGGGCCCCTACGTGCGAAGTAAAAAGGAAATTTGTTAGTTTTATTGCTTTAGATTACGTTTCAAAATTGGGATTCTTAAAACCTATGCCTAAAGCCACCTCAAAACTAGTAATTGACTTCCTCGAAAAAGAGATTTTTCTAAAATTTGGTGTGCCAGAGTTCGTGCACAGCGACAACGGCCAACGAATCACAGGAATTCAAAAACTTTTTAGATAAATACGGTACGAAACACATCAAGAATGCCCTCTATTCTCCACAAGCAAATGCTTCGGAGAGGGTTAACCGTGCCATCTTGTCAGCCATTCGGACCTACCTAAAAGACGACCAAAGGGATTGGGACCTGCATTTGCCACAAATCCAACAAACCCTCCGTAATTCTGTTCATCAATCTATAGGCATGTCTCCATTTTTTGCCTTGTTTGGACATCATATGATAACCCATGAAGCGCATACCCGATTCTGAAACAGTTAAAATCCGTAAGCGATAGTGAAATCGACGTATTACCCTCTCCAACCGCCCTACAACTGATGCGAGGAAAAATCAAAAAGAAGTTGCATGAAGCGTGTAAACGCAACGAATAATCGTACAATGCAAGATCAGCCGTACGTATTTTTAAACCGGGTGAGGAAATTTTCCGCCGAAATTTTGTCCTGAGCAAGGCCTCAAACTATTTCAATGCGAAACTTTCTAACTTGGTAAAGTGCAGAATAAGATCTCGCAACAATAATCTCTATGACATTGAAAACCTACAAGGCAAACGAATCGGCATCTACCATGCCAAAGACTTGCGCCGATAAAACCAGACACCAGCAATTAGACCTTCTTTAATAACCCTGCACTGTCACGAGGCGTAGGTAACAAAAAAAAAAAAAAAAAAAAAAGGCAAGATGAAAACAAGTACTCGCCTCAACTTTTTTTTACTTTTATTTACATATATTATGTCATACACACCTACAGTACACAACTATCGTACTCAAGATAATTTCCCATTTAGCAAATCTGCGTATACAAACTACAAGATATACATTGCAATTTATGAATAGGTACTACGTTCATAAGAAACTAGTTATTTTTATTGCTGACTCACGATTTAGATTTATATTGGAGGAGTAGGCTCTTCAGAAGCACATTTTCCTTGGATAAAATTGTCTTGACGGATTATAACCATGGTACTCATGCGGTTGTTTGATTCCTTCCGTCTGCCCAAACATTTGAAGGGGAACATGCTGACGACGAAGTCGGAGCAATTTATGTGACTTTCATTATGATCACGTCTAAGGGTGATCAGCCCATACGTAACCCTGACACAAATGGCAAAGCGTACTGATGGAATTAAAGTTTGGTATCAACGCTATTAACTGAAAGTAATAGCAATGTCTTTTAGTTGATGGTGATACAATCCATAGGTAGATAGCACTTTGAGGATAGCTTTCATCACAGCAAACAATCCTACTCAGTTTGCGTTAACGGAGGTATCCTTCATCAGTTGGTGTCGATAAAACCGCCACTCCCTAAATGTCAATGAGATGAATACTGCATCACTGAAGCTACCCATATCTAGTTTCTTTTATCACTAAATCACAAGGCGTGATCGAGTCTGTAAAGCGAAGGTCCCGAACTAGTGTTCGGTTGAAAAGTTCCAAATTCGACCAGCCGAATCCGGACAAACCGTGATATATTTATGCCACGGTAGTTTCAATACCTAAATGGTTTTCGTTTTTTTCTCTTATTATTCTTCTTCAACCTAGCAATATGGCATAAGTATATTCTGTTGAAAAGAAACGCTGAAATGGAATTGTAAGAAAAAAAAAGAAAAACAAAGACAAGATCATAGAGACAATATTCACATAGAGGCGCGACTCATACCTCCCTTGCCTTAAATACCAGCAAATTTTTGTTGAGATGAGTAAGAGAAAACTCTCTTAAATTACTCATTTTTTCCTACCGTGAATACACGTGAGTGGTGGATTAAAAAACCCTTTTGCTCAAACTGACAGATAATTTTTTTTGTTGTTGGTTTGTCAAAAGTCTGTCTGACATTTCTAATTACCAAAACATAATTAATAGTTTTTTTCACATTTGGTAAGTTTTATTTCATATTTATTTAATTATTCTTTATTTCAATGGAAGAAATATATGTAACTATAAAAAAAATTGTTTTTTTATGTTTGGTTGATTTGGCCACAATGACGGAGATTCGATGGAAAGCGTACATCCAAAGGTATATCTTGGATTGGAAATTCAGAAAACAAATTCAATTGTTTCTTGTTTTCTATAATTGTTTTGTTGTTTTTTTTTAGATTGGGAGTGAAGACGTACTTAGTCCATCTGGGAGTGATACCACTAACACTCCACTTTACACAAAAGCAATCCATCAACAAAAAGTGAAGATCGAATTGGTTATTTAGAAAAAGAGACTTCACATTGGCGGACACAATGTGAAATCTGACGAATAAGCGATTCGCTGCCACATGAAGTGTCTCGTCTATGTAAAGAGAAACAACAATACAATGAGCCATTAGTAGTGGCGGATTGTTGCTGAGGTACAGCAGTGACTGGATTGTCTGTGGTCGAATATATATTTTCTTAGATCCGTCGCATTTGGAAGCTTTTCTTGGAATCAATACTTCGATAGGACATGTTTGGTATAACACAAGCTCCGGAAACAATTTCCCCAGCAAAATGACAGAGTAAGTAAACCTTTATTTTGCAAGTGCAAATTCATATCTAATCGATGTTTTTCTTATAAACTTTCAGAGATCTCGATAAACTGAAAGAAGGAATCGCTGAGAAAGTAGCCATATTATCTTTTTGGAAGAAATATATCGTGAGTGGCAATCTCATGAACGAAATCGATATGCACATGTTGACCGAAACACCTCGGTCTGTATCTGTAGCTTCTAGACAGATTTTTGGTCTGTCTGTGGATCAGCATTCAGTCAAGCAGAAATAAGGTACGTTAAATACAAAAAACCTAATTTGATGTATTTTTAAGTTTTTGTTTTTCTTTTAATTTTGTAGGATAAACAGCGCCTGCCATTCATCTCAAAATCATGACGAACAACAAGGTCAGACCACACAAACAATGAAGCCCAACAGGAAGTCATTATTGCCAGATATTATAATTTAATACATTGGGCTCAATATTTTAAAGTGTTCTCCTTATGTATATATATATGTTTATAGCTTAAGAATTGTGATTCAATTAATTTTTTTCGATTACATTTTCTTTATGGGTGTTCAAAAAAATTCTTTTCTTTTTAAGGGAAATGTAATGTTGTGTGTCTCAATGAGACCTAGGTAAGTATTATAGCCCTATGCTGAGGTAAATTAACACTCAGAACAGTTACAACCATCGAGATCAAGCAAGTAAATGACAGCTTGTCCAAAGTAGCAAATCGAAGAAATTTCTACTTATATCAAGAAAAATCTTGAAATCAGTCCTTACGCAAAGCGCTCATTTCCAAACTACTAGCTTGATTTCGATGATTGTAACTGTTCTGAGTGTAAATTTACCTCAGATACTAAATCTTTGTAATTATTTTATAATCAAACAATTATTTCGCAAAATTGCTATCTAAAAGTAGTTTTTTCGTGTTTTAAAAAAAATGAAAAATTACAAAATAACTTTCAGATGCAAATTTTTTGAAACATTTGCTCGAATTGAAAACGGTTTCAAGAATTTACAAGCTGACATAAATTAAAACTCACAACAGCTTAAATCATCGAGATCAAGCAAGTACTTTGGAAATGACAGCTGGTCCAAAGTAGCAAATCCAAGAAATTTCTACTTATATCAAGAAAAATCTTGAAATCAGTACTTACGCAAAGCTCTCATTTCCAAACTACTTGCTTGATTTCGATGATTGTAACTCTTCTGAGTGTAAATTCACCTCAGCTTCCAAATCCTTGTAATCAATTTATAATCAAACAATTATTCCGAAAAATTGATATCTAAAAGTAGTTTTTTCGTGTTAAAAAAAATGAAAAATTACAAAATTACTTTCAGATGGAAATTTTTTGAAATATTTGCTGGAATTGAAAACAGTTTCAAGAATTTACAAGCTGACATAAATTAAAACTCACAACAGTTTAAATCGTCGAGATCAAGCAATTACTTTGGGAATGACAGCTTGTCCAAAGTAGCAAATCCAAGAAATTTCTACTTATATGAAGAAAAATCTTGAAATCAGTACTTACGCAAAGCTCTCATTTCCAAACTACTTGCTTGATTTCGATGATTGTAACTGTTCTGAGTGTAAATTTACCTCAGCTTCTAAATTCTTTTAATCAAACAATTATCTCGAAAAATTGATATCTAAAAGTAGTTCTTTCGTTTTTTTAAAGTTAGACCGTTTTTTTTAAAGGTGAAGTTGAACAAACATTCCCGAAAATAAACAAAGAATCATTTACATGTATATATATATAAATATTGTATTAATTACAACACAAAATAATTAAATTTATTATTATTATTCATTACAAATAAGTTTACTGCTCACAGAGATATATAGAACATTAGGAAGAATAGAATAAGATCACATTTTTGCCAGGAACACAATCAATGTTAATTATTATGATCCTTTTTTATTTCAATATTGGATGATGTAGCAGTTTGTGAGGCAGAATACTCTGCAACAGTTGTCGCCTGTGCTTCGTGTCGTCGCTGTTGGTGTGTGTATCGTCATCGGTCTCATTGACTGCAGCAGATATTTCTCCATTGAACTGAATTAAAGAACACAAGGCTCCATGGCATAGGCAAGCACTTTCATCTGTAAATCTGTAAATATTTAGATATTATGAAATCCGATTTTATGATTTTCGACTACTAATAATGGATTCTATGATAGATTTTTCAGGATTCGTAGTAGATTTTCGATTGCGATGATAGGGCCGATTTATTAGTTTTAAATTTCTAGTTTTCTTTAATGTAACTAAACTTTGACGCTGTTAGTATGTAGGTCCAATTAGCATTAGGTAAGTTTAAAGCCGATGTAGGTAAGTTCTTCGTATAACGAATAGATTTATTGTATGTTTCAGGAAATAGTTACTAGGTACCTACCTAAAAATGTATATTTAAATCTATGTTATGGATTGTTGCTTATGTGCGCAATCATCGTTCAACTAGTGATTAAACTATTTCGTTTCGGAAAAATTGCATGTGAGCGCCTAGCCTAAACGCACTAAGCAGCAACTGAACTTCACAAAATGTGCTTTTTCTTCACCGTTTAATTGGTCATGGACTGTATTCGCTTCACTACATGGACATGGACTGGGTCTACATTTTTGTCATCCGATTGTTTGTTTTTCTGGACATGAGCATGGAAATGGCAAACCAAATGTTAACTATTTGTTCCTTACTCCGCGTATGTTAATTGCAGTCTGATGAGTGAATATTGAATTGAAAGCAAAACATACTCAGAAAATAAATATGTAAATTGCCTTGAAAAATAAAACTCTAGCTATCGATCTACACAGGGGAAATATAAGGGGAATGAACAATCTAAGCTACGTTGTAGTGTGCGTTCAAAACCAAGAAACATTAAAAGGAAACAAGCAAATCTCCGGCAATTTTGTTCCTCGTGTGAAAGGCATAGACGATTTTTAAAGCAATGCAAAGATTTTCCTGTGTAAAATGTGACTTGACCATAGTCTATGAACAAACCCATTCCCTTATCATTTAATTTCTATTGGTGCAAAATGAATGTTAGAATTTAAAATTGCAAATACAGAAAAAAATGAAAACAATAAATAGGTTTGTACATAAATTAAATATTGGTACGTGTTTCTACTTTCTATTTTATATGAATAAAAGCTAATTATTGTTCATAATATTGATATTTTCTTAATTTTACTTTGCAGGACTCTTTCGTTACTTGTGACTACTGTGCAGGGGTACCACTTTTACAAAAACAAAAAAGCCATGCTACGGTCGATGCAATTTTTTGGAAAATGGATAGATTCCCAATAAAACACATTTATTTTCACTTCATTAATTAATTTTTTTAAAGTAAATTTGATAACTTTCCTATTTGCCAGCTGGTTTTACCATAAAATTATACCTCGACGAATGTGCGGGTGAATGCTCATGCCAAAAGGAACTACTTCGTCGACATGATAGATCGATGTAGCGTGTAAAAGCGGTAATAGACAACACTATGTTTATGTTTTGTTTTGTGATTCATTTCCCATCTATTCACGGATAGAGTTTCAAATAGTTACTAAGTTTATATGGAGAATAGAATCGGTATTGAATCAGGATTTAGGTCCTTGTATACTTGAATCGAATTAAAATAGGATTACTCGATCCGATCCCACTAGAAGAGCTGAATCGAATTGAAAATGTATTTATATACCTGAATCGAGGAATTGAGAATCGAATTCATATCTGATTCTTGATGTGTGTGTGCACCAATAGTGTTTTTTTCTGTTCAGTGGGTTTCCGTTTTCTCTGTATTTTTTCCATTGCATGTTTTTGTTGTTTATTCTGTAAGCTTAGTTTGTCACTTCGATTCCATTTTAATTCAATCTTCCGATTCCGCGAGGCCATATACCTAAATCGAAATCTCAATTCGGATTCGATTCGATTTCCAATTCACTCATATAACCGTGGTAAAAGCTACTAACAACACACAAATTTATTACCCTGTTTATATGAGTGAATTGAGGAATCGAATCGAATCGAATTGAGATTTCGATTCAGGTATATGGCCTCATGGGATCGGAAGATTGAATTAAAATGGAATCGAAGTGACAATTTTAGTTTACAGAATAAACAACAAAAACATGCAACATAAAGAAACCGGAAACCCACTGAAAACAAAAAAACACTATTGGTGCACACACACACCAAGAATCAGATGTGAATTTGTTGTAAAACGCAGATATTTCTGAAAAAGAAATCGCAATGAAAAATGAATAGACGTTGACCAATTCGAATTTATTTAGACATAAAAAACAATAATGCCAAATTGACATTTTAATTAAGTTTTTCTTTTACATAAAATGATGCCAAAATAACAGAATTCGATTCTTCAATTCCTCGATTCAGGTATATAGGTACATTTTCACTTCGATTCAGCTCTTCTAGTGGGATCGGATCGAGTAATCCTATTTTAATCCAATTCAAGTATACAAAGACCTAAATCCTGATTCAATACCGATTCAATTCTCCATATAAACGTAGTATATATTAATATATTTGGTGTGGTGAAACTTACAAGAGTTACCAATCTTATTATGGCTATATATGGTAGGTATATAGTCATGCCAGAAATAATACCAATTGACGACTCTTCTCAACTTTCGCTTTTGTGTTGTAATTTTAGAAACTAGTGCACGTCACACGAGACTAAAAATGAAAACGAGATAAAAGCGAAACAAAGTTTGAAATTGTAAAGTTTGGATTTTATTATTGAATTTGTATATTTTGTTTTATGTGAAATAGCTTAAAAATGTTCTGTACTTTTTGTTAGGTGTAATAATAAAAACAATAAATTAAGAAGAGAAGATGTGTAATACCACAGCTTCCCAAAAGATCCTGAGCTGCTTAAAATTTGTATTCATTTTTGTAAAAGAAAGGTTGTCTTTAATGCAAAAACAGCTGGAATCTTTAGTGGCCATTTTACATACAAACGAACCTCCAATTTGAATTGGGTAAGTGCATTTGAGTTGCTTTATAATAAATAAATTGTCTGGGTGGTCAACTAGGGGTAAAAAAAATAGTAGAAACCCTGTTAAACGCAAGCCGATTTGGATTCAAGTATGTGTTGTCTATTATCGTCTTGAAATCCACATTAAATTAAGGTTCCACATTTTATGACACAACGAGGGTGTTATTTCGGACGCAGCAAATGTAAAGGCTGTGATGATACCCCAGATTTGGAAGCGCCATTGACCGGTTTGCAGACAATTATGCAAACAATTTTCAAAACATTGCTTGGGAACCAGAAGAGGATAAGACTGATGGCAACAAGGATGATTAAGATTTGGCCACTTTAGAAAGCGATGGGCTAGAAAATAAGGCCGGATACTTATGCCATAAGCTAAAAAAACAAAATTACGGCCATCACCAAGGATGTTGAATGACTTGACGAACTTGAACAACATATTCATATCCTTCAGCGGAAAATATTTAGTAATTTGTCCAGGTAACCAAACAATTCTTCTTGAATTGGCCAAAGACAATGAATCCGAAGTGAAAATAAAAAACCTTTTTCCGGGCGAGGATGTATTTTACAATAAGAACACTTAAGAGAACAATTGTAAACTTATGCAAATGCAACAAAAAAAATACGATACAATTAAAACATAATTAAAACATTTCCAATTATTTTTTTTAACGCACAATAATCTTCACAAATTGTCGTTTTGCTTAAATTAAGTTAAATCTTCGATATCCATTTAGCGCTCTTATCCAAATCCAAATATCTTATCCAAAAATCCATTAATCCCCATGGGACTAGGTCCCCTCTCACACAAGTAAACCGAGTTGCCGACAACTGGGAGTTTGTTGGCGAGAAGGGCAAGAAGTAAAGGGAATGAAAAAAATCTCCCCGGTCAACGATTTGAAGAGATTTTTTTGACGTTTTGCTTTGCATTCCAATTAGCCCGACAAAATCTTTCCAGTTTCCTCCTCAGTTTCCTGGTTCCAGTTTCCCCTTGTGAAAGCTACAAGGCAATTAAAGGAAAACGTCAAAAAAAATCTCCAGCAACTGGTTTCCCTGTGTGAAAGGGGACTAAGTCTCCTTTCACACAAGGAAACTGAGTTGCCGGCAACTTGGAGTTTGATGGCGAGAAGGGCAAGAAGTAAGGGAGATGAAAAAGATCTCCCCGTTCAACGATTTGAAGAGATTTTTTTTGACGTTTTGCTTTGCATTCCATTAGCCCAACAATATCTTCCCAGTTTCCTCCTCAGTTTCTTGGAGCCAGTTTTTACATGTGAAAGCTACAAGGCAATTAAAGGAAAACGTTAAAAAAATCTCCAGCAACTGGTTATCCTGTGTGAAAGGGGAGTAACAAAACAATTTCTTTAGCGGTCAAATTTCTTAATCTCGCGTGACGTCAGCCAAATATGACAAAATAAATAGTGTCGTAATCTAATTTTATTCATTGATTTAATTCAGCTCTCTGATTAAAAACTTCTTGGAAACAAATATTAAAAAAAAGTGCTAGTTGGCTAGTTGGCTAGGAACTCCCCAGCGACGAAATCCGAAAAAAGTGAAATAATGTATTAACGAGTTGAAGATTTGTTTTTTTTTAAGAACTGCCAAACAACACACACAGCCGCAAAAAGAGATTCGGTCCGTAATCGTTCGTTCCAATGCAAAAAAGTATTGGATTTAGTAGCGAATGCTACTTATTGAAACTAAATCGACATAAAACAAAATATACAAACATTTTAGTTGCAGTATTCACTTATTCAGTCAAATCAATCGATTCAAGAAAAAACAACGCAAATGATATATACTTAAACAAAAAAAGCCCAGATGTTCGTCAAAATAATATGGAGTAGTAGTTAGTAAGATTTTCATTATTTGTTTTCTTGATAAATTAAGCAAACAAAAATAATCTTGCTGTCATATTAACACATTTCTCAAATAAAAAGACGATTATAATTCATTAATAATAAAAAAAATAATTTATGTTACATTAAGTCTGCGCTTGAATATCCATCACATCGATACAAATTAAAAAAAAAATTGAATACTGAATTTCAGAAAGAAAGAATGGCTTTAAACGGATTCCTTGAATTTTTTCAAAAAGGGAAGGTAAATACAGTTGAAGATAAAACAATTCCATTCAATTAATGTTTTTCATCTTAATGCTAGACATTCAGGCCGAAAAAACGTTTCTCAACCGGCACAATTAGGTACTCCTTGCATAAACAGGCACAAGCAAGTCTTCAGTCTGGCATTAACTTGCGGCAGGTGGTTCGTTTGCCAGAAGGCGAAAACATGAACGATTGGTTGGCTGTCCATGGTAAATATTGAAACAAAAAATAATTTCTTTAATATGTTTAATTATCAAGTTTCAAAGTAGAATGTCGAAATGGCAATCCTATTGTCTGCCTGACACATATCTTATGATTAAAGGAAATTGCCTAAACGGTCTTCAGATAACTAGTATCTTATTAAAGAAACCCTTTTACAATGATAATTTAACAGCAACACCGACGTGGTGTAAGGAGAAAGGAGTGAATTCAGACCTTACAATTTATAACTGTTCAATTATCTGAAATACCAATAGTAAGGAATTCATTGATTGTTTCGTTTTTGATACAATGCTCATAGTTTTTGATGAATTTTGGTTGGGAAATTAAGAACATACATATATTATTGGTATAAAGGATTTATTTTCTTTTTTGTTAATTTTTTTAAAATAAATATCTAAGCAAACTCGGTTAGAAGTAACATCCTATATTTATAAATAACTTTCAAAAAAGAACAGATTGTTTTCCAGTCGGAATCATTTAACACTGATATAGTTTCTTACAGCGTCATAGTTTCCTTTCCAACGAATGGTTTGCTATGCTCAGCAAAAATTGGCATATACATATGAATTAAAAACAGTCTTCTTTGGATTTCAAATTACATAACGTCAATATCGGTTAAAACTGTTGTTGTAAGGAGATTCGTTTAGCGCAAGAACTTCGCACATTGTTTTGAACATTAAAGACATTTCTCTATAATTAAGTGAATCGTTAAAGTAGTTTGTTTGAATATGGTTCAGTTCCAGTTGTGAGTAAAGTAGTCTGCTATCTGAATCTCGAGCTTCTATTATAAATCCAGGTAAGATTTAACATCATTTATAAAAAGGGCAAATAGAAGTGCACTTAATACGCATCCTTGTTTAACACCAGAATCTGTTTTAAGCCATTCTGTATACGTTAATCCATCCCATACAGCAGCTTTTGATTCTACATACATCTTCTTTACTACACGGATGAACTTCGAAGATATGCCTAGTTGTGAGAGTCTTTCTTGTTCCTCGCTTGAAATGCTTTTACTATTGAGTTTAGTACGAATATATGAACTATGGTTGAGAAATTTTTCCTGAAACCAGCTTGAAAATGAGTCAGTGTATTATTAGATTCAACCCATGTCTCCAATCTTTTAACAAGTACTCCCCAGAACACTTTTGAGATGACGTTCGTAAACGATATGCCTTTATAATTTTCTACATTCTTAATGTTAGTCTGTCATTACACGTTGAAACCAGATGCATGCGACTTTTCGAACAACGTAAATGTACGAGAGAAAAAAAAATTCGAAAAGATGAGACAAAAAAAAAACTGCTGTGTGTCGCGTGGGTAAAGTTTCGTTTCAACAATTTGACATCTCATCTTTCGAATTTTTTTTCTCTCTTGCACTTATAGGTTGTTGTAAAAGTCGCATGCATCTAGTTTCAACGTGTAATACCAGACTTACCAAAGCACCTGTGTAAATCGTACATGTAAACTTCACTAGGTCTCGCGTGAAATTCACTCATTAAAAATATCTTTGGCTACGTTCATTTAAAAGAAAAGAAGCTTTATACTACGTTTTCACCTACCACTTAATCCAGATTTAAGTGGATTAACCATAAATCCTCTTTGAAATCTTCTAAATCTTGAATATTTCCTATACAAATTTTAATATCTTTAAATGAAGATTAGAAATTAATCTTATTGATCTACATTTCAAAAAACAAAAACTGTCGCAACACAAATTAATTAGTTTTTGTCTGGTATAATTTGCCGTTGCCTTCAAATTCTGTTTTTGTTTATAAATAAGTATAAACATAAAAAATGCAATAAAGCTACAAAGACCAAAGCGGCCGGTGCCTCGAATTTGTAATGGAAAATGTTTTAGCTATCCTACAGCAATACTTTTTTTTTAAATTCATTTTTATTATTATTATTATTAATATTTATTAACAAGCAATTGAAATTACAAGCTAATACAAAAATTAACAAGCCTAGCTGCAGAGACTATTGGCTTTTTTGGTTGGGGATTCAAATTACAATATTTGTTTTTTTGAGAAACTCAGTGATTTTATTTATTTTTGTTATGCTGGGATTCTTGAGGATTTCATATATTGAGTTGTTTTCGAATATTTTTTAAATTATGGACTGCGACAACGGACAATGTTCCAAGATATGTTTTAAATCAAAACGGGTGTTGCAAATGGAGCAGGTTGGGGGGTCGTTTTTGTTGAGGAGGTGTTGATGGGATGCAGTGGTGTGTCCAAGTCGAAGTCTAGCAAAATTGCTAATTTTTTGTTTCGAGCAGTTTGTGGGGTACATCGGTGTAGATTTTAAGGGGTTTATGTCCTTGTAGTGATGGTGGAAAGGTTCCAATCGTGTCTATTTTTAGCTAAAGATATCATTCCGATAAGCTTGAGGAGATCGGCTTTGGCGAAAAAGTTGAAAGTGAGTACGGGTGCGTTTTTGGCTGAGTTCGCTACACTGTCGGCATATTCATTTCCGTTTATTCCAACATGGCCAGGAGTCCACATTATTTTAATGTTTTTCATTTTTATAAGTTGATATCTTATTAATGATATGATTTCGGTGTTGTTGTTTGCGTTGCGGATTGCATTAATTACTGAAGGGCTGTCAGAGCATATAACTCATTTTTCCGGTAGATTGGCTGCAGCTTTAGTCGCTTGAAGTATGGCGAATGCTTCGGCGGTAAAGACTGAGGCGCAGTCCGGGAGAATACCAATGCTTATTATTGACCCGTTTTCATCGGTCACCGCATAAGATGTGGTGTCCGGGGTTTTAGAGCCATCGGTGAATATAAGTGTCCATCCATCAGTTCTTAAGTCAGAGGCGATACTTGAATATAGTTGCCGATATGTGCTGTTTGCAGTTTTTAATTTCTTGTATTTGGTATTGTTTAAGCGTTGTAGCTATGGCAGAAGGAATTCGTTTTGTAAGTTTTTGATTTGTTGTTTTTTGATGTCGTTGTCGATGATAGAGTTCTTGGAGAATACCAGTTTTGCGAGCAATCTTAAGGATAGTGTGTCTCTTCGTTCTTCGATGCTCGGGAGTCCTGCTTCAGCTAGGATATTTTTTATTGGAGTTGTTGGAAAGGCGTTTATGCTTCTTCTAGCTGCTGTATGGTAGCTGGGTTTTATGATGTTTAAAACATACTTTGGACAGTGACATGCACAACCCATAATCAATTTTACTTAGAACTAAGGTTTTGGTTATATATGCAAGGTTATTAATATGTACATTGCTTTTATTTGACGCTAAATATCTTACTATATTAGTTCGTGCAGCTAGGGATTTCTTAAGTTCTAAACAGTGTTCTTTCTAATAATATTTACAATTGAATATTAATCCTAAAATACTTAAATTACTAACGTTATTTATCATAGTGTTGTTTATATTGAGGTTTAGTTGTTGACAATTCTGTTTGCGACATATATGAAGTGTTTTACATTTTTGAAGAGAGAGTTTTGCACCTGATTTTTTTGACCATTCGATTATATCTTCTAGGGCAATTTGAAATAAAGATTTACATGTACTTAGGTCATTAATTTTACATAAAATATAAATATCATCTGCATAACTGCAATGATCTAAAAGATTATGCTTTTTTAAAATAGCATTTATATCATCGAACGCAATGGTAAACAGTATTACCGAGAGGGGTGATCCCTGGGGAATACCGTTCTGAAGTGGGTAGCTGGAAGAGTAGGTATTATTGGTTTTCACCCAAAGTTTTCTGTTTGTTAAAAATGCTTTTATATACCCGTATATTTTGCTTCCAACACCCCACTTTATGAGCTTGTTTAATATTATGTGAGGACCTATACGATCGAAAGCTTTTTCGAAGTCGAGAGACAGTATCGAAATATGTTTTTTTTGTTGAAAGAGCATTAGAAATGGCATAGTCGATGTGAAGCAAAGCATCAATGCAACCTCTTTCGGCCTTAAACGCAACTTGATTGAGACTAATAAGATTATTTGTCTCAGCGAACCAGAACAAACGTTTCGCAATTATTTTTTCCATTATTTTGGATAAACATGGGATCAGAGAAATGGGACGGTATCCTTCTATTTTATTTTTATCTTTTTTGGGTTTTGGGATGGGAATGACTGTTGCAGATTTCCAGGATTGAGGGATTTCATGGTTGTTAAGAATGCTATTGTAGAGGGATATGACTCGGTGTTTGATTTCGATGGGTAGGTTTTTTAGCATTGGGTAAGAAATCCTATCTCTGCTTGGGGTCTTTCCCTTTACTTTATTGAAACAACTTTCAAATTCAATGAAAGTTATTGGGTCTTCAATTCTCAGGGCTGTTGTGTTTGCTGGCTATAGTGTTTGGGAGAATCGCAAGGCGCTCGGTTTTTCTTCTAAGAAATCGTTAGAAAAGTTTATATTTTCTGAAGCGTTTGACCAATTTTGGGCGAAGAGATTAGCAATGGTTTCTGGATCTATGACAGTGTTATTGTTGCTGTCTATATTACTTATGGAAAGTGGGGTAAAGTCACCGGTGAGGACACGGATATTTTGCCATATTTTTGAAGTGGAGGAGTTTGGGTTGATTTTTGATGTCATTTCCGCAAAACTATTGGCTTTGCTTATTTTAAGAAGTCGTCTAAATTTTGCATTTGATTTTTTATAAAGTATCAAATTATGAGTTGATTGGTTTTTTTGAAAACTTTTTAGTGCGAACATTTTTTCTTTGCGCAAGATTGACAATTCAGCGTTCCACCATGCTACTACCTGTTTACATTTTGTATGTGGGACAGTCTGAGGAATGGAGAAGTTCGCGGCGGTTCTAATACCTTTCAGCAATATAGCAGCTTCCTTGTTGTTGTTATGGAATATATTTTTGTTGGACAATAGTTCAGAAGCTTTTTTCCTAAAAAGTGGCCAATTAGCTTGGTTAGTTTTAAATTTTGCGCTTTTTGGGGTTGGTAATGTCGTCCGTCCTATGTTAATAGTCGTAACGATAGGGAAGTGGTCGCTGTTATGTAAGTCGTCAAGGATTTCCCAATTTGTTTTTGCAAGAAGTTCTGATGAGCAGAAGGTTACGTCAATATGTGTGAATGTGTTGTGTGTTGAAAGGTGAGTGGGAGATCCGTCGTTTAATATGCAACAATTACTGTCATTGATGAATTTTTCAATTAGTTTGCCCTTTTTGTTTGTTTTTGGGGATCCCCAAAGTGTGTTCCAGGCGTTTAAGTCGCCACCAATGATAAACGGGGTTATTATTTCTCTTGTAATGTTGCGCAGTTCGACACTACTGAATGTCTCTTTAGGAGGTAAGTATAAGTTTATATATGTGAAATTAATTTTATGTTGAATTTCGACGGCTAGTGTTTGCAAATTTGAATTTGAAGTTAAGATTTTGTGTACAATATTTTTTTTAATAAGTAGGGCGATTTCTTGTTTGGCACTATCATTAGTGGGTAAGTTGTGAAAGTAAGCGTGATATGCTTTAGGGGGGGTAAGATTATTGGCAAAGGGACAGTGAGTTTCTTGAAGGGCGATTATGGACGGATTGTGTTTCTTTATTATAACATTAAGCTCATCGAAGTTATTTATAAACCCATTCATGTTCCATTGCAGAATGGTGAGAGCTTTGTTAACGTTTTGTACATTCCAAGAACTTGTTTTACTTTTGGTAAAAGAAGACTGGTTTGGGTTTTGAATACATTGTTTTTTTTGTGTTGCAAGTTTTACGTTGAAAATTGTGAGGATTGGTAAAATTATGTTGTTCGGGGCTCTGACTCCGCGGGCCTGATACTGAATCATGCAGGTTCTGATTGGAGCCTGCCTGATTCAGTTCCCGATCCGCAGAGTCAGTGATTAGTTTGGAATTTTTGTTATTGCATTTCAGCATCATCGCTATCGGTATTGTTGCTGATGTGGTAGCACCTTAAAAGTCTATAATTTTTGAACGTACTATATTGTTTTTAACTTTGTAAGATATTGTTGTCTCCTTCTAAGAGTAGTACAAATTAATGCTAAGAATCAAAAAAAGTTGTTGGGAAAAAGATGGCGAAGGCACGCTAAATTTTTAGTTGCCAATTTTTTTGTTAAGTTAACTAATTACTAATATTTATAAAGAATAAAATAAAAGAATTGTCTTCTGTTTAAAAAGGCGTGTTTTTTCTTGTTACTATAAGTAACAAATCTAAAAATTTAGCTTCGTTTGGACAAATCCGGTGTTGAATTAATTCGATTTGCTCGGATTGTTTTTTTGATTGCCGAAGGAAGCAGACTGCGATGTCTGCAGGGAACTAAATAGTGCAGACAATATGGTAAGATGTGATAGGTGCAAGGTTTGGTTGCATTATGGATGCGCAGGAGTTGACGACTCAGTAAGAAGTCGCCAATGGTTCTGCAGAAAGTGCCAACCAGAGCAAGCAGGCTGTTTAGGTAGCATCAGGCGTATTGAAAGCACTCCTGTGCCTAACAACAACAGCACATTAGTACCAGGCAGTACAACCGTTCCTAGTGGTGTTTCTTCCAGAAGCATGCGGATGCTGGATATCGAGTTGCTTCAATTGAAGGAGCAAAAGGATTTGGAACTGCAGCTGTTTAAAGAGAAAGAACGTAAGGAGAAGGAGTATTTGAAAAAAAAGTTCGAGCTTATGAAATTGAGGCAGCAGGCTGAAGACGAGGGTGGTACGTGCGATGTGTGTTCTGTAGTTCAACGTACAGATGTTGGCAGTTTCAAGGGTAGTGTTGGAGGGTTCATCGGTGAGCGCACAAAGGAATGGGTTGTGCAATCAAAGATGGAAGTGCCTGCACTAGAAACTAGGGGAATGTTGACACAAAACCAGATCGCGTCAAGAAAGGGTGTATCAAAGGAACTACCAACGTTTTTTGGAAGGTCGGATGAATGGCCTATATTTATCAGCAGCTACCGCAATAGCACGAAGTTGTGCAATTATTCAAACGACGAGAACTTGTTACGGCTGTAGAAAGCTTTGAAGGGCAGAGCGTTTGATGCAGTAAGCAGCCAGTTGTTGCTTCCAACATCCGTGCCGAAGATCATATCCACTCTTGAAATGCTCTTTGGGCCACCAGAGCATATAGTCGAAGACCTTATTAAGAAGGTGGAGAATTTTCCTACGCCAAGAATAGACCGCCTTGAAACCATCATCTCATATGCACTGGCCGTAAGAAATTTAAAATCAACTATTGAAGCTTCGGAACTGGTAGACCACCTGAATAACCCGTCGTTGTTGAAGAAACTGGTTGACAAATTACCTTCAGCCATGAAACTAGACTGGGCAATGGGTGTGAAAGAAGGCAAGCTGGAACGGAATATCAGAGGTTTCGGCGAATGGATGTTCACGAGGGCAGAAGCAGCTTCAGTCGTGACTAGGTATTCGGACGGCAACAAGTTGGACAAACGATCGGGACGAGTAAATGCGCACGTTCAAGATAGTGAGCTACGTTTGTAGTCGAAGCCATCGTTTGGTAGATTGTGATGTCTTCAATAATCTATCGGTTCAGGATCGCAATAGACTGGTGGAAGAAAAAATGCTTTGCAGTTATTGTCTAAGGCACTCTAGGCGATTAAAGTACAAAAGTGTTAAAGATTGCGGCGTAGAAGGCTGTAAGCTTAAACATCATCGCTTGTTACATTTCAAAAATGACATGGGCGCTTGTTACTCCCATCAACAAGACAAGGAAATAGGAACGCTGTTTAGGATTCTACCGGTGATTCTACATGGTTATGGTACGGACGTTCACACGTATGCTTTCCTGGATAGCGGTTCGTCACTTACCTTGCTGGAGGACTCGCTTTTGAAGAAGCTCAAGGTAAAAGGCGAGCCTAAACCATTGTGCCTAAGATGGACGGCCAACTCTACTCGTCGTGAAGAACAATCTCAGGTTGTGTCGCTGACTCGTCATCGAATGCCATCGATAAGGATAGATACCCGCGCTTGCGACTTGATGGAGTCAGGACCGTAAGTTCCCTTGCCCTTCCAGTGCAATCAGTTTCTCAGGAATTGTTGAACACAATCACCTAAAGGGTCTGCCACTTAAGCCATACGTCAATGCTGAGTGCGGCATTCTCATAGGACTCAATAACGAAAAGGCAGCCGTCGCAATGAAAGTACTGGAAGGCAAGTGGAATGAACCGATTGCCATCAAGACAAGACTGGGATGGTGTCTCAGTGGTGGCAGTGAAAGTGAGTTAGATTCTTACGGCAACTTCCAGATCTGCGAGTGCGATCAGGACATGCATGAACTGGTAAAACAACATTTCGCTTTGGAAGAAAGTGGAACTGCTCAGTTGAGGTCGGCTTCGAAGGACGACTTAAGAGCGAAGATGATTTTGGAAGCTACAACTAATCGAATCGAAAGCAAGTACGAGTGTGGTCTTTTGTGGCGTCATGACAACATTTCCATGCCCAAAAGCTACCAGATGGCATTCAACCGTTTATGCTGCTTAGAGAAGAAGGTCCTCCGTACACCGATACTCATCCACAACATCAATCAACAGGTGAGTAGTTTGGTTGAGAAAGGTTATGCAAGAAGATGCAACCAAATGGATTAAGAAGCAGTTTCACCGAAAACTTGGTATTTGCCGATTTTCATCGTCAACAATCCAAATAAGCCGGGCAAAGTCAGACTAGTGTGGGATGCAGCGGCTCAAACACAAGGGGTATCCTTAAATAAGATGCTCCTTAAGGGTCCCGACCAACTGAGGGACCTTCCTGAAGTACTACGGATTCAGAACTCATAAGGTGGCAATTACCGGAGACATAGAAGAAATGTTCCACCAAATACGTGTGCGAGAAGAAGATCAATGTGCACAACGGTTTCTTTGGCGCGATGGGGCAAGTAACCGTAAGCCGGACGTTTATCAAATGGAGGTACTTACGTTTGGGGCTTCCTGTTCTCCGAGCATAGCACTTCATGTTAAGGACACCAACGCTGCTGAGTTTTCTGAGAAGTATCCACGGGCGGTGGAAAGTATTCTAAAGCACCATTACATGGACGATTTGTTGGACAGTGTGGCAACCAAGGAAGAAGCTGTACAACTAGCTACTGAGGTACGGGAGATTAATTCAAAAGCTGGGTTTCGAATGAGGCGTTGGATGTCAAATTCAGTAGAGGTGCTTCGCGCTCTTGACCAACCTGCTGAGAGCGATGGCCGGACAATGGACTGCGGCATAGAAAATAATATGGCTAAAGTCTTGGGGTTGTGGTGGCGGCCAAACGATGACATTCTAACGTTCTCCTTGAGATTCATCAAGACGCATGAGGATATTTTGTCTGGAGCAAAATTACCGACGAAGCGTGAGTTACTTAAAATCTTAATGTCTATTTATGATCCTCTAGGGTTCCTGGCTTTCTACCTGGTGCGAATCAAAGTACTTCTGTAGGACGTATGGCGCAAAAAACTGAACTGGGATGAAACTATTGATGACTCATTAGCAACAAAATGGGAATCTTGGCGACGATTGCTGGTCAACGTAGAGCGGGTGCATATTCCGAGATGCTACACTACGATGACAAGATTTGATGGTGCTTCTGTGCAATTGCATGTTTTAGTGGATGCTAGTGAGGAAGCCATGGCGGCGGTCGCTTATTTGAGATTCTCTGATGGTATAGTAACGGAATGTGCTCTAGTGGGAGTGAAGAACAAGGTATCCCCACGGCTTCCAGTATCCATTCCCAGATTAGAACTCCAGGCAGCGCTGATGGGTTCCAGACTTGCTAAGGCGGTAAAGAAGGGCCATGAATTAAAAATCGAAAAGAAGTTCTTCTGGACAGACTCGAAGACAGTACTGCATTGGCTGCGTTCGGATGCAAAGATGTACAAGCCATTCGTGATGTTTCGCATCGGGGAGATACAGGAGAATACGAAGATAGACGACTGGCGGTGGGTGCCCACCAATCTCAACGTGGCGGATGAAGCAACAAAGTGGTCAAAGGAGCCGTCTTTCGATAAGGACAGCAGATGGTTCACGGCACCTAACTTTTTATACCAGCTGCAAGAGAACTGGCCTGAGGAGGTTCACAATAAGCCAAAATTGGTCTGCGAGGAGGATCTGCGAGCCAAATATGTGCTTGCTATAAGGAAAAACATCAGCCGAATGGAAAAAGGCATTCAGGCACTGGTAATAGACTTCGATCGATATTCCACCTGGGAGCGTCTTCGAAAAGTTGTTGCATGGATCGTCCGGTACTGTAACAATCTGCAAAAGTCGGCGAAGGAAAAAACCAGTGATTCGGCCGTGAAGATCAAGTGCTTGGTGAGTGGTCAGATTCAATCAAAAGAGTTGCAAAATGCGGAAGTAATATTATGGAGAATGGCGCAGTGGACCGAGTACGCTGATGAGCTGACATTGTTGAAGGATGGAAAGCAGGTTCCAAAATATAGTAAAATTTACCGACTTAACCCTTGCCTCGATGATCAGGAAGTCCTACGTCTTCAAGGACGAATTGATTATGCAGAATTTGTGAACAAGGAAACCAGAAGACCAGTAATCCTACCGAGGCAGAACAGGGTGAGTTTTCTTATTGTAGATTCTTACCACAGATCTTTCAGGCACGTTTGCGATGCAAATGTTTATAATGAGGTAAGGCAAAAATATTTCATACCAGCTTTGAGAACACTGGTGAGATCAGTCAGAACACAATGCTGGCGCTGTCACATAAGGGATGCAAAACCCAGAGTTCCGCAGATGGCTCAACTACCGCCGGCCAGACTAAGGGCATTTCGAAGGCCGTTCACATTCGTTGGTGTAGACTACTTCGGGCCGATATTGGTTGTACAAGGGAGGAGTCAAGCAAAACGATGGGGAGTTTTGTTTACATGCCTTACCAGCAGAGCGATTCATCTTGAGGTGGCGTTTTCCTTAACAACCGATTCCTGTATTTTAAGCATCCAGCGCTTTATTGCCAGGAGAGGAATACCTTGCGAGATCTATTCAGATAATGGAACTAACTTCCTGGGAGCGGAAAAAGAAATACGCGAACAGTTGATATGATGGTATCAACAAGGAGTTGCTTGCCCGTAAATTCACAACGCCTAGCACAAAGTGGTTCTTCAATCCTCCAGCCGCTCCACACATGGGTGGAAGTTCGGAACGCCTCGTCGGTACGGTGAAGAAGATTTTGAAGGAAGTCCTGGAAAACAAACGCCTAAACGATGAGGTTCTTCAATCAGCGTTGGTGGAGGTGGAAGCCGTCGTGAACTCAAGACCGCTTACCTATGTAACTTTGGGACATGAGGATGAAGAAGCCTTGACACCTAACCACTTCATTTTGGGGTCGTCCTGCAGTAGTAAGGGACTTATTGACTTCCAGGATCGAGAACTCATGTCACGAAAGGACTGGAGGAAAGTTCAACAGATGGCGAACATTTTTTGGAAGCGGTGGGTGCGAGAATACCTTCCCACGCTTACGAGACGAACGAAATGGTTTGAAAAGGTACAACAAATCAAAGATGGGGACGTGGTGATCATTATCGACGAGAATCTACCAAGGTGCACTTGGCCTAAGGGCATCGTAATCAGCTCCATCACGTCTAAAGATGGTCAAGTGAGAAGAGCGACAATAAGAACGGCAAAAGGCGTTTATGAACGCCCAGTGGCAAAGCTAGCAGTGCTGGACATCAGGTATACAGCGGAGAGCAAGGCAGCAGCTGACGATGGTCCCTTGCTGGGGGGGAGAAATGTTGCTGATGTGGTAGCACCTTAAAAGTCTATAATTTTTGAACGTACTATATTGTTTTTAACTTTGTAAGATATTGTTGTCTCCTTCTAAGAGTAGTACAAATTAATGCTAAGAATTAAAAAAAGTTGTTGGGAAAAAGATGGCGAAGGCACGCTAAATTTTTAGTTGCCAATTTTTTTGTTAAGTTAACTAATTACTAATATTTATAAAGAATACAATAAAAGAATTGTCTTCTGTTTAAAAAGGCGTGTTTTTTCTTGTTACTATAAGTAACAGGTATTGTTTATGTTTACAAAATAATCTTTACTATCAATAAGTTTTTGAGTCACTGTTGATAAAGGTGATTGAGTGAGAGAAGGATTTGAGTGGTTGTTGATGTATTGTGTATTAAATGTGGATTGAGTTTTAATGTTGGCAGATGAATTTGAGGGGATTCGAGAATGTCTTAGAATGGTTTGAGCTGATTGTGTAGAAGTATGAGGACTGATTGAAGGAGTGTTATTTTTATACTGGGGTTTAATTGCTTGTGTTTGAGTAGGAGAGTGATTTTTTGAGAGTATTTGTGTATTAGTACTTAATGTTTTGGATGTATTGGGATTGGGATCTGTACTTTTAGTGTGGTATGTTGTTGTTTTTGCGATTGATGATGTAGAATTAGAGTGTATTGATGGGGTGTGTGTGATGGTTTGTGATAGACCTGGTAGTAGGGCTGGAGAGGTTTGAAGATCGTTAGGAGTAGGAGGTAAGTGTGATGTTTTTTTTGCTGTGTCAGCGAATGTGTCGTGAAGGGGGGGGCGTATGATTTAGATTTTTTTGATTATACATGCGTTTCGCTTCTGCCATCGTGCATTTATTCACCGTTTTTATGGTTAGAATTTCTTTTGCCTGTTTATAGGCCGGACAGGTTTTTGATGATGAAGAGTGGGATAGCGAGCAATTAGCACACATTGTGCGGGTACATGGCTCAGGCGTGTGAGGGGGGAGGTTGCCAGAATCACATTTCGTACTGCCGTTGCAACGTTTCAGTGTATGTCCGAGTAGTTGGCAATTACGACATCGCATGGGGTATGGGATGTATTCTGTCAATTTGGTAGTGTAGAAACCAATATTGACTTCGCTAGGAATTTGATAAAGGTCAACCGTAAAGAGCATAAGACCTGTTGGTTTTTGCTTCCCGTCTTCCCCTTTCTTTAAAAATTTATACACGTCTTTGACACCTTGGGATTTCATTTCGCTTACAATTTCGGTTTCTGCGACATTAATAAGACAAGGAGCGAAGCAGATTGCTTTAGACTGATTGAGTTGTTCATGCAATTTAACCGCAATGGGACAGATACCGGCAAGATCTTTAGCACGAAGGGAAAGGTCGGCAATTTTTTGCGATTTTACAAATATTAACAAACTGCCATCACGAAGTTGGCTTACACTGTCATAGTCTTTGCTAATAGCATCGATCTTTTTTTTTAAGAGAAAAGGACTCAGTGAGGTTATGAGTTTTTCACTATTTGTTGAAATCATAACAACGAATCGGGGATTTTTAGCACTTGAAATAGATGGAAGTTCGGGGAATGCACTTAGAGGCATGTTATTCACTTTGTTTTTTTTTTTTTTGGTTGGAGGTCGAGGTCACAATCGGGATCGAGAATCTTCCGGAATTTTTAGGCCTGCCGGCCATGGGTTATGTGGAATAAGCCCTGTGTGTTGTTGTGGGGACTGTATGCGGGTGGAGAAATGGGAGATAGAGAAAGTTACTAGTGATGTACGGTTTAAAGAGAGAAACCGGCTTACGCACTTGGCACAACTAAATCACGACCGCTTGTGGAACGATGTTATCGGTTTGAGAGCTAGTCGGTGACTGAAATTCATTTTTATTTAATGTTAACTTCTAACTATCTTAAAGCTAGACAAAAATTTTTAAAACTAGCCTAATTATCAATAACTTATAACTAATTTACTGGCCCTTTACGGGCGCTCTGAACTAAACAATAACTCTTAGAACTAATGTCTTTCGACCTAAAAACTATTTTAATTAAAGCTAATTGAATTAATTTGTGACCTTTAGTCCAAAATGCGTTTCGCCCAGGTACTACAGCTGGGCTCATCAGTTAGATGCTGTAGTACCTTTCTAAGACGCATTATTTTTTGATCGATGCGTCTTAGAAAGGTACTACAGCATCTAACTGATGAGCCCAGCTGTAGTACCTGGGCGAAACGCATTTTGGACTAAAGTGTTACGAGCTGGTTTGACTTAAGGTCCTTGCTGGCACACAAAAAAAAAACCCCTAGCTCAGCGACGGGTGTGGTTCTTGGACCAAGAGCTCGTTACAAAAAAAAAATGTTTTTACCAGCCTTATTGCATCTTGTTGGTATTGATGCACGAGAAATCGCCTCTACCCTCCCTGCCTTGGTTGACTCCCTCGCCAGAGCAACCCCTTTCCAAGGCTTCTTCCTTCCTCAGTTCATCACCCCTCACATCCAGATCCTCCCATCCTTCACATTAAAGTATTTACTCCCTCATTGTTTTTCCAAACTTACGTTCAACAAAATTTGAAAATCCAATGATTCATTTTATCAATCACCATTTAACTTTTATTATCATGTATAATTAAAATCTGGTTGCTTAGGTATATATATGTATGTAATTATAGGAAAATTATACCCACTCAACAAAAAATCAAAATTTATAAAAGACAATATTTATATATTAAAGCGGCAACCCGGTTTCTTTGAATTAAAATTTTATTAATCATTTATTAAATCGTCTTCGATTTATTGGTAATTTGGTGACGCTATTCACTCTTTTGTCTCACTTTATCTCTAAATTAATAATTGCTTTGTCCCCCCTTTAAATAACCCCATTTTCACTTCGCGAATTGAATTAAATAATTAATAGGTATTGCACTTAATTTTCGAGTGTGCATATATACATATATATGTAAAAAAAATATTCAAATTTGCTTCAATATATATTTGTTTATAACCAAACTCACCTACTAAAATCCAAATGTAGTGGCCACTGCAGCTGGTTGATGAGACTAGGTACATGTATTCTTTGTTTGTACGAAGCACTTTATTTTACTATTAATATGCTGTACCGAAAGATTATTTTTTTTGTGCGCGAAATGAAATCTATATTTTTAGGTACGTTTCGCGAAATAATATTTCTTAATTGAGACTTAATTCAAAAGGTAACCGCCGCTATTATATTAAAATTACTAGTATTTAATTTTTATTCTTCTGAAGGAAGCTTTGCAAATTATTAAGTAAAAGAATTTAAAAAAAATTAATATATCTTTTTTTCTTTTTTAAGCAAAGAAATTAAAAAAAAATGTTGTTTCTGCTTTGGTGGGGGATTGAACCTGGGACACCTGGATTTCCGATATTTTCGGTATGGGTGGTTTTACCACCTGGGCTATGGTAGGTAAGCAACAATTGCTGCCGAAACTTCCGCTTTGTTCTGATGAACGGTGTAGGTACCCTATACAGTAAGCTGGCCGTCGTTGTGCCGCTTTAAACTGTCTTGGCCTTCTTTTTTTTTTCAGGGCACCTGGTACTGTTGCACTTAATTTCTTTACTGTTGCTCCTGGTTTTAATTAAACTTTCCGGGAACCGGGATAAATTAATCGAGCAGCCGTAATAATTTACGACTGCCGACTTTTTCTAATAAAAAAAAAATGAAAATCTTATAGGACGGCTGATTTAGAGCAGTTTTTAAATAAACTTACCAAGTTTATATATAAATATTTAAAGCGTTTGGGTATATGTACTCTTGTAGGTACTTTGTTAATTTATTTTAGCACAGAATATTTTAGCACAAAAATTTAGCACAGTTAATA